>JAZGTH010000070.1:0-1322500 GCA_036877525.1 Chromobotia macracanthus | reverse complement strand
CCTTTTGTTCTCTATCTAATTTCATTGCTGATGTTTTCAGTCACAGTCCTGCATTGCTAGCTGAGAGCCCCTCTTTCTCATAAACGGAGATTAAAGATTGCTCATTCCCAGCTAACAGTTTTAAGTTGTAAAAATGTTTCCCTAATGGTTCCATTAAGTAACAAAAATTAAGTAACTTTCAAAACAACATTATTTTGAAAGTTCTACGAACGTTATTGCTTGGAACATTATTCAAACATTTTAAATTCTGTATTGTTTATAAAACATTCCACTAATAACTTAGGAATAACATTTTTGATTTATATGATATATAATGTTAGAAAAACATTCTACTAACATTACTGCAAGAACGTTTTTGATAATTTTAAGAGCACTTTTAGGGAACATTCTGAGATCATTTCATGTTAGCTGCGATAGTCCTGCAACCAAGAGTATCTCTTTCTCGTAAAGAGATATTCTTTTTCCATATACATTTTATTTTAGCGTCATACTTTGTATTTTTTTTATCTCATTTACTATGTTGGAAAATCACATTCCAAAGCTGAAAACTATATTTCCAATTTCTTTTCCTGACAGCTCCAGCAGAACTCTGCAGAAGCCGGCCGCTGGACCTAGTTTTTATAATTGACAGTTCTCGTAGTGTTCGCCCTGCTGAATTTGAGAAGGTGAAAATCTTTCTGTCTGAGATGGTTGATTCTCTGGATATTGGGCCAGATGCCACACGAGTCGCCCTTGTCAACTATGCCAGTACCGTCAACATAGAGTTCCACCTGAAGAAGTACTTTAGTAAGGCTGAGGTCAAGCAGGCCTTCTCTCGGATTGATCCGCTCTCCACAGGAACCATGACTGGTCTGGCCATCAAAACCACCATGGAGCAGGTTTTTACAGAAGATGCTGGGATGAGGCCACAAAAGAAGAACATTGCTAAGGTGTCCATCATTGTGACCGATGGGAGGCCCCAGGATAAAGTAGAAGAGGTGGCAGCAGCTGCAAGGGCTTCTGGGATTGAAATGTATGCCATTGGAGTGGACAGAGCAGATATGGGATCTCTCAAACTAATGGCCAGCCAGCCTCTGGATGATCATGTGTTCTATGTGGAAACATATGGAGTAATCGAGAAACTTACATCTAAGTTCAGGGAGACTCTATGTGGTAAGAGTTTATAGAGCATAATTTGTTAAAAATCATCAGTTCAGTTCTAGAATCAAATGGAGCAGTATTTGCAGTTAGTTTAACTGGATCTTAAATGATCTTAAATTATGGTAATTGTACCGTACAATGAACTTGGTCAGACAATCAAAATTAATTTCTCAAAAGAAAAGGTGCAAAAATATCTTAAGGTCCCCAGCTAACAATTTTAGTTTGTAAAAACGATTCCATAATGTTTCCATTAAGTAACACAAATGTTAAAAATATTATTTTGAATGTTCTAGGAATGTTCAAAACATTCTGTTTTTTAGATGTTGTATTAATGTTAGTGTTTGGTCATAAGAATGTTATTCCACATTTTTACAATTTTGTAACATTTGTAAAACATTGCACTAACAACTTAAGAATAATGTTTTCGATATACATGATATATAATGTTAAAAAAGGTCTGTTAATGTTACTGCAAAAGCGTTTTATTTTAGAAATTTTAGAGAATGCTAACAAATCTTCTGAGAAGGTTCCCTGCTAGCTGGATCTCTGCTTTTCATAAATTCAACATTAAATTATGTAAATGTTGTGATTTGGATGATTAAGCTAATTATTAGTGCATTTTGTTTGCCAATTTTGCAGGTTTTGATGCTTGTGCACTTGGGCACAACTGCGAACATATTTGTATCAACAACAATGCTTCTTATTTCTGCAAGTGCAGGGAGGGATATGTGCTCAACTCAGACAAGAAAACATGCGCTAAACAGGCCCACGGTTTGTTTAAGTCATAAAGTATGCATCTAAATACCAAAATTTGATGCATATCTTAAAAATATTTTGATGCATTCTAAAGAAATCTCTAAGAAGTGCATCCAGAGATTGTTTAAAACCTTTGCCTCAAAGTAAACAATGACATAAAAAGTCACTGGGGTCAAGTAGTTTATTTAATGAAATGTTGTGCTCTGGAATATCTGTGTTCTGAAATATGTATAATGATAACTTGTCTTGTTAGTGATATAAAATAATATACATTATAATATTATGTGATTAAGTGGTAAATAAGTTTAGAAGTAAGGGAAAGATTTTCAGGAAGTACTGTATTTCAGCATTTCTGTGTCTTTCAGAAGAGGCAAAAGGGGATTTGTCCGAGAATGCCTGCATGTGTGAGGCTCAGGTCGCATTTCAGAAGAAGGTCCACAGTAGCATACAGCAGCTCAGCAGCAGACATATCCTTTTATTTCAACACTGTCCTGAGAGTGTTCTTCTAATCTGAAGTATCACTGTCTTCATATAGTAATGCTGTGCAGGTAGATATTGCTTGCATTAGCGGTTGAGTGTTATGGTGCGTTCATGTGTTTAGCATGTACAAGCATGTATGTTAAATGTCATATTGTTCCTTGTCTGTCCAAAACTGGGCTTATTGAGCAAACCAGCTCTTGGTTTGACAACTTTGTTAATGATGAAGACGAGTGTGTTTTATTCTTAACTTTTCTTACTGGATGATATCACAAACAGAGTGCAACAGTTTGATCTCCGTCGGGTCTAAAGTGGAGGATGGGACTCAAAAGCGCTTACAAAACTTTAATTGACCTGACTTAAGCCACCTACAATGGACCCAGAGCACTGTTCATAAATATCCTTCTGACACTCTGCTTTCTGTTTATTTCATCTGTTCATCTGTTTCATCTGTTCATTTTATCATTATATTACATTTCAATATATTCTAAGTTATATTTATATATTTTAACAAAACCGAACAGCATTGTTTCAGTTTTAAATGTTTTACTAAGTAAATATCCTTTTATTTTAAAGGATAAAGAAGAATAGACAAATTAAACATGTAATCTAAATCAAAAAAACTTAGAAAGTGTTATGTAAATGGAACGTCATTGCTTTTTGGATACCTGTAAAAATATATATGAACAAATAAAAAATATTCCTGGAAAATATTATTTTCTGCCTGTTTAACTTTCACAGTGAAAACGGTGCCACAAATACATTACTAATTTTATGTAATAATTTTATAACATAAATATTACATTGCATGGTGGTTTTAAACTATAAGAAAAGTAATCTAAAGCGGTTTGCATTAAAAAAATAGTCTGTACACAATTTAATTATTTTCTGTTTAACGTATGTTATTAATTTACCCCTCATCAATAACAACATGATATTTAACACATTTTTTTATAAGTTATTTATATTTTTTAAAATGTCTTCCTTGCGTGGAGCATTACTAAGAGGACTACAAATTCCACGACCGCTTGAATTTACGTCATTTCCGGTCTGTGGTTACCTGGAAACCAAGCAAACCGTTTTACAGAAACTGCATACATGCGTGGAAAACGCATCGCTGTTTTATATTCCTCGAAGAGCAGTTTTCATATGCGATCTCCTTTTAAAGAAAACAAAACACAAATCAGTCAAAGTCGTCGGGACAAGAATACGACATTATTGTTTACAACACAACGAACATCGTTCCGTAAACTTTGTGGCAAGCTCGGTGCTAAGCTAAAGCAAACATGTTTATTTACCTCAGTAAGAAGGTAAGCTTGACGATCGCGTAATAATCGTGACCATTTCTTCCCTGCAGATTTTCAATGCTGTTGAATTTCTTATGTCTGTAATAATCTATAATAACAATCAGCTACTTTTCTTTAAAGAAACAACGTTTAGTGATAATGACAGCTGTCTCTGTATATAAGAGCTGGTTTAGAGCTGTGTGTGTGTGTGTGTGTGTGTGTGTGTGTGTGTGTGTGTGTGTGTGTGTGTGTGTGTGTGTGTGTGTGTGTGTGTGTGTGTGTGTGTGTGTGTGTGTCCTCAGATCGCTATTCCAAACAATACGATTTTAAAGTGTGTGTCCTGGAACAAAGATCAAGGTTTCATAGCCTGTGGAGGAGAGGATGGACTTCTAAAAGTACTCAAACTTGAGACTTACACAGGTAGGAATAAACATACACACACGCAGGCATGCATGTTTCTATATTTGTCTGTATATACATTTGGAAAAGATTAGTTATTGATATCAATATTCTTCATTGATGTTTTAACATATTTTTTAACCAAAACTGAGCTACTGTTAAATGCTTACATATATATACATATATATACTAATTTATGCTCAGAAGCATCTGTGTTTATTCATCTTAGATGATGCTAAACTGAAAGGCCTGGCTGCTCCCAGCAACCTCTCTATGAATCAGACACTGGAGGGCCACAGCGGTAAGATGGAGAATGTTCGGTCCGATGTCTGTGCATCCCGTGTGAGTCTCTGTGTGTGGTAATGTTTTGAATGTTGATTGGCTGGGCAGGCGCAGTGCAGGTTGTGACGTGGAATGAGCAGTACCAGAAACTGACCACCAGTGACCAGAATGGTCTCATCATCGTCTGGATGCTTTACAAAGGTACACCCCAGCTAACAAGTTTAGGTTGTGAGAATGTTTCCCTGACATTTCCATTAAGTTACAAAAACATTAAAAATGTTAGTTTGAAAGTTCAAAGAATGCTCAAAACATCCAGTTTATTTAGATGTTGTATTGACGTTATTGCTTGGTTATATGAACATTGTTCATACATTTTTTTTAATTCTGTATTGTTTTTAAACATTCCACTAAAACACCTTAAATAACGTTTTTGATATTTATGATAAATACCCTACAAAAATAACATCATTAATGCAAGAAAAACATTTTGGTAACTGAGAGAACTTCTACAGAACTTTAGCCGACATTATGAGAATGTTCCCTGTTAGCTGGGACACCACATAACCGTCCATCAAGAACAAAATAATATTCAGTGAATTTAAAATTCCAGCTGCATGGCTTTTGTGTGTGTGTGTGTGTGTGTGTTCTCATGTGACTGTGTTTTTAATATTTTTGTGACTGTGTGTCTAACAGGTTCATGGTATGAAGAGATGATCAATAACAGGAATAAATCTGTGGTTAGAAGCATGAGCTGGAACGCTGATGGGCTAAAAATCTGCATTGTGTATGAAGATGGTGCTGTGATCGTGGGCTCGGTGGACGGTGAGCACAGATGTTGTCTTCTCTGATAAAGTACAAATTTCATGGCCCTGTTATTATTTAACAAGGCACAAAAAGCGATCAAGTTGTAATCTTTTAAGGGGCCACATTTTGTACGAGAACTATAAAGATAAAGTTTTAAAAAATGTTCTAAATGTAAGAGAGTTCACATTCTGCACTACAGCTATAACAATAAAGATCAAAGAACCATATCATTGGGATGACTTTTGATTTTTTTTTCCAGCTGATGAATGATGAAACAATATCAACAGCCAATCAAATTCATTTGAATTTAAAGGCTCACACTTTTACTGCAACACACAAGCTTAGAGTAAACATCATCCGTTAGTGGGGATGGTAATATAGTTACCATTATAGTTATCTTTATAGTTATTGTTCTTGGTGTGAACAGGCCTTTATTCTTTATTTAGCTGTGGTTTTGAGTTTTGCTGCATTTAGTGCTTTGTATGTATGTTCAATTGCTTATGAGTTTGTATGCATGTGTGAATAGGAAACAGGATCTGGGGTAAAGAACTAAAGGGGACTCAGCTGGCACATGTGGCTTGGTCACCAGACAGTAAAATCCTGCTGTTTGGGATGGCCAATGGAGAGATCCACATCTACGACAACCAGGGAAACTTCATTGTGAGTTTCTTCATTATAGTTATTTAAGAGAGATTGTTTTCTTGTCTTGCTTGTGTCTTGTAGAGTTTTGTGAGTTATTTGGAACGCTGGAACCACTAAAAACACACATTTGTTCTTTTTGTGTGTATGTGCCTAGATGAAGATGACCATGAGTTGTTTGGCCAATGTAACGGGTGCTCTAAGTATAGCAGGTATTCACTGGTACCCGGGCACAGAGGGTTATCTGGAGCCAGACTGCCCTTGTCTTGCTGTTTGTTTTACTAACGGGCACTGCCAAATCATGAGGCACGAGAGTGATGACAGTAAGCAGAGAATGTGTCAATCTTAAATGGTTCTTTCATACATCTGTACTAGCATGTACGTCATTCCAGTGTGGACAGAATTTGGATTTAAAAGTCCCCCTTTATATTTACATTTTGTCACTTGTTTATCCTTTAACTAGCACCTTATTTTAACGCCACACATCACTGCTGTTTTGTTGTTATTTTAAACCTGTACCTTTTAATATACTGTATCTTTCCAGTAATTTTTATGTTCAATGCTATGACAATGTTGTATGTAATCACAATCACGCCAATAAAGAACTTTAAATTGAATAGAAAGATAACAGATTTTTTTGGTTGATTCTGTGTGCAGATCCTGTACTCATTGAGACGGGTATGTGGCATGTGGCCAGTATCCAGTGGAATCACTGTGGCAGTGTTCTGGCTATAGCAGGATCACTCCGAAACAATGGAGCAGAGAAAGAGATAAATGTTGTTCACTTCTACACACCATTTGGAGAGGTGAGTACAGATCACATCTTTAATACATGCATACGTTGTCAGAAACATGAAGCATAATACCATTAAGTCATGAATGATGTCATCATGTGTCCAGCACTTGCGGACTCTGAAGGTTCCGGGTAAGCAGATGACTGCTGTATCATGGGAAGGTGGAGGACTTCGCATTGGCCTGGCTGTAGATTCCTATATTTACTTTGCCAACATTCGGCCAGATTACAAGGTAACTAAAGGGATAGTTCACCCAAAAATGAAAATGATCCCATCATTTACTCACCCTCATGTCATTCCATACCAATATGATTTTTTTTCTTCTGTGGAACACAAAAGAAGATATTTTGAGGAATGTCTCTGTAGTTTTGTGTTCATACAATGGAAGTCAGTGGGTGTCACTGCTGTGTGGTTACCAACAAGGTTTAAAATATCTTCTGATTGGGGATCATGGACTACTATAACGGTGTTATATGGATCCTGATGACAAGATCTGTGATGTCGGTGATCCCCATCCAAACCTCATCAAACATAAGAAATTTAGTCAGTGTTTAATGAACTCCACTGAGCTTGTCTGATATAACATCTAACATCTGTTCCTATGTCTTTGTAGTGGGGCTACTGCAGTAATACAGTGGTGTACGCATACACGCGTCCTGATAGGCTGGAGTACAGTGTGGTCTTCTGGGATACTAAAAATAATGAGAAGTTTGTCAAATATGTCAAGAGTCTCATGTCTGTCACCACCTGTGGAGATTTCTGCATTCTGGCCACCAAAGCAGATGACATGCACCCACAGGTACACAAACAGCAAATACACCAGTGTTTCTCCAGAAATCTGTCTTGTCTTCACTGAGTTTCTCTGATCAAGAGAGAGAATTTAACTTTGACATCAGCGTTTCAGTGTGTTAAAGTAAAGCTGCAGTCTGCAGACGTCAACATTTTACTTATGTTGAAGTCAAGTGAAACCAAACTGACATTTCCTGGAAAAGTTAAAATTATAAATCATTATTATAAATGTTATAATTCTGAACACTGATCTGTTATTTCCTTGCTCAATAACTAATTTTTATATATTTTTAACCAAATAAAGTTACAGAGTGTAGCTTTAAAGTAATAGTTTAAAATATGACTATGATATCATCAAATTATAATTATGTATGCATGTTTTCTCATCTTAAACAGGAGGACACAGAAGCTGAGACTGGATCAGCTACGGTAAAGGCTCCTTTTAAAACATGAAGTAGCAGAAAGCAGAGTACATATGTGTACAGATGAAAAGTTTCTGTAAATGTTACAGATTCTATCCTGAATTCTATCCTATTGTTCATAATTAAAGATTTGATAATAAGAACATGCCATGCACAAAAACAGCTGCATTATATGCTATTTTGTGAAAATTCTCACCAGCACAGACTAAACTATTTGAAGCAGAATGCTGTATTTTAATGTAGAATCTTATTGGTTCTGAAATTAACCTTTGAGAAAGCTTCTTAAAAGCCAGATGCAACCACTTTATCACAGGCATTTAGTGAGCTGTCCTATGAAAAACCCCCAAAGGATTGGTCCAAGAGAAGAAAGGTATTATAAACATCCACAGAAAGTCCCAGATATTTTCCTAATGCTGATTGGTGTACCCATACAGTGAAGAGAAATCTCTCTGTTTTTTCTCTGTAGTATGTTCTGGTGCTGTGTAACTCCATTGGAACCCCACAGGACTCCAAATATATTGACATTGGTGAGTAAAGAGACACAGCAGGCTCACTGATTATTATATGTGTAAAGGATAACCCACTATTTTTTTGTAATAAATTTAATTGCACTCTCAGCTTTAGAACTGTTTCTTTGTTGGTGTGGTTGTAATGATGAAACCTCTGAAGAAGTCTCTGTCTGATATAACACCAGCACAAAGGGGGATTGCACACTGTGTGAGATCTGCGGTGGGAATCCCAACTGCCTTCTCTCGCTCTCACAGTCATCCTGCTAAATTCCTCCCCTGGTTGGGAGAGCAGATCTGTGGGAGGAGAGATGTTCACCCTGATGTTTCTTTGGATAGATTCCAGAGTCAGAACAGCAGCACACACACACACACACACACACACACACACACACACACACACACACACACACACACACACACACACTGACCACAGAATCTGGAGCTTCTCTTAGAACAGCATTCCTATAGCTCAAATGTAGATTGATTTATATTGCTGGAAAATTAACTAAGGTTTCCACTTTTTATTTAGTGTCTGTGTCCCAGAATCAGACTCTGAAGGGTTGTTGGTGTGACGACAACTGTCTTTTGATATACAGACATGCTCCATTTACAGTGTAAATGCTGAAAAGACTTAATGATCATTCTCCATTGAATGTCATTTCATATCTCTACTGTACACAGTGGCTTTTCTGAATTTTGTTTATTGTCTAAATCTGCATTTTGAAATGAAACTCTTCTAGATGTCCTTTTACCAAAAAATTAATAAAAAAATATTAAAATAATGATAATAATTGATAAAATGACAAACATTATTCTCAGCTAATGTCATTCTGTTTTGGTATGTGTGCTGTCACAGACCCTCTGTTCATCACCATGACGAAGACTCATGTGATTGCTGCATCTAAGGAGGCGTTTTATGTTTGGCAGTATCGTGTGGCCAAGAAACTCACCGCTCTTGAAATCAACCAGGTTGCCAAAACCAGAAAAGAAGGACGGGAAAGGTGAGGGTCAAAGGTCACCAATGGCTTTTCATGAAATACTGTACACAAATACTGTGGATGTTTAAAATTCCTGTTAAGTGGATGATAAAACACCACCCAGAACACATTTCCAACCACCTACAAGGTTAACACTCTCTTCAGATCTGTTTAAACTACAAAGGTGCTTAAACTGCACAGCCAACACAAGGCATAAATAGCTTCAAATCTAACACTCAAATGGGTTGGTAGAGCATTGCATTAGCAGCACAAAGGTTGTGGGTTTGATTCCCAGGGAGCACAGACAAAATGTATAACTTGAATGTACTTTAAGTCTGCCAAATGCATAAATGTAAACTTATGCAGGCTGTTTCAGACTTCTAGTAACAAGCTTTGTAAGCCAGTATTTAGTGTTTGTCTTGACAGACTATGCTTTTGTAGTTTGTGTAATGTGATGAGTACAGCCTTGGGCCATCCATCTGCCTGTCTGTCTGTCGGTACAGTGTGAGGAACCGTTCGCTGACAAAAGTGGTTTTCAAAAGTTCCATTCTTGGTTGTGTGATAAAATGCAACAATCCACAGAAACCAGGAGTGGACGCACTGTTTTGACAGGATTTCCTTTCCATGTAATAGCAAAGATGGAACTCTCTAGAACACTGGAATTCACTTTCTTCATTTTTTAACCACTGTCTTTTCATCATTTTATCTGCACACTGTCTTTTTTTACTCTCTCTGAACCTCTCTGTCCCACACTCTCCCTCCACTGTAGGGTTTATCACATTGATGACAGTCCAAGTGGAACATCGGATGGGACACTGAACTTTGCCAAAGCCTTCACAGTGAGTACACTCCTCACACACACACCACACACAAACAAACATATACACACACATACACACACACATGGCTCTCTCAGTCTTCTGTGTGGATTAGTGGGAAACATCTGGTAAAACAGGGCCTACTGTTTAAATTTTGTCCAAGGCTTTGTGATTTCAAGTGATGGTGCTGAGAAAGAGTCATGAATCAGACAGTGACATAAGGGTCAAAAGGTGTTTTATTTGTTTTTTACAGGCCACTAGAGACCCGATCTGTTGCATCACAGCGTCAGATAGGATGCTTATAGTGGTATGTCTGATTTATACACAGGACACACACACTTGTTTTTCCAGCCCAAAGCCTTTGTGTCTTTGTGTGATTAATTCGTGCTTGTGATGTGCACAGGGGCGTGAGTCTGGTATCTTGCAGAGGTACAGCTTGCCCAATATTGGCCTTCTTCAGAAATACTCCCTTACCTCGAGACCATATCAGCTGTCTCTCAATTGTAACTCCAGGTCTGAGCTCTCCCAGCTAACAATTTTAGTTTTCTTTTTTACATTTCCCTAACGTTTTTATTAGGTAACAAAAATGTTAAAAATGTTATTTTGAAAATTCTAGGAAAGTGCTTCAAAACATCCAGTTTTTTAGACATCATTGTTACACATTGTGCCCTAATCAGACTAAATCTTGAAATTTTGTCATGTTGTGCTGGTTTATGTAATGTAATGTGACTGTAATGTACTTTTAGTTTCTTGTGCTGACCTTCATCTTCTGTTTCTAGCCGTCTGGCTATAATAGACATAACGGGTGTGTTGACGTTTTTGGACATGGAGATGCGGGCTTCAACAGGGGATGCTGAGGGCGGAGCTACAGCTGGAGACCCCTCTAAATTTGAGCGCAAAGATGTCTGGGATATGAAATGGGCCAATGACAATCCAGACCTGTTTTCTATGATGGAGAAAACCAGAATGTATGTTTTCCGAAACCTGGACCCTGAGGTAACAGTTACGCATTTTCACACTTACATACACAATTTTATATTGACGCAAATAAATAAAGCTGTAAGAGATAGACCATAAAGTGATGCCTTTGTAGGGCACTTACAAGGGAGTACATTGTTGGCAATTGTGTTGTAGGAACATTGCAAACTGATTTTTGTTTGGAAAAAAAATAATAGTAAAAGCTGTGACCTTTAAACGCATTAAAATTTCACAATGCATCTTGTAATTTTTTTTCTGTGTTTCATACTATTTATGTTACATAATAGGGAAGAAATATGCAAATTGTTACATACCTTACGGTCCATTTTGATTTGTGTGTAGGAAGTTGACTGAAATAAATACTAAAATAGAGAGAAACAGCAGTTATTGATAAAGTCACTTACACTGTACACTCTTACATATGTTGGATTCAGGCTTTTGGTGCCTTCGTCAAATAAACACACCAGCCTCAGTAAATCACAGAACACATGACCTATAGATCAGACCACCTACAGCAGAGACTCACTAGAGCTTTTCTCCCATGAATGTAGCAGGAAGTGGGTGTGGCTTACAATTCCACCTCACATTATATACACTGCAGCAATATTTAACACTTTCATATAAAGATTAAACGTGTATTTGAATTTTGATCAATTTATTTCTGTAGCATGCCTGATTTGCTAAAGTAATAATGTAAGTTGTTTTGTGTCAGGAGCCAATTCAAACGTCTGGCTTTATCTGCCACTTTGAGGACCTGGAGATCAAGTCTGTTCTTTTGGATGAGATTATGAGGGTTGGTTTCTTTTATGTCAAAGATTTTGTTTAGTTATACTTGGCTGTTATTTTGTATAATTAGCATTGCTAATGTGTTTTGCAAGAACTTCTGTACACATGCTACTGGAGATGACATCTCAGGAGAATAACTGTGTGTTTGTGTGTCTTCAGGATCCAGAGGCTCCAAATAAAGATTATTTAATGAACTTTGAGATCCGCTCACTGAGGGACAGCAGGGCTCTGATTGAGAAGGTTGGAATCGAAGACGCTTCTCAGTTTATTGAGGACAATCCCCACCCACGCCTCTGGTGAGAGACACACTCATTCCACAAAAGAAATGGAGCGATTCAGTTATTTATCCAAGCATACATGCACACAGGAGGAATTCATGAATGAAGGTATGGTTAGGCTGCCTGGTAAGTGCAGTAAAACACACGGTGTGTGTGTGTGTCCTCTGCAAAATGGTGGAAAGTGTGAGATCCATTTTTATAGCCTGAGTGAAGTATGAGGGACAGTTTTATGGTCTAATTGATGATCCTGGCTCTGGGAGTACAAGATACAACCAGTTCAGCAGAACAATTATGGGGAGTTGTACAATTTTAGATTGTAAAAATGTTTCCCGGATGTTTCCATTAACAAAAACGATCAAAATGTTATTTAAATGTCCAAATTTTTAGATGTTGTATTATTGTTATTGCTTGGTTATAAGAATTTTATTCAAACATTTTTAAATTATGAAATGTTTATAAAACGTTCCACTAACAGCTGAAGAGTAACATTTATTTATAAATGTATACATGTATATATACGTTATATTAATGTTACTGCAGGAACGTTTTTTTAATAAGTTGGAGAAAGGTTTTAGAGAATGTTAGCCAATGTTCTGAGAAAGCTTCCTGTCAGCTGGGTATTTATGGTAGTGTTTCTAAAACATGAATCATCAGCCAAGACAGCGATGAGACCAAGCTGAGAAAGAGATGTTACCTGAAGTGAAATGCATGATGGTCTTGGAGCGGCTCTATTGATTTCACAGCCCACTGGAGTTTTAGCAGCTCTGTCAGTTCTCACAGCACACGGAGGAATGTAAGATGGGACTCATGCCACAGCAGGGTGTTGTGTTAGCTCATATTTAATGTAGCTCCCTGCATCATACATTAGCTGTATCCTCTTCTAAAAACAGGACATTTTTCACAGGACGTCTTACAATTCCACCCTGCAGGAACTGAAAAAGGAATCCTAAAGTGTGCCGAAAGCAAGAGCCTCTCTTTCTAACTTCCTCTGTCTTTATGTTTGTGTGTGCATCTGGATGAGAGCGTGAGAGCTCAGAGGCACTGTTGTTTGGTTGTGCTCATCCTTAACATGCCAAAGTGTCAGAGGTCAAAGGTCTTCTTAGCTTTCTGTGAGCACGTGAAAAGATCCCAGACAGACTCATTTCACCCTCCTTGGCCGCTTTCTGTGACTCAATTCATTGGAACTGTCAGCTCACAGACCCAGACAGTCCAAAGTGTACTCAATAAAATAGGCTTTGTTATTTACAGCTGAATGTTTTTAGAATGAGATCAAATAACTCCAGATAATTCCATAATGTGTCAGATTCTATAAATAAATAATTATTGTAGAGCTGCAGGTCTGTACTGTTTGTAGTTCAGATAAACAGTCAAGTACATTGAAAATGTTGTGTGTATGCTATTCCAGGCGTCTGTTAGCAGAAGCAGCACTGCAGAAGCTGGATTTGAAGATGGCTGAGCAGGCGTTTGTGCGTTGTAGAGACTACCAGGGCATTGAATTGGTGAAGAGATTGAGCAACCTGCAGAGTGAGGCCATGAAACAGGCCGAGGTGGCTGCTTATTTCAGCAGGTTCGAGGAGGCAGAGAGGATGTACCTGGACATGGACCGCAGGTACACAAGCATGCTGCATACTTCATAAATGTCTTGATCCTGTAAGAAACTTCTGTCGACAAGCAAACTTCACTCTAAAAATAAAAACATTGCACTTCATTTTTGGCCTATTACCAAACATTAGCTGATTGTTTTTTGTGGCATACAAAAGGAAATAAAGAAATCTCCATATTTTAATTTAGTAGAGTACTAAATTAAATAAACTACGTAGATGGATGATACTAGATTTAAACAAAATTAGGCTGTAATAGATTACCAATGTGTTTGCATCCTTCTGGTTATCTGTACATCTAGTTGGCCAACCAATTTTTTTAATGTAGACACAATGCAAATGGATTATGCACACTTCCAATTTAGAAATTTAAACTGATGACGTGAAATGAAATTGGGTTGTTCAAGAATTGTGTTGCCTTAGCTAATTTTAATTAACTTAATCAAACAAGGAGCTAAAACACATTTTTTTTGATTGTTCATTTTTGATTACATCAGTGATTTAATGTGTTCATTAAAATTCCCTGCATTAACTCTATCTCTATTGATCTCTCGGTCTCTGTAGGGACCTGGCAATCAGTCTGCGGATAAAGCTTGGTGATTGGTTCAGAGTCTTGCAGCTGCTGAAGACGGGGTCAGGTGACTCTGATGATGCTCTGCTGGAGCAGGCCTATAATGCCATTGGAGATTACTTTGCAGACAGGCAAAAATGGTAGGGCTTCTTTATGAGTGGATGTTTAAGTGTGTACTATGCATGTATGTATACCCAGCTAACAATTTTAGGTTGTAAGAATGTTTCCATAACATTTCCATTAAGTTAAAAAAAACGTTAAAAATGTTATTTTTAAAAGTTTTGGGAATGTTCAAAACGTCCCGTTTTTTAAATGATGTATTAACATTATTGCTTGGTTATGAGCATTAGTCAGCATTCTGAGAACGTTTCCTGTTGGCTGGGTCTGGCCTGAATCACAGCCACACCCATCCTGAAAAGCCGCTGAGCTTCTTACCTTGTGATGTCTGGGATGATAAATTTTAGAGAATGTTAGCCTGTTAGAGAATGTAGAACATTCTCTGTTAGCTGGGTATGTATGTATGCGCATGTGGTTTTTGTGTGGATGAGGTGAAACCATGCAACTGAATGTCTGTAATGGGTCTTTGGTTTCAGACATTCTAACCCCAGGTTGTTTCTGTAATCACTGTACTGTACATCACTTCTCATTGCACACATGCTAACAGTTATTTTGTGTGTTGTGTTGCACAGGTTGAATGCAGTTCAGTATTACCTGCAGGGTCGTAATCAGGAACGTCTTGCAGAATGTTATTATATGCTGGAGGACTATGATGGGTTGGAGAGACTCGCAAACTCTTTGCCAGAGAACCATAAACTCCTACCAGTGAGACCTCTCTCTCTCTCTCTCTCTCTCTCTCTCTCTCTCTCTCTCTCTCTCTCTCTCTCTCTCTCTCTCTCTCTCTCTCTCTCTCTCTCTCTCTCTCTCTCTCTCTCTCTCTCTCTCTCTCTCTTTTGCTGTAAATCTTTATCAGTAAACTAATCAACAATTCTAAGTAGTCTTATAAGACCGTGAGCTGTGCTTTATTGTTGGTTTGTATATCTGTGTGTCCATGTGTGTAGGACATTGGTCAGATGTTTGTTACAGTGGGAATGTGTGAGCAGGCAGTCAGTGCATTTCTCAAGTGTAACCAGCCCAAAGCAGCTGTGGATGCCTGTGTGCATCTAAACCAGGTGAGTACACACACACGATTTTCTACCATGGTGGGATTTTTCTATTAACTTTAATTGTTTTAATATTGATCTAATAACCTCTAAACCTCACACAAACATTTAGTCCCAACAATCAGAAAACCTGACCCACACACATAGACACAGAGCTTGTATTATGCATGTATTAATATGCTTTGTTCAAAAGACAAAAGATTGCCCTTACTTCCTCACTCTCTTCACTGACCACATTTAGACTCTGTGTTTTTTTCTGAGCTTGTGGCTATTGAGAGTTAATGACGCTTTTGGCAGTGTGAATTAGTTTGAATGAGAGGTTCTGAGAGAACAGAGTGCTATCATCAGTTGTACTCAAAGATCCAGATGCAGTTGTGACCATTAGCAGTCATTACGTTGTCTGAGTGAAGCTCTGTTGCTCATGAAGTCGTTTTATTGAAGTCATTTATAGATGTTAAGATGTTGGGTGATGATAACAAATGTACAACAGCAAAAATAATAGTGTGCGTGGTTTTATAGTGGAACAAAGCTGTTGAACTTGCCAAAGATCACAGCATGAAGGAGATTGGTCCACTGCTGTCCAAATATGCCTCACACCTGCTGGAGAAAAATAAAACGCTAGAAGCTGTGGAGCTCTACAGGAAAGCCCATCACTTCCTGGATGCTGCAAAACTCATGTTTAAGGTACGCCTGACTGTTCGCTTATATAAGAAAAAATTGTCTGTGGGAGTCAGTTTTTACTTTTTTGGGAGTCAAAGTTTTGAAAGTACTTATGGGCCATTGTTAAGGATGAAGTGTGAAATTTCTGCGCACTATCGACACCAAACAGAATTGCAAAAATAATGACAATTTTTAAGCCAATTGCAAACACTCTTCCATTTTAATTGTTAGAACAAACTGGGAGTCCTAGCCTAAACCCACACTATTGAACAAATGTTCTATTTATTATTCACTTCTTGTCTGTGTGTATGTGTCAGATTGCTGAAGAAGAAGCAAAAAAGAGAACGAGACCGCTGCGAGTGAAGAAGCTGTATGTGCTCGCCGCCCTGCTGGTGGAAAACTTCCACACTCAGATCAAAAGCTCACAGCAAAGCAAAACCAAGGGCAAAAAATCAGAGGTATTCTAATTTTTCAAACTTCATATATTATATAACATATATGCTCTGCTTACTGCATGTAAATTTGATTAGAGTAGTAGATAGTAAGCTGCACACTTTACTATTCGCTAGAGTAGGAGGTTAGTCACATTTTGATATGGTAGAGGAAAGTTACACACATTACTATGGTAGATGGTGAGTTACACACTTGTTATGGTCTGCAGCTGCAGTCTGACTCACAGACTGAGAGCATCAGTGGGGCAGGAAATCAGTTGTGATGAAGGGCTCATTTACAACCTAGTGGGTAATTTGTGTGTGTGATTTATTTCAGGCTAGCAGTGCATTAGCAGGGCTGTTAGAGGAAGATGAGTCGTCTTTAGACAGCCGTATCCTGGATGACGCCTGGCGTGGAGCAGAGGCCTATCATTTCTTCCTGCTTGCACAGAGACAGCTGTACGATGGCAAGGTGGATGCAGCCATGAAGACAGGTGACACACACAACTTTCTTACTATTAAGAATCCCTTTTCCAATGCACAATTATCATATTATATTCAATTTTCAATGATCAAATATCACTTGTTTGGCTTTATCTCTGTTTTAACATTATCTAGGGTATCAAACTTTCCCATATTCTGCACCCAATCTATATTTATGCTAAAGGTTGGAGCCCTGCAATTCATATTTTTTGGTTATAAATGAACAACAGTCAGTTATTGAGCAAGTACATAACAGATCAGCGTTCAGAATGGTCTCTTTACTGTACCCTGATTCACAACGGTAAGATTGTGATTTTCAGGGAAATGTCAGTTTGGCTTCATTTGACTTAAACATACATAAAGAAAAGTATGTAAAGTAACCTGCAATTTTATGTTTGAAAGGAAATGGCGATAGAGAGGTTTAAAATTTAGTAGCTGTGAAATAAAGTAAAAAATCTTTGGTTCTGCTTGTGTGTAGTTAATTTTCTATTCCTGTAGGTTTATACAATATATCTATCTTAGCATGTGTTTTGGAATACGCTAATGATCTCCATATGCATATTCTGGCTGTTGGGATTGTAAATCTATGTCTCCGTGTGTGTGAATGCATGCATGGTATGTCTGGCCTAGTCTGTGTTAAATCACTCACCTGAACAGAGAAAACAAAGTAAAGTCTTTAAAACATTCAGTCCACAACAGACACACTCGCAACAGATGTTTGCTTACACAGCGGTCTAGACAAGAATGCTTAAACCACATCCTACGTCATGACCACCTGCAAAAGATGTGTGCATGTGTATGTTTCATATGTTGTATTTATATTCATTGTAATATTTCTATGACTATTTAGCTAATACTCTTTTTAGTGTACAGTGTAACTGTAAGTACTATGTTTTTTGTGCCCAGCTCTTCATCTCCGTGATTATGAGGATATTATTCCTGCTGTCGAGATTTATTCTCTTCTTGCAATCTGCTCCTCTGCCAACTGTGCATTCGGTACATGCTCACGTGCCTTTATTAAGCTGGAGTCTCTGGAAACACTGACTCTAGATCAGAGGCAGCTGTATGAAGACCTGGCCCTGGAGATCTTCACCAAACACAGCCCACGAGACACCCGGCAGAGCCAGAGAGACAGTCTTACTGAAGGGTGAGAGTGAAGAACAACAGCCAGACACACTGTATGACCTCAGTGCAACCATGCTTCAGTTAAATGATAACCAAGGCAGATCTTTTGTTACGGTGACATGGAGCTGTGAGCTCACAGTGATGCGTTTAAAGTGGTGTGATGTAAGGTTAGGCGTGTATGTCATTGTGGTAGGATGGATGACTGGTAACTTCCAGTCCATTTAAAATATCATGTCAGCATTACCTCCTGTAAACTGATGTAAAACAGTGGGAAGCTTTTCCTCTCGCACGCTTCGGTTTAACTACCATTTTATTGGATTTTGTTCTGACAGCAAAATCTGTCATAATGTTCTAGAATGGTACTTGAGCAAAATAAATGATGTAATAGCATCTTTACTGTTTCATTGTCCCATGACAGTGAGACCTCTCAAATCACCTAGTGCTGTATGAGTGATCAATAAAATTTTTATAGTTTATGAATCGATTTCTTAACCTTTTCAGGTTACTGGTCCATGCAACCTTCTTGAAAGGTTCTTTATAGTGATTCTATACAAGAACCGTTTGTGGTTCCCCATAGAACCATTCAGTTAAAAGTTCTTATAAGAACCATTTCTTACTTTAATAGTCTGAACCTTTATCCACTACAAAGAACCTTTTGTGAAACAGAAAGTTCTTTATGCAACCATACAGCCACAAATGTTTCTTCTATGGTATTGTGAACCATCGTTTTTAGGAATGTACACAAGAGTGCGAATGTCAATGATTGGTGAAGCAACTACCTGTAGTTATGTACATACAACAATGTAACTGGACAAAGAAATTTGAAATGAAGTGAAATTTAAGCTAACTCTTATTCTCTTTCTCTCCTTTGCTCACTTTCTGTCTCTCTTAGGCCGGAGGGCAAACTGCCAACCTGTATAGTGACAGGAAGAGTGATATCAGAGTATCAGTTCTGGATGTGTAGTGTTTGTAAGCACTGTGCTTTGGAGCAAGAGATCACACAATACAACTTCTGTCCTCTCTGTCATTCCCCAGTGGCTTGATTTATTTTATTTTTTTTCCTGTCATCGTCCCTCTATGCTCAACTCTTGCTCTGTAAATGTCACCCCTCCTTTCCTTTTTTTACATATAAACGCACAATAAACTCTGCCACAGACTTAAAGGTTTAGCGTGTGTAATTGAAATGCTCACACAGATTGTCGACCATATTTACACTTTGAGTATGAAAGTGTCATATATTTATAAAATGTATAGATCTGCATGTGTTTATGTCACAGACAATAGTAGAAGACAAATGCTCTTATGCAATAAATGCAATGTTTATATGAACAAAATGAAAAAGTGCATCCTACCTGATTGTCGCGTTTTTGCACAAGGCTGACCCCTGCAGTGGTACCCGAGTACTGACGCTTCTTGTTGCATTTGAAGCATGTATTGGTTTATAACGTCATCATGACGTTATTCTATATTGGACCATCTTAATTTTCTCTTTACTTATGTTGCCTACTTACCGCTATTGCTGAATAAAAACAAATATTAAAGCATAATATTCCTCGTTTGCATGTTCCTAATGTCCTCAAGAGGGCACCATTTGTTAAGCTGTGCACATACGTGCGACAGGTGATTCTGCTTGTGTGCAGGAAAGTGAGAGTCTGAATAAAAGACCCTCGCTATTTACCCAGTGTAATAGCTTCATGCCCTTTAAAAGGTCATCGCGATAGTTGCAATTGCAAATAAATCACGCAGACTTAAAGGTTTGCGAGAAGACCTTATTTAAACAAATATGTGCATGTCTTATAATCTATAATCTTATAACATAACGTCATAGTCCTCCAGTTGACCTCGGTTGTCTTGCTCGATAGTTATGAACCAGTTTGGTGATCTTGCACGGGTGGCGAGAGTATTTTAGTCTCGTCCTGCCTCTCGACTCTCTTTTTTTTCCCGTGCTAGATGGGATGAAAGACGCCCAGTGGAGCGACAAGCGCGTCCCCGAAAGCGGAGCGTAAGCGCGCACCGATTGCCACGGGCCGGTGACGCACGGACGCGCAGCTGCCCGGAGGCACCGCTGGTGCATTAGTGGCACAATCTGCCACAGTCCGCAGCGGGACATGGGGCGAACCAAGTGCTGTTCCCAGGACGGCGCTGGAGAACGCCAATATCTTTACCGATTGTTTTTGGCGTGGACTGACGCCATCTGACAGCAGAGAGGTGAGATTTGTCTTTGGTTTGGTGTAGTTTGTGCTTTATAAGCCGCGTTTTATAACTTTGGTGCTGGAATTAGACATCCGGGCAGACATTTACGCATTGATGATGCACTTGGTGCAATGAGAAAACTTTTTTTGTAGATATGACAGTTTCATGTTTTTCCCAAGTCGTTTGGGAAGTACAGCTGTTTTCTTCTGAGTTACTTTTGTTGCTATTATATCGTTTATAAGTCTGATGTGAATTGACTTTATGGCTGTATGTTTCATCTCAGATTCGCTATGTGTTTTCCAAAACCTACAGAAGTACTGCATGCCAGAACTAACAAGTGTTCAGTAACTCTTAAAATGTGTTTCCGTTTTCTCTAAATGCTCAGCAGACTGAGAGAGACAGTCAAAGTCGTGATAAATATCACTGGGGTTTTGTTTCTGACATACAGAATCAATATCCATTAGCAGCTTTGAAGGCTGATTTGTGCTTCAAAATGCTTTTATCCCTTCACAGTTGTTACAGACTGAAGCAGTATATAAGAGTTCAGCTGTCTTTCTGTCTGCACAGTTAAATCTGATTAAGTTTTTGTCCTGTCATACACGGCATAATAATGCCAGATGCTGATGCTGTCGTTTTTTAAGGATAGATTTATTGTTGTTTTAGTGGTTAAAGGGCTAATGAGAATTTCTTTTTTTGTGTGTGTCTCTTAAAATCTCCCTAATAGGCATGGAGCCATAGCTGATCATTCAGTATTTCTCTCAAGCACAACTGTCCAACTAACTCCTTCATGGTCTGGGATTCATCATGGTGTACGGGCAGGTCCTGCATCGCAGAGGTCCTGAGGACAGCTTCATCAACCTCAATGTTGGTGGTTTTAAGCAGCGCGTGGACCGTGGTGTCCTCCAGCGCTTCCCGCACACTCGGCTGGCCCAGCTGCTCTACTGCAGCTCAGAGGATGCTATTCTCCAACTATGTGATGACTACGCCGCAGCCGACCGCGAGTATTATTTTGACCGCAACCCGCGATTTTTCCGCTACGTGCTGAATTTCTATCACACTGGAAGGATCCACCTGATGGAGGAGTTGTGTGTGTTTAGTTTCAGCCAGGAGTTGGAATACTGGGGCATCAAAGAACTTCACCTGGACACGTGCTGCAGCAACAGATTCCAAGAACAGAAAGAGTGTTCAGGAGATCACGATTGGGGAAATGATGATGATCCACAGAACCAGCTGCAGGACAGCCTGGACTCATCCATGGAGGAGTTGTCTGCATTGGATAAAGAGCTGGAAAAGTTTGAGGGCACCTGGTGCTCTGAGAAACGCAAAGAACTTTGGCTGAGACTGGAGAATCCTGGATATTCCCGATGTGCAAAAATAACGGCAGTGTTTTCTTTGAGCGTGGTGTTAGTAAGTATCATAGCCATGTGTGTTCATAGCATGCCTGAGTTCCACCAGGTGGACTCTAATGAGAAAGAGATGGAGAACCCAGTGTTGACTGTATTTGAGACCTTTTGTGTCCTTTGGTTCTCCATTGAATTCATCCTACGATTGGCTGTCACACCATGTCTACGCAAATTTTTGTGCAACGCATTAAACATCATTGACTTCGCTTCCATCATTCCATTTTATGCTACGCTAGCATTCGAAACCGCTGACGCTGAAGAAAGTGAGGAGCTTGAAAACGTAGGGAGGGTCGTGCAGATCTTGCGCCTCATGCGTATCTTTCGCATTCTCAAACTGGCACGGCATTCGGCCGGGCTGCGTTCTCTCGGGGAGACTCTCCGTCACAGCTACCATGAGGTTGGACTTCTCATCCTGTTCCTCTCTGTGGGAATCTCCATTTTTTCTGTGCTTATATATTTTGTGGAGAAAGACGATGATGAGTCTGAACTGCAGACCATACCGGTGGGCTGGTGGTGGGCCACCATCAGCATGACCACGGTGGGATATGGAGACACATATCCCGTCACGCTGGCTGGGAAACTCATTGGAACCTTGTGCATCATTTGCGGCCTGCTTGTGGTTGCTCTTCCCATCACCATCATCTTCAACAAGTTCTCAAAATACTACCAGAGACAGAAAGCCCTGGTGGAGTCTGACCAGCTCAACCCAGAGGATGAAAAACAGCCAGAACCCAGCATGCCATACCTTCATATGGGAGAGCTCTTCACTCAAAAGATGAATTCTTTGGTGCATAGCATATCTTCCAAGAGTAGCATTGGGAGTGAAGGAGATATCACAGATGCTTCCAGCATTCAGGATGTAGAAAGTGCCTACCCTGCTGGGATGCAAAAGTCTGAGAATGCAACATAAACACATTGCACGCACAACCTCAGATGAATGGGAGGGAAAACAAGAACAAACCTGCTGTCACATGTGAACACAAAAACCTTATCAGTCAGATATGCAGCACATGGAGAGGAAGACCGTAAGACTTGCGAAGAACCATAAGACTTGTGCAGATTTTGAGAACCTCCTAAATCTTCATAGTTCTGCAGCTGGACTTTTTCAACAGCACTTTTTCTCTTTAGTTCTCAGGGTGAAAATGTCTCATGCTTTCCAATATTTATGAATCAAAACCTGTTACAAATGTCAACTAACACAAGGCGAGTGCTAGCAGTAACATTCTCTAGCAGTAACATGCTCTGTATCCAATTAATTAACAACACTGATTGACAGGTGTTTTTTTTTACAATCTGTTTAATTAAAAGTGTTTGAGCAGTGCCTGTGGGACATGAACTACACTTAAATGTTTCATTGGCAATGACAGCATTTGAAATGCGGGACTTCAGATGGCATGTTGCTGTACATCATTTCCCTAGCGTGTTCGTCAGAGGGATGGAAGGAAAGAGTGCATGCATATTTTAATAAGAGGGAGAGGAGGCATTGACAGAAGGAAGCAGGAAAGAGATGTGACAGCTGAATAAAGTGTTGATATGCAGCATTTCAAAGGTCTCTGATTTTGCATCTCAGATCACTGCATTGGTCCATAGAGAGATGAGGAATCTTAATCAACTGCTTTATGAAAATGCACGATCGGCTTTTATAACCTTCTGTTAAATGATCTCCCCTAAATCTTTAGGTGCAAAACATGGGAAATTACTGCAGTCTTTTCATTGGGAGAAAAATCTTGCAGACATAAGCAAAACTCTCCATTTGCCCTGCATTCAATTTCATAGCAGTCTAAGAGAAACAGTTAAGATAGTAATAAGATCTTATTTGTGATTTGTAGTTTCTTTTAGTTGCACAGTCTTAAATGTGTTAGCAGAAATCACCTTTGAACATCAGAGTCCCTCCCTGTACACTCTGTCCTCTGTATGGAGGGAACACGTTGCTCTCCATGCAGTGTGACTTATGTCAGTAGGCTGTATTAGCAGCAGGAAGACAAGTTCAAATGTTAGGGCTGCCTGCAGTGGAGGATGTATTAATGCTGAAACGGCAGCCTTTTGGCAAGTAGCTTTAACTTAGACAGATCGGCCTCTGTTTGAGACGTGCCCATTGATCAATGTGTCACACTTGTGTGCTCAAGTGTTTAAGGACAGAATCGAATCCCTCATGAGTCACACGAACAGTGCAGCTGACCCTTTTTAGCGTCAGAGACTGGGTGAACTTTCAAGGGGATCGTGACTGTGAATCGAATATGTATTTCTTTCTATTTACCCTACTCATCTATTGTTATATTTATACTGGGACATCAGTGATATTACTGATTGCAAGGTTTAAACATAATACAAAGAAAATGAATGGCTGTTATTTGTTAGTATTTAAAAGGAAATGGGTTAAAGAAATCAGTTACTATTAGAGATTGATTACATATGTACTGTGGCAGAGCGGTTCCTTTTAGCCAGAAATATGAGACAGCCGCAAAGAGTCACATTTCTCGTGCAAACAGTCGTTTGGACAACTCGTACAAATATGAGCATGGTTCATGTGAAAATAAACAAGAGAATAGCACTGTTCTACTGACATTGTCATCATTCTGTTCTGTCGGTTAAGGATGTGGGATGAGCGCAAACCCACATACTAGTCGATTCCCATATTACTACACTCTTTGAAAAAGGTGCTTCATGATGCCACAGTTTCTTTAAAGAACCTTTGACTGAATAGTTCTTTGGGGAACCAAAAATGGTTCTTGTACGGCATTACTGTGAAGAACCTTTATTTTAAAAGTGTATGACCAAAGGCACTTAATCTCTTGATGCTCAAGAAGACTAGATGTTCCGTCATTTCTGCACCACTAGCGGCACTCAAAAGAACTGAAAAAAATGTTTTCAAACAGGTCAAATCATCCATTGATTGCTTAAACAGTGGTTCCACCTCAAACTCATGCCATTGTTGTAATGCCTGGCTTTACAAAATCACCTAAATAGATTATAGATTTTTCAAGTGATGCAAAAACTATACATTACAATTTCCATGTAAGTTTCTTATGGTGAAGGATTGGGACAAATCATCTGCCAAATGATTCGTAACCTATTTAATATCAGTATGCCACCAAACAAATACAGCAGCATGTGCCACAGGCAGGTATATTCAGTTTAAAGTGTCCAGGCCTACAAGTGTAAGAGTTGTTTTAGCTTATGAAATTCAGCTGAAAGGTAAATAGGAAAACCAGCTGATCAGCTTCTTACGATGTCCAGGTAAACTGCTGTTTAGCAGGTGACTAGAGTGGTGTGTAACAGCTGAGTTTGGCACTAAATAAAGTAAATGGATCAGTGCACATATACTAACATACTATATACTAACATACTATATACTAACATACTTCCTCACACATAGGGAATTGGATGCAATTATCTTTCTGTGGCTAGAAGAGTAAAATGCTGTGAAAGGAAGTGTCTGAATCTCATCATGGGAGGAAACATGAACTGTCTGTTCTCCTCTAATGTTTCAGCGAAATACAATAAGCATCACAGTGAACAAGCATAAACAGTCCCGTAAACCCAGCCATTAACCATATGAAAAGGAAAAAGGGGTGATGATTCACATCACACATGAGACGTGATGAAAATGATCAAACACAAATGTAATGAATTGTAAATAATTTTTGAAAATGCTTAATTTTCTTTTTGAAAATGCTTAATTGTGATTGGTCAGGTCGGATGCGGCATACCGTTGCCCATAGCAACGCGCTATTTCAGCCTGCAACATCCGGGTAACCGCCGGTCCTACATTCACGACTCCCGTATCACACCGCGATCTGCCGCTCGTCATAGAAAGTTAAAACATGTAATTCTCAATATTTGTTTCCATCTCAGACTGTTTCCGGTAGTTTTCGGGAGTATTAATTAATGGTGAACGTTAAACTTTTGACAGATGGCTGTAGCTCGGGCATCTGGAGTAAAACTAAATAAAAACGTCGCTCGGAGGAACACGGAACCGGTAAGTGACGCGAGCACCAGACAAACTTTATATAACTTATATCGTTTTGTTAGTAGGCCCTTATTTTCTACGTTGTGGTGGACTATACAGCCTAAATAATATCTAAATAATACAACAGCAGTACCTAACATTCACAATATTAATGCGGATCAATGAAACCTTTGAGATAATGACATTTCAGACTGTGCTGGATCTGTAAGCAGGCTACATTCACTTTAAAGCTCCTGTTTCTGACTCCTTCAATCTCACAAATTAAAGCTTGCCTGTCAGACATCACTTTACAAACTCAATCCCATCGGTTCAGCTGAGCAGATATAGATGTTATGGATCTCTGACTGGATTGGCGTTCAATCAGCCACAGTTCTGGATGTTGGATGCTTGGCTGGTGTCTCTTCTGACCTTGATCTGAGCGGTTTTACACTTCACAGTTATCTTCAGCTACGGGTCACCCTCCACAAAGTGTGTACACATGATTTTTATTACAGCGAAATGGGCTATAACCCATTGTTTAATGCACCTAAAATCAACATTTTGTCATCATTCACACACTCGTTGTTGTTTCAAACCTGTGCTTTTTCTTCAGTGTCACGATACGTGATGTCAGGTTGAATGTCTGACTAGGTCTTCTCCATAAAATGAAAGTGGCTGGTGATTTACGGTACGCATCCATTAAGATTTTTTGTGGCTGGTGTTTATGACTTACTGTAATCACCAGACACTTTCGTGTATGGAGAAGACCTATTATATTATTAGAATACTATATTATTAGAATTATGTACGTAAACAAACGAATAACATGCAGACACATGCTGTTGGTGGGTAAATACGAGGTTAATGATCACAGTGTCTTTACTGCTGTTTCAGTGAAGGTGAGGAAGATGATGCATCAGAGGCCAATATTTGCTTCATCAGCAGGTTGTTGTTCTTGTTTGTTTATCTGAGTCAAAGATCAGAGAATGGCTGATTGCAGCCAAACATCAACAATGTCAGCCAATGTCTGATAAGAACAGCATTGCAGAGGACACAGCAAACAGAGGAACTTAATGACGCAAAACCCCTAGCAGTAGGTGCAGGTATGAGGGCATCAAATCAAGAGTGTACAGAACGGTTCCTGAAGAGATTCACACTTTGGAAAGTGAGACCTGTGTAACGTTGCTGTCTGTACCTTGTTTTACAAAGTGAGAATTAGGAAACTGTGTGTGTATATGAGAGAGACAGAGGAAATGTTGCACACATTCACACTTTCAGAGAACTTCAGAGTCTCTTTCACAGTCATTTGTAGAGTTTCCTTTATAACCTCCAGAGGAAGGTATGATTGGGAATGTTGAGTCCATCTAACAATTTTAGGTAATAAGAACGTTTCCCTAATGTTTACATTAAGCAACAAAAACTTTTAAAACATTTTTAAAGTTGTAGGAGCATTGAAAACATCTATTTTTTAGACTTTTTAGACAGTTTTTGCTTGGTTATATGAACATTATTAAAACATTTTTTAATTGATGCATAACGTTAAAACATTCCACCGACATTACTGCAAGAATATTATTTAGAGAACTTTTAGAGAATGTTGTCTTGGATGCTGGGGTGATTGCCAGGCCGTTGATATATGGTTGCTAAGTTGCTTTTTAAACATGTTACTATGCAGATGATGCAGTGTTCCAGTTAGTAGGTAAAAAAGATCACACCTCCAAAGTCTCAAACGTTCACTGTTAGCTGGGAAGGTACATGAGAGAGCAAGACAGAGAGAGAGAGAGAGAGAGAGAGAGAGAGAGAGAGAGAGAGAAAACCCAGATTGGGGGGGGTTAGGGGTGTTCTGAAGTTTATTCCATTTAAACAGGTAATGACCTGTGAAATGAATACACAGTACAACAGGCATTTTTCTTGAATGGGAAGGCATTTTCATTCAGCATATGGAAAAGAAAATTAGTGTGTGTTAGCATATGAGTTGGCTAGTGTTCCACGGCATCTGTCAGCACGCGTATGTGTGTGAACTATTAGTTAATCACCTTCAGCCTTTACACACACACACACACACACACACACACACACACACACACACACGCAGACAAAGCAAGGTCCAGGCCACCTCGTCAACACACACACCTCTGAAAATGACATGTCATTTTTCTTTAAAGGTGCACAGTAAATGCCATTAGGTTGATATAATTACATGTGTGTACATGTTCTCTCTCACATGAGTTAGGAAGAAAGGTCATTTCTCTCAAACTTTAAACTCACACACAATGTCCCTGTGGGCCGTACAAATACGGTATGTGTTTCACACCTCTTCCTCATTCCCCTGCTCTCCCGAGATCAGTTTTTATTTAATTAGGGGCTGAAAGTTGTTGATGCTCGCTGTGAAGTGCACACGCATGTGAAGTGGTTACTGATGACTAGTGCTTTCTTTATCTTTACAGACACGTCACTTTCTGCAGCTGCGCTATTGGGTGCAGTGGTGCAGAGCGTGTAATTTACAGAGCTTGTGAGGTGTTTCATAATGACACTTTACCAGGATGGCTTGGCTCTAATTAAGACCACAAATCATGTCTCTAAAGGTGACATTTGTATGGATCTTGTAGATATTTGTCTGCCTGTATCAGATATGCTGTTGTTGTGTTTTTGTACTGGCGGTAAATGGCATCCATGGAAATTTGTATGTTGTCTTGTTCCAAAAGGTATAAAAGAATCATCAATATAGCCTATGAGTTTTTTTTTTAAAGGTAAGCGATAACTTTGAGTGAAAAATGAAATGACAGGTGAGTCGATCAGAAAAAGACAAACAGAAAATCTTAGCCTCCACTTTCCCTCCATTCTAAATCGAACTGGAATGCCGCATTTGGTTACAACACACGCTTGAACTAATGGCTTTTGGCTTCAGTGATGTGAAACCTTGTACGACGTGTTGTCCTGCCATGTTTGAGCTCTAGTGGAGAGTAAGATTATCCCTGAATAAAGACTTAAATTTCTGTTTGTTCTGTACACATTGCTAGAGTATAGATTCTTTAGAAAATTTGTGCTTTTGTGTTCCACAAAGAAGAAAAACAAACCTAGCTAACAGGGAACGTTCTCAGAACAATGGTACTGTTCTCTCAAAGTTTCCTCAAAGTTCTCTCAGTGTTCTCAAAAAACATGATTGAAATAGAACCTTTTTAACGTTATATATCATATATAGAGATACCAAAAAATGCACAACCTTAACACAACGCCTACAAAACTGGACATTTGGAACATTTCTAGAACTTTGAAAATAACATTTTTAGCATTTTTGTAACCTAATGGAAACTTTAGGGAAACGTTCATACAACCTAAATTTGTTACCAGAGAAATTGGGGGTGGGGGGTGGGGGGGGTGTTGAACAGTTTCTTAGCGACCCAACTATTTTTTTTATTCAGTGATAAACCCCTGACTAAAGTATCTCCAGTTTCTGGTCATATTTTTAGAAGATAAAGTTTGTATGAGTATTGATCTTCTTAACAGATTTCAAACAATGCTTTTAACCCTGATTTCTGACCTCTGCAAAAGAACACAAACTTTCCTTCATGTTTCTCTCTCTTTCTCAGTGATCTGCTTATATAAATGGATGCTTTCAGAAAAGTCCGAAAACGGGAGGAGAGAGATGCATTAATGGGCTGTTTGTTGCTTTTAAATCCATAGTGTCAGAGAGCAGTGACCGAGAATCCAGAAACATCCTTCTGGTTATTATGCGTGTTTGGGCGATTAGGACAGCAGACACACCAATCAAGTGTGACACTGTGTAACAGAATTAAATTTGTTTAGGGAGAAGAAAAATGTAGAAAATCTAATGAAATGGTAACTTCAGTTATATAGGCAATTGATTTTATTAAGTGAGGCTTGCATCTGCATTTGTTTTGAGGAGTTTTCCAAAACGTTTACAGAGCCATTAATTTATAAATTAATTTCCAACTTATATATTATACTCTATATATACACTCAGAAATGCTTCTAGCTTCTCAAAATGGATTTCACACTGTTTACAGGTGTGCTCTAAAATGAGTGTCAGTACAAAATTAAACATGATGCTAGTAATAAAGTTGCATGGTAACAGTCTTATCATTACTGCACAGGGAAGTTAGTGGACATTAGTGAAAATGTTTTGCCTATTTCGAGGGAAATCCTGCTGAACATTTGAAAGTCAATTTAATTGTCCATTTCCTGTTTTCTGGGCTGTGGTTTGTTTAGTGTTAAGGTACTTGCCATAAAAAAGAGACACATTTATGATAAATGTTGTTTGGTCCTATATGGCAGTGCATTAAGGTAATATTTCTGTGGTTACTTGTTTTTTTTTTGAGTGGTGAAACCTTTTCCAGGACCACCATAAACCTCCATAAACCGATAATAATGTCCTGCAGACCTTTAAACAACTATCAGGCTGTCAGTCTGAACTCAAAAATGATCTGAATTGAAGATTCTAATTTATGTTTCAAAGTTACACATTGTAGCAGGATACAATATTGTTCTTTTGGCTAACTTTCTCTCTAAAGGTTCTTTTGAAGTTATCAAAAAGTGTAATTTTAAAAGTGTTACAGAATTAAAAATGGGTGAATTAAGAATTCTGTGTTCCTGTAGTTTAATTGGTGGAGCGTTGTGTTAGCAGAACAAAGGCTGTGGGTTTGTTTTCCAGGGAATACAAATAAATGTATAAAATGTATAACTTGCATTCACTGAAAGTCGCTTAGGATAGAAATGCATAAAGATTAATGTAAAGTGTAAATTGTTTGAATAGCGTTCTTATAACCAAGCAATAATGTTAATGCAAAGTCTAAAATAATGACATGTTTAATGTTCCTAGAACTTTCAAATAACATTTTTTAACATTTTTTGTGACTTAATGGAAACGTTAGGGAAACATTCTTACAACCTAAAATTGTTAGCTGGGGAGATTTAAGTGATGCTGTAGTGGTGGTCATGCAGCTCTATAAATCAGACTTTAACCTTCAGTAGCAAAATAAATGCTGACCGAAACAAAATCAGCTGCTCTTTGCTTGTTCTTGGAAGATCTGCATAAAGCTGGCCTGATAGAGTTGTGCATACTTTGCATGTATGGTTTTATTTACCTTCCTTCATAAAAAATTGGATAAAATAAAAAGTAGCTGATTGTGCTTCGCAGCTGTTTGTGTGGATGGCATGTATTGCTATCCAACTGTGTTGGATGTCTGGATGTATGTGATATTCTGTTTGTTGGTAAGATAATCAATAAATGTGATTAAGTACCAGTGGCTGGTGAAGCTGTCAGCTGCACTCATAATATCAGATCAGGGTCTTAAGCAAGTACATGACAGATCAGTATATAAAACGCTCTCCTGCCCCATACCCTGATTTGCAACGGTAAGTTTGTAAAAATGATTTATTTTTGAGCTGTCAGGTCCAATTTCCTGGTAAGTTTGGCTTAATTTGACCTCAACATATGAAAAAAAAGTACGTAAAGCAACCTGCAATTTTTTTGTTTCGCAAAAGCAAAGTGGGATTTAGGATTCAGGTCATATGTCACCGAGAAATTTGGGGTTTTGAATGTGTGGAATACTGGAGGGTTTGAGCTTTAAAGTGTAGTCATTGTAAACTGAGAAACAGCTGTCGACTATGAGCAGGGTAATGTTGAGATAAGATTCTCTGAGGGTGCCTGCTGTAATTATTTGCCGTGCTGTTGTGTTTGTTCTGATGAGCAACAGGGAGATGGCCATCAATTGGAATTCAACCCGAAACCCTCAAGAGATCCAAAAACACACTGAAATTAGCATTTCCTGCCATACACACACACACACACACACACTAATACACAGCACTCACTCGACACCATTAGGATTCTGTCTCTGAAACACTTACACTCACCATCAAACTGTCAGCCTCATTACCACACACTGCATGTGCATTCACAGCCTGACAGACAGACCTGCCTGTGCATACCATCTGAAACCTGACTGGACTTTAAGGGACTGTATTAAGACAGCGACCTAAATCAGGAAGGGATCAGGCTCATCTGTGTAAACAGTTACTTTACAGGCTTTAAAATAAGACCTCAGTAATAAAGTGCAGAAAAGTAATGAATCGACAGGATTAACACACACCCTATAATGTCAAGACTGATTTTTTTGTCACTTCTGAGCATGTCTCAGCATTATCACTGTGTCTTATATTGAAAGAGAAAGACGTTTATTAGAGGTTTATCAGAATCGACTTTTGATCTTTAGCCTTTGTCATGACTGGTAGAATATTCAGATATGTCAGCGATGTGCAGAAGTCAGGGCAGACTGATCAATTCCTGCCTAATCAACTGCATAAACCATTGGCGGCGAATGCTGTCGACTAATAATTATTTTTAATTAAATTAGAGGGGTCTTTCAAATGTTATAACATTGTTGATCTAGTGAAAACATTTGTATACCAATGGGATGCTTATGAAAATGAAAAATAAAACCCTGTCCTATAATCCCAAATGACTCATATAACTCTCTCTCTTTCTCTTTCTCTCTTTGAGCATACAGTATACTGTTATAATGTGTTTGGCCATGTGCCAGTCTCTTAGCCACCTCAGCATTTCAAATATTCATTAGTGTCACTTCCTATCATTGGTCAATCTGTAAATCTATCAGTGTCATTCAGTAACTCTACCATACCGTGCATGTATGTGTGTGTCCTGTGGACATATATTTCCATTTGTTGTATCTGTAGGCTTTTTTAAATCATATGAAAGGAAATGTGTATTAACTCCAGTTTAGAAACTAATACCATCTCCTAATAACAGAACTATTTGAGTAAAGTAAATAATTAAAAAAATTCCAATATGTTAAAAAAAGATTCAGTTTCTACCTACTGTAGAAACAGCCGAAACAGCATCACTCAAATATATTCAGTAATGTGCTTAACATTTACTTTGCCAAATGTTAAGCATCACACAGTGTGAAATGCAATACAGTTAAGTGGGTTACATGCATTTCATTCTGGCATGACTTCAGTGTTTGGTCTCGTAAAAGACAATTCCTCTACAATTCCTTTTTTGTCAATGTTGAGACAACTAGAATTTCAAACTAATTACCAGTGGCTTTGCTCTTTATTTTGTCCGTTTCACAGGGATAGCGTATGGACAGCTAGTTGTTATCACACAGTAAGCCTGGAGAGGGTCATCAGGTGATGTTGATGATGATGTTGAGAGGACATCATCACCCTGTCATCATCACTCTTGTGATGAGGACACCTTGTCCAGAGAACCATGTAATAATGAAAAAAATGAGTGTATTGCATATAACATCACATAGTAATGATTGCAAAATATAAATGACAATTTCTGTTCTACAGTGCCCAATTCTGGACAAAATTGCAGAAGTATGTGAATTGTGAAGTGTCACAATGTACTTCAAAGACAAACTTTCAGACAAACTTGAATAAACTGATCTTAGATCAGCAATCAGTGCTGAAATATGGTTATTTACCCAGTGGGGAATGAGTGTTTTTGAGTCAGTGAGGTGGGAAAGAGAGAGAGAAAGAGAGAGACACCACCCCGTGGAATTAGCATCTACTCGTAATGTACTTCCATGAAGTTTAATGGTGTTACTCAGCGTTTCAGCTTTACTGTTGGGCTTCGCTGTCTCTGAAAGCTTTAGATTGTGATTGGTCAGTTGGGGTCATGGTTTGCTGCATTGCAGTAGTGGTAACAGCAAACATGCACATATACGCACACTAGAGTGATTGCTGTCTGTAGATGTCTTTGAGCCTCTGGCTTTTATGTAATGCTAAAAGTATCCCTTTAACAGCCAAGTATACGTTTTAGATGTGGTTTAGTGGTTTCTCAATGGTTTTTCAATGTAATGTCAACATAAGCTACAGTGTTATTTCACTAGAGCTTTTGTGGGCTACTTTATTTTAAATTCACACTACAGTTGCAGAATTATTTGAGCTATATCCACAATTTTTGATGTAGTTTCTATATATCTCTATTATATATATATATAACTCTATTACATCATCTGAGCTATGAAAGAGCAATAAATTTTTTTCGGTGTTAGCCACATTTTAGCAGAGCAGAGGTGTTAAGAGCTAATATAAATAGGGTGTTATCTCCTGCAGGTGTCTTACAATTAAAATCCTGACTTAATTCTCATCTCTTCTGGCCAACGAACAGCCACATAATTCAACATCTGTGACCGTCTATGAGACATAGAGCTTTTAAAAATGAGCACTGCATGTTTCATTGTGTGAAACACGTCCATTAATTGGTCTTCACTTTTAACTGATACTCCTCTAACTGCATTGACGGTTGACTGTGTAATGAGCTGAGAACAGAACATGTGGCCACCTTTAATGTATAGATGAAGGTAGTTCTGCTGATATAGTAATAGTGACCTTGAATTGCACTTACTGAATGATATTATAAATTCTGAGAGAGTGTGTGAGAGAGAGAGATGTTCTTTATTACCAGGATACCCTAAACTCAAGCTGGTACGAAATTATAGAGTTAGACTGCCTGTTTTGCATACAGAGTATTGCCCACAGTACTGCCTTATTATCAAGCAGAGCCAACTTTCAGAGAGTAGCTTTCAACATACACCACTGGTCCAGACCACTATTCAAATGGCTTCTGTTTTGCAGTACTTTAAATCTTATTTTAAAACTTCACATTTTATTACAACAATTTCAGTAAAATTAATTTAAAAGTTAACATTGCAGTATTTGATGTAGGTAAACCCTTTGCTATGAATGAAACTTTATGTACAATATATATGTGCAAAGATGCAAAATATGTGCAAAGATGCAAAATATGCAAAGATGCACTTTAAAATTAACATTGAAATTAGGAATTAACATTGTGACAATTTGATTACATTCCATTAGTGATGTAGACATGTTAATATGTATGAATGCAGAATCGTACATCATTCTTCCTTTAACTTAAAACCTTTTCTAAAAATACATTCTGTACCATCCTAAAAATGTTTATTTTTAAGTTCATATAACAGTGTGTATTTCAGAGTTTTATTGTGGTCTTAAACTTTTGGACCACATTGTTTCTTTGCACGTACAATAAAACTATTATATGTTCCTTTACAGCAGTCCAGTTTATTGAATAAAGCCCGTAAAGTGTTTGTGTTAAGACACACCTCTGGCTTTAGTGTTTATATGAATTTAAAGCAATTATCTTCCTGATGCATTTACAACAGGAATGCAGGATGGTGTAGAGAAATGAAAGCCAGGGGCTATGGGATTGGTCAGATGGGGAATGGACTGGGTTGGATGATGCGGTTCATGATACCAGAACAATGTGTTGCATTTTAAATTATCCTAGAGAATCCGCAGAGCACTTCGGCTGAAGTCAGCTGCAGTGTACTGACAACAAAACAACATCATTTTGATGAAGACGTTCATAGCTGCTCTTAAATTGTAAGACACAGTCAGTTATAAGTTACAATTATCATGGTCTCGGTGGCTTTAATTTAAGATATGGAAATACACAATTTTTGTTCTTTGTGAGGGTTGATAATAAAGACTTGTTTTGCACCTGATTTTTTTTATTATTATCATCAAAACAAACACTAATTAGTTAGATGAATTGGCCATTCTGTCTGTCAAATTTGTACTGAAGAGACCAGATTTGTGTTTCAGCTGGATTCGCATCAGAGATTCTCATTATTTTTAATATTTTTTCATATTTTCATGCCATGTGAATGATGATACTGCAGTACTTTGGTTATAGATTACTGATATTAATAATACAAAAATAAACAATAAATGGGAGAGTACACATAGTAAAACTAATAGTAAAGCTCTGCAAGTACAAAAGTGGCAGGTCTTTTAAATAACTAAGCGATTAAAAGGATAGTTAACCCAAAAATACTTTTTTCCATCATTTGCTCACTCTCATTCCAAACCTGTATCATTTTTTCTTCTGTGGAACACAAAAGAAGATATTTTGTGAAATGTCTCAGTGGTTTTTTTGTCCATACAGTGGAAGTACACTCCTCGCAACAGTGGGTGCCACTGTTAGTTGGTAACCAACTTACTTGAAAATACCTTCTGTTGTGTTCCTTTAGAAGGACAAGGGTAAAACTGATTTGGAATGACATGAGGGTGAGTAAATGATGGAATACTTTTTATGGAATACTTTTTATGGAATACTTTTTAACTGTAAAGTACGGTACAACTGAAAGTACATTAGTATTGGTAACGTTAAATAACTGTAAAAATAGAAACAAAACTATAATGCAACAGTAATTTTGTGCATGGGTCGACAGTAGTGTAAGTTCATTATTAGTGTTGGTCTCTGTTGAGAGAGTAACATCCATCGGGATGCTGTTGCTGTTCTCCACACATTTGTGATTAATGAATTTTATGGATGGGAATGATGTTCCAATGGATATATAATAATCTGAGTCAGAGCTTCTCCTGATTGTATACAGAGCATCATTAAACACTCTCTGACTGGATATTTTCATTCAGGAGCAACAGGCTAGATAGTTATTCATTTTATTTTTATTTTTCTTCAGGACATATGAGTCATAAATTCAGGCAATGGGTGGTGTAGTGATATAGTACTGCCATCATGTCTTAATATCTGATCATGCACTATTCATTACTCAAAGTAAACACCATCAAAATCAAATAAATATTGAGGATAATTCATTATTCAGTAGAAATTAATCTTCGGCAGCGGTGCTGATGAAAAAGATGACAGAATCGGCATCCTTTGGCACATCCTTTATTAATATTCCAACTTCTATTAAAAATGTTATTAATTTTTTTTGAGAGTGGAATTTAATTTTAGAAACAGTCTTAAAATCGACAAATGAGTCATTGTTATGCAATCATGATTATGTGACAACTGCATTTGTGATTATGTGAGCTGCACTTTTCTTGTACAGGCATTTGGGCTAAAGCACAAGAAATTTTAAAACCCCTTTTCTGACTCGCTGAACACGGCCAATTATTGAGAGATTGAAACAGATTAGAAATTGTCTGTATTGATTAATTGTACACAGGTGTGCAATGATTAAGGGCAACAGTGAGCGAATGTTTGAAATTGAGATGAAGGTTTTTATTAGAGTCATAAAGAATGTGTGTATGTGTGTCTTTATCTGTCTGTGTAATCTGTCTGTCTAATCTGTTTCTCGGTCTGTCATCTATCTATCTATCTATCTGCCTGTCTGTCAGTCAGTTGCTCTGTCAGTCTAACGGTCTGTCTGTCTGTCTACCAGTCTATCTCTGAAGCAGCTGTTCAGGTTGGTTACTTCTAAAATCACAGTTGCTGGGCTGCTCTAGTGCATCCCAGGTCAGGTCTCCAGTGGGCAAGGTATCGACCAGTCAAAAGGCCTGTCAAAGCTTCCGGGGCTAACCTAATCTGACTTCTGATGGGTTCATGTTGTGTCATAAACATTGTGCATTGTAACTTCTCTCATACTAGATGTTCCTGCAAAACCTGTCCTTGGTTAAAGGTTAAATGGTGAAAGTGTGCTGGACATTATATTAATGACTGGGAGCTGAGCTGGAGGGTTTCAGATGGACTGATGAACAGCTGTCCAATGAAGCATATAATGGAATGGCCATTTTTTTCTCTCTCCAACACTTGTGCTCCTTGATGGGGTGACTGTGTTAAGAATTTATAGCTTTAATCTCCCTCCTGAGGTTTTGTCCAGGGAGTGTTTAATTTTTGAAAACAGACAATTCATGGAAAATGAGGAGCATTTGTTTGCTCTTTATGTATTTCTTATAAACTGTTTTATATCCTGTAATATAAATTCCACCTTTCTCATATAAATATGCACAATTAATAAATAAAGAAAACACCAAGACGAAAATCTGTTTCTGAAGTTTTCCTTTTATTAAGGGAACTTTTGCCCTTTTTGATTTCGGTGTACACATGAAATACTTTCCCCCTTCTTTAGCCCCTAAGACCTAAAGGAAATGCTCTGACAGGTTATTACAATTTTATTTTTGTGAGAAACAAAATGCAGTATAGGTCACATTGTTTCAGAGGGCATGTGCTTTTGCTCAGAGCGCAGTGAATGTTTAAACAGTGTCATACAGTTATTATATATATATACAGTAAGTTTTACAGAAAAGTGCTGAGTTAATGTAATCGATGACAGATCATTTCTCCTGAGTAAAATGTCAGACATTTGTCTTTGTGGACATGTACTTTTGTTCTGTTATATGCCTCATTAGTTAAACACCATTTTTAATATCTGCTGTAAGGGAACCAAACTCCTGCCGATTTTCAGTCTGAGAAGAAAACATCTTACCTTTGCCACAATAGCAAACATATAACAATAATACTTTGTCTTTAAAGCTGCATACTGTAACTTTTTGTGGTTAAAAATGAACATAAAACAGTTACTGAGCAAGTACATACTAGATCAATGTTTAACATGGTCTCCCTACCTTACCCTGATTTGCAACAGTAAGTTTATAATAATGATTTATAATTTGAGATGTTAGGTTGAATTTTTCGGGAAATGTCAGTTTGGTTTCTTTTGATTTCAGCATACGTAATGAAATGTAATACGTAAAGTACATAATAAAAATATTACATCGCAGTACATAAAGTAACCTGCAAGTGCAGTTAAACGTAATCACTAAGCTTGTAAATTTTGGCAAGTTTATGGGTAATTTCTTCGATTAAACCATCAGCCTATTACAGTATCAGTCAATAGTTTATTTATTATTTTGTGTATCTGCATTTACAAACTTGGCAGGTGACTTGGATCATGTATTATAAGTCTGCCTATAATGAGAGTTGAGGTTTGTTTACCCAGTAGCATCTGGTCTTTTCCCTGTAAGTTTTTCTATTCAGTGTCTCTCTTTTCTCATTCTTCTGAATATTATCTGATATTAGACAGTGTCACCTATGCCTGAGGTCTTTCTCTCTCTATCTGTGTATCTGTCTCTCTCTGTGTGTGTGTGTGATGGAGTGTGAGCAGTTAGACTTATGAGGTGGATATAATGGCAGGTGAATAAAATGTGTGAAGGTCTCTGGGTCCTTGCTTTGATAGAGGTGTCAGGCCTTGCATGTTGATACAAGTCAAGTTCTGTTGTCTACACACACACACACACACACATATAAGTTGGGTTTTCATGTTTTGTGGGGACGTTCCATAGACGTAATGGTTTTTATACGTATCCCCTAACCGCCAGAAAACTTTCTGCTATTTTAGGTTTTCAAAAAAGATTCTGTGTGATTTAAAAGTCTGTTTCCTCATAAGGACTTAAAAATGTCCCCACAAGGTAACATTTACTGGTATTACTATACTTGTGGGGACATTTGGTCATTTGGTGAATACCAGGACACACACATTATCCCCAGTGCTGCTCTTTGGCCTGTTCCTCATTCACTCACACACATGACAGACCATCTCTGCAATGACAGAAGCCATAAACGGAAATGAAATGAACCCAATGGACCAGAATCAGACTGGAAATTCTTGTTTTACTGCACCTGTTTGACTCCGTGGCCATTTCATGTGTGAAAACAGAGTGTGAATAGTGTGTGCTATTCCAGTGGGGGAAGGGGCATTAACATTCGATCTACGACTTCTCCAACCTGTCTTCGTTGGAAAGCGTGGTCCGTGAATTTTCCTCTTAGCCTATTAAACTATACGTGTATATCAAAGTATTACTGCTATTGCAGAACACACTGCCTCAGCCGCTCCCTATGCACACAGTGCAGTTTAAAAATGACAAAGTCACCTACACAAGATTCTAAATTCACTTACGCTGGCTTGCACAACCTTAATGTCTCTCTGTGTTTCAGAAATTTTCATCAGTGATGAAAAGGAGCTGTTGTTTAAATTCTGTACATCAAAAAAATCTCCCCAATGATTTCTAAGAGGCACTTTGCGAGTGTCAGCATGTTGGGTTCTGTGTGTGCACCATCAAACTGATTTTAGCCAAGAGACTGGATTTTTTTGGTGTAGTGAACTTTTAACTAAGTTAATTTAGTTAATTTTTAACTAAAGTTTTATACTTCACATTTTGTTTTAAAGGTCATTTTAAGTCCTGGATTAGGCTTTGCCTTTTAAAACCTGCAGACTCCAAATTCACTTGCTTGTTATAGAATTATAATATGCTGAATTTGTGACAAACTGACCGCTTGTTTGTGTTGGTATTGGGCTACATTTACATTGTTTATACAGTTACCATTTTTATGGATTTTATCCAAAGTGACTTATAGTGAATTCAAGCATGTGCATTCTCTTAGAAACAAACCTATGCCTTTGGCGTTGTTCGTGTTAAAACATGAAACACTTGTTTGACAATGTGCAACTTTAATTTTCTGTATAGTAGCTTTGAAACGATGTGTATTGGCAACGTGTATACAAATAAATGTGAATTGAATTGAATAGTGCTATTCAGCATTACTGTCTATGCAGTCTGAAAACACATCCGTATGTCATTTGAATGGCCTTTTAAGCAGGTTGGGAATTAGAGGTGTGGGAGGCTAATTTGGGTCTGAAAGGTGATTTAGAGATGCAGTTATGGAAACTCTTTTAAATCTGCTGTGTGTGTTTTTTATGGCCGTAATTAATGTTGATTTCTGTGTAGTTATGTCTGAATTTTCTGTCTAGCCAAAAGTGAAGCACTAAGTTAGTGATAAGATCACATTTTTTGTTGTTTTTTTGCGTTGAACTCTTTGATTTAATGGCTTTGAGTGATGAATTTATTGAAACGGTCTCTTTATGCTGTCTTGAACACAAAAGACTTCCTGTACAGTGTGAAGATAAGAGGCTGTCAGTCATCCTGCGTGTGGGAATAAGACTCAGTCAGCACACAGCAAAATCTTATCTTCATTCAAGCTGAACAACCTCCCATTTGTAAAAAGGCCAGATGTAGATCGAGTCGATGTTAATTGCCTGTAAGTTTCATAAAGAAAGAAATGCCAGTCTGGGGATTTTACACTAAAAGTTGGATTTGAATGATATGAACCATATTTTAGTACAATTATTAACAATACAAGATTTTTTCTTTTGGAAAAGTACCACTGTAACAGAGAGATCAGGTTCTGTCACCCCATTTATTTTTAATTAATATTATTTAATCTTTGTTTTTAAAAATTACATTTGTAAGGTAAATTTGTTTCTGTGATATCCCACCCCATGCACAGACAAAGGGGTTCTATGAAACAATCAGATAAAAAGAAAGGTAACTTTTCTCACAGAACGTTTTGGATTTTAACAATTCTCTTTAAATGATCCTCTTTTTAAAGTTTTGTCCTTTTATATCAAGTTGTCTGAAAAGCAAAACTAAATCTAGCCCTTGAATGGTCATTGACTAGCATGGCAGGTTAATTAAAAAACCTTCAATTATAAACTTGGCTCAGTTGTCACACAGATAAAGGATGAAAATGAGGAGAACATCCTGAGCTCAAGAACTATAAAAGTTCTATAAGACTTCATGTCCTGACTTTATGATATAGAAAAGCACAATTACTTTACCACAGACAGATTTTGCCATAGATAATTCAAATATTTAACCTACACTCTGATTTGAGGTCAGACGTCACAGAGGAGCTTCTCATGCTGCAAAACTGTGAGCCTGAAAAGTGTATTAAACCTGATTGAGTTAATAACTTAAGTACAGATATGTTCTGAGACGCTCTTAATTTCCAAAATCCCACACCAGAAAAGTTCATTGACCCTAAAAGTCGTGATGGGTATTAAATCAGATTTTACAGCATTTCTGAGCTCTGCAGGGTCAATTAGAGTGGCTTTTAGCGTTGTAAGCGAACGCTGGAGATGGTAAATGTGACAGAGATGGCGCCTCTGTGCTACACAATGTGTGTGTGTGAGAGAGAGAGAGAGAGAGAGAGAGAGAGAGAAGGTTGAGTTTTTTCTAGTCTCATTAAGATTAGAGAGGTAATGTGTAATCAGAGAAGATAAATGGATTTAACCACAAAATCTTCCCCATTATTTAAAACATCATTTTGTCAGCAAACCATCTATTAATAGTCATAAATGTCAGCTCTACAAATGAGTCTTTGTGAAACACACCTGAGAGTGTCAGTAAGACATAATTAATAGCTGTGATATGTGAAATGTTTTGTAAAAAGGTTTAATGATATTAAGGAATTTATCATTAGTAAGGATGTTCTCATGTCTTGTTTGGTTGGCCTAATTGTGTCATTCTTTCTGCGGATAATTGACTTCAACTAAAAATTCTGTTATTATTAACATCTTCCATTTTTAATCATGGAGATTTTAGAAAAACCCAAAAAATGTAGCTCTTTTTCATATAATAGGAATAAATGTTGATTACTGGCTGTCAAGTTCAGTTGCAGTTTTGATTATCTAATAAGAATTTATTAGGTCTGGATTTCTTGCAGACAAACTCTATGACAAGGTTAAGACATCTTTTATGAACTACTTAAGTTTATAAATATGCTTTGACACCATAAAGGCATGGCCTTAATTAAAATTTCTTAATGAAAACGTATGGGCATGATGCAACTTTTTTTTAGTCTAAAACTATTCTTTGGTTTAATCGTTAATTTTGAGACCTTGTTTAAAACTGCAGAATTTCGTGTCAGCTGTCTTTAGACCAACATTTTGATCTGTTTGTGCAACAAGCTCACATAAAGATTTGCTGAATCGGCTCTATCACAGGCTGTGTGTGGAGTGTCTGAGGCAGGGCCTCTACAGTTACAGATTTACTTAGGAGAAGCAGCTTGGATGCAAAACAGCGGGACGGATTGATTAGCCCTGCACTGCTTCTAATGAAACATTATAGATTTTCAACAGTCAGCTTGAAAAAACGCTCCAAGAACAATGCTTAGAATTAAGAGCTCGTCTCATTCTATGGTTAAGTATCCTCTGTGTCTGGAGCTCTGATGGATGAGAGCACTGGATATCAGGGGACAGGTCTCATCGCTTGTGTCTTCTGTTTGATGTGGAATTGCATGGCCAAGTGTATGTGGATACCTGTGCAGCATGTTAGAACATGTCTGCAGGGATTTGATCTCATTTAGACACAGGCATCGATGGGGTCTGTCTCAGTCAGTGTTCTAATTCATCTCAAAGGTGTTCAGTGGGGTTCAGGTCCTGGATTTGTGGCTAGTTGAGTCCATTTAACTAAACCACTAACCGTTTCATGCTAGAGCCGACAAGCACCTGTAAGTAATGGGTGTTTTTTAATGTTATGTTGTTTTTAAGTTGTTAGAGGAATGTTTTAAAAACATTGCAGAATTTTAAAAAATTGAATAATGTTCTTAAAAAGTAATAATATTAATACAATATCTAAAACAATGTTCCCAGAACTTTCAAACATTTTCATTACCTAATGGAAACAGTAGGGAAATGTTCTTATAACCTAAAATTGTTAACTGGGTATATGAATACAGTTTAAAAGCAGATCCAGATTAAATCTTATCAGATACCAAAGGCTACATATTTGATCTTACTCAAATATAACATATGCTTATTTACAATGTGCTGTTTAACACATTTATTTTGAGTGGAAAAGGCCATGATTTAATTAGGGTAATCTGCAAGATCTTCTCCTCAACTGTGTGTTCAGGTTATGTGTATGATCAGATTTGTTGGAAAGTCTTAGCGGGTCAGAGAATGGAACATGATTCTATCGATCCACAATGTATTAAATAATTCACCTTTTGGTTAGGCTGTGCCTCTGTCCTTCATAGTTGTTCACCTCACAGTTGTGAGGATTATAGTTATCAGAAACACACTACATACCTAGATACACCAGTGAGTATTATTCTTAAATTCTCTAGGGCCTGAGGAGATGACATTAGCAGTATTTTAAGATATATGTGTGGCATGTATTTTAAGATCTTTTGCATGGCTTTGTAACATTAGTTGGAAATGAACAAGTGGCCTATCACCTAGAGCATTAACCGGTTAATGGTATAGACTAATCAATAATGATTTTAGACGGCAAAGTAAAGACATTTAAACTGTAAGAATATGGACCCCTCAGGCAGGAGAGATGTTTTGTGGCACAATGCACTTGAGTTTGATAAATCAGTAGATTGAGGGCACGACACCCATCATCTGTCTTTTATAATCACAGTGTCATCTCAGAGTAAAAATGTCTAATACAGCCACATCCATCATTTAGAATGACACAGGCTGGATTTTCAAGCTTTGGTTAGTATTCTGTCATAGCACAACACAGCCACCTTGATACCAGTCTAAGGAACCCACTGAATGCTGTTTTGACCCTTTTAGTTTAATTCAAGTGTAATACTATGATGTCCATTGAAGGAGATGAAAGGGATAGTTCACCAAATGTCATACAGGTTTGGAATGACATGAGGGTGAGTAAATGATAGACGTATTTTCATTTTTGGGACATTAGCAAATTAAACACACAGGTACAAAGTCAATATGAAATGCCGTCTGGCTCATTCTCAGGTCATCAAAGTTCCTTTAAAAAGCACAGAGGAAAATCTTGAGCTAGGATCTCTTTAATGGCCGTTGTTTTTCACTTTCACAAGAGATGCTTTTCTAGGCAGTAAGTATTTAATCAGATCATTTTAAAATGCCTACAAACATACATATCCAGCTAACAGGGAAGGTTCTTACAATGTTGGCCAACATCTACATGTAACGTTTTGGTTACTTAATTGAAACTTTAGGGAGACGTTCTTGCATCCTAAAATCTTTGGCTGGGAACATGCATGTATGTACGTACATCCACAACAATAATGTTTTCATTTGTCACTTTGGTATTGCAGTTATGGTATGGACCAGAGAGAGACGGATGTGTGAGCCCGTGAGAGTGACAGTGACCAGCCGATACATCCTTGCAGATCTCAGCAGAAAGTCGCAAAATAATGGCAGTGTATTATTCATGCGGAAAGATGCACGATCATCAGATCACTGTTTATTTTGCCTGCCATAAAAAAGACATTCAGTGTCCCCTGCTCTTTTATCTCCTCCATCCCATAATCACCCGCCCCTCCCGTCTCCCATAGCGGAAGATGATCGACCTCTGTTCATCGCATCGCGGATGTTCTCGTTGCCACCGCGGCTCGATCGGCGGCGACGAGGGCCGTGGCGACTCCATCGACCTCTCGCATCCCGCCTGTCGCATCCGTTTAGCGCATTAAGACAGCAGCTACAACGCGGTTTGTCCAAAGTGTCGCAGCGTGTTCCATCATCTTAATAACATGAAGGACCTTTTCCCCCTAAACTTTGATCACGTCTGCAGAAATGGCAATCCGATCACTTTCCTGGTGATGCCAAAAGTCTCCAAACGGGTTTTGATTGCCGGGTTGATGGTGCAGGTATTAGTTAAAGAGAGGTCATTTGTTTTGGTTGGGGGCAACTGTGGCATCTAAAAGTCATTCACTGCTGTAGTCTGCTTTGTTTATTTACTGTACACTACATGTTGCAGTTTGTTTCATTAAATGTATTATGTTAACCTCCAAAACCTTTTTTCAGAAACAAGAATCAAGAAAATTTTGGTAGGTCCATTTATAAAGTGCTCTCTGCGTGGATTTTAACTTTTTGACTGATAATTTTAAGGTGTTTGTTTGTGTGGCTTCTCCTTTTCGGGACACAGAAAGAAAATAACACAACGGCAACTTGATGAATGAAAAATCAGATTTATAACTCAGTCTGACCGATCTCTGCTTTCCGTGCTGTAGTACACACCGCTCACAACTGGCCTTTAAAGGGACTGTAGTAGTGCTTTGTTGTATTTTATGTGCCTGTGTGTCTGTAGCAGCGTTGGTCTGCGTAAGAGCAACTGTGGAAGAATAAATACAATCAATACAACAGAAGTGATTAATGATTTGCTTTCAGATTTACTGGCAAAGTAAGCAACATTTCTCTTCCTCTCTCCATGTGCTGTGAGTTGTACAAGTACAGTATTCATATTATATATTTCTATCAACTTTTATATATCACATATTTATAGCATTTCAGGTATTATTGTCATCAAAAATCAATAACGTCTAACTAAAGATGATACCAATCATTCTGTTTGTGGACTGAAACATGCAGATGGGGTGTTAGTGTTGGGGGAGAGAGATCAGTGATGTCAGCTGAAAAGAAAAGAGGTTTCAGAGGCAGACAAAATATGATATTTTATTCAAGAGTTAAGCTAAACCTTTTTTTGTGAATAAAATGCATTGAGATTGCGTTCATAGTGTCTTCATTGAAATAGCGATGTGTACTGCAATGAAAATGAACAGTAATTCTAAAAAATAAATAACGGCCTTAATGTTCCAGCACAATAGATTATTCATTAAATAATTATTCCTCTAAATGTGTGTGTGTGTGATTATGTCATGTCGATATGTTAAAATGGAAATGTAATATTAGGATGGAGGGCATCATGGACAATGACACAGAGAAGCAGTAGTAATAAAAAAATGGGTCACATTAAAGGTGTGTGTGTGATGGTGTGAAGAGACATGCTTCGGTTGATCTGTGTGTGTGTGTGTGTGTGTCCTTGACCTTCACACCTGGTAGAGTACTGTATTTGCTATAGAAGCTGTAGGTGTGTGTGAGGAAGTGCAGGACACACACACTAATACACATCAGCATTGCACTCTAGGAATAAATATTGCCCTTCTGCTCAGTTTGTATCTCACTCCATGATCACTTGTCAGGTAAGGGTGTGTTTCACATTGATGGACGGTGACAGCACTGCCCTAATGGCTATTACATGGCTGTCATTACTGTGTTCTAGGAAGATATCCTTTAGCACAGACTGGACTGGATTATTTTTTAATTCTGTGACTTATAATAGTAATTGTGGTTATTAAAGTGTTAAACGTGTGATTAAATTGGACTCCAGGCTTTATTGTTTTTCTGTGCATGTGCAGTGCAAGTACCTTTGTTGTTACTCAGATATGCTATAAGAAAAAATAGCCTGATTTCCCCTTGTTTCTGAAAGCGTTGTACACTCATGGCAAGCAAAGATTTTTCATCAGATTCTTCATCAGTCTGTTTTCTTCTTAGCTTGTGATTGAAGTCATTCAGGAGAAAGTTAAGGATCATGGGTTGCCTGATGCTTTGCATTATGGGTTCCTGTTTTCAAAGCAGTGCTTTTGAGTTTAAGATATGAGAGAGGAATATAGAAGAGGAGTGGAGAGAGAGAGGACAGAAGGAGAGGAATGAAGTATGAGAGAGTTGAAGGAGAAACAATGGAGACAGACAGAGTCAAAGGAGAAAAAATGGAGAAAGAAAGAGTTGAGGGAAAGGAATGGAAATAGCAGCTCAAGGAATGAACATACACAGTCAGCATTTCCAAAGGACGAATGTGTCTCAGTGTATCTATAATGTAATCATTAAATTGCATTTGATTATCCTATAACAACATTGTTTCCCAAGTGTTATACATTCATGCTTAGCCTGATGCTCAGAGCTACTTTAGAAGGATGAGGTCATCTCTGTGGTGTGTTTTCAATCAGAGACGATTTACAGACATGCTGAGTCTACACTTCATGCTGTAGTGCAGGTGACTGAGTCTGGCAGGCGTTTAAAACACTAACCAACAGAGAGAAACAAGAGATAACTGCAGTGGAGAGAAGAGAGAGAGGGGAAGTAGAATAGACACAGATTTCAGTGACTAATTCACTCCAAGAGAGACTTAAAACCTATAAAACCTCCCCTTTGGGAATGATAAGAAAATCTAGTTTTGATGTGTTCCACTAAGTTTGCTAGTTTTGCTAAATGTGTGTGTGTGTGTGTGTGTGTATGCAGCAACACTCTGCAGTTATCAAGTTGCAAGATCAAATTGCAAGGTGAGTTTTTGCTGACAGTGATAAATCAATTTTGTATAGGACACATTGCACTGTGGAGTGCAGATTTATGTTTACAGTTGTTCATTGTTCATCGGTAAACTCATCAGAAAGTGAGTTTATGGGCTAGTTTGTGCTTTTGTATTAACAGACAGCTTATGTATGTATGCATGTTAATTATGTGTGTGTGTGTGTGTATGTATGTACATGTGTTCATTAAACTTAAAATCCAATCATCTCTATATCTTTGTAATAGCTGTTTGGTAAACAAGAGAAGACAACAAAACCACACTGGCATATATAATATAATATATAATGAAGGTAGATTTTAATCAAAGGGTTGACTTGTGTTCTCAGAGCAATAGCGTTTATTGCATAAATGTTTTCGCTCGGGGCAGGATGACTTATGTGTTTCAATGTACTTTTTATACAGTTTCTTTACATTTGTCGGTTTATTATTATGTCCTTACAGAAATTGACTATAAGTAGTACGTTTACATTTATGCATTTGTGCGTGTGTTCCCTGGAAATCAAACCCACAACCTTTGTGCTGCTAACTGCTCTACCAATTAGAAGAGTTATCTAATTCAGAATTATTAAAATTCATACCACATTTCTACCATAATGTTTGATTACAAGGGTCACACTCCAATTACAAGGGTCACACTCCAATGTATCTACATCCAAAAGCAGTGTTTGGTGCAGGACAGGTACTGCTCTGTCACACACAGACAGCTGAAGCCGGTCTCTGGGTATATATAATATCTGTGAGGACTGATGAAATGAACTCATGCCTCCCTTCTAGAAGCTGATTTAATAGAAATGGGTTCATCCATCCTGCATTAGGGATCACCATTTCTGGACCATGAGCTGGTGGGCACTGTGCCAGGCTGAGCTTCATAACTCTGAGTGCTTGGCAAGAGAGAAGACATTGTTTCTGTTCTTATAAGAGTGTGGTGTGATTTCTGGGGAATGGTGGAGAAAACCAGCTAGTAGCCAACAAGTGGAAAATAAAGACTGAGGCTGGTGATCATCAACAATTTTAAAAACAAATTCAGTCAAATGTGTCTGAACTGGAAGTGAGTAATAAAAAATTATATTCATAAGGTTGCTTTCATCTTTATGTAGCTAAAAGATCCTGTAGGTCTATCTGCATCAGAAGCTATAACAGTAGATCTCCATACATAACTAGAATATTCACTTGTAACCAGGGCTGGAAAAGTGTTTCTCCCAGCCCTAGAGGTAGGATTTGGTCATTTTATATCACCAATGTATCATGAATGTCCACTAGATGCCAGTGCAGTGCTGTGAAACAGCTGTTCAGATAAAGAACAGAGACATCAGAAGCGTCCCATGAGCGACTGAAGGCTGCCATTAGTCAGAAAGTTACAATGTAGATGTTCTGTTCTCCTGAGTCATCATTGTGCTGTTACCTACAGGTTCTTACCTCAGTGACGTCCTCCAGGAATGCTGAGAGGAACAAAATGTATTAAAGCTCTACCATCTGTCTTATTATGAGATTAAATATAGAAAACTGCTAAAAAAAGTGACACAAAATGCTTTACGGCCTTTGTTTGATAATGCAGACTTTCCACAAACATTATGCTGTAATACACCACTGTCTGATAATGCATCAAAAGAAATATGAATTATAAAATCCATCATTGTGGCAAAATACTTTTATACCTTGACATAAAGGATCTGCCTGGTGCAATCTTTCATTGTTTTTGTGTGTGTTTAGATTAAAAAGTGTGTGTGTTCTTGTTTTTCTACCTTAAGGATGGTAAGTCAAACACACCTACATTGTGGGGACCAGCAAGCAGTCCTCACAAAGGACATTTAATATTAAACATAAATGTTTTTTTGAAACTGTAAAAATTGCAGAAAGGTTTGTGTGAGGGTTAGGGGATAGAATATACAGTTTGTACAGTTTAAAAGTCATGGAAGGTTCCCACAAAGCATAGATACCTGTGTGTGTGTGTGTGTCTGCACAAATGCTTGTATGTGCAGGAGAGTCCATGTGGGTGCAGAGGTATCAGTTTATAGATTCAGTGTATTGGCTCTTGTGTTTGTGTGTGTGTTGTCCAGTCAGTGGAAGAGTTCTATTTGGCTACATATGTTGTGAGTTTAAATGTTTGACAGTAGAGAAGTACAACAACTGATGGTCCAGATTTTCAGCTTTACAAAACAGAAAATAAATCAGACACGGAGAGAGAAAGATAGAGTCAATTGGTTGTTGTGAAACTGTTTCCCAAAGTGATAATATTAAAAACAGGGAACATACTGTAAATATATTACTGGTGTTTGAAGGGCTGTTTAATGTAGTGTATACTAATTTTGTGTGTGTAAATGTGTGTTGACATACAGATTTGGTGTGTGTTGACTCATATTGCAGGAATAAAAGCATAACACTATGACAGCAAGTACATGACTCAGTCTAGCAGGCCATGAGTGCCTCAAAGACATGACCGAGTTTGCAGGCTTGTGTGTTTAATTAAATGTAAGTGTGTGTGTGTGTTTTTATACACATTTGCAGGTGCACTGGTCCAAATCCAGGTCATTAGACTAGCGTGTTTTTTTACAGCCACTTTAATGCTAATACTTTTGGCTTGAAGCCTGTTTGGAGAGACAGAACTCATGTTTACACTGGTCTAGGACCAGTTCCTCTTGCTGAAATATGAATATTTACCATGACATCACAGACCGTTAAACTGATGTTAGACCATCAGACATCAGAAACTCAAATTCAGAGTCATTCTGTTCTTTATTAGACCACATATTTACTCAGCAACATGCCAAGACTCCTTTTTTAGGTCTTGTTCATGTCATAAACAAATAATCAGAATTCTCTGGCATGTCTTTGAATGATTACATGGAAAAAATGAGGTGTTTCTTTCCATCTGCACGATCTGATTTTCATTCCTTAGGCAGAACGGAGGTTTTTGCTCTCTAATCCCTTGGGCTCGATTTAAGAGGTGTTTTTTGTTTTCAGAGTCAGCTGTGTGCGAGTGAACAGTATTATCTGTTTTAATAAGTCTTGGTTATAAATAGACCCAAACCAAATTGGTTGTCTCCTTTATTAAAATATTTATTGCATTTGTGTGCAGATTTCGATTTTCTATGCGTAGTGGATTTTATTAAATGGAACGAGTGTGTCACGTTTGTTAGTTCTGAAAGAACTGTCAATTTGGCCGAAATATTTAATATATGAACACACAAGGAGATGTTTCAAATCTGCTGAAATCAGAGTTCAGATTTCAGAACTTTCTGCTGAGTTATGTGCTCATATTCCATATTGGCCTAGTGATAAATGTTTGCACAATGTTTGATAGGACAATTAGTTGCACTCCTATATTTTTCCCTAAATTGTCAAACTGTGCTCAATTTGTTTGAAGCATCCTTGAAAAGCACTGTTAAAAGTGTTATTATTAATATTTTAACTAAATTTAACTAATTTTCTCCACCACACCATCCCACATTCATTCACTCCTTAATTCAAATCATAAATGCCACATCCATCCTCTCTTCAAGGCTCCATTCTGTAGTTTGCCTTCTCTCACTTTTGGTTCACATTTTGGGCATTTATTTTTCTGGCCTGCAGAGGGCGCCTCATGCCTAGATTTGAAGAACGAGAAGCTTTCATGTGCAATACATTTGTTCTCAAGAGATGAGACAGATTTTAGCTGCTCCCTTCACACTGTAAAATACACTTTTGTCTGGTATAACTTAAAAAAAAAATAGGTTAAGCAATTTTTCAACCATTTCTTAACAGTTACAGCAACTCAAGACCAGTCAAGATTACAAAGAATTAGTTGAAACGACTTGTGCACCCAAATTGATTAAACTTAAAAATGTAAGGCAGCAAAGGTTTCTTTACAGTGCAGCTTCTACTGTAATCACAATGTCACATGCTGCCTGCACAGAGGTCAGGTCATCAGGTGTCCAGGCTTTCTTACAGAGCTTCGAAGGTCGAAGGTCAGAGCTGCAGGTGGGAGGTCAGCCTGCTGCCCGACACTGTGCCCACCCTCTGCTCTGTAAACTGGAAACATCTGCAGGAGACAACAGAGGAGTGTTACAGGGAGAGAAGGAACATGACATAAATCTCTAAAGATAAACAAACGACAGGAGAAGTACCTCTACTCTTTCTGCTCGTTTTGTAAGTGGTTAGTGACCTCACTGACTTTGGCTACAGCCAGATCCAGTGTTTTTATAGGAAAGAGGGTTGCCTTTAATTCAGGTATCTGTGATTTAGGATACACAGCTGCCAATAAGAGCGATTTTGAGGATTAAACCTGGTGATTGCAGTTGAAAAATCATGTTACACCTACAAGCAATGTAATGTATCCATTCACATCTTGTCAATAAATTATTCTTGGTCTGTACACTGTAAAAAACTTTTGCTGCCTTTTAAGTTTAATCAATGTGGCTGCATAAGTCATTTCAACTTACTCTTTTGTAATCTTGACTGGTCTTGAGTTGCTGTAACTTATTAAAAATAGTTAAAAATTTGCTTAACTTATTTTTAAAAGTTACACCAGTCTGGATTTAAAATAATAAGTTGATTAAACTTAAAAAATGAAGGCAGAAAAGTTTTTTTTTACAGTGTAGCTAACCAGAATCTCAACATAATCAAGGTTAGTTCATCTTAGATTTATTCAAGACTTTAACTGCTGTAGATTTTAGTTTGCCATGACTATCTTTAGCTTGTTTTATTCCATCTTTGTGTGTATATGACTACATATATGTGTGTATATGTATGTATGGAATGGATAAGCTGGACTACATTTACTTTTATGCATTTTGCAGACGCTTTTATCCAAAGTGACTTACAGCACATTCAAGTTATACATTTTATCAGTACATGTTTCCCTTGGGAATCAAACCCACAACCTGGATTAGCCAACTACTACCCCGCATACATAGAAACCTGTTTGAAAAGCATCACACTTGAAAGCTATTTGAAAAGCATCACAAGTACAGCTACACCTCATAAAATTGTTAGAGAGAATGCAGAGCATAATTCTCATACATAATTCTCATACTGTCATTTGTGTTATTTCAAAGCATACACCAAATATACAAAGAGGAAAGGACAAAGACATACAAAGGCACATTTACTATTAGTTCAGCGTTTACAGCGTTTACAACACCCCTTTGCATGTCTGGCTGCTGTGATGTATGGAGTTTGACTCCTCTGTGGAGTGTTCTGGGGACAGAGACACTAAGCAGGCTGCTCTGCTTTAGTGAAGTCAGGCCCCTGACAGACTCAATCTGACTGCGAATCATAATAAATAGCATTTCAATGATGCTCAGTGTGACAGAGAGGATGAAGCTGTTATTGATAAATAAGCAGTGAGCGCATCTCAGTTTGAAACAGCGAGACCTGCGGCTAACAGCTGCGTCCTGCTCCCTGAGGAACAGAAGAACCTATTTATCCTGTGGATTCAGTGTACAGGGGATTCAGACAGAATATTCTAGTGCTTTTTGCTGCTGATGTCAGAGATCAAAGACTCCCCCCTCAACACACGCACACATTTGTTTGGTTTTCATGTTTAATGGGGACATTTCATAGACGTAATGTTTATATACTGTACCAACGGTATATTCTATCCTCCTACACTAACCCTACCCGTAAACCTAACCACCACAGAAAACGTTATTTTAGATTTTCAAAAAAGATCATTTTGTGTGATTTATAAGCTTGTTTCCTCATGGGGAACTTAAAATGTTCTCACAAGATCAACATTTTCTGGTATTGCTATACTTGTGGGGACATTTGATTCTCATAAAATAGTGAATATCAGGACTACACACACACACACACACAATCCCCCATCCTGTTGAGTCCCATCATAAGTGACTCTGATGGCATCTGCTCTGTTGTTCTGTTCCCAGAGGGTTCTTCTGTGTTCTCTGCTTTCTGTTTGCTGCAGCTGATTAATTCCAGTGGTCAGTGGAAGAGAGTCATTCCCTTCTTTGGTCTCCTTTAGAACATCAGCCCTGCACATCAGAATGGTGAGAAGACCTTATAGCAGGCAGACAAAGATTAATGTATGTTGGTGTTTCTGGAGAGTACAAAAAAGACAGCATATGATATATGTGCAAGTGTGTGTTTCAGAAAGAATGCATGCACATATATGTTCTTTAAAAGAAAAAAATCAAGTAGTAGTGAATAAGGAAGAAAGAGAGATGATTAACAGAAGAATCATGAGAGTTTTTAAAAGGCAAACGAGTCCAGACTCAGTGGATATCAGAGTTCAGTTTTAGTTTTCTGGTAAGGCATAGACAATACTGTAATAAACATAAATATACACAGCACAAATAAATATGGATAATAAAGTGTTAAAATATTAGTATGTTTAAGAACTTTTATATTTCTTTGTCTGCCACCTTGGAGTTATTTTTGCATTTAGATTATTGCAGTGCATTATGGGATAGCCTACCCTGTGACTATGTAGTACATTCATATGCATTCATATAACTGCAAAAACTATAGCTTTGGGAGACCTTTTAGAAAGCCAACATCCTGAGATTGTTCCCTGTTAGTGGGGTAAAATTTGAGGGAGGTAGCGTGTATGTGCGTGTGTCTCCACGTGCCTCTGTAGGATGTGGAGCTGATCTGAGCTTTATCGCTCTTATCACTCAGCAAGGGCTCCACTTTAACCCTCTCTGTTATTAATGGCCACCCAACACCGAGCTGCAATAAACACATGAGAAACAGCAGAGAGGGGTAATTTGTTGCGAACAAGGCCAAAGGTTGAGAAGTTCAGACAGGAGAATCTTCTGGGCGCTCCGGAGAGAGATGGTGGCGAGAGGAGGACAGGAGGCCAAACCAAACATGCTCGGCTGTCTCTCTCTCGCTCAGCTCGTGGTGGATCTGGCATGCAGCCAGGACACATTAAGTAAGACGATGACAGACAGAGATAAATAACCGGCACATTAATCATAAAGAGAGAGAGAGGCCAAATGACTTGAGAAAGAGAGGTGAAGTGAGAAAAGGTGTAAATGAGAGAGATGAGAGAGATTGTTCTAGAATAATAAGGATCTAGTCCATCTAAACCAACAGAAGCTGAAACAATAACAACAAATGACCCTTGTTTACAAAAATACCTGACAGGTTCGAAAGTTTCCCTAAAAGTTTGCAGTGCAACACAAGGAAATTTTAGGTAGCGCAACTCAACAAAGAAGCACAAGACCACCCACAGTTGAACAATTGCTGGTATTTGGGAGCGTTTCCTTAAACCTGCTACCAATTTTGCTCCTAATCTGTGGCTCTGACCACCTCTGTCTTTCTGATGGAGTAACTCATGATTTCAGTGGAACGTGGATTCTGTCTGGCAGCGTGCAGTGGTTCTCAGTGTGATAAGTCGCACACATCGAGCTGCTCTTAGATATTGCTCTCTTTCAGAGATTTTGCGGTTTTCAGAGGAGACTCTTGGTCTATGACTCTATTATTGAGCAGTTATTTTGAGATACTGAATTGGAATATTGTTACAGTTTTGGTTCCAATTTATTCATTTCTTTGACAAATGGGGGAATCCTGGCCACATCGATAGCTATGAATCTGAAAATCCCCGAATCTACCTGGATAAAAAATAAATGACCTCATAAATCATTTGTGTTTCTAGGTTGGCTGCACCTTTAACATTATATTGATGAAGTTGAGAAGAAAAGAAAAACAAAATTTAAAAATTACAAGTATACGCTAGGGGTGTTGCAATATATCAGTGTTGACAAAAAACGTGATATTAATAACCATGATTACTGATACCATGTTAAGACTACACATATGGTAATTTTGTGAATAATTCATCACAGTATCTGGTTGACACTCCAACACAGTAGGTGGTGCCATTGCATCTGTGTAACATTTTGCCTTAAGAGCCACAATGGTTAGAAACTCTCTGTCTGCCACCCTACACTTGAATTTTGAATGTGATTCATTGGCCAATAAGAGAAGATACAAAATAAACAAAATTTAAGATAATCTGATAGCATTATTGTTTTTTTTTATTTCAACAGATACCAACAACAATACTGTTATCATGAATTCTTTTGAACATAAGTATGCAGTGAAAATCTGATACTGTGACAGCCCTGCTAAGGGTTTGAAACTCTAGCAAACGTTCTGTACTAGTAATCCCAGTACGGTGTGTTCCATAATCTCCATACTTTTAGAAATTGTGCTTTAAATCTTCGCAATAATCAGAATTTCATTAGGTTTGTCATCACTGTCTGTAATTGTTCCATGTCAGGCCTCGTTCTCACAGCAGCTGCACCCATGTCTGGGATCCCACTTGTGTTTGATCTGCCTCTCTTTTGTGTCCTGTTAAGGGACGGTTTGCACGACCATGTTTAGGATGTGTAGCGTTCGTTTCAGCCAGACCGAATGCCTGTTGAAGCAGGTCATCTGCTACTTTGACCCAAAGTGTCACTGGCTGTCAGGCAGGGGAGTGGTGAGGTAGGGGCCACGTTTTTTTTAAATAATCCCTAAGGGATGATGGGAGTAGGATGTCAAATGTCGGACTGAAAGGGAAAAGAACCGCAGGCCATTTATGTGATGGAAAAATGGGTTATAATTGTGTTCAGAAGTTTATAGCTGTCTGATTCATTTATCTCTGGCCCCAAAATCCACATATTAAGGAAAAAAATATTTTGTTGTATTTATAACTTTTGGATTAAAGTTGTTTTTTCATGTAAAGTAAAATACACACTGTACATGTTGTAAAGGGGTGACAGTGATTTAAGTAATATTTATAATAAAATTGGCAAAGTATTGTGACCCATACTTAGAATTTGTCCTCTGCATTTAAACTATTGACTTAATGCCCACACATTGAAATAGTAACAAACACAATGCAAATTAGGAATCAAACCAGCAACCTTCTGGTTACTTTCTAACCAGTAGGCCATAACTGAACACTGAACACAAAAGATATCATTCAATAAATGTCCAGTTGGTCGAATTCAATACAATGTCAATACATTATGGCTGAAAAGACTTTTTGAGTCCACTGTAGAGCCGGCCCACAAGCTGATCGGGCCACCAGAAAAAATCTTGGTGCTCTCCGCGGCCGGTCCATCTCTTCTGCTATCTGCACTGTAATCTTGGTTTTGCACTCAACCAAAACCACACATAGAACCCCAAACTTATTCTTTCATTCTCATGCTCTGCCTAAGCACTTCTCAGACTGAGATTTTTGCTTGTGTTGGAGGCTTTGTATGTTTTGACTTTTAAACGAGCATTTGGACAAGAACCACTCCATTTCTATCTGCAGCAGTCTTCAGGATTTGTAAATCATGACAAAATGGTGCCCCAGAGTTCATATTAATGACTCACATCTCACTTAAGAGCACTTGATAGACCGATATGAAGAGTTTCCTGTAAAATGAGGTTTGGGTCTTCTGCCCTTTTGTCCTCACACACACTTCAGTCTATCTTTATGCTTATGTGAACACCATACTGGATTATACGAATCTCCAAGCTGTTCTGAGAAGAGGTTTGGATGCTGATAAGCATTTATTCAGAAAACTAGAAAGATGATAAGCTGTTTGTTGCCTTCGGTGTGTTTTATTATAGTCTATTATTCGTGTTTTGCTCCACTAGTTTATTAGGTAGAGTTTCTGCTCTGTTTTGAACTTCTAACAACACTAAATCCTGTCTCTGGAAACTAAATTACTCTGTCAGGGGTGACCCATTGTATTTTAGGCTGTGTGGAACTGGACATTTCAAGACTCCTGAAGGTTTGGAGGGGCATGGGTGAGGAAATGATTATTTACTCACCCAAATATAAGTTCTAAACTAGAATCAGAACCATAATGTCACGATCTTAATCATCTATAGCTTCTGATTTTCAACATGACCTGTTGAAATAACAGGTCTGCATCTAATGTGATGCGTGACATTACAATATATCAGCAAGCTGAAGCCAAAGAGATCACCTTATCCAGGAGCTGCATTTAAAATAATGTTGTTGAATTTCAGCTGCCCTCCTAAGGGAGCATTTGAACCTTACATTGTTCCTGTGTCGAGAAACTCTTAGATTTACCAGTCTGGTCAGCATGTAGATAAATACACACTCCAGTCCCAGGAAATGGTCCAACTGCAGTGCAATCTGTGATTTGTCTACAAAACTCTTGAGTTATCAGCTTAAATTTGGCAACGTTTAATTTGCATACTTCAGGAAATCTACACATTTCCCATGAAGAGATTTACACCTCAGGAATCATTTCCATGTGTGAATCTAATGGAATAAAGCAGAACAATGCTGAAATGTTTTCCTTATCCTCATACAGACCATAATATTTCTCCAAACCCAGAGAAAAAACTCCTTTTTGTTATGAAGAGTGTGTCAAAACACAGACCTCCACCTCAGGGGAAAGACTTCACTATACCTCTGTACACACAGAACCCACGGCCAGGTCACTGCTCCAGAAGACCAAAGCAATCCATCAACTTACCTGCTAAAAAAAAGAAACAAAATTAAATATATGTTTTTGTTCATTGCTCACTCGGCTTCTGTGCCAGCAGATCTGTATTTGTCCTCCAGAAAGTGTTTTCTCTCAAGGTTTAAAAGCTCTTTAAGTAAAGTTACTCTGAGGAATGGTTCATGCTGGGCTGAAAACACAAAGGTTGTAGGTTTGATCTGAGGTTGGGGTGACCTGACAGCAGGGAATTACCAGAATCACAAGCCTGCTATTATCATTGTGACCCTGAGCAAGGTCTTATTCCCGGTCAGGATTCCCATTTACCTTGATAGCCACAGTCTCCATCTGTTGAGATGGCAGGGAAAAGCAAAGACTAACTCCAAACCAATGCAAATATTCAGAAATTGTCTGTATTGGAAAACTGGATTTAGAGTGTTAATAAATATAGCTGTAATTTTCACCTAAACTAACAAACATCAGTTTGATTAACAGGGTTTAACACTGATTGAACAAACCCAACAAACGTTGAAATTTCTTGTTGGCAGTCGTAATGGGTGACTAGCCTGTGAAGTAGCATTTATGGTATGTAACTGTTTACATATAATCACTATGATCAAATTATTGGAATAAAATGCCCGATAATTTGTTTGACAACATGAATTTTATGTAAAGCAACTCTATAAATCTGTATAATGAACTGTATAAAAAGCATTATACAAATAAATGTGAATTGAATTAAACTGTATTTTTTGATCATTCTGTAGAGAAACTTTCTTACAAAGCCAACGCGCCTCCCTCACCATCATCATCAGTCATTATATTTGAAAGTGTTGGTCATATCAGATTAAGATCAGTTTTCAATGGAGAAGTGCTGTGGAAAAAGGTCAGAATCAATCAGTCAAGCACTCAAGACTGGAATCTCTCTTTTCTATGAAAAATAACGTGTTCATATCGCTCTTCCATTTCCTATCACAGAAAACAAACTCGCAGGATAATAAACGAGAGGGGAGTTCTGTGTTTGAGTTGGATGAGACGTCTAACAAAAATGGTGGGAAAGGATGCCGGCCGCAGGTTTGCATTCAGAGCAGAGCTGAGAGGAGCAAAGCTACACAACAGGAGAAATGCTTCCCATCATGGAAAACCACTAGATAGGATACATGTGCTTTAACTGGAATACTAAAATCTATACACCTTGTTCCCGTGAGGCAGAAACAGGATGAAATAGAAAAAAAACATGATTGTTATCAAAGCATCACTCTGTATGCCAACTTGGCATTCTGTCGCTCGTGGCACCGTGTCTAAACGCGTCATTAAAGCTATTAACTTTCGTAATTTCCCCAATTTTCTTTATTTCAAATACAAACAGTCTCCAGCTTCCACGGCCAGGCGCACAGAGACCTCCCGTTTCACAGGGAGCTATCAGATTGAATGCTGGGATATCTTAGGGGCTTTTTGGCTGGTTGGAACATTCTCTAAATGATCCTGAAAAAGCCCTAATGGCAAACACAGGTGGGAGAAGCATTAGGAGCCCATCAGAACTGCTACCCTTCTCACAGACACAGCTAATGCTAAGAGGAAACATTCAAGGCAATGATCATGAAGAGAGACAGCGTGAGGAGAGCATGTACTTTCTTTGTATGTGGGTTTGTGTGAAGGCAAGCAGTTGAACTGTACTGTAACAACTCCTGGAACGGTTAATTAGACAGTAAGTGAACTCTGAAAGCGGAGTGGGTTATTGCTCTAATTCCAAAATTGTTCTGCTAATGAGCCCCTCAGTAACAACCATCAGACTATTTTTCAATAATATAAACCTGGCTGAGCTGTAGTTAAAATCTGAACTATGTATTTATGAGGCCAGAAAGGCTCCCAAAAGCATTTCCTCTTTTAAAGAAAAACAAACAAATGGAAAGGTACAGAGTAAATTACCGTGACTACCAGAATTAACAAGGTTTAACAGTAAGACAAATAGAACTCAAAAATACAGTCACACAAACATTTTAGTATTTATTTTTTTATGGGCCAGATAAACTGTATAAATTGTGCACACATCAACAGCAAAACTGGACCTGAGGTTATATGACTGTTGTTTGTATAGTTAAACCGAGTTGAAAAAAGCAAAACAAAACATTTTTATACTGTCACTCTGAAAGCATAATTAATACATTTGAAACATACAATTTCTTTAATACAGTGTGTCTTTGTTTAAGGCATTTATAAGTAGCTCTGAGAATGTATCCCTCCTAATCTTTTAAAAGAAATGCCAATAAACTATTTGTAGTAAAAGTATAAATAATTGTGGCAAAAACAGCTCCCTCTTGTGGTTGTTACGATGAGTACATTTTAAGTTTAATGGCATAGATGCCCTAAAATACTTCATGGTAAATATAATGTAAGTTTTATCTTCTATTTAGCAATTTTAGAAGAATTCAACACTGTGACTAAGTCTTAAGTATGTAATATGCAGAGGACAAAAGTACATTAGTGAATCAACGATGCCAGACTAATGCTTATTTTCTATCTTTCACGTTGTGAGGCCCACCATCACTTCACTAATGTCCCACAGTTTCTTGGCCACCTCCTCATCTGTGGCCTTAGCCAACAGCTGCTCCTCCTGGCAGTTAGCAAAGCACTTCCCCTTAATGCCCTCCACATCTGGTGAACAGGCCAGGTAGACAGAAGTCTGCGCTCCCTCCTCGGGGGACTTGAAGAAAGCCCAGGAAGCCAGATTAAACAGAGGCTTTACCAGCAGAGGGATGTAGACATGCCTGCCCAGGTTAGTCCTCACGATCCCGGGTGTGAGAGCATTTACAGTCACTCCTGTTTCCTCTAGTTTGTGGGAGAGCTCCAGCGTGAAGAGAAGATTGGCCAGCTTACTTCGCGCATACGCGAAGGCTTTATCGTAGCTCTTCTCGCTGTTCAGGTCATCAAAGTTAATGTCACCATATTTGTAGAGTTTGGAGGACACCACTATGATGCGACTTGGGGCGGAGAGCTTGAGGCGGTCCAACAGGAGGTTAGTAAGCAGGAAGTGGCCCAAATGATTGACAGCAAACTGCATCTCAAATCCATCTGCAGTTTTGCTGTAAGGACACTGGTAGATTCCAGCATTGCTGATCAGGATGTCGATCCTGGGCTCTTCCTGTTTGATAAACGGCAAAATTAAGAAATGATAAAGATGTTTTTATTTATCATAGGCAAGAAAGCAGCACTGGAATGAGTGAAAACTATCCAGGGCTAATTGAATTAGTCAATACACCATACAATTTATTTTGAACTTCTGTTGGGTTGTTTAATTCAACATGGGTTGGAAATCAAAAGAAGAACGTCAGACCAACCAAGTTATAAAAATAAAAATGTAAAACATCTGCTGGGTTGTTTAACAGGGGTTTTATATGAGCATGTCAACTGTAATATTTTCTAATACATTAAATCTAAAAGTGATAAAGCCTGCAGCAGTCTCTACTTTATAAACAACCTCTGGCTTTTATTGCACAGCTTTTATTTGTGTTTGTACACATCTGAAATGATAAATCATGCAACCTCCCCAAACACTATAAAATACCTCGAGTATCTCCTCGCAAAAGCTACGGACAGACTTAAGCGACGCCAGGTCCAAGTGTTTGATCACTAGCTCTCCTTGGTCTGGTCCGGCTTGTTGCTGGATCTCCTGGGCTGCTTTCTCTGCCCGCTCTCGGTCTCTACATGCCATGATCACCCGGCCCTGACGCCGCACCAGCTCCGCGGCCGTGGCTTTCCCGATGCCGCTATTTGCCCCCGTCACGATAATAGTTTTGCCCCGCAACATGTCGACACGCTCTTCAGACTGTTTACAACGGGAAACACTGCTTCACTGCTGAGCTTTCTGGGTCCATCAACCAGTTCACGAACAGGTTTGTAAACATTCATCCATAAGGGAAGAAGTGACTGGAACGTTATTGAACTACATAACCCATGAGGCATCGCGGCGAGTCAGACGCATGCGCATTGGGTTTTTTGACGCTAAAGTAATACATGGATAAAGGAAAGGTACAAACACTGTGCAAGGTCGTCAAAATGTATTTTAATATCATTAAAAAAAATCCAGTGCATATAAAAATGCACTTGAAGCAAAATCTCACACGGGGTAATAAGAAGAGGCTTTTGTGTGAAATGCCCTAGGGTAATACGTTTTTAAAACGTTGACATTCAGTCTTATTCCTGTTGTAGCATTTACATTAAACAGGGCGGGCTCATTATTGTCACTAAGTCACACTATAAATAAAATACAATATATTATTGTACATACACCTACAATGTACTTTATATTGCCTGAGGTACAATTAAATCTATATTATGTAGCATAAACCTATATTATGTACCTGAAATACAGTACACAATATGCTGGGTAATAATAGCAGAGCATAATAGCTTCTTTGTATTGTTGTTTCTGATTCAAACAAAACCTGCAAGACATGCTTAACTTTTTAACCATCTGTAAAGAACAAGGTTTACTCCTAAAAGGGCCCTCAATGCCTTTAATTTACTTGAGATTCGGCCCAAATTATTAATAGAAGTAAGCGTGTATTTTTTAGGTATTGTAGAGATGAATACAGCTGACACTGAATGGATGCTCCAGCATGCAAAGAGATATTTAACATTTGCATTTGATAGTCATCAGATGTTTTCTTTATTTTTCTGCATTATTTGTATATCTATGTTTCCCCCATATAACAATGTTTGTCCAATCCCATAAGGCACAAGGGCAGCGATGGTCCCCAGCTCCTGTACTCCCTCAATATGAAACATCTAATCATCAAAGTGAGGCCTGATCTTTTGTAGAAGAGGCCCCTTAGGAGCCCTAGCCAGAAAGAGGGCCTCATCCACTTCCAGGCCCAGCTCCGCAGGGTGTTCAGGACACAGGCCCCAGCCTTGGCAGCACTTCGAGCTGTAACCAGGTAAGTGTGGATAGGGCAGTTAATATGCTTTTTTTTTTATAGAACTTGTGCTGGAGTTTACTGTTCATTTTAGGGGACCCTAGGAAAAAATGATGAAAAAATCACACCCAAATCAAAGGATTTAGAGAACACCATTTTTTGTATTATCCAGCCTTAGTCTACCTGACCACTTAGTCTGCCTGTTCCTGAATATTATGGCGGCTGCAACTTGTCTTGTGGACATGGTCATTGAAAACAAGTTATTTGTTGAATCTCCTAGATATAGATTATAGCTCTGCTGAGTTTCTGTTTTACAGAATTCCATTGTGCATGGACTCGATTGTTTTCTTTCCATAGTGATTGAGGCTGTTGATGAGGCGTGGTTATTATTCATTAAAATGATACCAGACAGTTTTTTACTGTCTGGATTCAGTTCTCACGAGCGAGTGTTTACATTCATCAGTGCCTGTTAATAAGAAAAACGTGACTTCCTGATAGATTAATTTTAATTAGTCTGTGTTTGAGTCCTGCCCTACAATGAATACCTACATTGTCTTTACAGTAAAAATGTGTAAATGTACAAAGTCCTTCTATGAACAGTAGTGATGGCACATTGTTAGTTTTCTACTATATCCTGCACCAGAGATATTCCAAGATTCAAGATTTTATTTGTCACATATATAGTTATATGCAGGATACAGCCAGTAGTGAAATCTTCCAGTGCATCCTCCTGGATATGTAGCTTTTCTCAGCTTTAACCAGCTTTTCTCACCTACAATGAGTGCATTTTTGAGTATCTGTGGCATGCCCTGGTTTTGCCAAGTAAGATGTGTTTCTGGATCAGCATCAAATGTTTGGAGATTATAAGAATATAATTAAAACTTTATAATTATTAAAATTATGTAGTGTTCCTGTAGAGCAATTGTTAGAGCATTGTGTTAGAAGCCCGAAGGTTGTAGGCTTGATTTCCAGGGAACACATGTCCTGGTTAAATGTAAATGTAAAAGCAATTTGTAACGTTGTGTAGTCTTTGGTTTCAGTGTTTCTCTCTAGTATTTTCACATCATTTTCCTAAAGTGTGTGTACACACTCAGCGTAACCAAACACTGGACAGGTGGAGTAGGTGAGGTGTATCAGGACAAGAACACTTAAGTACAGGGATTAGGAGAGAATAAAAGATGTGCAAAAAACATGGCGGAGCATTTGTTTTAATAGCAAATAGAAACTGAAACACTTTCAGACATTTTGGAGATCATGTATTGATTAATTTAACTGTTAAAATACAGGCACACAGATTCAACAATTCTTTAAAATCTTTAAAATTCCTTAAAATTTGCCCCTGATTTGATGCTGTTTAACTCTTTAACCCATAAGAAATAAGAAATAGTAGCAGAAATGACCACCAAGAGTTAAGCTTCCCTGACTTTAAAAATCACATGATAGAAGTAGCTATAGGGCTGGATCATTTGTAGGACAGGCATATATCACCTCTCCTTTACAGACCTGATCAGTATAGATTCTTATTTACTCCCCACCCCAAAAGGTACATGAGCACCAATAACACCTTTTTCTATGGCTCCTTCAACATGTCGCATCTGGTCATCAAAGAAGATGTGAGGTTTGATAGCCTTCAGCACATCCCCTTTATGGGCACCCTTGAGAAGGAATGCTTCATCTATGTCCAGCCCAAGTACCTCCAGTGACTTCAGGGCTCTGATTCCAGGACTGGCTGTGCCGCGTGATGTTACTAGATAGGTACGGATTGGACACTTTTGTAGAGCTTTCTGGATGAAGACCAATGCTCTAGAAAACTCTTCTAGAGGGCCCTGCAAATAATTACATACATTGGCATTTATACATTGAGAATTAATAATGCACCACCCAAGATTTAGCTTTACTAAGAAGTCATCTTAGACCTACAATCTTACCTTTCCCAAAGGTTGGTTTACCAAATCTTTCTCATTTTGTTCAAAAGCAAGTAGTCCTTGTTGTTTGAACACTTTCTCTGATTCATCTGAAAACAGGACTCCGTCGCCATCAAAGGCCACACGTAACACGTCATCACTCTGTGTAAAAGCAGTGTAATCTCTCTGGAACATGATGGCTGCTCCAATACCTAAAAATCCATAAAAAAATTTATTACACTTCTATTCATTATTTTCATGCACTTAACTACTTTCACAGTGCAGTTCTGGATTGGTGTGCAGTTCGGGTTATGTTAAGTCACGTAAAAGGTAAGAGAAGTATGGTCAGAGAAGTGCAGTCATTTCTTGGACAAAGTTCTGTTTGTTGACTCTCACTCTTATTGGAAATACAGAAAAACTATAGGTGGGGTGATGCAGAAGTTAAAACTTCTTCAAATTTGAATTGCTCTTAGTGCAGTTTGCCCCAAACTTCACTAAATGTGCCATTATTGGAGAGCTGCATTTTATAAAAATTGTAATCCTATGTCAATAATGAATTATTAATGCCCTAATATTGGTGCTATCAATAAATAGTAACAAGGACCTCAAAAGTCCTCTGTGTGTATGGCTAAAGGTAACTCTGCTGAGTTAAAAGTGGTCCGTGTCATAAATATTGTTGACGTTAATGTGCCCTTGAATGTGGATTTCAATAAGACTTGAATCCTCACCTGCTTTAATGGCCTCTTTCACACTGTCTTGGTCCGTGGACAAGTAGAGAACGGGCTTGATATCTTGAAGATGATGAAGAACTGGTTTCTTAATCTTACAGATCTGGTCAATTTGCAGATCTGCATAGACACCATCAAAACATTAACTTGTTTAGTATAGTATTGGAAACTTGCCATCAGTGCAGTTTTGTATAAAAATTATTTTCAGGATTTGTACTCGCATAGGATAAGTTAGCATGGCTGAATCATTAGATATGGAATTGTGTTGGGGGTGGATTAACAGACTTACCAAACTTTTGAAGGACCTTGCGAACTTGTTCCTCACTGTTTTTAGTTATCAACACAATTTTAAACATCCCATTTTTATTGTCTTGTTTCAGCTGTTGATTCACCTTATTTAGTGCCTATAAAGTGAAGAGTGAACAAAAACACAGTTAATAGTGCTGGACAAAGAACAAGCAATTTTAGGGGAAATATATTATGTAGGTAAACTAAGAATTAATAAATATATACACAGACACACATTCATTAAGAATCATCAACACCATTGACATAAACTGCTACATAAACAGAAAATCCCGTTTTGGGGCCAAATTTAAAAATCTGTAACTGTAGGTGATGATCTGATCAACGAAATAAGAATGTTTTAGATTTTTGAAGCAGGAGTAAAGAAAGTCACTCTTCCATTTTAGAGGGGCACCATTTAAAGATCTCAGAGGCCTGACAGTGTGTTTTGAGACATAAAAGATCAGATACATTTTTGCATGTTTGTGCACTTGAATGAGGGACTAAATTTCATTGTACAGCTGTGCAATGACAATAAAGGTACTCTGTTCTGTTCTAAAACAATCAGACATATTAGATGTAACAAGAGCATTTCACTTTTTTTTTGTTCCTGAGAGTTAACACATTAACACTTCGGATGAACTTAAATCTGTGTAAAGGTGTGAGATTGAATCGTCTCTACAATCAACAGTGTGTTTATTGCACAACTGCAGTTTAAGTTGGTAAAATTTCTTTGAGTAAATACCAAACCATTTGGTTTGTCACTGTTGTGCAGATAAAGAAAAAACATAATAAAGTTCTGTTACCTTGACAAATGGAAAAGCGACTCCTGTGACATCTTTTTCCGACTTGCAACTTCTGAATAATGCACATGATGACACAGCAATAGTGTATGATTCCATCTGAAAAACAGAGATGCAGAATGCCTAAAGAAGGGCTGTAACTGTTTAATAAATGCAAACTTTTTATTTTTAAATAAAAGTGAAAGTTTTGCTTTATGCACAATAACATCATTTGTTTAAGCCTTGCTTTGTAAAAGCATTAGTTGCACATTTTAGTGAAAGTGTAAACAGAGATTTTATACATGAAATAAGAAAAAAACTCAATTTAAATGACAGACATTAAAAACTTACCTTAGCTGAGATCATTGAAGTCTTAGTGTCTGTCAGAATTCAAAATTGTTGTATATATTATTAAAATTGTTATATAAAGATTGTTATATAAAAATAGTTATATAATTGTTATATAATATAATTATATAATACACAGATATTCTGTATACTATGTATACATAATATTTTAACATGGTCAAGTACATAAATTCAAAATTTGAGTAGCAGTGAAATCTCGCTACAAACTGAAGTGACAGATATTAGAAAAGCTTACCTTTGATGAAGATGTGTTCGTTAAAGCCTTACTGCCCGTATTTATAGGCAGCAAAACAATGATTCAGAAATTCTATGTTTGTTTAAAACTTGTTTTACTTGTTAATACAGAAGATTGACATTGGACAATGGGAGTGCATTTAACAATTCTAATCACACCTTTGGAAAGGAATTGCTTTCGTTTTTTGGTCCAGCTGGGTATGCCACGTAACACAATGTTTTCTGCATCAGATAAAGAAGCCTATGATTTATGTGTGGGTCTTATTTAATTTATATTAATTTATAGTATTGTTATATTATAGAATTTATAGTGTTGTTGAACTTTTTCTTAACCTTGGCCACTTTTGACCATCATTTGTTTTCTGTTTCATTTCTTTTCGTCTGTTTATCTGAATTTGATTTTCTTCATTCAGTCCAAGGCATTACTGATTAATACAGAATATACTGTTTAAAATACAGAGAGGCATAAATACTAACCTGTACATGTTTAGGCAGACATGAATATAAGAAAACTTTGTTCTTACAAATGTTTTAAAAATGTTTCTGGTAAAGAGATAACCCTCATATTTGAGAGAAAGACTTTCCATTGATTTAGATGTTCATTAAAGTCTATTTAGAGATGGAAAAGAGAGAAGTTTATTAATCATGTGCTTTTTTTAAACCACTTTCATTTATAAACAGGATCGTGTGGGTTTTATCTAAAAGCAAACTTCTAGTTAGAAGAACAGTATTATTTCCTATGTTCACCATTCACAGCATTTTAATTTACCTATTTACCTATAGTACCACATTAGACAGAAAGTATTTCACTTATCCTCACCTTAAAGGTACATTTCAAATGTTACACCTGAGTGTGCTCTCCCAGTGACAAATTAAAGTATGAATTTAGTAAATTTGCTTAAAGAGCGTTAGGTAGCGAATGTGACTGATAACATTAACCTACCTGATGCTCACATACGTCATTTGCTAAAACTTTACAATAAGGTTTAATTTTTTTGACATTAGTTAACTAACAATAAACAATACTTCTACAGCATTTATAAATCTTAATGTTAACATCTGTTTTTACTAATCCAAAGTTGTATCTGTTAACATTTGTTAACGCACAAAAAACTAACAGGAACAGACAATAAACAATATTGTATTGTATAAACTAGCATTAACAAAGGTTAATAAATGCTGTAAAGTATATTCATTGTTCATGGTCACTAATACATTGATTGTAATAAGCTGAACCTTTTAAGTTTAAATAGTTTGTTCCTGTTAATAAATTACCTGTTCTTTTGCTTTAGTTTTTGCCATGGTATCTATTCATTATTGTTATCAAAATATTTTACCCAGGTATTGTCCTGAAGTCATAAGTTTGTGACAACACTAGAACAGGGTTGAGCCCTGATTGTTTTGTGAAGTTGTCAAAATGAAGGCAGACTTAGCAATTACACTAAAGGGTTGGCCAAAGCAAATTCTTTATACCCGACAACAATACCACAGTTTATATGTCCATGCCCTGTTGTTTTACATGCACGAGGAAGTGTGAATAGATGTCATACCAGTCTGAACAGTCTGACTTTAAAAACAACTGTGAACAATAGACTACATAAAAAATGGATAGGAGTCAAAAAAGGGGCAAGACTATTGTTATTCTGTGATAGGTAGGTATGTTTATTCATTCTGCTGTTATACATTGAGAGCGCAAAAGAGAAAGATAATTTAACGATTATTCAAAACGTTAATTCAAAACATGACCCTCATTTTTACTTTAGTGGTGGTTAGCCTGATGTTACCAAATATAAAGGGAATACTTTATTGGCTTACGTATCTGGGTGCATGCCCCTCCAGGAAGGAAGGAAGAAAGAAAGATAGATAGATGGTTGGATGGATGGATGGATGGATGGATCTATGTATAGACATATATATGTACTGTAACCTACCTCATCAGACAATGATTTATCAGGACAAGTTTACTGGGGCACAGCAAAACTTTACTTAGCAATACCCCTTCTGTTTGGCATCATTGGATAATATTTTGTATAAACCATGCTTCTTGCATAGATTTAGATCGATGATGCAATTGCCCATAATCCTAGGGGGCATCACTCACTTTACACACACACAGGCACACCTGGGGTTCTCTTACATATGAATGGGGGCAGATATCTGTCATCAGTCCTGATTCTCTTTCCTGCTACATAACATCCTATGTGCCGTATCCAGCAACTGCTGTTTATTTAACTTGTGACTAAGGCCAAAGAAATGAGGGTTTGAAGTAGATGACAAGAGAGAAAAGCTGTTCTTCAAGCTGTTCTGACCTGAGAATGTGGCTGAGAATGGACTTTGTTTCAGGAAAGAGTGGAAATGATTGTCACAGGGTATGACAGTTTAAAATTTTCTTTGTAAGATCATGACTCAAAAAACTGGTTCTTTCGTTCTTTTGTTTTTCGTTCTTTCTTTTAGCATTCGAGTGGTTTCTGTAAAGGTCAACAGTCACATGAAATGAAAACTCATTTATCAAAATCCCTAATGTTTTTATTTTTTGCAGAGTTAAGATGGTCAAGTCTTTAAGTCCCATCCAAGTCATAGGTGGCTGCCGGTGGCATGACATTTATGTAGCACGTACTGTAGCTGGGCTTTATCAGAGCTTAGAGAAAAGTTTTCAGATGTTTTCCCCTTAATAGCATTAGAAAAAACAGCTACTGTATTCTGACCAGCATCATCAACTGAACTGAACATTCATAAAGTTTGCCTAATTCCCCCAATCTGCCTCATCTTCTCCCAAAAAGATGAAGAACTGAAAACGTTAAACAGTTAGAAGTTGGTTTGTCATGTAGCTAATAGAAAGCAGCTTTAGTGGAGTTAACAAATGCGTTGCCTGACTGACATGGTCATGGACTGTCAGTGACTCTCTTCGGAGCTGAACTGTGATTAATGATGGTGTTTGGTAGTTTGCTAACCTGCTCCTCACTTCTGCTCAGAGTTCTGTGCTGCTATTCTCAGGGTGTAGAATGCTGGTCCAGCATCAGTATTTCTCAGTTCATGTCCCGACAAATATAATTATACAGAAACTGGGAACTGATTCCAGATCCAGAGGGATCGTCTGACAGATACGAGCTGCTGACGATCAACAGTGACCCTGTTAGCACTCCATCCTTTGTTATCTTTAATGTCCACTGGAGACTGTAGGACTGCTGTTGAATGGTTTATAGAACCAGGAGTCTGTGTGAGCTGGTGAAATACCTTCTTTTAAAATCAGCCTCTATAAGGTCTGATGTTTGCTAGCTAGGTTTGGAATGTATGGAACAACAAAACTAAAATGTTTTAAATGTCCCCAGAGGTAGTTTAATAAGTTGGAAATGAACTTGCAAAGAAAACCAATTGGCTAAATCAAAACAACTGTGTAGAAAATGGCCATAGCAACATTATCCAGCCCTAGTGTTGTTGACTGTGGAGGTAGGACTGATCTCCATTCTACGCCCTTGAGCTTGATTTTTGTTATCGTTATGCTCATATAATACACAGGAAATGCCCTGGATAGATGGCCTATGGTCTATCACAGTGTAGAAAAGATTAAGTGGATTACTTCTTGTCTTGGGTTGTGTTAGAGAGGTGAGCCTACATAACACAAATGTTTAATTATGTAGTGTTGAGTACCTGTGTCGTTAAGATAACCCTGCTGATAAGACCAGAATAGCTGGTTACACGTTTATATTGTGTTGTGGCTGTTCCCAGCATGGAATGCTGATGTACTGATGTTCCCATCCGGCTTCTTGACTAGCAAGACTGGTTAACCAATTTCACCAGCTAATTTCATAGCTGTGCTGGTCAACAATATTATTTTTTATTGTATAAACCAGCCTAGAACACCATGGAAATTCTATACAAGGATATTATTATTTGACGGCTCTTAATACTAGTGGTAAATGAGTACAGATAAAACAGGTAATACAATGTGTTATTCAGTTTGGAAATGGCTCTCAGAATAGGCAATGGTGAAAGGGTCACACGCTACAGTGAAAGTGATGGGATTCCGATAAGTGAGAACGTCATATGTGCATGTGTGGTGATTTAACTGGAAGACTTTGGAAAAAAGTGTCAATGAGTAATTGTGGGAAAAAAATTCTCAATCACATGTCTGCTTTCCTCATTTTTCTTTACTTCTGACATAATGCTACACCTGCACACTCGTCTCTCTCTCTCTCTTTCTCTCTCCAACATCAACATTCCTCTATTTTTCCAACTTTAGTAGGGTTGATAGATGATCCAAGCAGAGTTGCAGTGAGGTATTTTCTGCAGCAGCACTGGATCTGATTCCTGTTCATCTTATTTCAATCCAAATAGTCCAGAATTCTTTCTGTTTATTTCCATCCTCTTGCTGCAGGGCTTGAGGTAACAAGTGTGGTGTGCTTTACTCCAGTTGTTTATGTGTTAAGAATGACAGAGAGAGATTGTGAGAGAGAGAAAGAGAGAGAGAAAATTTAAGCAGGCATAATGTAGCCAAAATTTCACCATCCCATGATCCCCTGCTGTGCAAGCCACAGCCAAAACAGTGATGTAAGTGATCTGAGTAGCTGTGTAAGTTAGAGGGGAAACATTCATGCCCTCTATGATCCCATCAAAAAAACCTTACTGGCAACTCATGAATCCGTAACCAAACTTGACTTGTATTTATCCTCCAACTTTGTTGGAAAAACGTTGTATTTTTTACACTCACTCTGTTGTGCCAATCAATATCTGTTTAACTGGCAGGTCTCTCCTCATCAAACTCACCAAGAGAAGACATTGTCCATGTCAGCTGTACGTGAACTCTGTTAGCTGGTAATTCATTTATTCATTAGCCACAGGGAGGCGACAAACTCTACATTTGCTTTAGTGTGCCTGTACACTTCAAACACAATAACAATCCTGCTGAAAAGATTGTGAATTTTCGTCATGTTTCAGACTGATGTATGCTGCTTGGTGATCTAGGTGGAAGAGCGGTCTATTCATTGTGTTAAACAGAAAAAAACTGATAACAGTTTACAGCTAGCATCTTGCATACAATCTGTGCTGTCTACAAAGACTAACCCTGAAACTCTTGAGCAGGCGATGTTCACAGAGTAAACAGAGTTGCTATGGTTACTAACATACCTTACTAGTTACTAACATAACTGAACTGGTTCAGTTTAATCTTACTCCGAGTTTACCTACCTAACCTAAATGCTTTCTGGATTATCCCTTTCAGTTAAGACACCAGCACACCAAAACACATGCTGAGGACTTGCATCTAAACCGGTTTATGTTAACGATCAGAATTGTTGATTAGAACCGCAAAGAAACACATTGTTCCGTGGGTATAAGTGTTTAATATTGAAGTGTTTAATTGAAGTCTAGTGAAGCCTGGCGTTTGTGAGATGTCTGGGAGTTGTTAGAAGGCATATCAGCTTTAGAACATCATTTCCTCTGTACGCACTTGCTCGGAGGCCTGTTGATCAAAATTAACCCGTACGTCATCACTCTGCTATTTAGTTATGGAGCGAGATGAATTATAGCTTTTATTATTGTGTGAGTGTGTGTAAAGATACATGTGTGTGTTGAGGGATCACAGATCTGCCGAGGTCAAAGGCTCAATTGACTACAGGAGTGTTATAATAGAGATTCACGTCACTACGGTGCGGCTGAGGCTCAGAGGTCAAAGGTCATAAGTAAGACATTGTTTTACACCAGCTGTCTCTCGACAGACTCTCTTCTTTTTTCCATCTATTTTGACCATATTGGTCCCCCACACAGACTGATGTCTTCTTTGCCTTCATTAATTCTCTCCATTCTAATACTGCAAACTGAGCGTCTTCTCTCCTCTGTTGTCAGTCCTCACATCTTTTATCTTGCCCTCTCATCTCTTCCCACTTTCGATCTCTCTTCTCATAATAAACACTAAATGTTTTATCTCAAAGCCCCCACCTCCTGTCTCATCTGCAGCTGTGTGTGTGTGTGTGTGAGAGAGGGAGAGAGAATGGGAGGTGGTAATGTTGGTGAATGAGTGTGGGGTTGTTGTGCTCTCCTGCTCTGGCACGGCACCTGGCTTATATTTGAGACAGGAAACACTGAAGTAGATGTTTCGAGGATGTGTACGAAGCAAACTAAACATTCGGTCGTACAGAAGACACGTGGAAACCTGTCAGCCGGCAAACCCAAACCACAGCTCACTCGCAACAGAAATGACGTGCAAGCTTCGCATGTTCAAAAGCACGCTACTTTCATCCTCCATAGAAGATTAGGGGTTGGAGGGGCTGCGGGGAAGTATTGCTTTAATTTGACCTCACAATACTTTAATGGTAAATTCATTAACATTCCACTTAAATTAAAAAAACGTTTCACTGACCATTTAAAAATGATGTTTTTGATACATAGATATATAATGTTAAACAAGCATTCTACTATGTTACTGCAAGAATGTTTTTGATAACTTTGAGAAACTTTGAGAGAACTTTTAGAGAATGTTAGCCAATGTTCTGAAAAGTTCCCTGTAAGCTGGGCACACTGTTCAACCAAAATGCAAACTTAAGTCATGCTTATAATATTAATTGCATAAGCACTCAAATTATAAGCAAAACACAATAAATGAGGCTGAACTTTTTATACGCTTATCTTACAAACAGTAACTTTTTGCAGTTTACTTTCATGAATCCTCATGCCAGTAAAATATTGCCTTCTATTGGGTATACATTCAGTCAACCCACATATACAAATATTGTACTGGCAGAGAATTTTTTCATAACAACGAGCAGAGTTGGACAAACAGAAATAACACAGTCTAAAGTTCTGTGATTCATCTGTGGCAGGTACAGCTGCCTGCACTCGCGTTTCCTGTTTAAGACTGACCTGCTCTCACAGAGCGCTCACCCTGTCAGCTTCATAATACTGCAGCTGAAACATTACAAATACTCTGAAAACAGCTAAAACTCAACTGTACATATTTACCCGTCCAGCATATACAGTAGGGTCTGTTAGTATATTTCGTAAAAGGCACCTAAGCATTACTTTAATTGAATGTGTGGCAATACATCTGCGAGAGCTTCACTCCAAATGAGGAGGAAGGGGGGAGTGGATACAGGCAGTAGGGTGCAGGAATCTCTACTAATGTGTCACATTAGCAAATGGAAATTCCAGTGGAAAGTGTGAGATAGTAGAAGAGAGAGAATTGACAAGTTGAGTTGATGAAATAGCAAGACGAGCCAAATGGTAACCAAACCTTCCATAATCCTGTCCTGGAGCTGTCAGGCTGTGAGACTTGGGGTTTTCCTGGGTTTTGCTTCTCTTAACCTCACGGCCTTTGACAGGCCCCGAGCACCTATCATTGCCTTTTATGAGATCTAATTGATTAAACATAACCACACCATTTATTTTTATGCCTGACGTTTGACCAACGTGTCACCTTTTCAAAGAAAACAGTATTTGTTCGGGTTGTGGATGGAGCAAATGCGATGCTGGTGGTGGTTTTTGTGGTTGAATTATGTAATTGACAGAATGATGTAGTGCAGTGGAGTTTACCTCAGAATTTCATTAAAGGATTTTCCTTGGGATGGACCAGATCAAATCCTTGCCATGGGCTTCCATTAGGTTATGTCATATTTGCACACTACAGCTCAGTTATGGTGTTTAGGAAAACCATTTGCATGCATTCATATTAGGGTTTATATTTTATCTTTGGTCATGAAGGACTACGCAATAACTCAAATGTTTGCATTAAGTAACACATTTAAACTCTTGTGATGGGCAGACAGGGAATGTTCTCAGAACATTGGCTGATGTACTGTAAACGTTCTCTCAAAGCTATCATAAAACATTCTTGCAGTAACATTAGTAGAACGTTTTTTAAACATTATAAATCATATGGAACATTTTAAAAACGTTACAGAATTTAAGTTTTTGGATGTTCTTATGACCAAGCAATAGCGTTAATACAATGTCTAAAAAACTGAAAACGTTCTTAGAATGTTCAAAAACAATTTTTTAACATTTTTTTTGCTAAATGGAAACATTAGGGAAATGTTTTAAAACCTAAAATTGTTAGCTGGCATTGGTCATTTTGGAGGCCCGTCATGCTCAGAGCTAGCGTGTGCCATGTGATACTTGGGTAGATGCCCAGGCTTAGCGGATTTGAGAGGTGAAATATGCAGACAGATTCCCCCTCCCTATAATGCTGTGAGTAGATTCACCTTGCTGTGCATTTGTTTTGCTTGGAGCCAGACACATTCATTTGACCCAGACAAATGCTCATTCACGCTTCCATGTCATTCTGCTTGCCAAAGCGTCAGAGGAATGAAGTACATGATTTAATGGCTCGGAGTGTAAAACAGCCAGATTTTGGGACCATGTTTGTTCAGTCAGGGCAGTTGTGCTGTCCGGGTTGATGCTGTGGTGATGTGCTGGTCAGCTGAAGATGTACAGAAGCAGAGTATAAAACCACAGAGCTTGTTTAGCAGAGAGCTGAATGCTAATAAAATGGATTCAAAATGACTTCTTGGAAGCTGCAATTAGAGGTGGAGATTTTTGAGCACAGAGGTTGTGCTACAAATAACTGTGATCTGCCACTCGTAGACTGAGGTGTAAACATTTCTTCCGTGGTTTATTGTTATCGATAATGTTTGTTTTAATTGTCCCATAATAATTGCAAAGTAATGGTGCACTTTAAATATGTGAAATATTGCATTACTTCATTAAAAAGTGCTGTTTTTTTACTGTCACTTACCTACGGAGGCCTATACTACTGTATGCACAGATAATTCAAATGAGAATCAACAACCTAGGTGTATTTTTTATATATTTCTTCTGTCAGAATGATGAACAACATTTGGAATTATCTCTCTTGGCTTTTAAATTTGGTTTACAATTTCATTAACAGTTACGTTTCAGTTAAGACAACCTTGATCTGTGCAGAGTGTCTCAGAGTTAAAATCAATGCAGTATGGACGGTGAGTTTGGTTTGGTTGGGTAATTGCTGCAGGATCCTGATACCTCAGAATGTCGTAGTTTATTATAAGCCACCAGTTTATATTCAGGCAGAGCCAGAGTAAGGAACCTGTGACTCATTAATGAAGTGATAAAATGGCTTTGAAATAGAGAGAGTGCCATCAGCCAAATAAACTGAGGACTGTCCTATTTCTTTGCAGGGTGATTATAAATCTAATGTTTGTCAATTGCCTAAATTACTGCATTGGAGAATTTAGCTCACCCTCCTGTTTTTGTTCCTCTCTTTCCTCTCATCTGCAGAACAGTACCATGGGAGATGGAAGACTTGAGCTGTGACATCCTGTTTTTACTTGTCTGGTCTTTATTTAAAAGCTCTGTTATAGGTTTAATGGGAAAAGAATAGAAGGCAGCCCTACAGCTAGAAAACTACAATGAAACTTTGCAATACTGCCCCCTTGAGGCAGATGTGTCAGAGGCACCAAATGCGGTGTTGTGAGACTGTGAGACTTCTGTGGGGTCTCCCTGCAGCCATCAAAACTCAAAACTCATGAATTTCACAATTATTCCTGCAGTGGGTGGTTGGTGAACCATACCTTTAATCTAAACTGGATAAAAATGTACCATAACCATCCTGGCGTCTGTCGTTTCCTCATAACCAGGTTTCACATTATTACTGCTGCAGTTTAGAGAAATTTTATGATTAGTCATGGTTTCGTGCTTGCTTGTTCCCAATGAAAGGAAATCCCACCCGGCAGTGTGTAAAATTCACCCTGAAAAGCCATGGACAGATCTCTATCTGCTCACTCTTATTGTTACCACCCTGAAATTATCAGACCGATCTCACTTTCCACAGTTTCTCTCGGCCGTGTGTAACGGAAAGTTAATTAAACCAAAAAACTCACTGTTGTGAGCAAAAAATGTGTTTACACAACCTTATTCAGTTACTGCTTCTGCATTACCTAGAAATGTATAGGCGTGTGTGTGTGGCGATCACTTCAAACTCAGCTTGGTTGCAAGTGCTCCAGGAACCGGTGAATATATCCAAATACAGAATTCTGAGGAAGTTCAGTGTTTGATAAAGCCGGACCTTACGTACTGCCATCCAGTGGAGCGTAAAACCCGTCTTAATCAAAGCCCGTCTCGCTTGTGAAAATGTGCAGTAAACGGTCGAAACACAGACCATCCACCCACTGGTTTAAACACACACCTGTGTAGGCGAGTCTGTCTCCTAAACCTCAGACTGCAGGATTCGTTTACCATTCCGGTCCCTTTTTTCCGGTGTCCATACAAACATGCATCTCCGTCATCCAATCCACACTGCATGCATACAGCTAGGGTTTTAAAAATGTGTGTCTGGTGGTGGGTGGGTGTGCCAGGTTTAGAGACAGAGCGGAGAAGAACACACAGAATCTGGCTTTGATCTGACACAGATGGTTCTTCTGGCCCACTGCGGAGGGGTTTTACTGCCCAGACATCTCACACACATTCACTGTTTCCTTCCTGCATTTCCGGAGGTAATGCTTTTTGTAAGTGATGAGCGGAGATGTGACACGGTATCACCATCACCATGGCAACCGAGACGTCCACAAGACAACCGGTTGAAAAATGGAAACGTTTAACATGATAAATCACACTTGTTTAAAAAAAACAGGGTCAATTTGGACCGTTCTCTTTTTTCTATGCGGGGGCCCGAGGTTCTGGAAAGTTCTTCTGAAGCAGTCAGATTTTCTGTGAACGGTGCAGTACAGCTCAACAAAATGGCATTTGAAGAAACCCGGCTAAAAGCATATAATGTATTTTCCTTTTTCCCATCTAAATAGCTTGAGAACCTGTAAAGATGTTTGCTCTGAAAACACAGAGGTGGAATGCCCTGTTAAAACAACAGCATTCACAAGCCACCGCGTCAGATTTCTTATTTGGTTTTCAGTGTAACATGACAGTGTTGTTATCAGGTCTTTAAATCCATTTGAAATCTGTTTAAGAATCATATGTCCTGCAGGAGCACTAAACACCATAGACACACAGACAGACAGCAGGAACCAATGCCAAATAAGCATCACTACCTCTCAGCTGCTGAGCATGTTAATATAAGACCAGATTTTAAATACTAGACTGTTATTGTTATTTACCCTCCTTTTCAGATCTCTGATGTTATTTTTAGTGGAACTTCATAAAAAAAATTTTACGTAGGTTTTTTTAACAGTTTTTGTTATGCTGGTTGAAAGTCTCTTCACATCCTGTTACCAATCACAAGTCGTCTAAATATATTTATATATAAATATGTATCTTCTGTGGTAGGCATAGGACCATAAAATTGAAAGAAAGAAGAAAATCTGTGTCGTTCTGTGTTTATGTAGCACCTTGATCCTGGAAAAAAGTTGTTTCGTTTCACTATGTACTTGGTTGAAATGACAATAAACTCCACTTGAACCACTTGAACTTGAAAATCATACAGGGTTGGTATACCATGAGGGTGAGTAAATAATGACAAAATAAATTTTTTTGTGTGAACTATTACTTTAAGAAAGAGAGAGAGAGGGAGACTGAGAAAAATAGATTACAATGTAAGGCTTCTGTCGCTGCAATAGGCAGAGCAATGCTAAGCTTGTTCCAAATGATGAAGATATACCACACTGCATTCTTTTACAAGACCATTGGTCTGTTTGAACGCTTTCACACAATTACAGACATATTAAAGATATTTCAGAACAGAGTGGTGTAATGGTTTTCCCTGTGGTTGTGATTAAAGGTAAAGAGGCCAGGCAGAGGTCGGCCATTTTGAGACGGTAATGTGGGGTTGAAAGTTGACCTTTGACAGCGAGTTTATGTTTGGTTCAGCCGCTCTCTGATTAAGACCCAGTTCAGACAGAGTGCACCAGTTTTTGTTGCCATAGCCTGTTTGACAAATGATAACAGAAAGAGAGAGAAAAAAGGAGTGAATAATAAAAGCTGAAAGTGAAAGCATGAAAAGACATAGAAGACAGCACGAAAGATTCTTACCTCACAATCTGTTTAATTACAACGCATTTCACGTTCATGTTTCTCAGAAGCATGACAGTGTGTTAGAGGACAATTTTAGGAGTGAAGAACGAATACATAGAGATTCTGAGATTTCAGCATTTCTCACCCATGCACCATTGTGTGCCAGATTAAGGCATGTACAGATAATGTACCTATTGCAATTCAAATCCATTATTAATCTGCAATTTAAATTAGTTTTTCTAGTGACACCATAAACTGTGCATTCATTTCAGATAGTTTGTATAATTTATAGAATATAAACCAAAAAATGTAGTTATTAGTTTAAGTATTTTACAGCAATTTCTTCTCTTTATTACCTCATTATATTTGTTATCTACTTTATTTCTCATTTTTAGTTTTAGTTTGGTCTTATTATTATTGCACATTTTGAATTCTAGTTACTACACAGCAAATGAAGAGTAAAGAAATTAATAAAATGTGTGTGTGTGTGTTCTCTCTCTCTCTCTCTCTCTCACACACACACACACACACACGCAGCTGTGTTGCGCCTGGATATTGTGTTGTTTGATTCCTTCCGCCTCCCTGATGCGGAGACAAGGAGGTCACCAGCTGCAGACCACACTAAGGTGCATTCACACTGACGCCATTGCCTTTGAGTTAGTGCCTCAAACAAGTGTCACTATAGCAAAAACCAAACAGTAAAAGTGATCCAAGCCTCCTAGGGTCAGAACTCTAATAAGAGACGCTATTTCCTTCTATTAACACACAGACTAAAACGGGACCTAACAGATTACATCTGTATCAAACACACATGGTCTCTTTTCCTCCATATTTGTTTCCGTCTTTTCTTCCTTTGCCAGTTGGACAAGTCTTGAGCGTAAAGAAAGCCTTCAGATATTTGAGTTGAGCTTGTGAGGGGTTTCCAATTCCTAATGCTGGAACTCTACAACATGTTGCATCTGGTGAGGGTGTCCTGAACTTCTGCCCATCTGCCCCACCAGGGGCTCATCAGCTGGAGTGCCTCACACAAGATGTAACTGCGTTCTTGTCATTATTGATTACCACTCGCTCCTAGCAAATTAACTAATAGGTTCTCTTTAGAGTTTTGAGTTAAAGGGTTTGACCATCTGATTTTTACCTGCCAGCAAAGACAGCTTCATATCAGACCTTTCTACTCCCTTTAAATTTAATTGTAGGTTTCTTTTGTACTTTGATTTTGGCATCTGTGCTACGGCAGATGCCATTAAGCTATTTAGGGGTTCTAACCATAGAAGTCTTGCTAATGGCAAACACTTGTTAGTTCCTGAGACTGAGTTTCATACACCCAACCCTCCCCAAATGTCTGGTCGTTGTGTTAAACTTAATACAGGCTGTGTAAATCAAACTAAATTATCAGCAAGGCATCGAAAGTCTTTCCGCTGAGCTAAGCGCCACAATCATAGGCTTTTCGTTTTAGTATTCTTTACACTCAATATTATAAATCATATCTGAACTTCTCTATACACTGGCCAGGCAACAATTTTCAGCTCTGATGCAATTTTGAATAGCTGTATCATACTTTTATATCCCGTACTTTATACTTACATACAACATGTTGTGTTAGGGGTTGCACGACTACTTAACAAATCTATTCGTTTGGGTTTGTGTTGACTAGTCGTGGAACACCTGACTTCAGTTAAAATATACTGTATGTTTGTATGCAGATGTATCTGGAATTATGTGAAACTGAAAGTGAACTCATGTAATGAGATAAACATGTTGCATGTGCAGTCAGAAGCTGAGCAAAAACTAGTACAGGACTGTTTTTGCACTGGTTGACAATGCAGGCCGCATGAATCTGTCAGTGGAGTGCATGCTTTCAGTTCTCTCCCGCATCGTCACAACTGTGTGGACATTTTCTCAGCTCACACACTATCAGTCACAGACTGCAGATGCTTCTGTACTCCATATGAGGAGTCATTTGCATAAGGTCTCATAGATCGTCTTATCTGTTAGTCAACTACTTTTGTAGACTACGTAAATGAGTATTTGAGCAAGCCCTACTCTGTGTTATACTTCTATATGAATGTTTATGGCAAAATTACCTTGTTCATTTTTGTCCAGAGCAACATACAGAGCAACATTTTTGACATGAATACACACGTTTTAAAATGAATACACAAACTTTGGAGAATGTCACACTTCATACTGGTGATAAACTAACTAGTCCATAGAAAATGTAACTTATAAAAGTGTTATTTTTTTAGTGGACACTGTTAAATTTACAACAGCTTTACATTTGTTTACTTACAGAGACTAAATAAAAATTCAGTAAATGACATGACTGGGCTTGAGAAAAAATGCCTTTCATATTGTTTTTATTTATTATATAATTTTCAAGGAAGATATTATTTTAATTCCTTAACCTGTTCACAAAGGAATTTCTTAGTGAAAACTCTCCATGTTAGCTGTAAAACAACCCAGCAAGCAAAAAACAACCTTTTATATGTCCCTTTCCAAGACATTAATTTTAAAAGAGCTTTAAATCACAAGGATTTCACGTTTCTTTGACAAATAGAGTCTGTAGCTGTGTTTTTGGAGACCGTATGGAATAAAAAGTCATTGTATATGCAGCGTGGCATCTGCCATTTTGTTTTTGGTTGACTTTGGCCTGGTTGAGGAACAGTAAAGGGAAGCTAGAGCAAACGATCCTTCCATGGCACTCTGGGTGAACCCATCACAAAGGTTTTTGAACGGGATCAGACAGGCTGTGGCTCAGCGCTCCGATTCTTCTTTTCCATCTTCCCATCACGACAGCCAAGCAGGGAGGCCCTGCATTTGTCTCCCTCACACAGTGACTCATTCTAACCCTGATACTCTGGGCCAGTTCCCCACACTCTGGGCTTTCCCAGGACGGGACAAACCTATGGTGTGATCTGTGCCAGAAGGCTGAAGATCATTCTGGTTATGTAAAAGAATCTTGTAACTACTCAAAGTGCCCAAAACAACGGATCACCTCTGGAGCTCTTATCTCAATGCTCTTTAAAGCTGCAATCCATAAATTTCACCTCTCTACCGCCATCTTTGTTTGAATTATAAAATTGCTGGTTACTTTACAAACTTTTCATTACATATGTTCAGCTGAAATGACAATTCCTGGGAAAATGGACCCGGCAGCTCAAATTATAAATCATTATGATAAGCTTATTGTTGTTAATCAGAGTAAGGTAAGAAGACCGTTGTGATCACTGATCTGTTATGTACCTTTTCAGTAACTGGATAATTTTAGTTAATTTGTAACCCGAAAAGTTACAGATTGTAGCTTTAAGATGGCAAATCTTTAGCCTAGCAAATCCATCATGTTACAACAAGAATCTCGTCTAAACATAAATAAAATGCTCTGACCCTGAACTCTGAACCGAAGAGTTGAAGGCAATTCCTCCCTCTCCACTAAAAATATACAGAGCGTTTGAAGTGTCTGGCGGGAAACTCGATAAGAGGTTGGTGTAGGGAGTGCGTAGGGGTGTGTGAAAGCATTGAGCATTGAGGTAAATGCATCCACTTCAAACCAAACGACTACCACTAGCCATTAGCTTCGAGACGTCTGAAGTGTGAGGGAGAACCTTGACTTCTGGTCATCCATCCAGAGGTGTGGGACAGACAGAGGCCATCTGGTTCATAACTGGAGCTACCCATCCCTATAATAATGTCCTGTGTGTTTAGATGAATGGACGTGAGCTGGAGGGTTCAGTATACATTAACTGTTGACATGAACTATCTGTTCTCAACAAAAGTGATCTGGGGTTTTGCATAAGCATGGTGGATCTAATATATGACATACTTTTTGTTTAAGGGTGTATGCATCGTTGTACAACTGCCCAGCTAACAGGGAATGTTCCCACAATGTTCACTACAAGTTTTCTTAAAGTTATCAAGAATGTTCTTGCAGTAGTAGAACTTTTATAATGTTAAAACCTATATATAATAATGTTAGGTTATATATATCAAAAAGCAAGTTGTTAGTAGAACATTTTGGAAATTAACAAAATAACAAAAAATTAACAAAATAATATTAACAAACAACAGGGTTAACACAGCATCTAAAAACTGGATATTTTGAACATTCCTAAAACTTTTAAAATAACATTTTTAATGTTTTTGTTACTTAATGAGAAGCACTCAGGAAACTGGGTGTTAGTTCCAGCCCCTTAATTTGACAAGCTGAGAAGCAAAGCATTTTTTTTTTAAACTTAAGTTACTCAAAGTTAACGTATAAAAGTAATATCGCTCAGGAATGTGCTGTCATAGTGAATATCAGCACAGCTGTAATTACCTAATCAAAATCACATTCAGTACAACAACAACACTGTTGTGAGTGTGAGGTTCTAGTTAGCTCAAGGTTCTTGAAAGGTTCTTCACAGCAATGCCATAGCAATGTATCTAGAGAACTATTTAGTCAAATGTTCTTAAAAGAACCATTGTTTTCACTATTTTTCCACTTTTGTGAAACGGAAAGGTTCTATGGATGTTAAAGGTTCTTTATGGAACTATACAGCCAAAAATGGTTCTTCTATGGCATTGTGAAGCACTTTTTACAGTGTACATAAGTTCATGATACAGGATGGAACAAATGGATGGCATTAGTCTGTGTACAGTGGCATTGTCCATTCATTCAGTTACAGCTTTGCAACAGTGGAATGAAATTTGGTTTAAATAAAAACCTAATGTTCAAAAGATGACAAGATCTCGCACAGATGTGAGCGCACAGTTAGAAGACTGTAAATGCTTTAAATCATAGACTTAGTCACTCCGGGCCAAAAGAGACATAAATCATACGTTACACAAGGAGCAAGTTTAGCAAGCACACAGAAGACAAGGTTTACCAAGCTCAGAGTGGAAAGAACATTAGAAAGACTGATGTTGTTTATGTACACTGCGAGCTGGTGTGTGTAAATGAATTGAGATTCTGTCGCCGCCGATTTTCTCATCTGACCAGAGGGGTGATTGTTGCTGTTTTCATTTCCATAAAACACTGTGTGAGGGGGAGCGTATGCGTGTAGATGAATCTGTTAAGATGGATATTCGGCTTGGCTTCACTGCTAGACTTCTTTAGCATTATGTTTCTGTCCTCCTCTAAGCACAAATGTTCCTCATTTTCTTGGCAGCGAGCGAGGAAACAATGTGCTTCACTGCTTTGGAGAGAAGGGATGAAAGAAAATACATAACTCTGCTGCGACCGTTGTGGTGTTGTTCTAGGTAATTGCAATTTCGCGGCTTCAGGAAAATACAATCACCGTAATTGCAAAATTAAAAAATAGCAATATTTTAATTGCTTGCAGGCTGCTTGGAGATGGAGTGATATTTCAGCTGCGTCTGTCTCCGTACACAGAGCCCTGTACTGTACATGTGTTGAGGTGTTCTAATCCTGCCACCTACACAGCTAACAGGGTACATTCTCAACAGGGAAATGATCTCTAAAGGTTCTCTAAAGTTCTCTTAAAGTTCTCTGTTATGATAAAAGTTCTTGCCGTAATGTTGGTAGAACTTTAAGTTATATATCATATCTCAAAAATGTTATTCTTAAGTAGTTAGTGGAATGTTTTAAAAGAATTACAGAATTAAAAATGTTTGAATAATGTTTGTATAACAAAGCAAGCAACATTTATACAATGAACGTTTCTTCTTTTAAAATTAACATTTTTGTTACTTCCTGGAAATGTTAGGAAAATGTCCTTACAACCTAACATTGTTTGCTGGGTAGATTGACTTGAGTTTAACCCAGATTTAACCGTCCCTTGCAGGGTGCACTCACGGAAAGCGCCACTTTGCTTGGCTGATTGCATCTTTTACTGCCTTTTCATGTTTGAGGTAAATTTGCTGTTAACGCTTATCTGATTCTTAGGTGGAGGCCTAAGTGTAAAAAAAGTGTAAAACAGCATTTTTTAGATTGCATGAGTAGCATGTCGACATGAGACGACCAGTCTGGATATAAGAATGAAATGGAAAAAGTGTTGAGCTGTAGAGATTTGCTGTTTGCTAATGTTGTTTTTAGAATAGAAAACTGATATCTAACAAAAAAGACGAGGCTGTACATCAACAAAATGTTAAAGGAATAATTAACCCAAAAATGAAAATTCTCTTATTGTTTACTCACCTTCAAGTTTTTAAGCCCTGTGTTGTGGTTTAGTCAGAAGAACATAAAAGCAGATATTTTTGAAGAAGCTCTCGCCATACAACATCAGTTCATGTTGGCCACATCTGTGAAGTTCCAAAAAGAAGAAAAAAATTGAACATGAACATACCATTAAAAGTACTTCATATGACATTTGCTGTGTTCCAAATCTTTTGCGGTCATAGAAAAGCTCTGTGTGAAGAACAGATCGAAATTTAAGTCCTTAGTCACCGTCTATCTTGACCTCAGCGCAACAGCATGCAGTATTGGAACGACACAAGGGTGAGTAAATAATCACAGAACTTTTTATTTTTTGTGATCTGTTTCTTTAACTGATATTGAAAAATTCCAGCATCAAGATGTACCTCATTTATAACAAAAGTATTATATGGAGAGAAGGAAAGGAAAAGTGAAGTATACCGTTGCCTGGCTACTGTTTAGGAGAAGTACACTGCAACAGCTTGGACATGTAATAACATGCGTCGCCAATATTAAAAACAATGGTGTGGCTACTGCTGCTGATGAGTTCTCTCATGCTTAGAATGTTTATATCAGCCAGACTGTTCCCATTCATTTCGGCCTCACGATTCATGAGAACAACCGCCTCATTTTTCACTGCGTCCCCGGAGTTCATGTAAACGCTTCCCCAGATCCTTCAAATCCAGGGAATTAAGAATACTTGCAGCTGACACAGTGGAATTTCACACTTTATACGTTGCATTTTGGCCTCTGAAAGCAGTTAGAAGTTCTTGTGTATTTCTTTTGTTTGGTATGGACCAAACATACTGTATCGCTGGGCCTTTAAAAGTCCAATTTAGTTTCAGCTGTTGTTGAGTTCTGGTTTAAGCATTGATATAATAGTAAATCTGAGCTGTTACCCAGCTAACAGGGAACATTCTCAGAACATTGGCTAATGTTTTGTAGATATATATATATATATATATATATACATATATATGTGTGTGTGTATAGTTAGTGGAATGTTTTAAAAACATTACAGAATTAAAAAAAAATGTTTTAATTACATTCTTAAAACCAAGCGATAATGTTAATGTGTTAATGTTCGTTTTGAATGTTCCCTGAACTTTGAAAATAACCTTTTAATGTTTTGTTACTTAATGGAATGTTACGGAAACGTCCTTACAACCTAAAATGTTCTGAGAATGTTTCTTGTTAGCTGGGTCACATTTCTGTTTCAACTAATGTTCCCATTAAGTAATAGGTTGCACTGTTGTCCAATTAAATATTAGTTTACAAAACCATGAGGAGAAAAAACAACAAACTAATGCAGAGGAAGTCTCTGCCTTTCCTTGCAGATCTTAAAGAGGATTTATATCTCTGCTAAACTGCAGACAGAAAGCACAGAGCCAAAGCGGACTGTTGTGAGTAATCTTAAGACCCAGCTGACATGCCCATCAAAGTGTCTTCAAAAAGTGAACATAATACCGGAGGCTAAAGACTGTCAGAACCAAATCTGTGTTCCTCTGTAAACCAGAGAGAGTGACACTGACGGACCCCGATCGAGACCAGCTTACATCTGAAACATATTTAGCACATCTGAGATCCTATAAAACTGTAAGAGTTCAGCTAGTAAGCCATCACTCCTTAGCGCGATGCTCAGTGGAACCGTATCTCCAACCGGGCAAACCTGAGAGACAGAAGCCATGTCAACCACAAATAACCCATCATTACGGCTTCTGTTTAACTTGAGCTTTGCTAGCACAATTTATTACCGTAAAAGTTGGCGAGTGGGGAAATAAATGACCCATCCACAAATAAAGAAAATGCATGGCTGATTTAGTAAATATGACTGTATTTATACTGTCATTGATTCAAACTCGTTAAAATCTCATTCAGGCTGTCATTGAAAAATTACTTTTTGTTTTTAATTTACGTTTTGCTGTTTTCAGGGGTTTGATTGAAACAAAGCAATCTGCAGAGATTTCTTAATTACGTACCGCAGCTTTTTAAACTATTGTACTGTATTTTCTCCAAACGAGGCCAGTCGAATCGTGAACGTTGAAATGCTGTGACAGTGGAGTTTAGAGAAAGCAATCCGTCTTTAGGTCAAGCCAAGTTGCCCTGTGGTTTGGGAGGCCTGTATTAGCTTCTAATGCGTATGTTAGCATCTGATGAGCGTCTGTCTCACAGTTCAGTGCCCATGTCAAACTCATTCTTCTGATCCAGGGTGCATGTGCCTTGGCTGGTCTCCCCCAGATTCTGGTCTGTCCTTTTCACTTTCCGTGTGGGAACATGATCCCTAATTAGAAGCAGCAGGCGTTAAACTGATGCTCAGGCACTAGCAAAAACATAGCTAATCTTAGTTGGAACATTAGATGTTAAGTACTCCGGGCTTGGAACGCAGTGGCGGTTTTTATCTTTCATTGGTCACTCCTCACACATCATGTTGGTGTAAACTGTTCTCGAGAGTGAGGTAAATAATTCAGCCAAACAGAGTCATACATATCCATCTGCTCAAGGTCGTCAAATCGGAACGATTCTCTTCAAAGGAAAACCCCAAATAAATAAATAGCTCAAAGTAATGATCGCTTGCCTGGTGGAGACATTGCTTCAGTAAATACAAGGATTTTGGGAAAATCCCATTGCTCAGAGAGGCTGACAGCTTGCCACCATAAGTAACCCAGCTAACAATTTTAGGTTGTAATAATGTTTTCCCAACATTTCCATTAGTGACAAAAACGTTAAGAATGCTATTTTGAAAGGGTAGGAACATTCAAAACATCCAGCTTTTTAAACATGGTATTAACAATATTGCTTGGTTATGAGAATGTTTTTCAAACATTTCACTAACAACTTAAATATAACGTTTTTAAATATAGATATAACGTTAAAAAGTTCTACTAGCGTTACTACAAGAACATTTTTGATAACTTTGAAAGAACTTTTAGAGAATGTTATCCAGAGTTCTGAGAATGTTCCATGTTAGCTGTGAATTTGCATCTTTTTGTAATGGACAGACAGACAGTTAAAAGAGTAAGAAACTGATTGGAGGGAGAGAATGTTTATTTAGGAGGGCATTTTGATGTGTTTTGTTAAGGGCTTCGAGAGACCTTGACAGTCTCAAAGCATCTTTTCTGCCATAACTCAAACTGAAGTGAGCTGGTGCTGGTGTTTATGTAAGGCCTTTATTCCACCTGTTCACCATTTTACAACTGAGAACAATTAAAACTACAGAGAACACAAGCTCAGCGACCACATGCATACCTCAGCAGCAGGGCAGGAAAGAGCGACGGGCGCATGAATACAGGACTTCCAAAAACAAAATGGTCTCCTTTACAAGAAGTTATATTTACTCTGAAAACAAAAAGCCAACAAATATTTTGGTGGAGGGTGACATGCAGGGCCTTACTCAAAACATTGAACAAATTAACTGGAAATCAACTGGAAACAGCTGGTTGCCACGACATCTACACAGAACCAGCCACATCCAGATATTTCCGTTCCTTTCCCCGCACACAACATACTGCAGGCAATTAAAACGCCTGATCTGAGTGAGGAAAATACGAATACACTCCGAAAACAACACATCCATCATCTTTAATAGAGCTCATTACACAGACTGAGACCACAACCTGCATAAAAGCAAGAGGACGTGTCATATATTTCACATTCATGCAGGAAAATTATAACATATATTCCATTTGTAAATGCATCTTCTGGGCATCTCGTGGAAGTCACCAGAAGTAGCAGGTGTTAAATAGAGTAATATGTGTTTGCTTTTAGATGGACGGGCCCCATGCGTGACGCTGGGCGTTTTTAATAATGTGTGCAATCTGTATGTGAGGTTTTAAAGTGAAAACAAAAATTCATGCTGAGATTCAGCGTTTCTGAGAAAGTTTTTAATTCAGCATTTATCTGCTGTAAATGTGAAGTGAATAGCATCCAGGTTTCGTCTGCCCAGTGTCTGCATGTAAAACGGCTCTGTTGTGAATTTTCTTAAATGTGATGACGGCTCCTGATTCAGTTTTGTTGATTAAAGCGAATCGCTCAGTTTTTGAATCCGACTGCGGGCCGTCTGGGGGCCACATGCCTGGAGCATGTAACTTTTTTTGACTCATCACTGTCTTTTGTGTTTTTCCTCTGTGTTTCATGACGTTTCCCTCTCTTTTCATACAGCTACCCGTCGGCAAGCACTCGGCCCACTTCAAAGATCTTCTGTGTATGTTTTCTTAATCCTTGCTCTCCATGGAACCGTTGTTTTCTCTGCCGCTCCAGCCGGGCCGGGGGGGTTTGGGGGCTTGGTATGGGCTCTGGCAGCTGTGGGCCCCTTAGAGTGCCACACTGCCTCAGGCACCATGTGGCCCTTTGCTACGCCAGCTTCACATGGGCCCTCTCCATCGAAGGGAAGCTGAATAAACACAAACTCTGTGTTTTAGGAGTCGACTTTGCTGTTTCAGTTCAAAAAATAGCCGTCACGTAGCAGAAGCAGGAACAGGTGAGTAAATGAACTTGGACAAAATGACTTCCTGCTCCCAAAGGGAAGTGACATGGGGCACAGAGGTCAACAGGGTCATCTCTGTGTTTGTGGATATTATCTGTTACGAGACAGTCGCTCCTCCGCAGACCTCAGCGTGCGTCGGTTTCTCACAGCCATTTGTGAATGTAAACTTGAACTGAAATGTACCTAAAGTGTGCTTTTCTCCTATGAAATCTCTGATTGATAGTCTAGAATTTACGCATGGTGTGAACAGCTAATAGCCTGACTTCAGCACTGAAGCTCTAGGGAGGCATTTTTCACGAGTGATGTTTGAGTCTGACAGCCAGTTAGCTAAGATCATCAAGTAACGTGGATCGTAATTAATGAGTTAGCACAGGTGTGTTTTAATGGGTACTTTGCCATGTTCTCAGAACATCATGCTTGCTGAACCGTGCCCTGCTTATTCCAGCCCTTCATTTTTTAGGTTTGTTGTTTCAGAGTTTTCTACAGGGAATTCAGCGTTAAAGGAATAATTCTGTCATCATTTACCCCAGCTAACTCAGAATGGTAGCTAATGTTCTCTAAAGGTTCTTTCAGAGTTATTGAAAACCGTTCTTGCAGTAATGTTTGAATAACATTCATGTAACCAAGCATATAGCCAATAACGTTAATACAGCATCTAAAAAAATGATTTGAATGTTCTTAGAACATTTAAAATAACATTTTAACGTTGTTGTTACTTAATGAAAGCACTAAGGGAAATTCTTAGCTGGGTAGCAGCACTAAACAGAACTGCAATCACTTGGTGTGTTACAAATGGGCCACAAATAACAACACTGATTTTAGGGTGGGACTACCTGTTTTGTCCGAACAATGAAACAATTTTTGGAAAAAAGTGCTATTTTTGATGGTGCAGAAATACACAGTTCAACAAAAAGCAAGGCCTCGTTCCATCAAGAATTCATTCTGATGATTTTAGTCATGTGACCTTTACTTAAAACCCCCCACTATGCCATCCTCGAATAGATAAAAAAGTAAGCAAATAAATAATCTCTTCTCCCATCTGCTGGTCCGAGTTGCCTGCATCCTCTGATGTCTCAGTAGGTGGAATCTTGTGATCAGCAGGTAAACAGCACAAACAGGGTTGCGGTCTGGTGTTGTGTGGCAGCTGAATCCTGTCTCATGGGAATCTGTGAAAACACACACATACACGCGCCACATGTGCCTGTCCTCTTAAGCAGCTGTGTTTTCAAAAGCTGTGGCCCCTGATGGGCATATAAAGTGTCCCCAGTTCAACAGGGGCTTCAGCACAGAGTTTCACACATTGTTCAGAAAGTCAAGTAGAAGATGAGAAGCAGTCAGTGAAGTTTAGGCAGTGAAGTTTACCATGACTCAGGTCTGAGGAAGGCTGTGATTGGCTAAGTGTATTCTATGATTCCACATACCCAGCTAACGGGGAACGTTCTTAAAACGTTGGCTAAAAGTTCTCAAAGTTCTCAGTTATAAAACTTGTTTTTGCTGTAACATTAGTAGAACTTTTTTAATGTTATATATTATAAATATCAAAAATGTTATCTTAAGTTGTCAGTGGACCATTTTAAAAATGTTACAGAATTGAAAAATGTTTGAATAATGTTTTTAAACCAAGAAATAACATTAATACAATGTCTAAAATACTGGATGTTTTCAATGTTTTTGTTACTTAATGGAAACAGTAGGGAAATGTTCTAACAACCTAAAATTGTTAGCTGGGTATGATATTGTTTAAATGTGGATGCCCCCAAAGCAAACCTTTTACCACCTTCAATGTTTTAGGCAGTCTCCTCAGATACTTTGTACTGGAGATATGCTTTATGAAATTAATGAAGCAAACCATTTTCAACAAAGCAGCTTATTAGAGTTCTAAATTTAAAGGAGAATTGCCACCCTTTACCTAAACAATTAGGCAATCCTATGAAATTTACTGTATGTAATGAGCCCCAATGCCTGGTATTCACCAATCAAAAGCATCCAGCACATGCCATCCAAGGTGTTTCATTCCCTCTTTCAATCTTACTCTTTCTCTCCATTTCTCTTCTGTTTTTTATTCTTTCCCCTTTTTCTGCCTCTCAATGGTATTTCAGGCTTCTGGTTGTGGGGGTAATGCTTCTTTAATGAGTATCTCTTTTTAATGTATTCCCCTGCATCAGTGGCTCAGTGGAGGTTTGCGGCCGGACCCGTGTGAATGAGCATGTTAATGTAGCGTGTAATGTATCCCGAGAGAGCCTGGCATCAACCAGAGGAATGTTGGGATGGGACGAGCTCCCGGCGTCATGGACGCAAGCGAGGGGAACGTGTCCTGCAGGTGGCACATGACCGATCGAGGTTGGCCCAGAATGCCATGCTCCACACTGACCACACTCACTCTGAACATGCTGTGTGTCTTGGCATGGCAGGTTCTGTGTTCTCACTGTTTTAATATGCAAAGTTCAAAGTTTCCACAGAAGTTTTTTCGTATGAAGCTGAGTGGGAATTTCGCAAGTACTTCACCTTTAAACCTTAACAGCTAACAATGTAGGTTGTAGGAACATTTCCCTAATGTTTCTGTTAAGTAACAAAAACGTTAAAAATGTTATTTTGAATGTTCAAGGATCTTCAAAATGTCCAAATGTTCAAAATTCAAACATTTTTTTAAATTCTGTAATATTTTTTAAATGTTCCATTTGCAACTTAAGAATATGAATATACATTTTTGATATATCATATATAACTTTAATACCTGTTCGGCTTCTTTTGATAACTTTGAGGGAGTTTTTCGAGAATGTTAGTTAACATTCCGAAAACCTTCCTTGTTTGGAATTCCTGAATATCTATAGAGGAAATCAGGCTGCCAACAGTTATTTATGCATAGAGAAAGCTGGATGAGTGGAGTCCCCTGCACCCTGTTAGTCAAGCTCAACTACATAGTGGTGCATTTACAAAGCTGTAGCATCTAACAGCACTATAAATCTGCTGCCTGTCACCTCGTGTCATTATCATCAATCAAACGTCTGCGCAAAATGTATAGTCAAGCAGTCCACGCCAGCTCTGCCTCTTTTTTGAGCTTTATAACGTAACTGATGATGTTGATATAAGTGCGGTGTGAGCTGCAGGGCTCCAGGGATAAACACTTGTCCGTTCCAACCACCAGCTGAGGGCATCCTTTCCCATGCTTAGAGGATTGACAGAGAATGACTGTATCCTCTGGGAATAATCTCATCTCATGGTGAGAATAAGACGAGTGTTAAAAACTGAAACTAAAATCCATAAATGAAACAGTTTATTGCTGTGTATTTGTTTCTAGAAGAACTATGAGCACCACAGGAGAAGAGCTTTAATTGGTGGTTTGTCAGATAAGAACAATGTAAACGGATGTTTTATCTCATCTTAGCTACTTTTTAATGTTCCTGTAGCTCAGTTGGTAAAGCGCTGTGTTAGCATCGCAACATCAAATGTATAGCCTGAATGCACTGTAAGTGGCTTTAATAAATGCGTCTGCCAAATGCATAAATGTAAATATGTCAACCTCATAGTGTGAAAGTGATTTCACACTAGGGTTTTGGTGTGGGCAAAACCACACTAAAGTTCATTTAAAAGGTTGCACAGTGTTAATGGTGTTTCCTAGTTTGTGGTCCTGTCACCCTGGTTGCCCTTGTAAGAACAAATTGTGGCCTTTGTTATTTACAACCAGGTTTAAACTTGTTGAGGGTTCACCCAGCAGGTCTGGGGGTTTGTGCTTGTGTCTTTGTGATAAGTTGTAAAGTGTCCCTTAACGTTTGTGTAATTAGCGCAGAATGTTACAGAGTTCACTTCTAATGCTTGTGTGCAGTGCTGGCACAGTCTGTCTGTGTCTGTGCCCGTCTCCGTGCCAAGACTGTGTTGTCTGTGTCTGTGTATAGTCAGGACTTTGTTTTTGGTTAATGTGTTCAGATATTTGCCCATTTATATTCTTTGTTTGATGATAAATAACAGAGCTCTCTCTCTTGCCCTCTCTCTCTTGCTTTTTCTCTCTCTCTCTCTCTCTCGACTGAGTATGTCTCACTGTAAATCCTCATAGTGTTGAAAGGAAGTGTTAGAAAATCACCCAGCTTGCTTGAGGCCTCCAGGCTGAATAAGAAAAAAACATGTACCATCTTCTCCTCCTCCCCCATTGCTCTGGAGAGATGAGCAGGGCAGCGTGCGATCGGCTTACCTGAGAGAGATGGATGAGGTGATGAGAGAGCAGAGGGAGGCAGCAGAGAAAGAGGAGTAGAGACGACCTCCCAGGAGAGAGACAGACGGAGAGATTTGGAGTGAAAGATGGTGGCGGAGGAGGGGGCCACTTACACCTCTCTAAGTGCTGTGATTATGTTAAAACACCATTGGGCTGTCTAAAGTTTCCCATCAACAGTTTGACATGATCAGAGAAATCTGCATCGTTGCATGCTCATCTGTCAGTGACTGAATGTTTTTGCGAGCATGCACACTCTCCCTTTGCCACAAAGACATACCTTTATTTTCAGTCATAAATGATAAATGAAGCAAATATTTCCTGTTAACCCGTGATTAAATGCTCCAGGACTCAGATCTCTCATCATTTATGCTACAGTTTTAATTTTCATGATATTGTAGACTACAGCTATGACTGTAGTCAGTCCTTCCATTTATTTTTGCTGAATTGTGCCATATTTTTTTAAATGTTTGTTCAGTCATTTATCTTAATTTATTCTTGTCAGTGAAGTGCTGTTAGTCTTGCCTTCCAGGGAAGGTTTATAGAGCTCAGAAGCTCTCCGCCCTCTCCTCTGCTCATCATCAACAGATGATCTGTTCATCATGAGTTTACAGTTGATGAAGAACAAACTTCTTTTGTTCTTTTGGATTCACCATATTTCTAAAAATCTCTCTTGAGATGTTTTGTCCAGATAGCTGCCAAATCCTTAGATTCTGTGTGTGTGTGTGTGTGTGTGTGTTTGTGTTCCACTTTGGTGACTTTATTGTGAAGAATTTGTGGTTTTTCTTTTGTATTTAGAGAAGCTATATTTGTTAGATAAACATATATCTAACATAAAATTGTCATACAAATTAGATGCATTTATTCTGGCAAAAAACTAAGTGAAAATGCATATTTAACAAAAAAGATTAGCTGGTTTAAAATACATCAAATGCTTATACATCCCACTGTTAATATTGATATATAGAATTGCTAATCCATATATTTGAGTGTAAAAGCAATTTCTAGTTCTCTAAAATTCATACGACAAAACCCACAAAAACCCATAGCGTTTAGTTTGACCTCCTGGGGCTGATGGTTTCTTTTCTTTTATTTGGTATTTCGGGCCCTGTTTTGTATTCTCTTTATTGAAAGTGCCAAGAAATTAAACCCTGCATTGTGAATTGTGAGAGCAGATATGAAGAAGAGGATTACTTCTGTCAGTTTGTAGTTTTGCTTTCATGAAAGATTCATCCAGGTTTACAGCAGAAACATAGTGACTTTGGCAGTTTTTCTGTTTCATGTGTCTCTTGCAATTTTAATTGGTCTCATTTTGAATTTCTGGTTTTCATGTTCTTGTTTTGTTTCCGTGCCTTGATCTCTCCCTTGATTGTACTCGAGTGTTTCTTGTTTGTTAATCACACCGTGTGTGCACGTATAGCTCTCTTGTGTGCGTTTGACTTTGTCAGGTCTTCTCCTCTGTTGGCTGTAGTGTCGAGTGAATCATTGTTATTGTTTCTCAAGTTTTGTTTTTTGTGTTCTTGTATCTTGCTTTATAATACATTTTAAAAGCTGCATTTAAATCCTTAATCTTTCTCTTTTTAGTTCCAAGGTTACAGAGTGCCACACCAAGTATAAACCCACAATGAAAAACATGTATGTCCATCAAGGACTTAAATCCATATAGGAAAACATCCAACTATTTTGTAAATTGGTCATCTAGTTGGAGAGGGGAGAGATTGCCCTAAAATGGTGGATCTCAACATTTTGTTTTGATTTTTTGAACCCACAACAATATTTAAAATCCACCCACACTCACATAAGATATTTATTATAAAAATAAGAAATATCTTCTGGAAAAAAACAACTTTTTAAGTTGTTTAGCTTATTTTATTCTATGCCTGTTTTGAAATAATTTGAAGTCATCTTAAGGCCCCTGCCCAGCTAACAGGGAAGGTTCTCTAAAAGTTCTCTCAAAGTTATCATAAATGTTCTTGCAGCAACGTTAGTAGGTCTTTATTTAATGTTATGTCATATATCAAAATTGTTATTCTTTATTCTTTATATTCTAAAGTTGTTTAGTGGAATGTTTTAAAAAAAACACAGAATTTAAAAAAGTTTCATTAACATTCTTATAACCAAGCAGTAGCATTAATAAAATGTCCAATGAACTGGACGTTTTGAACTGCCGTTTTGAACTGCACATTTCCTAGAACTTTCAAAATAACATTTTTAACATTTTTGTTGCTAATGGAAACATTAGGGAAATGTTCTTACAACGTAAAATTGCTAGCTGAGGATCCTCCTGGTTGAGAAACGCTGCCCTAATGCACACCAGGTAAGGCAGAGTACAAACAGACAGTTGTGGTCCAGGTACCACAAGGGTACGCATGAGTCCATGCTTGCCACCAGCCCAGCTTTAATATCTGTTATTAAAAAAGAAGCTTTTAGATCTTAATCCAGAGTTACAGGAAAGCTCTGTCATTGTTACTGTCGTTTATAGATTTTGAATTTGTTTATCAATGAAACAAACTTGCTGGCAGGGCAGTTTGTGGCTTTGCTTGCTGTGGACGTGTTGACGTTCTCTCCTGAGGTCTGGCCTGCATGTTGATGGATGTTCTGAGCAGAACAGTTCCTACAGGCCCAGACAACAGAACCAGTCACACTGGACTGTAAACATGGAACTTCAGGCCAAGCAGCACAGATCACTAACTCAACACTTGAGTCTTTCAGCAGCATCATATGCTGCAATAGCAAACATCTGTCCACCCCACTTAACCAAGGACAAATAAATCCTTGACATCCCAGTTAACAATTTTAGATTGTAAGAACATTTCCATAACGTTTCCATTAAGCAACAAAAACATTAACAATGTTATTTTAAAAAAGTTCTGGGAGCAGTCGAAACGGGAGCAGTTTTTTTAGACATTGTATTGATGTTATTGCTTGGTTATAAAAGGAACATTTTTTATATTCTGTGACATTTTTAAAACGTTTCAAAACTGACAACTTAAGAATAACCTTTCTCGACATATATGATACATAACGTTCTACTAATGTTAAGAACTGCAAGAACTTTTTTGATAACTTTCAGAGAACTTTTGGAGAATGTTAGCCAATGTTCTGAGAATGCTCCCTGTTGGCTGGCATACTCCCAACCAGTAGTGTAGCTGTGGCCTCTGGAGGAGGCTGAGGTTAGTTTGCAGGATAAAAGGGCTTGATCAGGAATATTTGTGGCCATTGTGCACCAGGAGCCAACAGAAGTGCTGTATATTTATATGAACACTTTGTTTAGTCTGATCGTCCTCCATTAGAGCTTTTTTGTTACTGTTAATGATGCCCTTGTTTACAGATGATGGTCATTTGCTTTTTGGCAGGCAAAGGATTCGTCTTAAAGACTACTGTACTGAAGTCAGTTTTAGTGGATAAGAGGAAAGCAGAGATGTTTTATGGAGCGACAGCAGATGGCTTCTGTAGATCAGTTATTGATGATAGCAAGGAAAAGGGAACATAACAACATTAACCAAGAAGTGTCTAGAATACAGCTGAACTCCATCAATACTGTTTAAAAAGTGTCCCAGATGCACCATATGAAGTTGAATGCCCAGTGTATGCCGTAACCCATATAACAGGAAATGTTCTCAGAACATTGGTTAATGTTCTCAAAAAGTTCTCTCAAATTTGTCAAATAGTTCTTGCAGTAATGTTAGTAAAACTTTTTAAATGTTATTTACATCCTGTATATCAAAAATGTTATTCTTAAGTTGTTAGTGGAACATTTTCAAAACATTACAGAATGAAAAGTTTGAATAATGTTCTTATAATCAAGCAACAATGTATATGTCTAAAAAACTGGACGTTTTTAATGTTCCCAGAACTTTTAAAGTAACATTATTAAAGTTTTGGTTACTTAATAGAAACAGTAGGGAAACGTCCTTACAATTAAATTGTAAGCTGGGAATCTAGACGGGGAATATTTGTTTCAATTTGCTTAGATTATTTTGATTTCTGTAACATGTTTCGTCATTTTGTATTCCATATGTCAGTTTGTGTTGTTTCATAGATTTGGTAACTTCACTTTTATTCTAAAATGCAGAAAATAGTAACAATAAAGAATGAGTAGATGAGTCTTTTGACTTGTGATGAACGATAGGTTGTTATTATGGCAACCAGGTACATTGCAAGCTGAGTGTTTAAAGTTGTACAGTTAAAGTACAGTATTAGGGAACAGCTGAAATGGCAGTGTTTACTTGTTTGCATTTAGTTTGGAGGAAATGAGAACATTGGTCCACCATCAGAAGTTCTCTCAGATGTCAAAGATGTTTTGAAATGTCCAGCAAACTGTTCTGGGAGCTGGTAAAAGCTCTCTCTCACCTGCTTTGACAACAAGCTGTCCTCTACAGTTTGTATTGTCCCTCTGTGAGAACACAGAGTAAAGAATGGAAAAGGAAGAAAGAGGAGATCATAACAGAAACCAGAGCTAAATTCTCTTTGTTCTTTGCTCTTTTTTTTTCATTCAGGATGAGTGCGGGTGGGTTCTTGAATGTTTACGAGTCTTTGTTGTCAAGGACGACAAGGCCAGTGGCCGACAGATTTCACTGACAGTAACCCAGGCAGAAATGCCAGCCATAAAAACTCCAAACATAACAAACCAAGCAGAAACAGCTGCACCGCGCTCTTCGCTTCAGTCCAGAAACATCACTAACGCACTTCTGACCATTACAGAGTCTGCGTAAACCAGCCACAGCCTGAAGAACCTCCAAATGAACTGTGTGAGCCAAACACAGGAGAATCAACACGTTTTTCAAGCCCCTAGCCCCAAAAGATCATCATATGCTGAGAACGGTGGATTCTAGGAAGTGTTTGGGTCTCAATTCAACAGTCATGGTGATTTGTTTTTAATCAGGCGTTCATTCGACATGACATTTTTTCCTTTTTGACTGGTTGCGAGTCATTTTGAAACCTTAGTGAGTGTAACGGTTGTTCATTTAACAACATGCATGCTGAATTAATCCAGTCATCCATCCATGTCCTATTTCATCTATCTTCTGTTCCATTAGGTGTTCCTAATGTGAAAGTTATCACAAGGCCAAATTTGTTTCTAGGTCCATAACTGCTGGTTGAGAGATCTGATGAAGCAACATTTGTCAGATAACCCAGCTAACAATTTTATGTTGTAAGAATGTTTCTGTAACGTCTCCATTAACTAACCAAAATGTTCAAAATGTTATTTTGACAGGTTCTAGAAACTTTCAAAATGTCCATATTAATGCTAATGCATGGTTATAGGAATGGTATTCAAGCATTTTTACTATTTTAAACGTTCCACTGACAACTTAAGAATAACATTTTTGATAAGTATGATATATAGCAATAAAAAAGTTCTACTAGCGTTACTCCAAGAATGTTTTCCAATAACTTTGATAGAACTTTTAGAAAACATTAGCCAATGTTCTGAGAACAATCCCTGTTAGCTGGATAGTCACTTTGTATGAAAAACATCTATTATTCTCTTAGAAGGCATTCTTTGTGTGTTGATCAGCACACAGAGTATTCTTGACAGGGACCAGAGATATCTGGCTTTCTTTGAACAATAGTAAAGTAATGTCCAATAAAGTCATGAAATGTGCTTTGCCTAGCCCGTGTCTTGAAGTGGGGTGGAGTGCACACAGGAGATGGAGACAGGCCACTTTTAAGAGCTCTTTACAACCCTCTGGAGACCCTTGATTGTGCCGTGCCAGGGCAGAGGGCATCCAAAGAGCAAATCCAGGCTCTTTCTTAAAACTCCAGAGGTACATTCTACAGCAGTTATGTGGTTTGGGGTGAGCATGCATGGCCATTATCTCAAATCCTTAGTTTGGCATCCTGTATCATGTTTGTGTTTAGGGTTAGGCTGTCAGTCACTGTGACTCGCTATAGATTTATTAGAATAAATCCAAGTCAAGTCAATTATATTGACATTCCATAACTTTCAAACATCTCGGTTTGAAACATAAAATTGCAGGTTACTTTACGTACTTCTAATTATGTATTTTTATGGTCAAATGAAGCCAAACTGACAGTTCCTGGTAAATCATACTCAACAGCTCAATTTATAAATCATTATTATATGCATACGGTTGGAAATTGGGGTAAGGTAAGGAGATAGCGTTTAACACTAATCTGTCATATACTGTACAATAACTGTTTTTTGTGCATTTAAGTTATGGACTACAGCTTTAACAGCGTTAAACATAAAAAAATTAAAATAACTGATGACTTTAATGTAGGGCAAGCTTTGTGTTGGCTAAGATGTACCATATTATCCAATTAGTCATGTAGCTGTACCACCTCACGTATACTGATGCTATAAAATCTCTCTGAGTAGATTTCAGAGAGCAGAGAAGTATGCTTTCTTCCTGTGTTTATAAACAGATGTCTTTGTCATCTTTTACAGCTTGTGACCGTTTAGAACAGCAGAAAACAGCCAAGAATTAACTAAGTGTTAATTTAAGAAGGACTATACATGTTGGAGCATGGCTGAAAGAAAACAAAATTCCCTGCCTTCCTGAAGTCATTGATTACATTTAACATTTACTGCCAAATGCAACCCGAGTCTTATGCACTCCATGCTCCACCTCAGTTGTTTCATCGAAGCTTTGAAACTCTAATTACTTGACTGTTTAGTTAAAAAAGACGTGACTACTCTGGTGTGCTGTTACAGGGATCTAGATCTAGAGAGAGAGAAAGAGAGAGAGAGAGAGACAAAGGACTAGAGAGGAAGAAGGTAGGATACGGGGGTTAGTGAAGGAAAAAAGGACATTGTCCGGAAATTTATTCCACATGTAGCCATGCAGGAGTTCTCAGTCATGCTGTGAGCGCACCCCTGTTGAGCTGTGGTGGTCAGGGAACCCTGCTATTAACCTGAAGGGGTGACGGGTCGAACCACTTCTGTATCGGGGGGAGGTGGGTGTGAGGTCTGTAACAGAAGCAGTGAGGGGATGATTCTCACGAACAACATTGGAAACCTCATTTGCTGGAAAGGTGATTGCCACCGAGCACATAAAAAAGCTGACAAAAACACGTGGCTACACTTTATGTTCGATAGTCCACTTCAGAGAATCTACTAACTAGTAACTTTACAACTACAAAATAAAAGAGTATTAGTAGATTGTTAGGTTAGGGTTAGTAGGTTAAGTTGAGATGTATTTGCAAAGTTAGTCAGTAGAATGTCTGTTGCGTAACCATCACAGTAAAGTGTTAGCAGACAGTCTACTAAAACTTTAATGACTGGTAGTTGACAAGCAGAAGCATACGCTTCTGAAAGAATGCAGTGATAGTCGGACGGAAATGCTTTACGACTGGGAATCATTCGTTTGGTTTTTGGTCTCTGGCATGCAAACCACAAAGCAGGCCTTGTCACAGCACCAGAAACATTTTGAGTGCTACAGAAGAGTGTGAGTCAGACACACACACACAATCACAACCCCCATCACTGTTGTCAATGCTCACAAACACACCCAACTTCAAACACACGTTACCGAGTTTTTAATGAGATATTTATCTTGATGGTGATCTCGCATTTTAAGAACGGCACATATTTCAGGGGTCATTGTGATGTCATCCACACGTTCAGACAGAATTGATGGTGATTGGATAAAAGAGCCAGCTCGCAGGTGCTCCGCTTATCCAATCAGGCGCTGACAAACTGAACTGTGTGAAATTTTCGCATCAATCATAAAATCTCGTACGTTTCTTATTGGACACCTACGGGGTCAGCAGTGACTTGGTTTTTGGCCGTTGAGAATAAGGCTGGAAAAGTACTTATGCGTGATTATGAAGTCATTGCATAGAACCGTATCATCAGATCTTGAACATATTTCATCTGGATTTGCTGAATGCGAGGCATGCAAGAATTTCTGGATAATTTTAACTATTGATCAAATATTAATCAAAATGTATGGCCTTATTTTGCATTAGAAGAAAAAAGGAAAAAAGGAATGTTTAACCAAACAGCACTGTTTGGCCAGGCGGAGGAGATCTGTATTTAATTTAGAATTCCTCTGTGCTATAGACAACACAAAGGGAAAAAAGGCTACAGGCAAATGTTCGGGTGAGCGACCATCTTGTTGCTTTTCTACCATTAACGTACTTTATTCAGAGCTTGATGAAAGGCACAGGAGAGCTAAAACAGTGGGGAAATGGATCTGGTGTCCTGTTCTTTTCATCTGATAGCCTCATGTTTACCAGGATCCTTTGGCACTGTGTTTGCCCGGCCAGCTGTGTGCAGAACTGCAGTCAGTTGATGTTCTGAAAAACCGTGGTGGTCACTGAAGCAATTAATTGAGATTAATTAGAGCATTACTAATGTATTGCTTTTCACGTGCAACATGTTTTTCACGTGCAACATACCATTCACTTGCACAAAAACTGATTGCCATACATTTGATATGTTTCACTGTTCTTATTTTTATAAGTTGACTTGAGTTTGTGGTTCATTTCCATGGGTGAAAATTGGAATATTCTGAATGTATACTATATGATAATACTGCTATTTTTTATATTTGGTGTATAATTATTCTAAACGATTACATTGGCTTGTTCTGAGATGGGTTTTATACAATTAATAGAGTCTGCCTGATTTGAGTTGACCTACAGCTAACAGGGAATGTTCCCAGAATGTTGGCTAACGCTCTGTAAAAGTTATCAAACAAGTTTTTGCCTTAACGTTAATAGAACTTTTTAACGTTATCATGCATATCAAAACCATTACGTTTAATATGTATTATGAGGTAAAGTCTTCAAATATAGATTTCCCCAGCCTGTGTACCTCAGTATATTTCTGCATGCATGTATACATGTATGCCACACATCTGGGTGTATTCTGTGGTTGTATGTGAGTGCTGGTGTTTCCTGTCCATCAATAATAGAGGCAGACTGAAGTGTTGACTGTAGTGTTGTCTGCTATATTGGGGGTCAAAGGTTACAATGGAGTCTGGGCTTTACAGATGCTGTGTTGTGTTATACGTAAAGATTGGACTCAAGCTTAACAACAGGAAATTCTGTTAAAACACAACACACATCACATTTTTTTCTTTCACACCATTTATAATGTTATCCAGGGCGACTACATATATCAGAGTTTGATGCCTTCCAGACGGACCAGTAATATGTGCACCCACAGTCCGCAGCAATGAAACCGTCTTTATAGGATGTGTGGATAGATCTCACATCTGGAAATGAAAACCCTGCTCAACACATCTCCTACAGTATATTTTAGTTACCATACAACGGTCAGTTCCGGTCCTTTAATTTGATTGGCCATGTGGCGTTCCAGGAATGCTAATATTTACTATAACAGTACTGGAACTGGAACAGAATTTTATAAAGTTTTGTTGACCAGGTACAGAGGTGATACAAGTGCTTTATAAGAAGAACTTATAACTAGATTTGACAGTGTTTGCCAGGTTAGTGACTTCAGATCTTATAGAGTTTTGCTTGAAATATCTAGCAGCAAGTAAGCTAGATATGAAAACTGTGTTTGCTGCTCTTTTTTAAATTGTCTGTAAAGTGGTTGCACTTACTGTATTTGCAGGGTACTGCACTGTATTTAGAGTTGCTTTTACATTTTCCTTTAATTTTTCTGTTTTCTGCATGTCAGTCAGATGACTCTTCCTTTTTAAGTGGGTGTTTTCACTTCCACAGCGAATAAGCTGCAATGTGGACCAGACTTTGAGTGGCAACTATCTTGAAAGGTCAGAAGTCTGGAGGCTGTCCCAGCTAACAGGGAGCACTCTCAGAACAGTGGCTAATGTTCTCTAAAGGTTCTCCCAAACTTCTTCACATTATTCTTGCGGTAACATTAGTAGAACGCCTTTAACGTTATGTATCCTATATATAAAGAACGTTATGCTTAAGTAGAGAATGTTACAAATTAAAAATGTAACATTGTAAAAATGTACCAATGTTTGAATAATGTTTTTATAACCAACCAAAGTGAAAGTGACATATTTGGCAGATTTGTAATCCATAATCGAATTGTGACCTCTGCATTTAACCCATCACTGGTGAGTAGTGAACACACATTGCAGGTTGTGAACACACACACACACACACACACGGAGCAGTGGGCAGCACTGTTGTTACTACAACATCTAAGAAAACTAGATGTTTGGAATGTTCCTAGAACTTTAAAAATAACATTTTGTTATTTTAAACTTTTCAAAATAAAATATTTAACGTTTTTATACTTAATGGAAACATTATGGAAACGTTCTTACAATCCAAAATTGTAGCTTCGCACTCTTGATTTTAGATGTTCTTCACCTGTCTGCTGTAAAATTTAAGAGCAGTAAAAATCTGAGTCAGGCTGTAGTGCAGGACTTCTGATTCAGAAACAGCACACAGTGACCTCCATAGCTGTCTGTGCTCTTTTTGCTCAGTTTAATCACTCTGTCAGTAGCTGCGCTTGTTCCAAAGCGGCCAGACTATTCTCATCATTTTACTGAACTGCCGCTCCCGTGGCCCTGACCCGTGCAAGCGTGTCTGAATCACAGGGACCTAATTAGTACATTGCTCATTTTTTCTCTCTCTTCCTCTGTGTTTTGCCGTAAAGAAAACAGTTGCGTGCATTAGAGTTTTCCCTTTCATCAGTCCAAACACCCTGGAATGTGACCCCCATTAAAATCATTTCAATTGCACTTAGTGTTCAAGCACAATATGTGTAATTTCACACAGTGGATGTGTATCTGACAGGGTTTCTCTGTGGAAAATAGACACCTCAGGCAAACGGATGGAGCTTAGTGTGACTGCCATGTGTTGTTTTAATCAACTTTTATTTTGAATGACTAAGTCCTAATGTGTTGCGTTTTCCTGATTTTTTTTTATTTAGTCTCATTTGACAACATCTTAGATGCAAACTAAGCAAAAACAGTTAGTTTCAGGATAAACTTTTGATGTATTTTTTGGCCACAATACACTGTACACAATACAGCTACGGATGCCAGAGATTTACTGTTAAAAAATAGCCACATGTAAGACTTGAGAAATAATTTTTGTGCCTTTTTTTACTTTTAAATTAAAACATTTTTATGCATTACAAACTTCTGATTCTCTTGACCAAGATACTGTTTGAATTTATTTTATTTTACTTATTTTTTACTTTTTACTTTATCTGTTAAAGTGACTGATGTTGGCTAGTTGGTAATTTTTTTGAATGTTTGTGTCTCCCTCAATCTATTGCAGTCTCAGCTCAAACTCAGGTAGTCTGTACATAAAACCCAACAGTCCATAACTGTGCTAATCTGAATGCTTCACTGGTTTTTAATGAAGCCCATTAAAGGTGTTCTGGGGCCCCTCAGTGCTGTGTTTTAGGGCCCCACAGCAGGGGGTTTAGTGGCTGATGTGTCCCCAGGCAGCCACACTGGTCAACACAGCAGTTTTATGGGACTGAAAATTGTAGAGAGTTCCCAGCTAACAGGGAACAGGGTTCTCAGAATGTTGACTAAGGTTCTCTAAAGGTTCTGTCAAAGCTATCGAAGACATTCTTGCAATAACGTTAATACAACTTTTTAAAAGTTATATATCATATATATCAAAAACGTTATGGTGAAATGTTTTTAAATGTTTCAGAATTCAAAAAAAAGTTTTAATAATGTTCTGTAACCAAGCAATAATGTTAATACCATGTCTAAAAATGTTTCTAGAGCATTCAAAATAAAACATTTTTACATTTTTGTTACTTAATGGAAACGTTAGGGAAACGTTCTTACGACCTAAAAGTGTTAGCTGGGCGTAAAGAGAGAAGTAAGTGCTGTTGGCTGTACAGTAGCTGTAAAAAAAGTCTGCAGTCTTGGTTTAATGATTTTCTGTTTCTCACCTTGCTATTGAATTTTATCACAGATGTAGAAAGACAGACAGACAGACAGACAGACAGACAGACAGACAGAGGAGAAGACATTTTAAGCATTACAACATGTCAGCAAATACGGGAATATGCACACTGGGAGTCCAATGCTGGCAGCACAGATCTGACTAGATGAATGACTTTGAAGTCAAGGTGTGAGGTACTTGCTTTATTTTGACAAGAGCTGTGAATAATTGTGATACGTGAAATTACGCGTTTAAAACTTGTATCACCCTTTGCAAATGATCCATGCTTTACACGGGAGAATTTTTCCGGGCAATAAATGAGCTTTCAAATGTGGCCTCTAGATGGCGCTGCACCAAGCACAACTGCTGTGTTGCATTTATGCAGCCAGCACATACTAATAGCTGAGGATCATTGTGGAATAAAAACCCCTAATACCTCATCCAGAATCTACCCAGCTAACAGGGAACGTTGTCAGAATGTTAGCTGAAAAACATTCTTTCACTTTTGTTTGTGGTAATGGTTGTAGAATGTTTCTTTAATGTTATGTATCGCATATATCAAAAACGTTATTTCTAAGAAGTTAGTGGAATGTTTTAAAAATGTTACGGAATTAAAAAATGTTTGACCAGCGTTCTTATAATCAAGCAATACAACATTCAAAATAACATTTTAAATGCTTTTGTTACTTGATGGAAACGTTAGGGAAACGTTCTTGCGGCCTAAAATTGTTAGCTGGGTAATAGGAGCACCTGTGCTCCTTTCTTTCTCTTGTCGTTTTTGCACTCACTTTGAGCTATTGAAAAACAAAGATCTGTTCATTAAAGGCAGCGAAAGGAACAGATTTAATCGTAACTCGTTGTGGTTTGCCAATTTTCCTTAATTAAGGTCAATTACGTTTGGCACAAATTATGCTACATTCCAGTTGCTGTAAATACCCTGCTCAAGATTCACCTGTAAATGTTCTGATAATGGTCTGTGAAATGAGAGAGACAAAAGCAAACAGGCAAACATGACAAATCCATTACTGTAGCTGATGTGTCACTCATGAGAACTGCAGAGGAAGAAACGAGAGAGAGAGAGAGAGAGAGAGAGAGTGATTCAGGGAAGGGCACAGTGGGGTATTCCAGGAGCATTTTAAACCATTGGCCTTAATCATATAATTGTAGGATATCCTCTCTCAGAGCTCTACTGGTCTAGTGGATGGTGGGCCTCCTAATGACCCCTAACCTATGTGATCTCCTGACCCTGAGAACAGGAGTTAGGGGAAACAGATTGGAGAAGATGTCAAATCTGTAGCATTTATCCATCAGTGCTGCATTTACCCTGGAATGAGAGAGAGAGAGAGAGAGTGTGTGTGTGTGTGGTTAGCACCAGGTGCATGCTGGATAGGCACTTGTATTGTAGTTTGCTGGTGTGTGTGTGTGTGTGCGCATCTATCTTTGTGAGGACCAGTGTGACAAGTTAGACCATTGGAGTGAGGACGAGGAGAATAGAGTTAGGGTCCGTCCTAATTTTCTGACACCCCTTTAAAGGGCTGTTTGAAGTTTAAGACTTGGTTTTAGGGTTAAGGTTAGGATTAGGTTAGGCACTTAGGTAGGATGGTTAAGGTTAGGGTAAGGTGCTAGAGCCATTGAAGAAACATGCATGCATCTGAACATGGATGCTTCAGTTGTGATTTCACACACCAATAGTGCAGTAAGTGGACAGGTAACATACATTGTAGATGCACTACGACAAGCTTTTTTGTCTATTTAACTCTGCTAAACGTCTTTATGAGTAATAAAACCTAACCCTCATTCCCATAGTGCGTGATTTTACTTTCAGTGAACTTTACCTGCTCACTTGTCTCATATTAGTATTTATGTCTCACAGTGCAACAGTATCTGCCCTGTGTTTGCAATTACATTACCATTTTCACCAGCTGCAGCCTTAATACTTGACTTGTGTCCTTAGCAACCTGCTTAGGTAATTGTCATGTATTACTCAATATATGTACTCTCTTAAGAGTCACTTTGGTTGGACATTGTCTGCCAAGAACATAAACTTAAGCTAAATAAATGAAAGTGCCTGAGTAAATCTGGCTCTTTGTCAAAGATTGCAGGATCTGGCAACCCCACTCGTACCCCAAAATGTGATGGACTATGTTAGAGAAGGAAATATTTGGGGAGATTCCGAGAACTTCCCAACTTCTAGCAGTGATTCCAGAATCCAAGCAAAATTGTTCTCTTTTTGCTTTGTGGCAAGATGTTGTTCGGTTAATGGAATTGAATGCATTACTGTGAAAAGCAGATGTCTTGAGAATAATCGAGTCCAAAGCCACCCTGACCCAGCTAACAATTTTTGGTTGTAAGAATGTTTCCCTTACGTTTCCTTTAAGAAACGAAAGTGTTATAAATGTTACTTTGAAAGTTCTAGGAACGCTCAAAATGTCTAGTTATTTTAGACGTTGTATTAATGTTATTGCTTGGTTATAAGGATGTTCAAACATTTTTAATCTGTAACATTTTTTAAATATTCCACTTAAAACTTAAAAATAATGTGTTTGAAAATAACGTATGATATGAAACAATTAGCTATACTGGCTGTGACACAGAAGTGTTTGTTCTGAAATGAGCGTACATTGGTTTAGAAATGTCCCTTATGGGAATATATATTATTTTTACAGCTTTGCTAAAAGCCTTTGGTGTTTTTGAGTGAAACAGACCAGCTCTCCCTGTTTTCAATTCAGCTTAATGCACTGTCTCATTCTTTGTTTTCTTTCTGTCTTTCCTTGGCTCTCTTTCTTCTGTTCTTATACCAACCAAGCAATGTTCTAGAAAAGCCTCTGTTTATGGCTGCCCAGATTTCTAGAGTAACAGAATTCCAGAATACCTAATCTAACACCATGTCTTAACTAGATGTGTTTGCAAGTGACAAGCAAGTGATGGACAAAATGTCCTGATACTTGTCACTGCTGGTTTAACGACAAAACTCAGATTTACATGAAAGAGATACAGTAGCTTTCATTAGTGACTGGTTTGTTATTATGTTCCTCTTTTAGTACAAATTGAGTGTATTTTTAAGCAGTGTTTTAAATGTTCTTGATCGTGTTTGTGTGCTCTGTTGTTTTATATGCTCAGTGCTGAGCTTAAGGTAATTTTTTCAGGGTATTCAAATACAGGAATTACTTCTCATATGGCTGTTTCAACTGTAGCCCGTGTTTACAGTATGTTAAAAAAGAACAAAATCAGCTTACCTGCCATCTCTCATCTCAGCTCTTTTGTTTATGTGTGTTGTGTTTGGATGTCACTTCCATGGCTGTCAGGTATAACGTAGTGCTCCTGCGTTTATCTCATTTTTTAAATGTTTCTTACAGCAGTAGATAGACTCAGAACAGCAGTGCTCTCTCTCTCGCTCTCTCTCTCTCTCTCTCTCTCTCTTACTGTACTGATTACTGTGCAGTGAGTGATGGGACAGCACTGACTAGTTCCAGAATCTTCTTCAGCCACACTCTGGATGACACTCAGATTACATGATGAGTGTTCAGATAGATTCAGTTATAAAACAGAGATATATCTGCCTGAAACTGGCCAGGAGATAAATCCTCTTGTTAATTCATAAAATGTAGGAGATATATTGAGGTCTTTTTCTCACAGACCATGTTTGGTTTTTACATTTATTATTATTATTTCTTTGCTTTTGCTAAGGACAGCAGTGAGTTTGGAATAAAGAACGAATGTTCAACATCCCACTATGTTCAGGCTCTCTATTTATGTCTCTCTCCCTTTCTATCCATTTAACAGGATAAATAATTGTTATCTTCATATTTTTCACATTTGAAATGTTGTGTTTGTGTTGGCTTGCGTTTCTGGAAGCCCGGTGAAGTCGGGGTAATATTTTTCAAAGAAGCGTTTTTCAATTTATTGTTCCAAAACAGCGAGCTGCAGTAGTTATGCTGACCAGCTTGGCCAGACCTGTAAATATGGTTAACAAATTGAAATAATGTGGCATGCATTCAAAAAATAGTTCCACTTTGATAACTGTGGGCCAATTTTGTTTTTCCATCTAATTATAATGAAATGGCATGCATAATCAAAGCCGTTTTGGCACAAAGCTAAACCGTTTAGGGCATTTCAGTGCTTCACAGACACAAATATTTTCTTTTGACTATTAACAGAAGAAATGATGTTTAGGCAGCCTAACCTGAACTGTAATCAACTTGAGCAATTTTCGGGTTAAAGGTGCATTTAGAAATATCCTGTTTACATTGAGCAGGCCAATATGGCAGCCGTTTGGGTCTAAGCTTACACCTAGCCGATCGCTTAAAAGCAAATGGTTTCAGTTATCAGTGACCCCCGTTTATATGCAATTAAAAACCGTCATTTTCCAGGGTTTTTGCATGGTTAAGAAACTCTATAAACCTCCTGAAATCATGTACAGTATATGCAAATGTTTTATAGATGTTGTATTAACGTTATTGCTTGGTAATAAGAATGTTATTTGAACATTTTTAATTCTGTATTTAAAAAATACACTAACAACTTAAATGTTTTAAAATGTTTTTGATATGATATATAACATGAACAAAATGAGAAAACTTGATGAGAAAACTTTTAGAGATCGTTGGCCAACGTTCTGAGAACTTTCCCTGTTAGCTAGGGTGATTTTAACATGGCACCTCCCATTAGGGGGCCCAATTTCATTAAAAAACAAAAATAAAACGCTTTTATTAGTCTACTGATATGGCTGGAGGTTTCGTCTCATGTACATGATTTGAAAAAGATTTTTAAAAGTGCTACTCATTTCTTTGAGTGTGAAACTCTTAATGAGGAAAAACAAAGTTTTCCAGTACCTAAAATAGAGTGATTACCTCAGTACTCACAGTTTTATGCAACTTTACACAGAACTATGGAGATCAAAAAACAAAACAGAGTAATAGAGAGTTTGACTGATTCCTGTAATCTTAAATTATTTCCTAGATGAAAACTTTGTCTCCTTTATTTTTCTCTGATGGATGGGGGAAAGAGGACAGCAGTCAACAGAACTGTGCCGTGGGGAGTGAAGAGATGAGCCAGAATTTGAACTGCTGTAAAAACAATGAAACTAGCCCTTATTCTCCCACTTCACAGAAAACTGTTTCATTTAGGCTACTGTGTAAGACACATACTGACCCTGTACATTTCTACATGTGAGAATGGTTTAAGTGACTCTGTTACTTCTTTAAACTGTGCCAAATTTATGCCAGGGCCCAAATCTTCTTATGCAGGATGTTTTTTGTTTGTGTGATTGCTGGTGTCTGTTAAAGGTGCACTCCGTAATTTTTCTTATTAAAGAAGATTTATACTGTATACAAAGAAAACAACGTACACTGACATCAGAAGAAGGATGTGTCAGATCATTCGCCTTATAAATAGATCAAATAAGCAGAGAATATTATGCAAATATTATTCCCAGTTTTTTAGTAACACTGTTATTAGACACTTTTACTTACTGAATAAATAAATCAGTGCTGACTGTGAATAAGGTACAAGGGGTGTTCACTATTGCCTTATGATTTAGCTTATAAATCATAGAGAATGATCCTTTTGAAAATCTAAAACAAAGTTTTCTGTGATAGTTAAGATTAGGGGTAGGATTAGTGTGTACAGTATAAAACTTTACATCTATGGATTGTCCCCAATAACCATTAAAACCCAACGTGTGTGTGAATCTGTGTTGACACAGGTATGTTGTATAGTGTTTGTTTTGGTGGTTGTGTGTTGGTATGTGTGTTCTCAGACTCATTTGATTGGTTGATTCTGGCTTATTATTGTCAGAGGTCAATTAGTAAAACCTTTTGCTGACCATCCACTCCCTCTTTTGCACTGATTGATCCTACTGTGTAAACACACGCACACACGCTCACACACACTTCTGTCAGGGGGCTTTACTACGTGCCATTCTGCACTGACAAATTAGATTCTTACCACTGTGTATCCTTAACCTTTGCATACCGGTCAAGCACTCACTAGATCCCTAAGAGACCTAATAAACACACACAGAAAGATTTCACAACCTGCAGTAGTTGCTGGCCTCTGGTCGGTGGGTTGTAGAGCATAAAGCATACAATTTGGTGGGGGTAATGACAAGGTCCACAGTCTACTCTATTACCCACAATGCACTGTTAATTGAGTTGAACAAATCGTTTTTACATTTGTGTCGATAAATAGTGTCATTAATTTATTTTAACATGATTCTGTAGCGCTGTGACGTTTTTAATTTCAGTGAATGTGGTTCACAGTCTTTGAAAACAGGCTTCTGGGTGTTGCATTGCTTTCAGGCAATTTGAATGCAGGACTTTTTTCAGAAGCAGCAGCAGATGTTCAGTAAGCAGACTGTGGGCTGGGCAAAAGCTTGTCATCAAAGTAGACGGTACAAACATCTCAGCTTCTAAATGTTAAATAAATATAAATGTATAGTACTTGGAACTACTGAGTTTGCACTTTCAAAGGGTTGATCAATTTCTTTGTAGGGGTGATCCATGAAAACTATATATTACTTGCCTCTGTTTGGTTCTGTTATTATTTGTTCCATTGCAATTTATCTTCACAGGGTTCTGTTAGCTACCTGTGTGGCAGTAGACAAATAAACCCAAGAACTCGGCGCTTGATGGTGACATATCTCACAGTCATTGTTCAAAAATTCAAAGGTTTCCTGTAAGCACCCACCACATTCCTTTCTTCATGCTGGATTGAATTTATTTTCTAATGGAGGAGGGGAAATCGCTAGCAAACGTATTACCCGGCGTCACGACTTCTGCACAAAACATCAAACGAGTGTTCTGTTTGAAATATGACTAAGGAAAATTTTCACATGCAAAGACTCTAATTCTCTGTGACCAGATTTATAAATCTACATTGCACTGTGAATTGTAACTGTAAATAACACCAAGAAACAAAATAAGCACCTATGGATATCAGCAGGTAATTGATTTTTTGTTTACTGTTTTGAATGGATATATTCATAGTGTTTCCATCAGGTTTAACTCAGTATCAGTACAGTGATACAGCATGTTCTGAACTGCATTAAAATACTTTAACAAATAAAGCAGTTGTTTTTAACACAGCTTATAAGATGAATAAAAATAACAAATGCATTTCTTATTTTATCTAGACAACAACTGTCTTAGATAGAGAGCCAAAGAAAACACTGCTTTTCAGATTTTTACTGACTTTCAGATTTTGTATGTGTCCTCCCTTGAGTTTCAGAGGAGATCTCAGCTATGTCTCAAATTAGGCTCAGCCTGCAATCAAAATTCAGATATTTCAATATAAAATCATACATTTTCTCATCATGTTCTTTAAATTATGTAGGTTATTCTTTCCACATTATTTCTGTAGCCCTATTCCTTAATTTATTCTCTATTCCCTTATTCCCATGCTGTCTTCATTTCATTTGTGTCTATTTTTAGTTTTTACAAGGCATTTTAAGAGAACAATCTGAGACGAAGTAACATCTGGGCAATAAACATTTCCCTCTGGGAACTGCTATTTAATCATCAGTCTAGGATAATATGATTTTCTTAATCTAAGTAACCCCCCCGGGGTCATACTGATGGACCACATGTCCCTCACAGGTCAGACAGACAGCACTGCACTGGGTAATAATCTCTCCCAGATTAGCCCAGATTAAACTGTTTATTTTTCACAACTGCTGAGATATTAACTACCTAATCAGCACCAGCTGTGTCCACCCCCCTTTCTGTTTACTAAAAAAATTAGCAGCTCCTAATTACCTAATGTGGTATTTAGATGTCAAGGCCTCAGTTGTGTAACTCTCTTCTAAAGAAGGAAGGAATTCTTAAAGAACGGTGGGCTGTTGGTTGCTATTCCTAAATGGTTAACCAATTGCCTTGGAATGTTTTTTTACTGGCTGCTTTTCCAGAACCTTCAAATGGAGCTGTTTACAGATAAGAATGCTATGAACTAGATGAACGGCACATACTATCTGGGTTTACTTGAAATTATTTGACATACATGAGATGTGACAGAACTTTTCGATGGATTTCTTATCTCTAATCTTTCTCACATTTTTTGTTGTATTTCCTGTGTAGATGAAGAAATGATAGAACAGTGGGCACAACAAGCTGCAAATATATGGGTGTGTGTTGATGTGTGTGTGGATGTCTATTCACTGATGTCATTACTCCAGATTTGATTCTAAGTTCAGTGTTTTGGCATCTTTATGAAGATTATTTGGAGAAGAGCAACCAGACTCATGTCAAAAGCTCTGTTTCTCTTTCTTGGCCATTGATCTTTTAATATTTTCGCAGGGGTAGGTAGAATATGTGTTTGGAAGCAATACATTAGCAGCTTCTCATAACCCTTCCTCATTCATCATGGTGTGCACAGATAGGTTATCTCAGGTGAGATAATAAAGATAGAATGAAGATTAATACATAGTCTTCCACAGCGCCCCTCATGTTTCCACATGTAGCAGGTCTGTATGCATAAGCCAAAGAGTAGACTTCACAGGGTAGCAAGAACTGGACAGATGATCAGTATCTGTGAGGTTTACTTGTTGCCAAGCCTTGGCATAATATGCTATCTGTCAGCAGAGCCAAGACACAGATATCTGTGTGTATTTGAAGACCAAGAGCTCAAGGCTCCTCCAAACGACCGCTGTTTTCTGTGACGATGCCAATGTCACAAACTGTTTTTTTTGATAGATGGAAACTATAGCACATTGTATATATGTTTTTAAGGGCTCCATGAGAAAGCAGATCGGCCCTTGTTCAAATTGGAAAGAAAACTTATTTAAATGAAATATGCCTGTGGTTTTGAAGGATGCATTTGGCTGTATGGTTTCCTCAGGAGGAAACTGCAGGATACAATTTGGAGAACACAGAGAGGAAAAGATAGGTGAGAGAAAGTCTTAGAAGTGTCTGAGCGCAGGAAAACAGATTTAAATCTGTGTTATCAGTAAATCATCACCGTGGAGCTAGATATGCTGTAAATCATAAGAGGTGTGAGATTTTCAGTAATGTTTGCTTGGCACAGAAGCTTAACCAACAGCTGGTAGACTCCCAGCTAATAGGGAACGTTCTCAGAATACTGGCCAACGTTCTTTAAAACTTTGGCTCTAAAACAGTTATCAAAAACGTTCTTGAATAAAATAAATGTTTCAATAGTGTTCTTAAACAAAGATTTAAAGGTAATACAACGTCTAAAAAACTTTTGATTTCATGTACAAATTAAAGCTACTGTAAGGTTGTCACTGCCCTTTTGAGTGCTTAATCCTGTTCTGTACTCACAGAACTTGATCATTTTACAGAAGTAACAACCACATTATACAATTAAATCCACTCTTGAAAAATTGATGCATTTGAATTAAATCTGTATAGTGTGCACAGAACAACTAGTGAAACTGGTTGGTAATGCAGTAATGATACTCTGATACTGACAGCTCATCTGACGTGGTTCTTTTGACTCATTTGCAAAATTTTGACAGCAGTCTCTCTACAGTTGGAAGTGTTGCAGCCTATATGAGACCAGTATGTCTTTTATCATGTGCTCAAATGCTAAGAGTTATCCTCAAAGCACTGGTGCTCCACAGAACTGAAACAGTGTGATGCTTGATATCATTATGAGGTCATTTTCTTTTCTTTGGCTGTGTGTAGTGCCACTGCTCTGATAAGCTAATTGGCAGACAGCCGTGAGATTCTGCAAATCGTTCAAATACACTTTGTACACAGATGTCAAGATGGCTGTTTTTTATTTTTTATAAGCCAAGGAATGCTAAAAGCCCAAAGCTGACTCAGAACGTATCTCCTGCTTGTTTGAACTTGCATGTTAGCTGGGAAAATATTGACCCGTTGTTCAACTTTTCATATCAACGACAAATACAAAGTGTTAGTACATTTAAAACCAAATGTCTTGCAACTTCCAGAAGATACATTTTACAATGTGTTGAGGTTAAATATAATATTTAAACTGTTGTGTTTCCAATAAAAAATGGAGAAAGGAATTATTATCTGACTCACAACTAAAGCAAAAGATTATAGAACTGGATTCTCGCCAGAGGATAATCACAGTGACTCAGTATTAAGTGATATTCTGGTAGAGAGCCATCGTCAGTCTTTTCTGAGGAGATACAGAATACCCTGCACACTTATTTAATGCAATGTTTAGATAACATCCTTGAGAAAAGACTTTTCAAAGGGCTTGTCACAGGCATTTGTTAGATATTGTATGTAGAACTTTCACAAAGCAAAAGAACAACATTTATTTTAAAACTGTAGCCATTAAAACCTTTAGTGGCATAAACTTTATACAACAGTTAGTTCTGTTTCTGTAATCTGATGGGACAGAACTAGGATGCATCACGGTTTGTATCATTCTACGCGTCTGTATTTGCAGTGTGTTAATTTGTGCTTTACTTAGCAACATCCAACAGTTTACGCTATTTTGGCTTTGTTTGGAAGCATTTTTGTTTTATGTTATAGCAAGTGATATTGCTTGATAAGTGATCCACCTGTTAATAATAAAGCTGCAATCTTTAACTTTTTGGGTTAAAAATGAACAAAAGTCAGTTATGTGCATGTACATGACAGATCAGTGTTCAAACAGTCTCTTTATCTTATCCTGATTCCCAACGGTAAGTTAATAATAATGATTTATAAATAAAGCTATATAGTCTGATTTCTTGGGAAGATTTCAACATACGTAATAAGTATGTAAAGTAACCTGCAATTTTATGTTTCAAACAGAGATGGTGGTAGAGAGACAAAAGTTACGGATTGCAGATTTAATTTTATTGCAACTAATGTGTGTGAAAGATCTGTGACCTAGTGAATCAGTGTTAGTAAAGGGCTGTTCTTGATCTGTTTATATAAGGAGGAGTGTAAGTGATAAGATGGACACAGATGAACGGCTATACAGCAGCTTCAGATCTGAATCACTGAAGGGGGTGGACAACAAATAACAGCCTCATTCAGATTGATAAGAAGCAGAAAAGAATGAGTGTGTGTTGAGGAGATCAGGGGAATGTTGATGACGCAGTTGCTATGGTGTGTTTCGAGAGCTTTCAGGCGTATTCAATGGTTGAATATTTGAATCAACAAATTAAGCTAGTACTTGACTCTCCAGTGCAATGTTATTTAATAACTTAAACACCTTTCTACACTTAGATTTTCTACTTGATTTGTGTTTATTTGCTCTTATTTTGCGTTGGGGGGGGCTGTTCCAGCTAACAAGTTTAGGTTCCAGTAGTTACTAGATTTCTATAATGTTATTAAAATGTTCCACTAACAACTTAAAAACATTTTTAATTTTGATAATGTTGAAAATGGTTTCTATTCTATTAATGTTACTGCAAGAATGTTTTTGATAACTTTGAGAGAACCTTTACAGAATGTTAGTCAACATTCTGAGAACGTTCCCTGTTAGCTGGGTATAATGTTTAAAGAAGTTTAGCCAATCACTGATCATTTTACCTGAGGAAAAAGTCAGTACATATCAGTTTCCTTCTGGTCTTTCCCCAGTGTTTGATTGAGGGGATTTGGGAAGATTTCCATATCTTCACAGGCTGTTGGGTGGCTGCAGGAAGGGCAATGCTTTTGCTGCCTTTTCAGCAGTAGACATCAGCGAGTAGCAGGTGAAGAATCGGCCATGCGCTCAGGGTCACACTCCACTGAGCTGGAAATTTCCAAGGCAAACAAATGCATTAATTGCCACTATCTTGAGGGAGTGGGTTATATTGTGTCTGCAATTTTCGGTAAAGCAAATATACTCTGACTTATTCAAATAGAGCTGTCCTGCAATCTTCTGTGTGGTTTCATTAAAAGGGTCATTTGTCATTTGAGAGAAAAAGTTTGAAATAATGATTTGCTCATTGATTTGTTTTGTGTTGTTGCCAAATGGTTTAGGATTTAGATCTGAAAATAATATTTCATGCACATAATGTAACTAGCTATGTGTAGTGTAGCAGACTTTTTTGTTTTCAATTTTAGTACAGTAATGTTTAAAAATAGTGTTTGAGTTAACTCAGTGTCTGGTCAAATCTTTAAATGTTACAGCTGAGTAGGCGTTAATTTGATGTTTTCTCTTTTCTTGCCAGTCTAACACTGTTGCTCTGACATATGTAAGGAATACGTATAATACAGTCCTAAAGTGGGAAAACATAATTTTTCCTCTCCCTCTTGTAGCTTTTCTTGCAATATTCAAAGCCTCAAAATAATTCCATAATATAATTTTAAATGGAAAAGAAACAGACAGAAATAGTCACTGCTGTGTATGAAATTTCATTACGTCGTGACTCTGCTTTGACCTCAAGCATATGGCTGTTTCTACTGAACTGGCACCCACAGCTGTGTGAGAGTGTCAGAGTCTTACACGCTTCTCAGAAGGTTCATAATGCACTATGATGTCATAAACAACCTTAAGTTTGGCTGTGTGACATTCAATCTGTCAAACTTCCCATCCCAAGTGCCAGCACTTGGAGATATGTCCTCACAATGCTACGCCTGGCCTGACCAAACTTACCCCGACCGGTTCAGAACCTCAGCTCAATCACGTGTTGCTAGGCAACTCCAATGAAAATATTGCCTCAGTGTCTGCTTTATAAATACTTTTAATTAGTTGTCATTTGAGTAGAAATGATGGTTATGAGTCAAAATAGGGTTGCAGTGGGCCGCGGGTCGTTGCCGTGTAAGCCGCAGTGGCTTAGCTGGGTAAACGCCATGTTACAAATGTTGCCCAGTGTGGAGAAATTTTCCCAGCTTCACGCACATGCTGGGAAAACACACACACACCCACATTTCAATGCTCGCTTTGCTGTTCTGATGCCAGACCTTGGGTAAACACAACTCAGCACAGTTGAAATTTATTACAAAATATCAGAGTTTTCAAAACAGTAGAGTAGAATAGTATAAAATGCAAAAGAACGTAAGAATTGAAAAGCTGACAATTCAACAGATGTGGTGAGTTACCATGACTTTTAAATAAAACAGATTAAAATGAGCAGATCTTAAAAGCTCTATCCACAAACCACCTGAAATTCAGTTTATCTGCTATGTATTTGAAAAAGCTGAAAGTGCTAATTCATACATGTAAATGCATTACACCACGTTGGTGCTGTAATATATATGTTCTCTGGTGCATTGGAAGCCAAGCGGCACATTCTCGAGGTGGATTGTGGAATTGGCGGAAAAAACGTTCACTGATCACCCTGATCACTTAAGCTGAACCCCCCAATATGAGTCATCCAGAGTGAATCCCCTCTGTGTTCAGAAATGAATTTCAGGCCCTGCAGGCATCCGGAGTGAGGTGGTGGTACAACGGTCCCTGCAAGGTATGCTAGATTTGTAGTAGTCTGCTGGCATCCTTTATAACCTAGCGCTCTGAACCGACCTGCGAAGTCAAGACTTGTGCTGTGCAAATAACCTTTTTTTATTTTATGGGTATGTTACCTGATTTGCATACTTTATTTATTTGCATGTGCTGTCTGCAGTGTTTCGGTGGCCAGTTTACTAAAGTGTTATCAGTGAGTGCAATTCCTTCTTAGTGAAATCCCCCTGAGAATTTGTAGATAAGAGAGCTAAGGTGCTGAATGAAAGGGAAGACTCAGAACAAGCAGACCTCACACACCCACACACACAATGTGGTTTGTGGCATTCCCCCCTTTCTATTTCTGTTCAGTCTCAGGTTTCATATCTGTCAGGTTTTACGAGCAGTAATTTGTTTAGGAGAGCTGGGGGAGGAGAGTAAGTGCTTAACACCTTTACAGCTGCGCAGCCAGGGGGTTTCTGAAAAGTGCTTTAACTGATTTGTGCCCACAGATACCAGAATCAGCATGTGATGTCATCAAAACGCGCCTGTGTCATCTCAGACAGGCCGGGGCTGCTGACAGGGTCATCCTGTAGGTGTGGTCACCGAAGGGTGATCTGCTTTGTGTTTACAGTGTCCTGACAGCATGCGTTGCTGCCCGTAACCACGGTCACCCGGAGGAAACGGAGAGGCCTTTGCATATTTGAAGTCAAATCTTTTCAGATCTTCCATCAGGATAGAAAACCATACAGAAAACGTGGGGGGTATTTTATACTGTGACCGATCTAATAACTCTGGGAAGAGAGAATCTGATGATGTCATTTAATCAGCTTAGCCATTTATGATGTTTTTATTGCATGCCTGCATGACAGAGGCATCACATAACGGCTCATGTTGAAACATGGCCTCGCCTCGCCTGAATGTGCCACCCCTGCTCAGATGTTTCCACACGAGCGCCCGTTTCTATGTAAATCAGTTTAGTTGTCGTCAATTAAAGCTGGGCAGTTGTGGTTGCATATCTACACAGTTTTTCCTGCGGTGGCTCTTAGCGCATGATGTCATTGATACCTGTGGGGTGTCACTGTATCCAAAACAGCCCAAAAAACAGCAATTCCCAACAATATCATGCAAAACATCAAGGGCAGCTCATGATGTTTGGCTCGGGTGTTCTTGGCCCAAAGTTGAATTATTGTTAAATGGAGCAGTTGGCAGCATATCAGGGCAGTTTAAAAGTGTCTTTGACAGTCTAATGCCATTGTTGGAGCAAAGATGAGGAGTCGTGTTGTCTCTGGCTGGGTGCAGGAGAGCAGAGAGCAGGGCTTGGCATGTTTATTATAATATGTTTCAGCATGGCCCATGGGGTCCAAAGGATCTCTCTACAGGACCCCTACACAGTGGAGTATATATACTGTAGACTGTACAGATGAGACATATATAGTGGTTAGCTGGAAGAGCACAGAAAGCTGAGTTATGGTAATGACCATTATCTTGATAAGTTTGCATTTGTGTTGCACCATTTGGAGGCAGGATTGTTCTAAACGGTCAATAAATTGTCAAAGGATGAAAACTTAATTAGAACTTCAGCTCCACTTTGTTTAAAGATCACATTGTAAAATGGCTTGTTTTACTGACGACCCTTGTCGAGTTTTCACAAAGCCAATATTTACAGAATTAGCTGCCAGTCGTGTAGCGTAGCGAGCATTACCATCAGACAACAGTAGATCCGTCACTACACAAGCTCCAACTACCCAGGGAACGTTCTCAGAACGTTGGCTAATGTTCTCAAAATGATCAAAGTTATCAAAAATGTTTTTGCACAACATTAGTAACAGTTTTAATGTAATATATCATATATATCAAAAACTTTATTCTTCTTGTTATTAAAACACTTTTAAAATGTTATAGGATAAAAAAAAATGAATAATGCTCTTATAACCCAGCGATAATCTTAATACAGCATCTAAAAAAATGGACGTTTTGGTATTTTTACAACTTGTATAAAATAACATTTTTAATGTTTTTGTTACTTAATGGAAATGTTAGTGAAACGTTCTTACAACCTAAAATTGTTAGCTGGGATATTGTCCAACAGTAGATCCCTCAATAGTCGACGTCTGTAGGGTTTCATTATGTCTGTTAGATATCTGTTCATTAAAGCAGAATTATAGCTGCTCATAGAGTAGCAGCAGAAGTGATGCATGTTCTCCTCACCAGCACACAGCTGCCTGGACACAGATCTACAGCTGGTGCCAAAATGGCAAGATCTTGTATTTGGAAAACAGTGCCATTAGCAGATAGCACTCTGGAGAATCGTTAACTGAGTTCAGGCTTTGTGTTTTAATTAATGAGAGGAGAACATTTCTAAAATGCAGTGCTTGTGCAATCACAGTGGCATAATATTTATTCTATTCTTTGTTGGTGGTTCTGTGAACACCTAACAGAAATTCTGCCTGAAACTGTACTGTTGAATTGGTGCATATGGTCCTTACTGTGATCTGTGAATGTTATGTATGTAATGTTAAGTGATAGTGTACAATCATTATCGCAAAATAAACCCAGACAGGCTAATCAGTCTTGTATCACCCTAAAGGGGTTTATTTTTAGATAACCACTGACTGGATGTACATTGTCCTATAGATTACACACTAGGTAATTGTACACAAAATTTGTTTTTGAGATGAAAAAGTTTGCTGTATTTTTATTTAAAGCTGCATCAGTTTTTTTGGTTAAAAAGTCATTTGTTGAGCAAGTTCATGTCAGATCAGTGTTTAAATTGGTTGCAAGTTTATTATAGGTACTGTAGATGGTGCAGTGTTCGTAGCTTGTTGTTACAGCAGTTTAAAATTTAAACTTCTCATCATCTATGTCATCTTGTCATCAACTCCAATACTGTGCAATTTTATGTTTCAAACAGAGATGGTGGTAGAGAGACAAAACGTACAGATTGCAGTATTAAGCAGTAACATTTAAAGTAATGTAAGAATGTAGGAATGCTGGATGGCACAACTGACCAATCAGAATTGAATATCATGCTGTTTAATACTTAAAGTTATAACTACATTTTTCTGTCTCAACATACTTGAGCATAGGGGACATGGCTCTTTAAACTCTTTAAAGCGTCCCAGTGTGTGATGGATGGGCCGTATCAGGGCACATGCAGGGCCCAGAGGAGCTTGTTCAGTGGCCTGCATAGTGTCTGCTCTCCACAGAACCTGCAGCTGCATAATTGAGCTGTAATTAGGACTGGCAAAAACAGTGCAGAAGTCTTCGAGTGGTCGGAGCTAAGTGAAGATATGTTAAATGTAGCGATGTATCCGAGCTGAAGTTGAAAAGCCAGTGAAGGGGAAGTTGATGAGGGAGAATCTATATTACACTCTTAACAACATCCAGACATTATACAAAATTAAAATGATGATTGCATGCGTGGACCCAGAACATTTGGGTAACGTTCTTCAAACATTTCTGTCAAGTTTAAAAAAAGTTCTGCAGTAAAGTTAGTTTAATGTTATATATAATATATCAAAACTTTATTCTTAAGTTGTTAGTGGAACCTTTAAACCGAATAAACAAACAAAACAAAATTGAAAAAGTTTGATTGTTTTGAACATTTCTAGAACATTCAAAGTAACATTTTTATGTTTTTGTTACTTATTGGCAACGTTAGGGAAATGTTACAACCTAAAATTATTAGCTGGAGAGCTGTACTGAAGAAACATTGGTATTATAAGTCTGATCTTTGTTTAAGATTGTTTTCATGCAAATGATTAGGGCCTAGGGCCTCATACAATTACAGCCAATATTAAATAAAGGTAGAGTCTTATAGTTCTGCTAAAGCCAAAAACATCATCAGTTACTTTAGGAAAGGTGTCAGGAGGAGCAGTTTGGATGTAGATTTGTCAAAAGCAATTAAACCTGCAGTCCAAAACGTGTCTCTTCATTAGTCCAAATATGTGGATTTTGACTCTTGTCATTCCATGTTCAAAATTCTACACATTTCCACACTGCACCTGACAGAGGGGAGTCAAGTGGTTCCAGCAGAGGCCTGTAAGGCAATTACATTGTGCCAAAATGGGGAAATAAGACACTAGCAGCCTATTACCTCAATCACGACAGAATTATGATATTTCCATCAGTTCACTCCCTCCAAACTCCAGTTTCTCTGGGTTTGCTGTTTGGGTTTGTCAGTGTGGACGGATGGAGGTGCTGGAACTTTAATCACTCTCACATTAAAGCTATCTATTATCCGTCACAGGAAACGGTTTATGGTAATAGGACAATTGCCTGGTCTGTTCAAAAAAGTTAATTACCCACTGTCATTAAAACATTTTGTTATCAAGTCAATGGTTCATAGTGTCCTTTAACCTTTTTTCAAGTTAAAATAAGTTGAACATAATCATTACAATAGGAAATAGGTTTATTATTTTGTGTGCAATGGATAAATTTAGCTCAAGACTTTATAATCATGTTTGTTATGTACCGCTAAAGCATTTAATGGGATTGTCTAAATGGATAAGCTCAATTTTTTAGCTTACTTTGGGCAACCTATTTAGCAAATACTTTAAATAAAACACCATAATACACTAAACCTTTTGTAATTATTGTTTTTTGTTTTTATGATTTTCTTCCCCCACTGCAGATTATGGTTTTAGAGAAATGATGACGATTAACCTACGGTCACTTTGCTCGTTACATAAACTTTTTAAATTTCTGTTTGACTTTCTCCTTGAGAACAAAAACAAATACATCATGTGTTATTACATGAGAACAATTTACCTGTTGAGCAGTCTTTTTCCTATTTTTATCTCTTTGTTTGTGGTTTTTCTATATCATCTGCACTTTTCGCACCTGCATTTGTAGCCAAAATTTATCCTTGAAAGACCTTGAAAAACAGGGACTCTCATGTGGATACTGTTTTTGGATTCAGTTCCCTCAAAAAAAGTCTTGCAGTAACATTAGTATAACTTTTTAATGATAATTACCATATCAAAAATGTTATTCATAAGTTGTTAGTGGAACTTCATTAACTTAAATGTTACCAAATTACAAATGTTCTTATAATCAAGAGACAACGTTAATACAATGTCTAAAACTGGATGTTTTAAAAGTTCCTATAACATTCAAAATAACATTTTTAACATTTTTGTTACTTAATGGAAACATTAGGGGAATGTTCTTGCAACCTACAAGTGTTAGCCGGGCTATACTTACTTTAAAGTTGATTAAAAAGTGTATATGCATGTTTCAGACAGCATTAGCCCATTCTGTAAGACTGTGGATCTGTGGATGTTGTTTTAAAGGAGAAGATGGGGAGGGGAGGAGAGGAAGTGATGTCTAAAAATGATCTGTTAGATCCGTCCATCAAGCATAATCTGGTAATCACATGAGTGGTGCTTAATTTCCTGTGAGCGCTCTGGGCTGTACTGACTCACACCTGCAGGGGTGCAGAAAGTCAAGAACACACCCACCCGCGAGCAGTGATTTACTCTCATCAAATATACATGTCAAATGAACAAGTGAAATAAGCAGAAAAAAAGTGAAATTTACGTAAGCAAGTTCACTTTTAGGCATACGATAAAACAAGTCATTTAGAGAAAGAAAAACTGTGTAACACTGTTCGTGTCTGAGGTAAAGTTCAGGCGGTTTATTTGTTTAAACAGCCGTTCTCTGACATATGGAAAGGGTTTCTGGAGAACTGGAGAAGTTGGCTGTAAATCTGAAACAAAGGTGATGTAGGGAATCAAAGAGTCAGTAGAGGTTGACTGCTTTTCGATATTAACAATATAACTTTTTTACTTACCTTTTTATGTAATCCACATACAATTACTGAGTGTATGTGGACCACACAGTGTTAGCATTAAATTAGTATTTAAATAATTCTGAAGTTTCCATGTAATTACCCAGCTAACAGGGAATGTTTCCAGAACGTTGGCTAATGTTCTCACAAAGTTATGAAAAACTTCATGCAGTGACACTAGTAGAGCATTTAATGTTATATATCAAAAACGTTATTCTTAAGTTGTTAGTGGAATGTTTTAAAACGTTGCCTCATACACTGCGTTACTACCGCCAATATTAAATAAAGGTAAAGTCTCTGCTAAATCCAAAAACATCAGTTACTTTAGAAAGTTGGCTAAGGTTCTCTGAAAGTTCTTTCAAAGTTAGCAGTTAGTTAAAGTTAGTTAATAGAACATTTAATGCTATATATCTTATATACCAAAAACATTCTTAAGTTGTTAGTGGAATGTCTTTAAAACACTTGTTGTGTTGTTACTTATGGAACTATAAAAGATTGCAGTTTTTGTATCCTTGACTACATGACCTGTACCCATGATTACACAATTTTTTTTCACGCCAAGAGACATAAAAATGTTTGGCATTTCCAAGAGACTTTGACTCATACTTGCCACAGAGGCAAAGGTTCAGTTATTTTCGTTCATAATGTTGTTTTCTGCACTGAAATGAATATTGATGTAGCTAGAGAGACATCAATCTTTTGGGTCTATGAAGATAAATGATTTTCTGGTCACTGTGTTTAGATAGAAAATAAAATAACGTCCTTCGATTGTATCTAGTTCAGCCATGCTAAGATATGCACAGGCTGCTGTTATTGTTATGTTCCTTTTACATGGTTACTGTCATCACGGTTTAGTTTAAAAAAAGTAAATTCACATCTTTTACAATTATGTGACTGTTATGTTGGACTGAATCTTGTACCGAATCCTGAATCTGTTTGGTTTTTCCTGATGAATGATGGACTGTAGGGCTGTCCAGTGTCAGATTACGTCATCTTCCCCATTACTAACAGTGATGAGTCTAATGTGGAACTGCTTGTCTCAAAGTGATATTTGATTACAGTGTAGCTTTACCTTCCTGGCTCAGCCCTGAAAGCTCAAGACACAGCAGAGGGACGGAGCATGTGTATATGGAAGGTCTAGAAGCCGTGCAGAGGGAGATGAACACATGTTAACCATTAATTTGTGTATTACCATTTTTCACCCTGTCAGGGTGCACGGCTACACGGCGAGAGCTGGTCAGTGTACAAGCTAATGCAGGCTGAGTTAAACAGAGCAGGACAGAGGAATATCTACAGCTAAGAGAGGGGGGGGACTCAGTGTGCATCAGACCGAGAGAGAAATTGTATAATCCTATATGTATAATGCTTCTGTATGATGCTTATACAATGCTATATCTATAATGCTAGTATAATGTCAAATGTATAATGCTTTGGGAAAGAGAGAGAGCTAAAAGTGTATCAGAGAGAGAGAGAGAGAGATACAGATAAGTTAACATGCAAATTTATATTTGTAAGACTCTTACTGCAAGCAGTTTGGAAAAATAGTGGCCAGGATAGTACAAAATCACCTGTTAAATGATGACACAATTTTCATTTTAAATGAACTATTACTTTAACACCTTGCCCTGTATATCCAAAGACCATTTTGTCTCTCTCCCTCTCTCTCTCTCCTAGTAACAGTGTCACTTTCTACAGCCCTTTCCTGGATTTCTCATCATGATGGTGTCACCATTTGTCTGGCTCATGAATTTCTCTGCACTGTTTTATGGTGCTCTCTCAGCAGTGTTCACAATATGAGGAACTCTTTTATGTGCATCGCTACACAATAAGTGTGTATGTGTTTGTATGTGTGTAGATTCTTCCCTTAAACACTACACAGAATGGATGATAATCCAACTCTGATAATCAGAAAATCAGCGCAACATATGGTGTGCTGTATGGCCCCGTCCACTGAATAACTGTTTATCCATTAGTTAGTTTGGTCCTGTGTGAAGTAATGTGTGTTGTCATCATAGGATTTTAGAAGAGAGTAAATTGTATATTAAAAACGCAACATGCTCAGGTTACAAATAAATACAGACATTAGTGTGATGTTTAACGTTGGCACTGCTCTTGTTCATAAACTAGTCAGTTCATGCCGCAACACATTTTTGAGGCGTCTCTTGAAGAATTTGGAACAAATTAAAGGCATAGATATTTTTTATTGGAGTTGGGGGGATTAAACGAAACTCATGCACTGATTGGTATGACATGCAAATGCTTTTAAATCTGAAGTGTTTAGGTTTAAACAGAGACGCAAGTCGGTACAATTCAACCCTTCAAATGTTCTTCATATTCAGCGTTTAATCTGTAATGACACTGTCTTGACGCCCATTTACTGTAAATCAACACCAAAGCCAAGTCATAAAACTTCCAACATCTTTTCATCTGCCAGGTTGGTGGAGGCATTACCAGTTCATTTGCTCTCTTTCTCTCTCACTCCCTATTACTTGCTCACTCAATCACTCACTCTCGCTTGCTCGCTCACTCATTAATTCGCATTCTCTCACTTGCTCACTCACTCTCTTTCGCCGTCTCTCTCTCTCACTGACTCCCATTTCAACTCACACAGTAGTAGCTACTACAGAGGGACTGGTTAGTTCCAAATGAGCATTGAGTACTGAGAGGATGTCAGCCTGCCATGGTCTTCCATTCCAAGCCAAGCCTCCTCTCCAGTCTCCCTTTAGCGCCTGTGGCCTTGCTGCCTTTCAGTAATGGAAAACGGACCTTCCTCAGATTTTGATGGTTGATTGCAACCAGATGGGGAATCTATTAATTTTTTTCCTCTTTCACTCTATTTTTAATAGCCATCTTGCATCGCTCGTTCAGCTAACTGGTGATGTTGTTGTTTATTTAGAAATTAGGTCAGAGAATAATTAATTATGGATGAAAGCAACAAAACCTTTGGGAAAGAATCTTACTGTATGTTCCGCATATCAAAGTAAACAGGGATCATACTCATAATGTTGGTTAACATTCTCTAAAAATTCTCTAAAGGTTACCAGAAACATTCTTGCAATGATGTTAGCAGAACTTTTATTTAACATTATATATATTATACATATCAAAAGCGTTACTCTTAAGTTTTAAAAATGTTATAGAATTTTAAAAACCAGGCAATAACATAATACAATCTCCAAAGAACTGGATGTTTTAAACATTCCTGGAACATTGAAAGTAACATTTTTAATGTTTTGTTACGTAATGGAAAGGTTAGGGAAATGTTTTTACAACTTAAAATTGTTAGCTGGGTACCGTCTGCAGTTTCATTGCATGTTAAGTTTCTCAGGTAACGTTTAAGCTCTGCAGTGCTATGATCAGAATTTTAGCAGAACTGCCAAACTCAAAGCAGAGAGTTTTCTCTGGGCTTTAATTTTGAATGCTAACAGAAGTGTAGAGTATTTGGGCCAGTGAAGGCATGAGGACGCGGTGAGAGTGTTTACAGCAGGATCTGAGAGGTGTCTGCCAGAGTAAATTTACTGGTGTGCTTGCGGGTCTTGCTGTTCTGGGCTTTCTCACCCTTATGGGGCGTTTGAGGGTCATTATACAATTACATATCTTTCAAATATAAGCAAAGCCATAAAATACGATGACAGCTGCATGTGACATTAAATCTGCTCTGGATAACCTAGCGATATGCTATAACATAGTTTTGCTTTCTGATGCCTTCTTTGCAGGATCCTAAAATAATAGTGATTGATGGTGATAGGTCTCTGGAATATTTCATTTTTGGGCCTTTTTTGACATTACTGTTAGGAAAAAGTGCGTTTGGGATGCTCAGTGCACTTGGGGAGTGTTCTGAAACTTGTGTTTTCACCTGTAGACTGTACACATGGATCTTATGAGCCTCCAGAATCTTGATTTTATGGGGAGGCTCTGAATCATGCTGAGATAAGTGAATCTATAAAACCGCTCAGAAATAAACATTACGACACATTTTGCACCATTAGACTTCTCAACTTATTTTACACAGTACATATTACTCTAGTCTTCTGGCAAAACACTTGTTTCTGTTCCTGTAGCTCAACTGATAAAGCATAAAGCACTAACTCAGGCCAGGTCATGGGTTCGACTCTCGAGGAACACATACCTGCAGATAAAATCCTTAGCTTGAGTGTGTTATAGATTGCCATGGAGAAAAGTATCAGTTAGTTGGATAAATGTAAATGTAATGTTTGAAACAGACTTTTGGTTAGTCGTTTTTGTTGCAAACTTTGGCAGGAAAAGTTTTGTGTGTTTATATTGAGACCAGACCACTGAACTTCACTGTAAGACCTTTTTCCACACTGTACAGTAACCAGCTTTTGTTGTATTCAAAACCCACCTCAGCTATAGCAAAACGTTTATAGTCTTAATCGCTCAGCTTCGCACTGGGGACCGAAACTGCGCTTTTTGGCAGCATTTCCCACACGATTCTAAAACATTGCTCGAAATTATTAACATCCACCGATTTTTCACCTCACCCTTCCACCCACCTCGACTTATTTTAGTCTCCACTTCCCAAGAGTTTTATCATTGGGGAGGCGCCCTGACATCTTTCTTACCTCAACCCATTTGTGCAAACAGTCTTCTGTGGATCCGTCCTCCTCCTCTAACATGTTCTCCTTCGGTGAATCCCAGACATTTAGCCAGAGGGTCCATTATGAGCGGTTTTGGGACGGAATCTCCAGCCTGTTTCTCAGGGGAGGTGCTGGTCAACCTGTGTTAGGCTAATGTACATTACAAGTGCTGCAGCCATAAAGCTTCAAACACACACTGTGAGTCAGAGCAGGAATATGAGGCTTTAGGGACTAGAGTTGGAACAGAATCAGATTTACCTGCGTGATTTGTCGTCTGGAGCAGGAAACTGCTGTATGGGTTAAGAGTAGAGAGTTCATTACTGTACTTCTAGTGCTGGTCCTGTTGGACTCTGTTCATGGTCTGTAGTTTCAGATGTTCTCAGCTCAAAGGTTCTTCTCCCCGATCAACATATGCAGGCTTCCCAGCTAACAGTTTTACTTTGTAAGATTGTTTTCCTAATGTTTCCATTAAGTAAGAGAAAATGTTCTTTTTTAAAATGTCTTTAAAAAATTCCACTAACTACTATAATGTTTTTGATGTATATGATATATAACATTAAAAAAGTTCTACTAATGTTACTGCAAGAATGTTTTTTGATAACATTGAGAAAACTTTTAGAGAATGTTAGCCAATGTTCTGAGAACATTGTCTAACGTTCTGAGAATATTCCCTGTTAGCTGAGATTTCCTGAACAGAGTTCTGATTTTTTATCATTGATGACAGGATTTTCATTTGTTATTTGGTAAATTATGATAAGTGATAAGTGGGTGATTTGACAATCATGGAAAGCTAATTAGAGCAGATAAAAAATGTTCTCAGTGCTGCTTTTGCTTCATTAATTCTCCAGCCTCATTCACAATCCAAACACCTCAAAACTTCCCAGTTCACGGCCTTATTCCTGCTCACTTCCAAGCTGCAGGGCGATTCCCAAACTCTCCCCACCATTTATTAGGGTCTCTGAAAAGCACGCTAATCCTAATAGAATTAAACAAATGCACTTTTAATGAAACCTTACATTCTGACTTCCTGCCTGGGTATCATTTCTCTTAGTCTTAGACGGTCGTCCTCCCTTTTTCACTTCAACATCGTCTCCGTGGAAACAATCATCCAAACAGAAGCTCATGCATCTCTCCTGCTGTGTCTTGGCTCTGGTTCGTAATGATGGGAGGATGTGAGTGTCTTATTACCGAACACTCTGACCTGTGTCTGTGTCCATTCACAATCCATTCCTGCAGTGAATTCACTTCCATTAATCTCCTCACTCCTCTTTTTCCTGCTGTACTTGTTCTGTCTCTCTTTTCTGCTACATTAAGTGCTCTGTAAGGTAGATTTGGAACGGTGCCCATGGATTTGTTAATGCCAGGATTAAGGGAATGCATTATGTCTGATTTCTATGCTTTAGCCCACACCATTGACGGTCTAAATGAAGCGCTTCTGTGCTTTGAAAAAAGAAGAAGAGCTGAAGTCCTCTCCTCAGGGACAAAGTAAATAGTATGTTTTTTCAACTGCCCTGTGGTCCAACCTACAGACCAGCCTGTTAAATCTTTTAACAGGATGCACAGCATAAAATGGAAAAATTCTAGTTAAAATTTTACAATAGAATGCAATATAGAATATAGTAACATCACTTAATTTATACTTAAAAAGATATTTAAAAAATATATATATATACACATATATATATATTGCCATAATTATTTATTGGTGGATTGATTGATCCATTCATAAATGTATTTGTACTGTGCTTCTCTGTATGTTAGGTGATGAGATCATGCGATCTTCTGTGCACTCTTTCGCTCTCCATTGAGTCTCTGATTAGCAAGTAGACATACAGTATCATGACAGATCCTGTTCGTTGTCACGCCTGCTCTGCTAAATTCCTGTTGATCTGCCACATACTGATGAGCTGTCTGAGAAGAATAGCTTTTTATTTTCTGCTGGAAAGTTTGTGATCCAGTAACTCAAACCAAACAGCTGAGGGGCGAAACTCTCCGGGCCTCCCCGAGACCTCCAAACACTTGCTCTCCGCTTTCCACGCTGACCTGAAAATGAGGTCAAGCCTGCTGTCAAACAGATGAAAAGCATGATCTTCCCCAGGAGAAGAAGCCATGTAAAGTGCATCCGCAGCACTCTTACTTAAACGTGTTCAGCTCACTTCCTCCGTGAAGCTGCTCATTATAGTGCCTGGATCTGGAGAGCCCAAGCAGAACATAATTATTCTCCTGATGTACAAGCTCATCCCTCTTTCTTTCCACACTCTCTGTTCCTCCTTTCTTCTGCTCCCATCTCCAGGGTTTCCTGCTCTTCTGCGCATCACTGCTGCACCGGAGGAGAAAAGTGTAGTCACAGACAATTAGTGTCTCAGACAAAGCAACCACATGGCTAAACACACATCACAGGCAATTCTAGATCATGTTTGGGGGTTTCCGACCCCCAGTGTTTCATTTTAGCTTCCATGTGATTTATAACTGTGATTTATAACTGTGATTTATAGGGTCTACCTCTGTGTTTACTGAAAACAGTGGCAGAACGTTATCTTAAGTCCTTCCCTTAACAATTGTAAAAAATGGCATGACTTAGGCTTGTGTCATGCAGAAGGTTGAGGTATCTGTGTGTGTTGGCATTAATGTGTCAGTGATATATTGCTGTTTGGGTTTATTATAAATTCAGAACTGCCCTATTATCAGCAATTTAGCTGTAGTTAAATTGTAGCAATTTGATTGTAGTTAATTTAATGCAATTACTTACGTGAACAATGTGTGTGTAAGTCTACCTCAGACAGAACCTGATTACAGAATGAATTGGCTTGTATAGGCTTTTGTTCAATGATGTACAAATAAACTATAAAATGACTTCTAAAGCCACTTTTGTAGTGCTTAAAGCTTTAAGCACTACAAATTTAAAGCTGTACTTCTCTCTTGTCCTCCAACATTGTTGGAGGACAAGCAGTTATAATGCTGTATGGCATTCCACTATCTCTTCTAACCTGTCCCTTGACCCTAAAGGTCATGATCTCCATGGTCTCCCCCCACCACATTTCTTGGCCAGACCTCAGTACATAGAAACTGAATCAGTGAATGAAGTTACTTCATCCTGATCCCTTCTTCATCCTCCTGCCTGTCCGTTGCCCTGAGTATGACCCAGCACGTCTCTCCCCCGAGTGAGTCACCTGCTCAACACAAACCCTCAGAGTAATGAAGACTTAATTTGTTCAGCATTATCAGCCTCCCTTCCACAATCACACATATTCTGTCCATTATCTCTCACTTACTTCTTGTTTCTCCTCTTCGGTATCTTAGTCACCTTCTTTGTTCAGAATGTTTTTGGCTAGGAAAAGTTTTTACTGCATAGATCTGTTTTGTTTTTAGAAATAGACATTTGTACATTATTATTTGTACACGTGTTTCTCCCTACGTTCTCAATTGGTTGGGTAAGCAGATAGCCCCACCCCAAACTCACGTCATTTGTGTGGGGCTGGTCTGGATGAACAAACAGAGGAATGTTTTGATAGGTTTTTGAATGGCAAAGTGGGTAATGCCTGTCAAATAAACAGCTTTTGTATGGCAAAAGCCCATTAACCAATTTTTTGTCACTTATAGGGGCATATACTGTAAAAAAGTTAATTACAAATAAGTACAGATAGTTTACTATAAACACAGTAAAGATAGTCTGATAAATGAAAGCTCCGAAAAGATCATCCAAAGCTAGCACAGCTACTCTGCGGGCTACTCCATAGTCCCGTAAACCATTTCTGACGGCCTCTGCCATCCAACACCAACAATTACCTCAAAGGTGGCTGTTTGTGCTGGTGGTTTGTCTGTGTTTTAACTGTTTCTCCCATACGGTCATGGAAATCTCCAGCAACCCAGTGTAGAAATGTGACATAAATCTGAGTTCAGAAAGCCACAGAGAAAGTAGGAGAAGCCAATTACAGTAACTGCCTTGCAGAGCCATTTTCCCCCCCAAGGCAGTGAAGGCGAGTCGGTCTCAAATGCATGTAAGGGTGAAGGTCAGCCCTTATAGAAGTGATTGGAAGTGACTGTACCACTGTGAGGAGGTTTTGGCTATTCAAAGGCCTCACTTAATGAATAAAAGGCATTTGAGAATGTACAAAATGAGGCTCTTAAACCTTAAGGAACTGGGAAACTAAGGCAGTAAGCGGTGTACCACAGAGAACACAACCAGTCAACGCCATCGCCATTATATTATTCTTCTGAAATGACTTTGTCCATGTGTTTGGGTTAAATCCAGGACTAGTGACACCTGTAGAAAGACAGAGGGGCTTGTATGAACTTTCAGTTCAAATGTGTAGTTGGCACAAGGCAGGGTAGGCGATTTGTTTTTTTCCACAAATCTTTTGTTATGCTGGTCGAAAGTCTCTTCACATCCTGATAGCAATCACTAAGTGGTCAAAATATATTTATAGAAATATATATTGTCTGTGGAAGGCTGCAGGACCATAAATTCAAAATTCAAATCATTAAATTCGGTCCTAATGCAATGATAGGATGTCCTACTTGCCTGTCAAACTATGTATGCGTTGATGTGTTGGAGGAGGCGTGGCTTTGGAGAGTGCTCTGAAGGGAGGGCGGGATCTTATGCTTTCAAAGCCAGCTTGCTATTGCTAGCCCCTCAGAAACTGCCTACCCTACCTTTAACAGGCAACAGAGTATTAGCACGTTTATAGGAAAAAACAAATAATCAACACTAACACTAATACTTTTATATATGTGTGATATATATTAGCAGAGTGCTTGTTATTTTGGCTTTTATAATAACAAGAATGTGGATGCGTGTGCTGCACATAATCTGTGTCATTACATGTTGATGTAAAACAAACCGGTTCTGTGAAGTCTTGTTTATGCGTATGCTTTCCAAATTTTTTAATCAGATTGTTATTTACTTTTAGAGGCGCACATAGCAGGCAAAGTTTATAACCCTTGTTTTGGCAGAATGGATGAATTATTGGCGGGTAGGCCTGTTTTAAAGGAACAGACTAGGTTTAATATCTTCTAAAATTTCTAGAATTTAGAAAATGTAGAAGAAACTACAGCATCTAGATTTCTCACTGTAGATTTTTTTTACTCACGCCGTCGGCTGCAAAATTTCATACGTATTGGCTTGTCAACGTAACTGTGTTTTCTCAAAAACCTCTTAGTATCGCAACAATAAATAAATGTCTGCTACTGATAACTTTTATGTCATGTAAATGATGTGGTCATTGTGTAAGTCTGCCATAGAACACAACGACTTGCCAGAGAGCACATTTATTATGTCTCGGTTAATGAGACAGCTGTTTGTTATTTAAGTAAATATGGCAATTACCAGCTGCTCAGAAGAATCACTGCAGGCGTTAGAGCCGCTGTGTTGTGTTTTTTGAATTTCTGAAACACACCATGTTCTGAATCTTTCCTTCTTCAATCTTTGTGATTCAATGTGATTCAGTCTCTCTCAGTCTTTCTTTCTTGCTCTCTCTCTCTCGTCTCTCTGTCTCTCTCTTTAACAATTTAAGGTTGTAAAAATGTTTCCCTAGTGTTTCCAATATGTTTCCAAGCTTTAAAAATGTTATTTTGAAAGTTCTAGGAACGTTCAAAATGTCTAGTTTTTTAGACATTGTATTAACGTTACTGTAAACATTTTTACTTTAAGAATACTTAAGAATACTGTTTTAATAATATATATTTAAATAAAACATTTTACAGACATTACTGCAAGAACGTCTTTTGATACAGTAACATAAAAATAACTTTTAAAGAACATTAGCCAATGTTCTGAGAGTGTTCCCCGTTAGCTGGGCAGATGTTATAATCAGCAGTGCATGCATTGCTGTCTTTTTAACAATGCAAACTTGTCCAGTTTATGACCTCATAGTTCTTAAACACAGAGAGGGAGTATGAGGCAGTGAGAGAGCGCAAAGCCCACGGGGGAGCTCGCAGGTGCGTTGGGACGACTCCAAAACCATCGCGGGTACATTTCTACACTGCTGCTTCACCACTGAATGGTGTCCAGCCCTGCCGTAAAAAAACAGCTTCGTGATCAGGGACTATTTAAGAACAGGTCTCCTCCCCTCCACAGCAGCCCTGCCAACTGGCCACAGGAAAAACACATGGGGTGTCTCATGCTCCTTCAATGCCGAGTAGCCTGTTTTACTGAAGCCAAACAGAGCTGAAGTACAGCGAGGGGACATTTTACACAGTGTGCAAAATAAAACAGTGACTGAGAGCTGTGCATTCACTGCAGACACGCCTCATGTCAGTCACTTCGACTGACACGAGGCACTGTCTGAACGAGTGAGGGGAGGTCACAGTAGTTGTTTAATTATTAACCAACAGTCTAGTTGATTAATGAGTTGAATTTTTTTTGTGTTTTGATATTTTATCTGTGATAATTTAACTTCTATATCATTAATTAAAGAGTGCTGTGCTTAACTCAAGCTCTAATACAGTTTGCACAATACAATGATTAGAATAGTTGTGCTGTTTTTTGGAGGGTCCCACCACAAGCGTTGCACTTTTAAGACACTTTTAAGTGTGTCAAGTTAAAAAAAGATTATTGTTTTTTAAGGGCAACACAAGACTAGCTGTATACTTAAAGATATGTAAAGTCTCTTAAAAAATGCATCTATTCAGGGCCAGTTGAACTCAAAACAGCATAGTAATACAGCACTTCCTCAAGACATGTTAGTTAACTAGTTTTATTAAGCAACCCAATAACTAGATTGCTAGCAGTTTGTAGGCTATAGACTATAAGCGCCCCACTTCTTATTACTTGTGATATTGTATTAATTGTATAAAACTTGTTGTATCATTACTTATGATTTTAAAAGCAGAACGTGTTATTAATTTAGTTCCTCATTTCACCCTGAAATGTTTTGCTGGGTCACTTAATGCTTGTCTCTCCTTTGTTCACTAGCAGCAAAGCAAGTGCTTATGTAAGGTTGACCAAGTTAGCAACAGTAACTAAGGGTGGGTGTGGCGGAGCTAAGGGCCAGTTGTTGGGCGAGGAGTGTGTGATTGTTTATGAGAAGAGTGTGTGCCCTTTGAAATATGTTCAGATGTTTTTATGCTGCCTGTGCTGCTGATTCACAACTGAATCATTAGTGGTCAGTGGTTGAATTTGTTCAATTCATTCCTTCAACATGAAATGCCAGGATTTTATTGGTGAAGGCCGACAAATGAGTCACTTATTCAGAGGAATCATTTGTTGGCTGGAAGAAATATTTTAATTGTAGTTGAGACTCAGCACATATAACAACATGCTGTTGTGTGTGGTGGGAATGAGATTTTAATTTATCAGAACTATGAAACTGTGGCATTCTGGTTTAAACAAATCTCTCTCCTTCTTTCTCTCTCTTTCACACACACACACACACACACACACACACACACACACACACACACACACACACACACACACACAAACACACTCAGGCACTTGTGTGGACAGTACTAGACAATTAGAAGCAGAAAAGCAATCTGGCTCTCCTTTGCTTTCTCTGTTTAGACTGATTTTAAACCGCATGTATTGTGTGACAGGTATGTGTGTGTGCAGGTTCTCTGTCTTTCACAAAACAAAAAACTCTGATCATCATTTGTTCTTTCATTTGGCAGGACCATTTCAGCCCATATAATGCATTATGTTTTTAACAAGAACCTGCTGTCTTGCAAATACATTTTCCTATTTGTAACATTCTAATTTGTAACATTTGTAACAATGACTCTTTCTCTTTGCCCTGTTGGAGGCAATTGTACTTAGTCAACATGCAAATTCACAAACTGGGAGACATCCAAGTGCCCAGAGTCATGCTATACTGCTGCAGAGAGATGCATTGTTAAATCTAAAATAATTCTTGAAGTATTTGAAGTGGTTCTGAGAGCCAGTCTCATCCTAGCTATAGGAAACAGAAATAAAGGGGTTTGGTTAGACCTTTAATCTAAAAAATGTACATATAGTTAAATGCTAATTTAATGCGGGCTAACAGTATATAAAGACTGAACATCACATGACAGTAAAAACATTATTCTGGTACCACAACCCTGTTCAGCATTCTCAGGAAATCCCTGTTGTTGTTTCTTTATAGAGTGAAGTACTGAGACCACATGATTGGAATGGTAGCCTGCACACTAGAAGATCTTTTCAGAAATGTGTCCAACTTCTTAGACTTGGTCTTACTACAGAGTTCTCCAGACTCGAATGAATCTTGGGCAGTGTCGGTTTTAAAAAGTGGAGCCCATGGGTGTTGAAATGTTGAAAAGCAGGAGTTGCTGTTGACAGCATCTTCTAGTGTCTTTGTAATCAATCTGTTGAAGGCAACTGTTGGACCAGAGGCCAAAGGAATGTAAAACGCATCTTCCATCAGCAGAGTCTTATTTGTCTAAATAAATCTCTGAAGGTCAATGGAAATTTAAAATGCATTATTTCACTGTTTAGTACAGAAAAAAGGCTGTGATTCAAAAAGGAAATCTCATTTGCTTGTAGTTGTTTCTTTGAAAGATTGATTGCTTGGCTGGTTTGGCGTTGCTTCTTTCTGCCGATTGTGTGACTCTGCGTTTGCTGATTTTACCATTAATGGTGTTTCTTCTAAATTAAAGCATTCCTTTATACAGCAATGAGATGATTCTGAACTGGGAGACTTCAGAGTTCTCCTCTGTAGGGCCTTCAGTAAGTATTAGCAGTATTCCACATCTATATCACTCAGCCTTTTCACCAGGTGACCAGGTCACTCAGATAAATCATTGAACTTTTTATAGCAGTGATTTCTTCCGTTGACATTGTTGTAAGTTTTGGTTTCTGCTGTCTGCCTAATTTCATTTATAGACCTCTGCATTTTGAACCCTGAAAGAACCCTTAAAGAACCCTTAACATCTTTACTGTTCTGTTTCATGGTTCCTTGTAGTGGAAGGGTAAGAACCTTTTATGAACCGTTAGTTTCATTTTTTATGTGTAGTTATCATCAATCTACAGCAGGTTTTTGCATCCAGTAATAGTGTTCTGTACAGATACTGGATGAATCCAAGTTACAATAACATTATCTAGATTAGTTAGTCAGACTTCTTTGGTAGTAAACATTTACATGACATCAGAAAAATGAATGATTGATTTCAAGAAGCATATGCATGTTAAGTGCATTTTAATGTAACAATTGACTCTTAACCAGATATGCTTTATGATTGGATTAAATGGACACATTTATCAAAATATGACAAAAGCAGCACTTTTCAGTTTCATGGTTGCTTGGAGTTTAGGAGATTGAAAACAGAAACAAACGCTGGAGCTCTTGTAACCTCTGACCTCTGCCAACACAAATCAGAACAATGAAAAGGCAGATTATGTTCTCCTTTCTTCTTAAGGGTGATTACATGACAGATATGGCTAATAAATGCTGAATGACAGTTTCAGGGATGGAGTCTCTCTCTTCTTCTGCTCATTTCCCCGTTGTGCTGTGCTTTGTTTTGTACAGCTACGTAGTGACACGGTCCATTTCAGGAGGGCTGGTGTTGACGCTACGCAGGGACTTTCCTCATCCTGTTGGGCTGCGGTTCAAACGATCGCTCTCCATTTTTTTCCTCTTTCTTTTTCTCTCTCATTTTTCCAAGGAGCTGGACATACTTAATATACATTATCTCTCACATCCATCACTCAGCGACGTGCTAAATGACATCACCCGGGCAACCAAACTTCACGTAAAGACAAAGACAAAGAGAGAGAAGAACTTAACCTGAAGTCCTACAGAAAGATGTGCGTACTGCTTGTAAACTCTCAATCAGTTTGAACGTTGCTTTCTTGTAAACCAATTTAAGATATGTCAAAATTGTTTGAAATACAAAATCCTAAATAGAGTTTTCCGATTATGCATTTTAGTTACAAACAGCATTCTGGATTTTGAGAACTGTTTGTTCTAATGAGCAATTCAAACAACCTCCAAATTGAGTTGACAGTTTGTTTCTTTGTACTGGACTTGATTCGGTTTCTCTGGCTGTGTGGTGGTTTGGCTTTACTGTGCTGAACGCTCTGCCACTTTATTGTCTCACATTTTTTACGAGTGAGAAACACCCTGATCTCTCTGGAGGGTTTCAGATGAGGGGTGTTGCCCTGAAAGTCAAGCTAAGTCAGAAGCACCAATTCTGGGCAAAGTCTGCTGTTGTTCCTCTTCCCAGCTTGTCAGGATCAAGCCCAGTTCTCAGCGAGGCAGTGCACAGACCACAGGCCCCTCTCCCAGCATCTCAAAAGACTCTGAGTAGTGAGGTAAGCAGGGAGTCAGATACAAAGATTATAGAATTAACAAGATGTCTGAGTTCTATTACTATAAATGGGAGAAACCACAGTGCTCAATATGGCTGCTCTACCGAAGGAAGTCCCGCCTGCAAGTAGAAAGAGCCAATCATTAATCACTATACGGTAACATTCTCTGAGTGAAGGACTCTGTACATAATGTTGCAAGGGACTTGACTGTCTTTACATTGTGTTAATATTATTGCTTGGTTATAAAGACGTTCCAGCATTTTTTCTATAACAGTTTTAAAATGTTCCACTAACTACTTAAGAATAATGATGTTGATATGATATATAACGTTAAAAAAGTTAAACTAACGAAACAGCGAGAATGTTTTTGATAACATTGAGAGACCTTTTAGAGAATGTTAGCCAGTGTTCTGAGAACGATCCCTGTTAGCTGGGTAAACTTCAGCCCCACTGTGGTTAAAGTGGAAAGCACCTGAATCATACTGGAATAAATGGAATATCTCTGATGTTCCCTTTGTCATGTTATTTGTACATAATTTTTGCAGAGAACTGCTATTGTCATGTATGAAATACAGCACTGTTGTGAAGAACAGAGCCATTAGCAGCTTCTGGCTGGGCATCAGAGAGGCTTTAGCTCCAATGCTGTGGGGTTTAGAGCGTGATTTGCGTGTGAAAAAAATCACACGCACTCTTGATGAATGCATTAAAGCAGCGAGAGCGACTGCAGCAAGCTGAATATTAGCCTCCATGGCACCATAACAAAATTATGGCAGAACGTTTACTAAACGCTCACTCACAGGACCCCCATAATGCCAGAGGCTCCAAAACTCTCCCTGCAGCTTCCCAGCAGGAAAACACCGGCTCTCTGGCCAAGCTGCATTCCTCATAATGGATTTTTACCTTCCAGACTCACAACCACAGCTGCAAGTATGACTTTTTAATCACAAGACGCCATTTTTCAAAGTGATCTGCTGTACAATTAAAAAATATAAAAATCAACCCCTCTCCGATTTTACAGGGGTGAAAACACAGCCGGGCCGCCCGGCGAGCGAGAGGAAAATTAAGTACACTTGGTAGAAGAATCAATGCTGGTTATGGCTCTGTAAATATCCACGGTTTGTTGTGACTTCAAAGCAGTGACATGACTAGGCTACAAAGAGAGATAAAATAGTCTTTGTTCAGATTTTGATGGAGCATGGTTCTGTTTTAGATCTTTGGTGAAGTGGTGAGGGAGGGTGCGGCTTTCAATAGCCCACTGAAGAGCTGCTCTTAAGAAGGCAGATAAGGTCTGTCAACAGACTCTGTTTGACGCTGCTCGATGACTGTTGTCTTGGTGTTTGATTATGCGAAATGCATAACATCACTGTTCCATATTGTGTGCAACCATAATGGGTAGATCAGATCTTCTGTCGTTGGTTAGACCTGCTCTCATAATATCCCTATATACATTTACATTTATGCATTTGGCAGATGCTTTTATCCAAAGCGACTTACAGTACATTCAAGTTATACATTTGTCAATACTTGTGCTCCTGGGAATAGAACCCACAACCTTCACGTTGCTAACACAATGCTCTAGCAACGCTCTATCAACTGAGCTACAGGAACACTGTATATGTACCCAGCTAACAAGTTTAGGTTGTAGGAATGTTTTCCTAATGTTTCCATTAAGTAACAAAAGCGTTAAAAATGTTTTTTGAAAGTTCTAGAAACACTCAAAATGTCCATGACATTGTATTAACATTGCATTATTGCTTTTTTTTAAGAATTTTGTTTAAACTTACTAACACTAGCTGCTTTTAAGGATAGTGTTTTTAGTGTTTATATTATATATAATGTTATATATTGGTCTACTAACGTTAATGCAAGAAAGTTTTTGACAACTTTGTGCAAACTTTCAGAGAACGTTAGGTAACACTCGCATTCACTATTAGCTGGGTAAGTCTCTTTGGTAAAACGCATCTGGCATGAATGTAAATGTAAATAATGTAATAAAAAACATAATGAAACACGCAAAAGGATCAGCTTCCGCTCATGACATCACCAGCAGCGTTGTGGTGTGTGCTAGCACACAGGGCTGTGACCTCGCGGGTACCCAGAACACACCACATAAAACCTCACCAAACAGCATCTTTTTCCCTCGGCCAACTCCATAAAACTTCACTTCACCCCTTACAAATACCCACACACAAAAGTCTCTGTTTCTGAGTCTCTCTCCCCCTGCTTTACTCACAAACCACCAAACACACTTCATTAGAGGAGCTTTTAAATAGCCTTACTGACTGGTTTCACACAGCAGATGAGCAGATAATGTTGAATATGACAGGTCAAGGCAGGTAACCATTGAAATAAAGATTAATGAGGCATATTTAATGACACTGGTGTTAAAAGATTGTTTAATGACTTTTCTTGTTGGAGGGACAGCACCAACAGTGCCCCCTGGTGGGCTGTGTTTAAACTTTACACTTGAGGCAAGTGTCTACACTGCTAGAGAGAACACCTTTCTGGACCTCAGCCAAAAAAACATTTGCTTTCTAACATATCTGTATTGTAATGTTGTAAATGATAGGCAGGTGCTACAGTTACAGCAATATATACAGTACTTTGAGTAACAAAGCTTAAAATAGTATAATAACCATAGTTAAGAACAAGGATTACAAGTTATATGTCTTGTCAGGTCATGACTTTTCATCTGATTTCCTCATAGTGAGTTTTGTCACAGGTGTCATTCCAAACATATTAAATAGCAATCAGAGGCAGAACTGATGTTTACGTGAATAATTTAGTGTCTGTGGTATAGAAAGTTCTCACATAGAGAAAGAATAATACTTCTGGCTTAGTCACATATTTGTAACATATCTGTGGCCATCAGGTTCATAATGGGTGGATCGAAAACCAAAAAAAAAACAATTCCAAGAAAGTTTTTAACGTATGACATGCTTATATAATAAAAAAACAGTAACAAGCACATCAGAATTGTTCATTTTATAGTCATTGTTATCTTATCAGCTGGCTTTCCTAAGAGAAAGATTAAAATGTTTTTAAAAACTTTTTAAGAATTACAATTGGGAACATTCTTACAAACTTCTTACAATTAATCTTAAGAACTATTTTTTGTCCTAGATTTTCGTGAATCCGGACCGTGATCTTTGCTGGTTTGGCGTGTTCACTGAGAAGCTTTGTTAATTCAGTTAAAATGGTCTGTTAGTTTTTTAGCAGGGTAGTGAAATAGAGTTTCTCAGGATAGTCATTGACCTTTGATCCGTGTCTTTTAAGACTAGCTACTGTATGATTAAAGAAAAAATATCTCCAGTCACAAGCTAAGGATCAGTATAGCACACACACACACTTACACACATTCAAACACACTGCTGGGTGGCTCAGTCATCTGTAACAGAGAAAAAGAAGCCTACCCTGCAAAATCACTCACCACACACATACACACAACACTGTCCCAGCAGTGACCTAAGGCTCTTGTGTCTGTGGTCCATGTAACACGGGCCAGAGGACTACAGAAAACAGACACGCATAGAAAGGCACACGAACGGAACCTCACTCATATTTAAACTCTCATACATACACACGCTGTGACATGGCCCAGCTGGAGGCAACACACCGCGGTTGGCCTGTCGCTTTGGACCTTCCTTCTCTGTGCTGTGCTTGGCAACTGATCACAGCACCCCCCACATGCTGCTGTCCTGGAAGTCTGCCTCACAAACACACACCATCACACTAACTACATCTCTGCATGTACTTATTGTGGCATTCTGGGATAGAAGACAGAATTTGACTATGATAGTTTTCTTTAATGTCTATTTATCTTTATTTGTATTAAATGTGTATGTATAATGTATAAAACACAACTGGTAGCTAAATTGTATATTTGCATAAATCAGTATATGCTTCATATACCAAAACTAAAAGCTGCATTAGTTTAGGACAGGTTTGTTAGCTGGTTTAGCTGCGAGACAAGCTGGCCAACCAGCTTAAACCAGTTGAACACAAGTTTGGTCAGTCTGAGAGACTAACGTAAACCCACTAAGACTAGCAAACCATTGCAGGCTGGTTTAAAGTTTTTTTTAATTTACCTTGGACTACACCATACAAATATCATTGGTTATATAATTATGGTAATCATTCAGACTCGTCACTAAACATGGCACTCCAACAGTACGTTTTTGTTAGGAATATGTAGACAGGCTAGTGGAATTGTTTGACCAATCAGTAAGGAAAAGCTTTTACGTCTATCGCAAAAATCTGTTTATATAAGTGGTCAGCAGGAGGATTTCTGCCGTCGAGCAGCGGGACTAAATGAGTTTATATATTAACTTGTTTTTCTTTGCAATGTCTGTAATCAAACGTTTAGAATCCAGACCATTGTGTATGAGCGAAAGCCTGATCAAAGCTGATTTTCATTTGCTGGATTTGTGTTCACCCTGGAGCACAGGATGAGAAGCAAATCTGGCTGAAATCTCACAGGGGTGTTCTGTCTTTTCTGCTCTTTTCAGCCTCTATTATCCCTCTCTTACCCATGAGAAGGTAACAGAGCAGGAATACACACAAGCAAACAGTGGGAGGAACAGAAACTCTCTCTCTCTGTCTCTCTATGGGGAGAGTAGCTGCAGGGCTACATTCAGCCCTTGTGGCTTCTCCTAAACACTTGCACGCCCATCAGTGGAGAGAGAGAATTCCGAATGAGGAATAAGAAGATATAGAGATGCATCTGATATCCCTTCCAGGCATTGGGTGTTTGTTTTTCGTTGTGGGTGTCCTGTTTCCGTGCACTGTGATTCTGTAGGCTGAGGCTGCTCCTTACAAATGTCCGTTGTTTGAACACACATTTTTCAGCAGATACATGGAGGGGCTTCTCCACATACAGAAGTCACATGAGGAGGTCAAGTAACCAAAAGCCAAGATCGTTGAGAGAGACCTGCCAGGAAAGAGCAGTGCATGAGAGCGACAGGAGCCATTATCTTCTGTTCATCTGCTGGAATCAAGCAGAGAAACAGCCCTGGGTTGGTTTACTTTAGAAAACATGATGGCAAAGGAATTTCATAACAAGAAAATGAGGCGTTCTGAAACGGCATTTGTTTCAGTTTTGGCTCTGCAGGTTGAAGACGGGCCAGTGTTCAGGCAGCTACTTTGAAACTGCTGTTTGAAAAGCTACAAGCTACTTACAGTTTAATTTAACACATCTAAACCAAAGTCTTCACCCGTAAACATAGTTAGTTACATTACAAATGATTAGCAAATCATTTTTATCTGAATTGTGCATTTTCATACACGTTTGATAAGTGCTAGGGTTTGACCAGCTGTAGAGCTGCTTGTGCAATACACAATATGCAGACATAAACAAACTGTGCAGAAGTTCTTTTTGTACAGGGTTTTCTCTTTATAAAAGGTAGCCTGTTAAAGGAACAGCTTTATAAACATTTTTATAAGCATTTTAGTCAAGACTCCAGAATAATTCAGTGGCTAACATAGGCTTATGGCTAAACTGTGTGTGTGTGTGTGTGTGTGTGTGTGTGTGTGTGTGTGTGTGTGTGTGTGTGTACTGGTATATGAGGCTTTGGGATTTTAGGGGTGGGGTTAGTGGAAAGGGTTAGAGACTTTCACTCAGTATAAAAATCACTGCATCTATAGAATATCCCTATAAACCATATATGTGGGTATGTATTTGTAGTTCAATCACACTAATGCATCTTACTATTTAAGTAAATTTAAACCATTTTGGTTCATGAATGGAAGTTTTTCATGTCCACAGTAGCACACAGTTCAAAGGCCCCTGCCAGCCAGCATACAAAAAACTGTAATCTGTGTGTGGTTATGACAGTGTGACGTAGTCAAATTCTTAAGCTTTTGTCACATATTATCAAATTCATACTGATCCAACTATACATTCTGCTCAAATACATGAATGCAGTATTTCTTAAAGGTACAGCGCAGAGGAGAACTGTTTTGAACAAGAAATAAGGCATAGTAAATATTCATCTCTCTTGGACTTTTATCCATGAATAATGTCGGATGTGCAAATTTCAGCTGCCATGACGGCTGTTTTATTTCATTAGTGCCTTAGTTCCTGCCAAAGCAGGCCCTGATGCTCAGATCTAGCTGCGATTGGGCGGAGAGCAGCACAAGGCGGGAACAGGCAGAAACCTGTCCTATCCCAGCATTCTTTGTCAGGAAATGTAGACTTGACTGGTTTATTTGAGTGGCCAGCACAAAATCTTTACCATCTGCACCTTTCAGGCATTAAACTGTTCCTGCTTTATCTTTAATGGGGAAATAGAAGACAGTTCCTTTGGGAACAGGGCGAAAACAAACACACACACACAAGCATAAAAGCATTCTACACATAAACACATTCATACTAACACTCAGACACACACAAACATGAATAAACACACTCATACAAACACTGCGGCACAAACAGACATTCATAAACACACTCCTAACCCCTCACAAAGAACATGTGCTCAGATACACACACACACACAGTCTGTTGCACACATCTGCAGAGAGAGCTTCTTTTCTGTGCCATGTGGCACGCCATGCCATCTCCTATTAGCGTGTTTTCAGTTCAACTTGAACTTTGGGCTTTATTTACTTTAGGTCTGATTGGTGAAATCAACCGTTTGTGACATTTATGCGTTTTCAGATGGAACTCATAAATAAGGAATATCCGAGAGCTTTGGACAGAGCAAAGGAAAAATATCCTGATATCAGTGAACCAGGATACAAGATTCTATTTTAGAACTCTTTAGCACAGGGAATATGGATTGGCTTGACTTTCCATCGTGCACTGATTGTCTCCTGTTAGAACACAGATCAGTCAGTGTGTAATCTGAACACCGGATCTCTGAAGACATCAGAGCTAAGGGGAGATATAAAGAAATATTGAGGGAAGTCAATAAAAAAAATAATTTGCTCAAAAATGACAATTCTGTCATTATTTTCTCACCCTCATGTTGACCCAAACCTGTACACTGTTTAATTTGTAAAGAATCTTCACATAGAGCTATTACATTTAAAAGCAGGTCATAGTGGACACAGGATGTCAAGCCCCAAAAGCTTTCTCTCTTGTCTGATGTCAAAATGACCTAGTTTATAGTGCTGCACACATTGAAGATCACAGGAGCTTCAATGTGGTTTCCAGTGAGTGTGAATTAAGTATGATTCATTCCAAAGAAACTAGGTTTAGAAACGAACAGAGCTAAGTTTTATACGTTTATCCCAGCTAACAATCTTAAGAACGTAGACCTCTAAAAGAAATACTTCTAACATTACTGCAAGAACTTTTTTTGGTAACTTTGAAAGAACTTACATTCTGCCTACATTCTGAGAACGTTCTCTATTAGTGTTTTGCCTGTGTGTGTATGCGTGTGTGAGGCATTTAAGTGTGAGGGCTGTCTGAAAAGGAAGTGAATTCAGAAGCAATGATAAACTCTGAACATCTTTTGAAGTGTTCAGTCTAGACTGAGTCATCGTATCAGTGTTGTGATGTCAGCACATATCCTGTACCCTCAGACTTTCTGTTTGTCTTTTTCTCTCTCTTGTGTCTGTTCAGACTTTTGGCATGCCCATTTTAAACAAACTTTTTACATTTGTAGTATTTTGTGTTAATGTGAAGAATTCTTTAATAGATCCATAATCCTATCCCTAACCCTGTTATTTTCTGTTTTTCGTGAGACATAAAATCAGATGTTAGGCATTTTATTTCCATACAACAGATGTTGATGAAGTCATATGATGCTTTGTGTAAGGAACGGCCCAAAATAAAAGTATAATCCATAGCTTTCAATTCTCAGTTGTGTTCCCTTTTTTTTATCCATGCCACACAATCAGTTATGTGGCACAAGATCCCAGCAGGGAATGCTCTCAAAACATTGTTTTTGATAACTTTTAGAGAACGTTAGCCATTCTTGCATTATTCTTGCATTCTTGCAACATTAATAGAACATGTTGTTAACATTAAATGTCATATATCAAAAACTTTATTCTTAAGTTGTCAAGGGAATTTTTTAAAACATTACCGAATTTAAAAAAATGTTTGAGTGACATTCTTATGAGCAAACAATAACATTAATCCAACATCTGGACATTTTGAATGTTCCTAGAACTTTCAAAATAACATTTTTAACATTTTTGTTACTTAATGAAAATGTTTGGAAACATTCTTACAACCTAAAATTGTTAGCTGGGATAGCCTTTGGAATTTAGCAATAATGATTTCAAATGCCAATTCAGAACTGAACACCAGAGCACATGAGATCTGAGAGCTTTGGCAGAGGGGACAAAACCTTGGAGAGGGGAAATGTTGGCCTGTTCTTCACAAAAAGCTATCAGATTGCTACAGAAGACTTGGAACAGAAGCTCAGACATTCTACTTAAGATCTCCTCTCATGTTCTACAGAGGAAAGAAAATAGTACAGAATGAATAAATAATGACAAAACTTCGTTTTTTGGTGAATTATTTCATTAATACCAACCCAAAAAGAGTGCGAGTGACATATTTACCCATTGTTTATGGGACAAAGAAAAATGTCCTAAACTCTCATCCACATGATGAGTCAAATGGAAATGAAGTCAGTGGTTTGTAAAGTATATTGTTAATTAATTCTGAATGGAATCCTTCATCAGATCTTGGAATCATCCAAGCAGCGGAGCAGAATGGTAAACAGACGGGGTACTTTAAGACCATTATGTTCTCCGCTCCCTGGAAATGATTTCTAAACACTGGCGTAAATTCCAACACTCATCATGGAGGCCAGACGAGAGTCCTCTCCTACTTTAGTCTCAGATAAACACTTCAAAGGGGATCGGTCACTGAATTGGAGAGTGGTATTATACGTAAGGCATGTTAGGTTTACTTTGCCACTGAAACTCAAACACACTGTACACCAAGAGAGGTGTGTGTGTGTATTAATATTACCGCCACCCACATGCTAATGGCTCTCGCCATCTCAGCCTTCATTGAAACAGTTGGTCCTGCTGTTTTGAAGTACGTCTCTTGAGTAAACAGCCAGAGGAGAAGAGCGATGACATCTCTCTGAAGTATGGGAGGTTTCCTTTACTTTGCAGTTAGCGTCAGCATCAACACATCCGTCACATGGAAGACGGGATCGGCAGAGGCCGAGGGCACGCACGCTAGGCTACGGATAGGGCTTGGCAGACCTTTGGCTCCCTGGAGGCAAATTTGCCATTCGGAGCTTTCCGCAGACTTTCCCTCCCAAGGAATAATGAATGTTGTGGCAATGACTCGAACATCACTGGAGAACACTGTTTCCCAGAATTCCCAGGGGTCACCGTGCAGCTCTTTTGGATTATTTCACTGCTGGAGAAGTGATCAGGTTTTCCTCCGAAGTTATTAATAATGTCATTAATAATTGCTAGGAGACGGTATAAGCATTACAAAAACGGAAACTCTAATGCAAATCCCGGATTTGGTAAAAAATAAAAAATGAGGTTTCGCCAACAAGGGGAAAGAACACAGGATCATGGGTAAAACACTTCTGACAACTGGAGGGAAAAACGAGCTGTTTTAAAGAGTAAGGGCTGCTTGCCCAGTTGTTGCCCAGTGGCAACAAGCAAAAATTCTCTAATATTACCAAAAGGGCATTTCCATTCATAAACAGTTCCACTCTGCCACAGGTGACACTAATGATGTGGTCGACTTGGCTGGCCATTTTTCTTTAAAAGTGCACGGTCATGGTAACTTTACAACAGACGTTCTGACCGTGTTACTGAGACAGATGGGTCCATGGACCAGTGAGTGGAGCACTTTCACATGAATTTTGAACGTCTTTATTCACCTGAGGAAACAGAAAAACAGAAGATTTGATCCAACATCTCTGCAGGAGATCAGTGGGCTCCTCCCTATCTTCCATCTCTCTTCTCTGAAAGTTGCTTGCTTCTCTCTGGGGAGTGATACGTTAGCGGAGGAGGGAAACGAACATGAACCAACCAAATTAAACACATGAAATAGGAGGGAAAGAGTTGTCATAGCACCCTAATGGGTCAGTGAAACCTCAGTAAAGTTTTATTGCATTAAAACCCTGAGCTTTTGATGTCATGTAGGCAGTAGAATATAAATTAAATAGCATTTTATTAAATATGCATTACATCAGAATGACAAGTACAAGATTTTTAGTAGGTTATAAATGACTGTTTATAAAACCATGGCTGCTGTAAATTAATGTATATTTTGTATTGTATATTATTCAGTAAGACGTAAAGAGCATATTTTTGTGCATCATTGCCTGTATGAGACACTTCAGGTGCAAAAAATGTGTCAATAGAACAGTCAAAAGTCAACAAAATAGCTACCATTAAGCAAAAATGTCTTCAGCTTGATAACTTGTTTGATCTTACAGTATGCATATTCAAACCTGCAGTGACACAACCCATGGTGTTTCGTGCTAAGTATGTTAAAAGTTTATATGTGAATGATATTTGAAAGCTACAGCAGTATATTATGTGCTATATCCTAAAATATGCCACAGATGACATCTTTCAGTCAAAGGTTCTTAAAGAACCATTTCTTTTTTAATAATGTGTACAACCCGTTGCCACTACAAAGAGCTTCCTGTGCAACAGATGTAAGGTTCTTTATGGAACCGTACAGCCTGACAAAGAACCTTTTAGGAACCTTTATTTTTAAGCGTGTATGTGCTATACTGTGTATGTGTGTTTGATTCTTAATTCTTAATGATTTTTTTTTATTCTGTAGCTCCATATGAGGTCAGTTCCTACACTCTAATACAGTAGTTAAACATGTCAACATGTTAAAATATTTCACATGGTGACTAACATAAAGAATCACTTTTTTTTAGAATGATTCGCCATTATATACTGGCCCATTGATAGTCAGCTGTCACAAGTCTCTAACAGTTGTGCAGGAACTTTTAACTGACTCGGTCCATCAGTGTAAGGAAATGTTATTAGTTCTTCAAGACGGTGCTTCCCCACTACAGTTAGCGAACAGGAACGTTTCCCATTGTTTTGACCCTGAACTTCTCCTCTTTTCCTCAGCTTGGTGTGTTAGCTAAGTGAGTGGTTTTCCATATGTTTGTAGCCTAATGGCAGTCTTTATCCTATAAAACATCTTTGTTGCCCACTAAAGGAAGTTTCCTCATTATTTGGTACCCTTTGAATGCTTAGACTCTACACAGGGGACAGATAAATCAAATCAATTTAACTTCATTAGCATACCTGTGTCAATATGTCACTGTTTCACTCAGCTAAAGTGGTAAATATAAGTTGTTGCTATGTTATTAGGATTGTACCTCAGTGTGCTGTGTGGTCAGTAACTCTTTGACCTTTCATGAAATTGACAATAATGGCCTTTGAGAGCCCTGTGGTCTGTGGGAGCTACAGGTTTGGGGTCAGAACTGGAAATAAACAGCTAAGAATTAGACTGAAAAGCAAGATCAGACAGTGTCACAGAAAAAAACAGGATGAATTTAGCCCATTAAAGCTAATATGGCTTAATGGAGTGTCAGCTTATTACAACAAGACTATTAATAAATTACAATGGAATGGAAATCGACTCAGTTTGCAGCTTTCAAGAGTTAATCCAGAGGTTTGGTTTAGAGAAAGAACAATATCTACAATATATCCTAACAAAAGTGCAGTTCAAGCCAAAACCAATATATCAAACAACCCCCTATAGTTTTCCCCGCTGCTGAAATAGATCAACAAATTGGCAAGTGCTTCCAAACCTCTCTCAAAATTATACAAAATCTTGACCTGTTTTGACTTGTGCATATAATTTCTAATAAATAAATGGGAAAGAGATCTCAATATCATGACCAGTAACGACTTCTGGACACAAATCTGTAAGTATACCTTCAAAACATCCCAGAATACAAACATACGGCTAATCCAATATAAGCCTGTTACCAGAATAAATAACACGGAGCACTAAATACACATCCTGGGATTCGATGATTCAGATGAATGTAAACACTTTTCACGTAATACTGTTAACAATTGCACTCTGGGTTTGCCTTTCCATGCATCATTTTCGGATAGAATTTGTCACAATTTCATATGATCTATCAATGCTAAACTGCAGAGTTAAAAACACGATATCTTTTGTTACACTGCAGCTCTAGCTACTTTCAAGCAAACAATCTTAGTAAATTGAAATACCAGCATTCCTTTCTCGTTTAATTGGAATACCAAAATTCCAGCTCATCACAATGGTTGGATTTCCTTATCAAACATACACACTCCCACAAGTCTCCCATAACTGAAACTTTAATTCCCAATCTGACTATTATAAATTCCAAAATTACCAAAACCTCACATATGAACAATCCAAAATAACCTCATGGATTACAGTTCACTTCTTTTGCACAGTTACTTTAGTCAGTTCATAAATGTATAGAAATGTTTCCTCATGTTTAGGTTGCCATTTATGTCCAGGTTGCTATTACACACACATCCTGATAGTAATCACTAAGTAAAGTGATCTAAATTAATTTATATATTATCTGCGGGAGGCACAGGACCATTCGGTCTAAATGCAATGATAGGATGCCCTACTTTCCTGGCAAACTGCGTATTTGCTTTATGTTAATATGTTGGAGGAGGCGTGGCTTTGGAGAGTGCTCTGAAGGGAGGGCGGGATCTTATGCTTTCAAAGCCAGCTTGCTATTGCTAGCCTGTCCAACATTTCCTGCATTAACATTGATGCAAATTTAATCCATGTGGCACTTTCTTAATTCTGCTAAATGTTATATAGAAATTTAAAAATCAGAAAATTAGAATAAATGTCATGACATACTGAAATTAATAGCAGCCTTTTGTTAGTAATAATAGTGATGTATACTTTACTGGATTTGTAAACGTTATGCCTGTGTTCACAAATATAAGTTACATTCTCTCTCAGAAATCTACATTTAGAGATTCAAATATCCTGTTCCATTGAGCAAAAATGTTTCACCTGCTAGCCCAAAATCAGCCCAACTGTGTCCCCACTGTTTTAAGTGGAGGCCATTACTCTGCAGGAGCGGTCTACACTTGAGGGAGGAGATTTTAGTGAATGATTTGGGCGTCTCTGAGTTTTTCTTGGCTTGGACCGATCTCTGTTTTGCTGCTTTGATGAGTTGCTTGTGTGTATAGGGTCAGAACTCAATGGAGAACTTTGCAAAGGAAATGAAACATTGGTCATTAGGATGAAATCCAGTTTCACTCCCTCTCAGCTGATACATTTCCAAGCGATTAGTGAATAAATTCATCTTTAATATTCATTTGCATGAGCAATCCGGTTATGTCCATTTATTGCATTGCTCGGGTCAGAAGTCACATTCATATATGTTGTGAATGTGCATAATTCTTACACTCACGAGTTTCTGTGAGAATTACTTGACACCATCAGGGCAGTTTATCTTCAGTATATATGGTCGGGGGTTGGCAGCACAGCAATGTAAAAGGTGTAGATAGATATTCATTCCTTCAGAGAGGTTCATCTGAGTCCATAGGCTGACACAAGAGAGTTAACATTGTGTGTCTCTATTGTCTCACAAGGCAAGGAACTGAATCCAACTTTAGTCAGCTTGTCTAAAAGTAATGCTCCAAAGTCATTACATCAAACACCAAACTTTTGCCTCTACCGATATCTCTGTTTGAAACATAAAATTGCTTTACATACTTTTCATTATGTATGTTGAAGTCGAATGGAGTCAAACTGGCATAAAACTGGCATTTAAATCATTATTATAAACTTACCATTGTGAAACGGGGTCAGGTAAGGGGACCATTTCTGAACGCTAATCTGTCATGTATTTGCTCAATAGCTGTTAACATTTTTTGTTTAATTTTTAACCCATAAAAGTTACGGATTGCAGCTTGAATGTTACTGCATTGTGAGATGAAAAGCATTAAGAAATAATTTTTCTATTGTTTACTTAATCTTAGGTGTATATAGTTCACCCAAAAATGAAAAAAAACAACAACTAATTTCTTTGGGTTGGCTGTTTCATGGGATAAAATATCACTGTTAATTTCCTTAATATTAAATTAATTTGGAAAAAAATGTGCTCAGAGAATAAACAAATAATTAGTAATAAATATGACACTTACTGCCATTAAGGACTGCAGTAAGTTAAATCAATGACCAGTGAGCGCTGACATCACATCTATGGGGAGTTTAGCGTGGACTTGGAGGCTTGGCTCTGCCATAGTAGGAAATATGTTCACTTGTGTGTTTATGGGCTCTGCTAAACTCTGCTTATGGTTGGAATCTATTGGGTTTTAATTTGTCAGTGAGTCTAATATTCAGCAACTGCGTCAAAAACAATTTTCTGCTTTGAAATGCAATTGTAAGTGTCTTTTAGCCAGACAATGTGGAGACCCAGATTTTGGTCACTTATCAAGCCAGCGCAGAGCAGACAGAGTCGGACAACAGGGCCCAACCAGAATCTGTTGCAGTTGCCAGATGTCTTGAGGTTGCTTTGAGAATGACAGTGTCTGGTTTTTCTCTGCCTGATATGAAGCCACTTCACAGTTTTTGAGGCTGGACTAAGATCAAATCTGGACTGAGGCCAAATCTGAGCTATGGTTAAATCTCAACATCCGAGATTTCCTCTATAACTCCCATGAGTTTGGTGTCCTCTGACAGGCAGATGTAGGCACTAGAGAACATAGATTCTAATGTGGAATTACACAGCATTTGCTCTTCCTTCCAGTTAACATGTAGCATAAAATATATACTGTTGCTGGAACAACTTTAGCCTTAAGTGACAGGTACCAAATCTAGTCTACACATTCACTAAGCTTCTGACATATTTCTCTTCACCTCTGAATGACTCTGGACCTTTAGAAAATAGGGAATTGAACCTCAGCCCTCCCATATGGGCCACATGTGCTTCTCATGGGGTTCTGCTAGTGCCGCCTAAAGCCTGCTGCCATCGGCCGTCATAAAACCACTGCATAAACGACACAATCTTTAAATTTTAATACACCACTCAAATGTCAACTGTAGACTTGATCAATAAAATAACGTGACTCATTGAATCATAAAATGGATGAAACGATGGAGTAATTAGATGCAGATAATCTACTTTCTCATTATGAGTGTGAATAAACAAATCCAGCTGCCCTTGACACAGCCGCCCATTCTCCATCTCTCTGCATGCTTTAAAACTCTCAACAACTGTAGTGACTTACTATGCTGTCTCTTATGTATTAAAGAAAGGCACAACTTTAATTTTAAATGTCTAAGCTGCCTCATGTGCAAGTCACGGTGACTTTCAACCAGGGCTTTTTTTTAAAGCAGACAGAGACGCACAAGGGTATAGGAATGATCTGAAAATGTAAAAAATGTATATTTGCATTAAATTAATTTTCATTTATAGCCACGTCTTAGCCACAAGTGTGCAGTGCTGGATTGACATACATATATAATGCTAAGTACTGTATGTGACGCAAATATGGCTTCTAGATAAACTCTCCTGTCACAACACTAGAGCCCATGACACTAACCGGCCGGATGTACCATAAGTGTCCTCCTGTAAAACCCACACACTGTATGTAAAAGCTGGAACGTCTACACACAAGCACATGCACAAATTTCCACTGAAGTAACAGTTCTGCTTCTTTGTCCGTTTTACCTTGTTTGTTCCTTCTCAGTCTCCTCTGTTGGATTTGTGCCCATTCTACAGATCAGCTACACTGAGGCAGAGATCCTGTATCTCTTCCTGTTTACATAGTGGCCTGTGGATTGCATGGCCTGTTCAGCACTACAGGAATGTAGCTCTAAGCATGTCATGAGTATGAAAGGCCAGTGTGATCACACAGACGTGAGGTCAGGGCTGTGACCCTGCTTGTTCACTAGAGAGTATAAACTTGCTTGCATACAGCTGAGCAAAGTTATTGTAGTTTTGTTTTTAGTTTGATATTTTATATTTTTAGTGTATTAACATTTTTAGCTTGCTAGGTGCTTTTGTCCTTTTATTATTTATTTTTTATATTGCTATTTAAGATAAATTCATTTATTTCACATGGTGTTTTAGTTTAGTTTTTATTTATTTTCAGTTAATAATTTTAGTGCCTCAGCTTAAAATTATTTCAGTTTATTGCCAAGGAAATGTCTGATCTTCATATAGTTTAAGTTTTTTAAATAATATTAATGCATATGTTATATTTATTTGATTTCAGTTAACAGAAATGTTTTAATCATTTTTGTTTAAGTAAATGATCATTAACTCGCTGCTGAGGTTGAATGCTTTGTGAGTGTGCATGTAAATGCAGTTCGGTTGTCTTCAGTACAGTCTATAATTGCTTTTAATTCACCAACAATAAAGTCAGTTATATATTTTCAACGTTACAGTTTCCAGCCACAGTCTAGCCACAGTTGACTGTGTTTATCCACAAAACTGCATTTGAAATCACAACAGTGTTTAAGCACTTAATCCACTCCAGCACTGTTGGCAAATTTAGACCTGCTTGTGGCAGATTTGGTTTTAGGTCAAGTTTTGGTCAATCAATCCCATAAACCCCTACACAAGCCCGCCATTCATCTCCAATAGAGAAGGAATTAAACAAGGCCAGGGTACATGTGCTATAACTCTTTAGCAGGTGTGTCACAAGAACAGGTGAAACAAACATACTCCGGCTACTGCAGAAAGACCTCCCACACCTGTATTTATTACCAATGAAATGAAAATGATGATGACCTCATTGCTTGCACCTGGAATGAATGGAACGGAGAGAATCATAATGAAAGTCTCTGCCTGCTGCTCTTGAGTTGATTTTGGGGTGAAACTGCTTATGTTTGAATGCATGTCATGTTTCCCTAAGACACCAGAGCGGACTGATGCTCCACTCTGGCCTTTAATCTGTGTTTCAGAGAGTGTGGATTCCCCTCAGCTCTCTCCTGGATAAACACCATTACAGGCAGATGCTGAGGAGCTCAAAGTTGAGTCAATATTATCCAGAGCAATAAAGTCCCGCACAGTGCGCATCGCTCCCCCTGTGAGACCTGGATGAGTTCATCTCTAAACTGCTGAGGTCTGTAAAGAACTGGATTCAGTGTGTGTGAGTGTGTGACAATGTTGATTATGAGAGTCAGGAGAGTGACACACTTGATTAGGTCAGTGAGAAAATAGCTTTGTGTGTTTCTAATGCCAGATTGGGGTCAATTACATCCCAGCTAACAATTTTAGGTAGTAGAAACATTTCTCTAACATCCCCATTAAGTAACAAAAACATTAAAAAAATATATTTTGAAATATTTCACAAACTACCTAAAAAATAATGTTTTTGATATATTTTATCTATAGTATTAAAAAAGTGTTTTAGTAAAGTTACTGCAAGAACCTTTTGGAGAATTTGGAGAGAACATTAGCTGGGATGTTAACATTCCATAAACCTGTTTCTTAAATTCATTCATTCTGTTTGTTTAGTGATGAGCTAATGCTGAAAGTCTTTCATACTGCCTACAGATCTTTCATGCCAGGCCTACACAATCCAACATGCTTAATATTCTTCATAACAAACTCAACTGTTATTCCTCATTATCTGTGCCTTGGGCTTTGATCGCATCTCCCTCCTCTGACAGCTGGATATCCAGGATCAGCTAAAGGTCATCAAAGCCTGGTTCAACAGTGTGAACCCATCCCTGGCAAAAACTTCTGTGTGAGTTCAGATCAAGCCTGTCATCTAATTCTCCCAGTAGACTTCACTTCTTGCCCTACTGCTCAAACCTGTGCACACTTGTTTGTTCAAATATCTTACATTCACAGCAGGGACATTTTTCTCCATCATACCTTGGGTGAGCAGGCCAACAGAAACATGGCTGAGCCCTGAAATAACACCCAATGAAAGCTGCTGGTGTGTCTTAATTGGACTGAAGTCTTTCAACATTGAATTCTTTTGAACTGAAACAGCGTAACCACAATGCAACTTCTGTTCAGCTTATGACAATGAACTGTTGTGTTATCTTCCTGTTGGCTTAGGTGATACTGCCTCAGGACTACAAACTTCCAGCTGTCAGAGTTTTAACGTTGTTTAAACATATGTGAATATTACAATGACCACCAAAATGTCAAGGAAGTTATGGTTAGCAGACTTTATTCGGATTGACAGTTCTGTCATTCATATTTAGTGAAACAAAACAAAACAGAATTTTGAAAACATGTTTTGCAGTTTCATGCAGATATTCCCAGGGAATGTCATTGGCTAGCATTCTTTAAAAGTTCTCTCAAGTTATCACAAATGTTCTTGCAGTAACATTAATAGAACACATGTTTAATGTTAAATATCATATTTATCATATTTTTTATACACATTGTATCAAGTTTTTAGTGGAAAGTTAAAAAATGGTACAAAATTTAAGTTTAAATAATGCTCTTATAACCAAGCACCATTAATTTACTACAAAACTGGACATTTTAAACGTTCTTAGAACATACTTACTTAATAGAAACATTAGGGAAACGTTCTTACAACATAAAACTGTTAGCTAGGTTATTATTCCTGCCAATTACAAGGCCTAGATTTGCTGTTTTTGCCTGCAACTTTGTCATGCTGTTAGACTTTTAACTAATTTATTTAGCTTAAATTAAACTTTTATATCTGGGTCTTTCTCCTGGTATCTCTCTAGATGATATGAACAGTACAGTATCTGTGTTTGTTTGCATATGTGTGATCAAAAGAAAGTCAGAAAGGGCCTGGTGGCATGTGTGCCACATTTTCTGACAGGGGTCCTTTAGATATGCTTTAAAAGCCAGCAGTCATCTCTTACGATAACAAACACACCAATCGTTCCCATCACTGTGTGTGAGAGAGACTTTAAACACCCTTCTTTTGTTTTCTTTAGCAAGTCATGCACGACCGAACACGTTGAACGTCTTTCCATAACACGTCACAAAATCTGTCTGGTATGTTTTGTGGGAAATATTACATTTTTTCAGCAGCAGAGTGGCTTGGTGTCTTATGTCACGGAACACTAAAGGCTGAAGTGTATGAAAGGTTTCTTTGTAATATTCAAGAATAAACAGTGTTATGTTTTGACAGTAGCTAATCAAGCAGACATGTAGCCTGTTGACTTCCACATATAACACCTGATTTTACATCTGGTATTAAGAGCCATTGGGTTAATTTGATCAGAAGTGGGCAGCACCATAAATAGGTGTGAACAGGTCCAAAACATTGATCTACTCATTCAGATGATCATGTGTAAGAATTTAGGTTGAATTTTAGGATGTAAGAATTATAGGTTGTAAGAACGTTTTCTTAAGTAACAAAGACAAGGAACATACAAAACATCCATTTTTTTATACATTGTAATAATGCTGGTTATAAGAACGTCCGTCAAACATTAATTATTAATGAATTAATTAGTTCTGTATCTTTTACAAACATTCCATTAACATTAACAGGTATAACATCTTTGCATAAGAGAATAACATCAACGTTCAGAGAATGTTCCTTGTTAGCTGGGTAAATGTTAACTCTTTCTGCTGCAACCTAATTTAAAATGTAGGTTTTGGTGAGAAACAACATTTTTTAATTTCTGTGCTTCATCAGCACTTGTATTGGATAATTGGATAAGTAAAGATGGATCTGAATACCAGGTGTAAAAAGGGACAGCAACACATGCACCTCACCTCAGTATAACTGAGAATGTGCTTTAATTCTGTAGCCAGGGGTCTGGTTAATAAGATTGTAGTTAGTAATTTAGAGATCAGTCCAAATTTTCCTGAACACAACGGGAAAACCTGTATGTGTCTTGCAGCTCTGCTGCTGTAGAAGTTAGCAGATGAAATATCAGAAGTATTTCCTGACAGTTAAACACATGGAGAAATATAGGCTTGGTTATCTGTCTCCCAGATTCCCTTTCTGATATCATCTTTAATTTAATCAGACGAGCAGCTGCACTACAACATGTGCATGTTTTGTGACGCCACCCTGCATGTGCCTATAAAGCACTTTAGACGTTCACCTGACAGACGCAGTATTGAGTCTCAGTCCAGACGATGCGGAGCTCTATCTTCTCATCTGTTATCAGACTCCAGATCTGAGCAGAGAGGAGATACAGAACCTAGAAACAAAAGCAATATTGTTCATTTACTGGCAGCCGAGCGCAATTCCAAGTGCTACGAAGGAATGAGAGGTGTTTTCCAAACACAACACGCACAATTCCGCATTGTCTGCGATTTGGCAACCATGCACTAAAGATGTTGCAAAAAACGAAAAACAGTATAACGTACCTCTCCTTTTGTTACTCCCTCTTTTCGTACACTTCATCACCAGTTATTAAAGCCGTAAATTTCATAAAGAAATCATGGGATATTTGCTCTTTATTAACATAAAAATGTAAACAGCTTGACAGGAGCACGTATCTAAATTCTAATCTGATTCATGTGCCTCATTATAAGCTAGTTTATAAAAGGCTCTGCATACAGAATTGTGTTTATTTAATTCCATATTTAATGAATACATGTTCATTTCTCTGTGTCTCATACTATAGTGTCTTTGCACAGCTGTTCAGCCTCTGATAACTGCTGACATTTTGGATTTCATTGGGCACAGAGATTCTAAATTCACTGCTGAAGGCCCTTAAACTGTTTGTACACCTGACTTACAGAGTTATGATCAGTGGCTTAAGCCCAATCTGGCCCTCCCTTCACTCAAATAAAACCAGCTGCTTTTTCTTCAGGACCCAGATTTTACATTGGACGTCATGTGGTGACCCAGCAGAGTTTTAAAATTGTTTAAAGTGTTTACAGAAGTGAACAAATGTTCCCTAACATCAAACATTGATTTTTCCTTTAACAATACCATGAATTGCAAAGGCCCAACAATGTATAAAATTAGTAACATGGCATAGGTCAAAGCTGAAATCAGTCACTTTTGCCTCTCTGTCGCCATCTCTGTTTGAAACATAAAATTGCAGGTTACTTTACATATTTTCATTGCATATGTTGAAGTCGTATGAAGCCAAACTGACATTTCCCAAGAAATCAGACCAGACCGCTCAAATTATAAATCATTATTATAAACGTATCATTGGTAATTGGGGTATGGTAAGAAGGTCATGTGACTTTTGTTCATTTTTAACCACAGATGTTACGCATTACAGCTTTAAAGGAACATGACAGTTTTGGTTTCTAAATGTCCCATAAACTGGATTTTTAGATTCTAAATCTGTAATTATGAAAATCTGCATGTCCTTAATTTTTTTATATTATTTGCACAAATTAACAAAATACCTTAAAGTTTGATGGGACGTACAGCCTTTGAAATCAACAAATGAAATGAGAACCATTTGCCTTTTAATTTTGTTATCTTTACTATAACCAATTATTTTGGTAGCATTTTTTGCATTTAGCATTGTTTGTCCCTGCTGTGCCCCAGAGCTGGTCCCACTGGTTTAGAATATAGTCCAGTTTGTAACAATTTATTTGTTTTCCAAAGTAAAAAAGGAAAAAGCGATATGCAGTCACCCACACACTCATCACCGATGACATAAACTCATGGCCAAAAGTTCCCCTAAGGCCACTGCAGTTCTTGTTCCCTACTGCTTTAATGAACACACAGAGGCCTGGATCTCTGCATCATCACCATTTTTATTAATACACACTCTCTCTCTTTATCTCTCTCTCTAACACACATTCACTCATTCTAGCACAGGCCTGGCCACCACTGTTCTTAGTTACCCTATTTTTATCTGTTCATAAATTTAAAATTCAATGCAGCTGCCACAGTGTGTGTCCGTGTGTGTGTGTGTGTGTGTGTGTGTGTGTGAGTGTGTAGAGAGAGAGAGAGAGAGAGAGACTTAGGAGTTTCATCTATGATGTGAATCATTTTCTACCTCACTGATATTAAATTATCTGTTCAAATAGGATCACGATAGAACAATGCTAGGCTCAGTTCTCCATAAACACAATGTGTTCATGAAGGAACTTAGAGGCCAGGACAATTCCTTATGGATTGTCCGTGGTTTTACTACAGTTTATATCAAAAAACATGGTTGCTATAGTTAAACCATGGTAACCACAAATTAACCATGGTATTGCTGCAGCAACCATAGCTTAACCATGGCATTCGTTAAAGTGTTGTTATATAAAAGGAAATCAATGAACTACAAATCTTGGTTACCACAGTTTTATTATAATAAAACCATGGTTAATTTTAGTAAGGGATTTCTCAGTCCAAACCCTCCTAATGTAGTTCTCAGCACTCAGGGCTGTTATCTGTTACTATCAAGTAAAAGTAACTTAGCCTCTATATTTTATGTTGAATTCCTGTCTTCTGATGCTGGATATACTGAAGGTTCATGGTCTACAGCCTTTGGCAGGTGAATGCTTTTATAAGCAATTAATTATGGCTCTTGTCTGGCCTGGATTTTTGCTATCAAATATTTTCACGTCTTATGTTGCCATGGCGAACAATCAAGCTAAACAGAGCAGCGTCTCAGCCCGAGTTAAGGACAGAATCAAACCCATAGCTGTCTTCAGTGTGCTGCTTTAGAAGGTTAGAAGTGTTATCAACTTCACTGTCAGGTCAAACTCTTCATACACTAACACCAACTGAAAGTGTTTTGACTTCTCAGCAAGTTTTCTTCTATGTCCTCCACAACCTCACCCTCAAGCTGACCTGCAAGTTTTGCACAGTGTCAGTTGCCTTCAGCACAAAATTTGTGGACGTTTTTGCATCGTTACATGATTTGCATATTTTGAATGCTTATATTGCATATATTCTGTACTGCCCATTACTCATCATCTTGCCTTAACATTACCATGACTGTCAATGCATGTCTTGTTTTCCTTTTGGCTGCTCATGTGACTCAACAATCAGCTCTGAGCATCTGATACATTGTTTCCTGTGATTATAAATCTAAATACATTTATGTGCTTTATCTGCGTAAACGCACATTTTTAGGTTATTAGGCTTCTCATGTGGCTTTTGTACTCTCTCTTTTGTTCTGCCTGTGGTTCTATTCTTGGTAGACATTTACGTATGCCAAAAAATGCAATTATGCTTGTGATTATTAGCTTTTATGTTCTTAGAACGTTTCCCTAATGTTTCCATTAAGTAACAAAAATGTTAAAAATGTTATTTTGAAAATTAAAGGAACATTTAAAATGCCCAATTTTTTAGATGTTTTAATAATGTTTTTGCTTGATTATAAGATTGTTATTCAAGCATTACATTTAAACCGTTTCACTAACAACTTAAGAATAAAGTTTTTGATACATGATACATAATGTTAAAAAGCATTCTACTAATGTTACTGCAAGAACGTGTTTCAATAACGTTTAGAGAACTTTAGCCAAAGTTCAACATTCCCTGTTAGCTGGGTAGTTTGGATACACATGATTTTTTCACAGATGCTGATGGATGCTGGTATGGATCGTGTTTTGTAACTTTAATATCTGATCTGGTCTGATAATGTCATTATTTCTCTTGACTGGAATATGCGTGACATGTATCCAACCCCATATTTCCGTGATTTATAAAACAGGAACAGGAAGTCAGTATGACTCTCACAAATGAGTTACAGCAGATAGATCCACCCTTCTGAGTGAGAAAGATTTAAAGTATCCCTCAGGAATAACATCCCCTTGAACTGAATTACTGTAATAGAAAATAACAGGTTCAGATCAGATCAACGGTTCACTGAAAGTTCCACGAAACACTCATCCTAACCCAGGAAATTGGGGAGATTGGTTGGTTTGTTAATGTATATAACCAAATTGTCCAGCAGTATGTAATACTGCATGAATTATGATTTTAATAGCAGAGTAACTGTCAGAATTTCAAAGATAAAGAGCTTCCAATTGAACACAGATGTGTTTTATTCCATTTTTTCCCGGGTTCATTCATGGTGGATTCAAATTTGACCGCTTTGAATGGCTGTCATTGTGTCATTCACACATCCATCCCTCCCCACTCACTGAGCTGCCCGGCGTCTCCTGCTGTGGCTTTTCCGACTTCCATGTTCCTGTCTGCCTTTTTTAGTAGCAGTGCGGTTGTCATTTCGTTGTTGAGTGGTTTTCCCCTCTGTGTTACACATGTAATCAAATCGCCATCCAAACCACACACCTCACCACATGTCAGCGAATCACCATCACTCGCTACCAGAGCTGTGACCAATCACATCAGGCCTGTCCGTTCACAAGGGGTGAATTCTAGGGCTAGGCATCTGTATTAATCACACCTGACAGGGTTAATGGATGTCTGACGTTTTACCCTTCAGTTATCAGACACAGGTTCTGATATAAGGGCTATTTTTAGCCATAGTTCTTCCAGATATGTTATTTTCAGGTTTTAACTTTTAACATAGTCTGACAGTAAATTAACTTTTTGAAACTTTTTTTGCTGTTTTTGTCTACAATTCAAATGAAGGCAATATTTTAGATGTTGGCATATACACTGCACATTAAATATTTGATAATGCATCCAATATTTATTTATATAAATAACTAAATAAACAAATAACTAAGTTATTTGCTTCAGTTCAGTAATTAAATTATTCTGCTTATATTTAGCATATTTACCCAATTTAGGCAGTCATTTCACATGGAACGTGTGACAACAGATATACAAAGTACATTTGGATTTGTTTAAAGTTGGGGTCACCTGGTAATATGACACGCATTTCATGCAAAAGTTGTGTGTAGAAACTATTCTAAAATTTGACCTTATTCTTGGCTTGCAGGGTTTTCATCTGTGTTGGACCAGGTATCAAGCCCTTTCACTGCGTCTCTGGAGAAGAACTCCGGGAACATGCCAGTCTGAATTTACCCAGAACTCAACAAATGTCTAGAGCTGCTACATGTCAAGGTACACAGTGTTCTGTGCAGAATTAACATTTGAAAGTAATGACAGAAACATATTGACATGCAATAGTAGAATACACTGTCCACAAACTGGGTTCACAATGGGTTATGAAACAAAAAAAATATTGTATGAACTGTTTAAATTTACATAAGGTCTGGAATTTTTGCAACCCTGTTGAGAGGAATACGTTCTTGTTAGGAATATTTATAAACAAAAATTGAATAAACAATGTATACAATAAAAAAACTACAATGGAATGGTTTACAGTAGAAAACTAGAACACAATAGTGAATAGGGTTGCAAATTTAGCAGTTAGTTATTTAGCACTCGGTAGGGGCTAGCTAGTTTGGTACCCAATTTTGGGTATCTAACCTGTCTAATGGTTGTCACAAGAAAAAACCTGGGATTCGTGTTTCTGATGCTGTGAAAAATTCTGGACACCAGAGTTTATTACTATATTCTTGGAAAGTGCCAGAACAGCTCTGCTCTACACAGATAAATACACCTTGTGAAATATGTAAGCACAGATGTGTGTTTCAGAGGAAATGGGTTGCTCTAAACAGTGATCAGGTTGAGTTTAGACTATATAATGTGTACAGTGGAAGTCTGTCAGGCTCTCATACTGTAGCCATTATACTGCATATGTTAACGTTCAAAGAACTTCCTAAACATTTCCCATAATTGACCTTAAAGGCAGTGCTACTATAACCTGACAGGAACCATACTGCCGTTCACCGTGCCACTATACTGGATGTCAGTTACAGCCAGGAGTGTCAGATTCACACACTCACACACATGTGGTACCTTACACAGTGAAGTTTCATGTATACTCAATCAGGGATCTCGGTGTTTGCTCTTAAACAAACAAGAGTAAACTAAACCGTGATTGCGTGCTCTTTGTTTACATCCACATGTATTTGAGTCGGGCTTTGAGGGGTCTTGATAAGGAATGTGAAAGTTAGACTCGTGAAAGTTGGGTTTGGTGGGTAGTCACGGTTGGTGTTTTGGCTCTGGGTTTGAATGTATGGTTTACCCATCCTTTAATTCTCCTGCTCAGAGAAGAACTTCGAACGCTCCTCGAACTCCTCCCTGCTCTCCATCCTCCTCAACTCAAAACATGTGCGGGTTTGATTTCCATGCCCTTGGCAAAACCACTCCACCGGGAGCTTTTGTGGAAAACTTCATACTTTTAGCAATCATTTGTGGCCGACTAATTTGCTCCCTAGTTTGAGTTTACATTCCGGAGTGTGACATGATCTATTTTTGCAGAGATCCGGAGTGAGAGAGTGCTTACATGTAATGTTTGGCTTCTAGAGCTGTAGAAAAAAAGGAGTGAGATATTTACATTCTAAATACAGAGTTCTAACACTGCCTAACTAAATCAGGAGCGTAATCTCTCTCTTTCTCTCTTTAACCCTTAACATTGCTCTGTATACATTACAGAAGGCCTCCCTCTCCTTTACCAGCAGTTGTACCAAATGGTGACATAAAACTTGTAGGCTTATTGGTTCTTAAGGATAAATGTTAGATGCTCTCTCTCTCTCTTTGTAAGTTGCTTTGCATAAATGCATCTGCTAAATGAATAAATGTAATGTAACTTGTGTCAGTTCAAATCAAATGAATCACTGGAGTTGTATGTGGCCTTATAGACACAATCACACGTCGATTTCCAAGCTGGTTTGTGGTAGTTATTTAATGCTGGTTTGATGCTAATCAAGCTGTTGGACCATGCTCTTCACAAGCAAACTTACCTGATAAAGCTGGTTAACCAGCATGGTTTTCTGGTGAACCAAGGAAGTTTGGCTGGTTAAGCTAGTTAAAAGGGCTTCTCGGGACACCAGCATCCAAAACACAACATATGCTGTTTATCAGCTATGCTAGTTTTTAAGCAAGGCTTTGCATTCAATCTTACCAAATCCTTACATTCTTAGTTGCCTTTGTAGAAAGAAGAGCCTGTTCATGGGTATATGCACCATGGTTGCATGTATTTACATTGGAGGAAATGTGTTAGGACAATGTTTAAACCCTGCTTGGTATGTGATTTCTCTACCTCTCGTCATTTGCCTCAGTCCAGACCTTGTGCAAGGGGAGTTTTTGTTGGATTCTTTCATCCTCCACAACAACAGCAGGAGATTATTACTTACCTCCTTTTCTAAATCCTATTAGAGAATATTGAATATCCAGCGTTTTGTTTAGTTTTTTTATGGCTTGTGGATGCGTCCATTTGTAAGGTCACTGGCAGACCTCACATGTCCTACCGTCTCAGGAGTTTCATACTGGAAAGTGGCTCATCCCGGCCAAGCCAAACGGGATGACGTAAGTTTATTTGTTATGGTCAGTAATCCATTTATCCTGTCATCCCAAACCGCACACACACCCACACCCTCACCCCCGAAACCTCAGAACTCTGTACGCTTTCTTTTGGCAAAGTTTAAGCAAATATCAGTGCAGGCTGGGTCCCCTTGTTAAACAGCTTCTCTGATCTTTGTATTTTCTTCCCCCTCTCCTTCTGACTTTCTCTTTGTTCATCTCTTTCTCCACCTTCTTCACATGCACCTCTTTAAATTTATTGAATTGCAGCTTAATTTTTTTGTGTCTTTGATTAATTGTAGGTCTGATTGTTGTAGGAAGAAAAAGCGTTTTTCAAAACACTCATTCTGCCACCCCAGCTAACAGGGAACATTCTCAGAAAGTTAGTGAACATTCTCTAAAAGTTCTCTATAAGTTATTAACAGCATTCTTGCAGTAACACTATTAGAACTTATAACGTTATGTCATATATATCAAAAATATTATTTTTAATTGCTACTGTAATGTTTTAAAATTCTTACAGAATTAAAAAAAGCTTATATAACATTCTATAACATTAACATTAAATAACATTCTTATGGCCAAGCAGTAAGATTACTAGTTTTTAAGGTCTAAAATGTTAGATGTTTTGAATGTTCCTACAACTTTTAAAATAACATTTTTGTTACTTAATGGAAACATTATGGAAATGTTCTTACAACCTAAAGTTGTTAGCTGGGACATCACATGCCTATAACATGCAGTTTAGTTGATTGGTCAATACTTTCCATAGATCATTTGCTTTAAAGTAATACTCTACTCACGCTCATGTTGATCATAACCTATGACTTTTCTCTGTATAACACAAATGTTATCAAAATGTCAAAACAACTTTTTCCATACAACAAAAACTCACTGGCTGTCAAGTTCAATTGCAATTTTTTTGTGCTTTGAAAAACAAGAAAAGGTCAGGTTTGAACCCAGGTCTTCACTTCACTTACTGTGGTGTATGTGTGTAAAACAGAAACAGAAGACTGCTTGTGTATTCCAGCTCTCTCTGACTGATGTTTTGAAGGTTCAGGGTTTGTCTGTCCTCTCTAAATGTGCTCGATCTCTCACCTGCTGAGGTAACAGTTTAGCATAATCACCAGGGTGCCTCTTCAGAAGTCACACAGGTGTTTATCTTAAGGTGACATTGAGTTCCACATTCTTCCTGTTTCCCCTGCAGCTCTGTTTCTCTCTTGCACCTTTTCTGATTTACTAGAGCTGATTCCAGCCTCTTCTCAGCTACAAATGTTTAAAATTGTAATCACAATTAAAGCTGCAATCTGTAACATTTTTGGTTAAAGCAAGCTGAGCAAGTATATAACAGATACAGAATACCTCTCTTCGTAACAATAGGTTTATAATAATGATTTATAATTTGTGCTGTCAGGTCCCATTTCCTGGGAAATGTCAGATTGGCTTCATTTGACTTTAACATTTGTAAAAGTCAAATGAAGAAAGTAAAAACAAGTACATAAAGTAGCCTGCAGTTTTATGTTTCAAACAGATGACGACAGAGGCAAAAGTTGCGGATCACAACTTTAAGTACAATCATTATTTGTTTTAGCTAATTAATGGACATAAACCTTAACTTGAAAATAAAACCTTTGTGGGATTTTAAATCATTTTAAACAAATAAAAGTTATGTAAAGTGAATATATTTATATAGATTTATTATCCAGTAGAAACAGTGAATGGAAATCTGAATCAGCCAGCAGGACAGAAGTTTTCTTAGATCTAAACGTGATGACCACAAAGAACATGAGCTAACAATTTTATCTGAACCATTTGGTGTTTTACTCTCAGTGGGGTTTAGAGTTGCCCTCAGCGGGCGTCTCTCATTCAGTGGTTTATTTGTCAGCATGTGTTAAATGTTCGACTCCAGTCCATTTGCTTGTACTGTGTTGAATTAGTCGGTGTGAGCTGAGCTTGATAACGGAGGTGAAAGATCACAAACTGTAAGTGTGAAACAGGGTGACAGTTTAACGCTACAGCCTGGGATTTTGTTAAACCTGACACATTATTCAGACAGTAGCGCCCAATTATCTCACCTGAGAGGGTGACGTTGATTTATCAGTCAGATATGAGATATCAAATATCAGTCAGAACAATCAGATCTGTCACTTCCTGTGCTGGGAAAGCTACTTTGAAACTTTAGCTTTAACACACTGCTATGCTTAAAGATTATTTTATTGGGTTTAACCAAATATAGTCAGGTGAATTCAATAAAATTAAAATATATTTTAATATGAATAAAGCCAGTTAATTTAGTTATCAGCTGAAGCATGTTTTAGGTTAACTGAGAGATTCCTTTTATAATGTACACCAAATAAAAAATAAAGTACACAATGTAATGTTTGTCATGTTATAGTTTGTTTGGAAAAACAGATTGTAATAAAGGCATTAGATTAAAATAGATTAATGAAGACATTATTTGCAGTATTTTAATATGCTACTGAGAAATATAACTCAGTATGTGAGGTTTAGATACTTTAGTTTGTTACTCTCAAAAACTGGTAAATTCTCTCTCCCTCTCTCTCTCCCTCCCTCTCTCTCTCTCGCTCTCTCTCTGGAGGAAACAGTTGACTGCTCAGGATGACTCTCTAAATAAATCCAAAATACAGTAGAGTCAGACAAGGACAGAGAGCGCAGGACAACCTTGACACCTATTCTTCATTGTGTCCTGTCCCTGCTGGGGAGAGATGACGGCTGGTGGGGAGATGTGTGTGTGTTTGTGTGTGTGCGGTCAGACTGACAGATATATAAGCCTACATGTATTGCTGGCATAGGTATGAGACTACTTAAATAACTACTATACTTAGTATAGAGATCTGAAAGTGTGCTTATATGTTCTCCAGAGCATCCCACAAGTGTGGCATCTGAGGTTATCCAAAATGTGCTTCAAGAATTTTAAATTTGTAAAGCATCGCTAAAAGTATAAACCTGTGAGAGAAATGTAGAACAAAGAATAACAATAGTATATTTTTTAGACGAACTTGAAGGATCTTGCAATATTCAGACTTAAATTATTAAAACCTTTTAAAAGGTGGAATTCTTAGAAAAACCAAAAAGTTAGGACATGTCTCATTGTCTCGCTTGTTCAGTAGTTAAGTGCAATTCTGCCAGGGAGTCAATTTTAGGCCCTAGTGAATTTGTGTTCACAATATACTGATTGACGTCACTGGGAACTAAGAGGTGGTATGAGTCACAGTCTTAGTCTGGTAGGGGTGAGGTCAGCAAAACTGATGTTTTCTCTCTCTTTACGGTTACTCTGAATATGGCTTTTTTGCGTGGGTGCAACTAAGTTAAATAAATCAAATAAACTATCATTGTGCTGCATGCCACACCTTTTCACAACGGTTCAGATGTGTTCTACGCATAGGCTTGTCCTCACTCCGTTTGAACCCGGGGTCACATGCAGGCGTCAGTAGGCTATGGTGTTATGAGCTTCATATTGGCTCTTTATATTGATGGCGTCTAGAAGCTTCTGTTTGAACAGGGTCCCTGCAGATTGAAAGGACGGTATGTGGACTGCAGAGAAGGTTGTGATAATTGCTGCTTTTGACAGTCAGATGATAGAGGGTCTTAACCGAGACCTACCAGCTCTGTGGCTTACACGCACACCTCCGTACAAACACCCGCGTGCTAAAGCACACATGCACAGACACAGAGCTGATGTCTGCCCTGCATGCTGCCTCCACACACACAGATGACAAAAGGGTTTAGACCCGAGAGGAGGGATGTTGACATACATGCTAGGTGTGTGAGGAACTCACACTAAATGAGACTTGAAACCCCATGCACACAAACACAAAGACTCATAGGGAGTTAATACAAACTAACAATTTTAGGTTGTAAGAATGTTTCTATTACGTTCCTATTACTGTAACAAAAAAACATTAAAAATTTTATTTCAAAAGTTCTAGGAATGTCCTTTTTTTAATGTTGTATTAACATTATTGCTTGGTTATAAGAATGTTTTCAAACATTTTTTAAAATTCTGTAACGTTTTTAAAATGTTCCACTAACTACTTAAGAATAACATTTTTGATATATGATATATAATGTTGAAAAAGGTCTGCTGACATTACTGCAAGTACTTGACAACATTAAGAGAACTTTTAAAGAACGTTAGCCAACCTGTCATGGCCACATAAGAAACGTGGAGACATTTTAGTCACAGTTTAAAAGTATGAATTGCATTCCATCTGCAAATTGACCTTCTCTCTGAAGTAACTTTAACTTTTTGCAAAACTTTAAAGTCTTTTTTGCAGTTACTGTACTTTCAAAAAGTTGATGATGAGATGCTACAGTGTCCAAATAATTGTGTCTTGCATATGTATTGCTTTTTATTTAAAACCAACCAACTTATATTATTATTTTCTACCAAAGATTGTGTTCTATCTTTTATTAAATGCCCCTTGGGTTGATATTTATTGCAGTGGCATTTATACATTTTTAGTTGTTTTGAGACCACTGTGATATGTTTAGTAAACAGACTTAAAACCTCCATGAAATCATTTGAGGAGCCTGGTTTCCTTCTCTGTTTTGAGACATTATTTTCTGTTTTATTATTATTTTTAAATAGCCTATAGGCCCTGTCACTGATTGTATATGCTAAATCACAAGCATGAGGAATTAATTACTCTCTCTAAATGTCTGTGAGGAGTTTAAAGAGAAAGAACAATCACATTGTTCTGAAATGAGAGGTAGAATTAAGTTAATTATATGTCTCGCACCATCTCTCACCACAACAAATTCTTGGCAAATTATTACAGAATCCTGTTGGAATTCCACACGGCCACAAACATCAAGCAGTCGTTTTTTTGGTGATGACTGTTTGCTTGATTTCTTGTTCTGTCTGAGCGTCTGGGAGCCACCCTGTGGCACATCTGTCCAGACTGTAGCTCCGCGGGTGTGTGAGTTGTAAGCACTCTTGTGGTTTTCAGATTCTAGAGATTAAATAACACTGGAAGAGGAAGACGAACACTTCTCTCTAGCATTCAACAGCTTTAAGAGAGAGCCAGACAGAACCCTCCATTCTCTTCATTGTCTGTCTAAGACGCATTTCTTCAAGGAAATGAGAGGGAGATCCGGGTTTATTCAGAGAGATCAGCGTGTCTGTCGTCGGCTTACATTACATGAAGGGTTTCGTGAATGTGGAAGTGGGATGGGTCCTGCGCACGTTATGAACTGCAGATATTTCATTTTATTCAATATGATCATTCGAAAAACTCTCAAGCATGAATTTTTAACAGGGTTGATTGTATTTGCTTTCAGACTGAGGAAGGTACACGCCAAACTTTGAGCCAAGTGGATTTTAACTCTAACTTCCAAAATAAATACAAATTAAGATGCATGATTATTGTCTGTCATCACCTACCCACCCTCAAGTCCTCTTGAAAAACTCTTTCAAGAGTTTTTCTTCTGGAACAAAATGTCAAAGTAACTCCTTACAAAGAATAAACATGATGATCACTTGCTACCAAGTTCATTTCAATAAAAAAATTTGAACCCTAATCAAAATGGTTCTAAAAGACTATCCTGTCTTCCACTTGTCACTTGAAATGTGTTTTTTTTTTTTGTCATGTCTTATCCTGCCTAGGGCACCAAGTAAAAACTTCTACTATTGACCTATCGAGAAAAACACAACAAATGCATTGTGCCTGTTATTTGAATATCAACACACAGTGTGTTTTGCTCTGTGGAAAACAATTTCTAAACACCCTGTCTCTCTTCTGGTTTTATGGACCCGGAGAGAAACAATGTGTTCTCCACAGTTCTGAGAAACAGAACAGATTGCAGGCTGTTTACACGGTAGAGATGTGTGATGAGTCAAATCTACCAACAACCAATCAGAGGACAGAGATTTATTTTCTTTTAATTACTAGAAATAATTGATCAATTGAGCGTAGACACATGTGAAAGTTCTGGGCTTGTCTCATTCTTATTTATTTATTTTTCTCATCTGTTATTGCTGTTGTATTCTTTTTAGCACGTTTTGAAACGCTGTCATTTCAACACAAACATCATTTCCACTGGAGAAAAAAATTGTGCTTTATTTATTTATTTAGGTTTCCAGGAAAGCTGTGTTATCCGAATAATTCGTCACAATTAATGACATTAGGGTTGGTATTTTTATTCAGATTAATTTGATTTTCCTGTTTGAGATAGACTAATACAAGTAGAGGGGAGCAGACAGTGTGTTGGCGTTCAGGCCAGGAACAGATGCACAGATCTACAAAATAGCAGCGGGGGCAAGGTAATCTTTGCCAGTTGATGTGGCTGACAACGTTGAAACAGTACACAGCATGGCGGAAACTTTTCAGGGTGGAATGCAGCAAATTATATTCCCTTGTGCAATGAAAACACAGAAAACTTATTGCCACATGAGAGAGCGTGGAACAAAGGTCTGGACGACTGAACCTGTCTGAAATGATGATTAAGTTTTCTGTGAGCCGCATTTGCTCCCCCACTTTCAAGCCTGTTTTGAATTTACAAAAGACAAATTCTTACCCTGTCTGATAACACGATTGAGCATTGCAGTTCTTTTAAACTATTGATGCTTTAGCATATAAGATCTGCAGGCCTTTGGTTTGCTGTATGTTTTACAGAAAGCGCCATTATCATTTCCAGATGTGGCCATGGAACAAAACGCAATATTTATCAAGGGCAATTTATTAATCAGGCGTGCCTGCAGAGGCCATGGTGTGGACCTATGAGAGAGGGAACTATGGCGTAGCAGGATGGGAAGATGAAAGCTTGTATATGATATAGGGGCCACTGTAAACCAATCTGGCCAACATTATAAGATCAGGTTTCTGAAGTATATGAGCTGCCTTTTAATGAACAGGTTCATTTTACTCAGTGCTCATCAAATGCCTCTTTGGTTTTTAAAGCAAACGTTGTGTCAAACTTTATTATGGTCCAAATTATTTAAAGGAGAGAAAGAGAGAGAGAGAGAGAGAGAGAGAAAGCGAGAGAGAGACTATTGGGTATTTGTTTAAACATGAGCTCTCTCTTGTTATATGTGATTTGAATCCAGATGGTTTGCTCATGTTTTACAGTAAACAGTAAATTTAAAGGGTTACTTTCTTATAAAATCTGATCTGTCTGAAGGACAAAAGGATGAAATATTGTATAAGCATGTGAGAATAATCTTGCTTGTGTATTTAGATTAATCCATGAAGATTCATTTTAGCTTGTGTGTTCTGACCTTGGTGAATGACAGAATCACTGATCAAATTATCCAATCAGATCAAAGCCCTTGTGTTCCAGGATGGCTGTTGCCATGGTACCTCTAAGTGGCTTGAACACACAGGTGGGTCACACCTCAGGTGTGTGACCTTACACAGGAATATGACAAACAACATGCCAAGGTGACACATTCTCACCCCAGTCACTTCTGTAAAGAGCCAACAGACTAACAGCATTACTGTTGGTAACCTAGTGCTAATGTCTCTGCAGAAACTACCCCTGTTATTTTAACTAATTAGAGAGATGTTGAGAAATTCTTCACAAATTTTCATATAATGGTCCAGTAATATTAAAGCTGCAGTATGTAACGTTTGCCTCACTGTTGCCATCTCTGTTTGAAATATAAAATTGCAGGTTACCTTACGTTCTTTCTTTATTGACATTACCCGGGAAATCAGACCTGACAGCTCAAATTATAAATCATTATCATAAGCTTACCATTGCGAATCAGGGTAAAGTAAGGAGACTGTTTTGAACACTGTTACGTTCTTGCTCATTAGCTGATTTTCTGAGCTTTAAAATTCCACAAGTATCTGAACCGCCTCTCCGTCATTAGTTATGATAATATGCATTTTTTTCTTCCAAGAACTGCAACAGCTTTACATTTATTATAAGCACATATATTATTTTTAAATATTTAATATCTTCTGAGTTATTCTTCACCTTGTAAACTGAGTTCTATTATCAGAGAGCACTATAGCCACAGCTGGCTATTAAATCAACCAGTCTCCTTTTATAAACCTAACCGTCCACTTGGAAGTGAATTTCAAAGATCAGAAACAGAGCGGTAATGTCCGGTGCAACCACTGATAAATTTGTCGCATGCACAATTTTTTTACCAAAATGCTTTTGTATGTCTGTGTCACCCCGTGCTGTGTTTAACTCTCAAATGTTAGTAGCCAGAAAACAGCAGAAATGGACCTGTAATTTGACCTTTTTTTGAGCTATACAACACCATGTACAGCATTGAAATGACTTTGAAAATCATACCTCACTGATGCTTGTTTCCATGTAGACGAATGTTTGTTATTCCCATGTGTTCTATTTTAGTGATCCATTCTCTTTTATTACTCTCTCCTTCATTACTTTTATTACTCTTTTTATTACTTAAATTATAGGGCTGTTCTCCATACAATGGGTGGAGTTTTATGTAATTAAGACTGTACTAATAATAACAATAGATAAATACAAGCAGCTTCACAGCTGATTACAACAGAGCAATTAATTAAGATTACTCAGTACACACATGTAAATGTACTGTGGTACAATGAAACACCAGTTTTTGGGGCTTGGCAGAATCATAGACAGAAGCACTCACAGAAAATATCCATTTCATTGATGTAACTCATGTCTTAGGCACTGTAATGCAAACTGTCACTTTATTGAACAACAAATGTGACAAAGCCCTTACTTTTGTGCAGCTGTCAATCAAATCACTGGGGAAAGTATGTGAGTTTGTAGGCTTGGTCTCTCTCTCACACACACCCATGTATTGTCATAAATATGTTCCTGTCATGTTTGTGTGTGCTTGTGTCCTGGAGTTGTTGCGTCCTTATGTATCTGTAGTATGCAGTATATCTGGTATGCAGACAGAATTCGTTTTGGTTTCTCATGGTTTATTTTGATGACTGTCTTTGCTTTGGACTAAACGTTCCAGCACTTTAATCCAGCAGTTTTTAACCCTGATGAAGTTTCTACACATTTATAACTGATTCATTTTTTTTATGGGATTTGGGTGTCCTGTTTCCATCTGTATACATACAATACATCCAATGAGGGGCCCCTGATAATTTAATAATATCAAATACCAAAGTTATTACTGTAAAAATAACCTTGCATTTTTGCAGTAATTCTTTAAAAATATACTCTTTAGTCAAAGCGAAACATTTCTCTTTACTCCCTGGTGTCTTAGAAGCTTCCGGTAAGAAATGAAAGTGCAATTAATTAAAAGAGGTTGTGGAAAATGTAGCAGCCGTTTTTTAGCTCTGGTCAGAATCCAAGTTAAACCTCCGGTGTGATAACTGTTGTTCATTTCAAAAGTGAAACATTAGAGTGATTAGACCACAGGTATGTACACTGTGACAGATGGAGGTGGATTGTGAGTGTGCTATAGAATTGCACAGTTTCTTGGATTTTGTACAATGAATAAAAAAAGCACTACTATGTTTTGAAAAATCATGATATTATCATGAATAATTATTGTGAGTAATTCTGCATGAAAACTGAAACCTGTCCTATGAGCATCAGTAATAACGTATTGTACTTGTAGTTTAACTTTATATTTACATGTTCTTTGCACAGTGGATTCAAACACTGAATACATTTACCATAGAAAACATTTCTGACATCAAATTATTGTCACCTTAATTCTATTTAAAACCAGGTAGGTAACATTTTTGTTACATTTACATTTATGCATTTGGCAGATGCTTTTATCCAAAGCGACTTCAGTGCATTCAAGCTATACATTTTATCATTACATGAGTTTCCTGGCAATCAAACTCACAACTTTTGCCCTGCAAATGCAATGCTCTACCAATTGAGCTACAGGAACTGGTAAATAGGTGGTCTAAATATATTTATATTAACTTATATCATCTGTGGAAGGTGCAGGACCACAAAATGTTGTCCAGTCATTACATTCAGTCCAAATTAAATGAAAAATAAACTGGGGTGTAATGCACAGCTTGTCTTTAAAGTGTTGCTTGCTTGTCTGTCTGTTTGTTTGTTGAGGTGTAAAATAGCAAACAAAATAAAGAACAGATAATGCTGCTGATAAAGATAAGCACACAAAGTTTATCACTGTTCATCTTATCTCTAGACACAGTTGGCCAGTTTCCCAAAGGAGAGTCACGTTTTTACAGTAACCCTGGGGTAAAATCTTCTGATTTGCCTGCAGATAACATCCAAAAATATGGCAGATGTAAACACAGATGATATGTTATTCAGAGCGAATGATACTGCACAACTTTGTACTGTGATGTTTTGTTTTTAATCAGAACATTTATTGGTTTATGTTTGTTTGTTTTAGATTAAAATGTTTTTGTGAACTTAGACGGGTGCATCTTCAGAGAGTTTGACCTAGAGAATATTACCAGGGTCATTTAATTTTCCTTTTAAAGATGATCAGCTCATCACAGCCTTTGTTTTCATAGGTGGATGGAATATCTGTAAATGTTATTTCTCGCATGGTGCACAGAGACTCATGTAATTAGATGTCTGACAGGGATTTTTTACGGTTCGTTGTGAGGTAGGTCAACAAGTAAGATTTTCCAAATGTATTTTGGACTGAAACATGGCTCTTTATGGTGAACTTTTCAAACTTTGTATATTCACACGGCTCAGAATAGGTGGATTCCCATTTCGGACACCTGTAACAAGATTTCCCATCTCACATTTAAATAATACAGCTGCATGTTTCCATCTTAGTGCTACAGGGTGACAAATGTGTGCGAACTGAGCTTTACAAAAACATTTCCACAGTGCGGCGTGACCACAACAAGGAGCCAAAGGTTTCCACTCGAATGTCAGTGCCACCCAACCACTGACAAAATACACTGACAAGTGTTTGGTCTAGAACTTCACAGTGTAGCCATTTAACTGAGATACCTTGACTTGGTGGAAGGGAGATTTCCAAGTGTGTGTGTGTTTGTGTGGGTCTCAGGGGGTGTTGGTTTTGGAGAACAATCAAACTGGCATGAGGCATCAGTGGTCTTCATTGTCGTTCAATACATCCCGCCAGTTTTATTGTGGTTACAGTTTAAGATAAACTCCCAGTCCAGTGGAGGCACGACTGCTCGCTGCGACCGCTTTTTTCTTTATTTACTCTCTGATGTGTCTTTTGAAAGACTTTCAAACAGAGGAGAGGAGAGGGAGAAGGGACTGGAGATAGAAAGGAAGGTTCTATTCTAGCATCATGCATTCCTCCACGGTCTCTGGAGTCTGATGGTTTTAGAGGTATTAAGAAATTCAGAGACCTGGATGGGAAATGTTTTGCTTTTCCAAAAGCTGAATGTTAGTGTAAGAATGTAAGTGTAAGAGTTTAAACTCACCTGTATCAAAGCACATAAAATTCAGTCTGACGAGACCAGCAAGTCATTGTAAACATCATCTTTCCATTCTTTTTCCTTTTTACATGAAAACATTTTTAATGTGCTCTTTAAAAAAAAGGAAAAAAATTGAGGAATCCCAGCTAACAGGGAACGGTGGCTAGCCTTCTTTAAAAGTTCTCTTAAAGTTCTCTCAAAGTTATGAAAAAATGTTCTTTCTTGCATTAACATTACTATTACTGCATGATAACATCTAAAAAAAATTAGAACATTCCTAGAACATTCAAAATAACATTTTTAGCTTTTTTGTTACTTAATGGAAACATTCTTACAACCTAAAGTTGTTAGTTGGGATTCCTTTTCTCCTGCTCTGTGTTAATCCAATTACCCCACACCTGCAGAGCACACTCATCCGCCAAATCCTCCCTCCTCCAGCACCTCTCGCTCCCTCTATCATCCTCCCTTTAAAAATGGTTTTGCTGAGAAATGGAATAATCTGTCAGACTGTTAACGTGGGTCCGGTTACACACCTGCCAAGTTTTAAGCTGAAAGAATAACACCAAACTGTTTTGAGGTATTTGAGAGTGGATTAGAGAGAATTCAGGTACAAATCCAGAAACGCTCCAAAATCCGGGGCTCTCGTAGTGTGTGATTCACTGTGTGTTTTACCTTGTACTTTAATGTCCTTTTTTTGATGTTTAAAGTTTATATGAAACTCGGCTGTCAGCCATTTTCAGCAGGAGATGAAAAGGTGTCACCATATTCTCTGATAACTTCTGCCCGCCACACTTCATTTCACAGGAAGTCATTGTTTTGATGAATGACGTTGGACGGGCTTTCAGAAAAGCAAATTTACGGAAAAAATGTGTCTCCGTGACTGTTTGAGCTCACCGAGACATAAACCCTTCTGCTGAGACGTCTTTCATCCTGAGCTGTTCCTGAAATCTGTCGTGAGAAAATGGGGCAATCACTCAAAACAGAAGTTCCTGTATCTACTGAAGGACGAAAGCCAGAACAATCCAAATGCACCTTGTAGGCCTCTGTTTGACTTCCTGTTTAATGTACAGCAGACAGGTGACAACCTAACTCTGTCCACTCAGCCTTTTAATTTAGAGTTTCTTCCTTTTGGAGCAGACCTGCTCAAACAGGGTTTGTGTTGTTTAAGATAAAATGTGACCTTGCTCCACATCTCACGCTCTAGAACCCCAGACAGTTTTGCCTTCAGTGTACTGCTGAGAACATCAGAACAGAACCATTTTACACTTATAACAGCTTATAGGAAAGATAAATCACACATGAGATGTCTTTAAAGGGACATTTCACCTAAAATGAATTTACTTACCGTCATGTTATTCCAAACCTGTATGACGTTTTATCTTCTGTTGAACACAAAAGAAGATATTTTGAGAAATGTCAATGGGTGCCACTGTTGTTTGGTTACCAGCATACTTCAAAATATCATCCTTTGTGTTCCTCAGAAGCAAAAGTCATACAGGTTTGGAATGATACAAGGGTGAGTAAATGGAAGAATTTTCAGTTTTTTGGTGTACTCTCTTTAGAATCTCAATCAGCAAATTTACTCTGATTTAAAATGTGATCTTTACTCTGATCTTACTCAAATTTAAGCTTTCTAGATCTAATGTTGTCTCGTCTACAGTTTAGAAGAGATCTGTATTTGAATACATAGTGTCAAACTGTGTTCAGATTCCACTTTTGTTGAACAGATCCATATTCTTACTGTACATGAGCAACTTCTGAGAAATCAACATTTTCTTCTAGAAATACATATACTTCAAACATAATCAGGAATTGTTGAACAAGAATATATTGCGACAGAATTCAAAATGCCTAGAATGAGCCTAGAATGAAATAAACCGAATGAATGAGCGGAGCATAAAATCAATTTACTGCAATATGATGAAAGTCAAAAGTTGTTTTCAAGTCATAGAGTATTTTTATGCTTTGGGGGTGTTCATGACAAAGTAAAGCCATATGATTACTCACACCATGCTCTCACCGTCCATAATAAGCAAAATAAAACACTACTTGGAAAATAACATTAAAACTCACGTAGCCGATTACAGAGATTGTTCCATTATACATCCGTATGAAAAATGTGCGTAATTACAGCAAAACCTGTCATAACCGACCCACGTCTTTGAATGATGTTTGGGATTGTTGAAGTGAATTTATGCTTTCTCGTGACACACCCTTAGTGACTGTGTTTTGTGGGCCTGCAGTAGAGTAACTCACAATCTGCTGTTTTTCTAAATCTTGGGCTGAATCACTTGATGAAGCAGGATGGAGAAACTTACTCTGTCAAAGCCTGACATCACAACGCTTTGCTCTTCTGAACACCAGGCCCAGGAACATCAAAGCTCAGACCCCTGTGTTTGTGTGTGAGAGTTTATGTGCCTTTTCTTGCTATGTCCCATTTGAGTTGTTTTTTGTTGTATTAACATAACATGTCATCAGTAATTTGATGATGTGAAGTAGCTGACTGCGTCTCTTTCACAGGGAAGAAAAACAATAAAAAAGCTTTAGGAGCAGAGAAGAAAAGAAAGCAATGAAGAAAAGATGTCCCCCTCAAAGAAAATGGCCATCAGCCCTCGTGCCATCTGTGTTACCCACTACCCACTCTAACCCTTTTTGATTCAAACTCCCTCAACTGAAATCAGAAACAGACCAGCTGAAGCACTTAAAAACAGTGAAATTTAAAAGCCTTTTACAGAAGTAGCTTAAAGTTTCCACTAGATGCCTTTAATTCACAAGCTTTGAAAAAACAAAAGCTATGAAATTTCAAATGGAATAAAACATGAATTATTCTTTTGTCTTCACAGGGTCACATAAAATAAGGAAGAACACAACAGCAAAAAGGAGCGGATGCGTGCAGCTGTATGGAGAAAAGTGGAGTCAAATCACTTATGCTGTTCACACACAAGTAGGTAAAGCGTAGTTCCGTTTGCTCTCATTATGTTAAATATGATTGACCCTGGCAGACCATGTTTCTTCCTCATGGTGTTACGGTTCAACTTATGCGGTTTCAGGACATAAACATTGTATTCACTTTCCAGCATGTAGATTTACTTTACTGTCATTTTCTATTAAACAGAAACCTAACAATACTTGAATCAGGTCTCGCTCTGTACGAGAGCAGGACTCGATGATGAATAGGCAGTCCTGAGGCGCTCATAAGCTGATTAATATGTGTGTATTGTGGCTGGCAGTGAGGGGGAACCAAAGTCACCCAGCACACCTGCCCTGAGACAAAATATCAACATCACGGGGTAATTGAACGCTAAAGAAAGCACATGCACACACACACAGGCATATATCCTTACAAACCCACTTCAAATAATCAGTTCAAAGCAGCCACTGTCTTCAAAAGTGCTCAGAACTATGAAAAAGGAAAAAAAGGCAAGGAAAAAAATTAAAATGACTTGAAAATTGGGTAGGGCAGACCAAAGTCATCATGTTACATTTATTTTCTGGCTTTGAGTGTCTTCGATTACACTGTTTGTATTTTATGACCCTGAGAACTTATTAAAACTCTTGCTTTGGTGAACAGAGAACTCAGAGATCCTCGCGGGTCCCTGTACACTCCACAGCGCACGCAGATGAGCACTCACTCATAACAATAAAACACACACCACTGTTTCATCTCCGACTCTAATGCAGTCGTGTCAGTCTCATGTCAGTTTTAAACACAGGCTTTGAGCAGAAACACATTTGAAACAGCACTAAAGAGGTCTAAAGAGAAATGGAGGGGAAATATATGTATGGACAGGGACGATTATTGGCTCTCCATCTGAGAGGTCAAACTCGAAGTTATCCGAAGAGACTTACAGTGCATTCAAGGTAAAACTGTTATCAGTTATCAGAACCTATGACAGCTGTTAGTGAGGCAGAGCTTCAGACTGAACGTGGTGGCCCTTTGACACCTATGACCAGATTCGCCACTGACTAGAGCAAAGGACAGTTTTTTATATGACTATTTTTAAAGGATACTGACAGCCTAAAGTCTAGTCATTCTTATGTATGTGCATGTAGAAATAAGTGATGAAAAGTGAACAGTCGTGTGTGTGGGGGGGTTGGGGGGTTACCTAACCATACATTGTGGACAAATTGGTCTGTATCTAACAAATCTGAGCAAAACCTCCTTTTGTCTTTAGATTTGTCTTCATTTGTAAAAACGCTATATATATATATATATATATATATATATATATATATATATATATATATATATATATATATATATATATATATATATATATATATATAACGTTTTTTGTATTGTAAAAAGGCAAAAACTTTTCTATTAGGGTTAGAGTGTGGGTTAAGTTATATTGTTTAGAACTTGCTGTGTATTTAAACAATAGAAGTCTATGAAATATCCCCATATCCCCATAAAACATCAGAACACAATGTGTGTGTGTGTCTGTGTGTGTATGAAAAATATATGTATGATGTATATACTGGCCTTGAAACATGTGATCCCCTTTGCTCAATTAAACAGTTCTGTATTCAGATAGTCAGTGGGAGGGCCCTCCTCATGACCCCACCAGCATCTGTGTGTGTGTGGATTGAAATATCAGTGCTTTGATACTGAATCCTTCTTGTCTGTTAACTTTGGCTAAGCTGAAGGATTCTGGGGATGCTTGCCTGTATGTTCCAGTACCCCTCTCTCATATCCACCATACACACATGAGTGCACAGACACATGAATATTTATTTACATATATAGGAATGCACACACACACACAGTACCGTGTAAGAGCCCCCTCCTAGTCCCAAACCACATTGAGAGATGATGAAAAGAGAGTAAAAAAGATAAAGAAAATGAAAGAGAGAGATTCCAAGTGAAGACAGTGTGAAGGGCTCTTGTGGTGAGCTGCTATCTCATGTGTCTGAGAGAAAAGAAGGGAAAACAGTCTTCACACAAAAGCCCTGCTCTCTCTCTCTCTCTCTCTCTCTCTCTCCTTTCTCAGATGAGAAAAGTAACCCTATTTAAACGTGTTTTTTTGTTTAAAGTTAATAGTTTATCCTTTTTAGTTTAATGTGGAGAACTATTATATGGGCTATGGGGGGATGGGTGTCGGGGGTGTAAGAGGGTAAGTGGATTGTAGGACATTCATTTGTTTGGGGGGGGTAATGGAAATTTTATTGTATAAACAAACACCTTCTCTTTTCTTCAGAAACCATCAGGGGCCCAGAGCCTGTCTATGAGCTCCTAGGAGGTCACATCACCCGAGTCCAACTGCCCCTTACCAAACTCACCACATCAACATGGTATTGAGCAAACCCTGAAACAAATACTGTACCTCACAAAATACACTCACAACTAAATACAACTTTCCTACCCAGATAACAGGGAACAGTCCAAGAATGTTGGCTAACGTTCTCTAAAAGTTCTCATAGTTATGGAAACGTCCGTAGAACTTTTTAGCGTTTTATATCATATACATCAAAAACGTTATTCTTAAGTTGTTAGTAGAATGTTTTAAAAACGTTACAGAATCAAAAGTGTTTGAAAATGTTTTTATAACCAAGCAATAACGTTAATACAATATCATAAAAACTAGACAGTTTGAACTTTCCTAGAACATTTAAAAACAAAATTTTTAACAGTTTTGCTACTGTAATGCAAACATTAAAAAAACATTCTTACAACCCAAAACTGTTCGCTGGGAAAGTGCGTAAAAATCGTTTAAAGCAATTTGTCAGTTGATAGCCTTAGATAACTAGATTTTGCCTTTGCTTAAGAGAGGTCAGTTATGGATATGTAGGCAGGGGTAAAGGATAATGGTTGTTGTATATGTGTTTTTGTGTATATGGTTGGAAGTGTTGATGGGACAACCCACTCATGCCATCTCTCATGAACCCCTGCATGGACGAGCATAATGTGCTGAGTTTGTGTGGATATTGGGGTCTGTAGCAAACACTTATATTCTGGCTGACTCTTCTCTCACCTCTGTCTTATCAGTTCAGTATAACTGCTGAGAGAGAGAGAGGGCACATGTCTCAAATAACAGCTCACACCGCACACACACTTACTCTTACAATCTGACAGAACCAATAAGTAAGAAGTGTGGATCAGAAGTGGACATGAGGGGAAACTTCCTGTAAGTTTGCTCATACTCACTGAAGCATGCAAACACCTGAGGCTAATACATTCCAATGGTCAAATAGCTATGAAGGAAAGTATTTATTCTACCGTAAATGTTTGCGAACTTATCTATATTTTATTTTTTATTGGCATAAAAAGATGTTCTAATTATGTAAACAATCTTTAAAACGGTAATCTTTAAAATGTATCAGATCTTTAAAAGTTATTTTTAGCCATTCAGGTTATGGTTCATCCATCACAGCGAATAAACCTTTGGCACATGTCCATAATGTTTTATGACTGTGTATCTGTATATCTCATTGTGTTTTTTATTAATGACAGAATAAGTTCAACGTGGCTGATGAAAGGACTTCTGAAATATTTACTGCTATTTTTTATTGTGGACAGATGTGTAACTGTCTCAAAATATAAATTTTAGGGAAAAAATGGGACTGATTATATTTTATAGTAGAGGGAAACAGTAATATAGATTTTTCCGTTGTGATTTACTAATTCATGCCTCAAAGGCCTGTTGCAAAACATAATACACCCATCATATAAAATGTAATTTAAGGAGAAGGGTTGTATGACTGTAAATTAATAAGCTATAGATTGGATGAGACCTCCCCCATCCTTGTGTCCTGTTATCTGAATGGTACCAATCCAGAGCAGAGACGTGAACTCTGTTGTGTTTCATTACCATCAACAGAACATCATCTGATTGGTTTTGCTTGTCAGCTCACCTGCTGGGCTACAGGACCTGTGACATGACTGTATCACACCTCAGAAAATAAAATGGAGCCTGCAAAACATTCTCAGGCGTAGTTTACATTACACAGTTTTTAACCCAAAATGGAAAACTTTTTACGCGTTTTGGCTGTTTGTTTACATAACAATGGCGTTTTGGGGTCCTGAAAATGCAAACTTGCAAACGGGTTTCAAAGTGCTGGTTTATGAAAAACGACACTGTTGTCATTTCTGTATAAACCATAAAAATGCAAATAAGTAGATATCGTCAACTACTGGTCTGGAATGCATAATCAGCACTTTTAGTTGTTTTCGCAGATCTGTGTGAACACAGATTGTTTTGACAATGTTGTTGTGTGTACCAATCAAAAACTGAAAGGTAAAACTTCTATTTTTTCAGTACATTGTGTAAACGTACCCTCAGTTACATTCTACAAATCCTAAGAAGTTCAACTCATCATGATAGAATATTTTCATGTATGTTTCATTTAAAATTCTCAGACTGACCTGGCGGTATTTCCTCTGATCAGGCTGAATGGGGACCAGTCTGGGCGATTATTTTTAGTCCAGCAGGAGAACAGCACTGAGATGACTCAAAATTAGGGTAGGAGCCAACATTCTGATCAAACCGGAGGAAATCCAAAACCATCTCTTGCATGTCCATAACTGGAGCGGCCGGTCGCCTGGGGAACAGCTTTATAAAATCACAAAGCACAGAATCAGAAACAGGCAGCATGGATGCCAGGTCTTCAAACAGCAGCCCTACGATCGATCTCTGTCACATGCTAGCAGAGCCAGTGAAACTTCTCCGTTTGTGTGTTTATTGAAGGGTGATTCTCACTAAGCAGTCCTGATTAGCAAAAAACTATTATTCTTCTCTGTAAAGGAAAGCATTAAGATTTTCCTGCACTTATTCCAGGTATTAACTGAAGTGTTTAGACTGTTAGCATTGGGGTAGCCATTAACATAATGGAAAAGTCTTAGCATTAAAGCTGTTTTTTATTTTGCATTCTGTTAGCTGGTGGATGGATCAGTAAACAGACATGCTGGTAGCATTCAGATGTCGTTATGGCAGGCTGTCATAAATTCAACATGGCTGATGAAAGTCCCCCAGGCTAACTGTCCCCCTTCCAAAGCTTAGATAAAGCACTGGCATCTGTACAGCAACGCAGAAGATACACAACTAGTCAAATATACTGCATTTGATTAATCATATTCAAATTTTAAAAACGTGACGTTAGTATGTAAATATTCTCTCATAGAAAATCAAAATAAAAATGTGATCTCTTAAATACAGCAACAAGACTTTTCTCTTGGAAAAAGAACCCTAGACTGTGCTTAGATATGCCAAGTAAGAGATTTCAATATAAACATTTCTCATCCAGTTTCTCTAAGACCAAATTATCTGAGCTTTGTTATCTACACTAATTTATATAGTTATATAAGGTCTGAAATTTCCTGTCAACAATTACCTTATTCTTCTCTTTTTGCCTTTTTTCTAAAGGAGTTTTTAAAAAAAACAAACATCTGAGACAAAGTTTATACCTTAATGAAATACTTCTGAGAAATCCACCAGTCTTCTGAGCTCTGAAAGAGCAATTACATTTTCCTGTGGGATACCATGTGCAGATACATACATATCATTTGTGCTTTGTTGAGGATGAGCTTTAACCCATGACTCCCTCTGTTTTATCTAACACAGTCTGTTGTTCAAAGCACTCTAAAAGAGATGACTCTGCAGGTCCCTATTTACTTTATTAAGGGGTGAAAATGACCCCCAGGTCAAACCCACCCAAACATCTGAACTCAGATCAGAACAACTGATATCACCAAACTTTATGGGACGTCCTGAGAACACTTTCCCAACTCTGCCCCCACCTTACAAATCACTGTCTCCACTCAAGCAAGAGAAATAAGGCTCGGCTTCCTGTGCTGCAGTCCCAGAGGCTTTTCTCCTGTAACAAATGTTTCCTCTTTAAAATAGCATTTGTTTGTATCGGGTGTCCGATGGGGAGAGATAGTCATACGGTCTCCTCTTAAAACTCATTACTGTGAACAACATCACCTGCCCTGCAGAAACTGCCAAACACAAGCCAAAGAAATCTGAACCCAATTGTTCATTCATAAATTTCCGAAAGGCTGATTTGTTAACAGCAAAGATCAGTCACTGTAATTCCGGCATTTGCATGATTTTGTAGATTTCCACAGGGCTGGTTTTCATATACAGTAAGACCAAGACAACAGTAACTGGTGACTGTTACTGTAAAATCTGCATAATATACATCATCTACAAAAGCAGTATATGATCTAATAGTAGTATACATAATATACAGAAAAAATTAGATGAGTAAACGTTATACTTAGTTAATGATTTGTTGCATTATTTTAGTGCCATGGGTATTATCCTGATGGTGTTTTTGTGCTGTCTTGTATAGCTGATTATTTGCTTGTTTATTTATAAAGCTCATTTGTTTGCCTTTGTTTGTATAATGGTAGCCTTTGTATAAACTAGTATGATGGTTGCTACTGGATTTAAATAGTTCAAGTATATGTGTATATATGCACACACAGAAATATATTTTTGTCTCTTCTATATATATATATAGTAGCACTATGAGTATAGTTAATTAAAATAAAAAAATCTCATCATTTATGACCACCCCTTTCTAAGGTGACAGGAACTTTTAGGATTATAGAAAACAAACCTTGAGTTAAAAAATGCTAAATTTTGCATCTGGATCATTAGTTGATTTACAGTGTGATAATGAATGTGGAATGTCTAAACTGGTTTTATCGTCTTTATTTTTATAGATAGATCAACTCATGCACGCACTCGTGCTGTTGTGTTTTATGTGTGTTGTTAGCTTATGCTCTATGTATTTGTTCTGTATTTGTCTTCTATTTGTTTGCAGTTTTAAATGGAAAATGTTTTAAATATGTTTACAATTCTGAATGAAAATGCTTAATGTAAAAAGGGGGGTGGTGATGGGAAATGGCATAACAATTATTTACAACAAGTAAATTGAATTACCGCGACAAATTCGTGTATAAAACGTAACCTAATGTCCATGTTTTCTATTACAGCTACAAACCCACCCGGTAGTGCAGTAGGTTGTAACAACAGCGCTCTTTGTTCATGACAGTAATTTTGTTTTGGGATAAGTAGTGGATTTCTAAACTACTTTAATTTGTTGCAGATAAATATGGGAATGTTATATCAAAGCCCGAGACACATTGCACACCATCAGCAACAACACTGTAGAGTTACAAACACTGTCCAGTCCTCCCCTACCTTTCTGCATCCACCAGCAAAATCTTCCATCATGCTCTGTCTTCTCATCCAAAAATGTCCAATCCAAAGCTATCTTCTCTCAGCAAGTGTCCTCCACCCAAAGTGCCCTGCTTGCTATTATGTGTGTAACCCTGTCCAGCTGTCTTGCATTCACACAACACAAACTGGACGTCTCAGCATGAATATCATAGGCCCATGACGTTTAACAGCGGTGAGGGAGAGGGACATACGGAACAGTTTCAGAGCTCTGATGAACAGAGAAATATAAAAGCTGCAGAGATTTATGGACTGAAGAACGCCAGAGCAGCTTCTGATGGAAGCAGCCTGCTCGTGACTTCTCAGATCTCTGGAAGTTCTGGGTGAATGATCAATGGCAAAGTTTGAAATCTCTAAACAGAAACTGATGGTTGGAGGGATATGAAATCGTCTCTTTGTTTTTGGTATGTTATGGCTAAACGCTGGTTCTGCTAGGTAGAATTCTATCTTGTGTCTTTGGTAGACCTGTCCAGACCTTTTCCCACACTCTTTTTTTGGTCTATTAATCTCTGGTTCCTGGTGTTGGGCAGCATGCCAGCATGGTTAATGTAGTGCCAAAAAGACTTCATTGAAGGGAGAGAGAGAGAGAGCGAGCGAGAGGTAGAAATAGAAAAGTTCACTCAGGATGACAGAGGAAGAAAAAGAATAACTTACAACAATAGTAAAAATGATAATAGCAATTATGTGGTTATTAAAAACTGATTTGTGTTCTGCTGCCTGGATAATCTTTCTTTCTATTTAATTTTCTCTTCCCTCACTCTCTTGCTTGCTCTCTCGTTCTCTCATTCTGTACTGTGGTCTACATTATGCTGTTTCTGGTCTTTGATCTTTTACTGCACTCTCATCACAGTCCCCTTTCTTCACATTCTCTCTCTCCCTCTGAATAAGTAAACTGTCTTTATCTTCCATTTTATTTCTGTCTTCCTTCTTTTAATGGGTCTCTCCCTTCCTGCTCTTTGGTTTGTTCTGGAGCTGAGACTTGGCAGAGCAGCACAACTCAAAAGATGTTACAAATATGGACCACTTGATCATCTTTCTTGATGAAAACATGACGTCATAGTTATGTGTGTTTTAATGTCTGTTGAAAAGATGTTGTGCTTCCCTTGATTATCTTAGTTCAAACAGTTAATTTCTTAATTATTACATGCAAAACCGAAGGATGAGACAGAGGCCAGCAGTCATAATTTTTGTACTCCAGTAGATTGTTTTTAATTTACAGTCAGTTTATGTAAATACACATAAACATAAAAATATATACCTTGAAGTTCTGGCTACAGTAAGCTAATGAATATCTAAACCATTATTGCCCAGTAAAAAGATACATTTAGCACACATTAAAAAATAGGGCCATGAGTTCACTATGTATGGGGTAAGTTGTCACAATGAGTGCCTGTCAAAAAAAAATCTTGTTTTAGATTTTTCGGCCCCTACAAGAACTACTCTGCGGACCAGCTAGCTATTTGCAAAAATATTTTTGTTTCTACATGTAAAAGCACTAAAATTGCCTGTTTATGTTCAGCGAGGATTTTTATTAATCCAGGCCTTTCGTTTAATTTTGTGATAATCAGACAGTAATTACTCTCGTCTTTACACCCCCCACCCCGTCTTCTCTTTAAACTCTACAGGAGCACACCAGAGTCCTGGCAGAGATGGAGGGGGTTTGTCAGTGGGGAAGCATCCCTGCCGCTAACCCTAATCAGGCAAATCACAGAACAGCCCTAAATCATACACACACACAGAAGCAGACACTCGGAGCCAGAGATATCGCTCAAACATTAGGGGTCGTATTTACATTTAAGCTATACCTACAAAAACATGCAAACATGCCCCACTAGGAGGGCGAAACTTCTTAGTGAAGAGCAGTAAGAAAAACATTTCCCTGTGGTTTAATGGGCCGGACGAGTCTGATTTACCAAATCTGCTTCTAATTTAACAATGAAAACGCAATCTGTTCTGTACGTACATGATTTTACAAGAAAAGGACAGTGAGATACAGGCGATCATTATCTATCAGTTGTGACAGCGGTTATACAGTGAGTAGGTTTGTTCTGTTTTTAAAGGTGGAGCCCCACTAAAAGTATTTCCACTGGCCTCAGTGCTCAGAAAGTGATGATGGAAATCTTCGTTACGAGTTTAAACGCGATGACATACCCGCACGCACACGGAGAAAAGCACATCTGTGGATGAGCGATGCTTTATGATCTTATCCCAGCTAAGAATTTTAGGTTCTAATAACGTTTCCCTAACATTTCCATTAAGTAACAGAAATGTTACATTTATTTTGAAAGTTCTAGGATTTTTTTTAATTCTGTAACGTTCACTTACTACTTCACTTACTACTTACTATGTTCACTTACTACTAATGTTTGATATACGTGATATAATGTTAAAAAAAGTTCTACTAAGGGTACTGCAAGAATGTTTTTGATAGCTTTGAGAAAACGTTGAGAGAACATTAGCCAACATTCTGAAAACGTTCCCTGTTAACTGGGACATTACCTTGCATCAGCTGCATTTAGGCGAAAGTATTTATTTGTTGGTAGTTTTTTCTTCGTTTCAAAAACAGCACATATTCCTGGCACAGATCGGCTTCCTGTACTTTTAAACATAATTAAACAAATATGCCGGTATTGCAGTAATCTGTCCAGTGCTAGCCAACTTCTAAACCTGCAGAATGTCAGGCTCAATTCTGTTCAGATCACCCCGCAGGACTTCAGCAGCTCACTGGATTCAATGGAAACGTTTAAATAGAACCATTTCAGGATGACCCTTTATGACCCTTACATTCAGATCCACCTGTTTTCAGTCTGGAAACCGCAAAGAAACACCAATCCTAAACAAATCTTTCACTTTTCAAGGATTTAAACGGTAGTAGACAGTAAACAAGCACAATTTCTTTTTAAAATAAATGTATGTTATGGGAATCACATAATATTAATACAGGAAATATTTTATGAATAAATATTGCATACATTTGCATACATTTGCATTATTCTGTTAACAACAATAGCTAGTGGGTTATCAGTTGGTACAGTAATATTTACACCACTGAAACAGCTGGAGGTTTCAGAAAGATTTTTCATAATTGAATGCAACAGTCATGAACATATTCCAGTGAAGCGAAATCTTCATTGACGTGTTTCATATTTGTTTCTGTTATGACTGACAAATGTCCATGTGCAGCTCAGTCTAATATCTGTGTATATTAGTGTAGGCATGCCAACAAATGTTGACACAAAGAGGAGAAAAAAGGAGTGCAAGAAAATCTCGGGCCTCTTTGCTGTCTTGTAAAATGCATGAACGCCTACATTATTGTGCAAGCGCTCTGATTTATTTTGGCCTTTATTTTTATGACTCCATATGTACTTCCTCTCTGCATTAGAGGGCCAAAATATGAACCATCAGTGGCAGCCAAACTGGAGTTTGAATTCTTCAGCAATGTGCTAAACATTCGGCAGGCCCAGAACATCTAAACAACGAGGTAAAACACCATTCACATTGATGTCAGTTATTTATAGAAGGGGCTGGTGTAGAACAAGAAAAGTCAAGCGTTAGAATTGATGTTTTCCTGTATGAAGACAGCAGGCTGCGTTCTGAAGAAATGTTCTCACTCTTGTGGATACCTTGAGCTTTAACCACATGGAATATCATATAATTAAATGTCTTAACTAATTACTGTGTTCTGCTCTCAGGCTTTAGTTAATTATATGAATGTAGAATACCCAGTTAACAGAGAACGTTCTTAGAATCGTATATCAAAAATGTTATTCTTAAGTTGTTAATGGAATGTTTTTAAAAAATGTTACGGAATAAAGACCATTTGAATAACATTTTTAAAATCAAGCAATACTGTTAATACAATATCTAGAACATTCAAAAAGACATTTTTAATGTTTTTGTTACTTAATGGAAAGAAATGGTATGTTAGAGAAATAATGTCAATAATGTTAATGTTAGAGAAATGTTCTTACAACCTAAAATTGCTAGCTGGGCATTTGGGCTGTGTGTTTTTTTTAATTATGAGAAATACAGTAATAATTAAATCTGTCTTTATATTTGTCTCCCGAAGTCACTTTTGATCACCTTCAGCTGTCTCATGTGCACTCAGATTAGCTTGCGGTTGGCCGGGGCTCTGATTAGTCTGGTGAGAGTGACAGTGTTCAGGTATAATGAACGGATCACAGTTCTGTTAGTTTCTCTTTTAAGTTCGCATAAGCCATTTCTACCATGTAACCATATCCACTGTGACAAATCCACCAAACTGCTCAACAAGCACTGATTCTCTCTGAGACCTGAGCGTAGAAATGACTTTTTTACCTAACATTTTTCCTCCTTTACTACATTACTGCTACAAGCTGGTGAAATTGTTACCGCTCTTATTTCTGATGTCAAATTGTCTTGTAATATGCTTGTCGGTTTGATCAGGCAAAACAGAAGGACACTGTTATGACAAATCTTTGATTTTTCTTTCTGCTCTATAGGGTCTGTTTTGTTTCTCTTTCTACAAACATTTTCTTATTCTTTAATATAGTTTCAGTCATGGATCATAGAGCAGGTGGTTACATGTGTCTACATGTATGAGTGGGGATTAGCAGGGACCTGATTATACCATATGATATTTATTTCTGGACCAATACAATAATATGATATTGATAATGCAATTTATTTTGTGTTTCGTGCATTTTGGTTAAAAACCTTTAATATATTTGGTTTTCATTTATCTTGTGGACTTTTTGGTTATAAGAATGTTATTTAAACAGGTTTTAATTCTGTAACACTTTTAAAACATTCCACTAACAACTTGAGAAAAACATTTTATATAAGATATAAAAGATAAGATATAAAAGATTTTTGATAAAAGATATATCAAACTATATATATATATATATATATATATATATATATATATATATATATATATATATATATATATTATATATATATATATATATATATATTATTATATATATATATATATATATATATATGTAGAAACTTATATATATAAGTTCTACTAATCTACTAATGTTACTGCAAGAACTTTACTGAGAGAACTTTTAGACAACATTCTGATAATGTTCTCTGTTGGGTTGTTGAAGCTCTACCAACACTGATGAAGCATGGTAGTTTATTAACAATTGCTTTTAAAAGAAGTTTTTAAATATCACAGCTACTATTGCTTGTGTCAGAGGCATAAATAACAAATTACAATCCTTTAATAAACATGTAATTCTTCATTAGGATCTAATTTCAATCTTTTTATTCCTGTTGTATTGATGTGATAATTGGATCAGTTTGTAGCTGAAATACAGCTCTGTTTTTCAGCTCAGTCCAGCCCTGCATCCATCGTTCTCATGACCCACTCTGCTGGACTGCGTTGCTTTAGAATTGCTTAAGGTGAAGATATTTGCCATTTGTTCTCATACACAAGTGATCATTATTTTAAGCATGAATCCAGCCACTTGAGAGGCAATAAAACGTAATGTTTCTCTTGTTTGCAGGGCAAATTTACAGGTGGAGTTTCAACACATGACACCGCTGAGCCAGAGTTCATGCGAACGTGTCCCTAATGACCAATTAAGCGATTTATTTAATCGTTTGCCTTATTTCAGCTCAACCTGCCAAACAGTAATGTGTTGAGCCAGAGAGTCTGGGGGTGTAATAACTCGTTTGAGGCTGCATACACAGTGAAGGGTCCTTCCAAAGGTCTGTGCACACTGGTGCGGTAGTGCTTTGTATATCATACTGAACTGGGGTGAGTCCTGTTTTTGTCCTGGTGGAAAATGCTTTGAGAGTTTTATGAGTGGACTCAGTGTACTGATTTAAATGCGATTTGTCTTTTCTTCCATTAATTCTGAAAACACCAGTTAAATAATACCACACAATGCAACAGCTAATATATAAAACTGTGATCAGTGTTTATTAAAAATTGCACTGTTCCTTTAAAACAAGACCTTTATTTGATAAGAACAATTTTATAATACTAAGAAAATTATCATTTATTTATGTTCTAGCATGTTATTCAGCGGGCATGAAAAACTATGACATGGATTTTGGCTGCTGTAGGATTTGTGCTTCTAAACAGAAACAAACTGAATCAGGGTCACAGGGTCACAATGAATCAAACTGTATGAAACTTTATACCTACAGGACAATAAGGAAAATTTTGCTTAATCAAAACAAACCGCACACAAGTTTTGCATTTGATAATATCAATGGTTAAATTTAATCAAACAGCAGTGATTAATTGTAAACACAGTTTCAGCCCAGCCAAAACGCTGTGCCATTGAAAAAAAAGCACTTACCCACCTGTATTTGTACATTGTGAAATGAGAGGTTCTTAGTTGAATGGGGTGAGTTCCATTAGGTGGAACCAAATAGTTTCTCAATGTCCAAATGTACAATACCTGCCCTTCAGCTTTGATATGAAGGCTTGATAAATTTAAGACCCAGCACAATGGTCTTTAAACGAGCTAAATTAGCAAGCAAACTACAAACAGGGCCATTTTACCCTGCAGTCTTTGACCAGTAATACCTCGGATTTTGCTCCAGGGGTAATTGCTTTCCTCTTCTTTGGCGTGCTTTCACCATTCTCAAGCTCCGCACCCAGTCAAATCATACTTCAATTATATTCCAGCTTGTTTTTAGAAATTATGTCATAAACCGGTTTTATTGCAATAAATTTGTATTTCATCAAATAAAAACGAATCTCGGGCATGGGAACACTGTGTCTGGATCAGAGGAGTCTGAGGTAATGTGCTGTGTTGGACAAACATCCCTCATGTCCACTAGCTGTGTATTTGATCCACATTTTATAGGGGTTTATTGGTTGATCAGTATTGCTCCTTTGAGGCCTTTGCTGTGTTTTGGTCTGACAGATTGGTTATTGTTTCATTTATTCATTTTACTCTGTTTACCGTTCTGTTACATGAGGAATTTGTCCTCTCTTTACTCTCTCCATGGCTTTTCCATGTGCCTCTCACGTGGGCCCCATAAGGATTTTCCTGCTCGTTAATGTCAGTTTAACTTCTAAACTCTCGCTGTACATTTACAAATAGACATACTGTACTTTTAAACCCAGTTCACCTGATTTGTAATTGCCTCTCTGTGGATAGCTCAGTAATTAAAGGGCAGAGTTAAAGCTTCTGCAGGTGAAACGTTCTGCTTGTTTTGCCACAGTGGTGTGAACCCAGCTAACAATTTTAGATTGTACAAATTTTTACATTAAGTAACAAAAACATTAAAACTGTTATTTTAAAAGTTATGGGAACATTCTAAACGTCCAGCTTTTTTTATTAACATATTAACGTTATTGCATTTTCTTAATTCTGGAACATTTTTAAAACATTCCACTGACTACTAAACAATAACATTTTTGATATATTGATATGAAAAGTTAAAAAAACTTGCTACTAATGTTACTGCAGTAATGTTTTTGATAATTTGGAGGGAACTTTTAGAGAATGTTAGCCAACATTGTGAGAGCGTTTTCTGTTAGCCAGGAAGGCACTTTGTGGTAGAAGTTTAGAATGTGGTCTCGATCGTGTGGTTGGCCTTACAGAAGCCGGGAAATTTGTGTGTGTCATTATCAGACCGCTGTTCTGCCATTACACTCGCCGCCTCTGCCTGCTCTTTACAAGATGAAATTTCCCTGGTTAATAAAAGTTTCGGATTCAGTCTACATTTACTTACTGTATAAAGGGTATTAAGCCATTTGCGTGCATCTCGGAGCCACAAACCTCATTTTAGAGTACAGTCATTTGTCTTCATTTTGACTATTGCATCGCCAATAAATGTCACCCTCCTGATTCTGTTTATTAATGCAGACACTCCCCAGATGAAGTGGACTCAGGATCGAAAATGAAACCAGATTCAAATACTTAAATGTTTACCTCAGATATGACCTTCAGTCCGTGCCAAGTTAAATTGAGTCTATAACCAAAAACAAAGACATTGAGGTTTGTTCAGAAATCATTGGGCTATTATGGTCCTGAATGCTTCCCAGTTTGATCAGCTCTAATGAGAGCTTTGCTTTCACTTGCGCCTCTGCAAAACATAAAAGTCACATCAAATTTAAGAGAAATACTTGACCGAGTTGAGGTGCATTTTTTGCAGCTGGTACTTCTGAGAGGGGTGATTTTTTTCATTAGGATTGTTATATTATTATGATGATGTATGACTTGACTTATGATGTATACTTTAAGGCTTTAAAACATTTTTAATTTGAGAATCTGTGTGTTATTCTGATTATTTAGGCTGCTCCAGGGGTGTAGAAACGATTGGAAAAGTGGAGTGGCTATATTAAGACATGAGCCTTTGAAAGGCTCTGATTATCTCCCAGAAAGTGGTTCAACATATTTAGGGTGTGTCTCAATTCACTCCCTAGCTTAGTATTAAGTTCATTGCCTGGGGAGTCCCTCCAAATTAAGTAACTTGCTTTAACATACATTGTCTGTCACACACACTCCCAGCCTCCATTTCTCTGCAGTGAGAGCAAATGAGCCCAAGTTCATCTTTTGGACAAACAGGATTTACTGAAAACAGGAGAAAACTCCATTTATGGTGCACACTTGAGAGTAACTGTTTGTCTGTTGCCATGTATAAAGGACAAGCACTTACTGACCAATCAGATTTCTTTTTATCAGGGCCGGTTTTCACCATTCCAACCTTTAAATATTTTGAATAACTTAATAGATAAAATGAGCCATTGGGCCATATGTGTGCGTGTGTGTGTGTCTGTGTTAAATCGCCGCATCTTACTGGTTGGACTTCCTCATCCTCCAGTCTGAGGAAGTCATGGACTCAGGAGGCCTGTATGTGTGTCCGCCTGTCTGTCAGTGTGTCCTCTCTCCATCCTGCTGTCCTGCACTTCACCCCATCCTGTACATGAGTGTTTATGTGCACTGTGGCCTGTTTCTCTTACCCAGTCGGGTGTGTATGTGTGTCACCCGCTCCTGTGTTTTAAATGTGTCATCGTAGAGCCACTGTCTGCCCCTCTAGATGACCTCCACGGACATCCCTTTAAATCATACATTGGCCAATGACAGCTGACAAAATGTTCTCCATGCTTGTGTAAGTGTGTGTCCATCTAATGTCCCAGCTGTGTAGCTGTCCCAGCTATAAAATATTAGGTTTCCATTAAGTAACAAAAACTTAAAAACGTTATTTTGAAAGTTCTTGGAACGTTCAAAACATCCAGTTTTTAGATGGTGTATTAAGATTATTACTTGGTTCTAGGAACATTATTTTAAAAAATTAAGTTCTATAACGTTTATAAAGCGTTCTACTGACAACTTACATTTTTAATATATGATATATGTTAAAAAAGTAAAAACCAAGAATGCTTTTTATAACTGAGAACTTTTATAGCTAGCCAACATTCTGTTTATCATATTAGTATGGATCTGACAGTGTGTGTGACCCTGCTTTTCTTTTTGTGTAGGGTCAGTCAGAGATGCTGATAGACTGATGCATTCCGGGCAGCCAGAAGAATGAAGGACAGGGCACATCTCCATCCTGTAGCCCCTCTCTCTCTCTCTCTCTGTCCTCCTGTGGCTCTTCCTCACCCCAGTTTACTTTCTCTAAAAAATCTTGTACAGAATATAACAGTGATTATAGCAATAAGGTCACGATCGTGAGTCAGAACCAAGCAGCCATGTTCTAGTGCTGTAATTCAAACCATATCTGAAGCATCATAGAGATTGTTTGTTTAAAGTATATGATAAATGTCAGGACAGGCGTATACTTCTGTCAGAACCGATTTTATGCTCCAGCCTGATCCCCTTTTAAACACTAATGAGTTTTCATGAACAACCAGCCCTGACTTTCCAAAGCTTATGATACAAAAAACACTTAAGTATGAGTCCCGATAGATCGTGAAATGCTGTAGTCAGTTAAACCGTCCCATATTAAACCACGATCATCCTCAGACCTTTTGAGAAGGTTGACTGTTACAGCGGTTTTGAGATTGCAGTCGACTTGGGAAGTATGTAATTATAAAGATAAACATATTGACTTTTGCTTTGGAGAACTCTTTTTCCCTCAGGTTAGCTCTTCAATTTTAATTTGTTTTTGCTCTAGTGGGTTGTATTTTAGGTTGCAGTATTTATATAAGTGATATTCTCTTATTCTTTTTGCATATTGTTTTCCTGATGACAGAAAGGTTGAACTTCAGGGCAGGGTGCATTTATGTGTTTTGAAACTTTTACCCATAATGCTCAGCTGATGAAAAAGCAATGCCTTAATTTTGAACCACACAGACAGTTTATCTTTCACTTGGCAAAAGTTTGCTGTAATTCTTGTTACAGTACAAATGGATTGAAATGAATTAAAATCAATTATTGGTACTGTATATTCTACAGGATACAAATCTGTATATGAAACCTTACCGTTTGCTCTAAAAATATCATTATTTATTATTAATGCATTCATTCAAAAATCGCCGAAATCTAAAACAACTCGAGCGATATATATAAATGCAATTATTATTATTGCTTTCAGAGAATTCCTTAATACTGTATTATACATCTCACAACACACTAAAATGATTCTGAGAAGAATTCTGAATCTTTGGCCTACTTCAGCCAAGACAAATGATGTCAGGACTAAAGTAATCATGACAGTGCACGGAAACTCACATCATACAAAGCCCACACATGCCACACACACACTTTAGAATTCCTGCAAGCGAACCCGAGAGACGTGTTCTGTTTTAAAATAAGAGCTGTGACACAGATGTTGTGAAAGTGTTTGGCACTCTCATGGCATGTGTGGGTTCAAGTAAGGCTTGAGAAACCTTTTTTCGGAAATTAACCAATTCATTTGGGCCTGTAAGAGTGCTCGTGATGAACCTTTTTGTTGCTTTGTTCCTTAAAGTCTGCCTGTTGTTTTCCACTGATCGTTCTGGAACTTAATTCCGATTCATCAGATCAGCCCAAGCTCACCTTGTTTAGTTAGCATTAATGCCACAGGATCTAACACACTTAACAAATCCTTCTTTGTCTGGAGGTCCTTTTATGTCTTTAAACATTATATTTAACTTGTGAATTGGGTTTGTAGGTGTGACTGTTTACACTCATCTCTCTATCTGTATTCATACTTTTTTGCCCTCTGATGGCACTGAATACACAAAATCAAAATTATTTAAAACTTAGAGAAGAATCGGTTTGCTCATCTGCATGCTAATAAAGGCAGATGTCGTTTCCCAAGGCAAACATGACTCAATCCTGTCTTCAACTCGTGGATCATTTATTGATTTATTCAGTCAAGCGGGAGAACAGTGTTTATCCCTGTTTATTGTTTAAAGCTAAATTATAGTCTGAAGACAAATCTCCTTTATTTGTAGGCTGCACTCTTCTGTCCCAATATTTAATCTAATAGATTTATATACCTAATTTTGTGCTCTGCAAAACGTGTTGCATTTGGGTTAGAATTTGCATTGACAACCATCAACGTGTTTTCGATAAGGAAACGACTATTTATTTTCAAAAATAAGTTTAAGGATCCAGTGATATATGTAAATAATCAATAATCGGATTAAAGTGCCAAATATTAGTTATACAAAAGGGAATCTGTACAAAAGAAAAAAATACATGATTTGAAGATGCTCGGACTTTGGATTTTAAATGCAGAGCTGTCGTGGGCTCCCATTAACTGCATAGATCCCAAAGAGTTTGCCTTCATAATTAACAACAAAACCAACAATATCTGTAAAAAATCACTGTTTACAAAAATAAAACAATAGATTGTTCAGAACAAAGCAGTGCAGGCTAAAACCACTGTCTCTGTATTGCTGTTCTCTTTGGTGTCACTGATCTGAAATTCACCAGGTTTCATTCCTAAACAAATCAATCAATTTGACACATATATCCATGTTTTAGCTTCTGCTAAGTTCCATGACTTCTCGTGCTGGATCTCCTTTCTATCAGTCAAACATTAAGGCATCAGAGCTGTAGGTTATAGAGTGGTGTCTCTTCAGTTAGATCTTTGGTCAGGTCTACTCCATCTTTGGTGTGTTAAGCCATTTGCAGAGATCCACAGCCGTCAGATGCAGTCTCTGTAGCCTTGGAAATACAATGTTATTGGCTGTTGTCTTTTGGTTTAGTTTTACAGTGTCCCCATTGATGGAGGCAGATGGTCTCACTTTATCTTGGCTGGTTTTAGCTCCTTGACCTGCATGTGTAATGTTTTGTGGACAGCAAGAGTTCTGGATTGACAGAAACCCTTTCCACACTCTTGGCATTTAAACGGCTTCTCTTTGGAATGAATGTACCTTTGGAGAAACAAGAGAAAAAAGAGTGAGAAAGGGTGTGGTTTGTTAACGGACATGAACTTATTTTACAATGTAAACAACAGATTTTGTCTGAGCTTTGCTGGGATTAAATATCCAGAGCTTCAGTACGCTGCCAAAAATGTGCTGTGAACTAGCTAGTGCAGAAATTAGCCGCGTTGTCATGACAAATCTTTGGGTCGGTGAATGTTAATTAAATCACAAAATGATGTATAACTTGTGATAATTATTAGTCAGAAAAGAGCCAAGTTTGAATCATTACTTAAGAATTGGAGAAGATTGTGCGACATGTCTCAACTGCTTTAAATCATTCTTATAGCCCTGGAACATCAAATGTCATAAATCACCAAAGCAGGTGTGGTTTAAGAATATGAAAACTGATTTGTTTGTCTGCATATCTTTTGTGCTTAAGGCTTTGTGAGGCAAACCTCACTCCTTGACTTTACCTTAAAGTTGTTTTAATAACAAATAATTTATACCCCGCCTTTTTTCTTCTGGAACGAAGAGAGGGTGTTTTATTAATAATAATATGCAATCATAAATGGTGAGGTCATAATTGGAACAGAATCCACAGGTAGCCGGGAGTTGGGTGGACCAGAGTTTGTGTGTGTGTATATCTATCTGTCTATCCATCTAATTTATTTATTTATTTATTAAAGGGTTAATTTATGAATGGGCAGGTATGAATTTTCAGCAGATTTAATGCTAAGATAAGTTTGTTGTATCCGTACCTGTGGTCCCTCAGGTGATCTTGCCTCCTAAAGGCCTTGTGACAGATATCACAAGTATAGGGCCGCTCATCCGTGTGCGTGCGCTCGTGGATCAACAGGTTATAGGACTTAGTGAAGTGGCGACCACAGAACTTGCACACAAACTCCTTTTTCGTCTTTGATGGGAGTCGCCCTCGGCTGGGCTTCCTTTCAGGCGAGGAGAGCTTGGCCACGTCCAGCAGGCAGCCTAATGAGGGTGAACGCATGTGCCCGCTGTTGGTGCTCAGATCTTCTGCCTTCAGGGCGTCATCCTGAGTGGCGGCCGCTGCCAGGTTGGCAAAGTCAAAACGGGGTTTGCTTTTAGCAGATGCTCCAGAGCCGGGCCCAGGGGAATCCTGCTTGGCAGGCTGGACGAGGTGGGGAAACAGAGGAATTGAGGGCAGAGGAAAGCGGGCGTCCACCAGGCCGGGCAGCTTAGAGATGGTACAGCGTGGCAGAGTGAAGGGCGGGTACCCCAGAGTCCACTGGTGCAGGTGGACGGCATGGAGGGCACTGAAACTGTAGATGCTGGGCATGTGGTCAGCCGGCAGATGAAGCCCATTAGAGGTTTGAAGGAAGGAATAGTTTGCCAGCTGCAGGGAGGGATGGAGGGGCACTGGTGCTGGAAGTGTCTTACTGCCCATGACTGACGGATAGAGGATGTGGAGAATTCCAGAAATGACAGGAAGTTTCTGCTGGACAAAAAAGACAGACAGGAAACATCAGCTAACACCCTCATAATTGAATACCAAAATGCTTATGGTAAAAGTTTAAGTTTATTGCTTCCATCTGAGCCCTGAAACGTTCTCGTCATGAACTCTTTTTTTTTAAATATACACCTGCGTATACAATGTAATTTGTTACTTTGTTGGAAAAACAGGGCCTTACAGGTTGGAGGAACATTCAAAAAAAAAAAAGACAAGACACACACACACACCCACTCACGTCAAGACATAAAGTGTACTTGTCAAACAAGGCACCTTGTGTCTGACATATTGAAAGCGAGTACACACAGAGCAATGCTCAAGCCTGCCAGATGAGTGCTTGTGATTGTGTGCGTTTCGGTGTAGGCGTCTTCTACATGCCGGAAATATGCCTGTGGCCATGAAGAGGACAGAAAGACAGCAGGTGACATACTTGCCTCGACTGTTTAATCAGGTTGGATGAGAAGAGACACAAAGCACAATAACTGCTCTTTGTCTCATCTTGAACTATATGTACACACACACACACACTCAAACTGGCTTGGTGTGTTTATAGTGTTACTCTCGTCTGGGAGATTTTTTTGCAGTTGTATGAGCACCAGGTGAAATGAATTGTTGTGTTAGATAGCTGTGAGGATCTCAGGTTATGTCGGAGAGGATGCAAAAAGGAAAGGAAAAAACCTTTTTCCAAAGGAAAAAACTTTTAAGATTGAGTAATGAAAACGAGAATGGTGGCGATTAAAGCGTGTGGTTGGGTCTTGAATGCTCGGGATGCGGAGTGAGGGTCTGATCCGTGGTAAATAAAAAGTGAAATAGCTCTAATTAGTCTTTCTGGAGCTCAAAGCTTCCCCGGGGATTTGGACGCTCTGATCACGGCGCAGAAGTAATTGACTTTTACTTACGGGGGTCATTAGAGGAGATCAGGGCTCGCTCCTGAGAACAGACTCGTACCCTTAACCCTTTGAAGTCTGCATACCTCCACAACTAGCCGTAGAGGAAATGTGTTACCTTAACTATCCGCTTAAGTTAACAGTTAAGTCTAAAGCCAGAGGGATGTCCCTCAGACAGCAGCATCATTAGTGAACCGAGCCATTTCTGCACTGAAAACGTTATTTCTACGTATTCTTAACGTTGTGTTCCCTGGTCAAAAAGTGCTTTCGTTGATATAAAAAATGCAGTAAATTTAGATGGTGTCAGCACATTATGTAGGTTACCCGACAAAACTTTTTATCAGCGCATGTTGTAGGACTTTACAAGCGCTTGGACTTTTTCCGGGACGTCGTTGACTAATTAGTCGGATTTGCGCGCAGTGTGTGGATAAGCGGGATAAATCGCACCAGATTTGACCCCCACGCCGGGCAGAATCAGCCTTGTGGGGCCAAAGTGATGAAAAGCGTTTTGCTGAGTTCTCTAACACCCCCATTCATAGATCCGAGAAGAGAAAGCGTGAATTAAACATTGAATAAATACTGTCAGTAAAACATTGTTGGAAGAAACTTTGTCGTCCCTACAATGAAAAGACACACACGCTTCTGCAATCACTCATCCGTCCAGTGCACGAATCATCGGTTTGGTATTGACCTATATTTTCAGACAGGCGCATGGTAAGTGCCCACGATTTGCGTATTGATTGTAATCTCTGTTGAACGATCCTCCATCAATAACATGCTTATCAATACGAGTGATTGCTCAGATTAAACGCTTTCATCCGCAGTGAACGCGCCGACGTCATCAGTTTTATCAGTCAGGCGCGCTCTGGGTAGGTGTGAATGTGCGCCTGTATTGCGCTTATGGAGATCACAGAGAAATCTCGACGTGTATTGCAGGAATTAATCGAGGTCTAACGACAGGCCTTTGGGCAACCGTGCAACGATTATCAAGTAAGTGTATGTTTTCTTTTTTCCGCACAGCCCCTTGAGAGGATGTGGGATGTGATCCCTGGAGAGAGGGAAACAAACCATTCATTAAACACGGTGGACAAACAGTTCACTAAACATACAAATATGCTGAATTGTTCTGCTGAAGGCCTACCGGTTGCTTTTCGTGTTTGCAGTTTAATGAAAGCCACATAAACAGCAAAACAATTTTGACAGTGTAGTATTTTAAACAATTGTATATTATATTGTAAACAGTGGTTGCAGCATTTTGTGCCAGACTTTAACCGATGCACCCTGACAGATCAACATATTTTGCTGATAAAGGTGAAAATGCCTCAGGCCTGATATTTATGTATTTGTATTATTGCAATTGCCTTGTCGTTTATGGATGATTCATGCAATATCGAAATTCGTTTCATTTTCTAGCTGGGATTCAACAAATCTTATAAATTCTATGCAATGTTTTCTTAAGAGATTGGAGCATTTTCATATTGGATGGGGGCATCATATAGGTTAGGTGGTAACTATTTTTTGACTATGCCCTATTTTTACGGTTATTAAATATACAACTCTAAAACAAAGCATTCATATCATATTAATTCTGACTACGGTTGTTTTTAATTCACATTTGTTAGTGTAAATAATTTTTCTTTGAATGTGAAATTAAATCATTCAGTTCAAAAAATGAACATCAATTTTATAAATACTTAAAATATATTTATAACGTATATTAAAAAAGCATAGCCTACACGACTTTAAAACAAGATGTTTATCTTTCTTATTATGAGACATTTTATGATTAACAGTCGTATTGGATTCCTAGGTCATTATCGCTAAAATGTGTGTTTTTTAATGTTACATTTATCATTATTGTTTCGCAGAATCTGTGAGACATAATTCGGACGACGAGCGTTTAAACTAAAACAGTAACCAAAAACGAATAACTTCAACATTTTCTATTCCCAGCATCACATGAGTCTGTCTTCATTCAAAGCATACATGACCTAAGACCACCGACCACACAAGGCCATGCATATTTAAAGAAAAAACAGAGGGATGTAGGCTGGTGGTAAAATCGAAAGCTTGCAATTATTTGTAATTAAAAAAAATGCAATTTTTTTGAAACAGTAAACTTCGGAGGGCTACACTTAGATTAATCCTGACATCAGAGATTTTATGGCTTTTCCCAACTAACATTGAGACGTCTCAGGCGTCCGCATCTGTGAATATTTTTGTGTATGAGTAGCACGCATGCATCGAAAACAAACGAATTGATTTTCGCAAACAAATGTTATAAATTTTGTCATCTCAGACAGCATCAACGAAAGTTTTGAATGCACATCATGAACATCTTGAGGCATCCCACCTGTTGATCGCTGACCTGACCAGATCACCCCTGAAGCTTAACATTTTATATACTGCAGTTACTTTACTGTGACTTTCATGTCCTTTAAGCAATAAATGAGTCTAGCCAGTGCATTGCAATACATTGCAATTAGATCGATACTTATGCCAAGTATATTCTGTAAAAAGTTGAGGGTGCTACAGAACATCTCGCGCGAGTAATTAATTCTTAAATATAGTTGGACATATTTATTTATTGTTCGCGCTTTCTGCAGGAAATCATACGAACTACACAGAATGCATCTTTTAATCTGCCCAGAGTTAATGCTTAATAAAAAAAATCCCAACGTGCAAGAAAGTATTTACCAGTTTTGGGTGAAACGGGATCCAGAAATGATTTAGTCACAAGTCTCTCGTCAGCGGCTGCGCCAGAAGTTTGAAAAATCAGTGCAAAAGTCTCAGTATCGTATCGGGGAGTTGTTCGTCTTCCTCGGCATGTTCTCTCAGCAGAGACACGGGAAAACCCTCGAAGTTCACACAGCTGTGGTCCAGCGGTTGTGCGCTGTGAGTATTTGGTTACTCGGGGTACAAACTCTCCCTCTCTCTCCTACTCTTGCTCTGTCTTGTGGTACCAAAGTCAAACCGCCTCTTTATTGTAACCCAACCCGCGACGTCACACAGCCAAACCCCCCCAATATACTGAAGTAAAGTTTCCTCCACTGGTACAGCAGCGCTCAGCGCCAGAGGACCAAACCAGCACCAAAAATACGTGCAGACTTATTATAGCCTACATGTAAAACAACTTCACTGTAACTTTTACTGTAAGCAGCAGAAAAGTTTGTGCATCTCTGACAAATCCGAAGATTTAAGCATCTAATGGAATGAAAGAACAAACCAATAATTTAGAAGAACACAAAATGTAAATTAAAAGTAATGTTTGGTAAATATAACCAATACTTAGCCTATATATACATATTTGCTATTAATAATTAAAAAACTATTAATAATAATAATAATACAGAACACAAAGAAAACGCAGAAATGAAGCTTTATTTGTGCAGCTGAGTTTCAAATGACACAATTTGACGCTCGCATCTATGCAACATAAAACAGAAAGTGAAGAAATTGTTGTTTAAAAGAAGCTTGTGCGAAATGGGGCCAGCAACAAATCAAGCGTCGCATTGTATTAATTAAGGTAAATATACAGCTGTCAAGTTTAACTTCGGCTCTCTGCGAGAAAGAAATGAGACTGATTTTAAACGTCCCAAAGCCATTAGTCAATTTGTCACCCCGACCTCGGTGAAGACAGATTAAGTGCATGAGTTTTGTTATGTAGGAAAGGTAAATCCGTAAAGGATATTTCTCTTTGATTCGAAGTGAAGAGCAGTAGATTTTCTTGCTATAAACTTGGTGTAAACAATGTGAAAAATCACTACTCATTCGCATAGCTGTGTAAATAAGAGAAAGTCTGACTAGTTTAATTTAGTGCTAATTTCTTTACAGGCGTGCGACGTTTGCAGTGTTTCATTTGGTTGGATCTGTCTGAATTGGCAAAAGGCTGTTTCTAAATAAATAAAATAAAAGTAATGGTCACTCTTCACATTTTCACATACTCTGCGTTGTGGACTGGGAGAATTTGTTGTGATGTCAGTCCGCATTTGTTCCTCTGAGATGCTGGTAGCAGGTCCTCTGTGTGAGGAGCGGAGAGCCGCGTTCAGTGGATCCGGCCGGACAGAGACGCGGTGCGAGTCCTTTACGCGCTCAATACGCGCCACCTGGTGGCGAGACGGTGTCAAATTAAAACCCCCGCCGCTATGAAAGTGGAAATACATCCTGGAAATGCATCTTTCTGCAAAGTTTGGTTGCTTATTAATACTTTCGAAGCGAGACGATGCATTTAGGTGATTACGGTTTGGTCAGAGTTAAAGCTAAACTTAGAAAGGTGGATGTCACAGACTGAGCGTCCGTGTCTCATGCTGTTTCAGATGCGTTTGAAACACAAATTAATCAAGTAAAATTCAAAGAGTGTCTATACAACATTCATATATTCATATATAACACGCGTGAAGTGTTTTCTTTAGGCTCAGAATATGCAGAATATATATTCTCTATATTATATATCTTCTAGTCAGGGATCATTTTTTACGTATTTGTATGGCTTTGAAATGCATTTTACACGTGAATTGAGAAGTATCAATAAAACCTATCCGAATACTCAAATGTAACTCATAACTTATCAACTTTTGTCCTTTGGCTCAGGAAGACGAGCAGAGATATGTGAAGTGTTGAGTGAGAAGCTCCATGCAGTTTATTCCGGCTGAATTTGCTCTGTTGACTTTATGAGAAAATTCTGGCCGTCTGTGAGTCCGTGTTGCATCACCGAGCGCGGCGCAATAGCCCTGACCTCAGGAAATTAATCAGCAAACCCTGCCACAGAAGCTGCGCGCCCACTCTTCCACTGCATATAATAAAAAACAGCAGTGAGACATCATTTACATTTCTGGAAAGAGCAGGAAAACAAACTGTAAAGGATCGAGTCTGTGCGCGGCGCGCATGTTTGGAGAGCGGCGCGACACACAATGCGCGCGGCGTTAACGCGCGCTCGCTGGCACACGCGCACACATGGCTGCCTAAAGATAAAAGAAGTGTTTACAGCTCACTTACATATTTCATCACGGTTATTTACATCACTTCTGCTAATCTAAACACTTCAGCCACTGAAAGTTTAACATTTCAAAGTCAGTGAAGTCGGAGAGCTGTTCCAAGGTCTGAACCGCTGACGGCTGTCTAAATACAGGCCCCTGCCCGTGTCCATCACACTAATGTTCGCATTACGAAATATTATAAAAAAGAGATGAGACTTGTCACATACACTTACCTTAATGCCTAGAGAGTTTAGATGCAACGCTTCCATTTAAAGCTGCAATCTGTATCCGTAGCCTCTCTATCGCCACCTCTGTTTGAAACATAAAATTGCAGGTTACTTTACGTACGTACGTCTTATTAAGTTAAATAAAGCAGAACTGACATTTCCCGGGAAATCGGACCCGACATTTCAAACTATAAATCATGATTATAAACGTAACTTTGTGAATCGGGGTAATGTAAGAAGACCATGTTGAACACGGATCTGTCATGTACTTGCTCAATAACTGATTTTTGTTCATTTTTAACCCCCCAAAAATTATGGATTGCAGCTTTAAATATATTTATATATTTATATATTTAAATGGTTTGCTAAAGATGATCAGTCACCCAGTCACACAGATTCTATTCCCAGTAAGTCCAGTTTCATGGTTACTATCTCAACAACAACATGCTCTCCATGACAGTGACAGCAGATTCTTCATTTCGTGTTTACATATTGCTTAATTGTGGTCAGATTATTTAGTCCTTTTCAATCATTTCCTGTTTCGGCAGTGCCTTTTCCAGTGTCATTAACATATTTATTTCCCTTATAATCAAAGCAATCACAGCTGTTCATATATTAGAGAAAGAGAGAGAGATGTATAGGGTTGGGTTGTGAGTCAGCTGGATGGAATGAGGCTTGGTGCTTGTCGGGGAGGTAATCCAGCACGGCTTTACATTCAAACTCAAACCGCAAAGCCATAACGATGCCCCTTTAGGTCACTTATTCCTTCTACAAAAACAACAGGCATTTAATAGCTAATGAGGAACAGAGGTGTAGCTTCTCTCAAGCGCTCATGGTTACGTGAAACCGCTGTGTTTTTAATACAGATGGCTTTATTGGTGATTGAGGTAATTGAATGAGCTCAAAGACACTTCTAATGCTTTGTGGGTTGTATTTACAGGCTGTATTTAGACTTAAGCAGGATCATCTTTTGATAGACATCTCAATGGTGACACACGCCGCATGTTATTTATGGAGGAAATGCTTATTTGTTTTACAGAACGCACAAGAAATATGACATCTTATGGGTTCAGTGTTCAGATCTTAGGTGAATATGGGTCAGATGTTTGTTTGTGTTGTCTTAGAGATATGTAAAGTCCACGGTCTTTTTAAGAATGCATCAGGTAGTTTTCTAAACAGGGTGTGGACTGAAGGTTTTATCTTTCAAAGAACATGCATTTACAAAGCTTTCGTTAAGTAGTTACAAACTTATAAGGCCTATGCTCCTATCGTGATCTTGCACGATTGAGTTTCATACCCCTGAGTCAAAGCCAACATTAGAACATCGATTAAGCATGAACAAATCACGGATGATTTTAATTTGATTATGTTACATAATATAGCCTCGTTTCCACAGAAGGACTTGTTTTATCAGATAAAAATTCCTCAGGAATTTTTTTTTATTTTCATGATCTAACCTCACATTTATGGAATCTGTAAGTTTCTTTTTATGCCAATATGTGCAAAAGTATTTTTATAATAAGTAGCAACGTATAATATAACCAGTGAACTGTATGTAATGAATACTAATATTTATAAAACCACATTTGCACTGTAATGTTTTATCATTTGAAATTTAAACCACTAATTGCATAATCAGGGTCTTAAATCTCTGCTCAAGAGCTATTGGGGCTGACGCACTGCTAGCAAACACAGCTCGCCAGCATAATGAAATCAGTAATAATGACAGTAATGTGTCAGATACATGCACTGAACCCCACACAAGATAAGGAGATTTAAAACATTATTCCCTTAATTTGTCATATATTAGATAAACAACTTGTAGCCTCTTAAATAAACAGCCTAATGTAGTTGACTTGTATTATTTCTAGGTTTAGGCATTTGTCAAAATGTCTTGACCAAGGTTCACATAAAGCGAAATGAGTTTTTTCATCAGTATTTAGCAACTCTCTTTCTCTCTCTCTCTCTCACTCTATGTTTCATCCTCTTTACTGACCACGTAAAGAGCAGAAAAAACATCAGTTGAAGCATTTGACCTTTTAAAAAAATATCCGCAGGACTTAATGAAAACAAATTCTCTTTGGCTGAGGTCTCCTCTCTTGTCCTGCTTAAAGGAGAGAGAGATTGAGGTGAGAGAGGTAAAACAAGAGAGAGAGAGCAAGAGAGAATAGGAGAGAGGGAGCTGGAGGGATAGATGTATAACACCCTCAGTCACTCTTCTGACCCCTGTAGGGTCAGTGATAAATGTTTTTATCATGGCTGAGCAGAAATGTCAGCACGGGTCAAGCTCTGTGTGAGCTGAGGGAACGTTCTGTGCCAGAGAAGCAGAATGGCTGAATGCAAAACATTTCAATAAAGCTGTAAAATAACAGTGTTATCAGATCTTAGGCAAACTCAAGGGGAGGAATGAAGCAGCATTTTCATAAATTAAACAGCTGATGCTTTCAACAAAACGCTCCCAAATCCAGATTTATGCAAATGATGTTAGTAAAATGCTCAGAATAACACAAAACATCACATTTCTCATGAAAACAAATACTTTCGCCTACATAAAGCCACAAAAATGATGTGTTTTGCCATAATGATTAAAATATGGGCCTGAGATTTCGGAAGAATAACGTATTTGTGACTGAAACATCCCAAGATTATGACAAACACATGCATTAAGTTTCCCATAAGAATAAAGAATTATAGATGTGATCTCTTCATTATCTCAGTTGTTTCTCCTAGACAGCAATGAGATTAAATTAAGAGCAACTGGAAATGTTCCTAAAGTCTATTGTATCTCAGGTGTTTCTTCTTTGAAAATGCCCCCACTAAAGTTTCAGGAGAGAACTCAACAATGTCACAGACTGAGCTCAGATTTGCCATGTCTGCAATCAAGTCTATATTATTAAAAATGCCAAAATGAACACAAACATTTCTCATTAAACTGATCCAAAATCAGAGTATTTTAGCTATACAATCTACAATAATAATTTCATAGCTGCATTATGTATTGATTCATTTGTTATTTGTTATTTTTTGTCATCTACACAAATTTAGGATAAACATTTAAGACAAAGTTGTTGCTTAACTAAAACAACTGCGTACTCCAACAAGTCTCTTGAGCTATGAAACAACAATCTCTAAGCAATAAAGTTGTCCTCTGGGTTGTGCAGTTTGTGAATAGGTTCAGAGGTCATGACTGTGATCCAGATCCTAATGAAGTCTTTTGTTCACACTGTAGTCTACAGTTTCTAGGGCACATAAGTGTCAGTTGGGAGAGTTAGGATTATCAAAACAGTTAGTCCTTCCTTCACACACTCAGAAATATAGACAAATAAGTATGTTTAAGATGTGAGGGCTGTGTATGTGTGTGTATAAGGGTCAGAAACATTTTACAACTTCTGTTCTGCCCACCCACAGAGCCTCAAGGGAATTCTGACCTCTGATTGGTCTATTTTGAAACAGGAAAGTAAAAAGAGCCTTCCCAGTTAACAATTGTAAGTTGTACGTTTCCCTAATGTTTCTGTTAAGTAGCAAAATGTTAAAAATGTTATTTTGAAAGTTCTAGGAACGTCGGAACGTTGTATTAATGCTTAACTTGTTTTTTAAAAATGTTCCACATTTTATAACATATATAACATTAAAAATGTTCTAATAACATTACTGCAAGAATGTTTTTGATAACTTTGGGAGAACTTAGCCTGTTGTTAGCCTGTTGTTAACTTTAATGTTAACTTTCTAAGAACATTTCCTGTTAGCTGAGTCTCCAGGTATGTCTGAAACTGGTAAAGGGTTGGTTTTACTGTATCTTGTACGGCGTTCCACTTTAGAAAGCCAGGGATGTGTGTGTGTGTGTGTGTGTGTGTTGTGTGTGCACACTTTACTTTGGACCATTAGGGAGCTGTTGATGAGCATTTCAGCTGTGCTTGGGAAAACAAATCAAATCCACTGCACTTACCCCAGAGTCTCACAAGCCAGTTGAGTCAGGGTTTGTAGGTGTTGATCGGTTCTTTTATATCTGCTGTTGATTTAAGATCTGCAGACGGACGCCCAGTCACTTTCAGAGTTCACAGCAGTGATGGTAGAGCTATAAACTGCAGCTGAATGTTAAACAGTTCTCTTTTAGAAAGAGACAACAATAACACAAACATTAGAGGAAAGGTTGACCAAAAATTGTAAATTAAAATTAGTCACACCTTGTAGAAGTTCAACAGTTTGAGGACTTGATGTGTTCCAGATGTCGCAACTTCAAAGCGCTAACATTAGCATCCTTAGCCAGAAGCGAGACCCTTCAAACTTCACCTGTATGACTGAGACATGTTGTAAACTCTGCACAAAAATGATTTTATACTGTTTGGCCTTTGACCTTACAAAGGTCCAGTTTAAACCTGTCGGGGCCATTTTCCCAGTTAACACAGAATGTTTTCTGAACATTGGCTAATGTATCAAAAACGTTCTTGCAGTAACTTAACATCATTTTAACATCATATATCATACCAAACTGTTGTTATTAAGTTGTTAGTGGATTGTTTTAAAATGTTACAGCATTAAAACACGTTTGAATAACGTTTCTAACCAAATTGTAACATTAACACAATCTCTAGAACGTTCCTAGAGCTTTTTATTACTTGTTAGGGAAATGTTCCTACAACCTGAAATTGTTAGCTGGGTTGGTACCAATACTGAACATTTTGTCATTCATTATTAATTATGGTGCCTCATAGCACTGCAAACACTGAACTAGATCTAAAGAGACCAAGTAGTCTCTCAGCACATTTGATTTAACTATGAGGTTTGGCTGTTGCATGTCAGCAGATTTGTTTCTCCAGCTAATGTTATTTTTGCTCTGATGTTATGACAGTGTTATTGGCTTTAAAGGTCCCAGCACTGGGTGAGACCGGGGATAGCCATTCCACGTCTTTATACCAACTTTGAGTTGTTTCAACATCTCCATGGCACACAAACAACTGTTAACAGGTTGCTTCATGTTATCCATTATCTTGGATTAGCAGTAACAACATTCAAGGGTTAAAATATAACATCTGAAATGTCCGTTAAGTTAAAACATGAAGTATCAGCCTTTTCTTTTAGTTTAGAAACGTGTATCTTTCAATAAATGGGCTACTGTTTGATTTGATTTTTTCTGATATGAGGAACAGTTGTAATTTTCTTAAGATGGGTTTGTCTTGCTAAAGCATTGGGCTTTGGCATGGGTTATAGGCAATAAATCGAATAGGAAACTGTACATGAATATAACTAAATAATGTCATGTAAATGTATGGTAAGGGTGGCAAGTAGAGGTGGTTGTGTTATCCTTAGTCTATAGTTATAAGCCACCTGTGCACTTGATCACTTGTCTACTTACAAGTGGATTGAGGACACTCAGCTTCGTCATTATTAAGACCTGGGACAGTCTTGCGTACTTCCTGTCGCGTGCAAGTGCACTCAAGTGGCCGAGACCGGATATTGGGAAAGGCCCGAAGTTTCTACCGGCGCTTTATAAACGGAGCTCACGACACCGGAGCTCGGTAGCTGTGGGGCATGTCAGTACAGTATAAGTAAAACACAATTGTATGAAAACTGCTGTGCTTTCTTCGCTTTCATAAACGACGCCATCAAAGCGCGTCACCGCAGCAGGAACCGAAAACGCTCGTCGCCTGAAAGGAAGTGGACGAGTACGGTAAGAGTAAGGTCTCGCTGCAGGCTCTTATAACATTGCTCATTGAAACAGAGTTGATTTATTAATTTATTATTTTACATTTACGTTGTGTTATAACATTTCGTTTTAATTATATAAATCAAAAGAGGTTTTTTAACCCGCCGCTCTGCATACTTTCGCGGAGGTCTGTGCACGGCAGGCAACATGTCGATTTTCGGGTTGGATTCGGGGTTTGGGTCTGCGTAAGTTTTTTTTTTTTTTTTAATTATTTATTTTATATAATTTATATAACCATATGCGACCTTCAGACCAGATGCGATGCGTTCGAGAGAATCGCCAATGCTTTTGGTCTAAATTGATCCTAAACACTGGCATATTTCTGTAAAATGGATTCACGTAATTATTTTATATATGAGCAAATGTTTATTAATTACTGATTGATCACACTATGTTTTATAAGCAGGTTATGCTCGCGCTGTCACGCTACGTCACGAACGCGCCCTACGTCTACGTCACAAACCAATTATCATGGCTGCCACTAGGCGGCGAGTTGCGGCAGTCGTAGCCAAAAGTTGACAGTAAAATGGCCTGTTTGCTGGGCATCATATTGGCGTTTATCTATTTCACAAAGCTTCAGCTGTCTGATACTGAATTAAATGAACTGGTAGTCACATTATAAAACAGACTTTCAGCCATCAGCCATTTAGAAAGATCCATCCTCACTGTTTACATGTTCTTAAGGCTCGTCTTGCACAATCTGATTTCGTATTGTGAAACCACGTTGATCAAGTTAGAGACCAAGTGCTGAATAAATTTGTTGCAGTGGGTTTGACAACTGCCCTCTCTTGTTCTTTCACATGTGATGCTGTAGGCTGGTGGGATTATCAGACATGTGGAATACATGTTTAAAGCTCACTGAATAGATTTGTCACAGATTTGTTTGAGTTCTGTGGCTTAGAATAGCATATCTGTGAGCTCACGAAATGTGAGAATTCTCTTATGCGCTATTGAAAATTCTTTCTTCCTCTTTGCTTTTATTTAGCAAAATGACCTACAAGCACAGGGGACATTTAAACTGAGAACATACGTTTTATTGAGACTTTTCCAACATTTCTCTCTCTCTTTCTCCCTTCCTTTCTTAGTTTGTCACCTTGGCAGTGTTTCAAAGTAACCTGAGAGCCATCGTTTTAAATGATGTTTTATTAAATTGGTGTTTTGCATCAGTTGTTCCGAGGCTCTTACTTGTGAAACAAAGAAAAGCGTTTCTCTAGGGTCCGGCTACAATGGGAAATAGCATGATATCATGAAGTCTCATTAGAAACACACATGTGCATGTTGTTGTGGGGATTCAAAGCAAATAGGATTTAATTTAGCTATCAATAAATCAGAAACATTATATTAAGAAAAACATTACAGTGAATGGGGTTCTGAAAGTGCCATCTGCTGTTCAAATCAGTTCTGAGCTACTCATTGCGTTTAATTACCCAGATTACACGTTTAGGTTGTAAGAACGTTTCCTTAATGTTTCCATTAAGTAACAAAAACGTTTGAATGTTCATTTACTTAGAAATTAAAGTTATTGCTTGGTTATAAGAACATTATCCAATCATTTTTTTTAATTCTGTAACATTTTAAAATGTTCCACTAACAACTTCATGTTTTTGATATGTATGTTATATAACGTTAAAAATGTTCTACAAACGTTATTGCATGTACTTTTTTGATAACTTTAAGAGAATGTTAGCCAACCTTCTGTGAACGTGCCCTATCAGCTGAGTAATCAGTTTCCTATATAAGCAAACTATATAAACTATTTTAAAATGCACTGTATGCATTACACTGTATTATAGAGAGCTATAGAAAGTGGCATTGGGGAAAGATATAGCAAATATAAAAGGCGTAAATAGTTTATTCAAAACAATGACTTCATTATAGCAAAAGTTTTAAATTGTCTGCGACAGACGTGACCTCATCATTTGCAGAGTTGATGTTACTTTAGCAGACGTCAGGCAGCAACTATTAGGTGTGTAAAGAGTTTTAATAGCTGGTTGATAAAGAATAAGACCAAACCCTAACACTCTTGCTCTGAATAAACAACAGGAACGCTGAGTTCTCACGGCACACTTTCCAATTTCGCCTTTGAATCCTTCATGCTCTCTGTTTTCTTTAGTTCTTTTAAACGTGACAGTTTAAAGTAACAAATACAAAAAGCGTGAGGGATAATATTTTGGAAAAGAGCTTGGAATATATTGCTGTTTCTTCTCTAAATATACGTTTGGTAAAATTTTACTAATCATGTCATGTAAATTTTAACAGTAATATGCTTTGTTGCTTTATTTGGTCGGCTGGATATTTTAGGTTTGGAATTTAAATTCTGCATACATCACTGCTGCAGAAACCGCTTCAGCATCACCTGCACGCTTTCTTTGGATTTCATATAAAGTTGAATGAAGTCATAAACGGAGTATAGTATTTAAGATGCTAGATAAGAACCGTCCTAACCTTTACTTTGTTTTAAAACATATTCAACTGCAGAGGCTGTGTTTAAAGGACATGGACCAGAGTAAAGGCTCAAAAATGTAGGCAACTGCCTTATAAGATGTACCTGCTTTTGGACAAATTGTAGTGTCACACATGTATCCTTTAGATAAAAATATCCCAGAATTCACTGCAACAAGTTCAGCAAAAATCTACAGTAGACAAGATTAGAAAGATGTCATAAATATGTCACTCAATGCTAAAACACAGTTCAGTGTAATTTAAGTTGTATTTCTTACACTTTAATTGCAATTAATTGCAAGTTATGGCTTCCTTGTGACATACTATTTGTGTGTACATGATGGTAACCACCTTTATGGTTACCATTCATGATCCTTAACCACTAGACTATACCACCCCAAAGAGTAAGAAAGACTCTGATCATCAAAGGCCTGCTGGTATGTGTGTGTGTATGTGTGTGAGATCTTGGCATGCATGTAGAGAATAATAAATGATTATACTGCTGGTAAAAGCAGGTGCTTGTAAATCATGTTTGGATGTTCTTATGCACCCAGTTACCAGATGAGAAATGAGGAACTTGGTGTAGTTTTGTTATGCAAAATAGTAAAACACTGCTTTGAGTGATAATTCAGCTACTGACAAATATATATGCATACCCGTATCTAAATGCCTAAATTACATAGGCATGTTTTAAATAAACCTGATTATAAGAATTACTACTTGATGTTATTAATACTGTAAGGCTAACACAAACTAAACAGCAAGCTGTTTCCCTAAAAGAAAACTACATTTTGCTTTGTTAAAGGAGAACATACAATGGAAATATTCATACGTGTGCTGGCATGCTTTAAAGGCTGATGAAGAGCTTGTAATATGTGTGGCCATTGGTGTGATGTACTGCCTACAGTACATATGTATGTGTGCGTGTACATCTGCTTGTGTCTGATGTGGAGTGTGTTCTACCTGTGGAGAGTGTGTGTAGTAAGTAATCAGTTCCATCTGTAGGGGCTCAGTCAGTAGCCAGACTGATGTCAGGGAGTGAACACACACAAACACATGTTAGGTTTCCTTGCTTTGTGGGGACTTTTCATAGACATAAGGACTTTTATACTGTACATATTGTATATTCTATCCCCTCACCCTACCCCTAAACCTAACCCTCACAACTTTTTACATTTTTAGAAAGGTATCGTTTAGTATGTTTAATAATCAATTTCCCTTGTGGGGACTTACTCACTCACTCACTCACTCACACTGTCTCTCTCTGTCTCTCTCTGTCTCTCTCTGTCTCTCTCTGTCTCTCTCTGTCTCTCTCTGTCTCTCTCTGTCTCTCTCTGTCTCAATGTTGTACATGAGAGTTCTTTGTGTATGTGCGCGCGCAGGTGCATGGGCTGCACAGGATCCATCAGCTGTGCCAGTGTAAACAGGTCCCATGTGCACATGGAGATCAGTATCAGTTATCTGAGGGAAGTGGCATTTAACTTTAAACTCAGAAACATTGAGTAATGACACAGGGGTAGAGTGGAATGTGTTTAAAATTAGAGAGAGAGAGTGAGTGGGGGGCAGTGGGTTTGGGGGCAGTGGAGTGTGGGGGAGCTTTTGTCAGTATATATAAAGCACCATCAGATGTAGCTGTGATCCTTCATTTCAATTTATTACACCATAGGAATTTCACATTATTTTTTATTTCTTTGGTTCTAGTTAGTTACAAAAGCACCACCTGATTCTAATAAAGTTTGCACAGTGATGTCCAAAGTAGAAACGTATCCACACACATACAGTGGCTTCCCAAAAGTGTCTGGACACTGAAAAATGAATTAATTTAATTTCTACTAGTTATGAAAATATCACACCAAGAAGCATCTGTAGACTTTCATTTTTATTGTACTTTTTAACTAGTTTTTACCAGTTAACCAGTCCCAAGATCATTTTTAAGATTTTAATTTCACACAGGTCTGCAGGTGTAGTTCATCACATTTGCTGTTGTTTTAAATATGACAACCATAATGTGTTTAATACTTTTATCAGTTAGCCAAGATTTTCTGTATTTCGAAACCTAAACCTTTGAAATATGCTTGTGCTATTGTATGTATTTCTTTACATTTAAATAGTGTAATATTTTGTTATCTAATGCAACAGCATTTGTACCTGTGGCTTACAGTAAGTGTACAAATACATTTGAAGGGCCACTGTGTATTTCTCTTGATATATGTGAATATTTCTTCCTCTTTCTAATGCAATCTGTCTGCCTGCTTTCATAATCACTCAACAGCTTTAGACTTAAGCAGCCAGCGTTTTACTGTTCATGGAATTTCTTCCACATTGACCTTTTTTCTTCCCTCAGATATAACCGTAGAGCCTTTGAGTCGTGTAAGACGTCCCTTCCTGAAGGCGACTGTACTGGTTTTAGGTTTCATGTCAGATGTGTGAGGAGTGAATTTATTAAGCCATAGAAGCCTTTCAGACATTCCTTCTGGTGTGACAAGAAAGAGGGACAGGGGAAAAAAGACAGAAGAATTGCTTTGTGGTTAATCTGAGAAAGATTAGTGAATATTTGAGAGATGATTATTGTGCAATTCAGTGGAAGTTTGAGCAGCTTTATGGTGGGAATATCCACAGTAACTGGGGGGGCTGCTGCCCAAGAGCCCTGACCTGGGATCAGATTACCTTCCCTACGTTTCCTCATCCACAATTAAATATCTGAGGCAGCAGAGGATATAAAACGGCTCTCTGAACATTAGCCTCATCTGCTTTTTGAATTCACTTTTTTGTTGTTTTTCTCCTCAGATGAAAAACTCAAAGCACAAACAAACGTTTTATAAAACTCAATAAGCACATATTTCCCGAACAGACTCTGTCTATCTGTGTTATTTTCCCTGTTCTCTCTAGCATGAGTGCTGGGAGTTTATGGGTTTATATTAGAGCAGAATTCATGGACTACAGACACTCATAAAAGTGACAGTGTGCAGTACGGCCGTATAAACTCTTACAAGCTCAACTGTACTGAGGCTCTCAGCTACTGAGGTCGTTTTAAGAAAACCTCTTTCTTTCTCCCCTCTCTCGCGTAGTGTTTACTTTACTTGCCTGGGGATGAAATATGGGAGGGAAAATAATTGAAAGCAAAGTAATTTATTAGCTGTGTTCTCCAGTTCTTTGTTAATGCCAGTGCAATAAGTAGCAACTAATGTAGATGGAGGGAGGTGGAGGGGCTGTAGTGCTGACGGATGACTGCAGCTATGCTCTGAAACATTCCTGTGTTATGGCCGAACCCTGGAGAACTGTATTCTGGCCCAATGCATTCCAATGCTGTGTCGCATCCACACATAAAACAAATGTATCCAAAAACAGCTCTCCTCCCTGTCTCTCTCTCTCTCTCTTTCTCTCCATGTCTCTTCTTCTCCCCCCCTTTTCATGTTTCTGTTTGTTTATATTGTCTGCTGTCCTTTGTTTTTGTGCTGGCATTTGTTACAGTCATTTTAATGTTGCGCTCAACAAGTGTACCATCCCAGCAGGGAGAAATGGCTTCTGGAAACATCTGCAATGCACACAATGAAATAGAGAATGAAGAATTTTCTTTGTGCGTGATGTTGAGCCGTGTTCCTGCAAGGGATCCGTCCAGAACTTTCACATTTTCAAGAGAATAAAGTAGGAACATCATTTAATGGAACACCCAAAAGTGCAGAAGAGGAACGTGCAAATGACGACAGAGAGTGAGGCAAGATAATTTAATAAAACAAAAAGCATCATTATCTTCCGAAGGGAACAGAGTGAGAGAACATGGATGAGTTAGGGGAAAGAACATTGTGAACTTCTCATCTCATTAAGGCCAGTGTAACAAACACTCGCTGTCTATAAGAACGTATACACACCTGAATGGAATTCAAACTTAGACTGGTTCTCGGCTTCAGAAACCATTTCATGAGTTCACAATTTCATTTAATCGCTGAGGGAGATAAAGGAAAACATTTTTGGCTTGTCAATGGTGGAGAGGTCAGGCATCAGACCTTACTCATGTTCTGAATGGACTACTTAATTACCAAAGATGATATAATATTTAAGACATAATGGAAAGCAGAATTGTTACAGGAGTGATGTAAGCGGTTGTTTATACCCATAGGAAATAAATATTACTGAGTTGTTCTCAACTGTATTTCTGTTTTTCTCCTAGACAGCATTGAGGTTAAACTGAGAGCAAATTCAGACTTTTTCCAGACTTTTTTCTGTTTCTCAGATATCTCCAGAAAACTCTAGGAGTTTTACAAGATATCTAAACAGCGTCTCAAGTTCCACCTAGTACCACCTTCAATTTAACTTTTACTGTATGTCAACAATTGTCATTTGTGTCCATTTTCAGTTCTGTAGAATAACTGCAGAGGAAACATGTGAGATGGGTTAAACTTTGTCTCAAAGTGAGAACTTCAATCTCCTGAGCAACCTCTGAACCATGAAATTTTCCTTTGGGTTTACCATCGCACTCCTCCCAAACATTTGTTTAGAACTCCATTTAAATCAAGCAATTCAAATACTGGCTATTTTCCATGGAGAACAGTTACTTCCTGATGTTGCATTTGCAGTTTAATTTATCTGCTTTGTGAGTTATTGAGCTCAGAAATTACTGTAATGTGGGCCCAATCTGGTGTATAAGGTTGAATGTGAAGAATCCTCATGTTCTGGACCTTTACACCTGGGCTAAATAAAAAACAGACACGTTCTTTGATTTAGGAGCGCTTGATTTTGCCAAGACTAACAGATCACATTTTTACCTTAATTCCATCTCTGTTACAGCAGGCCCAGAAAGCTGAACGCTGGACCTGGATTTCATTCAGATTTCCTCAGTGTCACATAGCAAGTGAGTGCAGTAAATCTTGCCCGAAGTGGATGGCTTGTTTTTCCTCCCATCTCCAAAATAAATGAGCTCACTAATTAATAGCAAGAGGAACTTGTGTAAATCTTGTCCCATTGTCTCGCTTCAGAGATGGAACAGCATGCACCTACCCAGCAGAGAGGTTAGAACAACCATGCCCACCCACACAAACACACATGGGGGGCGAAGATGAGATTAAGACGGAGGGAGGGCGGAACTGCATCCAACTGTGAGGTTTGAGAGGAAATATCTATAACCCATTACCTAAACTCTGACACGCACACAAACACATCTTAAAACGCACAGGGCTGAGCTCATCATGATGTTCTAATGAAACCCTGAAGAAGCTCCAAACTCACACCATCGTATATTGTTTTATCCAAAATCTGTCCTTGCCCGTGATTGGCCTGGAGTGATGTTCAATTTATAGTCATTATAGAAGGTGGTTATGTATCTCCATTTGCCTCCAGGTAACAAAAACATTCCCATATTGTTCTGCGGTGTATTTGCTCATATGTTTATAAACAGAAAGTTATTGGCGTACATGTGGCTCTCATTCAGCACTCACGAACTGTAGCGCTCTACTGTCAATCCACTATCAGTGTTTACATAAGCAACGTGCTATCAAATCAAATTGTTCTTTACTGATTAATTGTGACTTTACTGAATGCTTCATATTTTCAGGCTTTAACCAAGACAGAAAATCTCTCCACCCAAATCCTTCCTGTGGGTTTTGCGAACTCCTTCACAGCAACAAGAATGTCAACAAAGATGGTCCCACAGCCTGGATGTTTAATAGAGACCCTGAAAGCTTGAAAGATAATTCAATGTAAGGATAATCTCCCTGTGGGGGCGTGAGGTATTTCAGACAAACTTTTTTTGGGGTTTGCGCACAGTTTAGAATCTCCTTGTGAGAGGTTTTAAAAATGTTGTTCTAATTGGATTTGAGGATTTGGTCGCATTTGAGGCTGCTTCAGACTACAAAAATACAAAAGCATGTCCGTCACATTTGTGTTTTGAGAACTTTCTAGATGTTTTGGAAAGTCAAATAATTGGTAATGTGGTTAGTTTCTTCATTAAATTAGAATGTGAAAATTATTAAAGGATTATAATTTTAGGCAAGTAATTTGAGGAACTTTTCTGCACTTTTTATATGTAGATTAGATTTTCAGTTTTGTTTTTCATGGATCATAGTTTCAATCCTGTGAAGGCCTGTTGTAAAATAATATCAAGGATTACAAATACTTGAAGAACATCAGTCTGCTTTTATCATGTTTTACTGGTGTTTTTAAAACACTGGTCCCTTAAAAACAGTTTTTATCTTCTAATGAGATCATTTATCTGTCGTTTTGTGACCCCAAATAACTGCTGCTTTCTGGTGGTTAGTTATTGCTTGTTAAAGAAAGTCAGCCCTGCTGTTGTGACCTGTGGTGAACTCTGCCTTACTCCGCTTGTTCCCAGGCAGTAGCAGCTGAAGTCTGGGGTCAGACTGACATCACAAATATCATAAAACTGGGCTTTTCCTGTCTGAGGAATAGTCTGAAGTATGTGCGTGTGGCCTCTGGAGCTTTGCATCATGCAAGACAATACTCAGAGAGAGGCACAGAGCTCATGTTGTGTGTGTTGTACAACACTCAGCAGGGAGAGATACACCAGTGCAGGTGTTTCTAAACACAGTGAATGATTACGAGTACACGCATACACATTTTGGGGGGATTGAAAGCAAGCACCATCATTGAGAAAGTGTTATTGTAACTGAAAGTTATGGTCATAATGCAGGGGTTATGTTATGAGTAATTAGTAGAGTAGCATATGTAGCAAATCTGGATCACACCAATTTGGACTAAATCAATGATCATTCAGATTATTCTGTGGCTTCTGTCATTTACTCAATCTGTCTTTATTGCAAACGTCAGTTATATCAGTTTTCAGAGAACAGATTCTAATAGAACAAAAATTATCTTTGAGAATGAGATTTGAGAGGTGCGATTTTAGGAAATAACATTTTTGCTTTCCGCTTCCATGTTTTCTCAAAGCCACTTCCATGCAGTCACATGTGATATTTCCTGTGATAATATCTGAAGATTACCATTACTAGATACATAAACATCACTCGATTGCAGTTTTCCTTTGAGACAAATTTTTTGCTGTTGATCTAGATATGATTCATTGTTATGCAACATATCTTAATTACACAAAACACAAGCACAGTTTACCGGAGTTCTGTTGCTTACAAAAGCATTGAGGAAACACACAATCATGCAACGACATTTAATGATTTACACAGATGGCTTTTCTTTTTGCTGTGGAAATGGAAAGAGCAACAGCTTCAAACCTAAAACACTTCATATGACAAATTATCGAATAAATGACCTACCAAAACAGGACACGTGCCAGATTCTTTAAAATCTTTACCAGACTTAAAGATGCTAGTTCACATACACGTTAGTGTAACACACAACACATGCACCCACACTCTGATACACATAAAGAGTGCTGACAAAAATAAATGAATGTTCACACACATTAAATCTTCCAAACTACTGTGCAAATGACTAATGATCCATTAATGAGAATCTACTCTTTTATAAACACACACACAGCCAGCATTTTTAAAATCTTTAACACATGTGAACACTTATGCAACCACCTGACCAGTAACATACCCTCTGATTGGTGTGGATCACATTCTTTAACCAATCACGCTTCATGGTGCTGCATGTGGACACGGCCTACGTAGTCATTAGTAAAAATCATTTGTTAAATGTTCTACAAACGATCCATGTTTTCCTTCCCAGAGGAAAATTGTACTGCTCAGAGGTTTCCTCTTTCATATCTGAAGAGACTTCTCGGTTATATTTCATTTTAATATTAACTTTGTCCCAGGTGTTTCTCCTGAAATTCCTTAGGAGAAATAACAATAGAAATAAATGAGACAATTGACATCAAGCGTATAAAGCAATAAAATAGTGTGCAGAGAGGAGAGCACAGATAATTTGATCCTAGGAGAACTGTTTGAGTTCACACTGAAATCTCTGACGTAAGCAAAAGACTCCATTTTCTTTCCTTGTGAGATCTTTGCATTCTGGGAGAAATAACTGAAGTCTCTTTTGTGATTTTTCCATCTTATGAATTTGAGCAAATGCCCAGCAAACAATTTTAAGTTGTAAACATTTCCCTAACATTTCCATTAATTAACAACAATGTCAAAAATGTGATTTTGAAAGTTCCAGGAGCGTTCTAAATAATTTTTTTTTTTTTTTGCTGTATTAACGTAATTGCTTGGTTATACATTTTTTTCATGTATAAAAAATTTAAATATACATACATTATATACACACACACACATATATATACACGTTCTGAGAATCCTTGCTCTCTGTTAGCTGGATGTGCCCTGTTGAGAGCTGACAGACATCTTGAAGACATCTTGAAGACTGTCTGCATAGCCTAGGAGAGAGTTTAAGGTTCTTTTGGAAATCATGACAAAAGTACATTGGTTTCGTTTGAGTGGTCCTTTAGACCAGATTTCATAAAAAACAAAGGGTTGCATTTTTCCATCCGCTTTCATTTTGAACAAGACCAGACAGCAATGCATCCCTCATGTCTCATTTCAAATAAAAAAATATTGAAATGACAATGTCCATGCACTCAACCTCATCTCCTTTCTAAGTTTAGCAGCTCCAAGAATGAAGAACACAAAAAGTAATTTCTTCATTTATGAGCTCCTCCTGCTCAATGCATGTGTTTTGAGTTGTGTTTGGAAGCCATCTTGTGAATTCCTCTCTGGTAATGAGGATTAGGAGGGCACAGCTAATGTAAACAATGCCTGAATTCCTCCATCTGATCTGGGCAATGTTGCAGTTTATCTGTGATCACAGTTACCCAGCTAACACAGAACATTCTCAGAATCTTGGCTAACATTCTCTGAAAGTTTTCTCGAAGTTATCAAAAACGTCCTTGCAGTAATGTTAGTAGAACTTTTTAAACATTATATTTCATATAAAAAACATTATTCTTAAGTAGTTAGTGGAATGTTTTAAAAACTTACAGAATTTAAAAACTTTTAAAAATATTTAAATGTTTTAAATGTTTTACAATTAACACAACATCTAGAAACTAAAACTTTCTAAAGACGTTTTTAATGTTCCTAAAATATTTAGAAAAGCATTTTCGTTACTTAATGGAAACGTTAGGGAAGCGTTTTTGCAGCCTAAAATTGTTTACTGGGTAGGCTTCAAATGAAACAATGACCTTCTGCAAGCTCAGCACCGGGAACCTGCTGACCAGCACCTGGGTCGTCTTGCTGTCGCCCTCATTCAGTGCTGCCAGGATTCTAAAAAAGCATCTCTCCTAATTAGAAAAGAATGGTCAAGATGGTACATGTTCCAAACAGAGTTGTTTGTAATGGAAACAAAGCAGCATTCTTTCCTTAAATATTTAAATACACGAGCACAGAATGCTGTCTGGAAACTCCAAACCGAAGCAGACTCGTGATGTTTTCTTGCGATTTCGAGGGCGAGCCCATCTGATCTTTGACTAGAAGTGATAAATTGCTCCGCTTTCTGTGCTGTTACAGTCATCTTCAGTTTGACTTGGTTTTTGACAGCTGCTGTCATTTCATCTCCACACTTTTGCATCTAAACGGTGGAGCTTGATGCTCCTGCCAGGTGTTTGAGTTACTGTCCAGCTCTCGGTGGGCAATTTTCCGCATTATTGCAATCAATGAGATAATGGAGGAGGTTGAGTTGTTTGCCCTATCTGCAAATAACCCCAATCAATGACTGTGCTTCAATTGGGCCAATTAAAGAAATTGTGGTAACATGAGACAGATGGAGTGGGAGCTTACCGGCTGAGCTCCTGCTGCCTTCAGCATCCTCGTGCTTGTTTTCATTTGTTTTGAGGTAGAAAGTTAGATTTAACTTCAGCTGCTAGAGTGCTTGATCCAATCTCTGAGTAATACCCAGCTAACAATTTTAGGTTTCTCTCAAATTTCTAACATTTTTGTTATTTAATGGAAATGTTATTTTGGAAGTACTAGAAATATTCAAAACAAACAGTTTTTTAGATGTTGTATTAACTTTTGCTTGAAAATAAGAATGTTATCCAAACATTTTATGAGTTCTGTAATGTTGTGAAAACATTCCACTAACAACTTAAGAATAACATTTTTGATATATAGTATTGAAAAACATTCTGGGAGAACTTTCTTGCAGTAAAGGTAGCAAAGTTATTAAAAACAAAACATTAAGAGCATGTTAGCCAATGTTCTGAGAACATTGAATGGTGTGTGTGTGTGTGTGTGTGTGTGTGTTTTTTCATTAGATTTCAGAACCATTTAATATCTACTGTTTATTGCATTCTTGTTTAGAAACTCATTAAAAGCAGTCATGAATCTACAGTTTGTTACATCTAGCATCTGTAGATTTATTTATTTAGGTTAATTAGTAAATTGTTTTTGCATTTACTTATCTTTTTTTTTTTGTTCTCTACAGAACTTGTTCAGGATCAGACATTTCAGCAACTGAAGCCCAGGTGACTAATTGGATCTTTCAGCACAACTAGTCAAGGGTAAACGCTACAAACACACTTATGCAGAATTTTAATATTTGATATTGCTGCTTGTTGATTATTAGTTTGTATTTGCATTCCCATGTATGTTATGTGTTGAAATGTACGTTCCCATAGCCGGGCTTCCCTGTAGATGTTCAGGCCTCCACAGTTGCGGTCGGCCTCTATGATCCTGAGAATTCTGTTAAATGTGATTCTACCACAGGAATTGCCAGGGATCTGTGGCTGCACAGGACTCATCCACAGTATATATAATAATCTGACAATCTGGAATTCCAGAGCTGGTAGTGGTTAGTGTGAAACCAACACTTTAAATAATCTCTCACTCAGCTCTCCTCCACAGATGGCAGAGGAAAGTGTGCCAGGATTACAACATTTGTGTGAGAACATATGGAAGGACAAACATTAACATGCACAATGTTTTTCTTTGAGGTTTAAAACAAAAGAAAGAAGGAAATATTAGGATGGCTGGTCTAACGATCATTTGTGCTATCTGTCAAACTCACATTCAAACTCACCTAATGGGCTTTTGATGAACGCTTGTTAGCACTCAGTAAAGCTGCTCAGTGAGGCGGTTAAGCAAACAACCTCAGGTGGTCGTGTTACACATCAGTCTCCAAACTTCTCCAGATCTTCAGATGGAGTCGGTGGCATTTCTTTTCCATGCGGCTTTGATTTGACTGGAACTCTTGCTGAAGATTCACTGGTTAAATTCAAGCTGTTCCTCCAGTTTTCATTATGGCTGTTTCATAACGAAGTGCTTGCTGATTTATGTCATTCTGGAGAAACATGTGAAAGGCCGCCGAGCTTCTCCTCTCCTCTGAGTGAAGATCCGCTCAATAATTCCAAACAGAGCTGAATTTATGCTCTAGAACACCATGAGTAGATTTGAACTAACATTAGTAGATCTCGAAACTTCTCTGAACTATTTTTCTGTTACTTCTAACCATCTGGAGCCAAGGCCATTTTTAGCGTATGATGTCAGTTCTCCTGAACTTCTCGCAGGTGCCCTAATAGAGTCAGTTTTACACTAGTTGCATCATTCAGAGCAAGTCTCCAGATCTCGTTCCAGTTTTGACCAAAAATCACAATGTATGATAGGTACAGTTTTTTTTTTTTTTTTTTGTTTTTTTTTAATCTTGCAAGTGTGCTTGTGCTATATTTCTTTAAATAAAGTGACACTGGGCCTGACAGTTTAAGTTTAATAATACAAAGGCTTTATATAATACACAGACAAAAGTTTTATTTACCATCTGAATCTTCTCTTTGTAGGGATGTGTTGATTTAAACTTTGCCAATCTCACATGACAGGTCTATGACCTTTAAAGAACCCAGTATTCTCTTTTTTAAATCTTCCCAGCTAACAAGGAACGTTTGCAGAACATTGACTAGCGTTCTGTAAAAGTTCTGTCAAAGTTATCAAAAACGTTCTTGCTGTAACATTACCGTTTTATGGTTTTAAATCACATTTACCAAAATACTCCTAACTTGTTATTGAAACATTTTAAAAAGTTACACAATAAAAATAAATCTTAAAACATTCTTATAGCCCAGCATTGATGTTACAATGTTAAAAAATCCATATTTTAAACTTCCTAGAACATTCAAAACAACATTTTTAACATTAAGGAAATGTTCTTAGAACCTAAAGTTATTAGCTAGGTCTGTGTCAAAACTAGGAGCAGTTTAACTGCTACTTAACACCTGGAGTAACAATATGAGAGACTGTGAGTGAACAAGACCGCTGAGGGTGGAGATCTTGAAGACTCGGGCCCAGCTGTGGTCTGAGGAATCTACTAGAGCGAATGGCTTGCTCTCCTGTCCCACACATGAGATGAATGCATTCATTAGACACAGCAAGCTGTGCTATGTACGGTGTCTTAGTCTGGCTTTGGGCCAGATGCTTTAGTGAGAGACAAACACTACTTGTCTGGCCAAAACAGAAGCTTCATCACCAGTGGCGTGCTCAGGGCTCTCACAGACAGCAGGCTCTGTTCACCGGACATTCTTCTGCTCCCGTTCAGTCTCGCACCCTGTAGGAAAATGAGTAAGGTTGCATTTTCTGTGAATGGACAGCTGCAGGCAGCCTCCTGGAAATGAATTAAAATGAAGATCCCAGGAAGCAGAAGAGAGTTCTGATGGTGAGAGAATGCAGTCAGTGTGACAGGCCCTGCTTCTTTTTCCCAATACAGGCAAACAGCCCAGGTTTTCTACCTGGTAAATATATTTTAAATGCCCTGTATGTACAAATATGTAAACACAAGCTACCTAAAAATATTAGACCTGTCAAGCTAAGGGATTTGGCTGTATTAATTATTGAAGCTTCGTTTTACTAATGTTACTGCAACTTTAAGAGAACATTAGCCAATGCTCTGAGAACGTTCCCTGTTAGCTGGTAATCATCAGGTGTTCCATCTGCCTCCCCCAGTGCGCCCTGGGAAATGTGGTTTTTGGGACACCCATGCAATCAGGATGTTCCTTTCTGTGATCAGGCTGCAGGATTTATGTCACACATGGCCCTTTTCTTTTTGGTTGTTGTATCACTTGTGCCTGTTTTAAAGTCACTGAACAGAAACCCACCCACAGCTATAGAAACGCATTGCATTGTCCTTTTGGAACAGTCACTAGAAACAACACTGTTAAGTGGCCATTGCTGCTACAAAATGTATATTTTGAAATGCTAAATTACATAATGTTTAGTGATTTTTTTTGGGTTTTTTTTTTTGCCTAAACTTGTTTGACTCATTTTATCCATGTTGCTCTTAGAAACCCTAGAAGCTCCTACGATGTGATGTTTGAGGATTTGAAAGGCATTACATAAGGTGAAAAGGTTTTGTGGGCAAATATTCCGAAACTCATTTCCAAATGTGATGAACGAGACAAGACAGATAGCAATTACATCACCAGCTGGTGTTAGCACAGAACAGCCCTGGACGTTCCATGGAAAACTTGTTTCGGAGAAACTGCATTTGTTTTGTGTTGATTAGCATCTTGCCGAGCTGGCCGTGCCTGTGGTTGGTTAGCCGCTGCAGGTGGTAGGCCCCTCTTGGCATGGCTGTGAGATGCTGGACTCAGTTAACGTAAAAACTGAAGCATGCGTGTGAAAATAATCTGCTGGAGAATGTGGCCAGCCCTGCTGCACCAGCTGTCTGCTGCTTTGCTCTCCATCGCAGCTGAAGGCAATGACGTACTGTTTGTGGATGGAGCATATTGCACCTTTTTCTAAAATGAGTGTTCTGAAAAAGTTGCTGTTTTTTCTTTCTAAGACTGCATAATTTCATGTAATTTCTTTTAAATCTCCTCTTAAAATGAAGTTTTCATGTTGCACTTACAAACTGACCTACAAAATCCCAGCAGGCAGTCTTAAAAGTGCTCGCTACAAACATATTTATAAATGTGAAACAGGAGTGTTCCCGAGTAACAGAGAACATTCTGAAAACGTTGGCTAACATTCTTTCAAAGGTATCAAAAAGTTCTTGCAGTAACGATGATTTGTTTAACATTTACATATGAATTAAAAATGTTATTCTTTAGTAGTTAATGTAATGTTTAAGAAACATTACAGAATTAATAAATGGTCCTCACAACCAAGCAATATTGTTAATACAATGTTATACTGGACATTTTAAACATTCCTAGAACATAACATTAACATTAATAACAAAAATAACATTAATTTGAACATTTCCATTAAATAACAAAAACGTTCTTACAACCTAAACGGAGTAGCTGGGGTATGTTTCATGTTGCACTTACGAACTGACTAACAAAATCCCAGCAGACAGTTTTAAAAGTACAAACATAAAGTGTTCATAAATGTAAAACAGGAGTGTTTGTAAATGTAGTTTCAGCACCGCAGACAGCACTAAGTATTATTTCTTTATTGCACATGCGGATGGGAACACCAAGACAGGCAGGTATTCTGTCAAGATTTGTGTTCGTCTCACACAGCAGATTTTATATCGAGAACAACATGGACGCAGAGTGATTTTCCAGCTCCCATCTGGATAGAGCTCACTGAGAAATGACCTGAACGACAACAGCAGCGAAGAGTGTCGAATGCTGCTCACGACACAGTCTTGAACTGCTTTCCGTCTCCCGGGGGAGGACAGAGCAGATTCAGTTCCTTTCTCCTGCTGATGGGCTTGTCCAACAGTTACGCTGCACACAGAGGCCAAATTTTAACTGAAAACCCCCAGACACAGGCCCTTCTTCACAACCCAGCCCTGTTCCACAGAGATTCCAGCGGTTTTACGAATTAGTCAAAAGTGTAGAGCCAGAATTTATTGCAGTATGATATTCTTCAATTTGACTCTTGAGGACGGTTCAGGTCCACTGGACTCATCTCCCCTTAAGACTTACTCTGGCCTTTATCTTTGAGGGGGGCTCACGGGGGCTTTTTTGGTTTACCGCATTGAAGGATGTATGGATCAGTATGTGGACAATGAAACACATTATCTTAATGGGCTAAATGATAGAACCCTGAAATTTTCCAACAGCTTTTGTCGGAAAATCATGCCATATTTCTTCCACCTATCCAATTACTTCACATTTGAGCTCATAAATACTATGGAAAAGAGACCAGGGGAGGAAACTTTGATGGGCCATTGTTCCAAAGTGTTGGCGTGGATCAAACTTCCCCTACCAAATCTTAATCCGAGCAGTTAGAAGTGACAAACTGGCTTCAGATTAGCAACATGGGGCATCCGTTGCCAACAGCTCTGACGGAGGAAAGGAAACTGCCGGGCTCATAACTCATCCGAAGAGTATTCCAGACGAACACGCCATCTGACACTCGGATAGAGAAGTACTGAAACATGTGTCGTGAGCACAGGCAAGATTTTTGACTTTAGGGGTCCCCCTGCATGGAAAGTTTATTTCTGCATCGTGTGTCAATCTTTAAATTTATTAAGTATGGCTAATTGATTTTATTGCAGGAAAGAGAGAAAAACTGCCCGCATGCATATGTTTAACGCATAACCTGGTCTTGAGATGGTCTGGATGAACACAGTTTTACTGGAAGTGACACATTTGCTGTAATTCTCAGAAGCTATCAGTCAAATCATCTGGAGTTCTCAATGGGGACTCAGAAATATCATTCAGATTGATGGAATTCTAAATTTGCCATACCGTAATACACAGAGCAGTGTAGAATATTTAAAATACATGAAGGTGAGCATGGCTCATAATTCAGTGAAGCATGAGGATGATGATCTATGCAGGTTTAGCTGTGCTAAAGAAGCCCTTGTCCCAGACGCTGCATGTGGATGATGTGTTAAAGGTCTGGAATATGTGGGTAGGAAATGAATTTGAAAGCGCCTGACCAATCAGATTAGTTCTGCCTCAACTAACCATTTTAGATTGCAAGATTGTTTCCCTAATGTTTCCATTAAGTAACAGAAATGTTATTTAGAAAGTTCTTGGAACGTTCAGCGTTTTAGATGTTGTATTAATGTTGTTGCTTTGGTAATGGAACATTATTGAAACATTTTGTAATTCTGTAACTTTTTAAATGTTCCACTAAGAACTTCACAATAGCATTTTTGATATGTATAACATAGATGATATAACGTTATAAACTACAAGAAACGTTACAGCAAGAAAAATGTTTTTGATAACATTGAGAGAACTTTTAGAGAGCATTAGTGAATGTTCAGAGAACATTCCCTGTTAGCTAGGACAAGGCTTGTGTCCCATTCACTCCTTATGCAAACCTGCATGTTTTTTGCCCAGCGTGTCATGCATAGCTCAGATACTGTATATGTTTGTGGGTGTGTTTTTGTTTTACAAAAAAATACAGTTTTAATGAAAGTAATTCAAGCAGATGGCCTTTGGATTGAGGGCATAATTATTTTCAATTTGGCTTGTTAAATTGTTTCTACATTTGCACGTTTGTCAGACCATAACAATTCAGCAAATTATTTTTATTATACTTTTTTGCAGTATTATTGTTGCATTTCCCCCCCTGAACTCCAGTTATAATGTTAGTAAAGTTGATTTTGTGCCAAAAAGTCTCTTGACCATTTTCACCTCTTTCTGACCCTTAGAATTAAACAGCTGGCTGCTTGTATTTGTGAGCTGTGGGATTGCTTCAGATAAATATGAATAAGTAGATATACACAGCCTGAAAGGGCACAAGGCTTGGCAAATGTAATCAGAATTTGGTTTTCTGCCATTTGTAAACAATTATACAGTTCCTATCCTGCTTTCTCCTTATTCCTTCACTGTGAATAGCTGGGTGAAGTTTTGAATACCTTACAGACATTTTTGACATGTACATGTGGGCGGTGATATATTTAGATGCATTCATCTGCCTGATTGAAATAGGTTGCAGAAGTACAGAGCGAGCTGTTTTTACAGCTTCAGTTTAATAAATGGTCTTTTGGAACAGGAAGGAAGTTTTGAATTTTAAAAGCTACAATATGTTTTCATAGTACAATGACCTCTTTTATCTCCAAAGATCAAGGAAAATATGACTCTTCGTGATATTACTGCTTTAAAACTGCCAAATAATTTTTCTTGTTTTGTAGACAGAACATACCACAGAAGAACGCAATATGCAGTCTTTTTCTGCCAAACACTGCTTCCCACCTCAGCTCACATCAGACTCCGCCCTGACACCTGTCAATCAAGGGGCCTGAATCTGTGCTCTCTGGTTCATCAGGGCGTGACTCTCCCCCGTAAAACACACACCGTGTGATGCACAACTTCCCTTTCCTGCCGACACACAGCTGCGTGTCTGAGGCTTGGCTCTCTGCTCTCGTAAATCAAGACTTTCTGCAGCAGCAGGATCCAATCAGGCCCAGGTGGAGGCCCGAGGGGCAGCTCTGGGGCCGGGCCAGGGGAATACAAGCTTTGTGCTGGACACCAGAAGAGACAGGCCCAGTACAGGAGAAAGTGCAGAGAACCGAGTGTGGAACCCAAAGGTAAGGAGGACCTTTGAGAAGATGCAGTCATGCTACTACATTCAATACTAACCTCAACACGTCTTTCTCTCTGAGTGATGGACTCACAGTCACTTTTCAACAACTTTTTCCCCTCAGATACATTCACATATACCCACAGCTCTCCTCTGTTGTCTCTTCACAGGAGAGAGAGTTTGTGAGGGGCGAGGGGGGGGATGTTGATGAAAAGTGGCACAGGCCCACAGAATGCGATCAAGCCTCCACATCTGCAGGAAAGTCGAAACCGGCCTTCCAATTTTACAATGATGATGTCAGCCTGCCTACATGACAGTGTACGGCTGAGGTGCCAAGTTCCTTCGCTTTCCCTTTGTGTTTGCTTTTCTTTTTTCCCCTTTTTTTACTGTCCTTTCTGTTCCTTGTGATTCTGTTACCACCTCCCCCCTTTTTGGTCATTATTCTTTTTGTTCACAGAGAAGCATAGTTGCATATATTATTCCATGTAGGTCACTTGGGACAGTATTAACTATGTTTTCATAATGTAGGAAATTGAGAACTGGTAATTTCTAATTTAGGAAAGAATTACTCATACAGTGTGTTTTTGGACTGGAATCGGCTCATCTTTATGATTAGCAGCACTGCTGATCTCCACGTCAGATTGAAATGAAACCTCACAGGCTGCAGGTTTCACTGTGTTTCTATGCACAGAACCAGTCATTGTAAGTGGCTGTACACTAGGGCCAATTACATGCTGAATTATAAACATTCTTTATTTTCTTGACTGAAGAAAATGCTTAAAATCACCATAAAATCAAAATATACTATATATAGCAGTGTTTATTATAAATGATTTATCTGTGCAAGTCATTACTTTTTTTAAGTCATGTGCCCTCGTAATCGTTAATTAAAATCTGAAAATGTACTCTGAAATGTACTCCACTCTGGAACGGCACACCTTCTCTAATGATGTCAGTCTGGCAGCTTGGAAATATATAGAAATCAAGCTGAGATAAAATGATCTACAGCATTGCATTTCTTTTTCGGCAAAGCCAATCCCAGAATGCATTGCAACAAGCTCAGTTAAAAAGTGAGAAATGACTATTATAAGTAAACTTGTATTTCATTTGAAAGTAGGGTAAGCAATATCTGAGAGGCTAGCACTAGCAGGCTAGCTTTAAATGTGCAAGATTCCACGCTTCCTTCACAACCCTGTCCAAAGTCACACTTTCTCTGAAACGCGTGAACGCCATTCAGTCAAGTATGGATGGACATTTTATGGTCCTGCACCTTCCACAGAAGATGTATATAAATATATTTAGACCACTTGGTAATTTCTGTCAAGCTGTGCAGAGACTTTCAATCAGCATAACACAATGTGTGGTATGTATTGTATGGGTATTGTGTTGCTAGCTTTGCAACATGCTAATGTCAAACTATATAGAAATCAAGTTGAGATGAAATGATCTACACTTGCTGAATTGCTGCCTATGTAGATCATTCCAAATCAGTCACTTTTGAGGTTTCATAATGATTAGGATGCTGTCTGTGTATGAATTATGCAGCTCACAAGGTTTGGATCAGAACTATGGAAAAGTCCCTTTGATTGGCATTTGGTGACACTTGCCACCCAGGGCAGGTCGACCCTACAGAGTCTAGCTTGATAGTACCGATGACAATTCCCGTATGTTTTTCCAGTGTGAAGCCTCTCTTTATGAGAAACAGCTTTTCCCGGGCGCTTTTCGTGGGAAAAGGATCCAGATTCCCCTTTTCCAATTGTGTGTGCGGCGAGGCAGTGAGCGTTTCATCATTATTCAGGACGGTTTTATTTAATAGAATAGGCTACCAAATATTATAATTCTTTTCTGTTCAAAGTGGTACGACGCCGACATAATGAAATCATAAATTATATGCGGCTCCACACCGCACAGTTCCAGGGGCGGGAAAAAGATGACTTTCATCTAATTTTACCTCAATGAAATAAAGATGGAAACATTTCTCTCCCTTTGTGCCAGTAGCAATGGCTTTTCAAAATAAGAACAGAGGGAGAGGGAGAAACACAGCTCCCCGACAAGGTGACTGGGATTTTGCCAAGAAAGAAAACAGTGAAAAATCCATTCTACCTACCTGGGGGTCAGATACAGTTAGCCTGTCGCTTTGATCAGCAGTAAAGAGAAGTACTTTCCCCCCATTTTAAATGTTCAAGCAGCAGCTGTTGAGGGATTATATTTACATATTAAGGAAAACAGGAATTTGGCCTGAGAGGAAAGCGAAGGGACGAGAGCATGATGAGATGGAAGGGCTTTGTGTTTCAGACTGCTGCTCCAAATGGAAGCGTTTTACTGAACTGATTCTGCTGCGATACTTTCAACACCAATCAGCATTATAGTGTTAAAAAAGCACACACACACATTTAACAGAATCTGTTCAAAATTCTGTTCAAAGTTAGGTTATTGCTTCGGGCTACGTGAACACAAACATATAAAATCTGTTTGTTCAACATTTCAAACGCTCTCCCAGAAGCATTCATACAACCCCCAGCTAACAGAGAATGTTTCACTAACATTTCCATTAAGTAACAAAAATGTTAAAAATGTTGTTTTGAATGTGTAAATTCTGTAATGTTTTTAAAGCATTCTACTAACAACTTAAAAGTGACGTTTTTAATATACGACTTGTTATAAAATCATTCTATTAACGTTACTGTAAAAGAGTTTTGATAGCTTTGAGAGTCCTTTTAGATAACATTAGCCAACGTTCTGAGAACGTTTCCCGTTAGCTGAGCCTCCCCTGGCCATAATTTCATCCACGGTTCTAATTTCACTCAATATGTCAACAGATCTAACTGGAATGGTATTTTAGACACACTGACACACTGTAGATCTGAGAGCAAAAGCCAATGTTTTATTTTATGGAAGAAATAATAGGAAGTTTTTCTTTTGGGTTTTTGAAGTAGCAACAAGGTGCACTGCTCAGACAGATTTTGGAAGCGTTCGTAGCAATGTTAAGTCCAGTTCATTTAGAAAGTGTCCATGTAACATCTGATGTGCATTACTGTGCTGTGGAGTCCCAGCAGAGGGGAGCTGCTAGAATCAGTGAAGGCCACAGGTGTGAGCAGGCGTGCTTCACCAAAGAGTAAACACTATAATGTGTGGTCATAAACAGTGGAAATGATTTAAACACGTCGCTCATCCGACTTGATCTGCAACTGTTAAATCATGTCGGATGAATCAGGTGTGCCCGAACCAAGAGCAGTGATTTTAACTCTTTGGTTTAGGTTTGTTTAGTTAATGTGGCCTTGATTTTCATTCTCTGAAGCGTAGGTATGACCACACACATATTTAAGCAAAGAGAACAAGGGGTTGCCTTGGTAACAAAGGGTATTGGCTCTTTGTTCTTTTAGGTTGTCAAACACATACACAGACTGGTGACAGCTCTTCTCCATACCGGACTGTGTAATGCAACAGCTTGATTGAGTTTTCTGGAACAATAGTGCAGGATAATCTGTCCTTCACATTCATCTCAGAGTCTATATTCAAAGATGGAATTCTCTTGTTCTTCGTATGTATATGTGCATATGTTTTGCTCACTCTCTTTCTGTTCTTCCTCATCTGTTCTACATTTTCTTCTAATTGCCATTTTTCAAGTTACAGTCATCTGTTATTGTTAGGGTTAAAAAATGTCAATCACACAAGTACAAGAGTTCTGAGTGTGTATGTGTGTGGGTAGAAAGTTTTGTTTTCACTTAGACATGTGGCAGATGTGTCCTGTTTTTATTTCAAGGTGATGTTGGTGTAAGAAAAAGCCTTCGCTAGCTTGTGGTTTCGCTTTAGTACACGATTGAAGCAATTACATGTCTTATTTTATTTCTTTATGAAGTCACACCTTTAACTCTGGAAAGAAAATCTGGAGGAAAGATGTCTTTCCTGCTGAAAAAAATAAAAACTGCTTTGACACGACCTGAGTTGGTTTGTTGGTTTTAGTTGGTTTGATCGGTTCTACCCAGTTAACAATTTTAGGTTATAAGAACATTATTCAAATATTTTTTTTAATTCTGTAACATTATTTTTGATAACGTTGAGAGAACTTTTAAAGAATGTTCTGAGAACGTTCCCTGTAAGCTGGTAGGTGGTTTCCCAGTCTGGCCAAGCTGGCATTCAGCTGGTTTAGCTGGTCTTGAATCCGCCAAGTGCCCAAAACAAAGTAAAAGCAGCAATCCAGACCAGTCTGACCAGGCTGAGAGAAAAGCAAACCAGTTGTGGCTGGTTTAAGCTGTTTATCATCAACAGTTGATTACACACAGCTATTTTATCAGCAGATAATAAGAAAATGACATACGCAATTTTATAAATGTGTTTAAATAAATGTACAGCATTCTTTCGAAATAAAGATTTTGTGGAGTAACTTCCAGTGCGTTCATGTGATTCTGAGAGTGATGTTATTTTTAGACAAAGATAACAACTTATTTTTATCTCCCCTGTGTTTCTTTCTCAGCATGTTTCTGCAGGTTATGGAAAGCATGTGTCTGAGGCTGATATGTTACTGGCATTCATTTAGCCATGTAAGTGTTACTAATCAGATCCTGACTACTTTTGTTTTTCTTTTCTTCCTTTCCTCTTGTTTTTCTCCTTAGTTGTGGTAGGATTATGCCAGCTTCCTTTTCCGATCGTGATGTCTGACCATCCATGAGAGCAAAGCAGACCAGGAAGAGCATATTAAATGGCTTAAGGTATCAAATTAATTTCATCCAGTTGGAGTTGGTTATAAGGCACATATATTGTGGGTGGAGTCAGAGTAAATAGGAGGAGTGGCTATGGGAGTGGCCTCACAGAATGAAACTGTTTTACTAACCTAGGAAAATGTGTGGATGTTGCTATTGCTGTGTGTTTATCTGGTTAAGTTACATTGACCACTCTCGTAGCTGTTATTGATTGACTTAAAGGTAAGGTAGACTACTTTTGAAAGCGTAAGATCCTGCCCCCCCTTCAGAGCGATCTCCAAAGCCACACCCCCTCCAAAACATAAGTGCATACATAGTTTGACAGGCATGTAGGACGTCTTATTATTGCATACGGATTGAATGCAATGATTGGACAAACATTTTATGGTCCTGTGCCTTTCACAAGATCCTACACCGCCATCTCAGTGTAGGATGGAATGTAGAAAAACAGAGACTTAATCTGACTTTGCCACACTGGTCTTGCCATGCTGCATACAGTACATCCCATTATGCAGCAGTCTGACAACCCAGCTAACAATTTTAGGTTGTAAGAACGTTTCCCTAACATTTCCATTAAGTAACAAAAAAGTTCTCAATGTTCAGAATGTCCAGTTTTTAAGATGTTGTTTTAACATTATTGCTTGGTTATCAGAATGATATTCAAACATGTTTCAAATTTGTAACATTTTTAAAATTTTTTACTAACAACTTAAGAATAACGTTTTTAAAATGATATACAATGTTAAAGTTCTACTAACATTTCTGCTAAAATTTTTGATAACTTTTACAGAATGTCAGCCAATGTTCTAAGAATGTTCCCTGTTAACTGGGAAATATCAGGTGTTCCATTTGCCTCCCCAATGCACCCTGGGAAATGCGGTTTGCGGGACACCCACGCAATCAGGATGCTTATTTCATGCTTTTTATTCTGTGAACAGGCAGCAGGATTTATGTCACATGCGGCCCTTTTTCCCTTTTTGGGTGTTGTTACACTTGCGCCTGTTTTGAAGGAAAGCCACCTCTTTTTCTGTAGCTCCACAATTATGAAAACTCATCGCATTGTTCTCTTGGAACAGTGCTTAGAAATGACACCTGCGACGCAGCCACGCCGGCTGTAAAATGACAAATACGAAACAGCTCAAGGTGGGGGAGGAAGCGAGAGGGGAGAGTGGAAGAAAAAAACTGAGGTTTTCTCAGAGCTGGTAGGAGCAGATGGTGCGCACATTTTGCACATCATTTGTGAATGATTTCAAAATCTATTTATCTATTCCAAAGAGATCGCTGGAATCTCCATCTGCCTGTCTTTTTCCTCTCTTCTTTAATCGCTTCCATCCCTCCATCTCGCAGCCTCGCAAATGGAGAGGAGGAGGAGGAGAAGGCTGGCCTAAATGAGGAGCGAGAGAGAGAGATAGAAGGCAGACATGGAGATGGGAAAGTGGGGGCCTCCATCATAAAGAATGTAATACTGCCACTGTTGAACATCAGCGGGGAGCGGCAAGCAGAAGCCGTTGAGAGTGAGTGATTGACTATAATGTAAATCACAGGTCTGTCAGACCACAGTAAAGAGCCACAGCACAACAGGAACCCTCTAAACTCTGTGTGTGTCTGAACGTATGTAAATATGCATAAAACCTGTACATAAACATGTGACTTTGCTTTTAGGAACCTTGAGAGACCCCTTACATAAATACACTTACCCACAGCCCCACTAACACGCACACACATGCCCATAACACGCACCATAACCCATGTTCTTCTGACACGCTTGCTTTCGTTCGCAAATGCGTAGGTTCGTTTTCATTTCCATGCAGCTACATGTGTCTTACAAATCACCATTTTTTAAGACACTTAATCATTATGATAAATGATCTGCAGGTATTCGGCTTTAGCTATCGCTAAGCATCCTGTACTCCAACAAATCACATTTAGTGATTATGTTTGGACGCCCGTGTGTTTGTTTTGATTGGTCCCTTCAGTACGTTGGTATCCGAGCGTGACTTTTCATCTTGCAGATCTGCGTACAGCATTTGGGCCTTAACAAATAATGTTCTTCTAGCGCATCCATCAGTGAAGGCTGTGGGGAGACTTTCATGGGGAGACGTAATGTTTTGTCCAGACTGAGCGTTTTGCTGTCTTTGAACTTTGCTACAGGTTTCTGCTGTCTCCATTGAACATCAGCATGGAGGAAAAACTATTATCACTTACAAGCAAAAAGACAAGAGGATAGCTCATGCTACGCAGTCCACGCAGCGAGGCGCGAGTTTATAAATCTCTTTTATTTAAGGGCCGACACCTTAGTCTTAAAACTCAGTATGTTACAGAGGAAAAATGCAGCAGATCTAAGAGGACTCTGTAGAAATGGACAGCCATCAATTGCTTTTCTATGAGTTTAAGTGGAGCAGTTTGGAAGGAGAGAAGCAAGGCGATCGATCACGCTCCTGTTGATCGTACTGACAGATATCTCCCACTCCTGGGATGTTAAATCCATGAGTCGTTTGATATAGCAGGATATTCCAGGATTATGGCTATTTTCAGTTTCTTCAGTAGGAATTGTGGAAGGGCTTTTCTGGTCTGAGCCAGCTAACACTTTTAGGTTGTACTATAGTTTCCCTGATGCTTCCATTAAGTAACAAAAATATTGAAAATGGTAATTAGAGAGATCTAGGAACATTTAAAACATCCATTTTTTAGACATTGTGTTAACGTTATTGCTTGGTTATAAGAACTTATTCAAACTTTTTTAATTCTGTAATGTTTTTTTATATTACATTCCACTAACAACTTAAGAATAACATTTTTGAGAATATTGTAAATAATGTTCAAAAAAACTTACAGTTACTAACGTTACTGTTTTTTATATAGCTTTGAAAGAACTTTCTGATGTTCTCTGTTAGTTGGGAGGACTGCAGCGCATGTGCACATCTTGTAGAGTTTGTATCTGTATATCCTCTGCTTGTCACTTTGTGACCCAAACCATGATTATTAAAACTCCTGACACTTAATTATCTTGATTTAATATCCTGTGGTCTCTGAAGTTACTTGTTGCTGCACAGTCTCCTGCAGCTGCCAGTGAAAGAAAAAGCTTGTGTTTTCTTAAACTGTTGTAATGCCTGTCTGATGACATCATTTCCTGTTTGAGTGTCCTTATATATCTGTTGGGATTTAACAGATGCAGTGCTCACCATATGACCTACTGCGAGAGAAAAACTACTACTACTTTTCACAATGAAAAAGTGGAAGGCAAGACCATGTCCATGACAAGCTTTAAATGCGAGTATAATTTTTTGGACTAACCCGTATATTTAAAGACAGAACAGGACTCAACGCATATGTAACAATACATTTAGCTGAAATCACATCGCAACTGCAGCGTCACATTTTACTCCTTTTTTTTCCCCTCCTGTTTTGACTATTTCAAATGTGCCAAAATATATTTTTCCAAGAGTTATGCTCCTGTCCTTGAGAACACAACCACTACAAAGACTAAAAATGAGTAGGAGGAAAAAAGATTAAAATTAAACGTTGAAACATCCAGGAGTTCACGGAGCGAAAAGACGCCAACGATTTAATGGGTTCCATATCGGAATTTCTCTAACTGCCAATCACAGAACACAATGACATCATCTTTAACTCTGTTACACAACAAACATGTATTCAAGCAAATAATCTAATATAGGAATCAATTCTGGCACGGAAAAGACAGCCGATGTGGTCTATGTTAGAATTTCATTACAGCGTACGTCCAGCGCTTGATTGACAGCTGTAGTTTGGCTGCAATGCAACTACTGTTGTAATATCTTCACCTTAGCAGTGAAGATCCCATAGATCTCCACTTTAAAAATGGGCTTCAATATTATTTGGCTAAAGTTCTCTCTCATTTTTAAAATTATATCAAAAACGTTAAGTTTAAAATGTTACAGAATTAAAAAAATGTTTGAGTAACGTTTTAATCAATTTTTTTTTGTTTTATTACTTAACGGAAATGTTGGGGAAATGTTCCTGCGACCTAAAATTGTTGGTGTCAGTTTGTGATGATTTTTTTTTTTAAAGTTTAAGCATTTTGAAGACCACTGCTGCTCCTCATGTGTGATTGCTAATGTAACTTTGAGTTAATAGAAAATTCAATAAAACATTCATTTGTCACACCATCACCTTCATCAGCATGTCTGTATGTAAGTTAGTGCCAAACTGTCTTGGATAACAGCTTTGACATTTAAAGTACATAGAGAGCAAGCAGGTTTCCAAATAACAGGTGATTGCACTGAGTTGCCTGTCATCTGTAGTCTTATGCAGTGAAGTGTTCATTACGTCAGCCCATCAGAAACCTTCACCCTGCTTTCGTTTCATGCCAGTATGGACTCAACAACTGGTTGGAAATTGCAAAGCTAATACAAATAGCAGTTTTTTTTGTGGCAGCTCCCAACAGTATCCAAACCCCAATTTGTGACTTGCAGGTGGTTCAAATTGAAAGGTAATCAGGCCAGACTTTATTGCAGTGGGCATAAGAACATGTTCTATAAAAATACTAAATGTCATTATTTAAATCTCTCACTATGGTTGTGCAAATTGCAGGTGCTGAAAGCTTATATGATTATATAACCTTATTATTATATTTCAAGCTATTCCAAGGCCTCTGCAGCCACCTGGAGCAAATAGACACCCGGTGATACTTTAATTTACAATTACTTACAGTAAATTAGAATAAAAATATATCTGCCGGACCACCCTCACCTCATAAGTCAAACCATATGCACATATATTGCTTTAAGATCAAATGTAAAAGGGCGTGATTTTGCAATCAGACGCTAAATTTCTCCAGAGGGCGATTTTCACCCAATAGCACAACTGGGCTGTGGAACAGGATGAACACCCCTCAAAGGAATGCTGGGAAATGCAGTGCACTCTGGGAAGTAGAAAGACAGAAAAAAGAAAAATACTTGTGCTGCATTGGAAAGGTCCACCCAGTTAACAGGGAACATTTTCAAAATGTTGGCTAACATTCTCTAAAAGTGCTCTCAATATATATATATATAATCTATATCAGAATTGTTAGTGGAACGTTTTAAAAACGTTACAGAATTAACAAAATGTTAACATTCTTTTAACCTAATCTGAAATACTGGACGTTTTTGAACATCCCTAGAACTTAGTTTTTGTTACTTATTGGAGACGTTAGGGAAAGATTCTTACCATTTAAAATTGTTAGCTGGGCAAACACAATTAAATAGGTATTGGTCCAAAAACAAGTTGAGTTGTTTTGTTTTTGGAAAGTTCTAGGCTTGGACACTGCCAAATTAAATGGCTTCCTTTCTGAGTTCTCATGCCCTGAGAGAAGAACTAATTCGATCATCCAAATTGTAGAAAGACTTAATTTGTAAATAAATAATTCTGGAAAACAGAAACATTCATAACGCTATCTCAGGGTGTTTAATTTCAGACAGATGCTCTTTTTAAGAACAAGCAGAATCAGTTTGTGTAGCTGTCAGTCACAGACTGCTGGGCCAAAATTCCCTGTTGTTTTGAATATATTCATCTACAAATATCCATAGTTGAGTTGTGATTTCAGTTGTCAAAACCACAGCATGTTGACTTTTCATCTTGAAACATAACTCTCTAATGCCTAAATTCTGTTTTCCCTTCTGATGTGTAGCATAGATCACTTTAGTAGCAGTTATTTCAGATGAACTGAATGTAAGAAAATTCTTTGATAGAATATGTTACTGTTTATTTTCAGGTCATTGCATTAGAGAACCGCTCATTTTGATTTAATTTCGGTATTTTAATTACCACAATTGCTTTTAACAGTTGCCCATGCACGGCAGGTCTTAGGTTGAACTGTGGATGTGCGTTAATAAAATGCATCTTATCTTACTGTTTAACAATTAAATGTGGTAGTCTTATAGGCAATACACTGAATACATGTAAGGTCTTAAGGACTCCAGTATAGTTTCTTCACCACCCCACCAAAATGTCATCATCATCATCTTTTAAAAGCTTTCTTTAATCTATGGAACACAAGATGAGTCATTTACAGCAGCATTTCCATGTTTTTCCTCTGTGAATGACTGCAGTTGTCAAACAAGATTGTCAGTGAATAATTTTAACATGAATCTGTTCTTCTCACAAAACTTCAAGGGATTTACAAAATAGTATGTGCACATTTTGTGACGCTTTAATGGTGCATCACAGAATTTTAATTTTTGGGTGAGCTATCTCTTTAAGAAACGCATGACCTCAGTATAAAAAAGAGAAATAATACATGCATTGAATTAAACTAACAAAGTTAAAGAGTTTTTAATCCAAAAAAAATCACATTTTGACCCAGTGATGTACTAAGGCTTCTTGTTCATTTTTTTTTAAAACCTGTGATTAAATTGTGAACCTCAGTAGCAAAGGGAGAAATTGTATTTGCTGTTAGTCCAGGAAGAGTTTCTCTTGCCCAGTTGTTATGAATCTTGGCTCCTGTTTATGTGTGAAAGAGAAAAACGGAAAGCAGGGAGAGCGATAGAAAGAGAGAAAACTGGCATGAAACATGCCCTGAGCTAACAGTCCCTCTGTCCACACTTAAAACGCTAACTCGCTAAACAAACACAGATGCATGTAAAACAAACAGGGCTGTTGTTTCGTGAGGAGATGATGCTGATTTCTGCCACTGCGCTTCAGGCTGTCAGTGGACAGAATCATGGGCTGGGTTTTCGTTTTGGTCCTATTAGAGACATACAGTACATAGTGGCCCGGTTCATTTCTTCATGCAGAGCTCCTGGTGTCATGTTTGTCAGTTCATCAGAATGGTGTGTGAGCTGGAAGCTGATCTAGCTTTCCAAATGACTGCATTCCCTGGAGCTTGGCAGATAAAATCTGGAATTCTTACATTCTTGGTCATTTTTTTTTCACCTGCAGTAAATTGCATGTTATTTCCAAAAAGTATCTCTCCTATGGTTTACGTAAGATCACAAAATATGTTACACATTTCACAAGACAGTAGTTTGGCTGGCCAAAGCACGGTTGGGTGGGGAGCTGCAGCATTGCTTGCAAAGACCCTAGAAGAACAATTCAGAACAGTCTGGGTGAAAACACCCACTTCACTCCCACGGGTCTTAACCCCAATATGAGTCCAGATTCTTTTATCAGCTCTACACATACATCCCAACACAAGCACCTAATAAATACTCAGAAGAGGGACAACTGGACCAGAAGGTCACTCAAAACATTGTGTGTGTTTAAGTGCGTGTCTGTGTAAAAGACAATGACTGATCTTTTTGTTAGTGTGTATGTGGGTGAGAGACAATGGCTGATTTTATGATAGTGTGTGTGTGTGTGTGTGTGTGAGAGAGAGAGAGAGAGAGAGAGAGAGAGAAAAGAGAGGGAGAGAGGGTGACAGAATACCTGTGGTGTTCATTTATATTTGTGCATGGGCTCAACTTGCCAGCTAACGATTTTGGGTTGTAAGAACATTTCCGTTACGTAACAATTTCTTTTAAACATTTTAACTTAAAGGTTTTTTAATACCTATTAACTCAATATTAAGATTAATTTGCTTGGTTATAGGAATTCAAACTTTTTTAAAATTCTGTAACATTTTTAAAAACATTCCACTAACAACTTAAGAATAACATTTTTTATATTTATATTATATATAATGTTTTGCTAACTTTACTGCGATAACTTTTATAACTTTGAAATAACTTTTAAAGAACATTTAGCTAATGCTTTGAGAACGTTCCCTGTTAGAGGGATACTGGGTTTGTGTTTATTCAGGAGAGCAAGGTTCCTCTGAGGTTCTCATTGAACCAGAAGCTTTGAGTGACCTGATCTCATTTTCACCAACAGCATTAATTCTGTTGCATAGCTGCTGCTGCAGCCACCACATGTGGTTTGTGTTTCTCTCTGAAAGAACCGACCTTATTTCCTGATTTCCAAACCCCTGATTGATAGCCGCTCTCTCTTACTCTTTCTCTGTACCGTTTCCCTGCCTCTCTGATCCCTGGGTCTCGCTCTTCGAAAGATGAGATGGGCATAGATCTCGGGCAGGAGAAGGGGGAGGTAGAGTTTGAAAAATGAACATTGGGCAGAAAAGTGTCCTTGGGAGACCCTGTAGGGTTTTATGAGCCAAGTGGAGTTTTGTGCTTAAAATGCCATAATGTTTCATGAGGTAAAACATGGGTTCCACTGTAACCTGTGAAGAGTGTAGGGCATAGCAGAGGGTGGGTTTAAATCTAGATACATCAGACTGACCGGTGGACCCAAATCAAAACACACACACACACACACACATGCACTCTTGGGCTACAAACCTATCTCCTTTGACCTGGGAGACTGTGTCCCACTTTGGTAATATATTCCCGATAAGATCCTCTCCTGTTTCAGTGCAATCCAAGACTATGATAACAGAAATGGAGGGCCTTGCCTGAAAAACCCCTCCCTAATTCATGAACTGGTGAGGTCATATAATTAACAGCCTACTTATCATAATATCAACATCATCTGTCTCTAGTTGGATTGGGTTGCACTGGTGCAAATTGTAAGGCAAGAATTTTAACTCTAATATTTCTTTAAAAAATACTGGATAATTCATTTATGTTTAAATTAAGATGTTTATGGTTACGTCTTACATGTTTTCCCAAATCCAGCCTTTTCAAAATCTTTTCCTCACTTTTCCCAGAATCCCCTGGTGTCAAACGGCTGTAATTGGCCGAAGTATCACCTCTTCATGCCAGCATCATTATTACTGTCTTCTGTGAAATAAAGAACGTAGCGAAAGTGTCACACGTCTTTCACTTTTCCACTATAGGCCTGCTTTAGATGGCAGGTGTTATTTAATCTTGACAACAACAAGCCATTTGACAGCATACTAGCCATATCCCCAGTGTATTTACTTATGTGTGATCATAGAATCTTTTATATTTATTCAGACATGAAAAACTAATATATAAACTACACAATGTAGAATCATATGTCCCACTTCAAGAGGTCACTGGCAGTTTTGTTGCATGTTACTTCCTCCTGCACAAAGAACAGTAGTGAGCCCATAATTATGGGAATTCTTTCCAAAATATAACATGAAAAAAACTTTTTTCTGGAATATTTCTGCTTCCCTTACAGGCTTTAGAGTGTGGGTTAGGTTACATTGTTTATAACTAGCTGTGTATGAAAGTCATAGAAACATGTATGTGTGTGTGAAATATGTGTGTATGTGATTCTGCAGTTTGTATTTGTGGGTTGGATTATAGGAATGAAGGGCATTATGTCTGCAGGGGTTGAAACACAATCAACATAGTAAAACGAGATCAGAAACTGGGACGAATTTCAGTTTTGCAAATAATGATGTTAATAAAATAACTGCTGGCCTGCTCTCGGCCTTATTCATTAAATATCATGGCAGCAATGTGAGATGAAATACAGTCAGGAGCGGTGATACGAGCTCTTAAAGTCAATGTTGTGGAGCACTCTGTAATTGATTTCAGGCCTCCGTTAGATCTGAGCAACAAACGTTTGCATGATAAATGAACCTCACTGGGACATTGTCGTACACAGCCTGCAGCTCAGAGAAGGCTGCTGATTACTCTGGGTGATTTGTTCAATGATTGGCTGGTTATTCAGAAAAGGTTTTGGTCTGCAAATACATATAAAACTTTATTGGGCTTATAAAGTGCCCACTTTAAAGCCACGGGCTTCTGTATTGCACAAAGTTACCAACAATGAGAGAAAGGGAGGAAAAGAGAGACCAAATCTCTGTCCCACATGACCTAAGTGTGACCCCCGGTAACAGGGAACGTTCTCGGAACATTGGCAAACATTTTCTCAAAGTTCTCTCAAAGTTTTCAAAATGTGTTCTTGCAGTAATGTTAGTAGAGCTTTTTTAACGTTTTATATATCATATCAAAACAGGCCATAAGCTGTTAACCGGTCATAAGCTAAACACTTTAAAATCATTACACAATTAAAATGTTTCAGAATGTTTTTTATAACCAAGCAGTAATGTTAATACAACAACAAAAACTGGTGGGTTTGAATGTTCCCTGAACTTTTAAAACAACATTTTTCACGTTTTTGTTACTTAATGGAAAAGTTAAGGAAATGTTCTTACAACCTAAAATTGTTAGCTATGACCTCATTTCCCATTCAAACGTGCCAGCTCTAGACTCAAAATAGCAAGAGTCAACAGAGATGGCGTCCCGCTAAGACAAACATAGATTATGCATGAAGAAAATAATAATGCATGCTTTACACTGTGCAGGTTAACAAACGTGTGCAAAGGCAGATTCAGTGTTTGATGTGCAGTGCACGGACAGTTTATTGTGAATTGTCAGTATATACTGTGTAGTGAGTATACGATTAAAGGCAGAGTAGCTGATTTTTTTTTCAGAAATGTTTTCTGTTGATGCTGGTTGAAAGTCTCTTCACATCCTGATAGCAATCACTAAGTCAAGTGGTCTAAATATATTTATAGAAATATATATCTTCTGTGAATAGTACATTACCATAAAATCTTAGTCCACTCATTGCATTCGGTCCAAACTAGTCCTGCCAAACTATGTATGTGTTCATGTGTTGGAGGAGGTGTGGTTTTGGAGAACATCCTGAAGAGAGGGTGGGATCTTATGCTTTCAAAGCTAGGTTGCTATCACTAGCCTCTCTGAAATTGCCAACCCTACCTTTAAGAGTTAAGACTATGTAATGTATGAACAGGGTACTGTGTGTGGCCTCGTGCACTGCCACAGGTTTCTCACTGGATTGTCATTATCGTTATTTTCTGTGTGACTTTTCAGAGGTTTCTGTTTGGTCTTAAGGTTGTCATTTAATGTGGCCGGTTACATTTTTCAATACAACCACTATTTCACAAAAAATGTGTAGACAACTAAAAGGGGTTGGTGGTGGGGAGGCGTGTAATAGATGACTCTAAAGGTCAAAGGGCAACATGAACTTGACCTTTCACACCTTAACAGACAAGCCTTTCAGGCAGATCATGTGTGACTGTGGGTTCAAGTGACAGTTGAGCTAAAAATGGGTTTCATTTGATCAACTTTACATTTGGGAAATCCGGCTTGCATAAATGTTTTTGTAAACAAGCAGCTCCAGAGAGAAGGAAACTGTTGTATCAGGTTTCTAGTTAAAAACGCTAATCAAGCGTAAATGTTTTACTGCTCGCTGTTGTCATCTTAACATTCTCCGCAGGGACATTAGCTTATTCCTGCGCAGGCCAGGAAACTGTCCGGCTGCACCTGAGGGCAGGAGCTGATGAGATTAATGTTTACACATACCGCCATCACTTATATAATGCATCATTTATCTTTAGTCAAAACTATTTTTAAAGTTTGTGTACAGTTCAGCACAAACAGCACACATTTTACAAGAGTGCAGACCCAGCTAACAGGGAACATTCTCAGAATGTTGGCCAACCCTAAATGTTCCCTAAATGTTCTCTCAAAGTTATTAAAAACATTTGTGCATTAAAGTTAGTAGAGCGTTTTTACGGTATATATCATATATATCAAAAATATTGTTCTTGAGTTGTTAGTGAAATGTTTTAAAGGTGTTACAGAAATAAAAATGCTTAAATAGTGTTTTTTTTGCATTAGCAAAAAAACCAAGCAATAACGCTAATGCAATGTTTTGAGAATTACTAGAACATTCAAAATAACATTTTTAATGTTTTGGTTACCTAATGGAAATGCTAGGGAAACGTTGTTACAACCTAAAATTGTTAGCTGGAGACAGGTCTGTCTTATATTTAGACAAACACAGCAAAGACCCACACCACCTAAATCAAAATTTACATGGCCTGTTAAAAACAATGTAAATCAATAAAGAGCTTTCATGCATATAATGACGTACATCCCACTTGTGAGAGGTAAATTTAATGTGTGTGTGTGTGTGTGTGTGTGTATTTGTGTATGGTCATATGTTCTTTTAAAGCTGGCTCTCTCGTTTTCTGGTGGAGAGCAGTTCAGGGTGAATGCAGGTAATAATGAGTCTCTCCCGAGACTTTATTAGAGTTTGCTGAGACTCTCTGGGCGTCTTTGTGTAAAGTGGACCTTCCCAATATCAGAACAGATGCCTCCCACTTTGCCTGGCTGCCTTACACACGCATACACACAGATACATAGGCACGTATACACACAGGGCCCTAGAAAAACATTAATCATTTAAACTGGGGCCTAATTCCAGCTACTCTACGCACATGCCAATCACACTGGACTGAAATTGATTGCAGATTCGACTGGCTGAATCAGTACAAAAGGGAAGCAGCCCAGGTTATTGAGCTTAGGTGAATCCAAACACAGCACCACCCTCCAATCAGACCTTATAGCTCAGCCCATACATTTGTGAACGGCTATGTAAGGTGGTCAAGTTAAAGGGGATTTTTTTTAGACTAACCGTGATGGGTCAGGAGAGGTGACCCACAGACTTTCTGGTCAGAAACAGACAGCCACATCCTAAATTTTCTGCTCAGTTGATATCATATCAGCACAGTATATTGTATTGTGTACTTCAGCCCACAAAATTGTGCTGCTTATGTTAAAAATGAGGCAAACAAAAGCTGAAGAAATGCTCAAACATTCTGTGATCAGAATGTGGCCATGTCCCATCTAACAATTTAAGATTGTAAGAATGTTTTCTTAATGTTTCCATTTAGTTTGTAAAAACATTAAAAGTGCTATTTTGAAAGTTCTAAGAATGTCTAAAAACTGGACGTTTAGAACATTGTATTAACATTATTGCTTGGTTAGAACGTTATTCAGACATCTTTGTTTTTAATTCTGTAACATTTTCAAAACCATCCACTAACAACTTAAGAATTATGTTTTTGATATGTGATATATAACATACAATTGTTACTGCAGGAATGTTTTGGATAACTTTTAGAGAAGGATTGCCAACGTTCTGTGAACATTCTGTGTTACCTGGGGTGACTCTTTCATGATTTTATATTTAATATCTATGACTTTATAACAAACTCAATGCACCATGTATCCATGCATAAAATGTACTGTATGCATATAAAAACTATGATTTGATTAACCCAGTGCACCTGACATTTGTTTTTATTAAAAAATAATAAATTGACATGTACGTTTGATAAGTAGCTACCACTGAAATCACATGAACTGAAAAAACTGAACTGTGGGAAGTTCATCAGCAATTCATGTTTATGTTAAAAGCTTTATGTAAGAGGCCAAAAAATGCATCTTGTGACATGCATCATTTCCACCAATTATGAAATTAGCCGAGTCCAGGGAGCATATTTACTGAGAATAGTGTGCAGTTATGCTTCGTTTCAGAGGGGGGGAAACGTATACAGTGCTGTCATACAGTGTGCCTTTACCTCCAGGTGATTTCTTGTTGTCTTTTTTTAATTCAAAGCTCTTGTAGATATCACATTATACAATTACTGGACAGATTATTTTCAAGTTGTTGGTGGAACATTATGGAATTAAGTGTTTGAATAATGTTCTTGTTACCAAACAGTAATTTTAATACAACATTTAAAACTGGACACTTTTCACTTTCTTAGAACTTGCAAAATAAAATTTTTAATGTTTTTGGAACTAAATGGAAATGTTAGAGAAACATTTTTACAACCTAAAAATGTTGAAAAGCTGAAAAGTGCTGAAAAGACTGTTGATTATATATGTACAGTTGGTTTATGTAGGTAAATATTGTATAGATTATGTGTGGAACAAGTAACAGGACTGTAATTTTAATGTAGAAGGAAGGAAGGCAGCCAAAGGAGAGAGGAATCTGTAGTGTACTATAAAACATGAAGCAGATATATGCCATTGCTCTACAAATATATACATTTCTTGCACTGCACACAAAGAAACTGTGATGTGTATCAGTCAGTTAGGATACACAGGCAGTTGACTGTGTTCCTCGGTCACGGCGGAGTGTTTCCTGTGGCCCCTGTTTCATGTCACTGCTTCTTCAGCATACAGTAGGCACTGTGTGGACGTGGAGACCAGCCACCTGGGGTTCTCACAGAGAGTCGTTAACATCTTGTATTTCCATGGAAACTCTGCTGGTTGACTTGAGTTTGAGCTCTGTGTGTATAAATCGTAAATTGGGTGGCTTCTGGCAGACTTTCAGGGTCTGGTTAGGTCAGGTGCGACAGGTTAAAACAAGACACCTGCAGCCATTTAAAAAAAATAGTTTTATGATTTTCATGTTTCTGATAGTAGACAAAAACACTTCTACATATTAGCGATGTTTTGTTTCAGACAAATAGCCTTTAGTGCATCCTAACCGGATTTTAGATGCAATTTGCCATGCAATTTGAGAAATGCACAAGTTGGTATATTGCTCAGAATGTGACTTGGCTCTTTAATGATCAGGATATGGAAGATGTATTATACAAACATTGACTTGTGCTCAGCTGTGGGGCAAATTATACCCAGTACAGTTTCACCTCAGAGCCAGAACGTAAAGGTTCTGTTTCTTTGGCCCGTGTTCAAAACACACAGCCCATTCTGTCAGAGTCTACACTTACAGGCTACCTTCACATGAGCGTTTTCAAGCTGGGAAAATTTGTAGCAGATGCCACCTGTCTCATCCAATCAGTCAGGCCGATGGTTAACTATCCACCTGATTTGTACAGCAGCCAAGCGGTGCCCTAAAAATGCTACAAAGGGGTAGACTCAAGGTGTGTGTTTTACTGTAGATCATGCAGAACAGAAAAGGGGTCATCATAAAAATTTTTGGGAATATATGTCAAATTTTATCACAAAACAACCTCCATATATTGTAACTCCTACACAGCGCTGTTTATTATTGATATTGTGTCTTGTAGCTCTTAAAACATACATGGTTTAAGGTCAGCTAACAGGGAACGTTCTCAGAGCATTGGCTAACATTCTCTAAAAGTTCTCTCAGATTTATCAAAAGCGTTGTGACAGTAACGTTAGTAGAACATTTTTTAATGTGTAATATATATCAAAATATATTATTGTCAGTGTTATATTCTGTTGTTAGTGTTGTGAGTGGAAGATTTAAAATCGTTACAGCAATATAATGTTCGAATAACGTTCTCATAACCAAGCAATAATGTTAATACAATGTCTAAAAAAAGTTGTCATTTTTGTTAATTAATGGACATGTTATGAAAACGTTCTTGCAACCTAAAGTTGTTAGGTAGGTTAGCTCTATCCCTAGTAAGGTATTGCTTTTCTCCTGTGGGGAAATCTCATTATGACGTTTCTTTTCAGGGTCTGAGAAAAATAGTAAATCTCAAGGAAAACACTGTTAATGTGACTGTTTTTCATTTTTCATGTTATCTGATAAGCTAGCATTAGTAATTCATCAGCCCTGACAGGCGGAGGGAAGGTGTTGAAATGTGTATTAATGTAGTTCAGTTATGAGGAAATGAGGTGGAGTTGTAGCCAGCGCTGTGGTGGCGCACTGCGGCCTGCCAAAGGCGGAACAGACCTCTCACACGAGCTCCCTGTGCTCGGCCTGTCCTCTCCAAACCGACAGTGCTGACCTCAGGTCACTTGATGACTCACTTTAACCAACAAACACGGTGCTGCTTGGCCTTTAAAACCTTGATTATCTTAGTATACAGACAGAATGAGTAAATAATTTCCTTGAAACCAGCAGTTCAGGGACTAAACACTGACACACAGGTTCTCCGAGACACTGCCCATAAGAATGGACAATCACAGGTGAGATCTCTTTAGTATCTCTATTGTTTCTCCTAGACAACTATAGGATTAAATGGAGAGCTAATGAAATCTTTGGCCAAGTCTCCTGCATCTCAGATGTGTCTCCTGAGAAAGACACAGAAAACTCACGTCCCCACTAGAGCATCAGAAGAGACTTCAACATTCACAAACTGAGCTCCGATTTTCCAAGTCTGGATTGTTATTGAAGATTTCAATATCAAAGCAAACATTTCTCATTAAATTTATCCACAACCAGATTTTCTCAGCTATACAGTCTACATTTTTGATTGTTCCATACTTTATGTCCATACTAATTGTCTGATTTCTGTCTTTCTTCCAGTCAATTTTAGGAGAAACATCTGAGACAAAGTTGATACTACAATGAAACAACTGAGAACATCATCAAATCTTCTAAACTATTTAAGAGCAACTTCTAAACAATAACATTTTCCATGAATGAGGCCAAAACAAGGGCTGCCAGGAGGTGAAATTTCTGATTTGCTTAAACTGATCCTTGATGTTTAATTCAGACTTGTTTTTTGGTTTAATAATTTAAAAAATGCAACTTATTTATAAACAGAACTTAAGTGAAGTCTACGCTTCCATAGCACACTATATGTGGGCCTAGGACAACAGACATTGCCACCAGTCTCATTATGAAGAGGGGACACTACACCCTGATGAACTTGTGACCTCATTTTGTCTGTGCATAGCAAGAGTTAATCTAAGACATTTGTCTCCTGGCTGACCCAATCCGCCCATGGTGGCTGTTTCTGCACAAATCACAAGCCAATCATACTGGTAATACCACTGCTGTTGGATAATTATCCCCCTGGGGAACTAGGAAAACGTATGCTATGTACTTTCCTTTCCTTGCTCTTCTTTCCAGCCGGACCGTGCATATGGCAGGCGTTTTGCTTTCCGTGGTCAAACAAACCTCTTAAGATTTTGTGCCCAAATGCCCTAGAAGGCTCATTTTGATAAGTCCCATTCAAAAACTGTTCTCTCTTTCTCATCAGGAAAAGAACTTATCAAGCAGAAACTTTACAACAAAAGTAATGACACTTCGGGGATATCCCCGAAAGACAAATAGGCAAATAAAAGTTTATGCTTTAGATGTAAAGCTAATCTGCGTTGGAAAGCAACATGTCCGTGCATTTGAACGGAGTCCGTAGCTCAGCTGCCAAGCCAGATGTCAAAGCCCCGCGTGAAGGATGTTGGACGCACAGATTACGGAGAATTATTTGGATTGCCCGTCAGGCCATGGAGCAGACACACATCTGTTTTTATTCAGGGATCTTGAACAATCTGTGCACCGCGCTGGCTCTGCAGGCGTGGAGCTGCGGCCCTCTGAGGGATTCACCTACCATGAGAACAATACTCTGGACCTGCTTCTGATTGTATTTCACAATGTCTGAAAGATAAGTCTGTAGCTTTGCACCCTTATTCTCTCTTCTTAGGAGCTGTAATTTACAGTATGCTCCTTAAATTAGAAGTGCGTTGAAATGCTCATCTCTCAGAAGACACATTTGTTCATCTCAAGATAAGCAAAGAACACCCATGTCGACTCGAATGCTCTCAGGGAGAGGCAAAGTAAGAGGAGCCCAGAGGAAAAAACTCTGAAGTTCTCAGTTGTGTTTCATACAAGAACCAACTTTGTCTCAAATGTTTCTCCCAAAGAAATAAATTGAGACAATTGTAATTTCTTAGAAACAGACCCATATGAGACACTTGCTGACATACAGTATAAACTTTTAAAAAAGTACATTTTTCTGTTTGCTTAATGTCATTCTTTGAAAAATGTATTTACATTTATTCAAAACAAGTTACAGTGCATTCAAGTTGTATGTTATATCAGCATGTGTATTCCCTGTGAATCGAACCCTTACAACTTACAAATGAGCTACAGGGGCACATCCTAAATAAGGTCATTGCATAGGCAAACTAACCTGTGTGACTTTTGTTTACTTATTGTTTACTTTGTGAATGATACATTTATATTCCTAGCAGATGTTTATTCACCAAAGCAACTTCCAATACAGCACACAAATTACTCTCAGCCTGCGGAAAACATGATTAAAGTCCCCAATCAAACTTTTGTTACAGCACAATCACTCTGCAGTGAACCAAAGCTGAGCAACACAACCCAAATCTCCTGATAACATCCTGCACAATGTTTTGACCAAACAGATTTCTCCACGCCTTTTCACTGCATCTGTGTAGAACAAAGTGCAGAGTTGTTCAAACCTGATGTGCTTTTGAGAAAAGCCGAACACAGGAAGTGGGGCGAGGGGAAGTGATTAATTCATTAAATATGAATGCTATTAAAATGGCTTGATTATTTCTGACTGAAGTGGTGTGGGGCCCAGGACTACTGCTCCAAATGCACTAAAGATCCACATGTGCTGACAGAGAAGTCAGTCCGGGTCTTGGACTCCCCAGCTAACAGGGAACATTCTCAGAATGTTGGCTAGCGTTATCTAAAAGTTCTCTCACAGTTATCAATTATATATATATATATATATATATATATATATATATCAAAAATGTTATTCTTAAGTTGTTAGGGTAAACGTTTTAAAACCATTACAGAATAAAAGCATAAAAAAAGTTTAAAAAGTAAAAAAAACATTATAACCAAGCAGTAATGTCAATACAATGTCTAAGAAACTTTTTAAATATTTTTGTTACTTAATGGAAAGGTTAGGGAAACGTTCTTACAACTTACAAACAAATTTTTTTAGCTGGGTCACCACCAAGTTGTGCATGACAGAGAAACTGGGCAGCAAGACCTGAAACTAACCAGGTTCTTTAATGTTTGTTGAAAGCATGAGTAGTCTGTGTGGCTGTTGTATAGATCCTGATGCAACCATTTATATTCTGCCAATTTTTATTCTCTCCCACATTTATCATTGAAATTTCACCTTTGTATGTCATTTCACAGTGTTGATAGAGGTCATGAGGTTAGATTTGTTGCATGTTTCTGGTCATTTGTCAGCACAATGAAGTCTTTGAGTATTATTGTAAGTGATACATTCTTGGGGAAAAAATAAGTCATCATGACTTAAGAATGTGTTGTTGGTACAGTTCTTCAGTTCTTCATGTGTGTTTGTATATTCATCTGAGATCCTGCAGTCTTTCTCTCTCAATGACCAAATAATCATCTCGGTGTAAACCCCTGTGTGTGTGTATGTGTGTGCGTGTGCGCGCATCAGTTAGGCATGCTGTGTGTGTGTCTCTGGGTGGCTGTATTGTCTTACATTGGATCAGTTCTTATCACCACTGTAACTGTGGTTTCATCTGATCTGATATCAGTGCCAGATGCCTGGCTGTGGTTAAAACTTCATAACGGCACTCTGGAGTGTCATCCATCTCTGTGTGTGTGTGTTACCATGGTGATGAACCCTGATGCCTCTGCTGGGAGTTTTGAGTGAAGAAACCTTGAGCTGTTATTCCTCAGCACTTGCACACAGGAGGTGTGTGTCTTTGAGGTGTTATTCTTTCACCCTTGGGGGTGTTGCTAAAGTTTGGTCTTGAACCCTGGTTTAAACCTTTGTAATATTCAGTAATCACACAAATATGTACACACTGTCTTAGTTGGAAATGAGTGGTAGTAACCGCATAAACTGAACTTGCGGTCACCGTGGGGAGAGATGTAGAAGGGTGGAGTGTGATGACAGCATGTATTTAAACCCATCACTCGTGGTGATGTCATCATTGAGTGTCACAGCAGTGAGGAGCATCAGAAGTGCAGAGCACACAGGCCACTGGCCTCTACATGAGCCCTGCACATGGTAAAATGTCAGCATGGACATTTATATGTATCATTAACATCTGCTGACAGCTGGGCTCAAAATTTGTGCGCTCATGTGGTGTAGACCAGGGCTGGGCAGAATTTTGGATTTTGGAATGGGCTCTTATTCAATTCTTGAGTCAGTATTTGAATTGAATTGGCCACGCCCCACAGGATGTTGATTTGGAAAGACAGGAAGGAAGGAAATGTATTCCTTGTCATGTACATTGTTTTCTTGATTAAATTATATATCTTAAAGGAATAGTGCACTTAAAAATGAAAATTAGCCCATAAATTACTCATTCAAGGCATCCTAGGTGTAATGGCTTTCTTCTTTCAGCCGAACAGAATCTGAAATATATTAAAGTAATATCCAGGCTCTTCCCAGCTTTAAATTGGCAGTGAATAGTGCCCGTGATTTTGAATTTCCATAAAGCACATGCATCCATTCTAAAAGTAATCCATACAATTCCAGTTACTTAATAAATTGAAAGAAACTATTCATATTTTATGCTTATTTCTCTATGTATCTATATGGTGCATTTTAATGGTGGCATTTCATCAAAATTCATTTCTATTCTATAAATTCAGTGCTGTCAAAACAAGCAACACAGCCATTAAACTATTCTAATTTAGTTTTTGTCACATGGTCACATTTCTTGAATGTTCTTGACAAAAAGTAAAGTTTGATTAGAAAATATGCCCATTACAGATGAGCCACAGTAAAGAATTTACATGAGTACAGGCTCATTCATTATAACTCATGTCTTTTATCTGTTCTTTTTTTACATTTTATTTCATTGTCATTTAACACAGACCCGGCAGCAGGATTCTCTCTTCTTCCCTTGATGTGTCTCGCTTTCTTTTCTTCTGCCTATTAATGTCATCACAGCAGCTCTGATCCACATAAACTTTTACATTCAACTCTTTTAATAGCTGCCATCTCTTTCATGCTTTTGTTTTGGCGTTATTTTCCAGAGACTGTAATAGTTGAAAGAAAAAAAAAGATGTAACAGAAAATTCTGCTGGGACACCAAAAAAAACTGGCAATTGTTTTCATGTGACACAACCGAGGGCCCTGGGTGAGCCATAAGCTATTCTTAAGTGTTTTCATTTCGAATTAGAGATCCTGCGAGGAGACGTCAGGGCAGAGTGAATTGCGAATGGGCGGAGAACAGCGAGAGCTCCAGCTCTGACCTGAGGGGAAAAACGGAGGCCTGCCAAGAACACAAAAAGTATGCAATGACAGCGGCTAAGCTGAGCAATCCCACATTAAAAGCGTTGATTCGTTTGCATGGAGGCGAAATGGATTGCCTTTGTGAGATCAAAACCCTGATCTCCTGATGCGGGGGGTTAATTTATTTGTGATGAATTCGTATGCTGAGCGTTCGGGGCCTTGTTAGACCTCAGACAGATGCGCAGAAGTAAAACACAGGGGCTGGTGTTTAAACATGGATCATTTATGTCTATAAAGTACAGCAAAATGTGTTTTTGATGCACTTGACTCTAAGAGAAAATGTTCTGAGTGTTAACTAATGTTCTTTAAAAGTTCTCTCAAGGTTATTAAGAATGTTCTTGCAGTAACATTAGTAGAATGTTTTTAACGTTATATATCATATGAAAACATCATTCTTCAACGTTTTAAAAATGTTACAGAATGAACAAAATGTTTAAATGACGATCTTTTAACCAAAAAAAAAACGTTAATACAGCATCTAAAAACATTCCTAGAACTGTAAAAAAAACTGTTTTAACATTTTTGTTAGGGCAACATTCTTACAACCTAAAATTGTTAGGTGGGTCTTCAAACCTCAGGCAGATATGTATAAGTAAAACATGGGTTGGTGTTTAAATGTGGATCACTTACATCTATAAAGTACAACAAAATGTTTTTAATAGACCTGATGCACTTGACTCAGGCTTACCAGCAGCTTTGTAATGTTTCCTTTCCTCAAGTTTAAATTTGTCTGACTGCTCTGCCTGGTTTCATGATTGTGGTATTAAGTGTCTAAATTGCAGGGTAACGAGAAGGCTTGAGGTGCAGTAGATTCCTGCGTTCATTTTGCTGCAATTATTCAGGCAGAGCCTCAAAGAAGCGTTCACATTTATGAGACTGGCACGGGCCTCTGGGGTCTAGCGCAGGACCGCTGTTGTTGTTTTGCATCAGTGTGGATGTATTTTCTTCAGAGGAATTAAACTTCTAAAAAGAGTGAGAGAGAGAGAGAGAGAGAGAGAGAGAGAGAGGTTGAACCCGTACTAATGTACCCCATGTAGGGTAATGGTTATTTGTTTATGTGTGTAGTTGTATGTAACCTGATGGTAATGTGGTTTAAGCTTAGAAAAATTAGTATCTTCATTAAATATTAGAAGGCAGGAAATCTTTTACATGACATCATTAAGCTCTGCTGTCATGCACCCTTGGGCTCAGCGCTCATGTGTTTAAACTGTGCATTAGAATAGTGAGACATCTTTGAGGTTTACGACTGCTGTGTAATGGAAGGTTTTGTGTGTGTCTGTGTAATTACTGGTGTGTTTGAGAACATGGTGTAAGCCTTTAAACTGCAAATAATGGTCAAAACAAGAGATCTCACACACACACACACACACACACTGATGTACCTACAGTGCAGTACACAGAATAGTGTTGTTGCTTTTTGATAAATTAAATTTTCTGTTTTTTATGCCACCCACATTATTTTTCTAAAGAAAATACAAAACAGTATTTGTAAATACTGACTTGTAAATTGTGCAAGACGTACCCCTGAGCATTCTCAGATGGCTATTGTTGGCTGACATTCTCTAAATATTCTTTTCTAAAAGTTCTTTCAGTTATCAAAATAGTTCTTGCAGTAATGTTACTTGAACATTTCAAAAACATTATTAGTAAGTTGTTGGTGAAACGGTGTAAAAACACTACAGAATTTAAAAAAAAAATGTATAAATAACGTTCTTATAACCAAGCAGTAATGTTAATACAAGTCTAATAGACTGCACATTTTTCCTAAAAATGTTCCTAAAAAGTTCCAAAATAACATCTTTAACATCTTTTTAGTTGTTGTTACTTAAAGGAAACATTAGGGAAATGTTCTTATAACCTAGAATTGTTGAATGGGCTGTAACTAGTTTAGTTATGACGTCTTCTACATAAAACCCACAATCCCGTAAGGTCATGCAAGGTTCTGCCCTTCTGTTAAACTTCTCATGTAAAACGATAACAGCATATGTGATGCTTTTCTGTTCGAAATATTTCAACAATCAATTCGCCAAATCCACAGGCAGTAGAGCCAGGAGGTTCACATCACTTCCCAAAACCGCAGGAACAAGCAGGTCCCTGGACCGCTCTGCATCTCCTGTCCTGACATCTCTATCCCACCCAGGCCTCTGACCAAAGCCTGAGTGGTTACGGCCGCCCTGTGTTCTCTGCCGTTTGTAGAGTGAATGAAATAACAGCTTGGAATCGCCCACAAATCTCTGGGGAGTGACCAAATTCGCGGATACCCAGATCCTGAAGCGCAGAATCTGGGTAAAGAGGCTGTGAAATGCCTCAGTAGAGTCATTTCTAAACTGTTGGAAAATTCGGATAATCTCTTTGCTCACCTTGTAAAACCAAGCTTGGCACTTCAGTGCTAATAAGAGCTGACATTTGTGTTGTGTCAGGTTGCGTATAGAAGAGAAAAGAGTTTATATCAAGATTAGAGTTGATCCTTTAAGTGCAGCTGTCTGAGCAGAGAGGTTCCATCGCTGTTTATCAGTACTGAAGCTGCCTGGCGCTAATTCTATGTGCGCTATCTTTCAGTAAAAGTGTGAAAACTGCAGGTCTGCCTGACCTGAGTCTGACTTCAATTTGCTCAACACTTTTTTTTTATCTAGAACTGTAGGTCTGTTTTAAAAGAGCATTTTAATCTTTAGACTTATCTTTAGTACTTATAAGAAAGTGAAAATAATTGCAATGATAAGAAAAGATGGGCCTTCAAATAAATTAAAAAGCTGCAATCCGTAACTTTGTTTGGGTGAAAACAAAAATCAGTTATTGAGAAAGATATACATAACAGGTCAGTATTCAACACGGTCTTCTTACCTTACCCCAACTCACAATGGTAAACTTAAAAAAAATAATTTATAATTTGAGCTGTCGGGTCCGATTTATCAGGAAATGTCAGTTTGACTTTGTTTGTTAAAGTAACCTGCAACTTTGTTTCAAACAGAGATGACAATAGAGAGGGAAAGTTACGGGATGCAGCTTTAACTATGATTTTTAATTGTGAAGAATACTGCACTTCATTTTATCATTGTAGTTGCATAATTTGTTATTAATTGCAGTAAATTCCTTTTCTTGATCAACCTGATTTTGTGTTTTGGCTTGCTGTGTTGTGTTTTTGAAAGTACACTTAAAAGCAAAGTTTTGTTTGGATGCACTGACTTCAACGGTAATATAAAATGCAGCACACAATAACTTCTGAGCTAAAAGCACCATTGCTGAAAGAGTGGATTATTAGAAGTTCAGTAAACTCTGAAAACGGGACTGGACAGATAACTTGTAGCTTCTTAATGTTTTGACAGACTATCGCACTTTGAAATGTGCAGTAAGCATGAAAGCGTGTTGTAAAACTCTCGGCCCTAAACAGTGACTGCATGAGCACAGCTGAAGAATCTGTTGTGCATTAGAGATCCAAGGCCCTCAGTCAGCACATAAACTCTAACAAGAGTCTCCACACAATACGTGTAGCAGCGACTCAGCAGTAGTCTCGGGAAGATTGGTCACCCACACAGACTGCAGCAGGAGTCTCACACATGCTGACAGGTGGCAATTGGGGGTTGAGCTTATCAATATTAAGTAGCCTGTGTCTTCAAGTAACCTATCAGGATAGTCCAGTCACGTTATATAATTGAATATTCTTCAGCTAATCGTTCAGCTTGGTATTTATGAATTGTCCAGCACTGTCAAAATTGTAATAATTTAACAGTAAATTATTGTTGGTTGTGCATAGAGTTAAACATTCAATCATTTGTTAATAGTGACAGTGCATTAATGTAATGTACATTTGGTCTGCTGAAATCAAGACTGACTTCACAGCGTGTGTAATTTTCTTTCTGTTTATGCATTGCACCAAATTTTCCTTGTAGAATTCATTCTTACACCTTACAATTACAGTTTAAAGTTTGTTTTTTGCTCATTTGCTCATCTGAGTTTCTCTGGACCAGTGATTTCAGACTTTCCACTCTTTTAGTAACTGAGTTTAGTAAGTCTTTTACCTGTTAAAAATAATATCAAGAGCTTAACCTACAGCCCAGCTAACAATTTTAGGTTGTAAAAACATTTCCCTAACATTTTCATTAGTATCAAAAATATTAAAAATGTTACTTTTGAAATTGCTAGGAATGTTCAGTTTTTTTAAATGTTGTATTAACATTTTTGCTTGGTTATAAGAACATTATTCAAACTTTTTAAACATTTTTAAAACATTCCACTAACTACTTAGAAACAATGTTTTTAATTTATATGTATATATAAATATATATTATATTTCATACTGTGAAAAAACTGTTCTACTGATGTTACTGCAAGAACAATTTTGTTCTTAAACTTTATAAGAACTTTAAGAGAGCAGCAATGTTCTGAGAACGTTACCTGTTAGCTGGGAGCCCATATCAAATACCAAAGGGAAACCTTTGAAATGACAATGGGGTTATTATTGCCTGTTTTGTCACACACACACACAGTCACGCCCCTTATAAACAAATATGATCTCATGCTTCTGTCTTACTGACAGGAGAGCAGTACAGTGATGTCCCAGAGACGGAAAGCACTGCAGGAGGGAATCAGAAGAACTGCTGGGGACAGTGAAGAGTAATCACCCACAACAGAGACCCTGAGACGCTACGCTGCCATGATCTCATTTTCAGTTAAAGACACATGAAAGGAGAGGAAGCTCTTGTTATTTGAGTTGTTATGGTGAGAAAACCGTAGACAGATAAAAATGCTATACTGATTCTGTTTTCAAGCTCAAAACGCGCATCGAACAGCATAAAAATTACCGTAAGAGTATTTTAAACTACTCAATAGCTATATTCCATGTCTTAAAAGCAATAGCTTTGTAGTAGGAAACTAAGCAGAAATGTATTTTTAATTGATAATCCACAAAGGTTTGTGTCTAGCTTTTATAAACACTGTTATCAATTTTGAAGGTAGATTAGATGTGATTTTCAGCTGAGGTTTATCTGACTTAAGACTTGTAGTAAACAGTAGCACACAAATCACAGGGACTTTTATTATGCTTTTCTTGTTTGTTTTTCTACCTTTTTGGAACCTAACAACCTTTGGCCACAATGAACTGTTCTGCAAAATTGCTCCTTTTGTGTTCCATGAAAGAAATACACAGCACAACATGATGGTGAGTAAATAATGACAGAATTGACATTTCTGGCTGCATTATTCCTTAAAAGGAGCAGAATATATTTAAAACGAGTCTCTGTGAACAGTGCATATTGGCTGCAGACACATGGAGACAAAATGATTTAGTATCACACACACACACACACACGTGTTTACTTATTTGTCTTACTGGGGACATTCCCTAGACATAGTTTTTCATACACAGCTAGTTATAAACACTATAACCTAACCCCAACAGAAACTTTTCTACATTCTTTACGATTACAAAAAAGATTAGTTACATATATTTTTATAGTGTTTTTCAAACGAAGACATTCCCAAAATGAGGTTTTGCTGATTATTGGGTACAAATGTGTCCCCCATATATGGTTAAGTGAACCGATCCCCAGACTTGTGCGCACAAATGCCATCATGTGTGTTTAGCATATACAGATGATCATTTTACGAATATTACGGAAATAACGGAATATGAAGGAAATCAAAAGCAAGTTAGATGTTTTTCCCAACACTGTTGGCCGTCATGTGACCACTGTCCTCAAAAATCTTTTGGGAAGTCCCTCAGACGAGACAGCACAGCAGAAAGAGTGGATCACTGAAGCAGTGTGGTACTTCCCCATCTCTCCCTCTTTCTCACTCTCTATAACTGTAAATGTGTGCAGCTGTGCTTGGATGGGAAACAGCAGTATTCCAAGGAATGGAGAGATGAAGGAAAGACACATGTTAGAATAATCTCTTCGTCTCTTTCTGTGAGTTACGAGCTCTCTCTCTTTCTCTCTTTCTCGCATTGAAGTCACTAACAATGGGAGTGTTTCTTGAGGTGAGACAGAAGAAATATGAATTCAACATCCTTCAGAACTTTTTGGAAGGAATCAAATTTATTTATGCTCGTTACTTCCAAATAGCATGTGATTATTATTACTACCCTTCAGCTGGAGCAGTTTTGAGAGCTACTTTTGAACATTTCTGGCATGTAACTGCAGTCCTCGGGGAAACAGATTACAGTATAAACTGAAAGAAAGAGGGAGAGTGATGCTCATTCATGACATCACAACAGACATATAAATAACCTGCTCGCTGCGAAAGTATTTCTGCTGGTTTAATGTTTTTGGACGCCCCTTATTGCTGCTCTTGTAAAAAGAGAGAGAGGAGGTTGGAGGGGCGGTTTACTTGCCTCATATCTTACAGTTAGCTCATAGTGCTCTGCCATGTTTGATCACATCCTGGCTGTTCGCAGAGCTAAGCATGTTGCTTGCAGGTGTTTCGCATTTTTGCGCGCAGTGTTGCATTTACGGCTTTCTGAGACGTCTTGCTCACTCCCTCCGTCTGCTGCGCTCTCCCGGTCTACAGCTGAAGGTTTAGTGGAAATGGATGTGTCATATGTAGTGATAGGCATACAGATGTTCTGAGGCCTTGGTAATATCATAGCGCCCCCCAGTGGCCTAAATTAATCCTCTAATCCAGTAGGATTAGATCAGGATTACATTTTCATGTCACCTGTGTGTGCAAGTGTGTGTACATTTGTACATCTATGTTTGCTCTCTTGTGCAATTTGTTGCACTCGTGTGTGTGCACTGTACATCTATGCTGGTCCTCACTTTCTGAAAACCCTCTAAAGGGCTTTAGAGGATGTGTGTATGTGTGTTTACTAAACCATATATGGGGGACACATTTGTACGCAAGGTTATAAAAGTTAAAAGTCATGGTTATAGTGTCTGTAACTATCTGTGTATATAAACAATAGAAGTCTATGGAATGCCCCCATTTAGATAAGTAATCGTGTGTGTTGGAATTTTGTGATTCCTCTGTGGATTCTGGATACTGACACAGTTTTGTGTGTTTTTGCGTGAGTCCTGTATCCTGATTGGCGAAGGTGAAGTACATTTTGAACATCTCCTGTTCTGTATCGCCTTCTCATCCCAACCTGGCATTAATTACATTCTAAAGTTTCATTCAATATTACATCAGGAGAGAGAAGCAGGCCAGGTGCTTTTACTCAAGTTGCCCAGCGATCAATATTAGTTTGAGGTATTAAATGTCTTGATTTAATACACGTGTCCAAATCAGATAGAGAGGCTGTGGTAAATCTCTCATGCCAGCTGGTTAGTTAGTATCTGTTCAGAGTTAGTCACATGAGTCAGCCTAATTCATCTGATATTGTGTGACAGAATTTCATCTTTTCCAAAACATACTTAAGGGATTCGATCAGAATTCCAAGTGGCTTATACTAAATGACAGCTGATTTGTAGCCCCTGCCAGAGCTGTGCTGGTGTGTCAGTGGTTTAATAGGATGGTTATTTGATACGGGTGGTTGTTGTTTTCTGTTATGTTTTGGATTGTTCTGTAAATGCTTTTTATAATCCTGTAATCTCTGTTTTATGGTGGACTGCATGTCACAAACATTAGATAATACAAACTGTGTTCTTTTAAAACCACAGCCTGTCTGTGCGTATTAATGTACAAATGAATTAAACCAATGTGACAAAACGTGTCCTTAGAAATACGTGGTATGTCATTTTAAATAATGATTTTAAATAAAAAAATGGAATATTTTTAATAAATAATTTGACTTGGGAAGAAATCTATTTTTAATATAGATTTTCCCTCCCTTTTCTATACATGTGCCCTCTTTCTGGCTTGCTCATTTTTCCACTCTCTAAAAGTCAGTCAATCTCCAGAATTTAGGAAAGGCATGGAGAAATCCATACACCCACGGGGTGCAGCCAGTGTTCAACATGTCCAAGAGATTTCATCCAACAGTAGCAACAAGAGGCAAAATGCCCCATTATTTCCAAATGCAGCAATGAGTGTGACGAATGGTCCATTTTCCACAAGCAGAACTTGAGAAAGAGAGAGACAGCGAGAGAGTCTAAAAGAAGGCTCTCTCTCTCTCTAAACTCTCAGCGGGTGGTGACATAGGTAAACCCCTTGTCATCCTTTCACAGAAAACCGCTTCATTTCTCATTTTACTTCCAGCAAAAGCTTTTTCCTGTTAGTCCTGCAGAACGATCTGCTGGGGTTTTTGAAGTTTCACATTAGTACCTAGTAACGTTTTCTTTCACAATAATCAATTGTGAACGGAGATTGAATTCCTTATGGACAGGACAGTACTGTTGTTGCTTGACTGAGTATAATGTTGCATGTTAAAGTATTTGTGTAAAACGTTGTTTGGTTTGAATGTTTGATCCTGTAAAAACACCTTCAGCTTCTCTGAGGAGTTGAACAGAAAGTAAATCTTGTGCTTAAGCTGGGACTCCTGATTTCTGCTCATGGATGTTTAATCAAAGGTACGGTAAGCAATTTCGGAGACTGAATGAACAAACAAAATCACCTACCTTGCCTTTAATTTTTATTAATTATCCTGACATAATTTTTCATACCTTCCTGAGACTGCAGAGGAGAACAGTGGCAGATGGGATCTCCAGCTTTGGAATAAAGTGAATAAATAAATAAAATTGTTTTCGATAGTTCACCCAAAAATGAAAATTCTTACATCGTTTACTCACCCTCATGTCATTCCAAACCTTTATAACTTTCTTCTTCTGTGGAACACAAAAGAAAATATTTTGAGAAGTGTCTCAAGTTGTTTTGTGTTCATACAATGGAGGTCAGTGGGTGCCACTGTTGTTCGGTTACTAACATGCTTCAAAATATTTTCTTTGGTGTTTCTCAGAAGCAAAAGGTTTGGAATGACATGTGGGTGAGTAAATGATGTAGGAATTTAAATAAGTGTTACAGTATAAGGTTTGTCTATATGAGGACTGATTCTTGATGACTCATTGTAAATACACTGTAAAAGCAATCCCACAGTAATATTTTATTTCAACATGCTTGAATTGAGTACAAATGTAGAATTTGTTGAAAATTTTAAAGCTCACGCTTGAACTGACTTGCTCAATTTAGAAAGTACTAAATAATTTCTGCTGTATTTATTGACCACCATTTTTTTCCCAGCGTATCTGAATCAGGGACACATGCAGCAGATTCCCGTCTATAATAAAAACTCTGATGAAAACTTTTTACAAGGCAACAGCACACCCAACTTCAATTTAAACTCGCACCTGTTCATTAACGTTGTCTTTTTTTTCCCTTTTTTATTAATTCTTCCATTTCACTCTGTTTTTCTTTCCTCTAGCAGACAAAGACTCCCATGGCTTTAACACCTTCTGTGGTTCCTCAGGAGAACCAGGTGCATCTGTCTGTGTGGAGATCCATTCTCTGACGAGGAGGCAGGCTGGCACTGGGGCCGACAGGGTCCGCCCTAGATGTGTGTTTTAGGGAGCCAGGCAGCACTAAACAGCTTATGAGTCACGTCGTGTTGTGTGGAATTTAATATGATTTGTGTCTGCAATTAATTAAAGGTGGATTCCATTAGGTAGAGGTGTGTGTGTGTGTTTGTGCAATAAGGAAAGATTCATGGTTGTTAATAGGAAGTTACGATGGAAAGTTAAGTCTCACTGCTGTTGTTTAACAGGAGGGATTTGTACCCCTGCACCTGCTGGCTGAAAGGTAAACATTATATTTTCCATTGTGTATTGTTTTTGTAAGGATCTGAATTACTGCCTTCTAAGCCAGCAGCAGGTCTGCACAGGGTACCAGTCTATAAGTAAATGACTTGGTTTTCCAATCGTTTACAAGGACGACAGAAATCCAGACTAAGAAGGTGATTTAAGCATTTTGTAGCTGGTGGATTCGTACATTTGCATTAACATCTATCAAATAAAAATATGCTTTCTAGCTGTCCAACATGACAGTTTAAACTGCAGCTCCCTTTCCAAGAATGGAACGCATCCAGATTTTTTTGGAACGAAAAATGAAACCTTCTGTCTGGTGATTCACTGTGAGTCATTTTCTAATATGTCTCTGTTTGTTTATGCTGAGTATCAAGGAAACAATCCATTTCAAACCCCATACTGATGTCCAGAAAATTCACTATGAGGTAAACACCTGTAGTTCAAAATGATCTGCAGCCCCAGCTAACAGACAACATTGTCAGAACGTTGGCTAATGTTCTCTAAAATTTCTCTCGGAGAGTTATCAAAAAATGTTCTTGCAGTTGTTGGTGGATTTCTTTTAATATATATTAGTTCTGTGTGGACAGAACTAAGCACAGTGTGAGATTATATTAAGATCTCCATTGACGATCTAGTAGAGACATGAAAATATTGGGGTATTTTTATATAAAGAGAGCTCATTTGCTTATCTACCCCATTGGATGCCCTATATATACTCCAGGTTTCCATAAGTTTATAAATGACTATGTATATCTATAAAAAACAACAGCTGGAGAATGCAAACAAAAACTGGTTTAAGACAGTTGGTTGATGGCAGAAGACATTAATTAGGGCAATGCTGTGTTATTTTCTGTCTGATGTAGAACACACATACCACATTTTAAAAGCAGGAGATTATGTGTTTGGAGAAGTGCTGACCCATTTTCTGACCAACAGAAAGTACATTGTGTTTAATTGTTCGCCTTTGTTTGCGTTCGTTTATGTGAGAGAGAAACTTACAAACATCTGTCGGCCAAATGAGCTTGTGTTTCATCACTGGAGTATGCTCTGTTCTCAGATACTACACAACAACTGCTTGGGTACACATGTACATTCTCCTCAAACACTGCTTATTATCAGTGTGGATGAGATTTACTGCCCATATGCTGCTGAAGAACTGAAGTTTGGCATTTAAAGTGTTGGGGGATCTAGTCTTTGAAAGTAACACATTATGATATTGTGTTACTTAGTATGGAAGGAGGATTTTTTCCACTCCATATAGTAAGTATATTTAAAAAAGTAACCCAGATATGTGTCAGTGTTACAAGTAACATGTTTCTTAGCCCATTACTTAGTAAAATACCGAAATTTAAATATTGAAATTGAAGTTTCTTTTATCTTGGTGTGGTAAACATAACTTTTTTCTTATGTATTGCTAAGTAAATAAATGCACATATAAACATAATAAAACATAATAAACACAATAAACATAATAGAATAAATTACATATATGGAAATAATAAAACACTTTAAATCTGCAATCTGTAAACTTTTTGGTTAAAAAGAAAAAACAGTTATTGAGCAAGTACAGTGTTTAAAACAGTGTTTACCTTCCCCTATTGTAACCTGCAATTTTATGATTAAAACAGAGATGGCAGTAGAGGGGCAAAAAAGGATGGATTGCAGCTTTAAAAGAAAAAAGTTCACTCAAAATACATCAAGCATCAAAAAATTATATGAAACAATACACAGAGCCATCAATCTGATTACATAATGTGCGTTGTGTAACCCCTAATACTGTCTACAAGTAGTCTTGGAAACATCTGTGTGGTCAAGATCTCACTCACGCACTTCAGGAACTCTTGGGTTCAAAATTATAGTTCAAACCATGCAAATTTGTGTCAGAGAAAATGATTGACCTATTGATTTTTCTGTAGATTTCCAGTCCAAATAGCCTTTAGCAGCCATTAGCCAACCTTTACAAGCCAAAGCATTCTCCCGCCTGGCCAATGCTCCCCACGGTTATCTACTACCTTACTGTGCCAGGTCTCCTCTGTGGTTCGGCCCTGGGCAGCAGTGTGTTCTCCAGCAGGGCCCAGGCTAATTTATTAGCCCATAAAAGCCCGAGCAGCCTCAAGTAGGGCTTTGATATATTCATCACAATGTGCTGGCTCGTAAAAATACTCAACCCCCCGAGAGATTTCAGCACTTTGTTTACAAGGACCTGTTGCAGGAGGAGGAGGAGGCAAAACAGAGGGATGAAAAAGAGGACTGAAGAACAGGTGTTGCTGGAACAGGTAATGATTTTTTTTTTACCTCGAGGCTTTGAATGATGTGTTTTGGTAAAGATTTTCATTTTTTATGATGACTTCCCAGCTATCAGGGAACGTTCTCAGAACATTGGCTAATATTCTCTTAAAGTTCTATCAATGTTATCAAAACATTTTGCTGTAACGTTAGTAGAATGTTTTGTAATTATCATTTGTGAAAATCAACATTGTGAAAACATTTTTTTAAAAGTTTAATGTTTTTATAAACAAAGCATTAATGTTTATACAATGTCAAAACATTATCAGTATGAATATAGTAGAATATAGAGTATCAATATAGTCTTCCTAGAACATTCAAAGTAAAATTTTTAATGGTTTAGGTACTTAATAGAAAGGTTAGTGAAACATTCTTACAACCTAAAATTTTTAGGATTTAGGATGTGTGTTCCCAGAGTTTTGATGCTTCCTGTGTAATTTTTATGATCAGGTCTTGAATATCACATGCTGGTTTGAAACCAGTATCTCAAGGAGCACATATTTTGGACCTGGACTTGAGTGTTGATGCTAATATGAGCAGCTCGGCTGTGTAAAGTCCACTCTCTGTAGACCGCATTAATAAATTCCAACATTATTGACTCAGTCAGAAGACATAAAATTCTCTGCCTGAAGACAAGAAAGCTGATGTTGGGCAGTAAATGTTCTTTCTGACTGTTGCTTGCTTGGAGGAACTCCAAGCTAAGTTATATATAACATTAAGAGCATTCTACTAACGTTACTGCAAAAACATTTTGATAACATGCTTCAATGTTCTGAGAACATTCCCTGTAAGCTGGGAACATGCTAAACAGATGTACTAAATCTCCATGTTTGGGTCTGTAGTGCGGTTCGTAGCATAGAAGCAGAGTAGCTCAACCACCACCACAAATGATTACAGATGAATGTAGCCTACAGTGCTTGTGTTGCCTAATTCCTCGACTCTTAACATGAGGTTAGAGGAGGTGACGCTATAGCAACCGATATGAAAACACTACAAATGCATTACAAATTAGACTTGACTTCAACGAGCCACCTTTGGCCTTTAGGATAAAAGTTACCTAGTTTCTGTGGCTCTGACTCCGCTAAGATCTGCCCCATGATGATGATTTTGGCTTAGCATGAGGAACAGAATTGTTTCACCCTCCCATTGGCTTTTCGGAATTAGAGGCTATGCAGATGTTAAGTGCCTTTACAGAACTCTGCTTGCACTAGCCCTTTACTGTATGTCCAGGGACATTAAAGCTGTGTGACCTAAATTTGGCCTGGCATTACAAAGGCACTGGTGTGTATGTGGAGACACGGGCAATGAACTAAACCTCATGTGATTTTGGTGTACTTTGCTTTCCACCCACACGGTCTTGACGAGGTCTCGCCTTTGCCGACAGTAGCTGAGGGTAATGGCAGCTTTTGGCATGTAAAGCCTCCTGATTTCTGCTCTCACTGCTGTGGTTTAGGTTTGGCTCTTGGCATGTGGGGGATTTGAGACATTGGAAAGGCATTTCCCTGTGTGACCACAGGACCTGCCCTCCTGTGTAAGACTGAGGCAGGTTTTGGCACCCAGGCTCTACTAATGAAAGATTTAATTTCAGTTAAGGGCTGTAGGAGGGTCCTTCACTTTCCATATGACATAATGCTGATCCTGAACGTAGTGGTGTTTTATTTGGTTACCTAGCTGTGTTGTCCAGGCCACACGGGGATAGATGACAAAGCCTGACTCTTCCTGTGCTTGTAATTTCCTTTGCGGCTAATCATCTCCACATCCAACATAAGGCTTGAATCAACAAAAGGCCTGAAAGTTCTGAACCAGCTGCTTTCTGCCACTTCTGATATTTTTTTATTTGTTTGTGGCTATTTTTGCAGTCTCACAAAACGTTAGTAGTTGCAGATTGTCTTTGTGAAGTTTTGTACCCGTTACAAAATTTCCCCATGACTCCCACCTCAGGTTCGTTGTCCAAACAGCTCCATGTGTGAACGCCGTTTCCCTGATTCTCTGCTCCTTCACCCAAACAAACCCTCAACACAGGTCCACAGCCAAAGAAATCGAGTCAAATTTGAGATAGACCCATGATATGTGATCCTCTCACACATATTTTTTGGGTTACATCAGGAGAATTTCCAAGAAGTTTGTATTAATTTTGAAGGAAACAGCAGGGTAAAACAGGAGGTATTGTGAAGGCTCTCACAAACGCTGTATGCATGCAATCAGAAAATAGGGCTTGCATAGTTGTAAAAAAGCAGTTAAAGGTAAAAATTACATGTCAAAACCTGTGGTTTGCGTGTGTGTGCGGGGCGTTACTTAACCATATATTAGGGACAAATTTGTACCCACAAGTCAGCAAAACTTGACAAATCTGACAACTCCTGATAACTCCCTTTGGGAACATCCTCATTTGTAAAAATGCTATAAAAGGGTTAGTGTGTGCTTTAGGCTATATTGTCTAGAAGTCTATAGAATGTCCACATTTAGAGAAGTAAACGTGTTTGTGTGTGTTGGGGGGGCATGGGTGTGCTGTGCTGTGCTTTTAATAGATTTAGTCTGTGGGTATGGTCACTGGTTCCCCTGAGGGAGGTTATTGCCTTGTAAACTGTGTTAACATGTATGTTAATGTTACTGTATTTCACTACAGGATATGAAGTCCCAAATGTCCTGTAGCCACCATGTTAGAGTTAGACCTACACAGAATGCCTGTTAAATTTATAGCCCTTCATGATTTGTTTGGCAACACAAAGAAACACAGTTGACTTTTTTTAACTATCAGACATTTTTCAGGCATGATATCAGAGTTTAGGCCTATTTGTAGCAACGTGACAGTATTTTTAACCAAGATTTTGTCTCTACATGGTTATCTTTCCTGTTTCCTCTACCTTTTGGACAGTGAACATTAGTGAACATTTAAGTGACGTTAAATTACGGCCCAGTCCCAGCTAACAATTTTAGGTTGTAAGAATGTTTCCCTAACATTTTCATTAAGTAACAAAAAATGTTATTAAAAATGCCCCTTTTTTAGATGTTGTATTAACATATTGTCTGGTTATAAGTTTTGATGTATGGTGTATAACATTAAAAACACTCTAAAAAGTTACTTCAAGAACGGTTTCTTTGGAACTTTAAGAGAACTTTTAGAAAACATTAGCCAACGTTCTGAAAACGTTCTCTGTTAGCTTGGGTCTTGGCTCGACTGATTGACATGACAAGCTATGCAGTAAATACACAACTTGCATCAAACTGCGACTTGCCTAATTGACTGTTTAGATGTGCGATAAGAAATGCTAGGCATTAACATGCAATTAACAAATGGTCACATGAGGTCAGTCTGGGGAGGGGCCAGTCCACTGTAAACTCTGTGTAAGTGTGTGGAGGTACCTCTGAGCTCCAGACGGCCTGATCATTCAGGCTGATAACAGACCACAGATTGCAGCTGCTAGCAGTAGCTCTGGATTGATTTGCTGCTTGGTTAAGGGGCAAAGAAAAACATAAGCCTCGGCCTCAAGTATGCTGGCGGTCAAATCTGGAGCATGTTTGCTTTACTGGTGCGAGCTCGGACACTGGACTGCATTCCAGTGACCCCCACTTCACTGTGTTTTCACAGGAAATAAACAGAGGCTTGTTCCGATGGCGTTATCACTGGTCTGTTTGGAGTGGAACCAAGAGCTACAAATCCACAGAGCTGCCCAGTGGCGGCTGAGGGTGGAATTCTCATCAGGTAAAATGCACAGGGACTATTTAAAAGGCGGCGGGTGACTGAGTTTAGGTGGCTGCGTTAAGTGTGAAATGAATCAGTGCCAAGTGCTCCAATCACTCTCTGATTAGACTAATCTGATTCTCCGCGAGAAGGGGAAAAGCATTGTGCATTTCTAAAGCAACATGTCATTCACCAAAACAGCAGAACTGCCTTTAAAGTAACACAATCCAACATGTATGTTGGAATGGTGTTTCTTTACCAAGTAAGGTAATAGCTTCACTACTAGTTCATTTCTGTCTTTAATGATACACCTTAAAGGCAGGGTGGATCTTTTCCAGAAACATTTTTTAAGTTGGTTGAAAGTCTCTTCAGATCCTGATAGCTGTATGCTTTTAAAGCTAGGTTACTGTTGCTAGCCTCTCTGAAATTGCCTACCCTGTCTTTAAGCATTGTGATCTCATTCTTGCATATTTGTTGACAGTTGACCATTATGCTGGTGCAGAACTTGAACTGACATGTTGAACTTGAACTAATTCATTGTTTCTTTACCTTGTTTATCCTCTTTTTCAGACAGGTATCATAATAGCACCTCATCTGAACCCCAGACACCTTGAAAACAGTTTAGTATAGATCACCTAACTGTTATATATATTATATAGCCCGTTCTCTCATCTTGCCCTGTTTTCTAGCTTTACTGCTGTGTTTTTGGGAATTTTTGCGGTCAATCAAGTCAAGGAGATTTTGCAGTTGATTGTTTGGAAGAGTTTTCGAGGTGTACGTAGTCGCTCGCCAACCCGCAGTCGAATCAGCGTCTCTGGCCACATCACACACACACACTCAGTGGATCATTATAGTCCACAGCTTGCAGAAACGGGCCCACTGATCTGTGTGTACACAAAGTTAATGGGTCAGATTAGAGGAGAGCTGTACAGTAATAGCTGCTGCCTCGGTTGTAACACTGTGGTTAACCCAGCGAAGCTCATTAGCTCTGTCCCTGAAAGGCAAGCCATTTGCATTTCAGTCTCAATGTGGGAACAATTTAGCAGTCTAATTGGACAGATGAACGAGAGTGCCGTCACCACATTTCTAACTTTTAACTTTCTTTTACCCTTTCTTCTCATTCTGCCTTTCATTATATATCTTTAGACTCTCTCCTCTCTCTCTGTCCCTCTCTCTCTGGATCATTTTAGCTGCAGCTTTGAAATATGTTAACTTTAGCAGAACGAATATCTAAACATTTTCTTGATTAGCCTACAACGGACAAAGAGATATGCACACGCCAACTGCTATCAACGGAGCAACATTTCAGAAAGATAAGTTCTTGTATCTTGTTACCTTTCTAAATCATAAAGCAAACTATTTTCTGTTTGTATTTATGTAGACAGGCTAGAGATGTTTTCTCAGCGATCCCTAGCGAGAGAGAAAGAAAATTGATGGGCAACAGAGAGAGGAATGAGGTTTCATTTGGCCAAAGACTCTCACCCACCCACCCACAAACACAGAAGAGCGAGGACCCAGTTGGCTGAGGTTTCTGATAATGCACTGCAGTGTGGGAAAGCTCATCACTTATCTTCCTACGGTTATCAGTGAAAAATTAAACAGCACACACTGGGCGTCTGTTTCTGAAAAACTTCCAGTAGATACGGAGGAACCTGCACTCATGCATACATACACACTCATGCCTAAAAAAATACATGCAAGTGTTTTATCATGTCTGGTTGTAATAACCTTTTTTATACACAGACCCTCTGTACTTTATCTGACTATAAGTTTATTGATTGCCATATTAGAACAACAGTGAAACAGTTACTGTTACTAAGCTGTACAGAGGATGGTTTCTCTTTAAGTCTTGGTTTCTCCCAGGGTTTCTTACAAAGCACAGAGGGACTCAGCTAACATTTTTAGAACATTGACTAACGTTCTCTGAAAATTCTCTCAAAGTTATCAAAAAAGTTCATTTTCTAATGTCAGTAGAACTTCTTTAACGTTATATAACATACATCCAAAACATTATTCTTAAGTTGTAGGTAAACATTTTAAAAACATTTTAGAATTTTAAAAAGTATGTTAATACAACATTTAAAAAACTGGAGGTTATGAACATTCCAAAAATATTCAAAATAGCGTTTTTAACATTTTTGTTACTTGATGGAAAGATTTGGGAAACCTTCTTACAACCTAAAACTGTCAACTGGGGACTTTTTCCTTACTGGCATTTGGTGTTTAGGCTGCGACACTGCGAAACTGTCTAAGACAAAGATTGTGATCAAAAAGCTCTGATTTGAAATTAAACTGATTGGCATTCGCACATGAACTCCGGCTGAGGAACTACTTGGCATCTTCTTATAAAACCTAATGAGAAGAAACTGAACATGTTACTGATCCTGCATTCGTTGTCACAGCTGAATCTTTAATGACACAGTAATCTTGTTAAATTTTTCCTTTTCTCATTATCATGATCTCCGCTGACTATTCTGTGGACGTTTTGCCACGAGAGAACGTTCAGTCATGGCTTGTTTTCCTGGGAGGCAGGAAATATGGTTTTCAGAGGATTTAATCATTAAGATTGCTGTATTAATCAGACTCATTTGTGAGATTAGCAAAATCCCTCGGAGAAACAAATGACTGACCTCTGCCGAATCCAAACTCTCTCTCATTGTTTTCTCTCAGACAACAGGGATGACGCTTGTGACCTTTGCTCCTCTTTCTCCATCTTTCTCTCTATCTGTCTCTCTATCACTGACATCACAGTGGAAGCCTTTGACTTCCTGTTCCCTCTGCACCCCTCAACTTCTGGAAATCTTGTGCTGAACTTTTGATGTCTTCCGCAGTTTTGGCATAGCCGAAGGGTTTAGGTGATTGAGCAATCTCATCTCTGGTCACAAGAGACGCAGACATCATGAGGCATAAGTTGTTTTTGTTGGTAGGACCATGGAAAATGTGAATATGTACAGTTGGAGATGGAGCTCTAATCAGAAGCCTCAGATTCATCTTTGCTTGCTGCGCAAGACTAATTTCATCGAGATTTGTTTTGATTTGTTTGGATTTTTGTTTGGAGATTTTATCCGCACAAAAAATGTGATACGTTCTGTGTGCATATATGGGAGGGAAAAAGAGAGAGCGAGTGATCCATATGGATGCTATTTTTGATTTATGGGAAAACATTTCTGCTCTTTACCGTCTTACAAAGAACCAGATTACAACTGAACAGACCCCAAATGCTCAGATAACATCACACAGTAATCCCAATCTGGCAAGAGCGGCAAACAAAAGAAAGAGGGAAAGACATAAAGAAGGAGCAAGAGATAGGAAAAGAGAGGTTTAAATAAAAAAAGATGACAGACTGAAAAGATGTAATGCTGTAGGTATGCTTGTCATCATGTCAGCCTTGCTAAAGTTAGTATGGATACGAGGACCTCTGGTGGAATAAACAGGTCATTTACTATATTTGATTAGTTAAACAGTGGGGTCCAAACAAAAGTGACTAGGCTAAAGTTTTTAATCTAGGCTAAAGTCTCTAATCTAATTATGAGATTAAGAGTATCAAAGTTTGATCACTTCATCAATATCATTATGATTCAATATTTGACATGGCCTTAGTCAATATTAAAGATATAAAGATTATATTTTCACAGAATGTTCTTTACATGACGTGGGATTTTATGCAGAAAACAGACTTTAAAAGACAGACTTTAGCTGGCTTTTCACAGGCAGAGTCAGAAATCAATGTGACAATGCTTGTATATTGATTTTTTTTAAATGGTGCAGATTAAGATATTCCATATTTTTACATCATAATGTTTCTTCTGTGTATTCCCAGGTTTACTGTAAAGTTGATTCCAAATCCCATATTTCGATGTGGATGGGCTGCTTTAATAAAATATCTAATAAACATTTGAAGCTATTTCATATTTGTACATCCTTCACCATTCTCATAGTTAAATGACCAGAGAGAAGCAGATGGAAAGGACAGAGAAAGCAGGAAACAGGAAAGCAGGAAAGTGTATGTGTGAGGCCTGACCTGAGATCAGTTCAGGGTTTGATGGACAGTGTGGCAGTGGTTTGGAGAGCAGAGGAGCAGGTTTCACTGTTACAGTAGAGCCTTTGTTTAAGACCTTATTATTGTTTTTACTGAAGCTCGACCACAGGGAGCTGAAACGCACCCAGAGATCATCACATGCACGGTGCAGTGATGAGTGTAAATGTGAGAACTGTCAATATTGCTTTTGCAAAGCAGACATTGATTTGTCAAGAGTTTGTCAAGAACATGATGGTGAATTCCATCTCGTTCTGTGTATTTACATGCGCGCACACACACACACACGTCTCATAGTTCAACTGCCAAGGGATCAATGACAATAACACACACCTTGTTTTTCTGTGTCGATTCCAATTCATGTAAAACCTGGATTATAAATTGTTTAAACATTTACTGTACGTGTGGCATTTATGTCATCTTATAAAAACAAGAAGCTTAAGAGGTCACCAAATTAAAAATGTACAGTGCAATGTTTATTTTATTTTATTTACTTTTATGCATTTGACAGACACTTTTATCCAAAGTGACTTACAATATATTTAAATTATACATTTTCTTAGTATATGTGCTCCCTGTGAATCGAACCCACAACCTCAGTGCTCTACCACCGAGCTACAGGAGAACCACTATTTAGATAATTATTTAGATATTTACAATGCAAATTTTAAAATATCCTAATAAAAGATTTCCACTAATTATCATAGACAGCAAGGGATTTATCAACACTGCCATAAAAAAAGCCAAATGAGAAATCTAAATAGAAAGAATTGTTACATTTAGACATGCCTTTATTCTATATATTATTCTTTATTATATATATATTCCTATATAAACTGCCTTTTGGACAGTCAAAAGTGTGTGTATACATGTGTTAGGGAGAGAGAAAAAGAGAAAAGGACTGTGGTCAGCTCCTCTAGAGCCTCTTAATCAGAGAACATCATTATCAGTGATGTGCTGAAACATCTCCAGGACTTCGTGCACCCACATTCAGGGTCAAAAGGTCAAATTTAAGGGCGGTATTCATTTACAAGATGGTCGTGCTGCGTCTCTGGGTTTTTGATGCTGCACTCACTGATTACACCAATGACATTCAGTGAAGATGACAGCATATGAGAGGCAGGAGCTTCCTGCTGACCTCTTCTTACCCCCTGGGCCCTGACAGAGTGTCTCTGGGGGTCTTTGCTTCTGGAGCCCCTACTTATCTCCCCCCACACAGAAAAGTGCTGGCCCTTTCTCAGCTGTAATCAGTTCTGTTTCAGTCCCGTGGCTGAAATCCCTTGGTAACGAACCACAACTAATTGGACAGATGCAATCGCCGTGACAATCGGGTCGTCATGGATACCAGGTTACCAGGGCTTGATACTTGATAAATAGGTGGGAATGAAACACAGGCAGGAGCAAAGATATGTCAGACACATAATCATGTATGTGTGATTGAAAACATATGAAGAGTTTGGACATGCATGTGGCCCTTTACACACTCCTGCAGTGTTTCAAAAACAGCAGTCAGAGTTTCCACGAAGTGGTGTGATATTACAGAGAAAATTAACATTATTCTGTATGTTCCATGTTTGTAACATGTACTAAACACTTTGGACAATCTATATTTTTAAACACAAGTTTGGGTTCTGGGGTGAAATTAAGTTTTACCTCAGAGTTTGGGCCAAAATGCTGCCAGGAACTGTTCTGGTTTCAGTAGGAAATGAAAATTGATTCTGTTGGTTTTCAGAGCGTGTACTAAATGTGATAAAGGGCTAACACTGAAACCATTGATATAGTATAGCATAAGTGCAGTATAAATAGTACTGTCATAGTTCTGACATTTGAAAAAGCCATTGTCTTAATTTCTCAAAGCTGGTGACTCTGCAGTCACGGTATAATTTGTCTACTGCTGTTTATATTCATTGTGGAGTATTTAGGCATCCTACTGCTTTTTGTAAACCATTTAGCAGTGAAGTACATATATTCAAACACAGGTTTGCTTTTCACTTTTTACTGTCACTTTTAAAGGTGTATTCCTAGCTAACAGAGAATGTTCTCTAAAAGTTTTCTCAACGGTATCACAAAAACATTCTTGCAGTAACATTAGTAGAACTCTTAACATTATATCATATACTTCAAAAACATTATCCTTAAATAGTTAGTGAAATGTTTTTATAACATTCTAGAACTGAAAAATGTTTGAATAACATTTACTGTATATAACCAAGAGATAATAATAATGTAACATGCAAAAATGTTACTTTTGGATGTTTTGAAAGTTCAAACTAACTTTCCTTTTCATGTTTAGAACTTTCAAAATAACATTTTGCTGGAGAAACAATCTATCAATCAATTTAATTTACAATCTAAAATTGTTAGTTGGTATATTAGCTTTGCATTGTTGCGAACTTCGCATCTTCAAGAAGGATTAAACATTTTTCTTTAACGCGTCATTCTAACTGTTCCCTCAAGCTAGCTTTCCCAGGGAAAATGAAGAAGGGAATGAAAATATAAAGTAAAATGAAAAACAGAGGAATAAGAGCTACAGCTGAAGAGCTCAACACAAACTGTTCCTACTGTGCTGCTACACAGTCTACTGTTCTACCACCTCAGAGACGCAGTGAGAAAAAGGGAGGGGGAGGGCCGGAGGGGTGCTGGAGACCCTGACAAGGACACGCCGGTTCCACCAAGAGAAAACCTGTAAAAGAAAGAAAAGCCAGTAAGAGATTGGATGACAGATTTCCCGCAGAGAAAATAAATGAAGTATTTAGGTAAACTGTTGAGAAACATTGATACGGAAATAAGGAGAGGATGGAGAAAGGGGGTTGGGGGACCAGAAGCAAAGCTCACATTGATGTAGTAAATCAATACTCTGTGTACAGATTTGGCAGATTTTACTTGTGAGGGCTGAATTTTTGTCCTTATAAATATAGTCATAGTGAAACATGTCGAAAACAAACTTTTAGGGCATTTGAAGAAGTCGGTATAAAAATAAATTAATTGGTTTTAAATCAAATAATGTCAACACGTTTGTGTAGTAAACCTTATGAAAACCATTGAAACAGCTGATAGCTAACAAAAAGATACATTTTTCTGTATCTTTTTCTGAGCCTGTCTCCTCAACACGATTTCTTTCCTGAATTCTGAACAGGTGCATTCAGGTGGATTATTAAAGACAAACATTAGTGTAATTAGGTTTGGTGTATCAGGAAGCTACAAGACAAATTCCACACCATTAGACACCACTGTGTTTTAAAAACCAGACAATAACCTTTTCATCAGCAAACAATATGTGTGTTGTGTGCACATATTTGCTAACAGGCGGGCACGCCTCTGCAGGTACATTTCTTTTATCATCCTGTTGGCACCTTCTCTCATTCTAGTACCTGTCTGTTATTGCAACACTTGGCACTATTCAAATGAAAAACATTACACAAAAGATCCTTTTCTATTGGCAAGTGATACCTGTTTATATTCTTCATACTTGTGTTCTTGTATGAGATTTTGTTCAGACAATGAAATGACACAGTTTTAATTCTCTTTACACCACTGTAAATTTTAATTTACAAGTTTTAATTCAGTTTATCTCTGTGCACTCCAGAGACAGTCTACGTTTAGTCAGATTAAGATTTTGAACTCTCTTAAGACAGTTCTCGGTACATTTGTGCCTTTGAGACTCGTTTAATGTAAAGTCTCAGCACATTTATATGAAAGCCACAACACATAGACACAAAGGAGTGAATTAATTTTAATCATAAAGTTGTCGTCGGCAAGACTGGAATGTTCCGGGTTGCCATGGGCAATGAGTGTGAACCTTCACTCATTTAGACAGTCTGTTAAACCAGTTGGAATGTAATCCATCTAAACAAATTCTACCAGGTGAAGTGTTTTAATCAAACACACACACTCTAACACTTCAGGGGAGAGGACGAATGAGGGGTTTGTACAGAGTTTTAGGTTGTAAGAATGTTTCTGTAACATTTCCATTAAGTAACAAAACATTAAAAATGTTATTTTAAAAGTGTTAGGAACGTTTAAAACGTCCAGATTTTTTATTAACGTTATTGCTTGGTTATAAGAACATCATTCAAACATTTTTTAATTTAAACATCTTTAATAAAACATTAAAACATTAATAAATGTTTAAACAATGTTCCAGGAACTACTTTAAATCTACTGTTACTGCAAAAATATATTTTGATAACTTTGATAGAACTTTTAGAGAACATTAGCTGATGTTCTGAGAATGTTCCCTGTTAGCTGGGTTTAAAGAGTCATAGATTTTGATTGACTGAATTCGTGGATTAGCTCTGGCCCAGAGTTCAGGGATTCAATTAGATCACTGTTTACTGAAACCCCAGGTGTGAGAACTCAATCTACTGGACATTTAGGCACCGTCCCAACATGACTTTCTTCAGCGTCTGTTGGCCCACTTATTTTACAAGCATCAACATCCAACAAAAACATTTAAAGATTTTGTATATCGCTCTATGCTTATGTTACAATCTATATCACCCGTATGCAGCTCTCTGGCCTAAATCTGCTTTATATCACACCTAATGCTCTGTCTTCCATATTTAGCCCACTATCTGCCCCCATGTTATTACATACCATGCAATCTGCCTCAGGCTAAGTGTTTCTGTAAGACTAACTCTGCTGCCAATTATTGGTGAGAGGCTGTTTCATTTTGATGTGGGCAATTTAACAAGAGTCCTGTAAACGTCTGCATTTTTCTTTCACAGTGCTGTAGTTTTGTCTCTCATTTCTTTAACAAGCTGGAAAACACTTCAAGAGGCATCAGACTCATGCAACATATGCAAACCAGCTGCAACGGATCAACACAAATGATCAACAACAGTTTTTGAGCGTATTGGATCCCTTACTAATAAAGATTTTCTGTTTAAAACATGGGCGCCCCAGTAAAGAAACTCCATTGAGTTGAAAATTGGATAAATATTTGGTCAATTAAGTGCAATTTAGTTTAGTAAATGCAATTGATACGCGTGTAATTATCGTCATCAGAGAATGTTCCAATAATTACTCAATTTATTTTATGCCAGTTTTGAAACAAGCAGAGAATATTCAAAACACTGCTCTGTCATCGCTTATGTTCCCTGGTTTTGCCACCAACGATGGCTAACGTTCTCTAAAAGTTCTTCAAGTTATTAAAAACATTCTTGTATTAACATATTATTATTGTTTATTACTTATTATTATTGTTTATGTGTATATGTACACACGTGTATATGTATATATATATATATATATATATATATATAGAGAGAGAGAGAGAGAGAGAGAGAGAGAGAGAGATATATATAAAGTTATACATAAGTCATCAAAGTTACATAAAGTCATGAAGTATACACAAGTCATCAAAAGTTATAACCCAAAAGTTATGAACCCAAAAGTTCAAAATAACTTTTTGCAATGTTTTACTTAATGAGAACATTAGGTAAACATTTTTACAACCTATAACTGTTAACTGGGAAAACACTGCCCCGCTGAATGAGGTTTTATTGAGAGGTTAAGCAGACGCACATCTGAGTAATAATAAAGAGCGCCGCTGTGCCCTCTTGCGTCGTGGAGAGGAACTTTTTCATACCTGCTGTAGACATCCTACTGCCTTATCCATCTGTGACAAACCAGCACACGGCACATTACATGACATGCACTTACAGAAACATTACACGACAGCCAAACGCGTTTGTCAAGCGCTCGATCGAGGGGATGAAGTCGCTCGCTTTGCGCACCGAGAGCTTCATCACAACGAGCGGGCGGGCAGGAGACCACAGGCGGCGATCCATCCATCAGCTCCGGGATGGCGTTTCAGCGGCGTCCGGGGACACTTACCTTGTCTTCGCACCGGCACCCGACCGTGTTTTTCTAACCTTTGGTGTGTTTATGACTCGCCCCTGAGATGTGAGATGCGTGTGGTTCATTTGTTTCAGCTCCCCTTGTTTTCTCTGGCCTCCAGCCCCGCAGTAAGGCACCCTAATCACAGCGGGGAATACGCTTTATGATCACCGACCAAGTGCAGGCCGGGGCGATGGGGGCGCTCTCTGCGAGACATAAATAAATATATAAATATATAAATAACTTGGGGAAAAAAACGTCTCCGTACTTGGTAACAGCACATCTGTTTTCGTTGAATGTTATGCACCAATTTTCAATGATCAAATCAATTACGTACATGCTAACACGGTGCTCCAGCCAACGCCGGTTCTCCCGTGATTATGATGAACACCCGATCCGTCTGCGGCACCTGAAGGGTCGGTGTGTGTAATTACTTAAAGATGTGGAGGAAGAAAACCTGCGATAACTACAGATAGCTGAAACATGTTACTAAAATGAAAAATAACAATACAAAATTATAAAAACTACTTAAATAAATAAAAGTACGAAATAATAAAAACGACTAAAGTTAAAAATGAACCGTTAACGCGAAAAGCGAATAAAATGTAAATGCAAGACTACAATTACTTTTAAAAAAGTATTTGTAATTGCGTAATTAAGTCATTTATTCCTTTATTTATTTTTAAGTATTGCACGTTTGGTTCTCCCACACAGATTGACTGTAAGCATTAAAGTGTGGCGGAGTACCTGCTAATTTAATAAACTAAACTAATTAAATAAACTAATAATAATAATAATAGCAATAAACTAATTTCTGAATGAGGTCAATTGAAAGATATAGTGAGAGCACGACTCGTTTTGCTTTGACAGGTGCTGAAACATCATATCACAGGCGCCCTCAATCTCAACTGTGTTTCTCCTAAAATTGTAGGTGTTCAAAACTTAGGTCTGAGTTTTTAATTAAGTAAGTTTCAAGGAGGACAAACGTGTTATTAAAGTAGTTCATTTAAACAAAAAAAATGTATATTTTCACAGCAGCTACGAATTGAAGCGCATTAACTTCACTGTGATGCGGGTGCTGTTATTCCAGTCCGATAGGTGGCGCAAGAGTGATCGTTCGTCGGCTTGATTATCCGTGAAGAAAACACAAGCTCGGACTACACATGAGTACAAACTGGGCAGAAGAAAGCGGGGAAACTCGTAGTAAACAGTAGTAGTAAAATAGTAAACAGTAGACCAGTATTCCTTCTTTAGTCGTGACTTAAAAAACCTGTACGGTTTACAGTAAACAGATCTGAGTCCAGCTGAATGAGCAGTTTGACAGCTGATGGTGTAACTCTCCTTTAGAGTTAAGTTCCTGTCCGGTTTAAACACACCTGCTGTAATTTTGTGCACCGTAAACCCAGAGACATTGTTGAGGTTAATAGTCTAGGTCTGTATAAAAATGCAGTGGCAAGAGGGTTTCTTTTAATAGTACCGTGAAGTTTCTCTCTATCAGCTGATAGGGCATGATGCATTGTAAACTATATTTGTTGAATGCCATGTAACATGGGGTTGTTTTGTATTATTTAAGAGTTTCTGTGTCTTCTATAACCTGAATCTGTATCTTCAACCTGCCAGCAGAGGAAGAGGGGAACTCAGAAGAGCTGTAAGAGGGTGAGATGTTCTCAGGACATCAGACAGTTATGATTCTGTCTCTTCACATGGAAATCTTTCTAATTTATGGTAAACCCATCACTAGTATGGGCAAGGTGCCCTTCTGTATGCTGGACAAACTAATCAGCCTTTCAGGCTTAAAATAGGAAGTGCTTGAGTGCAAGTAAGCCTGTCAAAGCAGGGCACCTTCCACCAATAAATAAACCAGATAAAAAAAATCAGATTCATTAATCATATTTATTAATTTGGGCCCTGTCCCAAATGACACCCTCAGCCCTTGTAGGCCCCCTCTAAGTTTATAGTTTGTTGCATGGGCTGTTGGGTAATAGTCCATACCAGAGTGAGGTAGGGGGCAGAGAGGGCACTTTTGATCACCCTTGAACTGAAAATGACAAATGGGATATCATTATAGTCTCACAGATTTCATGTGCAATTAAAGACAGCGTTGCTAACAGTCACTGTTAAGTGTACCATTTGGGACCAAGCCTGAGTGTTTTTATAGACTTAGCTTAGATGTACTGAGTGTTTCTCTTACCTTCTGACTGGTTCTGGCTCTTGCAGATATGTTTGTGGAGCACCAGGAGATAGAACTGAGTGACGTGGAAGTGAGTCGAATCTCAGAGGGATCAAAAATCAAGACTCAGGTTTTCTCAATATACTCAAGGTATATTGCTGCTTTTTTATTTTTCAAGATATAATTTAGTATTATTTGTGATTTTGGCAGTTTGTGCATATAACTGTAGTCATTAAGATTTAAAGTAATAGTATGAGTATTATATATAAAGAAGGATAAAATTTATTTTGCAGATTTTTTTGTGACCAAAGGCCAACACTCGTGTGCTTTCAAATAATGCTAAGTTAAAGGAAACTAAAGATTCAGAAGTGGATTTTCATGACCAGGGTATTACTAGACCAAAGGTGCAACTGGTTTCAATTTAGATCTTTTACATAAGAGTATCCATAAGTGTGAAGGAGCTCTTATATCCTTAAAAGAGTTGTCATAGAGATGTACGAAACATCTTTTTTGAGCACTACATTGTAGGTTTATTGATTTTTTTTAATGCTGAATGGGTTGGTCCTTAGCCTGTTTATTTTGGCTTTTTATGTTGTGACAAAGATGTTATCAAATAATTTTAGTGTTATAAATTTTTTAAATTATCCTTGTAAATCACTAGTCTGTACATATACTTTGGCATCCACAGGCACCTGGGATCATTACGTCCTCATAATTTATCCTCCCTCTTTCAGGTTCTGGTGCCATTTAGAAATGGGGCGCTGCGTGTGGTCCAGACTTTCATAACTCTGATGGAGCCCAAAGGGAAGAAGTTGGACATCAGTAAAAGGAAGAGATTCAAGGAAGAGTATGAAGAGGTGCCAGATCACACACTGCCCAAACTGCACAGACCTGATGACTATCATGCAGTGTTCTCTGGAAATGTGGATAACTACTTCAGGATAGGTACGGTAAACACACACCTTTTCTTATAAACTTTAAACTGCGAAACTAAAAACTAACTGTTTGTTTGGCCACCCTAACATTGTAACATTGGCTACCTCTCTCTCTCTGTCTGTCTGTCTCTCTTTCTCTCTGTGTTCAGGTGTGTCTATCCTAAAACGCAGCATGCGTCTCTATGCTCCGTTCTACTCCTGACATCATCATCGCATCTCTACTGGGTCTTCGGACGGTGCTGATGGTAAGAAAACGAGAGACTTTGATTTTCTGTCCTTCATCGAGCTGCTGATCATGGACCAGACTTTCAGTGAAATGAGGAAAAATATATATATGACAGCATACTTATTAATATAGGATTGAATTGTCACTGGAGGCTAACTCATACAAATAGATGTACAGTATATTTAGATAGTACAACAGAATCTGTCTTTCTCTCAGGTGTGCAGTAAAACCATTCCAAAGGTGGGCTCAATCTGTCAGGTACTGGAGCAGTTACCACATGTGTTCCAGATGTGTCACTCTGACAAATTCATGGATCAGGGTGCCAGGTCAGTCATTTGCTGTTTTATATTCTGGACACTAGAGGGCAACAGTCATTAGTCAATCACTGTAAAATCCAACTAGAGAAGAGTTTTAGTAAAATGTTCTGTTAGCAATGATTGGACGCTAATAGTGTTATATAAATTGCACTGGCCAGTTAAATTAGCACAGGATTTTGTTGATAACGCATAATTTATGATATTAATTTAACTGGAAATGGCTTTGGAACTGGAAAATGGAAATGTTTTTTTTTTTTTTTAAATTGCCGCTGTGTGCATGCTGCATGTTTTCATTGTTCGATATTCAAGCATTTATTGAGCTGAATACAATGAACACTGAATACAATTTATGAATGCTGAATACATTTATTGACCTGAATACAAGATCTGTTTTACTGTATCCCTATTTGTTACTGCACAAGCGAATTGTCAGTCTGCAAAAGCTATTTAAAAAGTATGCAGTGCATGAATTCATTGAATTCTTACAACAACTACATTTATTTAGTACAGATCTAGCATTATAAAAGAAAACAGATCAGAACCAACCATACGGTCCATCTAAAAATGTAAGAACTATGTACAAGTTTTTAAACTCCATTACCCATGATCCTTTAGGTGCTAGTTCTTTGTGGATAAGATCGTGCCCCAGTACAGAGACTCTGTCATGTCCCACACTTTCATCTATGTGCCTTCATACTTCGATTTTGTCTGTCTTCAGAACTATCTGAAGAAAGAGGACGTCAATTTCAGTGTGAGTTGCAGAAATCTGAGGTCTCACAAGCACAAAATTACTTCTAGAAAGGAGACAAACAGTTTTTGCTCTTCTCAGAAACATTCCACTTTTATAAAAGGTATGTTTTGCCAAATTATGTTTGCATTTGCTAACTTAAAATAGCATAATCGTTAAATATGTAAATATTTATAAAATGGCTTGTATATACTTGTTTATATACATATATGCTGTAATATGGTTTGTATGTATTTATGTATTTTTATGTCTCTTTCTCAGATTTAAAGGAATTAAAGGAATGTTTACACAATTAAAGGAATTCATAACCTGGTCTTCTATGGGTTGCCCACATACCCTCATTTCTACAGTGAAATGTGTAATATGCTTCAGGCTGGTGTCAGAGAGGGTGACAATTCTGTCAGGTTTACTTGCACAGCCCTGTACTCCTGATACGACATATCAGCTGCCTGCCATCACAGCAGCCGACCACGCTGCTCAAATGATCCACTTCAAAAAACAGTCCACTTTATCATCACAGGCAAAGAGAACAAGACATGAAAAGGTGTTGGAAAAATCTGACAATATGTGACATTTTCCCCTCCATTAGAACTTGTGTCTATCCATGTGCGTGTCCACAATTTTATAAAAAGGTTACTACAGACCTATAGACACCAGTGCTGTTTTCAGTTTTTCATTTTTTCAGTTTAGAAAACTTTAAGTTTTCTAAATAAATAAAAAAACTTTAAAAGTTGGGGTTTACAGCCCAAATTTCCCACCCTTGTGTGTGCACGCATGTGTGCATTTTAATAATTTATTTGAAAAAAGCAGGGACATCTTCCCAAATGTAAATTAAAGCTGCAATCTGTAACTTTGGCCTCTCTATCACCATCTCTGTTTGAAACAAAATTGCAGGTTACTTTACTTTTCATTACTTGAAGTCAAATGAAGCCAAACTGACATTTCCTGGAAAATCAGACCTGACTGCGTAAATTATAAATGAATGTTATAATTTGATAACATATTATAACTTGCTATTAGGAATCGGTGTATGTAAGAAAACCTTTTAAACACTGATCTGTCATGTACTTGCTCAATAACTATTTTTTAAAAGTTTTAAAGTTACGGCTTATAGCTTTATTGCATGTAGCGTTCCAACAATCCATCCACCTGTCAAAGTGATGAAAAATGGGTTACCATATTTGTCAAATATGGTAACCCATACCCGAAATGTGACCTCTGCATTTAACCCATCACTGGTGAGAAGTGAGCACACACTGCAAGCCATGAACACACACACACACCCAAAGCAGTGGGCAGCACACTACTGCGCCCGGGGAGCATTTGGTAGTTAGGTGCCTTGCTCAGGGCACTTCAGTTACTACCTGATTTTTTGATTACAAGCCCGACTCACTTACCAGTAGGCCACAACTGCCACCTTTACTGTTCCTTGCTGTATCACTGTAACTAAAGCAGCCTGGGAAATAAATTTGATTTAATAATTACAACTTGTTGAATATACGTGAGCATTGGTTCATCTCTAATGATCACACTTCCTCTCTGCTCACTACAATTCATCTCATTTGCCTCCCAGTGTTACAATATTGTATGAAATGTTAAAAACTTATTTTCTTTTAGATCAGTTCTTTCTTTTTTGCTTCCCAGTGCTCAAACTCTTCTCTGCTTTCCTCCTCCGTTGTTCATTTTGTATGCCAGCTGGAAAATGAAGCAGCTGTCTCGCACACATGCACTCTCTCTTTAACAGACGTGCACTCTCTTTCACAGATTAGCACACACTTACACTCACTTGCCATAAATAAGCTGTGTGTGTGTGTGTGTGTGTGTGTTTGTGTTTGTGTTTGTGTTTGTGTTTGGTTAGACCAAGATCATCTGACTGTATCAAGCAAACCTAATCATCTATCAAACAGTAATGTCACAAAACTACTGATACGAGGAAATAACACAAGCTTGTCTTGTTACATGTGTAAATTCGCAGTCTTTTCTGGGAGGGGGTGGATGATGGTGTCTCTGTGAGAGTTTTCCATGTAGCTGTTTCGTAATGTTGTATGTTATGAAATATTTAGATGTGGAACTCATGTTCCAGATGCTTCAGCATAGGTTGTGTTTTGCTGGTTGTGCAAACGTGTAAGAAGACTATGCATATCTGTGTGTGATTTGTATGCACTCAGGATCTGTGCCCCATCTGAACATTTGTTCTGGGCTGGATTATCGAGTCTTTGGTTGTCTTGGTTTTATGAACCGCAACGAAGTTGCTGTGCAACAAAATGCAACATGCAATTGCAACAGGAAAAGAAAGAGCGTTGCAGTTTTTTGCTCTTTTTCATCCAGTGATATCAGTCATATTTCTGATCCGTGATGAATATTTTAGCATGCATTATTTCATGCAGGCTGTCCGTGAGAGAGAACAGGTCAGATATGCAAATAAAATGACCTGAGCACTAAAAGTGACCTCTCTCACTTCGCTCGCTCTCACTTCCTACTCTGTGTGTCCAGCAATTCTTGTGTTTATTGCAGTGTGGGTAGTCTGTTGCCTTGGAAACCCCTCTGTGCTCCCATCATGACTCCATTGTATGTGCGTGTCTGGAGAGAAAGTGAGCATGAGAGCTCTGAACTGTTTTTTGGAACTCTTCCCAACAGGTGGTTTCAGTTATCTAAAGCACCTTTGGTTTTCACCTTTACTTTGAAATTATTTTTGATTAGTTTTATGGCTGATTTTTGGCCTTACTGAGCAGATCAGCCAGATAAATTAGTTTTAGGTTTTTATTATGTTTTGACATGTCAGATCAGTTATGTAAAGGTTTTTGCCTTTATATATAGCCCTCTAAAGCAAAGTTGTCTGACCTCATAGAGTACACATCTCAGAATCCGGCAGTTCTGTCTGTGCTGGTATCCGCAGTTTTTGGTTCCCTGAAGAACCCAAACATCTGATCTCACTGACAGTAACTGATATGATTAGGAGGCACATCTCTCCCAGCTAACAAGCCTTGTGTTTTGTGTCTGGAAAGCAGAGACAAGATCTCAACAGTACATACAGTAGATGGCTGTGCACATAGATGCAAGCTTATTTTAAGATGTAAGATGTTTAGATGCTTACCTTATCTCTCAATAAAGATCTGTAGATCTGTATAGGGAGACATACAGAGAGTAGCTCTCTGTTCTAGATTGTGTAAAAACAGAACAGTTCTCTTTATTTCTTCCTCCAGTCACAGTAGAATCGAAAGGGTTAATGGATTTAAGCGTTTCTATGACAACACAGATGAGACTGATGAGCACAACAGTTTGGAAGAGGTTTTCAGTTCACCATCCAAAAATAACCACACGCAAAACAAACCTAAAGAGGTGGTGAGGGAGAGAGAGGAGGTCAATTATTGATGCACAAATATCCAGAACCTCTCAGATCAGCAGCCACTGAAAATCTGGTTTCCAGCTAAAATAGATCTTAATGGTGCTCTGCTCAACAGCTGCCATTTTTGTAATGCAAAAATGAAGTATTGAAAGTTCTCCTATTTTTAAATTAGGAAGTAAACTATGACTACACTTATTTTTAGCAAGGTTTTCAATAACTACAAGCCCTTGTCAGATACTACTTGTTTTCGTGCATGCATTCATTCCTTACCCCTAAAATCTATTGCTTATTTCCCATCCCATTGTTACATTTTAGCATCTTCAGAGTTGCCAACTTTTGCCTAGTATGTGCAAAAACATTCTTGGCATCTTATCAATAGGTTTCTTGAGGCATCACTGATCACATATTTTAAACAGTATATGTTTACAGTAAACGGTACAATTTGTCTGTTTTTTTTAAATAAACTTTAGTTTTGTGAGTTTAGGAGCTGAAATGTTTCTAATACAATTGTACAAATAATGTGTACAATTATATTTTGTTCACAAAGCAAATTTCAATCATTTACACAGGTGCCTTCAGATCCAAAGATTTTTAAGATTATGAGAAACATTTGTTCTACAGTGGTGATATTTATTTTATGATTTTATTTTATTCCTTCAGTATAGATGTATAGGCATTACAGACTTTTTTGTTATGTAATAGCATTATGCATTTTGGCAGATTGCTGATCATATGTGTATGTTTGTTTTTGCATTTGTTGTCTGTGGCATATAGGGACTGTTGTTTCTAGCATGATGGCCCGTGCTTGTGTTTTTAACCAGCTCATTGGGTGCATGGCAACAGTGGTAACCAATGTGACTTTTATGGTAGACGTGTGTGATAATGGCATCAGTGCCAGTAATGGTCAGCTAATCAGCTCCACAGTTTCAAATGAAGTACTTGGTGTTTCAGATAAACAGTGACTGGCACAGATGATTTCCCCAATGTCTCTGTCTGTCTCTCTTGCGCTCGTTCGCCTGTCCTTTATATGGCTTCCGGTACTTACTGAAAACTAAAACTAATGACAAATCCCAGTTGACAGGAAATGCACAAGCATTTGAGCTGTTCAACAAAGGATGTGGGAGGCCAATTATTGCCACACTTTAGCAATTATCAGTGTTATTGTTGCCTTGGGTGATCATCTGAACACAGTTATGATCAAAACTCAGCTCAATTTTGTCTTAAAAGTGCATGTGATAAAATCAAACCAGAACTCCATAGACCATAGAGTTCTGTATGGTGAGTTATCAGCTGTTATTGAATAATCCATTTTGACTGCAGTGGCTTACTAAAGGTCACTCTCATTAGCTGAGATACCTGCTGTTTGGCTATTCATATTTAAATAGTTGAACTGTTTGAAAAAAGATTCACGACAACTGATGGTGTTTATTGCATTTCAGATCTGATCTATGGGCAAGGCTGTTGTCAAACTAAAATACAGAACCAAATACTATTGTTAATGTAGTTCTAATGCCAGTATATATATAATGTTCTGTCTTAATGGGACCTAGTTTTTTAACTACATAAAAATTATAGTGTTAGAATCTGTAGTGTTTGTGATTAACTTTTAGAATTACCCTGGTTTGTTTTTTGTTCATTAAAAATAAACGTTGTGCAATGTGTATTTTTTCCATTGTCCTCGTTTGCATGAGCTAATGAATTGCTTGCATTTCTAAAAGTTCATTTTAACAAAATCATGTGCATTCCTTTTTTAGCCCGGTAATTTGTACTAGTTACTTTCTTTCGACCATCGTTTTATATTTTATTTAATTGACAACAACTCACCCACAGCAGTCCTCATTATTGCTTGATAACAGTTCATCAGCATCCTTCTAAGGGAACCAACAGTTCATCAGCATTCTTCTAAGGGAACCAAAGTTCATCAGCATCCTTCTAAGGGAACCACAGTTCATCAGCATCCTTCTGAGGGAACCACAGTTCATCAGCATCCTTCTGAGGGAACCACAGTTCATCAGCATCCTTCTAAGGGAACCACAGTTCATCAGCATCCTTCTAAGGGAACCACAGTTCATCAGCATCCTTCTAAGGGAACCACAGTTCATCAGGATCCTTCTTTCATTCTGGACCGTACCATCTGATGGCCGGCCCCTCTCATCCCCCCGCTCGCTGGAGCGGTCCAGCCCACCCCGTCTTAAGCGCTCGGCATGGTTCAGTCCAGACCAGAACATCATGGCGATAGATGGTGAGTAGGCCAATAACGCTCTGCTGCTCTCGCAAACTCACTTCACTTTTCAAAGCCCCTCGCTTGGCTGTGCAATGGTTAAATGTGAGTGTTTTTGTGGCATGGAGTGCTTTGGTGATAAAGTCAGAGTGGAGGTGAAGTTTGTGTGATTTGTGTGGTGCTGAAAGAACAGCTCCTTATTCCGGCGTCTCGTACTGGCGAACATGAACTCAGTTTCATCTTTACTTGAACTTGCGGGTCAGTCACAAATAACTGGATGCTTACATCCGATATGTAAAAACATCAGACAACCAGTAAATAAATCTCTGCATTGGTTAAGTTTCAAACCCGTTGAACTTTGTTTGTAGTGAATGGCGTGTGAATGTTGCTTTTGGTCTGTGGCATAATGAAAAGGTTTGTTTGTTGGTATATATATATATGTATGTATGTATGTATGTATGTATGTATGTATGTATGTATGTATGTATGCAGGGTTTGCTGAGTATTTAATGGTTTCCTCCACTAGTGAGAAAATGCCGATTCCGATCCTTTCATTGACGAAATCCGGTAGCTTCGCTGTTTTATTCGACTGTGCGACCGTATATAATGTTACTCTATTAAAGAAATGCTTTCTTGAAAGGCTTTCATAAGCCAAATGTTTAGCCGTAGTGAATCTGGGACACTCATACAGGTTGCTTAAAGTGCCGCACTGGATGCATTTAGGAGATTTCATCGCTTCTTGGAAGGTTAGGTTGCTCTTTAATCTTTAGCAGCAGTGGATCACGTTTATCTGTCTCTTCATTTATATGAGCTGTTATCCCTTTCCTGGAGTCAATTGTTTAAATGTCTGACAGATTGCTATAAGAAATAAAGCACTATTATTTCCCTTTAAAATGTATTTTAAATGTAAGCCTGTGTGTGAGTTTAAGTTGGTGGAAGTTTTATGTATACTGTCACAGTTCCTGAAAATAAGTACCCATGGCTGTACCCCAGCTCCATCAGCACCACCCACATGCATCCTCCACACAAGAAAAGACAGAATTATAAAAAACGTAGTATTTCGTGCCCGGTGGTTTTAGTTCCTTTGAAATGCACATCTCAGGAGACGGGAGAGATTAGCATGGTTTTGAACTGATTAAAAAACCTTTCCATTTTTAACTGGTTTAGACCTGCATGGGCATTACAGCATCATGTATAAATGTCTGGTAGGAGTTTGTTAGACAAAATCCTTGTGTTGGTCTTGTGTTGTATGTTGAAGACAAATAAACAGGGAAAACCACCAAAATGGGAAAGCATTGTCAACTGATATAAAACAATCATATTTGATCGCTGCAACTGAACTCTGCGTTTGTCTTTATAACTTTGTGATGTCAGATGAATGATGTCATATCTTGACCTTACGGTGTGCCTGCTGGAAATACTCAGAAGCCTGTTAAGAACATTTTCAAGTGAAAAGAGCAACATCTGTTTTATACACGCAATTTGCAGTCTACGCAGAGTCTGCACTCCTCAGTCAGTTATTAGAAATACATACGTGTCATATCAGTCACAGAATCTGTTGTAATGCTAAAGGGAGCTGCGTATTTGGAATTGTACATCAGTTAACTATAATGACACATTGGCATTTAAAGAGACAGACTCTGCCCCAGGAAAATCAGATTTATCAGTTTATCTCCTCTCTCCCTCTCAGCTGTGGGTACAATGCGTCCCCATAAAATATTTACAGCACTTCAATACTCTTCTGCACAGAATAAACCCAAAACCGTGTTGCCATAACAAAGAGTAAGTATTCTCTCACAAAAGAAAGGCACATCAAACAAGATTTTCAGATAGGAAAGAATATGATGAAAAAAGGCTGTCGAGTGTTTGTTCATCTGTTTATCACTTCAGTGAAACGTGTTTCTCTTAACGTGCCCCTGCTTATGATCCTTTCTGTTTAGTTACTGTGAATCTCTTTAATGAACAACCAAACTGAATGTGTTTTGCTCTTTATATGGCAAATTTATGATGTTCAGTAGAGATGTGTGAGTATAGTTTAGTATTTGTTGAATGTGAGGCGGTGTCCTGAATCCAGTAAGTGCTCATTTATAAAGTTGTTTACTTCATAAATGTTATAAGGAAGAGAACTCAAAGGACAAGGTGATTTTGAAAGCATGGTGTATTACATTAAAACACATCACCTGGGGCTGTATGTATTGCATAAAGAATGAGTTTGGAATGATTACTGCGGAATAAATCAGCCATAGAAGCCAATTAAAGGTTCTAAATCTATAGTGCTGAAAAGTGAATTTCAAACTCTGGATCTCTGTAGTGGAAATCATACTTGTATGTAGGAATAAGTTTTTAAATGATTTTTTTTTTAAAGAATTTTGTGCCTTTATTATGTAGGACACAAAGAAACAGGGCTGGAAATGGGGAGAACACGGGGAGTCCAGAGAGTGAATTTCCAGTTCAAAATGATTTCTTTCTTTTATCCATATTATACCCTCAAAATGATATGCATATATAAATCTCATTTCCACCACTGCATAGAAGAGACGGGAGAGAGGGGTGGGGGCCCGGGGCGGGACCTTGATCTGTCTGGGACTCAAAGTAAAGTCACCCGTAATGTCAGTGCAGTAATGTCTGAGCATTGCCCTCAGATTCACAGCTTTAACAGGAGTGAGTTGTTTTAATGCTGTATTAACGCCTCCAGTTATCTTGTTTACCATTAGTATGTTGCCTTATTTTACCTGTAAATGAGAAAATTATAATGTCAAAATCTGATGGCGCTGTTTACACGAGATGTTATTTTAGAACACTGGCAGCCATGAGCTTTTTTAGCTCAATGGATAATCACATTAAACGGCTGCCATTTCCTGTCCTAACATCAAAGTAACCGCGTCAACACAAACGCTGTTAAATTAATCATTTAAAGATGCTTATCTAAATCTTTACGAGATATTTTTACTGATGTTTTCTGCAGAGGTATGTGTTGACAGAGTTGCTCTGATGTTAGGATGTGTCACATTTCTTTCTCACAGTATGTTGATGTTTAATCTGCTTTAAAGTGTTTATGTAAAGCAAAGATAGGAAACGTTGTTCCTTGAGGGCCAGTGTCCTTCAGAGTTTAGTTCCAACCATGATAAAACTCACCTGCCTATAGCCCTCTTGTAGTCCTGATTAGCTGGTTTAGGTGTGATTGATTAGTGTTGGAGCTAAACTCAGCACACTGGACCTCCAGGAACAAGATTCCCCATCCCTGATATAAAGTAGCAGTGATGCAGGACGTTTATAATAAATTTACTCCTATTCTTTGGATTCACTTATTTTATCTTTTTTGGGTAACTGGCTTCACATGGGGGAGCTGATTCACTGGCTGGTTAAACTTTGAACTTAAGTTCGGAAATCAGTACATCCAGGGCAAGAAATGATTGTAGATCTGTTAGTACAGATTTATCTTCAGCCCAAAGGTCTGTCTAATTGCACAGATTGGTCACCTAAGAGCATGAGGTGTTGATACTTTAGTTGATACTCTTAGTAAAGACTACAAATAATAGAATAGGGTAATGAGAGGATCTGCATTGCATGTGATGGTGATGTAACATTAGCTACACTTTAAAAGATATAGTATCTTTTTACCCCCAACACTCACAGGAAATGATGTCACAGGAATGTTCTATAGTGGAACTGGAAAAATTGTAAATGTAATGTCATTTGAAAAACTGATAAAGTAAAAAAAGACTTGGCATTGGTGGGTTATTCATCTTTAACCTTTGACTGTAGACAAACATTTACACACAAACCCAACCACACACCTATAGCCTATCTTTAGGGGCATCTTGTGCATGAATTCAGCTGTGGCACATTCCTGAAGGAATTATGCAGAATGTGTTTTCATGACTCATCTGTGAATCATGAAAACTGTGTAGACCGATGAGGAACCTGTTATAAAACCAGCAACACCCCAGTTGCCTGAATGCAGTGTAATCCCAGTTGAGTCCAGTCACCAAAACACACCCACAGAGCTTTCTCTCTCTTTCTCTCTCTCTTTCTCTCTCTCTTTCTCTCTCTCTCTCTATCTATCCCTCCTTCTCCCCCAGAGGCTGTGGAGGACTCCAGAGGGTGGAGGAGCAGGGTCGTAATTGTATGTAGCATGTTGATCTGGGAGCTGACAGAATTAGCTGTGTACTGTATGTTTTGCAATAAAGAAAACAAACACAATGAATTTCGAATGAGTTGCAGCTTTTTCTCCTCTCCTGTGCCCAGCAAAGTGAATGTTGTTCACAGATTACAGAATCTGTGAAAATAAATGGTTTTTAATCAGTGTGTTTAACATGTGATTTAAAACTCTCCTTAGGAACATAAGCAGCCTGAAGGAATCGATGAGAGAAGGCATATACCAGCAATCAGAAATCTTCTCTGTAATTGCTTTGGGACTTGTGATCTAGTGCAGATTTTAAAAGTTGTTTGCAAATGTCCATTAGCTTTTATGTGCCTTGACTTAAATTGCTGCTCCAACAACCCCTCCCCATCCCTAGAGGAAGAGAGTGAGTAAGTGTCAGAGTAAGAGAGAAAGAGAGAGAAATGTAGACCGAAGTGAATAGGATCCCCCTTAGAGGGCCAAACTGTTAATTGAGGCGTTGTGTGTCAGCCTGGTAATGTGCAAGAGAGAGAGAGAGAGAGAGAGAGCGCAAATCTCTCTAGGGTAAAGTTGTCTCCTCTCTGTCTGGTATCAGTCTGGGTCAAAGTTAGTCAAGACAGTGACATGTAACTGATACAAGCCAGGGTAAAGATCTTGGATCTGTGTACAATTACAGCCAATCAGAAGATGTCATATGTATAGATGTGCATAAAAGAGAGGTTGCTTGTCACTAGCACTGTTAACACTGGGTTAAGTGTGCTGAAAGTCACTTAAATATTCAATCGCTTTCTGAGCTTTGAGTCAATTTTCACTTAAGAATAATGAAACTTTGCTTTAGATGTCATTAAAATTGCAGATCAATTGTAACACGACTCATGCATATTTAGGGCAGTTTCTAATATATTTCCCTGAAAGCTGTGATCACTTTGAAAAATGTGGTCTGAAACAGTGGTAATTGTCTCTATGAATCAGCCCTAATGTTGGCAGAGGTTTTAACTTTTGCCTGATGGAGTTGGTTCACAATAAATGACACTACCCTCAGCTATTGTCTTTTCATTGTGTATGTGTGTTTGGTATTTTATGAAGCATTTAAATATAGGCTCATTTAATAATGATTCATAGCAATTAAATACCCTAGAATTGCCTAAAATGAATTTTTAATGACTCTAAAATGAGTTTTCATGGGTTCTTAATTGTAGTGAGGCAATACAGTATGTCAGATAGTGTTCGTCTTCTGATATGATGTCAACAATGGCTCAGCTCGCTCACCGCACATGCGGTTCTCTGTAACCCCTAAAAAAATGTGTTGATTAGCTTTGAGAATTGTATTCACTACCACATTGCCAAAAGTAAGACTGTCTTTTTCTAAAACACACCCATACTTACATGTGATAATCACCCTCATTTGTTAGTTGTGAAAATTGAGGGTTGGGAATTAGTGTCAGGGGTGAGATGTATTTCTGTTTTAGTACGCAATGAGTTCTGCTTCATGGGTGTATTTTAGTACTAAGTTAAAGACCTTTTTAATGTGGTTTGCATGTGTTTGTAAGTGTCATTTACAAATAAGAGATTTTTGACATTCAGTTTTTCCAATACAGTTAGTCCGGTATTATTCTGACTCATATTTACAAGTATACTTTCCTGGACAAAGAGTTTTGTTTTGCCATCTGTGGGATTTTTCAGCATTCTGTTTTGTCTCTGACCTTTTCTCCAAGTTATTTTTATGTATTATTAAATCATTTTGGTGCTAGTCATGTCACCTTTTCAGCAAGAATTGCCAATTATTGTGTCATATTTCAATAGCTGCTTATTATTGCATTATCCTTCAGTCCTTAGCCTTAATCAGAATTACTGTGACTGATATACATTATATGAACATCTTTTAAATGTATAGATTTGGCCATTTCAGCTATACACATTATTAACAGGTGCATCAAATGTCCTAAGATTAAAAATAAGCCTTTTAATCTTAGCTTTGGTAGTCTAACAAGAGCTAACAGTAACAACAGTCAACAACCCACCATTAGGATGTTGGGTGGAAAGGGCTTTTGTGTTCCAGAGTAGCATGTCATTACATCTCTGCTGAGTTTCTTCTCTGCTTTGTGTGTAAATCTATCAGTCTGTGAGGTTAAGATGCTGTTTTTTTCCAGTGGGTGATGGTGAAAATAGCTCAGAATAAAAAACAGAAAGATACAAGAAAGAATGATCTATCTTCAGATAAACAGCAGACATCAGCTTTTGACTTCTGGGTGAAGACAAAGCTGCCATATCAGCTTGATAAACTCTCAATAAGGTTTTCTTGCTCCAAAGAAAGTGTCATCTTTTGGTCCAAGCTCTTTCCAAGCTCTTTCTTTCTTTCTTTCTTTCTTCTGAATGTTTGAGTAAAACTTTCTGAAAGTTGAGAAAGAGAGACAAACAAAGGGCCCTGAATCCTCACCTTTTACTTTATTTTCAGTCTCATCATCAGTCAAACAGCTCCCTAAGGACTGAATCAGAAGTGACCTCTTGACAAAACTCTTGAATACTTTTCAAGGACTTGATGCCATAAACTTGGAATGTAAACATGATATGGCATGAGCACCTGACAACTGTGTTGAACCGTTCTGCAGAGTATGCCTGCGGTCAGTAAACAGTCTATATGTGTGCCAGCAGAGACTAAACCACACATGAAGGGACAGTTTCACACCACCTCTTAAAATGAAACTGTTGCCAGGATCTCAAATTGTGTGTGCGAGAGACTTTAGTGCTAATGAACTGTATCATATATTTAAGAGAGCTGTTAGATCTTAATAATGTCATTTTAATCTGCTTTATACACCACGGTTTTTCAGCCATACTTCCTGACTCATTCTCTGTAGGCTGGTACTTTGTTCAAAGTACATTTTTCAAGATTCTGTTTAAATATCAACGGGATGGTAATTTTATTCTCCCTTTTATGAATTCAATTCCTCCTTTTAATGAATTCAGTTACTCTTCGGTTTAGTTTCATGTTCAGCTGTTGAATAGTTGCACACATAATAAACAGACATTGTTAACAGACATTACACATTTCACACACAGCTGTGTGCTGGATATTTATAGCATTGTTATGGGTTGTGCTTTTTTACTGTAGGGAATCAACCCAAAACATTCTTCATTCATCATAGCATTGTTGTGTTCTCAAGCCCAAAATAAAGCTGTTTAATCTACCAGCACAGCTACAGTAGAGTGTGTAGAGAGTTTTACTGCTGAAATTTACTGAATATATGCTGAAATTTAGTTTTTAAAAGTAGGTGATGACAGTCAGTGATTGGGGGTTTGGATCTATCTGACCTGGAGGTTCTCAGCCATGCAGTGAGCAGTAGATCTGGATGCTGCCTGTAATTACTGTTATAATACTTATAATACTTAATTACTGTTGTAATACAAGTGTTTTCATTACCAAAGAGAGATCCATATTCTGAAATGTGGTCCTAGATGTAATTCCACCATGATAAGACTCCACATGAAGGATGTGTCAGGGTTTTTTTTGGGTTATAGGCTCACAGCATGCATTAAGAATGCATGACATTCTTGGCTGCTCCTCTCTTTCTCCATCAGAATGACCTTTACTCACCATCTTCCCAAACAACCTCCACAGGTCAGCAGGATATTCAAACCCCCACACAGGCTTTAAAGGTCAAAGGTATTCAATTCAGTCTGAATTAAAGACTCACATTTCTTCACTCTAATCAGATTCAAACACATCACTTGGTATAGACTGGACCCCAATACAAAGCTAAAAACGAAACACAGTAGTTTGACAGTGTTGTCTTTACAACAAATCTGCCGCAAAACAATGTATCTGTTAGATAAAAAGTGTTACTTTTTAGTTAAATTTAATTCAAGTTGATTTACAGTTATTTTCGAGCTGAACACAGAACAAATAGGTTGTTTTCTTGGTACCTAAATGTAGTTATGTTCATTCAAGACTCATGAACTGAAGTACCATATAATCTGCTGTTTGTTTGTTAGTTAGTTTGAGAAGCACTTGAATTACAATGGGGTCAAACAGGGCAATTTAGTCTATGGAGTTTTGAGACTCTTAACCTGTCAAGGACTTTGTCTTTCAAAAATATTTATAATAATATAATAATAATACATTTTTTGTTATTGTTGTTGTTTTGAATATAGTTTAATATTTAATGTATATTTTAATATACAATACATTTTTATGTCAATCACTAATGATTTTATAGTTATTTCAAATATGAATATATATATTTATAAAATATAGTAAAATACAGTTATATTCATCTATTTGTAAATTTTCATATTATTATGCCACTGGTGGTGTGAGGTACTTGAGTCCAAGGTTTGAACTACTCTATGAAATCTTTTGTATCAATTATCATGGGTTAGTCTTACACTGTACATAATGGAAACGTCTTTTCACTGCTTTCTAATGCATGAGTGTGGGTTTCAGCTTTGATTTTCTGCTCTGTTAAAAGCCTGAATAAGGATATGAAAGTGTTGTCTGTTCAGTCAAGTGTAGCAAAAGGTGTAAAGGCCAGAGGTGTCATGTCTATTCAAACAGGCACTGCCCCTGCAGGTTTCTGAGCCAAGTGAAGTTCTGAATGTTCTCATTTGAAATGCTGTGGCAGAAATTCCCTATTTAATTTTCACTATTTGTTTTCAGTGCAATCAAAATCATTTGCTTTAAACAAATGCTTTTAGATTTCATGACAGACATGACAGAAATTTCAGTTTTTCTAATTTTAAAAAGTTCTAGGAATGTTCAAAATGTCCAGTTTTTTAGACATTGTATAAACGTTATTGCTTGGTTATAAGAACGTTATTCTAACTCTTTTAATTCTGTAACATTTTCAACAACTTAAGAATAATGTTTTTGACGTTGAAAAAGTGCTACCAACGTTACTGCAAGAGTGTTTTTGATACATTTGAGAGAACTATTAGTGAACCTTAGTCGATGTTCTGAGAATGTTCCCGGTTAGCTGGGTATGAGCTCAAATCTTCAGGACAGATAACTGACTACACACACAATGACATTAGGATCTTTAAACAGAACAGATCTTGTGACAGTTTCTATACTCATGTCTCTGTGTTTGTCTTGTTTCGTGTGAGTATCGTTTGTCATTAGATGTTGCTTTGTTTCTGCAGGTGGAGAGCGGAACTGTGGAGTACATGAGCTTATCTGCATCAGAAAAGGTAAGCTGCCACCTGCCCTGCTGCTTTGAACACAGACATGGCACATTTATGCCTACCTGGAATTATTTGTTTTTGATCACAGAAATAATTTTGATCATTGTTCAGCACATTCATTCTTGTTCAGGTCTGTCTGTCTTCTGTGTAATGTGTTTGTGAAGTCACTCTGTGTTGATGTGTTGTCTGATCTTTAGGTCATTTCCCTTGTATCTGTTGATTCACAATGTGAGTCTCTCGGAGAGCAAGATCAGACTACGTAACACACTATGTGTGTTAAATGTTATTTCAAAATGTAGTAAACAACCTTAGACCAAAGACCTTAGACAAAGATTGTTCCAATAGGCAGGCAGAAAATTTTGATTTTAAAGATGGCTTCTTTTGACCAGATTTTAAGGCCTGAAAGGAAGCACTCCCATAATGCGTTGTGACAAGCTCTGTGAATAATATAGACAAGATACAGCTTTTGTGTTTATTGAAAAGGGAAGATTTTTCTCTCTAGGCAATCTGTAAATGACACACACAAGACCACATTTCTGCTGAATGTGAATTTTTAGAGAGCTAAATGTTTTTATGAACAGCCCCCATCTAACAGGGAATGCGTTCTCTGAGTTATCTGTAACAGCAGTAGAGTTTTTTTATACTGTTACATATACATCAAAAACTTTATTCTCAAGTTTTAAGTGGAACGTTATAAAAAGGTTATAGAATTAAAAAAAATTGTTCTTAAAACCAAGCAATAATGTTAAAAAACTGAACGTTTTGAACATTTCTAGAACATTAAAAATAACATTTTCAATGTTTTTAAATGTTAGGGACACGTTTGTTAGCTGGGCCTGTATCACATCACAGTGGAACACCGCTCTCTCACAGAAGATGAGTTTGTCATTGCCTGCATGCATGTGTGTTAGCGTGTACACAACTTAATTATTTTTCTCCAGGCACCGTCTGTCCACTGTCAGTCAAATGCAGACATATTTGTTGACAGAGAGTTTCATGCTGAGGCTAATGACACTTTCCTATGACAGGATACAGCTGCACTGTGTCTTGAAACAGAAAAGAGATAAAGACAGGAGAGAAATTAAAGGAGCTCATTTTATGCACTTTCATAGAACACTGTAGAAGCAACTGTATTGTAATGTTCCAACCACTGTTGCAGTATGAAGTATTACAATATTGACAATATCCTTCTTCTCACAGTACACATTGTTTTAAAGCAGCTTTACAGAAACTTACACTGTTGTGCTGTAAATAATATAAAAAACACAGGAGAGATCGGGCTCAATTGGGGTTCATACAGCATGATCATAATGTCAACATTATTGTAGGTCAATTATGTTGTATTTATAGTGCAAGAGTTCATTTTTGCACACAAAATTATATTCATTAAGCTCTAGGTGTAATGATTAAGTGTCTTTGAGTGTCACCTGTGCCTGAATACACCACATACTGTAGTTTGCCAAAACTTCACCTTCTTTAAGCTTTTATATATTTTCTTGGTGTAACTGTATTCAGTTAGTTTTAACAGCTAGCCCACATGTCAACTGGCCCACCGGGAAAAGTCTCTGTGCTGTATATTATATGTATGTGTCTTCAGATTATGTGTGTGTGAAAACATTATGACTGAGGGCGTGTGCGTGGGCCCTTGAGAGCCTCTGTCTGTTGTTATGTGGGAGTTTACAACACCGTGCACTGTTTTTTGTGTCTGTAGTATTTTGTAATTCAGAGGTGGCTAAGCATCCTGGCATGCTTTTTTACGTGTTTCTATGACAACAGCACCAACCAGCAATATCCAAAAGGCAAGAGGCAATTTCTGCCTTTAATAGAGTGATAATAATTTACCATAAAAGCCATCATAATTTTCCTCATTACTACACTGAAGCTACCTTAGGGACCTCACATTAAACATCTAAGTGTTATAGTTAAGCTTTTTTTATATGCATAATAAATTTGTGATTGAGATTTGTGTAGGTAATTGAGATGTACTGTTTCATTAAAACTGCTGGTGCTATCAGACGCTAAGTATAGGTAAATATGACTTTAAGCACTCTTACAAACAAATGCATGTGTCCATGTGTGTACGTTTATCTAGTATAGATAAGGCATGAAGTCTTGAAGTTAAAGGGTGATAGGTGTAAATTTGGGTTGATTTGTTATAGGTAGATATATTTAGTATAGATTAGTTCAGTAATTTGGCTGGTGTAGACAAGTTTGAGGTTAATTTGCTTAGGATAGATTGTGTAGTCTCTTCTCCTTGGCCTTCTTTCTTCACTCTGAGTGTCTCAGCAGTATCCTCACTCCAGATGCACCTGTTCAGTCCAGCTGTACTGTTCTCTGACTGCTCCTCACTGGCCCAAATTCAGAGATGATTTTCTGTCTCATCTCATGACCTGTTTTCACATCAGAGATGCAGTTCTGCATTCCGCAACAAGTGCACCAACCCTCCGAACATCATAAGGGATTTCTTCTCCTCCACATGCACCAGAGGCTGCAAAAACAGCCTACTTGTATTCATTCATTTTTTTTCTTTTTTTTAATTTCCTTGTTTTCTGTTGTTTTTCTTTCCTAGAAGTTTTGTAGGACACGTTTCGTTAAGTTCCACTTCATCTTCCTCAGCTTACAGATAGACTGCATTAATTAGCTGGATTTGATACTACTGTAGTCAGTAAGCTGTATTTAAAACTGTGTAAGATGTGTAAGGACTTACAGTAACAACTGTATTCTCTAAAAAATCTCTGAAAGTTCTCTCAAAGTTATCAAAAATTTGCAGTAATGTTATTTTCATAACATTATATATCATTTTAAAAACGATATTATTTTGTGGAACGTTTTATAAACATTTATACAAATAATAATGCTGGATGTTTTGAACATTCCAAGAACACGCAATATAAAACCTTTAACATTTTTATTACTTAATGGAAATGTTAGGGAAATGTTCATCCAACCTAAAATTGTTAGCTGGGATTATAGGATGTCTTGTCAGTGATGGATTCTTTTACTGCTGTAAGCTGGTTAATGTGCCGCTTACAGCAGGCTAAGCGCATTTCAAAAAGAACATGACAGGACAGAAACAAGAAATAACTGAAAATAACAGAATGAGAGGAGGAAACAGAGCAAGGGAGGGAGAGGAGAAAAATGTTTGCATAACATTGATCAGGAAATACACAGGACGTAAATCAATTAGTGTCACTAATAATAGCGGAGGGTGGTGGATGTTTTATAAGTACGTGTGACTGTATCAAACAATACTGGTCATAACACGACTTGCAACATTAACTCTCTCATAGCCTAAATATGAGGACATGCATGAATATTACCAACAGGTTTATTTATTTACTTAGAATGAGAGTATTTACTTGTATTGTATTGCATATCTTTATTGTCCACCATGGTGTAAATTTGTCTTTGGCTCCCCATCACATAAAATAACTAAACAGGCAATGTTACACAGACAGCAATACACACTGTCACGTCACATAAAAATACAGTGCATGTCACTTTCATTTTCATTAATAGTCACTTAGAATTCTCGCAGAATTGAGAATTTTGATTTTTATTTGCTAGCTGGACCTTACAGTGCCTTCCTAGGAGAGAATTCCTGTTTTGCTATATAAAGGCTTCAGATTTTGTTACTTGTTAGATGTCCTAATTTTAAGAGGTCATACTTGTTGATAAAAGGACAAGGGCATATTTTACCCTCTTGGTGAAAAATGCAGAGTATAATCCATTTAAAATACATCTGCCATTGCATCTTTACGACAGCTTCTATGTGGGCAGAAAATAATGGTTGATTCACAGTTCCATGAGGGGGTTCCCAGCATCACCCCATACACCAGCACACTGTAATGAATTCTCCAGTTAATACGCAGCATTTAAAGCTCTCTGCCATTAATTCTCTCCTGATTAGGCTGTTGATGTCTTACAGCACTTTGTAACTTGGCAATAGTAGGAACATTACTGTCTTTGAAAAGGACACCATTGTTGGTAGAAAGATTGATATTAGACAAGCACTTTGGCAAAACATTAAGGAGAATTGGATCGTTCCAACTACATTATAATCACATGCAGTAAATGCATCATGTGTTAAAGACTAGGCTAAACAAACATTAGGTTTGTTTTAAATTGTCTGATCGTTTGTTGTTTTTGTCTATGGGGCTATTTAAAGGTAGGGTGGGCAGTTTCGGAGAGGCTAGCAATAGCACGCCAGCTTTGAAAGCATAAGATCCTGACCTCCCTTCAGAGCGCTCTCTAAAGCCACACCTCCTCCAGTACACGAGCGCATACATTTTGACAGGCAATTAGGACATCCTGTCAATGCATCCGGGCCAAATGCAATGATTGGACAAACATATTATGGTACTGTGTCTTCCACAGAATATATATGTATATGTATATGTATATGTATATGTATATGTATATGTATATGTATATATATATATATATATATATTTATACCACTTAGTGATGATTGCTATCAGGATGTGAAGACTTTCAACCAGGATACCATAAAATGTTTCTGGAAAGAATCACTTACTCTGTCTTATCCAGAGTAAAAACACATTATATACAGTCCAACTCCACCATAATAGCAGAAATCCTGAGAAAAAACTTAGGGTCGTCACTGGATGGGCCATTGTTCTGTTTGTTGTGTGTTGTGACATTGTGCTTATGTCTAACCTGTTATAGTCTGAGTGCTAAAAACAGCAGCAGCTAGCCGGTGTCACCGCTAGATCACACTGTTAACAGGATTAGTGTCAGCCTGAACTTTGTTCCCGTGTTCAAGAGCAGCTGTTATATAATAAAGATCATTCTATTGAACTTTCTTTTTCCACACTCTGTAATGCAATATTATGGATTCTCTCCTCTCTGGCATAAGAGTGTTACAGTGTCACTTTTGACCTCCTCTTACCCTGATTTCCCTTCAGTAGTGCTTACAAATGTTTAATCACCATTTTAATCTGGCCCCTATCAATAAAGTCAGTAGCAATTTACTGTTTGGTCGAGGTTCCACCATAGTTAATATTAAAATGAAAAAGATCAATGTTTCATTCAGCAACCAATAAAAAAGCATTATTAATGCAATATATAACATTCTAGCTTCATTAGGAGTTTATAAGGTAAGGCAGACACGGTCCATGGAAATACATTTGCAGAAATAAATAATTTTGTGTTAGAGTTCAGAATGTTTAATGGTGTTAAAGTTTATCTGTCTCTGTGTTTAATAGCTGTGGGTGAGTCAGCTCTGAGAGGCTGCCCTGTATCTCTAAATGACTGCTTCTCTTTTCTTCAATGCTCTCAGACAGACATCTCTTTGTTATATAGAGCAGTCATGTCTCAGACATATTCACAGTCCTTTAGACTTAATAGCTTGCACAGTTTATTAACGCTGCGTTTGGAAATGGTGTGACCTTTAAAAGGTGAAGTGTGTCATTTCTGTGGCGCTGATGTCACAAAAAGGAAATGCACAAATAATGACTGTTTTCAGATAAATTACCTGAATGCTTCCCCTGATGAAGGCATGCCATTGGTTGAACCAGCGCTACCATGTTGGTATGCTGAAATAAAGCAGTGTTTTAATAGCTATAGTATTTACACGGTGGAAATCAAATTTTAAGTTGCTTATTTATAGTTAAATTAGCCTGGGATAGGATGAAGTGACACCTCACCTTAAACCCAAAACTCTGAATGTAATTTAATCAGACATAGAATGGCTAATAAAACAGCAAAGGTGTGGCTGAATTATTGATTGGTTTACAGGAGTTTAAAACATGGATGAAAATGGTCCAAAATGTTCAAATGTTCAACTACCCTAAGGAGCAGAAAGGCAGATGAGATGATGAGAATCATCATTCAGATTCTGTGAATAATTCACACTTACTCTTGTAAAGTGTCTGTATTAGAGGTTTAGAGCCACAACCACACTCACACAAGGTCTGGGTTTGTCTGTCAATTTCAATGCAGTGCCCAGCAGAAATCAGCACTGGTGCATTTATTTCTTCTCTTGTATTATTTTCTGTTCTTTGTTGGTGTTCTTGAGGAACTAAAGAAGGTGGTTATGTCAAAACATTTTGTCCTGCTTTATCTCTGTCTCTCTCTTTCTCTCTGATGTCTGAAGAGAGGTTTTCTATTTTTGCAAACTCTAGACTGTGATTCAGTTTATTTTATAAAGATTGGTCTGTCTTTGAATTGTTTAATGGATACATGTCTCTCTTTCTTTCTGTCTTCTCTTTTGCAGTGTCTCCTGAGGCTCTGGGGTTCCTGTCTGGCATTGGAGTCTTCATCTTTCTTGTGATTGTTCTCTTTCTTTACCTCAATAACAAATTGTCCCTTGAGAGTGCCAACCAACTGCCCAGTCTTGACCAGTACAGAAAAAGCACAGAGCCAGCAGGTTTGTGTTTAAGTGCGTCTGTATTTGTATTACAGATGTAAAGGAAGGTCCAAATGCAAACAGATGTCCTGCTTGTCTGTCAGATTATGTATTTTCATATCCCCATGCACTGTTGGAGGAGGCGTGGCTTCGGGGGTCACTCTGAACGGATGGTGAAATCTTATGCTTATAAAGATAGGTTGCTACTGCTAGCTTTCCCGAAATTTCCTACCCTACCTTTAATGTCACATGAAGAGGTGGCTGATTAAACATGTTCTTACAGTGCTGTATAAGGGCTGCTGCCTACCCTTATAATTTTATCCTATCCCTAGCTTATCTGTAAATGTTTCATTGAGCTGAATTGAGGACCTTTTTATTTTAGGCATGGCAGCAGTCATCCATAAAAAATTAACATGATTTAAATATTTCATTTAGTTAAAATAGCTTCAAAACATCCTGTAATGACTGAGAGCATAACAGCAGTGTTTAAGAAGCTGCAAGGCTCAGATAACATGAATCCAAATTCCCAAACCCTGACTGACATTCTCCAGAGAGGTTATTATCTGCTAAGCTTCTGATCAGAGTCTGTTAGAATCACTAACAGAGTTTAATTAGTACTGCTTAGGCCTTGGAGATGCTGTTTGTTCTAGATGTCTCTTCTAGAGAGTTCCAGTAGAGGATTCCAGTAATTTAGACATCATAGTAACAATTTTGACTCAGTTGAATGGCCAATAAACTTTTATTTTAAAAAATACACCCTCATACAGATTAAATAATGCCTGTGAAAATCAGTTCCAGGGTGCAAAGAGTTAATTTTACTGGGCCACACCCTCTTTCCTGTTTGTCTGTCAGTCACAGTGATGAGCTTATCTGATTGGTGTGTCATCTTCAAGGGAGGATGTCGATTCGAAAGGATAGATGCTATTGGCCAATCAGATTAACCAGTCAGATCAGATAGATAGTTTAAATGGAGGGAGGGAATGTGTCTGGAAATGAACATAGGGGATCATGTAACTGCCCTGGGTGAAAATGTGGACATGCATTCAAACACACTTACACACAGGCTCAAATGTCCACAGTGTCAATAGACATGAACAAACACAACAAAATTTGGCGTGAATGGACTCAGTAAACCATACACATTTGTACACACAGCCACCTTTTTCCAATCTGTGAAGCACTCAATCACACCAACACAATGCTGTTGACGGGCACTTTAAGCCCACACACACACATCCTACAGATGGGTTCTGGATCCAGGCATCGCTGGGCTGCCCACACAGTGCCTTACATAACTCTGCAGACCATCAAAATCAGTACCATAATTGGAATGACATTTACTGCATAAGTTTGCACTTATCTGACCTAATACATGCAGGTGACAATGCACAAATAAAATGACTGTCATGATCAAGAATTTGTATGCAATATCGAACATCGTTGTATAATAATGTTGTTCTGAAAGTACTGTAGCGTAGTACTGTGGGTGTGGACTGGTGGGTAATGACCGAAACATTTGTAGGTCTGTTAGGTCTCTCATATAATAATAAACAACAGGAAACAACAGTGCTAAATGAGAAAATAAAATGCAATTAATCATATAACAGTTAATAAAATGAATAATAAGGCTATACTATACTATATTTTAGGGTCTAGGCATTTCAAAGTAATAATGCATTCAATATTTGACTTGTTTTAACTTGTTTTAACTTGTACACTTTCGGCACTGTGTAAGGACAGCATTTTGAAACTTGGAAGCAAAACCAATTGAGAACAACTGATTTAGAGTGTGTTTGTTAAAGCCCTGAATAAACAGAACACAAAATACAGCATTAACTAGGCAAATAAGTTGACTGTACTGTGAATGGATGTTAAATTTGGTCTATGTGTTTCTTAATTTTTGCACAGTACTGAATGCCAGCATTACTGTTCAGTACTAACTGTGCTTAATTCTGAATGTTCACTGACTGACTGTGACGGCTTGTGCTGTCATCTGTAGTCATTTAGCATCTTGCTGTGCTCTGTGTCTGATTGGCCAATCGAGGGTAATGGTAGACTGGCAGTTTGTCACGTCTCTGCTCTGAAGTCCTGCGGAGATGCTGGCAATAATTCCACTGTTGTCAAATGCCTGGGTTCAAAAGGGAAGTGAGGTCATTTGATGAGTATGCCAAAAGGGAGGGAGGGCGCACCCTGGTCTACGTATTAGGATTGGGTGCAATCAATCACACATTCTGGCAATAAAGGACTACATGTGCAGTGGTCTCTGTTTAAACATGTTAACAGCACTCTTTTGCCCTTTCTCATGGGAATATCTAGTTAGGTTTGCTGCCAAAATGACCAGACTCTAGTCGAGTATATATGCTGGATGCATCCAAGTAAATTCTGTTCCTGCTGTCTGAATTTACTCGTAGTTTGATGGGCCATCTGCTGCATGTTTTACAGCTGCTTAGAAAATGGTAGGACAATCATTACACATAATTAGAATGAAACATGGTTACACTCATCTGATGGTCCTCAGAGGCAAGCTTCTAATTCTGATCATTCCTGCTTTAGACTGTGTGTGTGGTTTGTAGCGGGTTTTGCAAAAGCATAAATTACCGTCATGGTGGGATTTGACCTTTTTCACCTGTGCAGCAGTTGTTTAAGAGCATGCTGGGATAGCTTACCTCCTGGAAGACTTCTTTGTACTGTAATTTAGTTGATTTATGGTTTGTGTGTTTACAAGTATGAAAATAGTGTATTACGTTTGTTTGTTTTCTGTATTTTTTGCAGGTGTTCCAATAATTGTACATTTGTAACAGATTAATCTATTGGTTACATTGTGTTTTTCAAGTATTTTTAAATTGATTTAAAGGCAGGGTAGGCAATGTCTTCCAGAAACTTTTTGTTAGGTTGAAAAGGAGGAAGGCTAAAAGGACATATCATAAACTGACCAATCAAATCTCCTGTTGCCCATCCTGGAAATATGGCACTTTTTAAAAGCTTCCAGCAAAGTCTCTCCTCTATGTCTGCCATGTTGGATTCAGTGACAGAAAAAGTAGATGATTTGACTCATGCAGTAAGTGACATCACTTACAGAGTGAGCGGAGAACTTGCCGAACAAGTCAACACAATCATTCACAATGTTCAGACGGAGGAGCTAAAGAGGATTCGTAAGAAAGAGGCAGCAGAGAAGGAGGCAGCTGCACAACAGGCCCAAAAGAGAGATCTTTTTTTGGGTAAGGCTGAAATCGATACCCAGGCTGCGAGTGGCCTACTGAAGGGCCTTGAGCCTCACACGACACGCAATGACACTTGTTCTGTGTTGTCCACTGAGATCTTCTCTACAGAAAGTGACATCTCTCAAACGCCTGACACAGTGAGAGAAAACATTGCTGATTCACTCTCAGGTGAGGTGAAATCTGTGCTTCAACAAAACAGCTCCTATGGTAAAGAAAAAATTATGTCCACTAGACTAAAAACATCTCTTAGGGGCCCAGCAGGTGAGAGGAAAAAGTTATGCAGCAGGAGGGAGAGACGGGCTCAAGGTGAGAAGATGAAGATGATGGCTTGTTTTTACCTACTTTATCTAAACCTGAATGGATGGCCAGATTTGTTTTGCTATATTGCTATAAGTCCATCATCTTTTCTTATACTTAAATACACCAGGATGGTCATGCATGATCTGATCTGTCTGATCTTTTCATGCTGTGAAAACGATCTTTATCGTCAACTGCTGTTCTCTTTTTATTCTCACTGCTTCTCTCTATAAGGAGATTGGAACCATTTCTGACACTCATTGTGTTTCTCTGCTTTCTGCCTCATGTCAACTGTCTTACTCTTTCAATGTACTTGTACAGGGGATTTGTTTTTTCTGCTTAGTGTAAAATGATGCTGCATGTCTCTGTCATTCTGCACTGCTGTATCTGAATTTCTACAGATGTTAAAAAACACAGTTTTGGTTAAAAGAGGAAATAATACCTGCATGTCTTGTCCTCTTTGGCCCCCTGAGTGTGTAACACTGTTTTGATGTTAAACTGTGTCGTCCTCTGCTGGTTGTGATGGGGATTGGAGGACAATCTCTGGTGTTTAGTGAGCGATATAGAAGTTTAATTGAGCTGTTGACATTTTTTTTTTACTGAAGTATTTGGGCTAAAGCTTTAAGGTATTGTGCTCTTTTCTACCCTGTTTATTACAGGTGTGTTTTAGAAAGGTTTTTTTCTGCTTATACCGCTCTTTTACCTCCGTTTAGAAATAAATGTGTTTAAATTGTTAAGAAAAGGTGGAAAACAGTTAGAACTTTGATAATTTGTAAATATTTCTGCTTCCCTGTTACATACAGTGCTGCATTTCAGTCTTTATCTTTGATTTTCCACTTTCTTGCTCTTCTCTCACTTTCTCAGCTAAGAATTATGTTAATACGGACTATCACTGCTCGTCATCAGACAGTGATGATGAGGTGATCGGACAGTACCAGGAGGCAGTGTCCCGATCCCAGGGCCTCCGGGGTGGCTCAGCAGGGACTAACTCACACCACCAGAAGGGCTATGGCTGGGACACGCGACAGAAATACTGTCCCCTAGCTGCTGAGTATGACGGCTACAGCAGTGAGGCCTCAGGAGACGATGGTAAGTTCACATGCAAAAAAAAATCCAGAAACAGGGAGGTTATGGGTATTTAGCAGCAACTTAAGTGAGGAAGATTTAAACTTAAGCTTAAGTGTTGTCCTACCGAGTTGTCATCCAGCTTCATTTGTAATTTTAGCATTACTAGCCTGACTTCTCTCAGTTTTCTTAGTTATATCAGTTTTGACATCAACATCAGAATCGAAATGGTTTCCTAATGAGCAGTCCTGGTATTTGTATGAGTGATTAATTGGTACATATTATTTCTTCACAGATTTCTTTTACTTTTTACCTCCTGCACTTCAACAGCCTGTCTCAATTCTTGATGCATAAAATAAATCTTATTTCACTTGGAAATGTGTCATATTAGCAGATTCAAATGTTGTGGTGACATTAAGAGACAAAAGGCAAGACAAGTAATGTGTTCTATTACTTTGACACTAGATGGCAGACTTCATCTACAGAGGACCAGCTAGTAGTTTGCGAAACGTTTTAAAAATGTTACAGAATTTAAAATGCTTGAATAACGTTATTATAACCAAGCAATAACTGTGAAAACATCATCTAAAAAACTGAACACTTTGAATGTTCTTGACTTTCAAAATTGCACTTAACCTTTTCGTTATTTATTGGAAACGTTAGGGAAGCGTTCTTACAACCAAAGATTGTCAGCTGGGGATCTTGCGGCTGAGGGAAGTTAGTGTTTTTCACTGGAATTTTGGCATGACTCTGAACGCTGAGGTTTTTAATTTGAAGAACAGTCAGGAAGAGACAAGGCATAGAAATCTCAATGAAACCTGTTTTCAATAAAACTGGCTGTGAATTCCTTTTTCCACTGGCACAAATAGCTCTTACAAAGTTTCATGAATATAATCGTATCCAGAAGTCTGAAATAACTTTTGTAAAAAGGCAAATGTCACACATGTGCTTATTTGATTAGTGACCTAAAATATTTCATATACTTTTTTAATGTGGTCTCAGATGTTTGAATCCTTCCGCACATCAATAAAATCAGGGGAGTGCATTTTTGCATGAGAATCCAGAACACACATTTTTTCTTTCTCGCACTAAAAAAGACTCAGAATGTTCACAATAATACACACACACAGCTGTAAAGGAAGGTGAGAGAGGTCTGAGTTCTGCCTGTTGTGTGGTGTGGCAATCTTTACAGATGGTCTTGTTGTTGTTCTGTTTTGAAGGAGGAGGTCGATCCTGCTTTTATACTGAAGGATGCGTGACTGCATCGTCAGGATTAGGGTTTGGCTCTGTGCTTCCATTTGTTTATCCACTCTTTATTCCCATTCCTGAGAAAAGGGTATATAATATGCCCTTGCAGATGCTCAGAGAACAGATCAGTAAGATCACGGATAATGGTGAAGAGAGAGAATAAAAAGAAGGAAGTCTGTGAGATCTGTCTCTCTGATTTTCCCCTCTGAATTGCTGCCGAGTGAGAGAGAGAGATGCATGCTTTTCTTATGAGCTGTTTTTCTGGAGGCAGGAGAGACTGTAGCCTCAGGCCATCTGTATAATATATGTGAAGCATGAAATTAGAAAAGCGTACATTATCTGTTTTGTGCATGTGTGTTAAAGTCTTGTATTTATCAAATCTTCCCATCCTGACAGCACCATGTTACCATGGCAACATCCACTTGGCACATTCTCTTTACAGAGCAGCTTAACATTCATATATAGGATGAATTCAGGTAAATATGGACACTCAGTTGCTTTGGTGCTTTGACTTATAGAGCCTCTCAATTTATCATCAGACACCCATCAGACTCTGCTGATCTTTAATTGATTTTTATCTCTGGAAGATCTTGAAGGACAACTGAATCATTTATGAAGATGTTGGTGTACGTGGTGTGTAAGAGCTCAGATACTCTTGATGATTTATGTATGCAGACTAGATGTTGCCAGTCTTCTCTCAGCTTCTGGAAGTCAAGACACAAATATAAAAATGTGTTTGAGTTTGAAGGAGCTCTCTCAAGTTTTGACTGTTATGTGATCGTTATTTATCTCGTATTAGAATTTAGCATAGGCTAGCAACGAGGATCATGGGTCGATTCCCAGAGAATGCACAAAAAATTATATATAGGGTGTTGCTGTAGCTCAACTGTTAGAGCATTGTGTTAGCAGCACAAAGGTTTTGGGTTTGATTCCTGGGAAACACATGTACTGGTTAAATGTATAATTTGAATAAACCATAAGATGCTTTGGATATAAGCGTCTGCCAAATGCATAAATGTACTTTTTTTTTAAAATATTTTAATATAATGCTGTATTACATATGATATCCTGAATTTACTAGCTTAATAGGTACAGGTCTGGGCTGCTAGCAAGTCTGTGGGCTCAGTTCCATGTGAAGGTGATAAATGAATTAGAAGTTACTGAGCTCGCTTCATTCCGCCCGTGAGTGAGAAGTGTAACTCCAGGTGACTCCAGTAAAGCTGTCACTCCAGTTAATACACTGTGAAAGCCACTTAGAGTAAACCTTGTCAGCTAAATGGCAGCCTACTAAATTTAACATGATTTTTCCTAAAATGTCCCACAGTGAGGCATTTTCCTTGTACTTTGGAACTTTGGTTTAAAAGGAATTAAATGCACCTCTTCCCCTATTGCCCCACTTTAGTAAACTGTATCCAGCGGATGAGACGGACGCCACCATTGGACGAGCTGCAGCCTCCACCGTATCAGGATGAGGATGGGTCACCACGTATGTCCTGCACGCCCTCTGACCTGGGTGATGCCAAATGTGACCTTTCCCACGGGAGCGAGAGCCCCAGACACAGCTACGGGAAATGTCCAAGTGACCTCAGTGGAGCACAAGAAACAGAAAGTTTTCTCAATAAAGGCTATGAAGAAGATGTGCCCAGTGACAGCACTGCTGTTCTCAGCCCAGAGGTGTGTGGTGTGTGTGTACTTGTACATCTATCTTTGTGAGGACCAGTTAGAACATTGGAAAGAAGACAAAGAAAGTAAAGTGGGGACAATTTGGATGGTCTCCAATTCCTGACATGCATTTAAGAGCTGTTTGAGGGTTAAGACTTGGTTTTAGAGTTTGTGTTTTTTCACATTTGTGTGTACATTTCAGAAGTCATCACATTTGTGTTCACATTTCAGAAGTCATTTTTGCAGTGAGAAAAACTCTGCTATTAGGGCACTGTTGTCATGTGTGATTACTTGCATGGTTTCCATTAACTTAACAGCACATGTATACAAATATGGATTCTGGCATAAAGGCCTTCATAATTCAACATGCATATGCTGCAGCACAATGCAGTAGTACTGTGAGCCTGTAACAATAACATAGCAATAAAAACTTTGACCTATCCATCAATTATTAAAACAGCTTCATCTATCATTGAATAAATATTGAATAAATCATAAGTACTATAACAAGGCTGTCGTATTAAGGCCTGTAAAAACCCAGGTACCTCCACAAGTACAGTGTAAATCTTCCGTTCTCCTTCAGCAGGCCACCACAAGCCTCAGATAGTAACTGATGCTCTTTCACCTCCTCTAAATCTTTCTTGCGTGTCTCCGCTGATCTCTGTAGGATCTCTCAGCACGTGGTTCAGCAGCTCAGCTTCCTAAAGGTTACGACCCCGAGCCTCTCGCTCAATACGGAACTCTTGATGTCATCTTCGACTACGATTCATCTGACCAGCGGCTGTCCATCACGATAACAGCACTGACGGATATTCCTCCCCTCAAGCGCACAGGTAACATCTCCTGGCAGGTGCATCTGGTGCTGCTGCCCACCAAGAAACAGAGGGCCAAAACCATCATCCAGCGCGGCCCCTGCCCTGTCTTCACAGAGACTTTTCACTTCAGCCATATCGAATCGGAGATGATCGGGAACTATGCATTGCGGTTCCGTCTGTACAGCGTGCGCAGGATGAAGAAGGAGAAAGCTCTCGGAGAAAAGGTGTTCTACCTCACCAAACTCAACCTGCAGGGCAAGATGTCTGTCCCCATCATACTGGACCCCTGCTGCAACATACCTGTGAGTGTTTTTAAAAAGGCAGATGTGTGAGATTTTGGTCATGTGTGAGTATTCAAAGCTTTAGCCCCATGCCATAACCTTAAACTTAGTCAACATTCTGATATAATTGCAGGAACATGTCCTTATTTAAAATCATGCACAAAATAATATTAATTAAGTGATTTAACAGCGTTTGTATGTGTCCCAGGGCAGTGATTCACAAGCGAGCATGTCAGATGTGTCATGCAGTGAGACAGCCTCGTCATTTCCGTCAGCAGTTCAGGGGTCAGCTCCAGAGATCCTGCTCGGGCTTGTGTACAATGCTACTACAGGACGGCTCTCTGTGGAGGTCATCAAAGGAAGCCACTTTAAAAACCTGGCTGCAAATAAACCTCCAAGTGAGTAATTTTTTTCGATGTGAACACAAGCATGACACAATGTGACCCATCCACATTCAGATCAGTCTTGTTTCATCACTGTATCACCTTCATGAAAGTTTTACAGAAACAAATCTTAACTTTACCTCTCACCTTTGACCCCAAAGGTGTACTCAACAGTCTGCTCCCTTTCCTTCTCTCTTTGTAACCTCCTGTGTAATCTCACTCTTCTGATACACAGACTTAAATGACCCTTTACCTCCCGAAAGTTTTCATCACATTTCAGTCAAAGAGCACAATAAAAAAATACTCACAGCTGACTGTTTGCGCATTTGTCACTGGAAGTTTAGTAATGTTAAAATGAAAATTAATTAATTAGGTTGTCAAAAACGTAAATTGTACATTAACAGTTTCCTGTTAACTGTTGATACTATTGACTATGAAAAAACAATTCCTGTTAATACTATTGAAACCAGAATTTTGCCTTTTTTTGTAAATAGACAATAGTCATAAACCTTCTTGCTAGACTGTGGCAGGTGGTATGTGGGGGTGTTGGCTTTCTGACTCTAGAGTGCATTTGATTGGACAAAACTGTGTAGTGCATGATGAGTCATCAATATAAGACTTACTTTAGTTTCTTTAAACATTGTTCAGTACATTTTCACATAGCTTCAGATATTATTGGCTCTTATCCTGAAGTGATGCAGTGTCTTTTATGAACACTTGTTACATCTGACCTAATGTGATGTCATTGAACCTTCAGCCTGTTGACCTGCTCTTTTTCTCCTGCCGTTGTTTGTATTCTCTCTTTCTCTCCTCGATGCCTGACGATCCCCTCTGCTATTGCTGTCAATCCTCTCTTGTTGTCAGACGGTTTATTCTGTTGTCTAAAGCACTTGATAGGTGGGCAGGTGTACATAATTCGAGGTGAGTGTTCTGTGGAACTGGACGCTGTACATCCAGCGTTGTGTTTTTGCACCTCCTTTCTCATAGTTTCATCACTGGTCGTTGGTGATTGGAGAACATTTCTACATGGATGCTGAATGTTTGATCTGTAAAAAGTTATGAAGGCATAAAAGTTTAAACTCAATATAAAAGTTTTGGAAAGCTATGAGGCTTGTTGTCCATGTAGTCCTCATCCATGGAGAAGGTTCAAATGCTGTTTAAACATTATGTTGATGGTATGTTTTATTATGCCCTCTATAGTGATGTTTGCATGCGCCTCCTGACCCTGTATCTTTTTTTTTAATTTTCTTTAAATTTCTAAATACAAATACATTAGATCAGGGATGGGAAACCTTGTTCCTCGAGAACCAGTGTCCTCTGCAGAGTTTGGCACCCACCCTAATCAAGGAACAAGGATCCTCATCCCTGCATTAGATCATTTGCTTGCATCATATGACTCCTTTCTGTCATGTGACTGGTAGTTATGGACCAAGATGTGAAACAGTGCTCAGATCTACTGTATGTGGAGATATTTGTGGACATGTGAGTGTTTCTTCTGTGATTGCAGAAGCTCATTTACTCTACTGGAAAGAAAAGTCATTATACATTGGACCTACTCAAGACTCACACAACCCTGTTGCTCACAGGGTGCAAAATTAATACACAGCAAACACCACATGCAAGTAAAAAATGGTTGGGCACGTAAATAAAACATTGGCTGGGAACTGCAACAGGTTTAAATCCAACTGTAAAAATGACAGTCCATAGATACTGTCTGCCCTGTAACAGGTATGTAAAGCCAGAGCAAAACTGAAACTAGGAAAGTTGTTTGGTTTCAATAAATAATTTCGCAATGCAGCTGACCAGGATTGTGGGTAATCAGATATGGGCTACAGGAGGTTGATTTTTGTAGCTGCAGCAGGAAGTGTTTTGATTTCCTGAGATGACTGCCTGCCAATCAGAACCCTCGACTGTTATTGAAATCTTTTTACATTCAGCCCGAGTAGCTGGAGATGATTTCCGTAGTGGCAGGTATGTCTCTGTATTTCCATATCTGAAATCAGTGCTCCTTTAATTTGCCTCGTCTGTTAGTCTGAAAAGTAGAGAAGAGCGAAACATTTTCTTGGAAACGCAGCAGGAAGTCTCCACAGGAAGTCTGCGCTCAATAGAACTAGGAACAAAATCGTGACCCTGACACAAAGACACTGAGAGAATACTAACGTCTGTTGTGTTCAAGCATAAGCTGGCAGACCGGGCAGAAGAAAGCATGCCTGGAGGAGTGTGATGGCACTCTGAATTAAATCTGTTAAAAGAGGCACCGAGCTGCTGCCGAGTCTGCTTTCAATTCATATGTAGAATCAGAGCTCAAAAGAGTCTGAACAGAGGACTGATGCAGGACTCAATTATTAATCAGCGAGCATTGATTCGTGCTGAGCATTAGTGCCGAAAAGGCACTGAATGGCCCTTTAACAGGCAGTGAATTTCGTCTTAATGAATGAAATGATCAATTGCTTTTCAGATAAATTACTAGACTAAGGCGTCACCAGGCTAGAAACGTCTTATTGAAAATCTCCATGGTGTCAGAGGAACCGTACCAGAACAATATCCTATTACTTAAAGCTGCAATTCGTAACCTTTTAGGTTAGAAATAAGTACATAAATTGACCAAGTACATAACAGATCAGAGTTTTAAACCTTACCCTGATTCACAATAGTAAGTTAATAATAATGATTTATAATTTGAGTCTGATTTTCCAGAAAATGTCAATTTAGCTTTATTTGACTTTAACATATATAACAGAAAGTATGTAAAATACTTTTTGATTATGAATACTTATGATTTCCCAACAATATAATTAGCTCCAAAACTATAAGCTCTTTAACCAATTTTCTCTCTTTTCCAGTTAAAAATTGAGATTTAATTTATTTTTTAAATGTGTATTCTTGTTTATTATACTTTTATTGTTGATCGTGACAGAGGACAGCAAATTTAAATGTGTACATGTTTTCATTATTTACTCTTAAATTCAGATCTAAAACTTTACATTTTAGAAAATCAGTCAGGACTACCAGTCAAACATCACATTAGTGTGCTTTTATGACGTGCCATCGCTTAGCATCCTCTGACTGACTGTTTGATCCTGTTTTAGACACATATGTGCAGCTGACTCTGCTGAACTCAATGGGTCAAGAGATGTCCAAATGTAAGACGTCCATTTGCCGTGGCCAACCCAACCCCACCTACAAGGAGACATTTGTGTTCCAAGTAGCCCTGTTCCAACTTTCTGACGTCACACTCATCCTGTCTGTCTACAACAAACGCAGCATGAAACGGAAGGAGATGATTGGCTGGATCTCTTTAGGGCTGAACAGCTCTGGGGAGGAGGAGCTAACGCACTGGACTCAGATGAAGGAATCGAAGGGACAACAGGTGTGTCGATGGCACAGTCTTTTGGAGTCCTAGAACATTAATAAGCAACAGGGTTGTTGTGTGTAATGTGAGAAATATGGTGGGGGATAAGAAAACGTGAAGCCCACAAACGGCCCCAACACGATAGAGCTGGCCCCCACTGCAGTGCATTATGGGAAACGTGACTAGTTCTGGGGATGAAATCTGTAATCTCTCCCTCCTGGTGCATTCTGGGAAATGGGTTAGAATATATGGTGAGAACCATAATATTACATTTATTTAGATTTTTATTTGTATATTTGAATTGATGTTTCTGTTTTGGTTTTGTTTGAGATGGTTGTATTTTTTCCAATGGGTGATGGCATTTTTAGAGTGAGAAGGAAAAAGAGAGAGAATGTATGTGTAAACTCTGAAACTGTGCAGGGGTCCAATAACTTTCAGATTACCTGTATGTTACCCTGAGACATGGAAAAGCTTTTAATGAAAAGCTTGACAGATGCATATATGGCTTACATATCTGGCCATAGTGTGATTATAGGGTATCTTACTAATACATGATCTGGTTCATTCAGTACCTTTTAGAAGGAAATGCATGTGGGGAAATGCCAATATAATTGCCAATATAAGCCTATAACAATAGCCCTTTTCATATTGACTATAATTCATAGACACAAACCCTAATAAAAAATATATAAAATCTAAAATATGCCATTAATAGATATTTCATGACCTTATGCAGATATACTGCATAAGGTAACAAAACACATAAAAGTTTTATAAATATAAAACTATAAAAGGTTTAAATATAAAAATGTTATGTCCAACAACCAAAACAAAATGTTTTGACAGATTTTATTAGAACCCCCATTAATAATATAGTGACAGTAAAGCATATATTAAGTAACATATGATATTAAAAAAGTTCCTTGTGAATTTGATAAAGTTAAAGTATTTCAATAGCTTTATGATTTCCTCTAAAAGCTGCTTAAAACATGTTCAGAAAAATAGAACTATACAACAGTAAGCACAGACACAAAAGTGTCATAAAGAAAGTTATAAAAATCAATCGTGATAAAAACAGTGAGCACGTCATCAGTTTTTGAACTTAAGCATCACGTGACTGTTCTGACCTTTACTAAACCCTTTACTGACATTTCTGATACGTTGTGAAATGACAGATGCATTTTTAAGTCACTAGTTCATACTGTGTGTGTATTAGCCATACAACAGCTGACTGTTCCTGCTTATGGCTCATCATTGTATTGCATTCTGATGATCTCATGATCCTGAATGTTCGGGTTTAATGTTCAGGTTAAGTACCTGAGAGCCAACACTCAGTGCTGTAACATTGGAGTGTTGAATGTCCAGTGGAGAGCCAGTGGGGTGGATGTGGAAAACTGTGAGACTGTTTTGCGCACAGTCAGTGTTGGTCAAAGCTTCTCAGTGCTTTTGCCCTGTCTTTCAAGTGTCTTCTCTGTGAAGTTTGTCTGACAGTTCCTTTTTTTTTCCTGAGCGATGGTTCGAACTCACTCAGTGATTGTTACGCGCTGTCAACAGCACACTGATTTTGCTGATCTATTTTTGTATCGATATCTGAGCAAATGGACTCAAAAAACACTTTCTTGGTACATGTATGAAGCTCTGTGAGCAGTATAGGGATGTAGATTTTGTTCATTTTCGCAGTTCTGTCGATGTTTTTTCTCTTCGGTTTTCTCAAAGAAAAAACGTTTTTTGTGAATCTGTCACTCGGTGTGTTGTTTTAAAAAATGACAAGATAAAAAGCCTCTCTCTCTGATCTTCTGTTCCCTCTTACAGTCATGCAGGTTAAAAAGACAGAAGGAAGTTCATTAAAGTGTGAATTTGAGGTGGGAGAATGTAGGTTTAGTGTATTGTTACATATACTGATGTCATCCTGCCTTGTGATATATGTCAGGAATTGTGGGTAGCTCATGTTTGAGCTGGTTTGTTTTCAAAATAAAGCACATTTTTAGGGCACATAGTGGAGTTTTGAAACACATCTTGTGAAAGAATCTCAGGCTTTAAGTGTCCTCAGAGATCTGAGACTGTACATCTCCCTTACTTATTAACTCTGATAAACACACATAAATCACTCTCATAGCTGGCCTGTGTTTTCCCTATTATGTTGGATGATGTTCTCAGTTTCATCTTGGCAAATGCAGTAAAATAGTCCAGAAATCTTATTTTACCATTGTGTCAGCTTTCATGCCTGAGAAAATGCCACGGCTGTCATAACAACAATGACATAAAACAGCACAATGTTGAAACTGAGGATGTGTAATGAATTATGACTAGAAAACAGCTGTGTTACAAAGTGACATCGACAGGCTGTTCTGTCTCACTTCTGACAGTTTTATGAAGGGTTGGTGTGCCGTTGACTCATACAGATTCTCTTCCAAATGATTTTCCCATTATAAACGAGAATCTGGCTCTAGCTAACTCAGTTGAACAGGCTGGTTTACAGTTAAATAGCACTGAAATCCCTAAAGCTCAACACACCATCATCTGTATGGGTCATAGGTTCTGTCCAGCTAACTACTTTAGGTTGTAGGAACATTTCCATTAAGTAACAAAAATGTAAAAAAGTGTTTAAAAATGTTCAATACATCCAGTTTTTTTAGATATTGAATTAACATTATTGCTTGGTTATTAGAACATCATTCAAAGATTTTTTTAATTCTGAAACATTTTTAATACGTTCCACTAGCAACTACTGACGTACTGCAAGAACTTATATCTTTAAGAGAACTTTGAGAGAACGGTTAGAAAACTCTCAAAGCCAGTGATGCTGTCTTTAAAGGAATAGTTCACCTGAAAATGAGAATCATCTGTGTTCACCATCACGTCTTAATGATCCCTGTATTTACTTTCTGTGTTAACAAAGTGAAATATTTCATTTGGTGTTTCACAAATAAAAGAAAATAATACAGGGTTGGAACGGACGTGAAGATGAGTAAATAATGACAGAATTTGCATTGTTAAGTAAACTATTCTTTTAAACACATGTGCACTACTTGTCTACTTGTTCAACTACTAAAAAGACAAATCAGAATTGTATGTATTTTAATGACTCGTACAGTACCAGTGCCTCAAAATAACTAATTTTTAGCTCAGCTGCAGCTCAGTACATGTACATGATGACCAGTTAAGAGACCAGCAATGGTCTTGTCAAGAACAACCCATCTGATTCCCACTCAGTGGTAGGAATCCTGTTCAGTTTACAGAATCAATAAAACACCAGCAGAAAAATCTTGAGGTATTTTAGGAAATTTTGCACAAGCATAACACGCTCTGCCTGTGCTCTCCGTGTGTCCCAACATAAGTCAGGTCGGGCATGCCATCGAACCTTCAACTTTCACAAGGTGTGTTCCAACTAAAACAAGTTTTAGACATTTTATACATGTTCTGAGCTTTGTGTATGTTTATATTTCCAATTATTTTTTACTTCTGCTGTTTAATTTGATTGTCAAAATGCTTTAAATCAATTGCCTATACCCACCGATTCAGTCGGTGCCTTACTTTTCTCTGAAGGGTGTTTTTATGACGTTTTTGAAATGTTGTTGCAATGTTCCTACAGCGACGTTGTGTCACCTCGTGTATTTCTGTACAATCGCTGTAGAATGATTTGTAAATGAAGTCTTACCCACTGATATGTTTAAAAAGATGCATTTGTATGTGATTCTGTTTTTGAAAAGAAACACTTCCGCTGTTCTATAATTGTCTGTGTCTTTCATGGCATTTTGATGAGTGTTGAGCGTGAGGTTGGACTGTTGAGCGTGAGGTTGGAGCGTGAGGTTTGAGTGGGAGGTTGGTTCATCAGAATTTTTGTTACGTCTTGAATAATTAGTCTTGGTTACAATGTCTTATAAATGATACCTTAGGTGTACAGCCATCAAAACACTTGACATCACAGTGAAAGATTTAAAAAAAATTATTTTGCATCTTGACAGCAAACAAATTCTTTAACTTATTAATTATTAACTATATATATATATAATAGAATATTAATATAATATATTGTATATGGTAAGGGCTAAACTACGCCACCATGTGGTTATTAAGACAAAAATTTGTAAAAATAGGACAAAATATAATATGAAGAAATTGTTTTTAATTTTCTGTTTTGCTTTTTTAAAGCTGTTACAACTGTAAATTTTCACGTGCAGGTTTTTCTCTATTGATTACCAAAGTTTTGGAAACATTAATAAGTTTTGAAAAAGGGTTTCATAAAACAAGGTAAAAACAGATCAGCCAGGCTTTGAATTGATGGGACAGCTGAGGCAAATCTGTTATCTCACAAACACTGACTTTCAAGCACATTTATTTACTTTAGCACAGCAATCTAATACACACTTTTACACACACATTTGTATCCACGTACAACTTGGATTTATACTTTGAATACCTACATAGTACATTAAGTCATAGTACAGATCAAGAGCAACTAAAAGACGTGTTTCAGTCAAATAAGTGTATGCCTGTAAAGAAAACTACATAATCATATAATAATCCTTCCTCTATTTCCAAACACTTGCTGTACTGACTTACAGCCAATAGATGGCGCAGTTGCCAATTGTCATTCAAAGTCGAATATTGCTTCTCAAGGAGGACTTTTGAAGTTCAAAACTGATTGGTCACAACTTTACAGTATATATTGATATAAAAATAACGCATTTATATTATGGGCTATTCCCATTCATGCATATTTTCTCAAATATGATTGGCACCGTATATATTCTGCACATACCGGATGTGTTCACGTCGTTTCCATTAGGATGGTTGTACAAAATAAAGTGTACAAATTGTCATATTGTGTCATATTGACATCATAATGTCATGGCGATGCACTGTGATAAGAAGTCAAAGTGATTTTTACGATCCATATTTTTGGGTATAAGGGCAGACGGAGAGTTTGGCCATACCAGCACTGGAACCGTATACCACAATGTATGGTTTCCATTTATTTAAGAGTCTCTTTTTTTTTTTGAGACCCAACACAGGGCTGCTTTTCACACAAGAAAATAAATGACGGACTCTGGCACAGGAGTGGAGGTCTGCTTTTAACTAAAGCAGGGTGTGTTTCTTGGAAACTGAAGTCAGACGGGGAAACTGCGAGAAAAAAGCGTGTGTGTTTCATTATTGTGAGGGCCACATATCTGAAAAGCTTTCAAAACAGACCTGATGGTCCTCACATATAACAGATAATAATAATAATAATAATAATGCATATAAATATGACATATCTAAACATGGCACAGTAGGTCTGCGCATGGTTTGTAGTAATGCAATCATCCATTGACTTAAAAGTCTGCTTAACAAGTGCAGAAAGTGCCCAAGTCTGCGTGTGCGTAAAAGAGAGATGACAGAGCCCAAACGGGTTCACTCCTGTTCACCGAAGAAAAGCGATCAGGAGCACGGCCGGAAAATACGAGTCGTCGCTCCTGAAAAGAGAAATGTGTACCAGATGACTGGCTCCGTGCCCGCCCCGCTCCGCTTCTGCTGCTCGCTCCCGGGCTGAAGTTGAACGCGGCTCCTCTGACCAAAACCAGACGCACTCGCTCCCACACACAAACCACAGGGGAAGCCGGGACGGGACAAGACGGATCCTGAGCCGAAAGGTGCTGCTGTGTTTTTGCATGTAACGGGGAGATGTTGTTGGCGTCTACAGACAAGCCCGGTTCAGAGCAAACGCCGCAACGTCGCACCGTCTGCCGGTGAGGTCACCGTGGCACGGCGCGGACGCGCGGCAGAGATTCCGTGCCATTACGGCGGCTTTGTTCTTTGCGCTGCTTCGGTTTGCAGGGTGTTTTCTCTATTGAACTGATCGATTATAGCAAGTCAATGCGCTTTGTTGGAAGACCCGAGCTGATGAATCGAGGATAAGTTGTTATTGTCGGGACTACAGCCCAGGAGAAAACGAGATCGCGTTCCTGTCGACAGATTTGATTACGGATTATATTGAAGGCAATTCGTCATCTTCATAGCGCAAGGTGAGACATGCATGGATCTACGTGCACTATTAGTTGACCACAGGGGTATCAGACTGGGGCAGACAGACTGACTGTAACGGGCCACAGGGGTATGGCACAGTGCCAAGACAGAGAAACTAGTCTCATGATCTTTGAAGTGTAAGAAACTCATTTTTGAGCCACACAGAAGTGCACACACAAGCTACCGTGTAACTAGTATTATTTAATCATTTGTAAAGCCAGTGTATAACTATTTACCTTTTCATATTTTCCTGTTTACAGCTGTAATGTGTATCCCTGCCTTTGTATTTTCATGAAGCTCGTTTTAATCTCACTTTCTAGGCAGTTGAATTGTTTTCAGTCACAATAAAGAGATATGATGTTATATGGATAAACAAAAACATTCACGACAAACTCTTACAAGATTTTGTCCTTGAAGCATCTCACATGTGAGATGTTTCACGAAACGTGTTTATCCCTTCTGTTTTTATTATGGTTTGTAAGATGTTGAATCAAAAACTAATGACCGTGAGGTCACACACATAGAATAGGCTGTGTGTGTATGTGTGTGTGTGTGTGTGTGTGTGTGTGTGTGTGTGTGTGTGTGTGTGTGTGTGTGTATATGTGTGTATATGTGTGTGTGTGTGTGTGTGTGTATATGTGTGTGTGTGTGTGTGTGTGTGTGTGTGTGTGTGTGTGTGTTAAGGGCAGGGCTCCAAAATTCTGTTAATACTTGATTCCCTTACAAGGTGATGGAGTGTACAAGATGAAAGTGTAATAACTTTATAGATGAATGTGTGTGCATGTGTGTGCTTGCATTTGTCCTCATAAATGTGCAATAACTGTTCATGTGAAAATCACTGTCACATCGCATCACTGTCTGTGTAGACAATCTCACACACCAGTATTGTTTGTTTGTGTGAGGCTGTGGTTATTGCTGTGTAAGAGAGGCACTTGCACTTGCATAGCTTGAGATGATGTGTGTTCGAGAGTGAGAGAGAGATTATTTCTCGCTTGATTATCAGCAAGGGGTTCACTGCGTTGGCTGTGACATCTGTTTCTGGTGCTGCGGGGCAGAAGTGTGTGTGTGTGTATGTGTGTGGGTATTTCCCTAGAGATATCTGTGCCAGTTCAAGACTATCTGGCATACTGCCACACATTGATCCCTCGATCTACACAGGCACAAAGGAAAGCCAAACAGTCATTTACTGCCTATGGTTCTCATCAGTCTGTTTCAATGATTTGTGTCTGGGCACAGCAAGGATTTCCTTCAATAGATTAGGGAGTCAGTCGGCTCTGAGGGAGGGCTCATAATTATCTGAGTCTAAAACTTGAAATTTAAACCACTTTGGCCTGCAGGCTGGGCAGTTTGACAAAACTGCGGTTTGGGAGTGACACGGCATTCTGCATATTCTGTAGATCGGTAGTTCCAGTAGTTCCCAATCGTTTTTTAAGGTACCCCAAAACCCAGTTCAAGCAAGACACAAGCTTGTTTGACAGTTCTTAGGGCAAATCTGGACAAACTTTCTAGATGAGTAAAAAGTGCTGTAGCGGAAATCCACCCCGCCTGGTGTCTTGTATGGCATATATATACTGCTGTGAGTGTCATATACACAAACCAAAACCAGAATTTTCACGTTTTGTTGCTTTAAACAGGAACTGAATGCATGATAAGAATAATCTGAAAAAATCACAATTCATTATGGTAACCCATGGTAACTATTTTAGAAAATATTTATTTTTATACAATATTATGATATTATAGATTTATCATAGATTTATAGATTTGAATAATTAACAGTTATTTTAATTTAATATTTTACAGTCCGATTTTCTGACAAAATTGACATTTTTCCAAGTTCCTCTTGGAACTGGAACATCAGAGGTTGAAAATCACTGCTGAAGATCATCACCTTCAATCAGATTCAAGACAGAGAAAAACACACTCCACAATCTGCATCTCATCAAATACACTTCCATACCCGGTCTCGCCATCTGAACACAGATGATAAATCACAGCTGTATTTCATTGTAATGTAAAAATCAGTTGTCTGAACAATGGCACGAATGATGTGATTACACTAACCCTTTGAGTATACACAGAGCACGTGCTGTGCTACCTCCATCACACACACACACAGCCCCGGGCTCTGACTGTAACAGCAGGGATGCATGGGTAGCCAGAACATTCCTTCAGGACTGATGTGGCGTTGTGTCAACACGATCGTGTTACAGCGCTAACCTCTCGCACACACATATGCTCGCACACGATGAAGCCTGTCTCAGAAATAAAGGTGTGTTTGTCAAACTCTTCATAATCTACTAGTCTCCTTTCCCCCCTCTTTCTGAGTTGGACATAACCTAGACAAGCTGAGCAGCCACAAAGCTTTTGGCAGGCAGGCAGGGTGTTCCTTTAAGTTTTTCTTTATCCCTTAATTTTTACCTCTCTTCTCCCCACATTTTGTGTGTGAGACGTGTTCAGATGGATGTTTTTACCTCCTTGACTGGGTGTTGCCTATGTTTATGTTATGTGTGTGTGTGTGTGTGTGTGTGTGAGAGAGAGAGAGAGAGGGAAGTAATGGAAGAGACTACCTAATGACCTAGATTACTGTCTGCAGGATGTTTTCAGATCCCCAATGCAACGTTTTGATTCTTAAATAAACCTCTGTCTCGCTGATAGATTTAGGTCATGGAAAGCTTTAACCGTTGAATGGACATTCTGCACCTTGAGGACACACATGGTTTAAATGCTTCCAGCACTCAGACAGGAAGCGGTTTTTGAGCAGATGGATGATATGTGAGGTGTGTTTGTGTAATGGCCTCGTGGAACTATACAAGTCTCTGCTGTGGTCTTTTCACCTTACGGTACACTGGGGCGTTGCTGCAGCACGGGTGTGTTTCACACATGTTGCTGTGTTAGCACACTTTGTAGTCTGTGTGGGTTCAGTATGTGTGTGTGTATTGAAGAAACAGTTTACACAAAAAAGTAATCTGTTATCAGTTACTCTGCCTCATGTATTTAAGAACCCATGTATTTTACTTCTGTGAAACATGAAAGGTGATTTTTCTTTAACAATGTATAGCTCCTAAGGGCTTCTTTAGATGCATTACATCGAAGTAATTACAATTACGTGAGCGTAAATAATGATTTTTTTTATTTTGGGGTGAACTGTCCCTTTAATTTGAGATAAGCGCAGCGTGTATTTTCTTTGGCTGATGAAGAATATAAGAGTCATAAATTGATACCAGATATTGTTGTCCTGTAAATGTCTTGCAGTTAATTGGCAGTAACATTGAAGTTTTTTGAAGCGTTTATATCTGTTTCTTCTATTTCCCATAAATCACTGAGCTGTTTCTGGGTCAAGCCGTGTGGGCAGAATGTGGCACTAATGATGATTCTTTAGCTCTGTGCATGTGCCAGACTGCCAGACCAGGAACAAGTTTGTGGTCGACTCTTGCTGGAGTTCTAGAACAGTATTCCTATATGAGGCCCAAAGCTCTTCTCAGACCCTGACTAATTGGGCAGTGTGTTTGCTTTTTTAAATTTGTCTTTCTTTCTGGCTTAAAGGGATAGTACACCCAAAAAAACCTAATCATTAACTCATCCTCACGTGTCATTTAGTTCAAAGAAAGTCATACAGGTTTTAAAAGATGTGGGGTGGGGGGGGGGTAAATAAAGACAGAATTTTTGTTTCAGAGTTTTGTTTCTTTTATTTCTTAAACTGAAAGGAAGTTCCTAGACTTAGCAAAGTATTTTGAAGATTGTTCTAATAACTTTCAAGTCAATTTCTTGGTAAACTAAGCAATGATACTTTTTAATAAGATATAAATGAGATGGGTGCGTAAGCTTGTTTTACCATCTTTTATGACCCAGTGAGGAATACCAAAAGCTTTGAATGTTTTGATTTCAGTAAATTAAGCCAAAACCTACATTACCTCAATGGAAACCTGCAGTTGTGGTTTTCGCATCGGAAAAACCACAACTGCACAAATGAAACCTTATCCCTAACAAGATTCCATGGTTTGGATCTCGGTCTTTTCTTCGCTCTGGTTTTAGCACCAACTGTGTTTTTTAATTTGTAGCTTTAGTGTCTATGGTGCTTCTCAGTTCTAGTGTCGCTTCCGTCTGCACCCTGTGATATTTGTGTATGTGTGTGTGACTGATGAGGTGCAAATCCAACAGATACTACACCTTTTTATGTTTCCTTCACTTAAGGAGATAGAGTGCAAAGAGCACAAAATGAGCAAAGAGACAAAGACAGACAGCTTGTGTATGTGTGTGAGCTGTGCTTCTGTGTCAGCTCTGTCTTCCAAGGCGTAAATTCAAAGCAGAGTGGTGGGCGGAATAAGAAACAGGTAAAGACAGTACAAGAGAAAGGAGGAGAGTAAGATCTCTGATTAAAAAGCTCGCTCACATTAGCTTGGCATGATCCAAACCCTGCGGACACAGACTATAAAGAGGACAGATTATTACGCTCACCGCGAGAGGCGCAATATTTGCATCTGTGCAAGCAAATGTGAATTTACAATGTTTTCACAGTTCTGTGTAATTATCCACTGTCTTTTTACTCACTTATTTATAGTTTCTAATAAATATTTTGTCATGTGAGAGTCGATTTAGAACAGTCTGGCATAACGGCGTTCAATACGCACTCGCAGAACACACCACAGGAGAGCGATAGTGTGTGTGGAATTGTCAGTGAAGATGAATAACCTTTGTAGAGGCAATCATTCAGAACTTTTCCTTTCTCTCCTGTCACTTTGTTTGTGGTAGAACAGAGAGCAAAATGATTAAAGGGAAATCACACAAACAGATCTCTTTCCTTTCTTAGTAGCTTCTGTTAAATCGTTTTATCTGTGTGGCTTGTTATCCGAGTGTGTTTTAGATCTATTAGCAGTTTGATACAAATGCCTCGTTAGTGTAAACTTCACAGCGAGAAGAAACAGCTCTACAACTGAATTGCGTTATTGAGTAGCACAGGCTTGTTGTAATGTTGCTTTTCTTTCAATAGGTCATTTTGATCTTTTGAGGTATATTTTACTATGAAAACATGCTGTAACTTTCAGAACTCAAAACTTTCTTTCCAGAGGAAAAAACATTCAAAGCGGCTTAAAGGGATAGCTCACCCCAAAATGATCATTTTTTTTCATCACTTACCCTCATGTCATTCCACAGTTATAACTTTTCTTCTGCTGTGGAACAGAATGTCTCACTGGTTTTGTGTCCATACAAGGGAAGTCAATGGGTGCCAGTGTTGTTTGGTTACCAGCATACTTCAAAATAGCTTCTTTTGTCTTCCTCTGAAGCAAAAGGTCATACAGGTTTGGAATGACATGAGGGTGAGTAAATGATGAAAGGATTTTTATTTTTGGGTGAACTATTTCTTTAAACAGCTGGTTCTGTTTGTCCACAGCTTACATTTACATATAAACCAGGTATCATTGGCCTTCATCAAGCCCACCCAGTCACAATGAGGAAATACAAAGGAAGTAAGAAATAAACAAAGTAGAATGATTGATCAAACCTTGAACTGTTTCTGTCTGTTTGTCGTACCTGCCAATCTGTTTATCCATCAAAAAAAAAACCAAGAACTTCTGTCCATTGTAAATCTGTGATTATGATAATGTTGTCATTATGTAATTTGTTTTTCAATAATATGTTTGTTCTTTGCAACTGGAAGGTGACACAATGGCTTTGGTTCTCTCTATGAGCCCTTTTTGTGAACCCGAGACCGAAGCTCCACCATCAATCTATAAGCCAATCTGGGAGTCTGAGCATTGCAGCAAAAGCTGCGTCTCCACCCCCTCACCACTAGGAGGCGAGGCCCAAGGTTTGACTATAATCTCACCTCTAAAAACCTACCATGAACAGATGGTGTTAAGTTCTGCTTAAAAATTAAGAGATTTTGACTGTTCAAAATCTCTTATCCAGCTTTGGAACTAATAAATTCTTGGTTCTAGAAGATGTAGCCTATTAACAATTCTCTGTCATAATCTTTCCATTTGGTTTTCAGAGCCCCATTACAGACGAACCCCTGATCATGTAACGGATCATGTTGCCGTGTCACGGATCTCGTATTTTAAGAGGAAGTTTGTTGAGGATGAAGAACCTGTATTGAGCTTTAGAAGTTACTGTCACACTGTGAGTCACTTTATACTTTAACACTGCAAATGTTGTGATTTTAATAATGCATAATATGATAGTAAAATGATTATATTTTATGATTATAAAATCAGTATGATTTTATGTAAACTGTACTTACACATACAATGCAGTTTAACACTTAACATTTCATAGCAATAATAATACATTACAGTGTAATAATACATTACACTTCAAACTAAAGGTTCTTAAAAGGTTCTTCACAGCAATGCCATAGAAGGACCATTCTTGTTCCCCATTCAGTCAAAGGTTCTTAAAAGAACCTTTTCTTTCTTACCTTTTGTAGTCTAAAGAACCTTAATCAAGAACTTTTCATGAAACAGAAAGGTTCTACAGATGTTAAAGGTTCTTTATAGAACAATACTGCCAATAAGGTTCATCTGTGGCATCGTGATGCACTTTTTTCACAGTCCTCACAACGCCAGCTCTGTAATGTGGACTTGCAAATTTCTGGCATTTTAATAGCTCAGCTGGTAGAGCATACAGTATAATGCTAACAATGTCAAAGCCATTTGATTTCCAGGGAATGCATGTACTGACTAAACATCTTGTCTGACAAAAAAATATTGAATGCACTGTAAGTTGCTTTAAATAAAAGTATGTATAAATATAATAAAATGTGCTTAAATTCCATGACAATACAAATACCTGCAGAATAATTCACCTATTTCATTTTTAAAATTTTTAAAGAATACAGATATCTAAAGATTCTGCTGTCTTGTTATTTAATCCTCACTGCACTTATGAACATATTTATTCCTCCGGTCCAGCGGGTGTCACCAGTGCTGGAGGAGCGTGCCCACATTCTCCATCTCTCTCTTGAGAAGCTGCGTTACATGGATGACCCTGAGTCCTTCTTACGCCGCTCCGTGCTCATCAACAACCTCCTCCGACGTCTTAGAAACGAAATTCTCCTTCAGAGCGACTGGTGCTTTCCATCTGGCCCTACGGCCACACCCTGCCCCCTTCAAACTCCACACCCCACCACACACCTTTCCCCACCCACCCTGCAGCCCTGCTTGACGCCCTCCGGGCCGTTCCACAAACGCCTGCGTCTGCTGAGGAGAGAGAGCTTAGAATGCGTCCCTGCATGCTGCTGTTTATACGCAGCTAGCCGTTACCTTCAGCTACCCCTTTCTGTATACGAACAAAATGTTTACTCCAACTCTCATTCTGCATCAGCTTCTTCATCATCATCATCATCATCATCATCATCATCATTAGTTAGATTTCCACAGCTGTTGGAGGAGGAAGAGGATGAGGACAGTGACGATGAAGAGGAGCTGGACTCTGTGTGTTCCGTTTTGGAACTGTGTCAAGCCGAAACCAGAGAGCAGAACAGACCGTGGGAGGGTCTCAGGACACAGAGCCACAGGACCCTGGAGAAGAAGGGAGAGACAGAGAGAGGGTTCGAGGAGGGAAGGTTACAGTAGGTGCTTCACAGCCTAAAATGGCTTTTTGTCACTATGGGTGCCAGACACCAGCCGGCCCTAGCGAGGGCTCACGTGAGGGGGAAATAACAACAGAACATTCGCTGTGGAAACAAGGAAAAATATCTGTTTTCAAAAAACAGAACATCACAGGACATTATCAACATTTTTACATTTTTAGGTACTTTTGTACCTAATTTCTGGATTACTCAATACACAAAAAGAAATAAGCGACAGCAAATTTATAAATTGTCTCTTGCAAAAACCACCATTTTGTGCCTTAAATCTTTTTTTAGTTCATTATGTTGCTGTGTTTGTGGAGTTTGTGGATATTTGTGGCTTTTTATCCACAGAGATGATAGCATGTGTGAAAGATTTAGAACTTGTTTAAAAGTTGTAAGGAAAAACATTTGTTTAAAAGTTAATATGTTAAGACACACGTGAAATGCATGACTTGGGTTTCTGTCACTGATGACTGTCTTGTTTACAGGCAGTGAATATTTCTCTGAATGCATGAAGCCCTGAAGGCCCATAATGTTTTAAACAATTCCTAATGCTTTCAGCACACTGAACCTTTGAGTATTTAGACATTCAGGACATTAACTCCACACACCTACCGCCATTACAGGTAAATACCTCAAACTACAGACAGTATTGTGGTTTAGTCTGTTGTCTTGAGGTTGTCATTGGTGTAATTAATTTTTTTGGCATGATGCAAATGAGAGCATCTTTTGTATTTTAATACTAGTTGTTCATGTGTTTTTTTCTACATTTTTTATTTCTAGCACATAATGGGAGACCCCGAGATAAATTGAACTTATACTGGTAACAGTGTTGGAAAAGGTTTAAAACTGAGATGGGTTGCTTCAGAATTTCTAAACTGTTCTGTCTGGGTGTGTTTTCGTGAAATGTACTAAGAATAAAGGTATGATCCCGAGCTCGCAATCTTACCTCCTTGTGATGTAATTATGTCTGGCACACACATTATGTCTTCTGTACCCCCCCCACCAACACTCCCTTATTCTCTCTCTCTTACTACTTTCTGTCACCTTTTCGTTTCCTTCCTTTCTCCCATTATCACTATGGAAACAGTTTACTGGAAGAACAGTCTCAAATCCCCTGAGGTGAAAAGTATGGAGCCAGATCGCTACCATTAATCATACATTTACAAAATATAATTCATAAATGCACAGCATGATTCGCATTTACAAAATCAGATTTGTTCATTCAAAATATGATTCATAAATACACAAAATCAGATTAGTAAATTCAAAATATGATTCATAAATACACAAAATCAGATTTGTAAATTCAAAACACGATTCATAAATACACAAAATCAGATTAGTAAATTCAAAACATGATTCATAAATACACAAAATCAGATTAGTAAATTCAAAACATGATTCATAAATACACAAAATCAGATTAGTAAATTCAAAATACGATTCATAAATACACAAAATCAGATTTGTAAATTCAAAATACGATTCATAAATACACAAAATCAGATTAGTAAATTCAAAATATGATTCATAAATACACAAAATCAGATTAGTAAATTCAAAATACGATTCATAAATACACAAAATCAGATTTGTAAATTCAAAATACGATTCATAAATACACAAAATCAGATTAGTAAATTCAAAATACGATTCATAAATACACAAAATCAGATTTGTAAATTCAAAATACGATTCATAAATACACAAAATCAGATTTGTAAATTCAAAATACGATTCATAAATACACAAATTCAGATTCGTAAATTCAAAACACAAATTGTCACACATGCACAGATCGCTTCGGATTTGTGCATGGGTTTATTGAGAGCTTCCTGGCAGGTGAGATTCACACATCTTTTTTTGGGTGATGTCCTCTTTAGCCAATCGCATTGAGTATTTTAATAATGTGTTTTGAATTTACAAATCTGATTTTATGTGTTTATGAATCGTATTTTGAATTTACAAATCTGATTTTGTACATGTGAATCGTGCTGTGGATTTGTGAATTATATTTTGTAAATGTACGATTAATGGCAGTGATCTGGCTCCATAAAAGAGGTTCATGGCAAACACACATGCGTGGTTTCACACTTTTAGATGAAGCACACTGTTTCAGTTACTGTGACAGTCACAGTTCTGTGGTGGAGCTGAAATTCTCAGATTGTTTTGCTGTTGTTTATTGTAGTTGTCATAAACAGCAAGGCAGAAGATGGAATGTTCATTTTTTATCAGTCAGACACAACAAAGCTTTATTGACAGAATGATATTGTCACATAATGAAGAATTATGTGAACCAGTGAAGCTTTAATGTCTCAGATGCCTCTCTTGGAGATTCCTTAGGGGAAAACAGACAGAAATGCAGTAAAAGAGGTGCATTAGAGTTTATAGCATCGCTTAGATCATTTGTTTAGAATTTAGTAGAATTACATGAGAAAAGTTGATATATTGAAATCTTTGATGTTTGATGACTCTGTTACCTTGACAAATCTGAGCACAGTTTGAGACATTGAGATCTCCAGATGTTTGTAAGATTACTTTTGTTATTCTAAGCAAACCTCCATTTGTGCTCCATTTTGTCATAAAGCAATTGGGTTGTCATACTCTCTCCTGAATCGTTCCTTTCTATCTGTTGTTACCATCAAATCATTCTCTATTTCCCCATCAACCTCTTTTCATATCTCAGTAATGGCAGGTCTGAGTGAGCTTGAATTATTAGAGAAAAGTGTGTCTTCCAACAAATATTACAGATTTGTGGCGCTATTAGACAAGGTGTGTGGGTATGTTTTGCCATTTGTATTTTCTCCCATTTCTCATAACACAGTTAAATAAAACAAAAACAAAGCTTTATATATTATAAATGCACTAAACTGTCACACAACCAGCTTCATTGTTCACCTTTCCTAAGGAAGAACAGTGGTTTTGGAAGGAAGACAGAGGAATTGTGTGTGTAGGTGTGTTGTGATGTACGGTATGACAGGCATCATGTCATTGTTACCTCTAATACAGCAGCAAAGAAGCATGAAGATGCCTCTCTCTCTCTCTCTCTTTCTCTCTCTCGCCCCTTCTTCTTCCAGCCTTCCATGATACCCTCTTTCTCTCTCGTTCTCTCTTCCACCCATGCAATCTGTCCAATGCTACTGGCTCAAACTGTCATCCATCAACCCATAACTTTGGCAGCTCGTTGTTACCATGGCAACTGCCCCTTTGCCAGGCAGAGGTTTCAGATCAAAGGCATTCAATTATTCCCTTGTCTTATATTCCTGCCTCTTTCCTATCATATGTGATCCATATCATCTACCATAAAACATCTAGTGAAAAACACCATCTGCTTTATTGGTAGTACACTACCACACAAAAAGTCCAAAAAGGGGTAAAGCTACATATGAGGGAGACTAAGTCAAAGCAGATGATTATCTCAAATTGTGACAAACACATACTGGGCTATTAACATATAGCAGTCCTTGTGTTCACTCTCTCCCTCTCTCTCTCTCTTTCTTTCCCTGCCACCCTCCCCCCCCCCTCTCCCAACCCTCCCTCCCCCCTCTCTCTTTCTCTCCCTCCCTCTCTGGTCAACCCATGCCTGGAAAACGAAACTGACTTTAGAGTGAAAATGAAACTTAACTGCGAAGATCTGCTGCATTCTTCCACACGGAACAGTCTGAGAACAGAATTTAAGCTGAAACCACTAAATCCGTGGAGGAAACATTTCCTGAAAACCTTCTACTGTATCTTTCATATGACCACTTAAGATCCAGGTAAGTCTGTACAACTGTCTTTTCCAGGCTTCATTAATACATAAAATACATACACAAACAGATAATCTGCGTGAGAAAACAATGTTTAAAGTATTAAAGCAAATTAAAGTGTTTATAAGGTATTAAATGTAACAGTAAAAATATCATCTGAAGTCTGTCATTGTAACAGTATATTAAATAATAGCTAACCCCACATGAAAACAGCTTTTTTATATTAATTATTTATAATATATTTTAATATATTTTTATTTATATATATTATAATATATTTTATATTATAATATTTGCCGATTACTGACTGAAATGTGTTTATACATGTGTTAAACCATTATTTCCCTGTTGATTAATATTCTGTAAAGTGATTATATAACTCATGTTTAGCATGAATCCATCAATAAATTACCATAATCCAGCAACTTTTTAAATATCTAAAAAAATGTCAAACCTCTATAGCATTTATGATAAATGCTTTTAATAATGTGGACCTAATGAGGAACGTGCATGCTTTTACTGGATAATGTTCAACAATGTGGATCCTACAGGTTGGAAATATTTGACACAAGAGAAACCTTTCATCCTTCTCAATGGACACCTCATTGTAAGTACATGCTGAAAATGTTAATGTTGTTTAGGAGGAGTTTAACATTTTCCTGAATAAACAAATACGTTTGTAAAATGTTTTTTACAAAAAATTCTAGTTGTTATAGTGATTTGATACATGACACGAAAGGAATAATGCAAGTGAGGCAAGAACTTCAAGAGAAGAAATGTACGGACAGCACCCTTCTTTCCAACTTGGAGTTTACTGAGAGTTTCTTGAAAGAAACTCTCAGCAAACTCTTAACGCAGAAGTTCCTGAAAGTGGTCTTGGTAGGCTAATGATCAAATGTAACAGGTTTATGACAATCACTTATGACAGTGAATTATCGCAACATAAAACTGTGGAAACTAAGTGTCAGTTTAAACTGGAGACCATCACTGTTGAAGGTCTGCTGGAGAGGAAAATCTGGCTGCAGAAGGAGAAAGCCACGTGTTTTGGTTTGATTGCATGTCTAGACCATCTCATAAAGCTATACCTCACCACACCAGATGTTCCAAAGAACAACTGCAGATTTATCATACATGCAGACAAAGAAATGATCAGGTTTTCTCTTCATGGGACTCAAGACAGAAAGAATACGTGTTGCTATGCGATTGCACAGGTGTCTCAATGTTTCCTCCAAAATGGCAGTAGAAGCTATGACAAGAGTCAATGATGCAGTTTAAATAACCTCTCATATTGTAAATAGGCTGTATGCACTAGACTATATCACAAAAACCAGTACAAAAAATTGCTTGAATTTTTAAAACTAAAAGAATTCACTGCAATCACATAATCACATGCACATACAACTAAATTCTAAGTTAGGCTAATTGCAATGTACATGATACAATGTAAAATGATTACATGTGTGTCACTGCTGTCCGGATGTTATGAGTCTGCTATATTTTTGTGACTTAAATTACCAGGTTTGTGTTCCTTTTATTTAGGTTTGCGTGGCAGTTGTCTGTTGCTTTAGTTAAAGGGATCAGTATTCAGAAAACATAGGTCACAAAAGTTCACAGTGCAACAGTATAACTTAGTCGTTCATTCGTTTTGTGTGACATTTGAAGTGGAAATTGCATAATAAACAGAGGTGTTCTGTTTTAGGAAAATAATATTTCATATTTCTAACTTTCTGAGCTATAACAGCACAATAATAGCACCTGTATTGTTGTACATCATATCACTGTTTATAAGTATGCTTTTTCTTTTATATTTTAATATGAGAAAACATTTTAACAGATTTACATGTGCATGATCTGTGTAACAGAAATGTCTGTTGACACTCTTTACTATTTTACACAATACGTATCTTTACATATAGCTCTACATATAGCTTCAATCTTTACATCTTTAGTAGTTACTTATCCTGAATGCTATTTTTTCTGCCTTAAATGTAATAACCAGTACAAACTGATGTTAATCAGACACTACATTATGAGGACCAAAGTTTACCACAAGTTTTGTAGTAAATTTTGTTGTTGGCATGTTTTGTATTGTCCATGTGGGTTCAAATGGGTCACAGCTTCATCACTGAGAACCCAGCCAAAGTCACGAATCATGGTACTTCCATGGTATAAAAAAGGACACTTTGTTGGTCATGGGTGCAGTGATGAGACTGAAAGCTGCCTGGGTCAAGCCAAAAAAGCCTTTAGCAGTGAGGCTGACAAAAGCTCATCACATTTGGATCATTTTTTATTTTACAATAAAAACAGCCATAATCAGGCATTCAGTCATGTCAAATTCATGTTCAATTTTGTAAAATGTATGTTTGTAAAATTTGTTTGTATTATTGTAGGGCAACTGGTAGAGCATTCATGAGTAAACATACTCATAAAAAATAAATGTATAACTCGAATGCACTGTAAGTCACTTTTGGTAAAAGCCAAATGCATAAATGTAAATGTATCATACAAGTAGTGGCAATGATCTATAAAAAATGCCAGTTTTGATCAACAGACAAAATGCAGTGATTGGACATTTTATAGTCCTGCGCCTTCCACAGAATATATATACAGAATATATATATTCATATAAATATATTAAGACCACTTAGTGATTGCTATCAGGATGTAAACAGACTTTCAACCAGCATAACAAAAATGTTTTTTTTTGTTATGCTGGTTGAAAAAACAGAAACCTTTAAACTCTAAAACATTGCTGTTTTAGAAGGCCTGACAGCTCAAATTATAAACCATTATTATAAGTTTATTATAAATATTAAGTTTTATTATAAATACTAATAAACATACCTCATGCTTCAGTACACCTAACCTTAAAATAATATTTAAAAAAATATTTAGAAATTAACACAAAACACAATATGAAATAATATTAAGGTATTCAAAAGTACAGGAAAATATTTTGAACTAACACAGGCAACAAGTGCAGGCTAAACAGGACAGGACTGATGTGCCCAAATCAATCAAGCCTAATGTTTACCTTTAAAGGGATAGTTCACCCAAAATTGAAAATTCCTCCATCATTTACTCACCCTCATGTCATTAAAACCTATTAAAACCTAGACATTTTTACTTCTGATCACAAAAGATATTTTGAAGCATGTTGGTAACCAAACAACAGTGGCACCCATGACTTCTGTTGTATGGACACTAAACCACTGAGACATTTCTCAAAATATCTTTTGTGTTCCACAGAAGAATAAAGTCTAAGAGTTTTGGAGAGTTAAAGTCTCAACCTCATGTTTACTCAACATGAGGTTGAGTAAATGATGGAAAGATTAAGGATGGCCTTTTAACTAAAATTTGTTTGTTTTCTCAAAAGTAAATATTTCGATGTGGACTCTCTCTACCTGGACTGTCTTCTGCGAGTAAAAGTTCAATTACATCAACAGGGATGGCTGGACTCACACCTAAAGACCAACCTGGAATTCTCTATTCAAGCCATGGAGGCTCTGTCTGCACCCAGACGGCATAATGCCCGTCTAACAGTCGAAGGAGACAATTTTCTACTGTGTATCACTGCAGGGACGCCTGTCATGTACTATACAGTCCATACAGGTTCAAATGGCCCACAGCTTCATCAAAGAGTCAAGCTGGAGTCTCAAAGTCTCACAACTGCCTGCCTGTCAGAGAGCCACTTTGCTGGGCATCACTGCCGTGATGAGATTGAGAGCTGCCTGGAGCAAGCCAGAAAAGCCCTGAGCAATAAAGCTGACAAAAACCCATCACATCTCGATCACCTTGAGCTAAAGATCACCTGTGGAGAACTGCACCTTACATTCACTACCCATCAGCCCCAGCACACTCTTCACATCGAACCACGTCGCAGAGTTAACCTGGGAAAAACAATGGCCCTGGAAAAGATCCTAGCGACAAAGACACACCTGGAGAAGAGTGGAGAGATGGGAAAAAGCATGCTCACCTGTTTCCAGTATCTGCTTATGAATTCTACTGGGGAATACTGGGAAGAAAACAGTCAAGCTATTTGGGTTAATGGGCAACAGTATTGGAACAACATTCAAATCCTGCTTCAAGGTGATGGAGAGATGGTGGAGTTTGTCATTGGTGATCCAAACGAAGATACAGCCCAGCATTTTATCTACATTGATGCCAAGAACAATGTCCAACAAAAGGTGGTCAAGAAAATAAAGGAAACAGAGAAAATTAAGGTAGATTTGGATTTTTAGTAATCATCCATTTCTTACATCAACCCATTTTTCCATGAATCAGTAGAATATTAGTTATTGGTTGTTGTCTAATCAGAATGAAGGCTGAAAAATAAGTAATAGAACCAATATTAACATTAAAATGAAATGCACGTGTGGGTATGATCATTACTTCTAAACGCATTCTGTTTATCCAAAATAGATTAAATGTGTAGTTTAATTTTTTAAATGCTGCAATTCGTCATTTTTGTTAATAATCAAACACAAAAATCAGATATAGAGCAAATAGCCTACATAACACATCAGTGTTCAAAACGATTCTGATGTCAGTTTAACATGTGGCAACATCATGTCTGAAACAAAAAAGAAAACAGAGTAGCAATAGCGTTTGTAGTTTGTTCTTATAGCAGTTGTTTATAATGTAAACTTATCCATGTTAAGGAAATAACTCGCAAGCAACAAGAGATTTAAAGTTTTGAACAAAGATGGCCACGGAGACAAAAGTGGATCGCAGCTTTAATCATGTTGTTTTCTCTCACTGTTGTGAATTGCTTCTGTTGTCTAGAAATAGCAAAATCAAAAATAAAGTTGTGCTGAAATGAGTGATTTGGATGTCTCTAAATGTGTTCTGTATCCGGACAAATCTCTTAAGCCTTACACATAAAACACACAACATGGGTCGATGTTTCTATACGTCTGTCATGAAATACAGTAGGTAAAATTCATGTTAAAAAATTTATGTTTATAATGCATTTCTCATTTTGTATCTTTCTCATGCTCGAGTTCCTCCCTCCCTTCCAATGCCACGGCTACATGTTCAGACCTCTTACCTAAAAATGAAACCAACGTCTAACCAGGAAGAGCTTTGTGAAATTAAAACTTAACCGGATTTTCCCCGTTTTTCTACATGTTAAACATATACTGAGAACAGCATATACTGAAACACATATACTGATAAAAACATTTTGTCGCTTGTCCCAGGAGACACGATCAATCTTTTATTTGACCATTTATTCAGGTAAGTGCAACCGTTTCTCCCAAAAAGTGTAACTTGTGTCAACTTTCGTATGTTTGGTGCTTGAGTGTATTTTACTGTAGGAGATACATGCAACAAATGTAAAATTACTGCATTTCATCGTCTTATTATAGCTAACCTCCTACAAAACAGGCTGAAAGTTAATAATTAGTTGATTATGGGATTGCTCCTTAAAGCAAGAACTATTCTTAAATTCTTAACAGAAATAACATTGTAGGAGCATGTTCGTTTAATCTGATGACCCAGATAACAATTTTAGGTTGTAAGAACGTTTCCATTAAGTAACAAAAAACGTAAAAAGTTATTTTGAAAGTTCTAGGAACATTCAAAACCTTCAGTTTTTGGACATTGTATGAACGCTACTGCTTTGTTATATGAACGTTGTACAAACATTTTGCAATTTTGTAATGTTTTAAAGCGTCTCACTAACTACTTAAGAATAACAATGTTAAATATATGTTTTTATGACATTAAGAGAACGTTTAGAGAACGTTACCTCACTTCTCAGATTTCATTTCTTTAACATCTACTGCATATTGTTGTCAACGCTAATCAACTGATAAAAAAAGGACCTGTTTCAAAACTTTGTTTGCACAGTCCTGGCTTGACAAACAATTTTTTTAAAACTACTTTAAGATCTAGGTGTTAACATTCTGTTTAATACTTCTGTATTTCTTCAGACTACTTTAGCTATTATTAACTATATATTATATAATAAATATTACATACCTGTAATAATTGCAGGGCTCTGTAAATTACTTTTAAATACTGTGCTAATTTAAAGGCAGGGTAGGATTTTTTCCAGTAACATTTTATGTTGTTTGAAAGTAAGTGGTCTAAATATATTTATATAAATATATATCTTCCGTGGAAGACACAGGACCATAAAATGTTTGTCCAATCATTGCATTCAGTCAAGCAATGTATTTGCATACACACACAATATTCCATCATCAGCGTGTTCATGTTTTTGGAGGAGGCGTGGCTTTCAAAGCTAGCTCTTCAAAATTGCCTACCCTACCTCTAACTTCTCTCAAATGACTATACAGATTTTCTTAAAAAATATTTTTTAACGTAATCACCCATTTGGTGTTTATTTTATGATAACAACTAAGCAACTTTATAAATAAATAGCCCAATGTTTTTACAGTGTAAATAAATGTTGTATCTAATGACAGTGGCTCTTTCAGGTGGAAATTTTCGACTTCTTGAGGAAACTTCTCCCTCTCAATGGACAACTCCTCATTGTAAGTACACACTGACAACAACAATCTACAGAAGTTGGTTAATACACGCTGTACATTAAATTTAAATGTATCTGTACACTTTCTAAGCTGTTACACCAAATTCAAACCTAACACGGAAGGAATAATGGCTGTGAAGTGTGACCTGAGAGAAAAGAAATGTACGGACAGCACCCTTCTCTCCAATCTGGACTTCGCAGAGAGTGTCTTTCGAAACCATCCTATGAATAGGTTCTCAAATCTGCATGTTAAAGGAGATTTTTCATACGTACAAATTGGTGATAATAGAAACACAGTCTTTACTATAACATCAGAGAACAACAAAACGTATATTAACCTCACTATCCACAGTGATTGTACAAACATCAGAAAGCATGACATAGAAGCTTGTCACTTTTTCTCCCACTCCTGCCAGGATGACATCAAACCATGTTTTGTGCAGGCTAAAGAAGCTATTTCTGATAATAGTGTAAAATTATTACAGATCATATGCAACAGGTTCTCAGTCATCTACACCGCATCATTTGCAAATCTAACCAAAACTGTGGAAACTAAGTGTCAGTTTAAACTGGAGACCATCACTGTTGAAGGTCTGCTGGAGAAGAAAATCTGGCTGCAGAAAGAAAAAAACATGTGTCTTGGTTTGATCGCATGTCTAGACCATCTCATAAAGCTATACCTCACCACACCTGATGCTCCACAGAACAACTGCAGATTCATCATACATGCAGACAAAGAAATTATCAAAATTTTCTCTTCAGTTGAACAACAACAGCAAGAGTATATACTGCTGTATGATAACTGCACAGTTTCAATGTTTCCTCCAACATGGCAGAAGAAGCTATGTCAAAATATTGTATAAAAGTTCTCTCTTGCTGTATTAGCCAAGACTGATTTGATTTTACAGTACCTATGAAAACCTCATCACAGGAAAGCAGAGTTTAAGCAGAGTTTAGTTTAATTCTAACAACACAAAAGTGAAAACACTTGATTTGATCATAACGTAGTTTACAAGGTTAACAAAAATTACTGTACTTTACTTACTATATCCACATAATCACATACGCTAATGACTAAACTCAAGCTTAATTATAAACCTTATAATGTAATAAAATTACATAATGCAAGTTATGCAAAAGTGTGGTGTGATACAATATACAGTTTTTCAGCTTGTTACAATACTATATTTGTCAGTAATGTTTGGATGTGTTAAAACTCCTATGTGCACTACAGGTCAAAAGTTTAGGATCACAAAAATGTTTCTTATGATCTTAAAAATCTTTTAACCTTAAGGTGTATGTTTCAATGTTTGAAGTTACTTTTGTAGACAAAAATATAATTGTGCCAACATATTAATTTCTTTCATTAGAAAACTGAATTTTTATTTAATTTGTTTTAATGGATTGCTTGGACCAAATAATTAATTCAATTATGTTATAATAGAACATTATTATATATCATATTCATAATAACGAATTAGCAGCCAGCATATATGGAATCTCCAGTTCTTTCTATGAACCATCACTATGTAAGCTGGAACAGCATATCTTGCTTAATATGATACCTATCATCTATCATGTTAATTGACTAAATATAGCATAGTTTCAGAAGTTTTACTACTGTTTTATTCGGCAGTCTGAATACATTACCCTCTCATAGACCACTGAGAGAGGTACCAGCCTTCGCATATAATGACAGGTATTTGTAATCCACATTCATTTATGGGGCAGTTGTGGCCTACTGGTAAGTGAGACGGGCTCATAATCAGAAGGTTGGTGGTTTGATTCCAGCACTGGCAGGCAGCAACTGAATTACCCCTGAGCAAAGCACCCAACCCGCAATTGCTCATCACCAGTGATGAGTTAATACAGAGGTTACATTTCAGGTATAGGTTACCATATCTGGCAAATATGTCACTTTCATTTATTCAAATGGTCCATATGTGTGGTAGTTAACTCTTTATTCATAAACCAACTACAAACCTATCCCTAATTAGTTTTGTTAATATACATCTCATAATGAAAAATAAAAAACTGCAATAATACCATGTATTCTGTTTTACGTATTGTACGTTTGTCAATTTTTCTGTTTTCTGCATTTTGTTTCTCATTATATGTAAAGGTGTATTAAAGCATGCAACATTGTAAAAAGCGCTATAAAATGTAATATTCTGTCAAAGCCTTTAATACACAATATATAAATAAACAGCTTCAATCTTTAAATCTTTTGAAGTTTCTCATCCTGCATGCTATTTTTTTCTGCTTTGAATTTTAATAATTACACAGTACAGATAGATGTTAATCCGACATTATTTACATAGTTTGTTATTATACTGTAAGGGCCACAATGAACTCTGCTTGACTGGAGGGCGAAGTGCTTTGCTGTCTATGTAGTAATGTCAATGAATTTGTGTAAAAGTTAAATTTAGGGGTAGGGATGGGGGGCAGACAATCACTAGCATGGAATGACAACTAAGAAAGTCTATGATATTTAATACATTGTTATTCTTAAGTAGTTAGTGGGATGTTTTAAAAACATTACAAAATTGCAAAATGTTTGTACAACGTTCATATAACAAATATGTGTGCATGTTTCCCTCTTCTTCTTCAGCACTCAACAACACACGTTGTTAAAAGTATCAGCTGTTTCATTATTTACCTGACCTCAGTTATTTAACTTTTATTATGTAACCGCTTTCAGTTCAATCTCTAGTACTGTAATCCAATGTCAGTCTGTCTGGTAAGAAAGAGCAAATTAAATTCCTGTGAGATACATCCAATGTGAAAACAAATTCAATTGCTTAATAAAAGACTAAAAAAAGGTTTTATGAGTTTTATTTAACTACTGTAAACTGTTTCTAATAAACCAATTTGGAAAAAAAAACCCTTTCAGTACCCCTCTCTCTCTCTCTCACACACACACACACACACACATCACCCACCTTAAATCACGAGTCCTAGACCTTCTACATTAGGAATGACATCATTTTGTTTTCTGAGGGTTGTAAGTACAACATAATTGTTTCCAGAACGTTTCTGTAACACATGATTAGAGCTGTATATTGTACAGTTACATGAGGCATGTGCAATAAAGTCTATTTAACGTAATGTTTTCACCAGATCTGCACTTACTTGTAAAACAGGCCAGTAATATCGGTGCACTCCTGCACTCTCTTCTTTTCCCACTACTCTTCTTTAATCCCCATTTTCTGTTTGAATATGCAAGTCTTGCTACATTTGTGTAGGCTCTGACAGTGACACAGCGCTCCCTGCTGATCTGGAGGAAGACTGCAGCTCTCAGAAAAAACAATATTCTCAAACACTGATGAACAGGAACACTTAATCATATTTTAGAGGGCCAAAATATTTCAGTTTTCTCTTTAATATTTCAGTTCTTCTACAGTACATGGCAATGCAATTAAATGAAAAGGAAATTAAGACTTCTGAGTACATCCCATATTTCTTTGAGGGTGTACGAAGGGACCTACAAATCAGATAACAAAGTGTGCAATTTAAAGTCAGAAACTTCAATGTATTGAGGACAGGAGCGGTGGTAGAAGAGTATTAGCTAACAAAAAGGGCAGATGAAGAAGCAAAGGAGTGTTGGGTGGGCCAAAGGAAGAGAGAAATCAGGACATCAAGATGCAGTGCAGTGTATGTTTGTCTCTCTCTCTCTCTGCTGGTATAGTTCCATAGAAAACAGTGAAGCTTTTACATGCCAAGAGAACTTAATAACAGGTCCTCTGAGGACAAATACTAGTGTGTGTGTGTGTGTGTGTGTGTGTGTGTGTGTGTGTATGTTTGCTTGTGGAGGAGAATGATGTGCGGATAAGTGTGTTTAACAGGCGTAAGTGAAAACAGGCCTGCTGGCTGTATGTTTGAGTTCTGTTAAAGCTGTGGAACAGATCATCTTCAGACCATTACACATGCTTTCACTTAGCATTTGATCGATATCCCATGTGCAGTCATCAACTGTAGGAAACCCTTTTGTGTGGTTGTGTGTGTGTGTTCTTCAGCTGCCAAAGTGCTTTTGCATTAGCATTCCTCAGTAATAATGAAATAACATACAAAAAACACCTTCAGCAGAATTCTAACAAGGAACGATCTGAGAACGTTGGCTAACGCGAGAGAACGTTGGCTAACGTTCTCAAAGTTATCAAAAAGTTCTTGCAGTAACATTAATGGAACATTTGTTTAAACATTATCATCTTTTTAAACATTTGATACATCAGGTATCTAAAATATTGTTCTTAAGTTGTTAGTGGAATGTTTTAAAAATTTTACAAAATTAAAGTGTTTAAATAAAGTTCTTATAACTGAGCAATAATAAGTCACTAGACGTCGTATTAATGTTCCTAGAACATTCAAAAAAACATTTTTAATGTTTTTGTTACTTAACGTAAATGTTAGAGAAACATTTTTACAACCTAAAATTGTTAGCTGGGTTTGTGCTGTAGCACTGATCAGGGATCAGCTAGCCTCAACCAAATTCTACTCTGAACTGTTACAACACAAGATAGTCTTATGCTCCTGATTACTGTGCTAAACTGGTTTGTTACTCACTGTAATTGAATGACAAGTTTATAAGAACAAACAGTTCAAACTTTTAAAAAGTTAGCTGCCTTCAGAAAACGGGTCTGTGTTTGATTGAGGTGCAGCAGTCCACAGAGGCTGAGAACGGCCCTCACCATAGCAACAAAACCAAGAATCATGGGATTTTCCCGTTAAATCAATGAGGGCCATTTATTCAACCTGGATGACAAACACAGATACAAAGTAATGTGTATAAAGTTACCAAGGAATAAAGCCATTCTCTATGAGTAAGTGTTTTCCCACAGAAATGAGGGACCTTCTGAGGTTTCTATGTGTGTGTGTGTCTCACACAGCACATAAAGAGCCCAGGATCCACAGTGATGAAGTAACTGCTTTGGCAAAGGCACCAGTAATTGACTACAGCGCTTGTTCCGTGTTGTGTTTGATGAACACACACACAAATGTTCAAATGTACACTACATTGTTCAGATGTAGTTAAAACCTAGACTAATTAGCTTTGAATCCATTAAAATGGTGATAAAAGTGTGTAAAAATGTTACTATGATGTTACTTAGCATAGTTTTACAGCAAAGGCCAAAATTATGGATTGTAATGTCAGTCCTGCTGCTAAAAATGCTTTTTTTAGGGCCACTCTGGACTTCTGCTGTCACCGAACCTCTTTATAGCCTTTTGTGACTGATAGTCTGTTGTGTGCTCGTACCTACAATATTAATGATGTTAACAGGACATTACACTAGAGAGAGCAAATGTAAAAATAAAAAAACTTTAGCTATTTAGCTAGTATGGACAAACTTTTCCAAAATATAACACACAATTTAACATGGCTTACCCCAAATAATAAAACAAGACATTTAAGACTAAAATATTTTAGGTTAAAAGTAAAAAGATCACTTACCAGACAACACAACGTATCTCTGGGGTCCAAGTTTTGTCCACAGGAAATTTGTCTGTGTGTTGGCCTTTAATATGGGGGCTGGCAGCCTTTCAATTTTATTAGGAACACGCATTTATATTTGAAGGCTGGATGTAGTTGAAAAACCCTTTTATTTGTCACAGACATTACAAATTCCTGAAGACAATGGGACACTACTTAAAAAGAACATGTGGAAGACAGAAAAACAGTTGCAAATCTCAGACACTAGAGGTCGCACTTTATCTTCTGTTTCTTATATGCCATTTTGAACCCAGAAAAAGAGGGACGAGAACATTTTGCTTGCAATGCCCTAGATATATTTATAGATTTAACATCATATAAACCTCTAATAATAATAATAATGAGTAATAGTTTTAACACCAAGTTAGCGTCTATCATATGTGACTCATACTGGTAAAATGAGTCAGAATGTGCACGGGCTATTAGGAGCTACAGGCAAAAAAAAGTTTTGGTCTAATATGAGGTTTTCAAAAAATGAGTTCATTAAGCCCTTGTCTGTGATGGCAATGCTCTAAACAGCAACTAAACATCTAAAATTATCTTTTTTTGTACATTTTCTGAGAGGTGTACCATCCTAAGTCTTTCCTTTGTTTTAATAATCTATTAAAAATTGCCATTTTTCCTGCTCTCTTCTCGACAACTGGTGCTTCAGACAAGTGTAGCTAATTCATTTTATTCCTGATTCCAACAAATAATACAGTTTTTTTTTATATTTTTACTTTTTTAAAGGAGAATGTAAAAATAACAAGAACTCGTTTTTGAAAATGTGCTCATTGTGACACATTTTTCCATCACAAGTCAAATGAGTCATTGCGTAAATCTCACAACTGATTAAACCGATTAAAATAATAGCCACTTTAGACAACTCACAATATATACACACAAATATATGTTTGTTTTATATGGGACACATAGAACTCTGGACAAATAAATAAGAAACATTAAGACATTCCTGAAATGAATTATAAAAAAAGCAGTGCTAATAAAATAACATTTTTCGGAATAAGCTGCTGGTAATTCATGTCATTTGTGCGCAAAGAAGTGTGACACAATACGATATATCTTATACAGAATACAATATATATTCTCTTCTCTGTGCGTTTAGCTCTAACCTATAAGAGCTCAGCTCATAAATTGCTTTACAAATCCTTCCTTCTTCCTTAATTATTAATATGCTAGAAATCTTTTGCTTTTTGGTATCCTGCATTGTTTCCATCTCTAACTTATTAGAAGCAAAAGCATTCTAGCAGTTTTGATTGCTCACCACTGTCTTGATAATAAATGACAATCCATAATGCCATAGATTTCTCCTGAATCATGGGAAAAAGTTACACTTACTTCTATGAGAAACTTAACCTTATGATTAATGTTGCATTATAATGTATGGCTATTCAGATAACTAGATCCAAGGCACACAGAAGCTCCTCCCCCTGTAGCAGGTGCTGCCGTCCAGTCACAGGTACATTCACCTCACAGTCATAACGGGTACGATGGGGGAGGGGCACAGATAAGACCCCACCCTCTGATGATCTGCATATTAACATACTAGCAACATCTAAGAACGAGAAAGAGCAAATTTTTTAATGTATAATGGAAAATAACTGCTCTGACAAGACTGTCAAGCATTTGTTCACAGCTACAAAAATCTGAAGTGTGGTTTCCATGGTGACACACCAGATGGCAGCAGAAGTATCTTGGTGTGACGGAGCCCTTCTGATGCTGAAATGTTGGATTGTTTTAACTTTTTCTCAGGTATGTCAGCCACAACCTGTACCACAGATCCCTGAGAGCAAACACATATCAGTCACTATCTCGCTTAACTGTATATGACTGGACTGTTACCATCATTTACAGTAACAAATACTTTTTGTCTGATTATCAGAATATCGTGATTTAAACAACACTGACCCAGCTAACAATTGTAGTTTGTAAAAACATTTTTCTTATGTTTCCATTAAGTAAAAAAAAAAATGTTATTTTTAATGTTTTAAACGTCCAATTTAAAACATCCCTTTTATTAACATCGTATTAACGTCATTGAATATATAAAAGAACATTATTCAAACTTTTTTAATTCCTGAATATTTTAAAGTGTTCCACTAACAACTATAGAATAATGTTTTATATAATGTTTTATGTCCTGAAAGTCAATGGTACAACATTCTGTATTTTATCATTTTATCAATTTCTGTTTAATCATGATTAAAAAAATTATACGCACGACACACACACACACACATACCAGCCTTATTGCTTCAGAGAGAGTCATGGTCTCAGGTTTCCTCTTGAGCAGCTTTGGGCCGGTCTGACATTTAGAAGAAATATCACTGTCTTGAATAATTATTCTAGAGCGACACAAAAAGCAATCAGAAGAAAGTGAGAAGGGGGAAAGTGACAGAAAAGTGATTTTTCTTGAGTAACTTTATTGATTGGCAGCACAGCTCGAGTCCCTCTGAAGATCAGACCTCACCTGCTGTTGACCTGCTCACTGGTTCCAGTGCTCTGCTGAGCTGTGTCACAGCACTGTGTCTTTGGAAGGGATGCTGGGACCGAAGGGGCAGTTTGTGTGTTGCTGGAGGGAGGGAGCTCAAACCCTGAACATGGGCTGGAACACAAGGACTCGGATGGGGTCCGCAGCTGGAAGTCATCATCCATGGGAATGTATGGTGCCAACATCTCCAGATCCAAACCCACTGGCTATAAAATCATCATCAGATATAAGGTATCATAACTAGCAGTTCATTCTACTGATCCATAAAAATTAACCTTATAACTCCACACAATTAGCTAAAAAAACATTATAAACACTAAAACTTCATGTTCTGTTGTTTTTGGGGGGGCCTGATAATATACATATAAAAATTACCGCTTATTAAGTCAAAAAGCAATAACTGCTGTACCATGGTCACTACCTGTATATTAAATGCTGTTTTGGGCTCCATGTCCAAGGAAAAGAGTCTCTCCACCTGATCCGGTTTAAGTTGGTCACTAAATTCTGAATCCAAGAGGACATCACAGGATTGTGGAACAGGGAAGCTGCCAGGCTGTAGTTGGGCTGTGGAAGTGTCAGCGTCATCTAGGGTGGAGCACAGTGCATCAGAGGGCGGAGAGAGGGGTGAGAGGGGCAGCAGGACACTGGAAGAGGGCAACATGACATCATTGTAGAGAGGAATGTCTTTGAGCTCAGAGATCGGTGAGTCTGCAAGAAATTAACATAAGAACATTGCATCTCTAAATTTGAATACTTAAATATGAACCTGGTTTAGATGAGCCTATAGGCCTTTTACCACTGTGCTTAACCCTGGGTTATTGTTGTACTAAACATCACTTTTAAGCCCGGGTAAAGGAACATTTTTTATACTTGTAAGTCATGTAGCTGCGTTCCTGTAGCTCAATTTATAGAGCATTGTGTTAGCAGTGCAAAAGCTGTGGGTTCGATTCCCAGGAGCGCACACATACTGATAAAATGCATAAGTTGAATGTACTGTACGTCACTTTAAGCGTCTGCCAAATGCATTAATGTAAATGTAATTCAGGAGCAAGGTTAGCACTGCTTTTGTGGGGTCTTAACCACTGGTAAAGTATGAGCAGTGTGAAACATGAAACAGATAACTCAGGATTCTACCTGGGATTCAGAATGACCCAGGGTTAACTGACCTGTGCTATTTACGTCCAGTGTGAGTACAGTGTGCGCTGTTGCAGGAATAACTATCAGGTCATCATGTATTACTGCAGGCTTCAGTTCCTTATCTTCCAAACACTGTTTCTTCTCATCACTCTCCTTTTTCTCCTTTCTCAGCATCACTTCATCCCCAAGGGACTCCTTATTATTTTCTTTCTCTTCCTGTTTTATTTCTGTGCTGTTGATCTGTTGGAGAGACAGGATTTGTGTGGGCTGTTCAATGCCGCTGTAGAATAAGAAAGGATGGACAGATCAAAACAATGCACACACAAATCTAAATCTTAATTGGTATGCAAGCCTATACACATATAAACACACATGAAACATATCTCGTGTAAAATCTCACCTGAGGATGTAGTTGACACAAACCACACATTGTGGCTGGGAGTTTTTATTGTTATAAATAACAGTGGCTTGAGTTTCTGCCCACACAAATCCTCCTGCTTTAGCCAGCAGACGGTACTGACCAGTACAAACCTGTCCCTTCACAAATACTGCAAAAAGATATGAAAAATATATTTTTGTGAAAAAAACTGTTATGTGATGCATATCTTCATTGTTTTTAAGAGGAACCACATGTATCTGTGTGTGTTAATATGATCTTACGGTTGTGGTGTGTTTTTGTCATTCGGTCTGAATCCAGGGCGTGATAGTACTCATACACAGAATGCTGCAACAGATCCCCTGGATCAAAACCCAACAACTCTGTGACCCTGCGAACAAACACAGTTCTGTGAGTCTGCAGTTCTCAGAGGTCGTCTGTAGATGGCGAAGTAACCCAGGCCATAAAACTAGACCTGGAATTCAAATGATAACAAAACAGTTTCTGGTGGTCTGTGATCCATCACAGTGATTTAAATCTTTTGTTTTATAAGTTTTTCTTTTCCTGTAATTCATACTGCAGTACAGGGACATCATTAAGTAAATCACTTTACTTAAGCAATATTATGTTATGTTATGTTATGTTATGTTATGTTATGTTATGTTATGTTATGTTATGTTATGTATATTTAGGCCACTTTACTTAATGATTACTTATATAATTATAAATATATATATCCGTGCAAGGCACAGAACCATAAAGTGTTTGTCCAATCATTGCATTTGGTCTGAATTATAACAATAATAATAATAATGTTACTGCAAGAACATTTCTGATAACTTTTAGAGAACATTAGCCAATGTTCTGAGAACATTCCCTGTTAGCTGGAGATGTGCTGAGAGCCAGCTATTGCTGCAGTGGCATTGAATCTTTTACTGTCTTTTTCTGGTGGCATTTTACCTCTCATCACAGTAGGTGAAGCGCATATCCAAAGTGTGACGGCTGATGAAGGTTCTAGAATCCAGTGGTGCCTCAATGGTGCCCGGGTGGGGAATAGACTCACAGATCACCACCAGGTATGTTGAAGATGGGCTTTTTTCCTCACACACACTCTTCTCATCCATGTCTGTTGTGTGGATATGGCCCGAACAGCACAGAACCTGTTACAAAAAGAATGACTGATAGGGATAAATATGGATCCAGATTCATGGTAGAGTGATGTGCTTTACGAGCCGGGATCTTGTCTGACACAATGACTGTATGAATGAGGGTTGGTACCTTCCAAGAGGCAGATTTGACGTTGACAGTGCGCCCCCTGCTGGTCAGTGTACATTTCATCCTCAAGAGAAAATTTTTAGCTGTGTGCTGCTCCTTCCCTTTCTTAGATAAGCCTGAAGGGGTCCAAAAGCAAAGTGATGTGCGTGAGTGATTGTGTGTGAACATTACATCTCTAAATATAAATACTTAAATATGAATCTGGTTTAGATGAGCCTATAGGCCTTTTTACACTGTGCTTAACCCTGGGTTATTGTTGTACTAAACATCACAAATGGAAAGTGATGTGCGTGAGTGATTGTGTGTGAACATTACATCTCTAAATATAAATACTTAAATATGAATCTGGTTTAGATGAGCCTATAGGCCTTTTTACACTGTGCTTAACCCTGGGTTATTGTTGTACTAAACATCACAAATGGAAAGTGATGTGCGTGAGTGATTGTGTGTGAACATTACATCTCTAAATATAAATACTTAAATATGAATCTGGTTTAGATGAGCCTATAGGCCTTTTTACACTGTGCTAACCCTGGGTTATTGTTGTACTAAACATCACAAATGGAAAGTGATGTGTGTGAGTGATTGTGTGTGAACATTACATCTCTAAATATGAATACTTAAATATGAATCTGGTTTAGATGAGCCTATAGGCCTTTTTACACTGTGCTTAACCCTGGGTTATTGTTGTACTAAACATCACAAATGGAAAGTGATGTGTGTGAGTGATTGTGTGTGAACATTACATCTCTAAATATAAATACTTAAATATGAATCTGGTTTAGATGAGCCTATAGACCTTTTTACACTGTGCTTAACTCTGGGTTATTGTTGTACTAAACATCACAAATGGAAAGTGATGTGTGTGAGTGATTGTGTGTGAACATTACATCTCTAAATATAAATACTTAAATATGAATCTGGTTTAGATGAGCCTATAGGCCTTTTTACACTGTGCTTAACTCTGGGTTATTGTTGTACTAAACATCACAAATGGAAAGTGATGTGTGTGAGTGATTGTGTGTGTGTGAGAGACAGAGAGAGAGAGTGAGTAATACCTATTTTGTGTGCTAGCATTTCTCTGAGCTCCTCATGGTCGCATGGATGAGTGAACTCAAACACACTGTGTCCGGTAAGGTCGATCTACAGAAGAAATAATTGGTTTCATTTAGACACAAAATTCTTTGACCTGACTAAACATTCATAAACACACTGGTGATTAAATCTTACATTTTGCACCTGCTAATGACACTCAAATTCATTACGGAATTTAATAATTTAGGTTTATCACAACTGTAATGATACCTAATGTATTACATGTTAATTTCTTACCCTTAATTTCTTTCTAACTGCAATGCTTGAGTCTTCAAATGTAAAACCTCATGTATTGTCTAAATTCCACTACAGTGTAAAACTTCTTTCCAGTCTCTCAAGTTACATTTGTATCTTTTACATAATTTTTTAATTATTTCCAGGTGGAGTGTGTAATTTCTGCACTGTTAAATTTGTATGTGACTGGCTCAGCTAAGCTGGACCTAATGATGTTGTCTCAACCAGTGTTGTTAGTTTAGGGGAAGGTATCTGCAAATTTGTTTACAAACAAATCAGTATTTTTGCATATCTGTTTGGCGCCACTGGTAGCAGAAAATACACACCACCCCTTTAAGAATCATACCAAAACAATTTGAATCAACTAAATTGTGGCCAAATGTAATGTATGTAATACATTTCAACAGTTTTAAAGACTCAGTTGTTGTCAGAGCAAGTTTTTACATTCCTGTTGCTAATTTTTACTACCATGCTGGTTCAGATCAGCCTCTGAGCTTCTAATGTTACAAAGACAGTCACATGTTAATGTATGATCAAGCCAAGATATGTTATCTGAAATACAAGTTTGCATCACCTGAGGAAGGCCAAGAAACTTGCTCACGTTCTCTGACAAATATACCATGTCTCCATCATCAGACAGAACCATGAGAAACCCATCCAGAGCTTTCAGAAAAGAACTGTTCCACTGAGTGTCCACCTCGGTCTCCAAACCCAGTACACCTACAGAGAGAAACAGAGACGGAGATGAACAAATGAGCACTAACAGAGAACTGATATCATTACCGGAACAGATCTCTCACAAACAAAGCATATGAACTGGAAAAATTAAAGCATGATCTCACTCATCAGGTATTTTTCCTGTATTTACCCACCTGTGTCCAATAGTTTACGCAGACGCAGGTAACTGAGCGCGAGCCTCATGACTGATGCTTTGTCCAGGTTGGAGGTGATGCTGTAGGGGAGGGGCAGTTCTCTGGACATCTCGTAAAACACTTCAGACTCTTTTCCTCTTCTGTAACGTGCCGCATCCCGAGATTTTTCCTTTCTTCGCTCTGAAGTCACCCTGCAAATGATACATCCGGAGATTGTGCGGTCAATACCTTCATTAAAAACACACGTATGTGCTATGCTGCATAGCTGCTGAAGACGCAAGCTGCATCCAAAATCAATGCGACAGTACATACTGAATTTAAAGTAGCACTTATTCTTGACTAATAATGCAGTAAGTACTGATCAGTATGCAAGTGGGTAATGTCAATTCCAGACATACTATATTACATCTAACAGAGAACATTCTCAAAACGTTGTAGTAGAACTTTTTAATGTCATATATCATATTTTTAAAAATGTTATTTTTAAGTTGTTAGTGGAACATTTTAAAAATGTTACATAATTAAAAAATGTTTGAATAACGTTCTTATAACCAAGCAATAATGTTAACAAAATGGATGTTTTTTTTCATTCAAATGGTCAATGGATCTGCCATTTTCAGTTATGACAACTCCTGTGCGTCAAAGTGTCAATTGGATTTTTGTGGAATTGCTGTGGAATTGCACAGTTTGGAATTTCGGCAGATGTAGTAGGTCGTTCTGGTATTTTTTGTTCTATGAATATGTATTTGAACTGTGTATGTAACGCATTCACAGGTACTTAGCATTGCTGTAATTTTGCAGCATATGAACCTGTAAACATTCATCTTATAACAGAATTAGTGGGAGGATTTTCATCTGTGGGATGGACCTGTGAGATTCCATAATCGGAGTGTGTATATATTAATCTATCAACCACACATCAGTTTTAATGAATGTTCTGTTGTGCTTGGACAGTTTTGCCAGTTTCACTTACAGTAAATTGGTTATTTGTCAAAATCAACAAACTAATGATCAGTGTCACAAGAGAGGTTATGCTACAGTAATGAAATATAGACAGGCAGACCCTGTAATGAACCAAGAATCATGATAGATGAGTGAAGCCTTAATTAACACTTGTCTCCCACCAGCAATCGTTTATTTCACACTGGTTGCACACCTCTGAGCTGTGATGACTAACAAATTGATGAACTAGATTTATCAGTGCATTTGCCTACCTGTGAGCAACAGATGGGGTGAGATTTTGCACTTGCTAACACTGATCGCAGATCAGCTCTCAGCATGTGTCATATAGTATTATATAATGTTATGTCATGTGGAGCTACATAGATAGTTATGTGTTGTTTGTAGCTGTATTGTGTAATGTTGTGTAATGTGTTGTAAGGAGCTGTATTGTGTAATGTTGTGTTGTGTGGAGCTGTATTGTGTAGTGTACGTTTCATCCTCAAGAGAAAATTTCTACCTGTGTGCTGCTCCTTCCCTTTCTTAGATTGTGTTGTGTTGTGTAATGTTGTGTTGTATGGAGCTGTATTGTGTAATGTTGTTGTGTGGACCTGTATTGTGCATTGTTGTGTTTTGGGGCTGTAATGTGTAGTGCTGTGTAATGTTTTTCGTGGCGCTGCATAGTGTTGTTTTGTGTAATGCTGTGTGGAGATGTATTTTGCAGTGCTGTCTAATGTTGTGCTGTGTGGAGCTGTATTGTGTAAAGTTGTGTTATTTGGACCTGTATTGTGTAATGTTGTGATGTGTGGGGTCAGAGGGGACACTCTGAATCACTAAGCTCCTCCTCCTGAAGACATTTATCTTATTAACAGAGACTCACTGGAGACACAGCAGGTAAAACAACTTTCACACACACAAAGATCCCACTGTACAGTTACTGACATCATTATGTTTGCTATGAGCTGTCCACGGAGCAAAGATGGAAAACCCAGTGCTCGTAAAACATCCACGGACAGGACTTGCTAAGGCTCTGCCAGAGATGTCAACAGAGTTTAATTAATTCTCCTTGATTTATATTTCCTCTCACTGTGTCTCTCCTTTAGGATTTTAGATTTGAACCACGATAAGCCTGCATGCACTGTATCACTTTAAAATTTGGAATGTCAAGGTATGTTACTCAATGTCAATATGTTACTCCATATTTTAAAATTGTGTCTCAGGGCTCTTGTTTAATGGTAATACTGTACATATTGGCAGGCATGGCGGTACCCTCCGGTAATCTCTCTTATCCACTGATCCTGGGTTAGATTAACTAGGATCTTTATCTATACGTGAGGCAGCAGATTTTGCTTTAAAAACACCCTGTATGTGTTTGTGTATTTTCTGACACCCTCATCAGACACACAAACAGACACACACACCTGAACACTTAGGGGTACGCTGAGGTGTCCATAGTTTACTGAAAACTTGCATTTAGAGCATCTGGATGCCGGCCAGCCAATCACACTAATAGCAAAAGTGCTACACAAATTACCAGCTGCCTCAAACCTCTTTCTGTCTGTTTTTCGGTATCGCTCCACCTGTTTGACCTTTATCAGTACTAAAATTCTGAACTCAATACAACAGTGCGGTTTTACTACATCAGTTTATGGAAGAAAAAGACACCCACTAACACCCACACATACGCAAACTTCCAGTCGTGCCACTGGCCACATCCTATTTGCCATATTCATTAGAATTATACAATGATGCAAATTTGAATTCATTGGCCCTATTATTTGTCATTAATTTGAGAAGGCCTACATAATACATTTCCATCATTAGCATATCTGGGTAACCTTCACACCACAATGACCATGACTGCACAGTAACCGTGTTTCATAGGAACATTATGCAGGTTCAGCTTAGTGTGTGTGGTCTCGGGTAAATGTGCCAGCAGTGTTTAGTGGAATCATAGCTGCCTCACCGGAATTAGGTCTCTTTGATAAGAGGCCATTTCTTAATCTCTCTCATTCTCATTCCCTCATTCTCTGTAGCTAGATGCTTTTTGCAAGATTCTGAATTGTGTCTTTGGATCAAGAGTCTAAATTCACTGTTAACTCATTATTGAAGGAAGATCTATCAAGATCTTTGAGTTAAAGGCATTTTTTTCTAAAAACATTTTTTGTTATGCTGCTTGAAAGTCTCTTCACATCCTGATGGCAATCACTAAGTAAAATGATCTAAATATAATTATATATCGTCTGTGGAAGGCGCCATACAATGTTCATCCAATCACTGCATTCGGTCTGAATACAAAATATACAACACAATATTTTTGCATTCAATACTGGACACGGCTCTGTTGGACGTGACAAATGCAATTTTGTAAATATAGACTTACAAAGGTCCCACAAAAACAAAATAGTACCACTGTGACACAATGACCGAACAACAAAGCCCTGCTGAGAGAACATTAAAATGCCAAACAAGGCCATCATGCAGCGTAATCAACAACAAAGAGCTCCCAAGGGCTATTACACAACCATTCTATGCAAGCTTTAAGCCAAGCTTAAGAACCATTTTGAACTAAAATGTTTCCTAAGACACTAATTTAAACCCATTCAGAACAGGAAACAGCAACAGTCGGTGCACTCCTGCTCCTGATTGTGAAGTAATATTCTATAACTCCAGACATCAGATGTGCTGAGCCAGTGTGTAGAGCAGACAGATGGAGCCTTTAACATGATCACAGCCCCCTCTGTGAGTCCAGCAGCGTAAAATAACAATAATAAATGTTCTGTCAGTCACCTGCTCTCTATTTTCCCACCCCTGACCAGTATGAACTGCTTCCTACAGGGGAATATATCATTTATTATTCATAACACACACACAAAAGCACATAAGACACACTTATCATGATCTAAATATTTCAACAAGGACACTGTTACGGTAGCAACGGGAAACATCTCTAATGCGTCTCTACTGCCTTTACAAAATTGACCATTAGCATGAACAGTGCCAGTGGGATTATAATGGTTCTTTTGCCCTCATATGACATAATGTTTTGATATTCTCTCTCTACACCAATTTCCAGGTAACAGAACATGTTAACACAAAAGTTGTCAGTTATCAAAACAATTCTTGCAGTAATGTTAGCAGAACATTTTAACGTTACATAACATGCATCAGGAAATATTCTTAATTTGTTAGTGAAACGTTAAAAAAATGTCTGAATAATGTTCTTTTAACCAAGCAATAATATTAACCTAAAAAACTTGATGTTTTGAATGTTTCTAGAACATTCAAAAATGTAATGTTTTTGTTACTTAATGGAAACATTAGGGAAACAATCTTACAACCTGAAAGTGTTAGCTGGGTGACATCATCAGCAGAGGCCTGCACTGTGCGTGTGACGAGGGTGTGTGTGTGTTTACCAGGACATGATATTAGATCACATCAGCTTTTTAATGGAAATGTTAGGGAAACATTCTTATAACCTAAAATTGTTAGCTGGATGATATCATCAGCAGAGGCCTGCACTGTGCGTGTGACAATGGTGTGTGTGTGTTTACCAGGACATGATATTAGATCACATTGGCTTTTCAATGGAATCTAGGTTAATGCAATTATTCCATCCTTTAAAGCACTCACACCACTTTGAAAACTTCTCAGGCCATTGCACATTTCAAACACATCTGCAAAGCGTCCAATGAACTGCTAACACTGTCCTGCAAACCACAAACCTTATACCATACCGAAAAACTCTTCTGTCTAAGGTGTCCCAATTACAGGTCCCAAAACATAAGATTGAGCAAGACATTAATTAAGAAAAGGTCGGCATCCTTTATCAGCTCTATGATAAAGTCCCAACTGTTTAATAATTCTGCTTCTAAGAGGACAGATGCCGGGTTTGATAACCATAGAGCCAACAGAAGAGGTGTCAACTGATCCAGTATAAAACACCACTACCACTAAATGTGATCACACGTTACATTACTGTATATGTCGAATTACAAATGTAAGTACCTATTTTTGATAAGCAACGTAATTATGTAATTAATCGTTTCATTAATGTTTAACAACATCACTACAAAAAGTATATATGAAGTAATTAAATGTTGCTGCTGTAGTTATTTCTTTGTAAACACATCACTGGATCTTCAACAGATGCAACAAACAGTCTTATTAGTGTCTCTTTACCGCATACTCCTAAAAGATCAGGATTGTTGTTAAAAGAGAAGATAAATCAGACCCACTAGGATAGTGATTTGCCTTCATTTGTGATTTGATTCATCAAAAAACAAATGCAACGCGCATGCGCAATAACCTTCTTGTACTAGAGAGCTTAAAACCAGAGAGGACCAAATGTGAATGGAGTGAAAAAGAGCCAAATTCATTTTGTATTTCACACGTTTATGTTTATTGCAAATAAATATTAGTATGTCTAAGGAACACGATTTCATTCTTAAAGCATAAAGTGTTATGAATGTGACAACAGGTTAACGGGTTAAAGTTATTGTAAAGCTGAGAGAGCGCGTAATGACGAGACAAAAACAAGGATGAAGAACATGTTTGTTTGTCAACAACAAGCACTCATCTCAATATAGAAAATGATGATGGTTGCGCGCAGAAATGAAGCGTTTACCTTTTTTTCGCAGGTGCGACTGTATCCATGATCTCCAACACAAGCTCGCTTTAATCGCGGTAATAATGGGTTAATAGTTAATCCTATGTGTGAAATAATGCACGTCCAGTAGCGTCCCAGTGTTAAAGTTGGAGTTACGGTGATGCTTCGTGATGTTTCATCTCTTGCTTTCTGCGCATCTACTGAACTCGCGTGTGCGCGCAGTCACATGCCTTCGAGTCGTCGGGAACGCGCTGCTCTCCACCTCGGATATTTTTGGCACCTGAAACTTCAATAGTTGTTACACCCGAGAAATGCCCCCGTGTATATATATATATATATATAGTATATTGTATATATTGTATATACTGTATATACATATATATAGTATTATTGGCCATTAACCATTTAATGTCACATATGACATCACAAATGACGTCATAGCCTACCTCAAGACAGACCAACAAAAAACCAACTTTATTCAGGGAAGTACTCTTATATTATTTACCATGGTAAACCCTGTTTAATGTTCCTGCAGCCGCTGTGAAACTAAAAGTGTAAGAAGCTTTCATGATCTTGTCATCTTGTTTAATGTTTTTTTTATGGCAGTGGTGGCGAAAAGCAAGTTTTTACTGTGTATGACCATTCAGATAACAATAACTGTAGTAACGGGAGTATTTTGGCTGACACCGTGCTAACCATGGTAAATTCTTGTAAGAAAAGACAGCCGTCTTGAACTGTCATGCTTAAGAACAAAATTGCTCTTCAATATTAAAAGAAATGTTTCAACAAGCATTTTCCAGCCACTAAGGAATCTGGTGGGTTGCTCTTTTCCCACAGATTCCATCCCTCTAACCAGAATGAAATGTGCAGACGAGCATACATCATCCGTCTCATCCTTTTTCCACACAAGCCAATGGGAAAAACCTGAGGAAATTTTCCTGAAACCAGCCTCATGCAAACATCAGTAACAGTAGACTTAGCCCTGCCAACAATGATTATTTTTAAACACTTCATATTTATACCAGTCTCATTAATGTGTCAAGAGACACAGATTAAGAATTCTGTTAAATAAAGTTTGTGGACACTTTTGTGCTCTGTACAGGAAGCGTCTGGCTTTGAGTTAGTTTAATTTCCCAGCAGTGAGTTGAATCCAACCTTAAATGCAGGGGCAACCCAGCTAACAATTTTAGGTTGTAAAAAGCTTCCCTAACATTTCCATTAAGTGACAAAAACATTAAAAATGCTGTTTTGAAAGAACCAGGAACAGATGTTGTGGTAATGTTTTAGTTGGTTATAAGAACGTTATTTAACTTTTTTAATTCTGTAATGTTTTTAAAACATTCCACTAACAACTTAAGAATAACATATTTGATATATGATATATAACTTTAAAAAATATCTACTAACGTTACTGCAAGAATGTTTAGATAACGTTGAGGGAACTATTAGAGTACATTAGACAATCTTCGGATAATACTGCCTGTTAGCTGGGAAGCCTAAAGAGGGAAGGTTTCCACAGGGTTAAATGAGTTTATGGCCATGCTCCATCTCCACTGTGTTCGTGAGAAAAACATCTGATTTCGTGTCATTTCAGACTCAGGGACTGTTCATGCCAGTCTTAATACTTTAGTTTTGGATGAAAGAGTCTCTGCAAAATTACACTTTCCATTTTCAATGTATTAACAGTGCCACTGCTGGATTGTGGTAAAGAACCGTAATGTTGCCGTATATGAATGAGGGAGGCAGATGGACAGGTGCCAACTCTAATCTGCAGTAATCTCTTATATCCTCCTATTTAGAGATGATCTCTCCCATTTCTCAGCAGAAGCTGGACAGACAGAAAGAGGACTTTGAAGAGAGAGATCAGAGAAAGATGCAAAGATATTTCATGCTGATGTAGTGCAAACAGCCTCAAGCACACACATACACAAATTATTGCTCCGTCAAGCTTCATTAAGCAACAAACAAAAGCTCTGTAAAACCTAAGGATCTGCCCTTAGTAGTGAAGTATTGTTTGTTTACTTTCGAACAAGAGGAGAGTGTCTAAGATTTATTTGAAGAGATACTCAACAGGCTTTTTTACCTACAGGGACTTCTGGTCTGATTGTTACAACCCTTCATTCATCAAGACAAAAATCAATAGAATAAACAAAATCGGTCAAAGACGAGGGTTTAGACCCAAAGTGGTGCTAAGACTAAAATGGATTCTCTATATCCAATAAAGTAGATCCGTACGGACAGTAGAGAAATCAATAAAATGTAATTATGGCCCATTGCGCCTCGGAATGGCTGCAAACTGATCTGTCACCAGGGCCTTTAAGAGATGCATTACAGAGGGCTAATTTTATAACAACTGGAATGAGCTTAGACTCGAGCCCAGAGGACAGAAGTCTGTCGCCAACACACAAATGGGACAATTAAATCGAGAGCACGGAGCATTTATATTAACATTTATTCTAAACCAACACGCTGAAGACTGTTACACGTTAATGCCATTTTCCATTGTTAAGAAATACAACCTGATATGAAATGCTAAAATGTCTAGACTTCAAGAATATTTTTCTTTTGAAAATGTCACTTGCAATGCAACAAAACAAGGATTTCAGCATGGGCAGTCAAGCCAAAACCTTTATATATTTGCTTAGTACATTGTGCATTTGTGCATTGAGAAAAATGCAAGCCATGCAGGGAACAGAACAATATCTCAGCATGAACAATCTGATAAGGTGAAGAGTTTAGCCATCCTACAGGCTAGCATCCTTTCTTTGAAGAAAACCATCATGTTTTGCATCCACAACCAATGACCCTTGAGATACAAAGAATCAGAGGAACATGGAAAAATATAAAAGATCCCATATAAATTATAATATTTTGACAGCTGTTATAGAGGAACTAAAGACCTAGTAGGCCAAAGTCATCCAGTGTCCACAGAAGGATATCCATGACCATATAAGGATTTCCTAGAATTCTTTCTCTCACCTGTTGACAATGACTCTGAACACATAAGATGGTCTTCAGAGTTGAAGTCTCCCATAGGAAGGTGGGCTGCTGATGCTAATTCACACGAAAATCCTCCTCTGGTGTAACTGGGGCTGGGCCAGACTTGTATGGGCAAGTTGCTTAATCTGATCTCCCATGACATGTTTATCTCACTCAAGACCAGAGAGATGTTGCTCACATTTCCATTACCTCCAACACTAGCATATAGAAGTAAGCATGTTAAATAGCAAAAATCAACAGGTTCACAGTTCTGGGGAAATTGGGGGGAAATCCAGATAAAGGCAAAACTACAGAGACACTTAATAGTATAATTCTCATTTGTATGTTTTTTCAAAAGCTATAGAATTGACATTTAACTTGAGTCTCTTATGCTTTGTTAAGGTTAAAATGGTTATTATTTTTCTAAAGCTGATAAAGATGCCAATTTTTATTTTTTACTATTTAGATTTTTTTAAGTTTCCTGTTTTAAATAATACCTTAGTGAAATGCAAAATGGTGTCATGGCAACGATTGCGGGCAACTTCCCTAGAGTGCTTGATTAAACAGTAGTTACGTCACCCATCTATTCCCTATAGAATTCCTGTAGGATGAATCACTGGCATGTGCTATATATACATCAAGAGCTTTGACTGCGGTTACAAACACGTTTTTCCTTGCCCTGCTTTCGGCATTGCGAAACTACTGCACAAAACATCATTCTGGGAAATCATAGACAAGTATGTACAGACCTGAGAACAGCAACAGATATTTTGCTTTGCTCAGACTGAAAAGGTCCAACTAAGCAACATAATGATGAAGGAAAAGTTGCTGACTTTCATTTAAAGAATTGACGCTGACCAAAATCTCATCTGAGTGATAGACCCTTTCGACCCTTCAGAATAAAGGGCAACAGATTATGAGAGATGACTTGTGATGAAGTCACGAACACAGAAGCCCTTAATGCAGAGGACTGACTGCTGCACCTTTATCAACAATCTACAATCAACAACAAAAACATCTACAGAAAATTGGGCTACATCAGGGTGAAATTTTGACCTGAAATGTACAAAACATATACAAAACTGCAACAGGCAAAGAGGAACACACCAATGTATGAATTATTATATTAGACAAAACTGGAGTTTCCATTTAAAATGCTTATTATGAATTATTTTTTCCTTTTTCATTGAAATCTTAGAACTGATGATGTTGTTGCTTCCTGATTGGCTGTGTGCTGGACAGAAGTGCATCAGATCAAGTCTTTGAAACATCTGGGAATTAATACTGGGGTAAAATAACAAGATCAGTGAGATCCTGGAACAGAGCAGTTCATCTGTTGATCACCTCTCACAAGCTGCTGTGATCAGCACCACTGCTTGAGGGCGGAAATGCACACTGGTGTCTTGTGGGTAAAACGTCTGTGAATGTCTCATAGAGATCTCTCTGCATCGCTCATGATGCATCTCACACAAGACACACACAATTAGATTAACCCTTATTTACACTGTCATGTTACAGCAGTGACATAGGCTCTTATAGCTTAGGTACACAGAAAAAAGCTACGGTAGGCAAAAATGACATTTGATCACAGGAATCTAGAGTTCTCACCGAGTCTAGAGTTCTCACAAGTTCCTAAGACAATAAAAACTGGTTAAACTGGTTTCAATAAATAAACCAGTATCCGCGTTTGTTTTCAATATGACATCACAACCCATTTGGGTTAATGACATCACAGAATTCTCCTGCACTCCATTCCTTCATGACATCACACATTTCACCACCTCCATCCTGCGTCTCAGAAACCATTTTCAAGAGCTCAGGAGAGGTGAAGGAGAAGTCCCGGAACTCGTCCTGACTCAAGGAGGAGACGAGGGAGTCGTCAATGGGCGAGAGAGTCGGATCCTCCTGGGTGAAGTCTGGGTCAAAGTTATTCACGTCTTCTGCGGTTTTCTGTGAGAGGAACAAGGGAACCCCTTTAGATGCATGTAAATGTACATCTGAGGTTAACTGAAGGTTGAATGCAAACAAAAACATTTTACTCACAATTCTGGGCTTGAAAGGTGGTTCAAGCTCACGGCGATTAAGTCTGTCCCAGTCGATTTCGGTAAAAAATGGGTGACTGATTACAGCAGTCTCACCTCCCTCCGCAGCCACACAACCCAGACGACGGGATGGGTTCTTCATCAAAAACTGTGCAATATAAAATTATCACAAATATGCCTAGAAAACTCTCTTGGAAATTTATTTATATATCAACATTAATTAGGATCGAAATTGTTTCTTTCCCAGATGTACATTTTTATTGCCGTTTAGGGGATACATGCAAGCTTTACACATTTCCTAAAGTGAATTTACTAGCAAACACATATGATTTCTTCCACAGTAAGATTAAACTTATATCACATCAGTAAATCAATGTCTGACTATAAGGGTGGGGACAACATAACACACACTCAATCATGTGTTGCAGGTTATCTCCAGAGAATTAAAGTGAGATTTCAAATACGACCAAAACAGATTAAATTAAATCAAAGTCTGTGCTCCTCCTACAGCTGTCCAGTAACACAAGCACGCACATGCACATGCACACACACACACACTTGGTAAATCGTACATCCATGAGGAAGCGCAGCTGGGTACAATAGCTCATCATCTCTACACAACAACTAACTGTTAAAAGGGATAATCCAGTTTCTCAAAGCAAACATTATGAAAATAAAGCAAATCCACAGTGTGATCTAACTCAAAGCAAGAAATAACGTTTTTTAACAAACACTGTACCTACATTAGTATTTAATATTGTCATATGACTGAATACTGGAAAGCTGAAGGTCACTGATGAAAAACTATGATGGAAAACCCTTACATTCAAACCTTCAAGGTCACACATTGCAGCTGCTGATCAGACCTGAATGGTGCTTAGGAGGTCTATTCTTCTACCCAGTTCATGTATATTTCTGGTATGTGTACACTGGATTACAGCACAGCGTCTGAAGTCTGCTATTCTAAAAATAGAATGCTGTTGCAGCAACTCTATTGATCTATTCTTTGATTGCTGTGTTTGGTCTCTGCACCAGTGTCATGCTGGATGACACAGAGTTGAGTGTTTTTTTTTTATCACAGGCCGATATGTGGACAGTTTGTTATATTGTTATATATTTGATATATTCTTTTTCAACTAGAAATGTATTAATTGTAAGTCGCTCTGAGGGTAAAAACAGCCCCGGACCTCTCAGTCAGGGCAAAGACTAGCGAGAAAGAGCCAGTTTTTCTGCATGTGTACATTTAATGTATTTTGTAAGAGAAAGGCCAAAAGGGAGACCTGGTATGATCACATGGTGTGTTTCTACTGTTAGTTTTGTTGCATGCAAAGAACTGACATAGTTTAATTCACGACGTGTGTCCCACCAATCAGTGTGTATGAACTTTTATTTCCCCTCAGAAAAATCATAAACGTTCACAGGGAAGCTCACCGCTTTCAGTATGTCCATGGCGCTGGCGCTGAGCCAGGACGCATAGATTATCTCCTCGTTCAGGATAGCTTCAAAGAGGTCATCCTCATTCTCTGCCTCAAAGGGGGCGTGGCCAGACAGCATCTCATACAGGAGCACACCGAGAGCCCACCAATCAACCGACGGCCCATACAGCATCTCCTGAAGGATCTATGAGCACATAATACATAAAATTACATAACACTATCATACACAGTCTATCCTACCCTCTCTCTCACACACATGCTTATGAAACGTAATAGATTTTCTAATCACCTACTTACAGAGAGAAAAATACTTGCCAAATACCAAATAAATGTGTTTTCTAAAATACAGGTCAACCCCTAATACAGATGTAGTGATGTATGTGCTTTCTAGATGAAGGTGAATTGTACCATGTGCTTTGGAATTTTAATATGTAATCTAAAACGTTTAGACCGTTCTAGAATTCTGTGGGGTATGTGTGTATTTAGGACAGCTGTTCAGTGTTTAATAATGTCACAATAAACATTTCTTAATGTAAATTTCAGAATCACCTCTGGAGCGATGTAATCTGGGGTTCCACAGAAGGTTCCTGTGACAACCCCCTCACACATTCCCTCCTTACACATGCCAAAGTCAGCCAGTTTGCAATGGCCATCCTTGTCTAGCAGAACATTATCCAGCTTCAGATCCCTGAAACACACGCACACATACAGCACATCCAGATTATTATCACTACGCACCCACCAGAGACTGGAAAATTCAGTCAAGTCAAATTAAGTGGTTTATTTACACAGCACAACAGAGTAGTAGTGCTGTACAGCTGAGATACATGAAATCTACAACAAACCAAGACAAATGATAAACCTAAATAAGGAAAAGACTGAATGTTATATTAAATTTAGATATTAAATTTGACAAAACGAGAAAAAAACAAAAATAATCATAATGTTAAGAATAAAATTAAACTAAAAGCAATAGCACAACATCAGTTTGAATTGAAAGGTAAAGAAAGAAGCAGGCTTTTAGACTGGATTTAAAAGCAGCAGTAGAGAGGGAGACCTAATCAAAAGTGAGTGAGAGAGAGAGAGACTGTGCTAGAGCCTTATGACTTAAGGCAGCATCAGAGAGCCTTATGGTTTAAAATGAGAGTGGGCCAGAGAAAAGAGCAGCTGATTGGATGACCAAAGTGACCTTGAGGCAGAGTAAGAGTGAAGGAGATCACAAATACTGTGCCAGTCCATACAGAGCCTTAAATGTCTTATTTTGAAACCTACTTTGCAAATAAGGACGCCACTTTTAGTATATTACCAATATATATAATAAATTCTTTGAATTAAATATTGGCTATAATGCATAATAATTGTGTTCGGGGTGGGCAGATATGGCACTAGATTACCAGAAACACAGAAACAACATGTCAATGGTTGCTGAAGCCTAGCATAAATAACACGTCTCTTTCTGTGGCTTCAAGATTCTGAATAAACAGGAAGCAGAATTAAACATAAAAAGAGAAAATGTAGATAAGTAATGTTTCTACATGATAAACGTTAAATCAAAGGCTGTCAATTAACTGCATAAGCACTCATGTTAAACAATTTGTCAGCTGTCAGAATGAGTGAAAGCCAACTCAGATACACAGCGCCCCAAAGAAACATGCTTTGAGAGACACAGGTTGTCCCAGCTTTCTGCTTCAGTGCTTGTGCTGTTTAAAATCCCAGCCATGGCAGTTTTACATTGTTGCTTTAAGAGGTCTGTGCAGCTAAAGGGTTACGATAATGGAAACGCTGAGGTAGAATCAGAGTGGTGTTAATGAACCTCAGAGGACACAGAAGTGGTATTTAAAAAGAGAAGTAGCACAAAAAAAAAACACATTAGAGAATTCAGAGAAACACATTTTAAGGGGAAGTGCACCTGCATATGAAAATTCTGTCATCACTGAACGTTACATTTAAAATGCATTATTTATACTGAATGAAAGTGGATGGGGATCAAGGACAGTTTTGGTCACCATTCACATAATTTTTCACCATTCATCATTATTTTTGGGTGTACTGTTCCTTTAATTTCTGCTTTGTGTATGTGCGTCTCTAACCTATATATAATCCCCTTGCTGTGGAGAAATATGAGGGCCGATGTGATTTCCGCTGTGTAGAACCTCGCTCTGCTCTCCTCAAACTTTCTGGATTTCTGAATATGAAACATCAGATCCCCTCCATTCACAAACTCCATTACAAAAAACAGACGCTCCTGTGAAAGACCAAAAGGAATCGGGAGAAAGACAAAGTATAATTATCAGACAACATTTAAAACAATAAGAATCATTAACTATAACATCCGCTCCTTACAGGGAGTCTGTTAAACCATCTTTCAACAAACTGAAAATCTATGTGAAAGCCTTGAGAAGATTAATGAGAGAGACGGGGGAGGGGGATGCACAAAGTCTGGGAATCGAGGTCCATCGTTCCTTATCAGTCCAATGGGAAACAAAATTAAAGTTTCAAAGGTTAAATGTTTAAACAACACATTGGCATTATATTATAAGCATTTAGAAAACTACTGATTAGATTTGCCAAAATTTACAAGCAGCAAGAATTTGATCTTTTCAAGTAGAACTGTACTGCTTTGTACTACTGTACTGTACTCTTACTCTGAATGTTTTAACAGAAAACTCAATAAGAGACTGGTCTGCCAGGCTGATTGTTTTTTAATTTGTCTGTTAAAAATTGTGTATTTCAAAATAAACAGCACATAAAACAGAACAAACTTAAAGATTTAAGACTTAAAGACTAAATGCCCCAAGTCTGGTTACATAAGACAAATGAAACGCTCGCAACAGAAAAGACTGTACCAAACCATAGATTATTTTTTTAATTAAAAGCCCATCCACTAATGACCAAACCCATTACACACGAACACACACATACACACAGCAACAATCCCACATGCCACAAGGCCTCTGTAACCATTGATTTGTAAAGACACACTGATATAACCTGGACCTGGAGGGTCATGTGAGGGCTTTATATCCTGCTCACATGTAGATGATTTAATGATTTAATGTAAATGATTGTGTGTCAGAACAACCACAGACAAACTAATTAATAAATTCTCCTTTTATTAATTATTCTCCACCCGCACATGTGTGCACGTGACTGCGAGACCTTGAGGAGGTGCCTGCGTGTACGTGGTCGCATGGTCTCTGCAGTAATAAATCCAGGTCACATGTCTACAGTATATTTCACATTAAAAACACTAGCCTTGCAGTATGAATACATACACTGCAGTGTTAATTAAGCTTGTTTGATTCTAAATGCTTCTACGCTTGTATGTGCTGATCTCTGATTTAAGCTATTTTACAGGCTTTAAGCAAAACAAACATACAGATTATGGCTAACCTCTTAGACCATACAGAGGGAAAAAAAAAACAAAGATGCAGGAAATCCAAATGTGAAACATAACCCTGATAAATACACATTGATGAAGCTCAACCCGGACTTAATTCTCTACTGCCCCCTACTGATGACTCTTTAAACTACAACATCAGTGCACAGGTATGCATGAGTTTGCTGCTTTTCATACTGCATACTGTAAATGTATGGTTCTATGGTACTAAGGTTAGCACATGTGAAGTCCTATAATTAATAAATTGAAATGAATTAAAACGTGCGTGTGTCTCACCGGTGTCTGGAAGCAGCAATAAAGCTGAGTGAGGTAAGGATGAGAGGAAGCGAGGGATAACACACGTTTTTCTGTCATGGTACACTCCACATCATCATCCTGCAGAATGATGTCTTTCTTCAGAACCTTCACTGCAAACACCTGATCAGTTCCATTTAACCGGACCAGCATCACCTGTGAACACAACACAAGCAGTGTAAATGTTTCTTCATTTTACACATTACTAGCCTAGTCACACTCAGACCAAGTCCAAATGTATGCAGTGTTTTTCAAAAAAAAAAATAAACTAGTCATGTGTTAGCTTTTGGGTCTATTGCATAAAAGCAAGTGAATGAGTAAAAGGCATATCAATCTCATGCCACTTTTAAAGATGCAATCTGTAACTTTTGCCTCTCTATCACCATTTCTGTTTGAAACAAAAAATTGCAGTACATATTTTCATTGTCATGTACTTGCTCAGTAATTGATTTTTGTTGATTTTGAACGCAAAAAGTTACGGACTGCAGCTTTAATGAGTGTCTAATTTGTGGGAATTGTTTTGCAAGAGTATTTCAAACTTTGTGATGTTCATTCAAATTTAACCAGGTGCGAGCAGGAATAATCTTAAATTTACAGACCTTGCCAAAGCTGCCTTTCCCCAACACCTGCAGGAGCGAGAAATCTGACATTCCCAACTTACGACTCGTCTCATTCTTAGATTCCCTTCGATCTCCTCTCACACTAAACATCCGGGAATGAGTGTCTATACCTGCAAGACCCTGAAGAGAAACAGTTCTTCTATCAGTCAAAGAGTTCTACTACAGATTTTTCTTTCTTTCATCAAACTTTTGTTCATTATAACTGTTACTCTATCTTTCACGTTTTCTGTATAATTCCATACTGGGTTTTCCCATCAAACTATCATTTATGTATTGATATGAAAAATCATAAATGTATTTACAATGCCAAGAAGCATTCTGTAATGCTAATAAAGCAAATTAAATTTAAGGTGATAGAGATACACACTCACAGACAGAACAGATTTTTCACTTTCAGCACAGCACTGTATTACTATAAATTTACTGTACCATTGAGTTGCGTTTGGTCATGCCTCCTGGCTGAAGGCCCATCTCTGCCAGTTTATTGGCCAGTTCTACATTGTTGACTCCACAGTTTGGTGCAACGTTTCCCTTACACCGAATATGGACGTTCATCTTACATACTACAATCATACAAACACCAAACTCAGGATAAGCAACACAACACGGCAGTGATTATATGAACAGATGGATTACTGATGAATGGGAGAAGAAAAAGAAATACTTTGGCAGTGTAGTCCTTGCCGTACGAGGCCCCACAGCAAAGAGCCACAGTGATCACAGAATGTAGGAACCTTATAATTGTGGATGCTGAATTTGTGGGGAACGTTTATGCTGAACCCCTGATTTGTTGTCTGCAAAGAAACAAAACAAGTAAAAATTGAGGCAGTTCCTTTGTTGACCAGCAGGTGGAGCCGAGTTTATTAGTATGAAGGTCAGAACTCGGTTTACTACATTCACTGCAAAAAAACATTTACTCAGGTTACAGAGAAAACAAAGTGCGAAAACAGGGAGGGCAGGTTTTCTGAAACTGTGGGGGCAAAATTACCAAATTACCAAACACGACCCCCGTAAGGCCTGAACAGCTAAACCTGATCAAATCTTCTTGTGACAATCCCCAGAGTGATTTGAAAATGAATGAATAAAGTTGAGTTTTAAGGTTATTGTAATGTGTGTGTGTTACCTGTTCCTTGGCAGGTTTTTTCATGCGTGGACAGACTGTGACCACAAACTGATGACATCTTTTGTGTACCACGCAGGTGCACACTGATACACACACAAATATAGACATTTACAATCCAGATCACAATGAGTTTATAAACACAGAAAATGAGATACTTACTAATATAAAAACAGAATATCATCTTACCTTGACATTGGTAGCCCTGTTTTCCAAAAACACCCCTAAAACACACACACAAATACAGAGAAATCATCACTTACACATTTACAGTCACTCAATCTGCATTTTTTCAACCCAGATCTTGAATCAGTACAGCACATTATTCTGCCTATGCAGAATAAAAAAGTGTTAAAAATGTGCTAATTCAATTAAAGGTAAGATAGGCAGTTTTGAAGAGGTTTAAAATTGCAAGATAGCTTTGAAAGCATCCCACCCTCCCTTCAGAGCGATATCCAAAGCCACACCTCCTCCAAAAGTGCACAGAGGTATGCAAATACATAGTCTGACAGGCAAGCAGGACATACTATCATTGCATTCGGACAAACATTTCATGGCCCTGTGGCTTCCATGCACAATACAAAAATAAATACATTTAGACCACTTTACTTAGTGATTGCTATCAGAATGTAAAGAGACTTTCAACCAGCATAACAAAAAATTGCTTCTGGAAAAGATCGCCTACCCTGCCTTTAGGTTAAGTTTAAGTTTTAAAGAACTGCACTACCATATAAACTCTTTGCAGTGGAAACAGAATGTTGGCTGCTTCAGGAAGGTGGACATAAACTTGTGTCCATTAACTTGGTGGATTTTCCTTCGAACTGCCTGTTGCCGTTTTCGATTAAACTCCTTATATGGTTGCGTCTTTCCTTCAGCATCGTCTACACATAAAGAGACATCAGAAACATACAGTTAGAGCTTTGGTCATTTTAAAAGCAGTCAAATCATGTTTGGTAAACCACATACCCAGAGCTCTATGTGAGAGTTAGATTTAGGAGTAGGTTAGAGGACAGAAAATATCATTGGCCTAGTGTCAGTGAAGAAACCTGCATGTCTGGGGAAAAGTCATCGAATAAGCCCCCCGTTTGTTTGTTTAATTAGATCTGGTCTTTTCTCCGCAGGTCTAACCACAGGCATTTAAAGGAAGCATGCTTTCACACCCCCCACAGTAGATGTGGGTATGTGCATATCTCACAATTCACACATAAATTACTGTGACAGATTCAGACCAGAAAACTGTGACTCTGAAACTGTGACTCTGACCTTGCTTGTGTCAGCGGGCCACTTCAACATTCATTTTATTGACTAAATAAAGAAAATATATCAACATCTAAACAACAAGGAGACATATATGAAGTGTTTTTCCTTATACTATGTGTCATGTCCGACCACACCCAAAAAGAAATATTGCTTTAAAAAAGCAATACAGCGGAAAAAAGATACAGAGAGAAAGAGGTCAAGAAAACATGACAGAGGGACTTACCATGTTTAAATGAGCCTGTGAGAGTAACCAGGATGTAGACTTTACCCTCAGGTTCAAGATCAACCTGAAATACACACAGGGACGTTAAAAAAAAGAGAAAGATACTTTCCTCAATTCATTAGCTACTGGGGCAAATTACCACAATGATGATTGTACACTACAAGTTGTTTAATTACATATTATTTATTATCTTTACTATTTTCAACATTTTAAAATAATTTTTGATGTCTGATGAATAGTCCGACATCTGATGAAGGCCTGAAGAAGACCAAAACATCAATGCTTTTAAAACAAATAAAGTATGTTGAGTGAGTGTTAAAGCTGCAATACGTAACTTTTTTTTGGTTAAAAACAAACAAAACCAGTTACTGAGCAAGTACATAACAGATAAGTGTTCAAAACGCTCCCCTTACCTCGATTCACATTAAGTTTATAGTAATGATTTCTAATTTGAGCTGTCCAGTGGGATTTTTAAGAAAATGTCAGTTTGGTTTTGTTTGACTTTAACATACGCAATGAAAAGCACATAAAGTAACTTGCAATTTTATGTTTCAAACAGAGATGGCGATATGGAAGCTTTGAGAGTAATAATGATGTCATCAAAACACAAATAGGGGTATTTGGGAAAATAATGCAGCAAATAAAACATGTTCAATTAAAACTGAATTTTAGATTCTTCAAAGTAGCTATTGCTGGCCTAGATTACAACTCTGAGCACCAAGAATTCTGTCAACCAATTTTAAGAGATGCCACCTGCGATCATTATAAAACAATAAAGAAAGAATTCCAAGTAGGCTTCACTATTTGACCCAACCAAAAATGTCACCTGTGACAAACACAACCAATCATATAATCACTTACTGAGCTGGTCTTGCTAAACTTTCACATAACAGTTTAGATAAGATCAGGCAGAAGTGTAATAAAATGACATTAGTTTTAATATAGAGCAAAAAGGAGAAGAGTGAGAAATGGAAAGACCCAGAAATGGAAACTAAAAACCCTGAGGGGTAAAGGGGGCGTTTATGAACCTGTGGTAAACTCTAGTTTGTAGAACAGCAATGCTGTGGGCGTGTGTAGACGTGCATGTGATACATAACTGAACTTGTGTGTGTGCGCACATTGTAACATATTCATAGGTTAAAATTGATCATTTTTAATACATAAATGTTAAAATAAATGTTAAATCTTAAGTTTTCTAACATACGTTTGATGATGTTTTTAATAGCACTGGGAAGTACAATACAAACCACATCACAAGTAGCTCAGAACAGATATTCACCAAATTAAACTAATTTTAGGTGAACACAGATTGGAATGATTAACATGGTCAAGGCATGTTATAAGATTTAGTCTATTATAAGTGTCTGTAAACAGATATACAGATAAACATCTGACATGAGCAGCCAACTGATGGTTAATTGTTCTAAGATGAGCACTGCATCCCTGATATCACATATATTGCCTATGTAAAATCTCAGTGGACTACACAATTCTTTAACCACACAACCCTGCGTTAAAAACTTAACAGAATTAAACTAGCTTTGTTCGAATGCAAGAATGCATCCTGTGAGAATAGCTTCTTATAGAAAGGCCCGGTTTCACAGACAAACCTTAAGCCTAGTCCCAAACTAAAATGCATGTTTGAGCTGTCTTAACTGAAATCAGTCTTAAATTACACCAACATATTTTAAAATACATCAGGGCCATTGGTGAATCTCTGTTATTATTATTAAAAGAGCAATAGTCATAATAAACTATAAAAATAAAAACAGAAATAAAAAAATAAAATGTACATGAAAGAAAAACCTTTAATAAAACTCTTAGATTCATAGAAGAACACTTTCTCTTTAGAGTCTTGTAGGTATAGACACTCATTCCTGGATGTTGAGTGTGAGAGGAGATTGAGGGGAATCTAAGGAAGAGACGAGTCAAAAGTTGGGAATGTCATTTCTCGCTCCTGTTGGGAAAGGCAGCTTTGGCAAGGTCTGTAAATTTAGGATTATTTCTACTCAGACCTTGTTGAATTTGAATGAACATCACAAAGTTTGAAATCCTCACAAATTTGACATTTTGAAGATATAAGGATGATGCTAAAAACATAAGACACAGTTCATAGAATTATTCTGCACCCATCTTTTTCTGTGGTGACCCTGCAGCTATTACGCAGAAAGGAGTCCATTTTTAAAACGTGATTTTAACCACTTCTCTAAAACTTTATTTGTTTGTCCCTCTTTCTTTCTCTCTCATACACACATTCAGCTATTTTCAGGCGTGTCCAAGTGATGTCCAAATAAGCTAATTCACATGGACTGTCAGAGTGTGTGTATCGCACTGCCTCATCTCCAACATTACGCACGTTTGATGTCAGCTTCACACACTGATATAACACAACATGTACTGCTGGATTCCTAGAGGCAGTTTCCATGTAGGAAACAAGCTTATACAAACACATACATGCAAAGGTGCATGAGTTTCCTGCAAGTTTCCTGCAATATTGTGCTGGCGGCGCAATATTAATTAGCGGTTATGTGACCTACAACTACTACAGAAGTAACACAGTACAATTTTTCTGTGATTTTCTTTTATGTAAGTAAATGGGTAGTTTACATTAAATTTTAAACAGCAAGAGTGGTTCACTGGAGTATAACAGGCTATGCTTCATTTTGTTTTACTATTTTATGCAACATTTTGCATAATAATCATGCATACAATTTTTATATGATGTCATATTAATGTATGTCCACGTTATTTGTCAAATATCCATTAAATTTTACATTTATTCAATTAGGAGATTCTTTTATCCAATACAAGAAAGCATTTAACATTTTGCCCTAAGAATCAACAAACTTAGTCTGCAAAGCTACATTTACAAGAAGGAATTGTTCTGAGAAACAGAAGAGGTGGAGAGTCTTAGAGAGTGATCTGGTACCGTGTTGTGAGGGAACAATCAGACGTGGCTCGTATCCACATCAATAACAAGACAAATGCTTAAATTTGTTAGTGCGTGTAAGAATTAGACAACTGGTCATCCTGAAACACCAGTCTCTGAGCAGAGACTTTCTGGGAAAAGAGAACTAATATCACTCTGGCTGAATACAAAGGGTTATGAGAAGACGTTCACTACTTGTGAGTCAAAGCAGAAGCATGTGTGTGCATGAGAGAGAGAGAGAGAGAGAGAGAGAGAGAGAGAGAGAGAGAGAGAGAGAGAGAGAGAGAGAGAGAGAGAGAGAGAGAGAGAGAGAGAGAGAGAGAGAGAGAGAGAGAGATAAGCAGATAAGCTTACAGAGAGTCAGTCAAGGTGATTAAAATGAACTGAAGAATCTGACACAAAACGACATGACTGTTTTAATACGAATAGAAAGTATGCTCTCATAAAGGTAGTTAAGGTAATATGCCAAATATAGTCTCCTAAAGGTAAAATTATGTGCGATGCATGGAAATTGTGTCAGATGTTCAGACCACAAAAGATACTAAACCACAGAGCAAGATGTTTCTGTTGGTGTCTGCTGCCGCTTGTCTACACACAGACAAAGAAAATAGAAGTCAGACTTCAAGTCCAGGCTGTGATGACTGACTTTGCACTAAAGCCCCTACTTCCTGTGCTTAACCACTGACTGTGCATCAGCTTCGCTATGTATAGGTTTTCATCTGTGTCTAGTGCTGCAGTCAAAGATCTGATTCTAGATCAGAAAGCAATGCACTGATGGACTCGCAGGCGTACGTGTGAAGCCACATAGTTAGAATGATAACACATCATTTTACTGCAGTCCTTCTGGTCAGATTCAGAGGACACACTGTATGAAACAAAACACAATAAAAAGACAAAAAACATCATAACAGAACAAAATGTAATACTAAGCCACGACACAACACAACAGAACTATCTCTGGTATCTAAATGCATATCAGTAACTCGAAAATGAAAAACAATACAGTGCTTTTTTAATTAATATTAGATAAATTCAATTATGTTTCTGGTCTCAGCATGTGAAACTTTTCTACACTCACATTATACCACCAGGTGCTTAAAACGTCCTTATTTAAGGTTACCCAACAGTCCCAACTCAAGACCACCTGCACTTGCTCATTGTATGACACAGAGCAAGCATACCATCTTAGTCATTAAGTTTTCTTTACTGTAGGAATTACAGCATACCAAGATCACATTTGGTCATTTCAGATCTACACCAAACGAAAGCAACTTTCAGCTGGCAAGCAAAGCTCTCACCACTTTGGGTAAAAATACCATTTCCGATCTGCCATTACAAACAGAATGGGGGTCACCAACACAAACGTTGCTTACCCATCCTTCAAAAGACTCCTCTGTGTTTGTATTCTTCATCAGATCATCAAACTGGATGGTACAGTTGGCCACAAAGTCATCGTACCCGATCGGGGCATCGTGAAAAACAGCCAGCTCTACCTGCTTGCCGTTGTTCACGTTAACGCAAAACTCCTCGTTGTAGGTGGGCATGTTGGTTTTCTGCTTGGTGTGGGTCTGTCCGATCTTGTACTCGTCCACTTTCACTACGATGTACGGATCCAGAGTCTGGTTCGCCTTGTTGAACATCACGGCGTGGCGCATAGCGGTGGTCGTGGGTTTGAGGTCCACCGCCTCGCCGATGCGCAACTTCAGATACCCGTTAAACTTCATTGCGCCTTTTGAAGTCGAGCCTTACTAGATCTAAGCCTAACTAAAGCAGATCATTGTACCAACTAATACGCAAAGTTTAAAACGCGCAAATGCACAACACGTTCCGCATCTAGAAAACAAACGCACTGTAATAAATAATAACGCGAATTGCTATTACACGCCGAGAGTTGCGTCTGCGTCCCAAACTGCGCCGCAGGTGTTGAGGGCAGGTACCGACTGACCGTACAGGCCACCGTACGATAAAAGCCCTTCAGTCCGTGCAAAACAACAACAACAAAAAACAATAAAGGTAACACACGGTCGTGCTGGACAGACGCAAAAACAAGGCGCTGTTTTAAACACCTGCTTTGCGGAAGAAATGAAGCGGCTGCGCAGAAAAGGGAAGTGAAGGTGTTTACGCCTCATTACGCTCCCCCCTTCCCCCTCCAGAGACTCAGTCACAAAAATAAAGGTTTATCTCTTTATATGATTGTTTTATCTGTAAAGGAAAAGTGGTGACTATTCAGTTTAGACACATACTGTCTCAAGATCAGACCGGTCTCTCTCTCTCTCTCTCTCTCTCTCTCTCTCTCTCTCTATATATATATATATATGTGATGGTTCCACGGTGTTACAGAAGGTACAGTTTGTCTATCTAGCAAATCAATGCGTGCACCATGTCTGAAATACCAGCGTATGAAAATAGTTTGGCTGGGAAATTAAAACCCCGCACCTGCGTATTGTAAAAGCGTGGCCACACCGCCCCCTCCCGGCAGGGGTTAATTATTGTGTGCTGTAGCTGCACTCCGTCATTTATTTATTAAAATCAACAAAAATCACTTATTGAGTAAATGCATAACAGATAAGTTTTCAGAACGGTCTCCTTTCCTCGATTCCCAATGGTAAACCTATAATAGTCGCTCATAATTTCAGCTGTCGGACAATTACGGAGTACGTACTATAATACAATACAATACAATACAATACAATAATGCAATGCAATGCAATACAATACAATACAATAATGCAATGCAATGCAATGCAATACAATACAATACAATATGCAATGCAATGCAATGCAATACAATACAATAATACAATACAATGCAATACAATACAATACAATACAATAATAATACAATAAGCAATACAATGCAATGCAATGCAATACAATACAATACAATACAATACAATACAATACAATACAATAATACAATACAATACAATACAATACAATACAATACAATACAATAATGCAATACAATACAATACAATACAATACAATACAATACAATACAATACAATACAATAATGCAATGCAATACAATACAATACAATACAATACAATACAATACAATAATGCAATGCAATACAATACAATACAATACAATACAATAATGCAATGCAATGCAATACAATACAATACAATAATGCAATACAATACAATGCAATACAATACAATATAAAAACTGCAGTGTTAACTGCACTTTGTTTTGTACACAGCTGGATGCTGGAACATTAAGCCAGAGCAATAGGTTTGGTTCTCTGATACTCACACGGGTTAAGTGCGCGCGTGTGCGGGCTCTGATCGAGTCAGCCCAGTTGATCCATAAAGCCAAGGGATGAAAAGCTTACTGGTGTCTGAAGTGACTTTTGACCTCTGTCTATTGCTTTCTCAGCTGGTGTCAATTCAAAATGGAGCCTCCAAACACTCATCCCCGTCTGGTGTCAGTGTTCAGAGAGAAAACAGAGATAAGAGGTTATGGTAATGTTGTAATGAAGATCCGGCAGAGGTGTTGGCTTTCGAGGGTAACATCAATAATTGCCAGCAGGGGGCGGTCATGCTCAGCTTTACTGCGGCTTATGGTTTGTCAACCAAACTTTTACAACTGCACAGGTTCAGCGCACTTACGGAATGCTTTGTAGTGCATACTCATAAGTACTATACCTTTAAGGGCACTGTACAGGGAGCAGAGTTTTTATACTGAAAAAATCAGTTTGGGTAGCCCGTGCTATGCTGTGTGTATGTGTTTAGGACACAACCAATGAGGTTTTAAGCATAGTGTTTGTATGATGTGTGTGTGTAGTCTCTGGTGCCTGGTGACATCATCATACCATAAACAATACTCAAACTCACACAAATACTCAAACATGCGCCAACCCACCAAAGCTTAAAACAGCTCGTGAATCTCGTTCAGCTCTCATATGCAATCACACAGGAGGGACTTTGAAATGGCTCCCAGATCTCCCATTTAATCGCACAGTGTTGCGCTTACACTTACTGAACTGTTGTTTCACCATGTCAGGGGTGTGTGCCCTGGTGAGATGGGGTTGAGGTATTTATGAGTAAAGGGCCAGTATGTGTGTGTGTGTGCGGTGGCTGGTATTACTCATTGTTTGGGAATGACAACAGCTGCTGCAGGGGGACATAAAAAAGAAAAAGAAAAATCAGAGTGAAAAAGACAGAGTGAATGATGGAGTGAGTGTTTGGGGAGCTGAGCTGAAAAAAGGAGACACAGCAGAGTGGACAGAAAAGTGCTTTAAAGCCAAAGAGAAAGTGTGTGACATGGGGCAGGGTGTGTGTGTGTGTGTGTGTGAAATGAACTCCAGATGTGATGTGGGCTCGGTTGAGATCAGTCATCAGAGCACAATGAGAAGTTCATAAGACAGAGAAGATGAGAATCTCAGAGCACAGTGCAATGTCGGAAATGAGATAGGAAACCGTGTGAGATTGGGTTAGGGCTGCCGCTGAATTTCAAGAGGACAGGGACATAATATTTTGGGTCAGTCCCCTATTTAACTACAGAGGAGCATAGTGGGCCCAGTTCACAGGACCTGGGGCAGTATTCCCAGAGGAAGGCCCTGCATTGTGTGTTTATTGCAGTCCTTACTCCTTTTAACAGAGTCTTCAGAATGGTTTACTGAACGTCTTTGACAGTGAGCATGATTAGTGATGGAGCATGAAAATCGATTCAGGAGGAAGGTGAAGAACAGAGATGCAGGAAGAAAGAAAAGCAGATGTTACTATGGAAGGACCAATCAGCATGAAAAGAAATCGGAGAGACATACAGCAAAATCACCTCCTGTAGGCAGCAGCTAACAGTCAGCAGATGTTTCTGCTGGATAAAGGATGTGCAAATATGGACTGTGGTCTAAAGGTAGAGACATCTGAAATCAGGCCAAAAGGAGACAGATTTATTCTATTCTGTTACTTAAGGGTGCAGCATGTCTAACGTTCTTCTCATTTAAATTCAGCATGAAGTGTTGTTTATAAAGCCCTATCCCCAATGGATCCAAGTTTACCTTGAATGCCAAGACATGACATTTGCATGTCTTCTCTCACTTATTCACTTACCCACAAACACTTTAAAGCAAATGTGTGAATTTTACAATATGTCCAGATATTAAATTATTTTAGAATTAGAAAATAAATTAGAACCTTTTGTTCTAATTGTTATTGTCATAACAATTAAGTGTGCTTAAGTGAATTTTTTTTTATTATGGTAATGTTAGTACAGTAATGACAATCCGATTCATTTTTAAGAATAATAAGAATCACAAAAAAGCTCAGAGCCCCCCCCCCCCATATTTGCATATGCAAATATGCATTTATGATAATTTCCTATTTCCATGTTAGTGTGAACTTGTGAAACAAAAGTTGTAATAATAGATGCATTACGGTTGGGAAGAACTGTGATTGTCATGAAAACTGCAAACAACCACACAAAGCAGGTATGTACACCTCTTACCTGCAACCCAACATACTGTGTCTGAAATCTTACAGTTAGAAGATGCTGTGTCCAAAGCAACCTACAGTGCATTCAAGGTATTCAATTTATCAATTTATATATTTTAGTACGTTTCCCTGGGAATCAAACCTTGAAATAACCTTTGCGCTGATACCCCAATACTCTACCAACTGAGCTACAGAAACACCAATCTTACCTCAAACTGCACATTGAGAGAACATCTAACATCTTAATGAAAATTTGCTTTAATTGCACAGCTCAGAAATATCACAAGTACTACATTTAACCAAGCAATTATGTGAGTGTATTGTGAACTGCATTACTTTAGGCAGTCTCTCAAGCTAATGCAGCATATTAGAAACAGCAGGAGAGAGCAAAGGCCAAAGACTACACACACACACACACACACACACACACACACACACACACACACACACACACACACACACACACACACACACACACACACACACACACACACACACACCCACACACACACACACACACACACACACACCATTTGTTTTCCATTATCTGACATACAGAGAACCTTCTGTCCAAATCAATGAAGAAAAATCAGTCTTACACACAAACCAATAAAAACACACACTAAAGCCTGGATCTGTTATACTAAACATGGATCACACACTCTTCTATTCCAGATGCCACAACACGATTCAGGAATGCCAATGAAAAAAACACCTTGAATAGTTTCTTCTCTTTATTTATTCAGTTCAACATAAAATATCTCTGTGATAATCAGTGTAGCAGTGTTTAAAAACATCACTATTCAAGATGTTTTGATGAGTATTCCAAGTGAACAATCCAAGAAAAATGCTTTCTAAATGGAAATCATCTTTGGAAAATCTTTGGAACGTTACACAGAAATTTTTTCATAAATGGAATCTGCATAAACACACTTATTTGACATTTGAAGGCAGTGGCACCATCTTTAAAAATGTGTCAGTCCAACAGATATCTTGATCCGTTAACAAACATCTGCACAACTTAGATATTACAAATATTTAATTTACAGAAAGTAATCAGCAGCAACTTCTTCATTTATTGGTCCCATGTTCTTCCAGCACCTGTCATGTCTCATTCAAACTCTGCTCTATCATTTAAACATTCCATTATTATGCATTTTAGTGCTCTTTTGGATTTGTCACATAATAGATTTGATTGTGCCATTGTCCTTTACATTGTTTAGTATTTAAGTGCTAAGTATTAACGATTTGCCTCATCTAAATAAAACTCCATGAAAGAGGCTTCCTGAAGCAGTATATGATGTATAAGGAGTCTTGACTGATGTGCAACCTATAAAATAAGGTTCCTCCTCAAAGGTCAAAGGTCAGGGACCTTGAACCCAGGAGACAATGATGACACACAGACTCAGCACGCCCACAATTAGGCCAACCACCAACAGAAAGATAGCCTAGAGAGAGAGAGAGAGAGAGAGAAGAGAAAGAGAGAGAGAGAGAGATTGTTGGATGCTTATAGAAAGATGCAACAATCAACAATCAAATTCTTGAAATTCACTCAGAACCAACAGTCGGGTGCAAAACAAGTGTATGTAGTCATGGGTGGGTGTGTAGTGTAAGGTGCAGGTGAAAAGAATTTACATACTCCTGCTGAATTGAGAGATCCGATTGGTTCAGAGCGGATTCTCAAATAGAACATTCCCGGATACACAAACAACAAACACGTGGATGTCGTAGAGCCTGGAAACACAAAGACAACAGTTGGCAGATACATGCACATAAAGCATCTGAATTCCAAAGTAAAGCACAAACAGAGCTGTGGACACACACTCACCAACAACACCGAACACATTCCTAATGTCAGGGACAAAGATGGCGAGCAACAACACAAGAGTGAGGATGAAAAAACAGGAAAGAGAGTGAGAGAGCCAAGTGAACTCTCTCTCTCCTCTACATAACATCAAGAACGACTTGCGAGCCTGACAAAGAGAACAAGACAGAGAGAGGTTGTGTTGAGCTGAACATTGGCATAAATAAGAACGTATAGGAATTCAAAACCTGTTGATAAACTTACTGGGAAGTGAATGAGGGGCACAGTGAGCAAGACAGCCAACAGAATGGCAAGACGCACGGACATCACCAAAACATCCCGTGGTAGGTAGATGTCGTATCCTAGCAACAGCTCTGACTCCACATGGGCTGTGAATAAGGGACTTTACATCAGATCAATCCATTTATCTTGGTCATTTATAGATTGATTTAGAGTTTGAGAATAATCAAGAGTTTGGGAATAAAACATAAGAGTATAGAATTTATGCCAGGGGTGAACCTAAATTTACACAAAAAATGGAGACAAATCTCAGTGCATTCTGGGATACAGTATTCCATGCAGTACAAAGTTCTATACTGCACATTATGGCAAACACAGCATTCCAGGTATAAAGAAAATCAGCATATGCAAACAAATACTGTACTCATCATAAATAATAAGCACAGGTAGCAGAGTGTTTTTCGTTTGTGTTTAAACTTGGAACTAAAGGAACTATTTGTAATTTGGGCATCTTTTTATGTAGCAACTTTCCTACCATAGAAGGTGAGGTAGCCAAAAAGGGAAGATATCAGGTAAAGCACGAAACTAAGAAAGATGCTGACATTCGCCACATTCTGCATTCTCTGTTTAGTGGGCCTGAAACACACACACATACAGTTATAGACTAAAAATATATACAGTATATATAAACTATATAAGGCTATATGACAGCAAGGCTATATTTTATGTGGCAAACAGACAGAAAAAACAACCCGAGCACACTGACCTGTGTAACTCACAGTAAATAGGTAAAACCGCAGTATGGCACAGGAAGGAGAAAGCCATTGTGGGGATGGCATAAGCACTCTGCAGCACACAGACACAGTTATTTCTCACCCTCCTGCTAAGTGTATGGTTATGCTATAATATTACAACTAATATTTGTGTTTCTAATAGTCCTGCATGGCAGTCTTTCAATCAAAACATCTCTCCTTTCTATGTAAAACACACTCACCTTACTAGAGATCACAAACAGCTGTGGGGTGCATTCAGAGGTATTTAAGATCTATGGGAAGACAAACAGAATGCCTAAAATGATCGATGGGCACAAAATCAGGATTGCAATAAGATGAAAAGTTACGCAAAATGATTTCTGACATTTGCACCAACTATGCAAACTGCATCATGTAAGCTGAATATCAGCACACCATCCCCATACAGTTTAAAGAAATGAAGGCTTTGACTTCTGGCTAAAGGGGTTCAGAGGTCACTTCCCTTATTAAGGCAGAGCTACGTCCTGCCAAGAAGGCTGAATCCAATTAAACGGCATAGAATATCTGTCTGTTATTTGTTAAAGATGAATGGCTGTATTGGCTATTAACAGTTCAACTCCTACATAAACATCCCTGTGGCCTGTATGTTGTGATGATGATGAAGTTATACAGAGTTCTAGACGAGTGGTACTGTATTGTTGTGGAGCTGCTGGAATCATGTTTTGAATAGAGATCTGAGATGTTTTGACATGCAGTTCAGTGGTGTGAAGGTGTGTGTGTGGTCTTTACCAGGCTCACAGTGGAGTTGACTGGAAGTGGGCAGGGAATGGACCATTTTTTCACCACCACCTGTGAGAGAGAACAAAACATCAGCACATGAGTGACAGAGAGAAAGAGAGGAGAGACAGAGAACTTACCACTACAGCAAAAAACAACATGAAAAAGAATGCAAGACTGCTAGTGTATCCCAGGAAACCTGAGGACAAGATAAACAAAGTGTTTACAAATACACCAGAGACACACTCTCAAACCCAAACATATACAGAATAACACTCTGAAACTAAATAATACTCACCAATCTTTGGTAGCAGAGCCAATGGTAACACCACAATTAAAGTGACTAAAATCAACAGTGTAACTCCATTCTCATACCACTTCCTAAAGTCCAAGAAGAGAGAAATATTACAGGGACAAGCTTGGTGATATGTCCCATCCAAACTTCCTGCTTCAAGAGGAAATTTGTCAACACAGAATAACAAGCCTTTTCATGGGGTCTTAAATCTACAGATGTGTTAACAATTACCTTTTCTATAATCAAGCCCTCAAACACTCACCTGTGTCTCTAATTTGACACATTTGAGGTTGAATCTTTAACAGTTATACATGTGTGTGATCTACAGCTGGGCTGCGTTTCTCCAAAGCACCGTAAGGCTAAGTAGATCTACAGCCCAGTTGATCCACTTGCAGAAATGAAGATAAATTGCTTTACTGAAAGAAAAATGTTATTTTACGGTAAATGACTAAACCTTCAAGCGTTTACACTGCGGCAGGGTTGTGATTTTTCCTGCTCTCAGAGATGGGGCTGTGATGTTTGTGTGTGTGTGTGTGTGTGCATGTCTGGTCACAGTAATTGTGCTGTGAAGGGATCTTGGGCAGGCATGACTCTCCTTGGGCGTAACGTGTGTGAGGTTTACGCGAGAAGACCTGTAATGCAAAACAGCTGTGCGAGGACGGGGCACAGTCGAACCACAGCTCAGCACAGCGGCTAATAAGATAAAGACTGTTACATTCTTTACCCTGGAATACTTTTACTTTTCCTTTTTCGGAAAATTCTTTAAAAATGGAGAAACAAGGAGTAAATGTGTCCTTTTTCCGGAACTGTTCTGTGTATAGATTTTCCAGCAAATTCTTATGTCGTATCTTTCAGTATTCCCACATGGCAATGACTTCAAATTTCACATTTAAAGTGACAGTTCACATGACAATAAAAATGATGTCATCATAACATCACCCTCATTTTATAACTTTATTTACCAACCGTTATGGTAGGGTTTGGGTTTGTTGGTTTGACTTTGTTAAATTTTGACTTTTTCTGTCAAACTAACAAAGTCTGACAGAAAAAAAAGTTTGACACAAAAAGGTTTTTTTAATTTGTTAATCTAGAAACATGTATATGAACTTTTAGTTAAACCAAAAAAAAATTACTTGATGCTGGAAACTTTCATTGTGGTTATTTAAAAGAACGTGGTAAGTACAACATAACTTATTTACCCAGAAGCCTCTGATGCCAGGAAGCTGGTTATGGCAGCAGGCATTTCTGACTTTAAGATGAACAAGTAGGTAGACATGGCTAAAGAGAAAGACAGAGAGAAACACATTACACATACACACTTCACAGCACCTTACAGCACACTATAGACCTTACTACACAAACACACACATCAATCCACTCTGATAAAACCAACACAGTTCCACTGACAGTGACATAGATGATTCCAAATCGAGAACAGTGCTGCGGTCATTATACAAGCACTGAACTCACACTAACATGCCAACGAGACAGAAAAATTAATAACACATCTGTAGTCACACACACTTAAACACTAATAATTAACACACTGCTGATGACACGACTGCCTTGAACCGTGACAAAATAGCTGACAGCAGACAAAACACTTCTTATGCATAAAGCAAACACAATTGCAGATTACAAAAGCTGCTGTTCTGAAGACAAACACACAGAATACTCACTACTGTTTATACAGCCAGCAGTGTAGAGAGACAGGAAAGCCAGAAAGAGAGAGATTTTTATTTTTTACTATGATTAATTTAACACTATTTTGTATTGTATTGATTAATAAACTATTGTTTGCAGCTAATTGTTTTCCAATACTAACTGCTTAGATGACAGAAATTAACATTTACATGTCCTGACAATAAAGTAGACTCAGGCTAAGAAAAAGAAGAGAGAGAGAGATGAGACAGATCTGAGAAACTGCTTTAGGCTGTGTAATAACAGTGGCTAACTGTGCTGAACCTTTAAACACCTGTATGCTTCTCTCTCACATACACGCAAACAAATGAACTTAATATCAGATAACTAAATATTAAATATTTCATTAATACCAATAACATTCTCAACACAATTATTAAGATTTTGATGGTGAGCTAACATGAAATTTACAATATAAACAAAAAAAACAGTATACAAAATAGACATAAACGGCAAAGCCTCACCTCCAATATTCTGAATCAGAATAGTACAGGCCACCAAGACCTTGGGTGAAAATAATAAAGAATTTTCATATTACTAATAGAACATTACATTGCATTATTTGTACTCTACTACAGGTAATCGTTAAAGGCAAACAACAGAAAAAAAACTGCAGATCTTGCTTGACATACTGGACATTAGATCTTTGATATTAACTGACCTTGCCAGGTCTGTTGAAGGCTTTCTCTCCAAGACCTTCATATGAGCTGATGCCTAACACACACACACACACACACACACACACACACACACACACACACACACATTATAAATTGTTATATTATGCCAATTTTTTTAAGTGTTAGAAATTACCCCAATTCCACAGTCTTTCAGAGATTAATTTCCACATTTGTGACACAGTATTTAGCACTTATGGTAACAGAGTATTTAAAGTGAACATGAGTGATTTGAGTTATGAAGGGACAAAGGTTGAGAGTTGATGTTACCTGTTTTGTCACAAAGGAGCAGCAGGAGATGAATCGAATAAGCAGCCAAACTGGAGACCACCAGCAAAAGAATACTGTGAAAATGTCATGTGTCATGCAGGATTAAGTAAACTGGATCGGTGTGATATCAATGCTGTAAACTTAAAATAATGTTTTGGGCTAAATACAAGTTAAGCTGTCAACATCATTTGTGGCATAAGGATTAAAATAGAAAACAATAACAACTTGTGCCTCAATTCCTTCTTACACAGAAAAAAAAATCCAACACATGTTGTGTAGCCAAGCTTAGATCCACTGTAATCATGATTTTTGCTTGAACTGTTTTTGAAGTTTTTTAATAATAATAATAACTGACAATATGCCACTAATGCTGCTGCATTTCATTTTTATTGGAACATGGAACATTGTGTGTCTGTGTGTACCTGAACCCAATAATACCCGTGTTGGCCATGGCATATGCAAGACCCAGGATGCCACTCCCCATGATGGCATTCATCAGATTAAAGGCAGACGAGGCAAAGGATGCGCCTCTAACCTGAACATCCTGTAGGGCAGATAAACATTCAGTTAAATCTTCAATTCAGCTCTTAGATCACACTAAATCATATCAACAGTTTATCCCAGCAGTATACCCTACATATGAGGAAGGTAAATATCAAACAAGACACATTATTTAGTAATGCTGGGCTTCTGGTATCAGTTCAAGATTGATCAAACAAGCATATCCTGTTCTACACCTCAAACAAAAGACAAAGAATGCAGAATAAATGTCAGAACTATCTGCTCACACACTGAGATAATAAAAGAACAAGGGGAACTGAAATCTTTGCACATAAGCAATAAAATCACATAAGGTCAGCATGTGATGATGTTAACGTGACCACATATGTCTGAAGCAGCATGTGTTAAGTGAAATACAGGCTGTCCGACCATTTCCACTGAAAGCATTAAGGTGTGACTTTATATTTTTAGACTGCTGCCCAAATGTTACGTGTGTCTGCCCGTTCAAAGTCTTATATAATTACACCCATTTTTCCATGACGTTCTTTATGATTTGATTTGTACTTACTTACATTTTACTCACATTTCAATCACATTTTATAACCTTTTCACATTGCGATCGTTGTGTTAAATGTCTCTGCTCTGTGTGCATGAATTACACTCTGAATTCTCTGTGGATATTTTGGATTTACCTTTCATACAGTCGTATATGCATGTATACAATATACGAATTCATGCTTTTTATAATTATTTAAAAATATTGTTTTACATTGTGAGTTTAATATCTTTTGAAGTCGATGACAGACTGTTGTTACCTGCGCCAGCAGCGGTCTGCTCTCCTCTCCAATGGGCTCATACTCGCTCTCCGCCTGCACACTGACGTTTCCGCCGTTTTTACCCATTTTCCACCTTTTGGTGTCTTTTAACTCTGTTTCACCAAACAAAACTGTCTTTCATACACTAACCCGGCCGTCACGACATGGGCAGGCGGTCATTTCGCTCTCACCACCGGCTTCAGCAAACCTCCACAAACGTAAACATTTCAAGTCACGTGATTAATGAGAACCGCTCCTCAGTCCACTTATTTTAGCGTCACAGAGTCGGTAAACCAATCACATCGTCGCGTAGAAAATACGTAAGAGCGCAAACGCATGGCAGCTGTCTGGGGAAGGTAATCTGGGACCTTCCCAAAATTGTTTTCTTTATTTGTGCATCATATAAAACTTAGACTTATATTTTAGTTGTGTTAAATTAAACGTTTATAAATTGTGTGGATGAACCACTCGTATATTAGCTTGTCGATTATTGCTGGATTTATGTACCAGTCTGCTGCTATAAATGTTGTTGTTGGTGACACTGTGTATTGATATAATGTGATCTTGTTACGTGTGCATCTGTTTAAAAAGTTTTAGCAGTTTTCTGTTTTGTTTTTCCTTCTTGACACTCTTTTACTAGCAGATCTCGCAGACTACTGGTACTGCTGCAGATACATCACAATCCCATCTCTTCTCGTCTCATTTGCCTTACAGAGAATTTGAACCAAATTGTGAGAGATTCCCTCCAGTTCTCTACTGTGGTGAATTCTCAGAAAGTCATGACTGACCAGCCCCAGATATTAACTGATGTGGGGCTCTACAAGCCCCCACTAGCAGCCCGGGGCATGACAGAACTCGACCGAGATGCTTTTACCCAGACAGTCAATGTTCCTGCCATACGCGTACCAACCAACGTTCTCAACAAAGTGGTGAAGAGTTTGAAGAAAGTGGCGCTACAGAGGCCAGGACTCAAACGTGTTGTGGAAGAAGTTAGTAAAGATGGGACTGTTTGCAATAACCATCGACTTTTGCTATTAGATCCAAACAGCATAACCTCCACAGATTCATTTGGCAGTGAGGAGACAGCAGCTTTAAAAGCATTTGGAGTTTCTCAGGAGATCCACAGATACGAACTGAAGCTCACCTATGAGAACTTTAAGAGTGAAGAGATACTGCGAGCTGTACTTCCTGAGGGACAGGACGTGACGTCAGGGTTCAGCCGAGTGGGACACATCGCTCACATGAACCTGAGAGACCACCAGCTTTCCTACAAAAAACTCATTGGTAGGATTATAAGGGGGGCGTAATGAGTTAGTATATGAATAATCATAAATCTGATGGTGTTTGTTCATAGACTTTGAACTGTTTACTTCCAGGTCAGGTAATCATAGATAAGAACCCTGGCATTACCTGCGTGGTCAACAAGACCAACACCATTGACTCCACATACAGAAACTTCCAGATGGAGGTTTTGGCAGGAGAAGATAACATGGTGGCAAAGGTGAGCTCACCTGACTCATGAACTAAACATAATTGTAACCATTAATGTTTGGACACATCCTGTTCTTCTCTTGTCAGGTACGAGAGAATGGTGTGTTTTACGAGTTTGATTTCTCTCAAGTATACTGGAACCCTCGACTCAGCACAGAGCATGATCGAATAGTTGCTCTCCTTCAGTGTGGCGATACAGTAGTTGACATTTTTGCTGGGGTCGGTCCGTTTGCGATCCCAGCGGCACGACGAGGCTGCAAGATCCTCGCTAATGACTTAAACCCAGAGTCATTCCGGTGGCTCCAGCACAATGCTAAACTCAACAAGGTTGACCAGAAGATAACTTCCTTTAACATGGATGGGCGGGAATTCATCCGGGGACCGGTGAAGGAGCGTCTGCCTGCTCTAATGAAGGGATCACAAAAAATTCATGTGGTGATGAATCTCCCAGCACTTGCTCTGGAATTTCTTGATGCTTTCAGAGGTCTGCTGGGCCCAGAGCCAGACCAGGATCTTTCCTGCCAGGACACCCTGCCTCAGGTGCATTGCTATGGGTTCTCCAAGGAAGATGACCCCCAGCAGGATATAGTGGAGCGGGCAGAGGCAAGTTTAAAGATATCCCTGCAAGGCCGGTGTTCTGTGCACATGGTGAGGAATGTGTCACCTAATAAGGAAATGATGTGTGTGAGTTTTACTGTACCAAGAGCAGTCCTCTACAGCAAGCATTTGCAAGACAGAGGTAAGTGACACACTGAATTGTCATTTGGCAGTATCTTTTAAAGCTGCAATCTGTAATGTTTGCCTCTCTACCGCCATTTCTGTTTTAAACATAAAATTGCAGGTTATTTTATGTACTTTTAATTACCTATGTTGAAGTCCAATAAAGCCAAACTGACATTTACCGTGATTCAGATCCAACAGCTCAAATTATAAATCATTATTATAAACTTATGTTGTGAATCAGGGTAAAGTAAGGAGATATGTTTAGGCAGAATTATGTGCTTGCTAAATAACTGATGTTTTTTTAGTTACGATTGCAGTTTTATACTTAATTTTGGGATGAATTATTCCTACACACTAGTCATACAAATTCAGATTCCACACACATCATTAAATGTTGTGCTACAAAGAGCATTTTACTCGGAGAGCTCTAAAAAAAGACCACACACCAAAGAAAAGATGAAAGCCACATGAAACAACTCTGTATGTTGAACTAATCTGTGTGTTTCTTTCCCTCCCTAGACAACACAGATGAACCATGTCCTAAGAAACAGAGGTGTGAGGAACTTACAGACTGAAGAAACAAAGTGTCTAAATTGTTTCTGTAATGTTTAGTTTTTTACTTCTCATTTTTAAATAAAAAATGGTGTGATGTATTGCTGTATTTCTGTGAGACAACACTGACCCAAAGAAAGTTTTTGTTTTATTTAAACAAAACAGCGTTACAAAAATAACACATTATCAACACAAGTATCTGTGCACCTACTAATTCTTACTCATACTTAACATAAACCCCAGGGGTCAGTGTTTTCTGAATTCTGTCATATTCACAGAATCTTCCAGAGGAATTGTTCTCATCATCCTAATGCATCCATACATTCCCTGCATTTGTTTTCTTGAGGGAGTCTTTAGGCAGACAGAGACAGATGAACAGTGGACAGGATTATAGTTTAGTAATATCATGAATGAAACAGGCCACTGAAGGCATCCTGAATAGCACGATGGCAGGCCAGTGCTGAGGTATATCCACCAGCCTGGTCCTGTGGAGATGCTGTCCGTACATGATTCAGATACCTGCGTACAGAGAGAGAGAGGACAGTTAGCCCATAACCAATAACTTTCATTTAGAATCTGGAAAATAAATCACTTTGGATCTTGATTTGCAGAAAAGCAATAAAGTAATGTGTGTTTACTCTGGTTAAGCCTCTAGATGGAGCCCCTCTGCTGTCCTGTATTTATAAATATATGGATTTCATAATTATGAAAACAAACTCATTTGATTGTAAAATGTAGTAAAAAAAATACTGTAAAAATAAAGACAATAATATTAGAATTATTATATTACATACATATTACACACTGGCCATTTAATTATAAAATGCAGTAAAAATGTAAACACTAATAATAATTTAAGACTAATAATAACAACGAATATTTACTACTGGAATTATTTTGTTTATGTGTTAGTATTTGGGCTCTTAAACCACACTCAACAATGAAATAATTTAATTGCATTATGTAATTTAAATGTCAATATTGTATATAATGTACATAATGTTTGTACCTTATTCAGTTTTCTCCAAACTGGCAGCTACAAATCACCTAGACAAGCAGCTGTCACCATAGAAACATAATGCTTGTGAAATCTCACACTAACCCTGTTTGTCTGTGTTGTTTAAGATAAAATTCTTAAGTAACCAGAGTCCACAGTGGCCATTTATCAAGAGAGAGCTGAGAATTACATGTAAACCAATACTAGTGTGAGAGAGGGAAGAAAGAGAAAGAGAGAGCTCGAGAAAGAGGGAAGGAGAGGGGAAAGAGGGGATCGGGTATCATCAGAAACAATTAAACTGCTCTCAGCTTCACACACACTTTCTAAACAAACAGGGATTACTGAAGCACTGGACCATGAGCTAATGCTCTGGGAATCCTGCTTCATTTCTGAATCATGAATCCACAAACTGCACACACACATATAATTCCACAGATGAATCGTTCCATTGATGAATCAATCAAAAGGCATTCATGATCAGTAACAGAAAAAGAAAAATCTTAAGAAAAGCATCAAAATGGATTATCATTCATGGATCATAATAGGATATGCTACATTTTATGTATTTATTCCCTGTGTATGTTTGCTAAATGTACATTTAAATTATGATTTGAGGGCTTAATAAAAAAAAAAAATTAAAATTCTGGCATTTTTGGAAAAAGTGATTGGAGACCATTTTGTACCCTTCTAGTAAAAAGTAGCTGATGTGAGTATTTGAGTTTTATTGTCTACTAGAAATATGCCTGTGTGTTTGAGAGAGTTTAAGAAAGACTTTCCAAACAGCTTAGAGAAATGTTTCCCTTAGGAAGTACCAGTAGAAACTCTCAAGTGACAAATGGACAGCTGTTAAATAATCTGTCATTTTAACAGGGTCAGTGTCTAGATGACAGTTTCTTTCTTTCTCTTTCTCTCACACACACACACACACACACACACACACACACACACACACACACACACACACACACACACACACACACACACACACACACACACACACACACACACACACACACACACACACACACAATTAGCAGATCTGGTTGCCTGCATTGCTATGTCACACCCATATATCAAACTACAACTCATCTGTGACACAAATATTCTCATCAGAGGTCAAGGAGCAAACTCATCTACGCAGAAGCCAACCTGGATTCCACCAGGACATAACGCATCATTAAAACCCACTGGTCCAAAGATATACTGCTGTTTATAGAGGCAGCGTGTGTCTGTAATGTTTGAAGAGGCAGAGGTTTATCACAGTGCTTGTGTGGTTTATGTTGTCAGGAGAGACGACAAAACAACTCTGACATGTGCAGTCTGAAACAAGGTCAACCGAAACACTGCACAAAAACATTTCTTGCACAAAAGGAAAATCCACAGTAGTGTGAAATGCAAATCCATGTATTTAAAGTCCGTCCCTTTACCATCATGCACCCTGAGGGTGCATTTTAAAACTCCTCCTTCCACACAGAAACAAACTATTTGCAAGCCAAATTTTGTCTTAATGCCCAGGCCAGAATCTTTGTTTTAAGCTTATTTGCATATGCAAATTTCCAATCTAACTTAACCCTTGTAATCAAAATGCAGTTTAAAAACATCAACCTCAATTGCAGACAGGGAACAGAAGAGCGCGCGAGAGAGAGAAATAGCAAAAGAATGAGAGAGAGCACCCACGATACATTACTGGTCTGATGTCAACAGTGCTTGACCTCATTAAGATGCATTGTGTGTGTATGTACCCCTTTATCTCAAAATCAGCACTTAACATGCTACTGTTTAAAAATAATAGCCTCTCTTTTCTCATTATGGATTTTGTTACTGATATACTGCTGAAAACTAACCCTTCATAATTCACAGCAGAAAAAGCAAAGGAGCATTTAACAGACTGACTTGATAAAATATGTTTTAATATTCTTTAAATATAACACTTTATAGCTTACACAATAACTCACCAGATCCATGTTGAAAAACACAATAAAGCTACTGACCTATTCCACACACACACACTCCCTCTACTGACCTGTTGATGGATCACTTCCTGCCTGGCACAGAATGACTTCCTGTATGGCAAAGTGCGTTTTTCTAGAAACTGTAGCCTAAACATTGTCACAGTGGTGAAAGATGAACCCTCGGCAATGAGCCCCATCTCCCCCCACATAGGAGAAAAGAGGTAAACATAATGAAGCATGTCACCAGAGGCCAAATTAATTCATAGAAACAAAGAAATGTTCTGACCTGAGCAAATTTGGGACAAGACTGTTACCTTTTTGCACAAAAGGTCTGATTGCTTTACTTCCACTGAAACAAGAACATCATTCATTAAATGCAATGATAGGATGTCCTTCCTGTCTGTCAAACTATGTATTTGCATACGTCTGCACCCTGCTGAAGGAGGCGTGGCTTTGGAGAGAGCTCTGAAGATCAAATGCTTCCAAAGCTAGATTGCTATCGCTAGCCTCCTTGAAATTACCTTCACTACCCTTTAAAGGCACAGGTACTGATCACCCAAAAAGTGGAAGAATGATTTTCAATTTTCTAAATATGGGGTAGAGGGCATCTGGGCTACACTTCTGTTCATACTGTACTCTCACACTCTCACACACAAAAAACATGCACCCACTGACGGCTGACTGCACTTGAAAACGTTGTGTGGAGAAAATTTTAACCCAATCACCTCTTTTCAAGACTCAAACACACACAGCTGTCTTTAATAAAATGCCCCACCCGATCTGTATTTATACAGGTACAGAACAGAGAGCGAGAGAGAGAGCAAGAGAGAGAAAAGAGAGAGAGAGAAAGAGAGAGAGAGAGGCTTGCCTCAGGGGCGAGGAGGAAGTGAATACATACACGACCCTCCAAAAACACAAACCATTCCAACATAAATCTCTACTAACTCACTGTCAAAACACACTAAGACAAATAGCAAAAAAACAATCCATCTCTGTCAACCTCACACACACTCACAAATCCACACAAACACTTAGACTCATCCACAGCCTGCTCTCGGGTTCAAAGACTGAAGCTGGTCAAAGTCTTTGATGAATAACAGAGGAAAAAGATTCCAGAAAGCAAAAAAGAAACAAAGAAAGAGAGAGAGTGATCCACCCTGTCCTTTCTTTTCATAACTCCATTCCTTTTCTCCTTCTATTCTCTGGTTTTCAGCTCAAACCACATCACAGGATTGCTAAAGATTAAAATGCATATCTGTGTGTGTGCATACCTGTCCTTACAAATTTGTCACAATGAGTGAGTTAAATAAAATAAAAATTTTAAATAAAATAAATGCACACAAAGTAAAACGGCAATGCAGAAAGTCTTCTTTTAGGGTGTGTTATGGTAGATACTGTGTGTGTGTGTGTGTGTGTGTGTGTGTGTGTGTGTGTGTGTGTGTGTGTGTGTGTGTGTGTGTGTGTGTGTGTGTGTGTGTGTAAAGAAATATTCAGGGTCAAATACAAGTTATGATTTATCAGCAGTGTCTGTGACAGAAATACTCTTAAATTGTATTGTGTGCGTGTATTGTGTCAGGTTGGGCTATAGTTATATCAATTGTATACAATTGTAAATGATTGTATCAGGTTTGGCTATACTTGTACCAGCTGTATATAACTGTATATGATTGTATCAGGTTTGGCTATACTTGTACCAGCTGTATATAATTGTATATGATTGTATCAGGTTTGGCTATACTTGTGAATCCCGAAATGCCCTCACTAATCTAGTGTAATTTATCAAACACACTATATGCCAAATCATGTTGTGCTTTAAATCCGATGTCAAGAGTTAGTTAATATAAAAACTATTGAATATTTGAGAAGTCCTCATTAATACAGCTTCAGAGATCTGTGCATGTGTATTTGTGTGTTTGTGTGTCTTATGGAGAAAGTCAAGCTGAAGTGAGGCATGAAACTGCAAGCACAGCAAATGTGTCAGCAGACTTTCTGTTTACCCTGGGAGCAGTGCACCATGGGAAATGTGGTTTATTTGTCTAAATAAGAGGCTATTTATCTCTGTCAAACACACACAAACACACTTATGGACAGGAGAGAGAGAAGAGAACCCCATGCTATACTTATATACAATATGAAAAGCACTAGTTGCACTAGTTTAAGACAGCAGTTAGTCCATGTTGTCCAAAATCTTTATATCTGTGTTTAAGTAATTCTTACCCCAGTCGGCCCAGCTGATCCAGTTCTGGAAGGGGGGGCCCGTATGTGTCAATGTGAATAGGCTGATAGATGTACAACACCTCCTCCACACGAGACACAGGAGCCAAAGACACAGTCTGACCCTGAGACAGAGAGAAAGACAGAGACAGCTTTAACTCATGTTTATTACCACCATTCTCTAATTTTGTTTTAGACTTGTAGTACACACTGAATTAGACCACTACCATCCCTTTAACCACACACCCCCTCTTCCAAACCCCGCCCTCCAAAAGACATGTCAGCAAACCCGAATATACACACTGACTGACTGGCAGAGAATGTTTCTGTTTGGCTAAAAAAAGCAGAGGCCATTATCCTGGCTCTTTAGCTATTTACAAAGTCTAGGCCTGTCACAGAGACATCTGTCAGGTATTAGAAACATTTAAGAACATTTATGTTTTTTTTATTAAAAATAAAAATCAGTTATTGTGCGAGTACATAACAGATCAGTGTTCAAAACTTACCTTACCCTGATTCACAAGAGTAGGTTTACAATAATGATTTTTAATTTGAGCTGCTGGGTCAGATTTCCCAGGAAATGTCAGTTTGACTTAATTTTACTTCAACACCTTAAGAAAAGTACATAAAGTAACCTGCAATTTTATGTTTCAAACAGAGATGGCGACAGGGAGGCAAAAGCTGCAAATTGCAGCTTAAAAAAAAGAAAACACATAGCAGTACAATCAAATGTTAACTGTGTAATTTTCTGACTGTTTTACCCTGAGCTCTAGTGAGCTAATGTTTTATTTAATGTGTTGAAAATTCAAATGCACTATTGCTACTTTTTTGCACGGCAATACAAATGTACACTTTCTGTGATGTCAATACTGTACACTTGTACAATGTACACTTTTTGTTGCGTGTGTGTGTGTGTGTGTGTGTGTGTTCACACACACAAGCGCCAACACACACACCCCTCCAGGACCAAGCAGGAGATGTATGACAACACTGCTCACTGCCAACACACACAGACACAAAGACAACACACACAAGGGAGACTGAACTTACTGGAGACAGACGAAAACCACAACATGGAGGGAGGGAGGGAGTGTGTGTGTGTGTGTGTGTGTGTGAGTGGGAATTTCCATGTGAGAGCTACTCTTTACTTTGGCCTACAAGTGCTGTATGCATCTGAATGACTACAAAACAACAAAGTAAAATAAAGGTCAAAACTGGAAAAGAGTGAAACAATGGTGAAGCAAAACAAACAGTATGAAAATTAGTATAACAGACGGAAGTTTTATAATCTGTTCATTGAGAGCAAATTCATTGATGCAATTCCTGCATAAACACACAAAATCAGAGTCCAGAATTACATTGTGATTCTACAAATTCACAAATTCTAATTCACTTAACCTTTTTGTGCATGTGTGAAAGGTTATATATTTAAATTCATATAAAACTTTCTCGCTCCAAATGCTCTCACACACCAACAAAATCTTTCAAAGATCACCAATCCTTCATAGATTATCCTGTCAACAGTCTGACACCAGTGGAAAACTCTTCAGCACACCAGTATGCACATACACACACCACAACAACAGACCACCTCTCCATCCGTACACATGTAAATCAGCTCAAATACAAACATCTGCTCTTGACATTAATTTTAAGTGTTGTGTGTGTACAGAGAAATGCTGCTGATTCTGTGCATGTTGACTGACTAGAGATACATATTCACTCCCCAGTACCCCAAAACAGAGCTGCCGGCTCGATCCATCTTCATTACAGTGCGGGGGTGGAGAGGAAAGGAAATCCCTGAGCTGACCTCCCCCTCCCCTATGGTTCAGAGTTTCACTCAAGCAGTTACACACGGTTTAACTGGCCTTGTGTTCAAATCAATCATATATCTGCTGCGGTTTGACAATCAGTGCTGTCTGCCGGTTTAACCTGCCAGTGAATCAGTCCATATGTTTAACATTAACACATAGTAAACATCTTTTTACAACGTGGACTTGGATTTTACATTTTTAAAATAAACCTTCTCTCCTGGTTCTGCTTTAAAATGTCTGTCTTGGGAAACCACAGTACATTTCACCCGGCACACAAAAGTTATGCCTCCAGGATGAAATCGCTCATTTTTGTTCATTTTGCGGGTGTGATAATTTTTTCCTCACCGAAGTAACAAACAACGAGTGTAATTTCCGAGGTGCGTTTCTCTCACTTCTTGCCAACACTCAGCTACAAGTATCAAACAGAATTCATGGATTGGCTTTGGAAAATTCTGTTATAAATTAAACCTCCTCAAGGTCTTCTTCAAGTTGGTTTTGGGAAATGGACCAAAAAGCTATTTCCAAAACAGATACAGAATGTTAAAAGAGGCCATATTCTACAATTTAATTAAAACAACTCAGTTAAGTCCAGTTATAGTGTTAATCAATATTTATTTAATACAATAGTAAATTATTACTTTACAATTTTCCACTCCCTCTCTGACTTCTAAACAGACTTAAAAAGAATTATACAGTACTGTTCAGAATACAGCACTATACCTTTAAGACTTGCATTTGTAAATGTAAACCTCTTTTATGATTGGCTATCTTCATTGTACTGTTAATAATCAGGAGCACACTATTGTACAACTAAAGTAAAGACAGTATCCAGTATCCTAACAGTTTCTTTTCTAAAGATAAACCAACTAAAAGCCCTTTTCTGTTCAATCAAGAAGACTGTGAGAGTACGACAAAAGCTCTCTTTTTCACACGAGGGCAAGATAAAGTGTTTGGACTCTGACTATGCAGGTCTTTAAGACATTCCAAGGTCAACATATATAAACTGTCTATCAGCACCTCTGCTGACCTTCACACACACCTCAGATCAGCACATTTTAAAATGATCACACACTCACACCCTTTTCCTTTATATGAGAGAAACTTCACACCAACATATTACCAACCAAAACAAAATACGCTCATATGTGCAAGCGTAAACGTGCTCTTACGTGTCCTGTGATACGCATAGCAAACAATCATCATAGCAATCGAACAAACAGTGATAAAAGGAGGCTGATTTAATGTGTAACACTAGGGAACACACACGCAGGTTCAGTCAGGATTAATGTGAGCTTTGCGGTCCCTTCAGCTGACATTAGCTCAAGTAACAAGTGTGAGAGCCACTGTCCTTTTAATGCTCTGTAACAGACACACATACCTACAGAACTCTTGCAAACACAATGTCCATCTCAATGCTTCTACTGGTTTTCTAAAAGTCACACACATTGCTTAGCTCCACAGCTCAGAGGAACGTGTGTGTGTGTGTGTGTGTGTGTGTTAAATATAACATTATAAGCATGGCTCCTGCTTTGTAGAGTAAAGGAATCTAAAGCTGACAAATACTTTTTATCTTAGTGCTGTTCTCTCTGTGCTACACAAAATCAACCAGAAGACATATTTGTGCAAACATATGCACTTAGACACACACACACACAGACACACACACACAATGCCCAAACAGGTTCACACTTTCCATGTTTTTACTTTTAAATGGCAGTTTTTGATATGCATTCCCTCCCCCTTTCATAAACACACACAAACTTCCTCATTTGCCGCACATTCATGACATGTAGATTCAGGTCTGTGTCCTTTACAGTGACCGCTGATGTGTTTTTTAAGAACCAACCAGTCTGACCTGTTTTACAGCACACACACACCATTAAATTATATAAACACAAACACACGTACACGTCATATTCCAACACGGGCTAATGCAAACATGATGTATGCATGTCCATGTGTACCGCCCGGAATATTATTTAAAAAATGACTAACACATAATAGACAGTCTTAAAATGCTATGATTACTATGAGCTTAGTATAGGTTTTATTACGTGTGTGTACATGAGGGGTTTGCTCACCATCAGTATTCCAGTAGAGAAGATGTTTGTTGGTTTGACGTTCTGCTTCTGTTTTTCTATCTGAGTCTCCAGTTGGACGGCTCGATCTTTATGTTGGGCCAAAAGCACAGCTGCAGGTAACTGAGAACTCTCCTGTACACACACACAACTGAACTTATAAAGTGAATAAAATGAATTAAGCTGGAATTGAACCGGCGTTACCAACATGGGCACCAAAGTTCAACGTCAAAGCACTTAATGCTAGGCAATAGCACCAACCAGATCAGATACAATTTGGTGTGTGTGTGTCAGAACTGTAATTATCTACAGATTTATTACAGACTAATTCGTATGTAGGATAAAATCTAAAGTCAGATTTACATTTTAATGAAGGAAGACCGTAAGATATCAACCAGTGGATCAAACATATCAAACAGGGTTTAAAGAAGGTTTGTGTGTACCAGTTCATCCAGCAGGGCCTGTTTGTTTTTCCTCTTGGCCTGTAGTTGTCTCTTTTCTTCCTGCAGGGTCTCCAGCCTCCTCTGCTCTGAATCCTGCTGCTCCTGTAACAACAGCTCCTCCAGCTCCTCCTGCTCCCGTGTCTAACAGAGAGAGACAGATTATCCTTCACCCACAAACTCAAGACGAATTAGAGAACGTCAATGCAGCCTTATAAACAAGATTTGCATTATACCATCCGATCTAACAATTTTAGTTTGTAAGAATGTTTCCCTAACATTTCCATTAAGTAACAAAAACATTACAAATGTTATATTAAATGCTCTAGGAATTTTCAAAACATCCAGGTTTTAAGCTTCTCTATTAACATTATTCCTTGGTTATAAGGTTGTTATTCTAACATTTTTAATTCTGTAACTTTTTAAAACATTCCGCTAACTTAGGAATATTGTTTTTTGATATTTATATAATATTTAATAAACGGTCTACTAAGCCTTAACCCCTAAGATTTAACCCCTACACCACAGCACCCCATGGGAAGAGAAACAGGACACAATACAAGCTCAACATGACTGTAACACATGCACGCACTGATAGGTCATGACACCCACAAAACCTCAGTCTGACTGCTGCTATAATCTATTTCCACTTAAACGAAGTTCTCACATGTGAAATCATTCATCTGCCAAATCAGAACCGCGCAGACAGACCAAGAAAACATACACACACACTCACCAGTTTGGCTTTGTTTCTCTGAATAACGTCTCGGTTTTCTCGCTGGTACTGCTCCATCATCTGCCTGGTCCGTTCAACATCTACATTATTAGTCAAATTGAACACTGAACACACAAACACACACGTGCACCCACAATTAAACACTCTCAAAAAATGTCAGCAACGGAAGAACATTTTATTATGAATTATTATGATTATGAATAAATAAATTATATATGTATCTCACCAATGTCCTCCACCTGCTCCAGGTAGTCATTATATTCGTTCAATGTGGAAAAATCTAATTCCCTCTTATTATAACTGATAGGTGAAGAAAAAACACAGTCACAGGTTTTAAAACATTATAAGAATACAGTTCATCTCTTTGAATGCACACACTTGTTGTATCTTACATACATTTTGAGAACTTTCTTGCGGATCTCCACCTCTTTATCAATTGCTGGATCTTCAAACAGCTGCACACGGAAATTACTCTTTCTAAGAGGAGTGTTACACTGCACGCAGTTACCTGAACCGCGGGCAAACAGCATCTCCACACAGCTCTCGCACCTGAAACACAAACACACACACACACACTGCTGGATTACTCATACTGGCAAAAGGTCTGCAGAAGAAAAGAGTCCAAATAAATAGTAATGAAATGTGAAATCTGCTGGAAAAACCCTCAGAAGCCATTCCATACAAACATACATTTCAATCATCTCCTGCTTCAGAGGGTGAAATTTGGACCCAGAAACTTTCCAAACGGAGCTGTAAGTTAGACTAATGGATAAAACAGAGGCCTGATGTGTGTGTGGGTGTGTGGTGGTCTTATTCAATCATAGTGGGGTGATGATGGGAGCTCAGGTTTGAAGTAAACCAGACATGCACATTAGGGATTGAAAAAATACTCTCTCTCTGTGTGTGTGTGTGTGTGTGTGTGTGTGTGTGTGTGTGTGTGTGTGTGTGTGTGTGTGTGTGTGAGCAACATTAAATCTAGCCCAGGATTTATTATTCTAACTTGTGCTGAGTTTCTGATTGCATCTTTTTAAAAAAACGGTAAACAGTCCTTCATTTTCCACTGCGTAGTTTAGATTTGTGTTTGTTTCCCATTCTTCCTTTCAAACCTGAATAAACTATTTGCTGTAAATTGTTTTGTTTAAACATTCAATTAAAATTGCAAATAGCTGTTTTCTTGAATGTGTAAAAATACACTTCTAACAATAAAAACTTTTTTGTGGTGGGGCTAGTGACAGCGCTGGCAGGGCAAGTGAAACTCGTAACTTTTTATCCAACCCGGGACACCAAAAAAAAAAAAAAAACCTGCGTTGAGGCATGTGTGCTAATCACTGCATCATGGCTCAGCTGATGCCTCACCTGGTTTTGTGTCTTTTGTTGTTTTTGTTTGCAATAAATACAAGAAAAAAACAATCTGCTCTTATCTTCCATCTATAGCCACAGTCTATCTTTCTGTCTTAATTTAGCTCTTTTTTTCCTAGGAGGTTACATGTAAAGTGAGATTTACATGTAAATCATCCACATTTTTAGAGATCTTTTACGGTCTCAAGATGGGAACCATGCTGCGGTGTATCAGATTTTTCCCACTTCCAACTTACTTTAGAGGTTAAACGCCACTTCTCACTAACCCATGACCTGTTTGTTCAGTAATCTTACATTACGACACATACAAACCACACATGCTACGCGCACGCGCGCACACACACACAGTCTCTCAGGTGAACAGATGCTAGACATAACCCGCTTGTTCCTTCCCCTCGATCTGTGTTCGTCAGCATGCTGAAAGGTTACTACACTCCTCTAACTCAGCACAACTTACTCCATCACAAACACACACACACTAAATCTGCAAACCCCTGCATTTCAGACACACACAAATAGCTAACTGTGTTTCATCGACTATCTCATACACACACACACACACACACACACACACACACACACACAGACACACAGACAGACAGACAGACACACAGACAGACAGACAGACACACAGACAGACAGACAGACACACAGACACACACACACACACAGACACTTCTTGTCCTTTTTTCAGTTCTGCAGGTCAGATGGACGCACTCAGCATCAACCTTCATCAGTCACATGTTCTCCTATTCCATCAACTGTATTTAATCACAGACCGCTATCATTTATCAGACTTCTGGCATATAAAGGTAAGTGCTCATAGAATGACTGAGAGATGGTGTGTGTTGGACTGTCTCCAGCCGTGTGTCATCAGTGTGTAATATATTCATATGGTCTCTGAGTCCCAGGTCAGCAGTCCCCTGGGAGTCCTTGGGTTGTCTGCAAGTCAAGGGCAACCAGAGCACGAGTCACGTGACTTTAGATGCAAATCACTCGTGGGTTTTACATGCTTCACTTTCTCTGTGCATTTGTCCGTGTCTAAATGACACGAACCATCTTTCAGACACACATTACTGTCGCTTTTCAAATAACATCAAACTGCTCTCATGCACCACATTAATAGCTACATCATGAGACTGTGTTGGTTCTTGGTTCAAATGTACTACTTTTTACCAAAAATATAAATAAACAATTAAAACAATATTATAAAACCATTTTAAAAACACTATTAAAGATAAGTGATAGAAAGCAGAAAAGACAAAGGAAAGTTTCTTACACCGCACTAACACCCGTCTATGAAATTATAGCATATTTATGAAACTAGAGTTACCATGGAAACTCACTGTAAAGAAGAGCCTGTGCAGCTGCTCACAGGTCAGTAATAACACTGCAATGTGCAGCAGTAATTATAAAACCATTGGACGTGATAACAGAAGTTAGTAAGTAATGCACATGTCATGGAAACATGTGTTACTGTACTCATTGGTTGGAGAAACTGTTCTAAGTTCAGATCTGTAGAGGTTTAATCCAACGACTGATAGCAATTACTCACAGTGTGTGTCCACACACGTTGACCATCAGCTTCAGAGATGGATTCCTGTATTTGGTCGTCTTGCACCTCGGGCATCCCTGATCATCCATTGTTATTAATATTTATCAGAGTCCGTCTGCACAAAAATAAACAGTCGTCAAACCCAGGGTTTGCCTTTGCCACTCTTCGGTATACGGCGGTGTTACATTCAAAGTCATCCTGCAGGAAACATGCGTCCAATACATTCGTTCCCATCTAAACTCGCGCCAGCAAGGGTTGAGGTAGAAATAAATTAAGAAAGGCTAGAAGGAAATTAAGAAAGGAAGGAAGGAAGGAAGGGAGGAAGGGAGGAAGGGAGGGAGGAAGAAGGAAGGAAGGGAGTAAGAAGGAAGGGAGGGAGGGAGGGAGGGAGGGAGGGAGGGAGAAAGAAAGAAAGAAAGAAAGAAAGAAAGAAAGAAAGACAACAAACAATCTGCTTTAAGGAAATCCCAAATTACATCACTTAAATGAGTTTAATTCTTTTGCAGAAATTGCGATTATATGACACGTTTGTGTCGGAGACATTAGTGCTCTGCGAACAGCTACAGGGCAGAAGAAGAGCTGAAGGGTAGGGCATGTCGTTTTGCTTAATTTTGTGTCGTTTCAGGTGTCTCAGCGAGCGGTCTGAGTCTCTTGAGGGTGATGTGAACACAGGCCGGCACACAAATCACCCGAGCGAGCTCTCACCTTGCGCAGGTGAGCCGCGGGAGCGCGTCACGCTTGAGCGACAGCTGAACTTTTATAGACTTTGAGCCGCGCTGGCTCCGCCCCTTTCGAAGCTTCGTTCAGCCAATCGCGCGTCTGCCGCAAACCGACGAGCTGCGAAGAAGTCGCGCCGGAGCGAACGGCGAGAGCGCTCCGCTTACCGAGACACCCGATATCGCTCGCATGGCGCACGGGTAACCCGATCGGCTTTGGCAAAAACGAGGCGGGGTGATAGACTAAAGGAAGCCGAGGTGAAGAATAAAAACAATGTCTGTTTCCTCTCGTGAAGTGACAGTGGCAGGCGACATCAAAAAGGAAAATGTGAAGTACGCGGAGCCCCTCGAGATCTCCACGGAGGGTCGGGAGCAAGTCAGACTTGTGACTCTAGACAGTCTGGCCGCCACCGGGATGCTTGTAGGGCAGCAGCAGCCCTCTCCATCGGAGCGCAAGATGCCCGCTATGGACTCTTTGGCTGGGCACTGTTCAACCGCAGCAGCCGCCAACACTTTGGCTTTCTCACCGGAGCAGGTCGCTTGTGTTTGCGAGGCGCTTCAGCAGGGGGGCAACGTGGATAGGCTCGCCCGGTTTCTGTGGTCTCTCCCGCAGAGCGACTTACTGCGCGGTAACGAGAGTATCCTCCGCGCTCAGGCGCTGGTGGCTTTCCATCAGGCGCGCTACCAGGAGCTTTACAGCATCTTGGAGAGCCACAGCTTCAGCCCTTCGTATCACTCTGCCCTGCAGGACTTATGGTACAAAGCCCGGTACACGGAGGCGGAGAAGGCCCGCGGTAGACCGCTGGGCGCAGTGGATAAATACCGCCTGCGACGGAAGTATCCCCTGCCCCGGACCATCTGGGATGGAGAGGAGACGGTCTATTGCTTCAAAGAGCGCTCCAGGAACGCGCTGAAGGACCTCTATAAGCAGAACCGGTACCCGTCACCAGCCGAGAAGAGAAATCTGGCCAAGATCACAGGACTTTCTCTGACACAGGTCAGCAACTGGTTCAAGAACAGGAGGCAGAGAGACAGAAACCCCTCCGAGGCGCAGTCCAAAAGGTGAGCAACGTTTTGGACCCGCACGTTCCCAAACGATTACCATTCGTTTTGTTTAATGAAGATCAATGAATCAAAGAGTGAACACAGAATATAAACAGTCAGGATCACGTTTGGTAAAGTCTTACTGTTGGAGCTTTTAGGGTTTTTCAAGATATTTTGGAAGAAATCTTCTTCTTGCCAGTTTAATATAATGACACAAAGGAAAACATGTGGGTATGTGCGCTCATTCCCAGATTTGAAACGTTTGAGTAAATGAATAGTGAAATCTTTATTTCTAATGCTTTATTCCTAATTCCTTCCTTTCATTATACAGAGAAAAAGATGCTTAAATCTATTTTATAAGTCAGTTTATATAGGACAAATGAGTATTGTGTGAGTCGCCACCTCCTGTGTGTGTGTGTTTATTTTGAGTGAGTACTTGGGATCCATCGACGCGTAAGGTTTGCCCCACCATATAAATCACTCTGAACTATTTACTTTTCTTTTAGTTGGAGGGAATAGGAAAACCTCCTCTTCAGCACTCATATTAACATCTCTCTCTCTCTCTCTCTCTCTCTCGCTGTCTCTCTCTCAGGATTCATTTTAATGCGATTCTCTTTTGTGCACAAAGCTCAGGCGCACCTGGCGGAGGTGACCTCCCTCCAACACGCACACATACAGCTTTTCCATTCACAGAAAGCTGATGTCACGTTGCTCTCATGCATTTTCCCATAAGATAATTAAATGCTGAAATATTTTTTTGCTAAGTCTGTCAGAGGTTGTTTAGACACACTAGAGGTGTGAAAGCCGCACAGTTGCCGCAGTCGTTCATTTAATGCGCTGTTCTGTCTCCGCTGCGTGAATTTATGTCTGAACAGCTGAAGTTACTGTGAAATATCGTCACAGCTGATCCTCATCACCGGATGAAATGCGCTGTATTGGACGGTATGTTGACTCTAAAATATCAGCTAAATTTAACCTCCAGCGTCTCGTCGTTGGCGATCCGTCCCCGTTTGGAGAGGGACACTTTGGAAATAAAGCTGACCATTTGTTAAATCACGTCGCCATAGGACTTACTGGGCCAAATGGTGTGTGTGCGTGCCTAGAAAGAGTTGGTATTACAGACAGGATTAGTGCTGACACAAATGAAGGCGGTGATCTAAGGGGACCCGCGGTGTTTAGTGGACACTCACCTCCCCATTTGTCTCTGCGCGCCCCCGTCTCTCACTTCCCGCAGCTGCGCCACTCGACTCGTGTACATTAAAGGAGTGAAAGTTCATTTGAATAGGTTTTCATAGGAAAAGTCAAAGTCAGTGAGTCGTTAAGTAAAAACGTTTACTGTTTGACACAGCATTTATTTTAAAACTACCAACAGTGCAAAGTAGGTAGCAAGGAGATTTTTCCATGTTATGGTGGTTGAAAGTCTCTTCACGTCCTGATTGCAATTACTAAGTGGTCTAAATATATTATTATAAATATAAATGTTTTGTGGAAGAAGCAGGACCGTAAAATGTTTGGCCAATCACTGCATTCAGTCTGAATGCAATGATAGGCTGTCCTACTTGTCTGTCAAACTATGCATGCGTTCATGTGTCGAGGGAGGCATGGCTTTGGAGGGCTTATGCTTTCAACGCTAGGTTGCTATTGGTAGCCTCTCAGAAACGGCCTGTCCTGCCTTAAAGTATGAAGACTTAGACAAACAAATCACTCACTGTGTCTTATCTCTCTGTTTCTTTTTTTATCTTAGTGAGTCAGATGGAAATCACAGTACAGAGGATGAGAGCAGTAAAGGTCATGAGTCTTTATCCCCGTGCCCAATGTCAGCCTGTGCTGATGGGACTATGGGTAACAGAGCTGTACCTCTCTGCTCTGGAGCTCTGGATGCTGGGGCCATCATTCAGCAGGTTGGAGACAGCAGGGCCTCCGTCTCCCCACCTGCTGTCATCTTTAACGGAGTTTCAGTGAACACACCCACCTCTGTTTACCACAATGGTACACCCTCCTTACTCTCTTCCACAGGACATGTTCTCTTCAGTGGCATGAATGTGGAACTCCAGCCCCTGGCTTGCAGGTCTATTGCAGGTGTGGAGATGGATGGTGCAGGACAAGGTAAAGGAGTAACTGTGTCATCAGGGGCAACAGATCCTTCTCTGACATACTCCACATTTCACTGCAGTGTGAATGGGACAGAAGCAGATGTGAAAGCGGACAATGTGAGGCATGAAGAGTCGGTCCAGGACAGGGCTGCATCAATCAGCTTGGCATTCAGCGCGGCTCATTCTAACAGTGCCCTGCAGCTGGATGGGTACAGCTTGGTGACTGTGCCAGCAGTGGTTCCTGAAGGTGGGGGGACCTCGTTGCTTAGCAACAAGGTGGTACTTCCTGCTATGCAACTCCTATCATCTTCATCACCCTCATCAGTTACACAAGGTGAGTCAGCCAAGTATTGTTACTTTGAGCTAAAAGAGAGGACCTCTGTCATTCAAAACAAACCCACAAATGAGATAAACAAAAGGTTTACCAAGTAAAAAGTAATCTCATAATTACTGATAAAAGAAGCTGCTATATTTTGACATTTAGAAACATTCAGTCCTTTAGCCATCATAACTTGTCTTGATATTGAGTATGTAAAGAGCAACTTTCTCTGTTGCTCTGTATGTGTTTGTACATCACCACAAGAGTGTAAGAGCTTTACCATCTCCCCTCTTTTGTCACCAGGTGCTGTATCATTAAATAATATTGGTGGCAGCTCTCCTGCCTCAACCTCTCTGTGCCACCTCCAGGTGGAGGAGCATGACAGGCTGCGACTGACCTCCCTCGAACCCAGCACAGCACTCTACAGCCTGACTACCGCACACACGCTGTCCATGGTAAAGAAGGAACCTCTGGAGGGTGCTGATGGATATCTTTACCACCCTGCACTTCACCTGGAGCAGACTGGTCACCTGGGTTACTCGGACACCCCTGACCCCACCCAGAACTCTCCCACTTCCCTTAACAGCACCTTGACAACGACCCAGCAAGAATATAGCACTCTCAGAGTGAGCGCACCCTTACTCACCCAAACAGACCTTACCGGTGAGTTCAGATGTCATGACGCCCATGTGACCTCAAACCTAAATGGCAACTTCCTGTGTGCGGTTTCAGAAGGGGGGGAGGTCACGGGTGAGATGGTGGGAGAAATGGAGGAGGAAGAGGAAAAACAACTGACAAAACTAAAAACAGTTCATATAGAGGAAGAAATGACTGACCTTTGAACTAATGTTACCAAAGAACAGGGAGGTAAAATATTACTTTAAATTACATTTGATCATTAAGTTTTATGTTTTTAGCTCATGAATATTTTGTTTTTTGTTTTTAATGTAAGTATTAAATTATTTTGGTGAGTCTGTCACCTGATTTAATAATGTGCTCCAGTTTGGTTTGGATAATCTATGCAGTCATATTTGGAAAAACATTTTGAACATTTTTTAAAGTGTTTGTTCTTTTTTTTCTCCTTCTTTTCTCTTGCTTCTCTCGACACTGTTTTAAAATGCACACTAACGGTAGTTGAGAAAATACAATAATACTTAATAATACTCTAGTTTCCTACTTCATTTGAAAGTGTTTACATGAATTCTGAAGCTACAGACAGTAAATCTAGCATCAAAGTCATACAGATGTCATCTCTCTGTCGCTTCCTCTCTCTCGCTCTCTCTCTCTCTCTTTCTCTCACTGTGTGGACATGCATATATTTTATGGGAATCACCTGCTATTTTCTGCCAAGAAGAGTTGAGTTTAGCAGACAGGTGGGCGTGTGGTCATGTGACATCCATGTTCTAGAGTCCTGCAGTGTCTTCTGGACCTTAAAGGTCACACGCACACAGTCACATTTTCCACACAGAATAATAACACTTATTATTTAAATATGCACAATGGAAAGCCACTAAAGAAACACACGTATATATTTTAGTACAAACATACCGTTTTTGTTTGTTTATACACACTGAGGGGCATGTTAAACTATTTTCTGTGGTAATTTACAGCATGCCACAGATATACAGCTGTCATAAAGTCTTGAGAAGTATGTTCTATCGAATAATATGCGTTATTATATTTTAGAAGTGGTTCTCAAATCTTATTGGACAAGAGGCGTTCCAACAGTGCTGATATATGACCAGAAAACCTCTGAGTGCTTTACTGTTATGTATCACTCCGCCACAGTAACTGCTGGAAGCTATGAAAAAGTTAATGATTTTAAGTAATCTAGTCATATGTTTTTGACAGTAAACGGGCAGTCCACAGGAGCAGACTGTAAAAGGCAAACTGACAAACTGAATTAAAATCAATAGCAGCAGTAAGAAAAATTAAGCTATTAACATTTTAACCTAATGTCTCAATAGATTTTAAATATGCAAAAAATATGTGTGTTTTTGATTGTTTGTATGGAAGTGTCCAAATAAGTGTGTGTGTGCATCTGTGAAGTTTTGGTTTTAAGGTTGTTATTGTGTTATTTGTGTGACCGGACTTCAATTTTTTTGCTGGTGTGGTATCTGCAGTATTTAACAACATCTATGCAGTCATTCAGAGGAGAAGAAATCAGAGATTCATATACTGCAAAAGTGTCTTACAAGATTATCAGAAATTAAAAATATACAGGTGTGAAATGATCTAATGTAGAGTTGTAAATGTATGATCAAAACATAAAACAGCCTTGTGTGAATATTATTTTAGCATGAACAAAATGTTAAAAGTTTAAGAAAACATGTATTTTTCTAACAAAAAGGCACAAAAATGTGTTGCATTACATATTTATATTCAATAAATATAGCCATACCTGAGTTGTTTCATTCATGACTGTGAGAAACTCTCAAAGTGGTTATTGGAATTTTGAACTCTAGATTTGATTTATTTGATCTGTGTTCTGCTGTTTTGTCTACAATGGATATTAAATATTCTCGCGAACAGGAAACATGCAAATATAAAAATTTTAGTAGCCAGGGAGGGGATGGGAGACCTGATGCAGGAAGGCCAGACCGGGTGCTGGAAAATCAGTGGTGATCGTTTGCACATGCCTGGTGGTCTGGAGCTTGTTAGCAAGCTGCTCTTGTCTCAGACTCCCAAATTCAAATAAACAGGAGGGCAATTTCTGGAGGCCCTGTCGCCTCCTGTTAGGAGGGTCCAGAAAGAAGCAAAGAAACAGACAGACAAAGAAATTCTTTCTGATTTGTAAATCTGTACAGACAGGCAATGCATGTCTTTCAAACACATCACAACAATTTCAATGCCACAAAACCGCTGCCTAGCCAGCCAAACAGTTTCTGAAGCCAAAGCAGCTAGCATATTTTTAACCATCACTGGCATTTGACGGACACGTTGAGGGAACTGGGGAAGTAACAGGCTGATTTGGGCTGTTTTTAACACCAATAAACTTCTAAAATGTTGAATGTGCTGCATCTCAATAAAGACTTTATAAAGACTCTTATAAAACATTCTTAAAACGTTCTTCACAGTGATGCTTTAGAAGAAGCATTTTTAGTTTCCCGAAGAACCATTGAAATAACCATTTCTTAGCTTTTTATAGTCTAAAGAACTTCTTTCCACTACAAAGAACCTATTGTGAAACAGAAAGGTTCTACAGATGTTAAAGGTTCTTTATGAAACCATACAGCCACAAATGGTTCTATGGCATTCTGAAGCACCTTTTTTTTAAGTGTGTACCCAATACTTTTATGACTCTACTCTCAGAGAAAGGTAAAAAAAAAACAGGACAAGAGAGAGAGAGAGAGAGAGAGATCATTGGAACAGATTGTATGAGGAGAGGAAACAGGAGCATTTTCACCTGTTCCCAAACAGCATAGGTGACTCTGTTGTCATGAGAGATGGCCAGGTATCAAGTAACCAGCTTGAACAATGAAAGCAGTGAGAGAGAATAATGAAGAGGGACAAAACATTCTTCCCCCATTTATGTGCTGTTTTGAAGTTTAGAAAGTGAGCTGATTCTGACACTGCAAGATTCCGTGTAATCGTTTTATGATATTTTCTCAATAGCCACATGCAAACAAAAAGAGGATTGTGATCGAAATCACACATAAACACGAAATCCTCCCAAACGTACCATAAACGTACCTTCCAGCTAACAATTTTAGATTGTAAGAATGTTTCCATTAAGTACCAAAAGCATTGTTTAAATGTTTAAAACGTTGTATTTTAGACGACGTTGTATTAACATTAGTGCTTAGAAGAACGTTGTTTAAAGATTAAATGCTATAATATTTTTAAAACTTTCCACAAACAACATAAGAATAATGTTGATATATTTGATATATAACATTAAAAAAGTTCCACTAATATTACTGCAAAACATTTTTTGATAACATTGAGAGAACGTTTAGAGTGCATTAGCCAATGTTCTGAGAATGTTTCCTGTTAGTTGGGCTCACACTGAGAACAAGAATGAGAACGCAAAGTGAACCGATAATAAAACATGAAACCCTCAAACTGAGGCTTATTAAAAACTATGACCTCTCACCTCTTGGGGTTTGCAAAGGAAGGGGGTTCAATTCTGAATAGCAAACAGAGCTGGATTTGTAACCTGAGCCCCTCCCCACACCCCCACTAATGAGAGGTGAAAGGGCACATGCAGCTCCATGCCTCAACTCCTCAGCTGTGCTTCATACCTGTGAGAGAATTTTCCTGCTGAGGTTCTGATGATGAATAAGAAGCAGACCTGCTATGTTATTGTTTAAGTGTGCATGTGTAAATGTAAACGCAGAATGCCAGATATACTCACTGACAAGGAAATGTGAATACCTGCATGTCTGGATTTGAAAGCGTTTTCCCTCTGCATGTCTAAAGCTTGCATTATCCCGAGCCATTATACAACTACATCAGAGATTAAAGAAGAGACATGCATGGAGAATTACAACTAAAATGGAACTAAAATGGTCTTTTTCTTCCATACAATAAACATTCTCAGTTCATAAGCATAAAAATATGAATCAAATGTATCATCAAACTAATGTTAAAGTCTTTGCCTTTGGGATATGAGGCTGTCATTCTGTCATTTATCTTTACTGAACTTTGACCTCTGCAGCCTCTGTGGTATGCCTGCCTGGAGAGACAGAGCAAGAGAGACAGAGAGAGAGAGAGAGAGAGAGAGAGAGAAAGCAAGAGAGGGATAAGGTACAGGAGATGAGGTACAAAACAAGTTCTGTGCCATGACAGTCTGGAGCATTTTTCAGACTTGCAGCTTGTAAACCACAGAAACCATCTGAGTTTGGTTGATGATCAAGTGGGGTTCTCCAAACTAGTGGTTTGGATTAGTCCTCAGTAAAAGCAAAGCATTGTCTGCTTGTGTAACAGATCTTAAAAATAAACATCTTTTAATTATCATTTCACATTTATTTTTACTTCCATTTTTTCAATTCTGAAGAGCTTTCAGAATTTTCAATTAATCCTTCAACGATGCAGATGAGTAACCTGCGCAGAGAGAAGCAAATGATATGCACATTTTTATTAAAATTTAGACGTGACTTGTCTTGCAACACACGTATTTTTGCTTAGATTCATAAATGTGAAATATCCTCTGGTAGATAGCTAGGTGTGTGTATGAAAATAAGAATTTCAATGACGTACACACACACACACAGGGGTTAATCTATCCCCCCAGTGAAATTGGACCACAGAGAGACAGAGAGAGAGAGAGTGACCTACAGCAACTGTTTTCAGCTACTACCAACAGCCCACACACACACACCACTTTTTGAGAATTAAAGAGTGTGAAACAGACATTATTCTTGATTTAGCTGAATGGAGTTTTACTTTGTTTTAGCTTGCTGTCTGAAACTTATCTGCACCGTGAACAAGCCCACGTTTGCATTGCCTTACATCAGAAAAGGGTGAAATGCCAAAACAAATGACTTGGGATACGAGTAAAGTGCACGTTTCAGATAAATCATAAAAAAATTTACATGTGAAAAGAACATTTGTCGATTTGTGGCAAACGCTTATAGGTATCACTGACTGGCGCCCTCTTCCTGTTTCCAGAAAATATGACACTTGGTCAGGAGATTTATATCTCCTAACCAATTATATTAGGAACTTTGTAATAAATATTTATTCTAGAAAGCACTGATGTGAAGCCCTTTAAATAATAAAGCAACACCCATTCAAAAGTTATGCGTTTGATCAATCTCGGTTTGTTTTGTCTTGATTTTTTAATTGATTTTTAATTATTAACCAAATATATTTCCGTTTAAATCAACTTTCCAGAACCGGATTGAGATTAGATTGGAATTGAATTATTTTTAGAGAATTACAGTGTTGATACTTTATACTCCAATAAATGTACCAAATCTACATTTCTCTGTTTTCTTTGAATATTATTAACTCACTTCTGAATCATTTTTGTGTATAGCTAATGTACAAAATATATATTCTGAATCGCACCACATTCAATCTACATTCATCACAGATCTATAATTTTGCATCAGAACAAATGCGACCAGACAATGTTTGTATAACATTATTTGTATGCCTGTTTGTATTCCTGAAATGAAGTTTCAATTATGCATCAAAGCAATATTAAACCTGAATCTGAATCTCCAGGGCTGATCTATTCGTCAAGTCGTCTTGCGTATGTAAGACAACTAGAGTTTTATTTCACCAGCGGTGCAACTACATTTAATTAGCGGTGGATTTTCATCTGCTCGGTCTTTAATTTACACCACACAGAAAACTCATAAACACACATTGAAAGGCGGAAAATAAAACACTTTACACCTTCACAGTGGTGGTTCACGGGCAGCTGAACATGAAACATGGTGACGTGTGTGTGTGTGTTCGCCCTTTATCATCACAGTAGGGCTCACTGGTGACTTTGGGGCCAAATTGCGGGTGTGTGCGCACTTCTCTTGTTGGTCCATGAGCACATCTTGAAATGATCTTGCAGCGGGCACATCGCTGTGGCTGGGGGCTGGTAGAGGATCTGATGGAGGATGGAGGGGGTGCATTGTACTGGACATACTACCGTGACCCGATTAAAAAATTAAAAAAATGGTTAGAAGTGTTACGATAAATGTGTGCATTCAGTAACTTGGTTAGAATTAAAGCTGAAATAATCAGGTCACACTTTACTTTAAAAATAATGAACACTACGAAACATAATGTGGGAAAATTTGTGGCGTTCTGTTTGTAGACACAATGTGTTATTGAAATTTCAATAATTGCTTGTAATATGTGTACAAAGTGTACAGTTTGTGTCTTTGAGACCCTGTTTATACTTAAATGTGACTACTGCTTTTCTCAGATCACATATTAGTAATAAATTCTGGTTGGGCATATAGATCATATGAATTTAGTACATTTGTGTAATGCTTGTTTAGTATACCGTGTCTGTTCAATGGCAATTATAAACCATTAAGAAAAAGAGACAGGGCAGAAAAACGCCCCGTTAGACTGTTTTCACAGGTGCCCAGGGACCAATTAAAGATTACACTGATAATAATTAGCATTAGGATAAATTCAGTCCTAAATCCTCACACTGTCCTATAAACCCTATAGGAGAAAATTAGGTTAATATTTTCCCAAAAAAACCTCAGGCATTCCCAGCTGGATATCCCGGTGTAGTGTTTCAGATGTCCTGAGAGATAAAGAGCTGCAACCGTGAGACTAAGAGCTCACAAGTTATTACTAATGGACCGGTTTAGTGTTTCAGACCACCTCACAAACGACACGGTTTCACACAGACCAAAGTTTAGCACGATTATTAAAAAAACAATTAAAAAATGATTGTGTAAAGACATTTGAAATAGCCCTAATTATCCTAACAATTTATTTCTTATTTACAGCTGACATAATACATATGTAGACTTATATAAGTCTACATATACATGACTATGCACGTTTTAAATGAGATCATTTAAGGTATAGATTGTCAATTTAAATGTCATAAATAAGACCTTATAGATATATTTTTAACGCATTAAAGATAACGTGGGGGTTTGCTATTCGTTATTAACTGGTATTTATTTGACCATATTTATGAATTGCTATCGAAATTATATTGTTTTTTCATTCGCCAAAATCATAATAATCATTTGTAATTCATTTTGGATAATTATATTTCGAAGGTTATCCTTATAATAACCTTTTCGAAGGTTATTATAAGGTATGTAATACATACCCAGCAAAGTATATTTTTCTGCAAAAAAATCTCCCATTCCCAGTTTCCTGAGGCACTCCTGCATCCATTATCACACTCTCTGACTCCCTCCACAATTACCAAGGTGTAAAAATGCCATCATATTATATACACCCATCATGCAGTGGCCTAAATTTAAATATGAGTATAATAACTTACAGAATATTACTGTGCAATATCTAATACATTAAAGCTGTGGTGTAAAATCAACAGACGTGTTAAAACTGAGTTGAGGAAAAATAGGAGGATATTTACTACATGCTGGGTGGAAAGCTCGTGTATTATTTTGGGATCATGTAATAATTGATAAGTCTATCAACGTCAGCCTGACTGTGTGTGCGTGTTTGTGTGTGTTTTCAGGGTCTCCAGTTTCAGGCCTTGACGTCCGCCCTCCGGGGAGGAAACGGAGCGGATCTTTAATGCAGTTCTGCTCGCTGTCCGGTTCCAGAGCAGACCGGGGCGAGCTAATCACGGAATGACGCTGCGCTGGTTTTCTCTATTATCCATCCACACGGACAATCCGCGATCTGTTTTCACGTATGACCCTGGGAGGGTGTCGGTAGAGCCACACGACCGGACAACATACAGTTATCAGTACTGGAGCTTCGTTATCAGATCCCGGATATTGATCAAGGATATTGACGCTTTGCTTTTGGTCCTTCGGCACACGCACAGAGTTTTGGATTAGGGACAATTACGTGGTGGATTGGATCGGGGCGCCATGTCGATCTTGCCCTCTTTTGGCTTTACGCAAGAGCAGGTCGCATGCGTCTGCGAGGTGCTGCAGCAGGGTGGGAACCTGGAGAGGCTCGGACGTTTCCTCTGGTCCCTGCCAGCCTGCGACCATCTCCACAAGAACGAATCCGTGCTTAAAGCGAAGGCCGTGGTGGCCTTCCACCGGGGAAACTTCCGGGATCTCTACAAGATCCTCGAAAGCCACCAGTTTTCCGCGCACAACCACCCGAAGCTTCAGCAGCTGTGGCTTAAGGCGCACTACGTGGAGGCGGAAAAGTTGCGAGGCCGCCCGCTCGGGGCTGTGGGCAAATACCGTGTGCGCAGGAAATTTCCATTGCCCCGTACGATCTGGGACGGTGAGGAGACCAGTTACTGCTTTAAGGAGAAGTCCCGGGGAGTGCTGCGTGAATGGTACACACATAATCCGTATCCATCTCCAAGAGAGAAGAGGGAGCTGGCGGAGGCAACGGGACTGACCACCACACAGGTCAGCAACTGGTTCAAAAACAGGAGGCAGAGAGACCGGGCAGCTGAGGCAAAAGAGAGGTAAGATCCACATCATCTTGCTGTCCAACACAAATACTGATAACAGCTGTTAAAGTGCAATAATTCGTTCTCCTAACTAGCATCCAGTTTTTATAATTATTGTCTTTTATAATTATTAGAACCAAAACAAATATTCAAGATTTTTTTCAATATATCAAAGTTCCCCTCATATTTTGGCCAAATGCACGAATCTAACAAACAGTATTTCTTTTAGGAGTTAGCATTATTTCAGAAGTGTAATTTGTATATAGCAATATACTTTGCACATTAGTTATTTTTCACATCTCCTTTTGCTGGAATTTAAAATCTCTACTTTTCGCACGAACAGAGCGATTTAGGCCTAGATTAATGTCATTTGGTATTTACATCTAATGTAAATATTGATTCATGTAGTTTTGTTTTATGTCGTTCAAGTTTCAGAGTTTTAAATTCTTTTCTTTCGAAAATCCTGCATTGAGCAAATTTATTCTGGTCTTTTCGCCGTAAAGGCAAAAATGGATACTCGTGTATATACAATCAAATAGAGGAGTGTGAGACAGTGAGATTAAAATCCAAACAAACATTATCAATAATTCCTAACAGCATCATGCCACGACCACGCTTTCTCAAATAAACAGAAATGCAAGAATAAAACAAGGTTCGCCGATTATTTACCCCTTTATAAAGGGCGAGGCAAATGTGCACAAAGCACCATTATCTTTCAGTTTTTCTGATTCAATAATTTCATTTGTCATAATGTGTATAATGTCATAATGTGTATTGTAATTTATAGATATGTCACCCATGTAATTTATTACAATATTCCTGTTCTTTGAACAGAGAGAACAGTGAAAACAACGGCATTAGTGGTGGCAATAAGCAGAACCAGAGGTCCCCGCTCGACGGAGTCAAGTCGCTCATGTCAAGCTCAGAGGATGAGTTCTCCCCGCCGCAGAGCCCCGAGCACAACCCGGTGCTTCTGCTGCAGGGGAACATGAACCATCCCGGGGCTCCTGCGTACCCAATGCCCGGCCTCGGAGCGCAGCATTCGTTACACAGTATGCAAGGACATCCCCACCAGATCCAAGACTCGCTGCTGGGGTCTCTAACATCCAGCCTTGTGGATTTAGGATCCTAGGATGTCGTATTTACATTCTGAATAACAAAACTGGACCAAACTATAAATAAGCCATATTTGAATAACCCATATTTACAGCATTACTGCATAGCCTATTCGACGCACAGGACGTTTGCTGAATTATTTTGTTGCAAAAAGCTTAAGGGAATATTAAGAGAGCGTCTATTAGTTTTGGAAATGTTAAGGTTACTTGTGAAACCAGCAAGGCAAACATTTCAGATCATTCACAGTATTGCTTAATGCATTAAACTAATAATTTATAATGTTACTCAAAGATTAATTTATAAAACATGCTGGAAGGAGTTTTAATGTAAAAATCATTGGCTTCAAATATCTTCAACTTAAAACTACGAATGTTGATAATTGTGCTTCGTCCATCGTTAAATAAGTTTGGTAAGTTTTTGAGCCACTATCGTTCTTAAAAACTGCATTTGGCCATTCCAGCGTTTTTTCTTAATCATACATAATATGATTTTGAAATCATACTAAGGTTTTGAACATTTGTCTTTGCATACATGCGTGTCAGTTTTCGTAATATGACAATAAATAAAAAGCTAAAAAACTAATGATAAAAATATGTCAATCCAGCCAGAGGAGGGCACAAGCGTGTGAAAAATGAGAAACGTCAACAAGAAAAATGGACCCTTATGGTGAGGGCCAGAGAGACGCCCAAGAGGCGCCAGGCTGAAAGTAAGCCAAATTAAAAACTGTGATCGCTCTTTGGTCAAAAACTGAAAACACATCGACTTTAAGTCGTACAATTAATTACATAAACGGAGAGCATTGCTCGTTTTTCTGTTTATTCTGGGGCACCAAAAACAAAGACTATCCGTAAGTGTCGCACTAAAGGCCCTCCACCAAACCACCACAAATTACTGTTTTCAAAACGTTTCACATGTATCAGCCGAACGCAATTTAAAGTGAACCTGGTTTAAACAACATTTGGTTTTTAATCAAGACAAAAAACCACTGACCAGACACTGCCCAAGGAAAACAAATCTGATGATAAAAGCTTTCATTGGTTTTTTTTAAAAATGCATTTAAGCAATAGGGAATTAAATGCGACAATGCACTAAATAATTGAACCTAATTGTAAGTTTTAAGGTCGGTTTAAGGCCGTCCTATCTCAGCTCTTTCTGTCTCTCTTACCTCTCGTCACTGTAACTGGATGTGAGCGGAGGGCGCGGAGGGTTTCCGGGCTCTAATTGGAAACATTCACCGGGTGTAGAGCGGCTTGATTGCGGGAATGAGGGGACACCCTTTCAGCATCCATCACAACAGGAATTTACTTCCAGTGTTCAATGAAGTCTTTCTGTCTGTCTGCAATAATACGGGCAACTGAGGTTTTATCAAGACATCTTTAGAGACATTTTAAGTCATTACAGAACGCCAGTCGTGGTTTAATCAGCATTTTAATTTTAAGTGAACTTACACAGTACTTACTTCTGCTCTCCTCCTATTGGTTACTCTTACTGTAAAAATAACTGATAAATTATAATAGGACAACAACAACAACAACAATAGAGTTTATCAGTTAAAACGCCAAGATTTTTTTAACTTTTGATTTTCTTTGTATTGGTAAGGTGGCCAATTTCCACGATCTCCAGTTGTCTTAAACGTGAGGTTAATAGGAAGCTTTAGTGAAACTTTATTGATGTGTCACAGAAAAGCGCAAATCCAGCCTGTTGTCACTCTGCAATAAAGCCAAACACAATGAACCTGAATATACTGCATAACCAGGTGTAAACGGGTGTAACAGTTGTCTCAGTGAAAGCTTGCACCGTAAACATTCACAAACTCTGTGAAAATGTAACTTTGTAAACGCATCAGATTAATAAAGCAATGCATGTGTTAAAGCAAGCACAAAACCATCACAACCCGTCGTTATCGGGAAACTCGGTCCAGATTTTTATTTAGTGCTGTTACTGCCCCCACCAGGACTGCAAACAAAAATGCCTGGTAATACTTTTTGCTGGCAAATCTGTATGTGACTGTAAGTCAGCCTCACATATCTGTTCATCAGGCAGCTTCATATGCAGAGGTGACCACTCATCCAGAACTGACCTATTCTTTTTTTTTTTTGGAGTGGGGCAGAACTGAAAGAGCTTTTAAAGCACTCTCATGAGAGCCAGAAGAGAGGGATTCAGTTACCAATGATGCATGAACCTGACAACACTTCAAGTAATCAGACCCCCGAGTTTTTGGTAAAGGAATGTAGGTGATACTCTGAATTTAAAATGCACTTTTCTGAGGGTTGTTGAAACTAAAGCAGATATTTCTCACTCAACTTAGAAATGAGCAACTTCTTAAGCATATTTATGCATCAACGCTGGTAAAACTATAGCTTTATACAGTAAATAATATGCGCTACAGAAAAATAATGTTGATTCCTCACAGCATCTTTGAGTTTAAAACTAATTTGAAAACTTTGACCCTGCCTGTCAATAGGGAAGAATATAATGTTGGCTGCTCTTTCAGACATTGAAACATTAAGCCAAAGTTTCACTCCCCAGAGGAGAGAGAGCAGGATAAAACTCTAGATGGCTCCATTAAAGAAAAACTCAGGAAATGAAAACAGAAATAGGATCGCTTCCTGTTTTGCATAGGGACTTGGAGCATTCTGCTGTAGGGTATAATTATTACAATGAGGTCAGTGTGATATAGTCCAAAATGTTGGACACACACAGACACACCCTCTCATAGTCTAATCCAGGTTTCTCTGGCATTGCATAAGCAATTTTGTGTATCTTTGTCATGCCAATCTAGAGTCACATTAATTATGAAATTCTGGCAAAATCCAGATATCAGCAGGAGAACTGGACAGACTATAGTATTACTAAACAGGATCCCAGCAGGCATTGCAAAAGGGTCTCACCCTCCTTTTTTATTTTCCCTTTTCAGTCCACTTTTCAGTCCATTCACAAGCATTGTATACTCTGACTCTTGTGATTCTTTTTTCCTTTTTTTACCTGAATACTGAAGATTGTATAGAAGCTCGGGGAATATGCAGTAAAATAAGTTGTAATAAATACAAAGAATGTACTAAACTACATGTACACATCCATTCGTTATATAAAAGTGCATTAAAATGTGCAACAACATTCTCCTAATACTCCTAAAGCTCTCAAGATACACCAGTTCCTCTTTTACACACATACACACTCTTACAAACACTTTGTTGTGTATTTTAAATGGCTGTAGTCTTTGTTGCATTAACACGTTTACTGTGATCGTGATACTCGTTATCTCGTTAGTATTGAAGAAGTCGGTAAGATCATCATAACTTATCACCAACAGCAGTCTACAACCTTACAAATTCAGTTCGTCTGCCCTCTGGTGGCAATGTTTGGCATCACAAAAAGTCGCAGTCAGAGAAGCTGGTGATTTGATAGCTGTTATTAATCACAGCATAATTATCCAAACAAACATTATATAATAATAATTCTTATTATTTTATTTATCATTATTATTATATCTGTATAAATTGTGTGGGTGAGGTGTCAGTAGTGGTTCTTGGCACTGATGGACTTATTAAATGCTAATAGGATTTTAGAAAAATCATGTATCTGTTTTTTGGAAGGTCTAATGAAACTGATGCCCACATCACATCCAACAAGATCTCCCATTTCATGAAAGATTTTAAGTGTTAAAACTAAATGCACGTCATGGAAGCTAGAATACCTTCATAGGAACTTCATATGCGGACACAACAGACCTGTCTCCCCCTAGCGTCTGGTGGAGGAAGTGCATCACAATAATTTTTGCGTTTACAGATTCTCACATTTAAATGAACTTTAAACTGCAGTTTAGTGGGAAAGACTTAGGCTGAGTTAAATCTCAAAAGGGTCTATTCAAGAGTTAGCACTGCTGTGCCTGGAAGCATCTTTACCCCCTGTTGTTCCGAGGGGATTGTCCATGACTTGCCCAACGAAGAGTTATTGATGGCCATACTGCAAATGTAAAACTGGTAAACAGTTCCCAGACATATGTAAGTGCCTGGAGATTATCGAGAAGCTGTCAAGCTCCGAGAAACTCAAGCTTTAAATCGTGCACAATTACTTGTCGACTATCGCTTTTCAATAGCTTACCATCCAGGCACTTCTCCTTCTCTTGATTGCTCCTGATGCGACATTCACCGCAATGTTTCTGACGACAACCATCTGTCAAAACAATATGCATTTATCTCTAACAACTGTCTGAGATTTACGTTTACATTAGTTGTTTTGTGCAGGTTATTTTTAAGATATGTCGTGTATTGTGATCAAACTCCAGGATTAATACATCGATCGACAGACGACGACAGAATGTATTGATTTGTCTGCAAGATCAAATCAGAAACAGACAGTATAGCTTACAGTGAAGAACAGTGAACACTCACGGTTGCTACACCTGGCTCACACCTGGCTCAGACAACAGATGTCTTTCTTGCGTGTAACTTAATGTTGCCAGATTGATACAGTCATATTAAGTAATGCTTTTGACTTTGAAAACAGGGAACGTTCACAGAATATTGCCAAACATTCTCTAAAAGTTCCCTCAAAGTTGTCAAATAACATTCTTACAGTAACGTTAGTAGAATTTATATATATATATATAAACATATATAATATATGATTTATATACATATATATATAAACATATATACATATACACACACACACACACACACACACACACACACACACACACACACACACACACACACACACACACACACATATATATATATATATATATATATATATATATATATATATATAATATCAAAAACAATATAATATCATATAGTTGTAATATCATATCAAAAACTATAATATCATATAGTTGTTAGTGGAACATTTAAAAACACATAACCAGAATAAAAAAAAACACATAACTAAGCAACAACGTTAATACAACGTCTAAAACTGTACGTTCCCAGAACGTTTTTGTTACGTAATGGAAACGTTAGGGAAAAGTTCTTACAACTTAAAATTGATAGCTGGGAATATAGTTGTTGCCACATGAAACGCATTTTAGGTTACATGAAAAAAACATTTTTACAGTGTACATTTTTGCAATCATTTGGCTCTCGATTCCCATTTGAACATTTCAAAACAATTGTGACTGCGAATTGATGCGCTTATTCCCTGTAATGGAAAACCGTAACGGGAATGTGAATGCGGTGCATTGTGGGTAAAAAGGGCTGTGCTGTATTGTAGCTGTCCAGGGTGCTGAATGTTGACTGAATGTACAGTCACATCCAGATTATATAGTCCTCCAACAACAACCTATAGACCATGTTATAAGATTCAGATATTATATTAAACACTCTTATCTATCTGTATACCTTAATGGTGTATGATCTGTTAAACTCCAATATATTAGTTCTACGTGAAGAAAGACATAAATCCTCCAAACTCTTAGATTTAAGAAAAACTATTATATAAACATTGTATTGTTATTGTTTTTAATTGCATTTTTTTCTCATGTTTCTGTCTTATTTTGATGAATTCCTAAATGTGTAAATTGCGTTGAAAGAAAGTGCTTATTAAATGAACAGTTTAACAATTAATCCGAAACAAATATATGACAGTGGAACAATTATATGCGCATATTTACTTATATTTAGTTTTAAAATACCGAGTCATGTGTATCGTTATGTATATCGTTTCATAAGCAGGATGCGTGTGGTGGATCCGCCTAGTATGAAATGGCTGTAAAATGGGATTCGTGTCATGCCGCATTCGTCCACCAGAGGTCGCAATCACAAACATTCAAAAATCCTATAGACTGAGATTTAGCAGATAAAATGCGTAAATACAAACCCAGTTCTTTCCCAATAACTTTATCTTAGTTTTCAGTACCTGGACGTAAAGACTGTGTCATATACATTATTAAACAGTCGTTCAAATTCATGTAATTGTGGCTTACAAGCATTGCATATATTTTTGCATTTGTCTTGCAAAAAATGACTGCTTGAAGAAAAAGAAACAGATAGGAAACAGTACGGCTTGGATTGCGGTTAAATGTACTTTAATTTTAGTATAACCTAGACCTAGCTATAGTTTTTCTCCTTAAATTCCCTTTTACTTTGTAAAGCACTTTGAGCAACTCCCTTAAACATTTGTACCATTTTTCTGTTATCATTATTGTGGACAGAGAATAAATGAAGAAATAAATGAAGAAAGTCACGCACTCTTCCGCAATTAAAAACAAGTTTAGATTGCTGAACCTCCGGCAGCCCAAGCGGAGTTTTCACGCCGGGCTTTGGGGAGGGGACGCGGGTGGTTCTTTGTTAGCTCGGCGCTCTCCAGCTCGTCATTAGTGCTGATTACCGCTGACCAGTTTGACAACCTTATTGACTGCTAAAAAGACTTTTTCATCGTCCCACCCTGCACTCCCCAGAGCTCAAAAGAAACGGAAATTTTCCACCATTCTGTATCCAGTGTTTTAATAAAGCCGTGCTCCTTTCCCCTCCCTTGCTTTGCCTCCTATTTTTCTCCTTTTTCTTGGAAGGAACACTCAGTTTGGCCCCACCGTTGTTCGGACTGAAAGAAGATTGAAAATACAGCTTGTGCTTTTCATTGGGAATGTTAATGAATGGCGCGGGTTAAGCCCAGGTGCGCACCGTGAACTCTTCATGCAGTTGGGAAACAGAGGCGCACTGTTCTGCGCTCATTTACGACATAAACACCTTAAGCAGGTTTACGCACTGAATTGAGCATGATTCAAACAGTATGGCAATGCTTTTTTGAACATCTACCCACATTCAGTATCCCTTAGACACGAATAAACATTTTGGATAGTTAAAAGAACAAGGATATAGTCGTCGTTTTCTTTCCTTCTTGACAAAAATGTATATGCTCTGTATGTACTAATACTGCTTATGCCTAACAGAACGATAAAAAGATGTTCAATGGCATGCATTATTCTCCATATTGCTGCAATTTTATAACGACTATTCAAATTCTGAATCATTTTCTGGATTGAATAAAAGGCGGAAAGCCTATCACGTTTAATAAAAATCTGCACTACACACCCAGCAATCTTTTGCAATTAGATTAGATTAGAATATTAGATTGGCGAATTCATGAATTTATAGACAATTATCATAACATGATAAAAAATAAAGCATTTTTAGAATGCAGAAGAATACTGCCAAGCAATCTTTGGGGAATTGTTTTTACTGAAGCCTGGCTGGGGCATAAATCTTGTTTATCCGCTCAGTGTGTATGCATACGAGGAAACCTCCACAAAACTGAAGGAAGCAACCACAGCACAGGTTAGTTTGTGTTGACATCCGGGACAGAGCCTCGGCCTTTCGCTGACCCTGTGCTGTCAGAGCGCATTACACCACAAGAAGCATTTTGGCCAGTTACTGCTGGTGTGTGAGAGAGACTGAGCTTTAAAATATCCAACTTATTTGATCCTCCTCTGATCCAGATTCGTTGCAGAATATATTCTGTTCACACTCTGAACTGCATGTGTTTACTTTCATGCAAACAGTTAAATGTTAACGCAGCACAGTGTTAAACTGGGCCAGGTTAAATGAAATGACATTGCATCAATTTTAGGTTGTGAGAAAGTTTCCCCACCGTTTCCATTCAGTAAAACGAAAACGTTACAAATGTTATTTTGAATATTGTAGGAACGTTTTAGAGGTTGTATTTGTGTTATTGCTTGATTGAAGGACCAAACATTTTTATTCTGTAATATTTTTAAAACGCTCCACTAACAACTGAAGAACAATATCCTTGATATATGATAAAGAACGTGAAAAAAAGGTTCTACTAACTTTACTGCAAGAACGTTTTGGATAACGTTGGGAGAACTTTAACAGAACGTTAGCCAAAGATAGCTGTGAGGTTGCTCTGCTCACTTAGACTAATAAACGAGACTAGACTCGCCATTTCATGTTCAGGTATAACAGTATATGGTAATAAAATACCATTATGAATCTGCAACCATGGCTTAGCTCAACAGTTATTTATTCTTTTTAATCATGGTTATCCTGTTTCAAAACTTTCACGACGCGCAGAATCGACGCACAACAAAAAAAATCTATTTTAGAAATAATAATCACACAAATAAAAGGCCTAAGAGCCGACGACATTTTAAATATGTAAATAAACATCGCGTATATATTCAAAAGACAAGCGAACATTAAAACATTATTCAGTCTTTTCATTATGAAGTACGCACACTGTAAAAGAAACTTGGCCGCCTTACATTTTTAAGTTTAATCAATTCGGATGCACAAGTCATTTCTACTTACTCTTTGTAATCTTGACTGGTGTGGAGTTCAGGTAACTTATAAGAAATAGTTGGTAAATTGCTTAACCTATTTTTTTTAAGTTATACCAGACAAGATTTAAAATATTAAGTTGAAATGACTTGTATAGCCAAGTTGATTAAACTAAAAAATTTAAGGCAGCAAAGTTTTTTTTACAGTGCACGCATACAATAGCAGGTCGGCCCTCTGGTATTGAAAATTGATTTTCTCCCCCCCCCCAAAAGATCCTTTTGCCTGTTTTCGTGAGAAGCATTGCCCTCATTGTTGGTTAAGTCAAACAATCCAAAATGAATACGTTTTTTCCAATCCTTTAGCCACTGAGCTCTCCATGGGCCGGTTACAGGCACTAAAGTTTTGTTGTTGTTTTTAGATGGTCTCTTACAGTTCTTCTGTTTGCTCTTTTGAAGCCTGTCCCGTTAGATGTCACATTCACTGTCGCTGGAGGTGATGGAGATGGCGGAGGGGGCGGCTTTGCTGGAGAGACTGACCTCCGGGCTCGAGGCGGGACCCAGTCGGTCTCCTGTGGCGTCATCGTCCCCCAGCGATCTGATCGAGCCACCGGACAGAACCTGCTGCTGTAGCCTGCAAGGGATGAAGACAGACGGCTGTGAGTGAACTACGATATTCGTGGTCCACAGTGGAGACAGAAAACCTAAACAGGCATGTGAAACTGAACTGAATGCTCTCAGAAATGTAGGTGCCATCTTGATACGCAGATTACTTTAAACATCTTAGAAATATCAGCATCATCATCAGGACTGTAGTACTGCAGTATTTCATTCAACTATTAATTAATAACTAGTATGTATTATTACATACATATTATGATATGTATTAATCGTCCCATGACACCATTCCGTAGTCTGGTAAACTACAAATTGTGTGGCGATATGATGGACACAAATGATGGTTAAATCAGACAACAAACCCCTTTAATAGTTTAGGAGCAGGAGTTGCCTCATCTGAAAATGTGACACGTCTTATATCCACGAGAATATCATTCATATTGTTCCACTAAAGAAACGATAATATATACGACAAAGTAACGATAAACGATAAGATAAAGTGATACATAATTTAACCCTTAAAACATTTTGCTGATGTAACCCAATCAAGTCAAGCTGATGCATTCACATTTAAACATTTATTTTGACTGATATAAATAAAACCAGTGATGTCAGACAGCACACTTTCTGATTTCCCAAAGCATCTTTACAAGACAATATGTGTTACTTCCCCGTCTCCCAAATCAAATGAAAAACACACCAAATTAAAATTACAAATATTTTGCGTGGCCCAACAAAATAATCGACAGAAATATTTGCAGCATAAAAGAACAATCCGAATGATTTGAGAATGACAGATATGAGACATTAGCATCGGTTCAATCCTGTAGGTTTTCCTGACCCAGAAAACACACACTTCCCTAAATAGTTAGGCTAGGATTTTTATTAAGCGGGCTATTGTTATTGTTATTGATACAACCGCGCAGGGCATAAGCTGATAGGTGCACAATAATTAGACAATTTTGCCAATAGGTGATCAAAATAAAAACACCATGCAAACACCGGCAACTGCAGTGATCTGGGCTGTTTATACCTGTTCTTGGCCGCTGCCGCCCGGTCTCTCTGTCTCCGGTTTTTAAACCAATTGCCCACCTGTGTGGGTGTGAGTCCGGTCGCCTGCGCCAGCTCTCTCTTTTTGCTCGGGTTCGGGTACGGGTCCTGCAGGTACCACTCTCTCAACAGATGCCGCGTTCGCTCTTTAAAGCAATGGGTTTTCTGTTCGCCGTCCCATATGGTCCGAGGCAGCGGAAACTTCTTTCGGACCCGGTACTTGTCCACGGGACCCAGCGGGCGTCCGCGGAGTTTCTCGGCTTCCTGGTAATGTGCTTCGAGCCAGAGCGCCTGCAGCTTCGGGTGCGAGTCCTTGGTGAACTTGTGGTTCTCCAGTATGTGGTACAGCTCGCGGAAGTTGCCCCCGTGGAAGGCCACCACGGCGCGGGCGCGCAGGACGGACTCGTTCTTGCCGAGGACCTCGCAGGCGGACGGCGCCACCGGGAGTGACCAGAGGAAGCGCCCGAGCCTCTCCACGTCGCCGCTCTCCTCCAGCGTCTCGCAGACCCCCGCGACCTGCTGGGGGCTGAAATTCAACATGGGCAGCTGGAACATGGAGACTTGTTAATCCTCCCCCGCCGCGATCTCTCTCTCCTCTTCGGTCCTGCCGTTCGGCGTTGCTCCCCGGCCGTCTCGGTCCTCTTTTGGTTTAGGGTCTCCGTCAGATCCGGACAAACAGAAAACGGCAAAAGTTAACAGCAGTTGCCACAAAGGAGCCGAGAAGCGATGCCATACGGCGCAGGTAGCCTGGACGGCAAAACGTCTCGTTGGGTTGCGTGTGCGCATCAAAACTGCAACCAAAGTGTTTTCTGCGGAAGAAAATAAAAGAACATTTAGCCCCTGCTGAAGGATTGTCAGATTGGCTGCGTGGTTGCCATGGATACACGTCCATCACTGTCAGGTTTGCCAATCACGCGTAAAGCTGGACCAGATTTCAGCACCACCCAGCGCGCAAAAGCGCCTTTCAGTGTGAACGTCAAAGCATCGTTTTGACCTTTACGTTTGCGCTCAGACAAATTGAATTCAGTGTTGTCATCTGCTGGAAATCTTGGAGCAACTCCCTCCGAGTCGTCGATAAAACGGTGGGAAGGCGTGCACGTTAAAATACGGCACACACATTGGACGCCCTTGCCGGGATGTACCGTATATATACCTATATATAGACTATATGTAAGCCTCGTTAACCAGGTGATCTGCAAACCGTAAGCTTTACAAACGACTTCATGTTGATGTGATGATTCGGTCATGCATTATATTTAGAATAAAAACAGGTGACCGGATAAAGCATAATTGCAGCGAATAAAAAAAGCATACAAATGCATTTTAAGTTGACTGAATCTGGACGAAACATGACTAAACTAAAACATGTCGACTTTTTGCCGTGTATGTAGTCGAGGTTACGCTCTTTTTATAAAGCACTTCCATGACACGAAAGTGAATTACATACCTTATGGTTGACGGCAAAATCAAATCCTGTAAAGTGGTATGTGAACAGCTAATCTAAGGAAAATATATTTTAGGTGAGTTTCGAAATGTTCACTTTCCCAAAAATATCTAAATCACTGATAACCGTCAATATATATATTTTTTTATTTTATATAAGCAAGATTTTGGTTAAGAAAACGGTTCTGTCTCATTCCACACACGATGACTGGAAATCACTCATTAAAATGTACAGAGAACCATATCTCATCAAGACATGCTTGGTTATAGAGGTAACATTCATTCTTACAAAAAGCCTGATATTTTTTCACAGATACACATATATTCATCTGAAACCGGCCACAGGTTAGGGCTTTTTAGCTGATTTTTAACTTTTAAATAAGGGAGGGTCCATGGTTATTAACTTGACCTCTTTTGTCTTCCTTACTAGAGAGCTGTTTGCTGTCATGACTTCTCCCACGATGGATGTCGTGTATAGAAATATTTATTTATATAAATTAATTATATGATCTGTGCGTAGGATAATTTTGGGATGGGCAACAACATTAAGTAGCTACAGAGTGTGCATGTTAACACTACTCAAGGTTTATAGCATTCATTTGTACCATATCAGTACAGTTTTAATGACTAGTACAAAACAAAGGATTTTCAAGTCATCCATATGTATGTGGGCCTTGGTGACAAGAGGAAGCTTGGTTATGATACACCAATGGATAAGAAGCAGCTTTGAAATATTTAGAACTTTGTAAATATTTCATATAGTTAGACTCAATATAACCTCAACGTAGGGAATCATTTTCATAGACAGCTTTTGATATCTGGCAACTCTAGTCAATAAATAATGGCTTTACAAACATAGACTTTGTAAGAAAAGATATTTGTGGAGGGGGTTATATAATAGAATTTACATATCCTGATATAGACATAACATTTTTTGACAGTCTACCAAACCCCTAAAACCACATTCTTAAAATAAATCGTTTTCCACAACAAAGTGGACACAGTCTGTGCTTAAAACCAAAATGAGACATTTAGACTATCAAATTAAGATGGTAATCTTGCAGATAAGATGTGAAGAATTACTCAGTTTCTTAGATTTGGCTTGTGTTCTGTAACTTCTGTGACAAAATGACATTCTGCGTCATGCCAAAGAGGAAGTCAGAGATGGAGTGTGCACAAACTGAATAATAAGGATTACACATAACGTAATGCCTGACACTTCTAGCTCTGAATGACAGAGAGCGAGAGAGGAAAGACTGACAGGAGGAAGGAGGAAAGAGGAAGGAGTGACACTGATTAAAAAGAGTTCTGTTTTCTGCTTGTTCTCCATTACAACACGTAAACAAATCAGGCATCAAAACCCAGCCATTCTTTCAATCCTTGTTTTTAACTTGCACACATACAATGCCAGCATGACCTTCTTCTAGATATTCCTGTTGGACCATCAACAGCTTATAATCAAATTATTCAACTATGACAGACACAGGGCATTAATTTCAGTGGAGAGGCCACAAGCTGGAGTGAATATCAAAGGCTGGAAATTCTAGGTTTTTAGATTACTGCTGCTGGTGAAGACTACTTTGGATGTTTTCACAACTCAGTTTTTGACATGTTTCACTGTATTAGCCAAAATATTTTCAAAAATCCTTGTCAAACCAGTACACAGCTACACAACATATGATAGGAGAAAGGCCATCTGGTATGTTTCTCTGCTCAGTTATACGGTGGCTTTGTCCCAGTTAACAAGTAACATTCTCATAACATTGGATAAAATTCTCTCAAAGTTATCAAAAATGTTTTTGCAGTAAAATTAGTAGAACATTATTTTAACATTATATGTCATATGTCAAAAACCTTATTCTTAAATTTACTGGAATGTTACAGAATGTTTGAATAACATCCTTATAACAAAGCAAGAAACATTAATACAATGTTTAAAAAACTGGATGCTTTGAACACTCCTAGAATATTTAAAATAACGTGTGTCCTTTTTTTGCTTAATTGAAATAGAAAAAGGGGGAAACATTCTTACAACCTAAAAATGATTGCTGGGGTTCACCTCTCAGCTGAAGCCAAATGCTGGAGGATGTCTATAGGCCTGGGATTTATGTTCTAATTAAGATATCATGTCTGTCCAAGCTGGAGTAGCTTACTAATACTCCACTGGCCCAGATAATAGCAAATGAATGAGGGATTCGATTAAATAAACTCTTCACTTGCTTTCGTACATGGACAAACCAGATGAGTTAAAGATTTCTGTGTGTGTGTCCTGACAGATCAGTGTCCAGCAATGGCATTGTCCCGTTTGGATGTAATCTGGGATTTGTGGTAACAGAGAAGACCTCTTATCCTATGACCCTTCTGGTTTATCTATCTCTTGCTCTCTGTCTCTCTTTGTTTATCTAACAGCAGGGCAGGGATAAGCAACATCCATTCCCCAACACTACAGAACCTCAATGTCATCTTTATTTCTTTGTTTTAGTTTGCCATTATAGAATAATTCTTACTGTATATAGGAACTTTATCAACATTTAAAAGCATTTGTAATAGAATTTGTATACTGTAAAATATCTTGATGATATACAATTGCAGTATAATGAACCAGTCATGTAAATACATCACAAGAACGAAGTAAAGACCTGCTTAGCATGTTAATTAGCATTTTGATTTGCATTATTGGAATTAAACAACAAACAAAACTGTTAGCTTTCAAACCTCAGAAGGCAATATCTAGTCTATCCCAGACACAAATGAGCCATTTTGGTCTGCATTAACTGTTACCTAGCAACGAGACACCACCAGGACTGGAGAAGCTCCACTTACCCCTGTTCTGAAAACCACAAATCAGTCAAAACGTTTGCACGCCTGTGGTGACGTATGTGTGCCTCAGATACACCTGATCATGCTTTTGCTATGCAACATAATTATTAATTATTATTATTATTATTATTAAAATATGGAATTCATGAATAATAAATAATAATAAACTATAGCCAATTATAGCTTACATAGAAGAAGCTTACAGTCACACCTAATAAAAATGGTGCTATAAGCTACAATAACAAGAAAAACTGTAAGTACTCAATTTGGGTTGCCTCTGAATTTCCTAAAGGTTTTTAGAATGGTAGCTGATTATTTAAATAAGGTCTAGAAACCCAAAGAAAGTCCAGGACAGAAACATATGGGAATTGGCCTTCCAAGTTGGTCCGTAAAATTTATGTCATGACTAAACAGCTCTATAGCTTTTGTCTGTGAAGACAGAATAAAGATGATGTCATTTTAATATTCCCTCTGTATAACCTTCAGACAAACAACCCAATAAACAACAGGTACTGTTTTTGTATTATCCTGCATAAAGCTTCAAAAGACACCATAGACAGTCTGCAAAGCTTGTTCAGTATGGGCTGAAGCCTGTTGACTTCTGTCTGTTCCTGGCAGGTAACAACTATTAAAGCACTTACATACCTCATGTACCACAGCAAGTCCTGCAAAAGCTTTTATTAACAGGATTAAGGCCTGAAGAACCTCAGAAGGGCTCTAAGAAGCATTATTCTGTTTTTTATTAACTGCAGCCAGACAGGTTTATTCCTCATGTTTGTTCACTACATACAAACTATACAACGAGAAGATAAAGTCACGTTTTGGGCTGAACCAAACAAAGGAACCATACAAAATCTTAGCCTCAAACAGTCCATTCACAGACTGCTGTTCACCAACTGACAGATTATTCCAGTCTCTACCAGTCCAATTCTTGTCCAGAATAAGTTAAGTGGACCAGACTTGATGACATTTGTCAAAAACAATCAGTGACCAACTTTTCAAATTGTGGTACATCCTATCACCTTCTGACTCCAAGAACAACTTTAAGGACAGAACAAAACTTCACAGAAGCACCTGGATAAGTAATTGTTTAATATTTTAAACACTACATTTGATTAAACAGGGCAGCATAACAGCTAGACATATGGATGTCTGCGGGAGCGGCATTTTTCAGAGAAATAATAATCTCTGCCTCTGCTTCTGTATGGGCTGAATGCCATCTGACAGAGAATATGTTGCTGAAAGAGTTTAGCTGTGGCTTACAGACAGAGAGCAGGAGTGTGGTGTGGACTGATTGAGTGTGTGCTGATGACAAGGTCAGTAACATGTCAGCAGTATGTTCACGGCTGGCCGTTATTTCTGTATTCAGGGCGTATGTCAAATGCCAATCTGACACTCTTAATTTTTATGAGGAAAAACTGGATACAGTTACCACACACCCATATATATATATATATATATATATATATATATATATATATATATATATATATATATGGGTGTGTGGTGTCTTTGCAGCAGTGACAGATAACTAGTGACAGTGGAGACTCATCTCACTTTAACTCCCACAAGGCACATGTATGTATGCACACACACACGCACACTCACACAAACACACACACACACACACACAAACACAGAGAGAGTAAACATGTACTGTGGCTGTAGGTCCTGTGATTGTCAGGGGATGTGCTGTGATACTCTTCCAGTGAGTGACTCATAAATCTGACATCAAGCTTTAAGCCCCCAAGCCAGACAGGAATGTTCAGGATTTAGCTTTCCTCTGTCTTTCCGTTCACTCTCAGTATCTATCCTGTGCAGAGAGAGAGAGAGAAACAGACAAAGAGAGAGAAAGAGAGAGGGGGAGGTGGTCTTTAATTGAGTGGGTTTGTCCAAGACAGTTTATCCTTGTAAAGATATACAGGTTAATCCTTTTAGCCAATCAGCTAACAGACAAAGCCATCTGTTATAGGGTTATTTTAAAGTTCAGCAATCACTTTACACTGTCATAACTCTCATACACATACACATACACAAACAATCCTTCTCTCCTCAGACACACAAATACACACGCACCTAAAATATAAGAACATGACAGGACAAGCTGAACAACCAGTTGTTTGATTTTTGAGTAAAAAGAAAGAGAAAGAAAAAGAAAGAAAGACAGAAAGAAAGAAAAAGATAAAGAAAGAAAGAAAAAAGAAAAATACATGAAACTACAGCAGTTATGTTGCTTGGGACAAAGGCTAAGTATACCGTTTGTCATTATACAAAAAATATGACAGCACAATGTTATGATCTAATCAGAATCAAGTATTCCAGTAACTTCTGGGTAATAATTAACAATATAGAATTCATCAGAGGCAATTGTAACAGCCATTTTCATTAGCCCACCTTCTGTGCTGTGTGATTTCTCTGAATGTTTGATATATGTTTGGATATTTCTGTATCTATTCAGCCAGAACCTTTTCTGCCCTCTCAGTCAAACATTTTAGAAGCAGATTTTAGCTTAAAAAATGAACCCTGACATGAGCACTTGCCTGTCAGTCACCTAGCAACAAGTCCTTGCATAAACGCACCATCCTGCAGTCTCTCTCTCAGCTCCCCGACCTGCTGAGAGGGGTCTGAATGTGTGTGTGTGTTTGGGGGGGCTGTTGAGTTCACGGTACTCTACTCCCTATTGACCAGGAAGTCCTTTCTCTGGAAATCACACAATACCAACTGAGACAAAGCAGCCAGGAAAGAGGACAGTCCCTGAAACACACACACAGTCTGTCACAATCATACACACACACTGATGGAAGAAGCATATCCCAAGGAAACACACACACACAAACAGAGATGTCCCCAAAAACACAGGGGCCTCTGCCTTTGTTTGACAGACTAATGAAAATGATGTTCTTTTTCTATTTGGAGCTTGTTAAGGCTCACAGGCTATTTCACTTTCTTGTCTCCCTCAGCCTCCCCACCTGCCCTTCGTGTACAGAGGTGAAGGCAAATACAACACTAGAAGCAGGCTTCCTTGTGTGCATTGTGAAGACAAAAAATATTCACAGCCTGAGATCAGATGGCATAAACTTACAATCAAGATATTTATCAAGGTATATTTCTAGTGTGTGAGAGAGAAAGGTTGCTGCATATAATAGCCAAACCTTAGCAGAGTGTGTGTGATTGTTATGGAATCAGCAAATATATAATCACACACACACAACACTTTTAGTTTCCGAAACAAAACAGAACAAACAGTGTGTTTTGAGTGCACGATTTCAATTCACATATCGCATAAAATACAACTGCTCTGGAAAAAAGTCTCTTGAAAACGAGTCTCCTTCAGTTGTGGTCTAAGTGTAGAGTAAAGTGAACCCACGCGTTCTTTACACATTACAGGGTCGCCCATTGCAAAGGAATTTCAGCGACCTTTACTGTCTCACCAGATCAAAACTGCATTTAAAAAATAATAAACACATATACTGAGTACTAGAAACAAGTAAACATCCACAAGAAGGACTGATTTTCTGTTTATTCTAACCTTTCTGACTTACGTATTCAGAACTCGTCTCTGTGGCTGCTTATATGGACCAGAATAACGTTTCATTTTAGATTCACTGTCATTTTGAGCAGTGACCCACGCAGATACATATCAAGGAACAACATTACAGAGGACTCATACACGGTGATGAAAGGAATGTTTTAGAGGTGAAGGCCATCCAGTGTAGAAGCAACGCTATAAATGACAGTGTGGCCAGCTAGGAGTCTTAACTGTTTCTCAGAGGCTGAGAGGAATTCTTTTTTACAAGAGTATGGCTTTTTCTTTAGCTGTTTTTCATCCATTACATACAAACCCATCTGTTCGGGATCAATAAGAAAGACGTTTCTGTCTTTAACATGTTATGTCAAAGGCACTGAGCGTTAAGTCTGATTATAACATCACGAAATGTCATGGGGAATGTTGGCAGTAGAGGAGATTCTTGTTTTTGGAGGAGGAGATAAGGTGATTTGAAACATTTTAAAGGAGTATACAAGAGTATAGCGAGGAGACACCTTGTCATTGCCATTATTTGGGTATTCAGGGACAGATTGAGACCAACATTCCCATCATGTTTAGGCTGTTTTAGAGAACACAGGCTTTTCAACCAAGACGGCTCAGGAGAAGTTATTAGAGAGACCATATCTGAACCTTAGACCTTCTTCTTCAGTGGGTCAGGTCTGAGGAGCCTGTCAAAAACCCTAGCCTTCAATTAAACCTTAAGAAAATTAATCAAAGTGCACTAATTATTAAAAATAATTTTTATACCTTCTTTAAGCATTTACAAGACCACAGGGTGCTGTTCACCGAAATTATTCAGATTTTCACAGACTATTAGAAAACCAATCTTTGGTCATTTAAACGAACATTTAACGTTAAGTGTTATTTACCATGTGATCCAATATTAGGACTATTTGACGTGCGTATTAAATCATATAAAAAGTTGAAAATTACAAAGATTGTTTTTAATCAGAAAAGCACAAGTCTAAATATTATTTATTGGCTCTATATGGCCGCCTTTTAGAAAAAAGCTTTTACGTTCACTTTTTAAAACTGATACAAAATGCACCGCTTCACATTCAACTTAAAGAAAATGCACATTTACAAATAAGTAAACATTTACATTCTTTACAAAACATTTTATTTTAGCGACTAAGCTACACAAATGAACTTTAAACAAAACAATATATACACTATCAAATATTTAAAACAGAGAGGAAAAAGTAGGACATAGACCTACAACATTGTGCCGGACTACTTATCTTTTAATTTTGCAAACAAACCGAGACAATTTTACATTTGGGTGTTTCAAAAGGAGGTAAGATCCTAGGTGAAATAAAAGCAATGATGTGTATAGCTACAATTTAAATGATCTTGACATAAGAAGTGTCAAAGTAAAGATAAAAAGAGCCTCGTGTGTTTTTCATGATGTTTGCAGATTAAAACATCACCAACCAGTATACCAGTTTAAGGACCTTGGAATATTTACTTCATATTGAAGCTCAACGCCATCATCTTCATTGTGCTCATAACACAGAGCTGACTTGTTTAATAAAAATGTTTTCTGCACTACTTTCGTCATAGAAACTTGTTACACACACACAAAAAACATTTTTTGTCCTTGATGTCACGTACATTGTAAAAAGAGCAAAACATTGATGTCAAAACCTGTGCAGGCCTAAAGAAATGAACACCTTAATAAACTGTGTTATACTGCGGCCAAATAAACTAACATACAAAACAAATTATTTTGACAACACACATTCAAAAAAAAAAAAAAAAGACAAGACTAAATTATAGTTTCTTACCCTGAATAGCAGAATAAACTTTCGTTCTTCATTATTTCAGACGGAAAATGTTGTATTGGCATGGCTGTGCCCTTCACCTTGGATGCACTCAGAATGGTAATTGGAGGCAGTTGAACTGCAAGCCGTAAATCAACAACCTTCAAGTAGGAAAACGTCCTCATCATAATTGGGTAAGGCGCTTTTGGGGACCGCGGGGGCCTGTCGGACCACCCAGAGCAGCGCTTACTGCATCCGACCCGCACCGGTACAATAGCGGGCCACTCGAACCGGCCACGCAGGGAAACTTCACAATGAAGCCAGAAGCCTCTGAAAAAAGACATCGGGGTCAGGCTTTACATTAAAACTAAAGCGTTTTGCGCAAACTTTTCTTATGGCTTTGTTGCTTATTAAATGTTTCAGTCTTATGAACATCTATAACAGATGTATACATGCGAATGTGTTTTAAATGTGATCTTTTTAAGTGACTGGATCGAGTGTATAAAAACCCATGCCAAAGAAAGCATTTCTTAAAGTTAAAAGCGCTGTACATTATTCATTGCAATACAAATCAGCTGACTTTGACAACACTTTTTTAATTAATAAATTAAGTGATTAAAGTGAGGTCTGAATGCGTTCGCCTCAGTTTTTCTACGCGGTCTCCGTTTTCTCATCCAAGTCGTGACCCGTAATTGTGGTTGCCCATTTCTATTAAATTATAACTCGCAATACTTGCCTGCCGATTCAATTTAAACAACAGAGCTTTGAGAGACGATTTTAAAGACACCTCAACATATTCCGATGCTAAACAATGCTGAAACTGCATTTTAAAAGCCAAGTTATAAATGTATATAAGCCTATAGTAACAATGAAATGAATAGTATAGAGCGAGGCAATCTGAGTCACGTGACTTTAATGAATGTATGTCCTTCATCTATACGGGAAACAGGTTGCATTTATCTATTGGTTTTCAGTCGCTCTGGTTTAGGAATACATTAACTTTACACAAGTCTTTACTAGCTTACCATGGTCTCTCTTTTCAATAATTACATTTTTTTAATTTACTTTTTTAATTTAGTAGCAACCCTATTTACAGTATTACTTATTAATATAAAGAACAACAGCTTTTTTATAGCTTTATTTCATTACATTTTTAACCTCAACATGAACAGGGTTTTAATGTAACTATAATGCAATTTTATTAACAGATGATAAACTTGCCTTTCTGTTAGTTGCTAAGAGACTTTAAAAAAGCAACAGCTAAATGACTAATTGCTTTGTTAAATTGAAAGGTTTCGTTTGTTGAGAGAACTTATGATTTTTGGAAAAGAGCTATATGACTTCAAAATGATATAATGCAAATGAAAATGAATTCTGGTGGTCATTTTGCTCTGTCTATTGTTGCCAACATTATGAAAGAAATTTCTCTAGCTTGGTCTATAGCACAGTGCCATACAATATGTCTAAGCTAAACGCTTCTCTCTTATTTCCTTTGCAGTTATTTTCTGAATGATGTCTTTATTTTTCCGCTGCCTCAAGAATTGTGAAAGACAGGATGTCCTCACAGTACATCATTTACATACTTACCAAGAAGCCCAACTCTTACTCTCGCTTTTAAACAAGTATCAACATCAACAATCAACAAGGGTGATGTGCCATATAACCTCTCTCGTTTCTTCTGTCTGCCTCATCCCTTCTTCCAAATGGCAAACGGAAGCAGAAAACTTCCCACTGTGCAACTGAAAGACAGAGCACTATTGTTACTGCTCAAAGTGGCACCTGTTTTACAAAGAGAGAGAGTGAAGGAGAGGCCGTTTTACACAAAATTCAGCAGCATGAACAAAACAAGAGAAATTATGATTAACACAAAATCTTTGAAAATTTAATAATGCAGAGTTTGGTAGGATTTGCCTCTCTCGTATACAGTTTTTTAGCATGACACTTTTCCAAAGCTATCAGACACCATACGTTACACTAATCTACATTCTGATCAGAACTGATATATGGTGTGTATGTGTCACAAAATGCCACATTAAGGGAAGTTCACACCTAGGGGTGTCAGTAACACACCACAATGACCTTTACCAAAAAGTAAAGTGTGTGTGCGCACTGTAATAAGTGAACATGGAGTTAAAGCTTTTTCTATCTGAGACATTTTTAGTATATCACAATGTAATCCAGACAATTAATAGCTATTAAATATTTTTGGTGATTAAATATTGAATCATTCGATTTAAATTAAATATTAAATACATTTATTTTGAGTTAAACCAGGTCATTGTAATCATTCCAGATTTTACAAGCAAAACATTTAACTGACAAAACAGTCTGTTCAAAATGTGTATGTTTATTCAGTCATCTTAATAAATATTAAGCACCATACAGTGGAAGGAAGGCTACCTAAAACATAAGAAAACATGACCTGTAAAATAGCAGATTTAGGTAATTTGGGTGGAAATTAACTTAACAGCCACTTCTACGCATATTATTTTAATGCAAAGCCATCTGTAACCATCAGCAATAATTTCTATGCTGAAGTAGCGTCTTGCTGAATTTAAACACATGGGTATATTTCCAGACACAGGGTGTAAAGAGCCAGTACAGGTGTCTGGATGAGTGGTGGAGAGATGCTGTACAGTCCCAGTAAAGTCACTCAGACCTCGGCTGCATTTTCATCAACCTTTAACACTCAGAACAGGCCTGTACACTGGAGAATCACCATCAAATGTGCAACTATCTGATTTATATATTTATTTTAGCAAATCAGCAAATAAATGACGCTATGGGTAGTCACAATTCAATTATAGTGAATTCCTTTGGATTAAGAGACAACAAAAACCTGATTCGATACAACCATCCACTCATTACTCTAGGTGAGCGACAAAATCAAACGGCTGGACCGCCTGGCTATCAGGCCAATGTGGTCAGTTCTAAAGCCACTGAACTCCTTCTGAGGTAATCTGTACCAACAGCACCAACGAAAAGCTCTCTCACACAGAATATTTGTACATGAAGAGAGTTTCACTGTGGACTGGTCCATTCACACCTTTAACAAGCCCACATTACCTGTGTGCTTGTATCAAAACAACACAACAGAAAGCAGCATTACATCTACCACCAGCAATCAGACACTTCTTCAGACATGGGAGTTATGAACTGCAGCACTCTTCCTGTGGAACTTGCTTTATAATTCTACTTTGGTGGTCTGTGCATCATTGTTCCCTCATTTATGGTCAATTACTGCATCTTAAGATGCAATACAAGGGCTGTTCCACATTTCATATAGGAGGTGTTACAAAGAACAGTGCCCGTCGAATTTAGAAAGCAAGAAGGAAAGATTGTACAGTTGCTTTACACGCAAACCCAGTCATTTCTGGAAGTGTCTATTAATTATCTTATTGTTTAAGCCACATTTATTTCCAACAAGATATATTCTGATACAAACTCTTTACCAACAACAAACTCTTTTCATGTGTAGGTAAACATCCTCATAGACAAAGTGGAGAGATGGGGAACAATGTTGGTAAAGCTAATATTAGCATGAGGTGGCATGGTCACACACACAGGTCATTTAAGATAAAAATCAAACCAAGAACATATTTTGCAAAGTATAGCAGCCTAAGGACAGATTCAACACTAAATGTGCATGTGCTAACCAATCAGGATGCTGATTCTAAAATCCACTGGAGTAAACCTATAGTATAAAATCATCTGCTAAAGAGACAAAAAGAAAAAGAGCAGTAACAGGAGAGCAGATTAGAGGAGACGGGCTTGTGCAGTGTCTAGCTGAACCCTCTGAAGAAAAGGATGTCTGGATCCTGGAGAAAAGAATAAAATATGTGTCTGTAGACAGGAAGGATCACCGAACACTTTAAAAAGAGCAAAACAGAGCATGCTGAAACATACTCACAGACAGACAGAACAATCACAGCAAACACACACAGAGAAACAGGGACACGTGTTGAGAGAAAACAATGTCTAAAATATCGCTCATGCATTTTTTTTGTTCAGTCAGAAAAATAAAAGCCAGTCTTTTCAAGAGTTATTGGAAACAAATACAGTTAGGTTAACAAGCATGCATAACAAATAATGCAAAATAACACATTTTGCAACATGTTCCATGCAGCAGTGTTGTTCAGTGATTGAGAATGAGAGAGAGGGAGATCAGGGCACAACTGCATGCAATTGAAAAGGGGAGAATAACAAACTGAGAGAAGAGAAAGAAATACGAGCAATGCAGAGATGAGATCCAAAAGAGGAGAGAAGTGTAATAGTACAGTCAGTATATTATCTGTCTGCTATTGGCTGGCTGAGATGTGCTACTGTGTGCTGAACCTGTACAGCTGTAGCACAAGGTTAGAATTCTGTTTCAAAAGATGCACATAACACAAGAAAAATAAAAACAAGGAGACCGATCACAAGCCGAACAGCCCTACAAATGTGTTTGTACTGTATATCTACAATAATGATGAAAACAATACCACAGTCTATAAACCCTTCCGTGACTTGTAGTTACACATTCAGGTTTTTACTTTAAATATACTGTTTATACTCTTCAAGTTTAAATCAATGGTTTTTATACTTATGATGGCTTGGCAAATTGAACTTATTACACACTTGCAAAAATTAGAATTTCTAATTGATCTGAGTTATGTTTTTCCTTCAGTCACAAACGTAAAAAATCCTTTAGACCTCAGAGTCTCAGAATCTTTCTGTCAGACATTCAACTTTTATATAAAACATTTGAATTTTCAAGGTTTTGTCTGTAAATTTAAAAAGTATTTAAATTCATTGCAATTCAGGAGCTACATAAGAAGCATTTATTTGCACACTCTTCACTATAATAAACTCTAAACAGACTGTTGTTTTACTGGCTGTTCATTCAATCCAACAAACACTGCCCCCACCTGGCAATGTAACAACAGAAACTTAAATGAGCAAAACCTCTTAAAAAATGTATGAGGACCCAAATGAGGACAAGACAGATATTTTAGCCACATCTGTGAACTAAAGAAACATTTCTGAATAGTTTGGCTGATATTTTCAATTTTTATTTCAAACACTGAGAAGAGCAAATTTCCTCTCTCTCTACTCGTGCGCACACATGCACACACATACCATCTGTATATGCTGTGATAAATCTTATGGAAAACGCATCAATATTCACACAAATTAACACATGAAAGAAATCAGTCATATAAAGACCAGCCATTCAGTTCTGAAATTAAAAGGTTTAACTTTTCAAGGACACCAGCTGATAGGTTAAGTGGAATGTAAGTGGAAAGCCGCAAGCAGACTTTTGAAACTGTTCCTAAGAATCTTCTTAAAACTATTAGTTCACATCTGTTTACTTGGAATCCAAATTATCTGTAGAGTTTTGGGCTGTTGAACCTGAACCTGCATCTTCCAAATAACAGGGCAACTAGATAATCTTACATACTCAGCCTTAAGATTAAGTGTCTCAAAAATCTACTAGAGTACTAGCGATAAATTCATATGGTCAGGATTACCTTCTAGCCTCTTGTTGCAGATTATAAAGATTTGCCTCATGGTAAAACACACAAGATAGATTAGATTAGGTTAAGTGCATACAAACTGAAGCTATTTCAGAAGTGAAAGTAGTAATTTCCAGGTCAATCAGCCACAAAAAGGCACAGCATCCCTTTTTCGTGCTGTTTGTTCACCAGTCAGAAAAATCACACTATATATTCAAATAAAATAGGTTTATTTCCAGTCTGAAAAGATTAAAACAACAAAATGGTGGAACAGTTAGAAGATGACCAGAGGGTCACAGTGGGTTACAGGGAGGACAGGTTATCCTTGATTACTCACTTCAATTTGTGTACATATTTATAAATGAATACAAATATACATATCAATTATTTAACAAAAATAGCTTAGCTTATGAGGACAGCAGATGACTAAATTCGGCAAAAAATCCAGCTGGGATACGAGGTGGGATACCACAGTAAAATTCCTTGTAAGTGTCCAAGCAGTTGAGCCACTGGATTCCATAGTATTCTAAAATAGTTCCCTTTTGCACAAAATTAAGTGAAGCAAGGGGCTCTGTAACAAAAAAAAGCCTACAGCACCCATGAACACACTGTGACAGCTTTAAATTTTTGAGGGGCGAGGTTTAGCAGGCTGCATTAATCACTTGGTTTATACATTAGAAGGCAGACCAAGAAAACCAACAGAAATCTGCTACCAAGCTAAAGCTATGGAGCTAGCGACCACAGAAATTAGATTCAGGAGCACAAAACTAAAAAATGAGCATCTTCAATGGGCAACTGATGACTGATATGCTTTGAATTTCAAAAAAGCAACCCAAGAAGTGTATGCACAATAAAAAAAAAGCCCTGGTTCATGCATGATATGAATTCCTTATTAAATTCTTTTGCCAACTTTATACAAGATAAAGCATTAACACATTCATAAACATTTCTACCATCTAAAACTGGGCACGTATATTTTCACTGTATGCCATTACATAACCTCTTCAATTCAATTTCCTGTCCTAACCGCAACAATTTAAACGTTTTGATATTAAAATCTGGATCTATCTTGATGTCTAAGAAATTATGAAGGCGGTAAACCTGTACAACAGCAGATATAATAAAACAACTCAGGGATTTGAAAAATGTGTACATACAATAAAATGCATTTTAAGCTGTTATTTGTCAACTTATGTATGAGTCAGTTGAAAGTCCTTTAAAAAAACAAACTGAGGGTTAAAAACAGCATTCTGATAAGAGTTCTTCCTCTAGTCTACATTCCTAATGCGATGTCTGCAAATGCAAATGCAAAAAAAACTCAAAATACATCAGCATATCCCATCCTCTAACGCCATCCTAACACATCCTGTTAAAGGAATAGGTCATCCAATCAAATCATTTACTCACCCTCGTGTTCTTCCTCACCTGTACGATCTTTTTTCTTAAGTGGAACACAAAGAGAGTTGGTTAGACACAATACAAGTCCACATTCACTTCCATCATATAGAAAAATGAGAAAAGACAACATTGTTTACAATTTCTTATTGTGATCAAGAAAATCATACAGGTTTGGAACAGAATGAGGGTGAGCACGACAGAATTTTCACTTGTAAATGAACTGTCCCTTTATTTCCAAAATGATGATGCATATCTTCCTATTTCACAAAATCTTCCACTGGGGAACACATACATCTCACACAAACACAATTATGTTTAAGCTCATGTTATAACACAAGCCAAAAGCATAGAGGACACAGGCAAATTCTTTAAGCTTACATTAGGTATACACTGTTAGATTGTCATTTAATTACAACATTAGTTTCAAAGTTTAATAAATCACCCTGTGAGGTTTACAAAAGACTCAAAGAAGTGAAAATTTACCTTCCCCTATTTCAGTATGCAAATTTATGGGATTAGAACAAAACAAATCTATTAGACTCCAAGCAATTGCTGCCCATTTAATCTATTTAACAGGTATGATTTAGTCTGGGGAGGTAGGGATGCAGAATCATTTTTTTACTAGGTCACACTTTAGACAATCATAGGATAAATGAACATTTAAAAGTAGCAATCTTTTAAACCTCTTTCCAAGAAATTAAATGATTTCAGAACTATATGTTACAGCATTGGGGCAAGAGAGGAAAAGGTGCAGGAGAAAAGAGTATTCAAATCAATGAATGACTGTAGCAATCACACACTTAGCAGCAAACAGGACTCTGTTGCGCTCCCTACTGGTCAGAGGAACAAGTGCAGGCTCTGCCCAAAACTGGGCTGATCACTGCATGACACTGAATTTGTTCTTTTAAAAAAAGGTTATCAAATTAAAAACTACAAGACATCAAAAAATAAAAAAAACATGATTCCGATAACAACTTATCAATGCAGAATGAAGCAAATAGCTGAAGTAGGAGAAACGTCTGAGTTTTCAAATACAGAGTGATGACTCTCTCTCTCTCTGAGCAGAGCAGATGGGTGAGCGAGCCCTATAGCTAAAGCCTTATGTATCTCCTTGGGCTTTTGACATATCTTATACATGTCAAAAGCCCAAACATCCCAGTTAAAACTCGTATAATCTTAAGCACAATAAAACATGAAATCTCACACATCCATTCATGCAACATGCAGGGACACACACACACACACACACACACACACACACACACACACACACACACACACACACACACACACACACACACACACACACACACACACGAGGGCCTGTCTCAACTCTGAGTGCAAGCTTCTCAAGAATTCCTTTATATAGCAAGCACAGGAGCTCCTCTACGATACTCTTATAGGCCAACTTAAAAATCAAAAGCTGCAGAAGCGCAGAACACTGAAGAGAGTTCTAGTGTTGATAATGTAAGAAAGGGGGCAGGGAAATTCAGGGTTCAACCAATCAGATAACAGACATTTACACAAAAACAAGCTTCACTATGGGAATAGTTTGGTGGTTCAAATATGCACCCTCTTAAACACACCACATACACACTCACTCTCCCACACAATACACACACAAGTTCATCTTAGATTAAGTAAAAGCAGTTAAAGCAGTTTCCTCAGAGGAAGGGGGGAAGAAAGACCCCACCAGAAAAAGAAAAAAATAACAGTAGTACTGAGGAAAACAAAATTACTGTCATCTGTGCCATGAATTTACAAAAAGCTTACTGCACTGTGCTGTGAGCCCATATCATTTACCCGTTTCACTTATAAAATAATACAAAAAGTTGTATTTGTTTAATTAAAAAAGAAAAACAAAGACGTTAAGGGAAAGTGTAAGAAGCAGACGGGGTTTCGTCGGTTGGCTTCGGCAGTTGGAAAGGAAACAAAAGCAGGCGGGGCATAAAGGTGTGACTTTTTTCCTTTTTTATATAAACTTAAAACTCAAGCTGCATTTGATACAGGCTTCTCTTTGTACACGACAATTGCACTTCACAGAAATAAAAGCTGAAATATACAAACACACAAGGATACGTGAATCTAATTAATAATTACACCAAAACAAAAAGAAAAACCTGCAGATTTTTTGTAAAGACAATAAAAGGATAAAAGGTTGGGAAAAAAGCGATTTGGGACATGGGAGTATGCGGATTTCCAAAAGGTACCATTGCCTTGCTCTGAGAAGGAACGTTATGTGTGAGCCCCTTCCTCATCCTCCTCTTCCTCTGAGCAGTCCAGAGCAGCTGAGCTGGGCTGTAGTAGGGTTCTTGTGCAGATCCTGTAGTAGGTGTCCTGATGAGGGTTGTTGTGCAGGGTTCTGGTGCCAGGGCCTGTGGGAGGATTCTTGTGCAGGGTTCTGGGGGGTCGTAAACTCTATGCAGTGTTTAAAGAGGCGGGGCTACCACATATCATCCGTGGAGGCACAGTCCTTAAATGGAGAGAGGAGGAGAGCAGCTTGTGAGATGCCAACAAGCTCCAACTGCCAACCACTCAGGAAAAGGTGTGTGTGTAACAGCATAAACACAGATGAAAATGAATAAATCTGTTCTGTTCGGTCTGATACATCTCTCACTACATTAAAAAAACCAGCTAAAAACCTGCCTCTCCTCACCTCGTGAGGTCACTTTGGATAAAAGCATCTGCTAAATGCCTAAATGTAAATCAGGAAAAATGTGAGGAATAAATACTGAAAGGATGAAGATCACTATCTTGAGATCAAGCAGATATCCTGATTACAGCTGACAGATATTACATCACTTGATGAAGTTTGTCAATTTGAGAATATTGTGCTAAAAGCTGCAATTTAAGCAAACATCAATAAATTACATGAATGATCTGATTTCATAAGACAGCCGACAATCAATGCTTTGATGCATACAAATGTCGGAGGGTGACACACACTACAGACAAGCACATAAAAGCAGGATCATTTCAAAGCAAAAGACTTAAAAATCTGTGCTGTCCAAAACTATATCTTGAAACTAAATATCTTGTTCGTGATATATTCACGATGATTGTACAGATTATATAAAATAAAGCATCGTGAATCAAGGTATATCGATAAAAATACATAGAATAGTGCCAAAATGGAATGGAATTGTTTTAGCTATATCACTCAGCATTACATTTATTATTTACTTATCTGAATCTGGAGAGAATAAAAAGCAGAGTTTTATAATTATGGCTCCAGTGTGGTAAATTTCTGAATTCAGGTTTGTTCAGATCTTGGACTGCCATGGTAGTTTTAAACTGAAGGCAGGACTTAATCTGCATGCAGGAAACTAGTTAGAACTGTTACAACACCAGAGTCACAACGGCCTCTCTTAGCCTATTTTACACCGGTTGACAGAGACCCTGTTCATATATACTGGTACTAATAGGATACAGCAGTCATAATGTAGTAAAAGCCTACGGGTGTCTGAAAAGCAGCACCCAATTATCTGTAAGGTTGAATCTACGAGCAAAGCATCAAAGAGGAAAAACACCACCAACGTATCATACAGCTTTAGCCCACCAATGCTCACACCAACCTACCAGAATTCACAGTTAGCTAAAACACCCCTTATGAATATGAAGATGATGACATGAATAAGAAAGGTAAATGAATTAGGAGAACAAAATGACAGAAGTGAAATGAATCAATGTATTGAGATTTTTGTTTTTGATTGCCCACATGGCTGAAGGCCTGAACTGCTTTTGTGAAATCACAAGTGAGGAGCAGCCCAAGAAAAGCAGCATCAGACACACCTGACAAATCTGACTCTGATCTACAGTTTATTCTCATACACTGCATTTTAGATAAATGTGCATACATTTCTTTTTTAAACACAACATGTTTTTCAGAATGTAGTACTGAAAAAAAATCCAATACCAATACTGCCTCAATTTGGGTCTAGAATACTTTTGAACAGGCGGCAACTTCCAACGTGTTTTAAAGGCGAACTTTTCCAAAAACATTTTTGTTATGCACGTTGAAAGTTTCTTCACATCCTGATAGCAAGTAAAGTGGTCTAAATGTATGTATATAAATAATAAAAACAATTTCTGTGAAAGGTGCAGGACCATAAAATGATGGTCCAACAATTATATTCGGACTGAATGCAATGATAGGTTGTCCTACTTACTTGTCAAACTATGCATTTGTCTTGCGTTTATGTGTTGGAGGAGGTGTGGCTTTGGAGAGCACTCTAAACTTAAGGCGGTATTTTATGCTTTCAAAGCTAGCTTGCTATTGCTAGCCTCTCTAAAATTGCCTACTGTACCTTTAGGTTTCTTTTTAATCTAAATCCATTTGAACTGAATGAATTAGAGATGCTCCTCTTTGCACTCGACCAATCCCTGTCCAGAGCACAGCTCAGCCTATCCAGCCCAGCATAGAGCAGATAATATGGAGCAGGATGGAAACATGCACAAATGAAAGAACAGATAACATGAATATTTAAGAGACTGACAAATAAAGTCATGCAATGTTTGGAACTGCAATCTGGAAGGTCATTGGTCATTGCAATCTAATAAAATAAAAAAGCATGCATTCAAACACACATACGCAGGTTCAGGCAGATGTACTCACTGTATCCTCATTCCTGTAGGGGTTGAGTTTGTTGTATACTGCTTCAATTACACTCCGTCTATAACAAACACAAACACAGGTATGAGCTTCTGATGAGGAAGAAAAGGACAGATGGAAAGCCATTGTATATCTCTTCTAAAATCTACTGGGCTGCTTTGCTGCCAACAAAGCACTGGCAGCATCTAATATAAAGCTACAGTCTTTATTTTGGGGTAAAATTTTCTCATACGGTTTTCACCTATCAGTGGTGCTTAAGAATATTGCCTGGATGGGCACATCGCTAGAGAGACATAAAGACGAGAGTACAGACAGGAAGAGAGAGACAGAGGTGAAGAGAGTATGTGTTACTCACTTGCTGGCCAGCTCTCCTCCAGGTGGTAAGTTGGGGATGCTCTCAGATGCTAATGTGCGCATCACATGAACCAGATCTGGCACGCCCTCGTCCCCATGCCTCTTCAAAATCTCTGTTTCACAACAATTCAGAGACATCCGGTTCATGTTCACACCTGCTCCAGATGCACTTAATACTGATTCACACTGCTGATTCAGTTTAATAACAGGCAGCTTGTTCAAGTCAGCCCCTACCTTCCACTCTGCTCTCCAGGTATTTATCGAGCTCTGCCTCTCTTTTAACAGCTTCAGGAGAAACCTTCGGTGCACTGGCGAAGCACACGAGCACAACACTCATGTTGTCACGGCTTCCCTGTCCAAACAGAGGAGAAAGGTGGGGTTACAAAATGAAACTGAAGAAAAGCCGAGCAAAGATTTATAACCTGATGTTGTGAGTTACAAACACTTCTTCAGAATGAGCTGTGGGTCATATACATTCAGTGTGAACTAGCAAATTAGGTAGATAAAGCTTTTGCAAGCATGAATATTAACAAATAAAAAACAAAACTACAAGTCTACCGTCACTTATGACATAATTTTAACCCAACTTCACAAAATGTAAAAGACTTAAGCAAATCATTGCAAAAATGTCATTGTAATACTTCTAGGGTTGCATAATTATCAACAAGTGTGAAACATCTCCAGACAATGGTTATCGCAGGTCTCTGTTTACACTGACCTTGTATAAACAGGTATCTACAATTTCATTGCAGACCCTCTCCAGATCATCTGTCACCTCGAGCCGGGAACGAACAAAATCACACAGCTCCTCATTAGCCATCACATCCCAGATCCCATCACAAGCCAACACAATAAACTCGTCCTCCGCCTCCGACCGCTCGATAGCACACACCTCAGGCTCTGGAGACACCAGCTGCTCCGTGGGACCCTTCCCATGCACACACTTATAGTCAAAGTCCCCCAGAGCCCTGGACACCGCCAGAGAACCGTTCACGCGCTGGATCATTACAGAGCCTCCAGCATTCTGAATTCTCTCTTTCTCCAGCGGGTTGCTGGGTTTATGGTCCTGCGTGAAGAAGTACACGGCCCCTCCGCGGCTGAGGAGCCCCCGCGAGTCTCCGCAGTTGATGAAGTAGATGTGACGGGACGAGGTCATCACACCTACGGCCGTTGAGCCGCTGCGATCAGCACCACCATGCTTCTTCTCCGAGATCTGACGCATATGATCATCAATCTGGAGGAAACCTGTGCGGATTCCGGATTTCACACTTTCCACACTGGGCTCCACATTCGGGCCCCCACCTCCGCCACCACCCTGGAAGTCAGGGTTGCTGGTGATGTGCTCCAGCAGGTGTTCACAGCAGTAACGTGCCACCTGCGATCCCGCATGCCCATCATAGACAGCGAAGAAAGACCAAGCATCCAGGCCATTGGGCAGACCGATGACAGCAGTATGCGCATCCTCCATCTCTACGCGCCAGCCCTGCATGCTGCTCAGGCCGTACCGCAGGCTGTTTCCCTCCCCATGAGCATTGTGCTTCTCCATCTTTGGCTTATCCAGAAATGCACCCATCTCTGCAGCTTAGGAATCTGGAACAGAAAAACAACAAATGTTCACTAACACAGAAAAATCATTATTTATTTATTTGCTTACACTATAACTGCAAATAAACTATTTTCATGGCAAACTTAAAGAGTATTAGGACTTGAAACAGCAAAAATACCAAAAAACGTCAATAAGACATATTAATATTTATAGTCTATAAAACTTATACAACATAAGAATTATAAATGAAATAAAAAACATCAGATAATAATTATATTAGCTCTCTAATTTTAATATTTGAAGGAAATTATTACTTAACTTTATATTATAAAAGTAACAAGCATGTAATTTTGTGGCACCATCTGTTGTTGATGTCCAATGTTTGAGGTTGTTTGTTTTCATACAATAAGAGACAGGGTGAGTACTTAGCAGTAATTATTTTTCATTTAGTGACACTTCTGGCATAGAAATGACAAACCTTTTGACCTTCATTATCACCAGTAAAGTTTTAACATAAAACGTGGGTTTCTGTGCAGAGTGATAAGCAAACTGCTTACGTGGACAGTCAAGTTCATCTTCTGGAGGAACTCAACAGCACCTCGCAGTTTAGTATTAGAAAGTCAATCTAGAATGTAAACTCTGAAACTTATCAATCATTGTAAACCACCCTAATAAGCATATGGAAAAAGAACAACGACCACGCCAGCTTATGATGACAACAATTGACAAAGGTAACAAGAACTTGCGAAACCTTTAATAATAAAGTTGGCACACATCATAAAAAAAACATTCACTAGAATCAGGCGTGAAAACACACCCATCCCAAAGTTTCTATTTATAATTCATGGCGACGGAAAACTACAGAAGTCATACCACTGGCCACTTTACACAGTGTAAACATATAGACATCACAAAGGCAGACACACACACACTGAGTTCCCTACCATGTATGGCCCTCAAATAACACACTGCCCCGTACACTACACACTCTCTTACTAAAAATAGAAAAGTACACATGCTTTCTGAACACAATTCACCAGCCATCCGTCACCGCCATTAAACCCAGCTCATTCTGAGCACAAATCCGGTGCGTTTTATAAAACCATCACGTTTATGTTTGACGTGGACTGTTTGCAGACCATCTAAACGTAAATCGACGCAGATCGGGTTGTTGTCGAGCCACATTGACGTTCAGACAGGTGCAACTCGTGTTTTTTGCCCTTGTTAAAGGGGTGCACATATGACATTTAAACAGGCGCGTGAGGACCCGCCGAGTGTTCACGCGCAAGTGTTGCGCATTACGTCATGGTGTCGCGAGCCTGCTAGCGCGCTAGCTACGTGCTAACACTGACACTCCCGGGCCGATTTAACAACCGCACTCTGATGGAAACATTTATCCGCAGTGCGATCTTTCGGAGGACGTAATCGTGAAGGAAACTGTGAAAGGGCCGTACAATGTTCAGAGCTGTAATCCGGAGCGGATCAGCAAAAAAGATAAACGCTGAAGCGGCCCACGGGAAGCCTCGGGCTAACGGGGCCATCCTAAGCGGCCTCTGAGCGCCATGGGCCGCATATAAGCGGCGGATTAGCTCGCTTAAGATCACCCAACACGGAGCTACTCCCTTAGCGCGCATGCTAACAGGCTAGAGAGCAATCATTTACACAGGCGTATCAAAAGAGCACAGGAACTTACCTTCTTAAAGTGAGTCCTGGAGAATTGTGTTGCGAAAGATTTAAAAGAAAGAAGGTCGAACAGAAAGAGGAAGATATTGTGAACTAAGCGCGGCGGTGGAGACAGGAGAGGCAGACAGGCTGGTGGGTAGATTTGCTTTGCATTCAGTCTGTGAAAGAGCGGACCTCCCTTATCTGTCTAAACCAGGAATGCATCATTCCCATTTATTCTGCGTCCTGAATGTAGGTGTGAAATGAAAAGTGGCAGGTTTGACCGCTGTTTTGGTCCGCTATGCTCGGGACCGAATCTCTGCACACAGCAGCAGCGAAGGGACCCGGATGTGGATTGAGCAGGGCTGCGCACTTAAAAGAATGACATCATCATCTCACCCTCATCATCATCATCATCATCCCTCTATCTATACATCATTCTGTCATCACCATTACATGCTCCCATTATACATCCTACATCCACCATCTCTCAAACACTGTTTATTTGAACCCAATCCTGAATGAAAACAAACTCAAAGAACCACCTTATAATAAAGCACTTTAACACACACACACTGTCATGATGGTCTACGTAAAGATAAAATAAGAAGTGATTTCTTATTTTTAGGGTGTCTTCAAAATATAATGTTGAATTCTATATGTATATAACGTAATGCAATTATTGGTACCTTATAAATGAACAAATATCTTAATACAGTCACACATTTGCTCAATTCCAAATTGGGATTCTTTGTGACAAATTCAATTTTTGTGTGTTTCAAATATTTTAAGGGACTCTTGACATTATCATTGTCCCTTTAGAAAGCAGGGACATTATACTTGCTTAATATACCATGCTTAATAGCGCTATATATAACGGTCCCGTTATTCCGATAGGCAACTATTTTTACATTTTACATTTAGTAACGCTAATATACATCGTATGAAAAAATGCACAAACGTCTTATGTTATTTTTTTCATTGTGCACCGTTTTCGTCCTACAATGCATTATCTTTAAAGCTGCTTTAAATTGAATGCATTTCAGCCAGCTCATTTGCCTTCGTTATATATATATATATATATATATATTGGCACTTTCTTTTACAATACGTACACTGGTCACTATTCTTTACAGCAGTAACAACCGCAGTAACCATGGTAACCATTCTTTTGACTTCCGGGCTTTACGACAGCAACGTAACAGCGGCGCTTTTTATTGTCACGAATTTTAGCGTATGAAAGCATCCGTCCAGCAAATAATGTTAAAAATACACGAGTGGCCGCAATGTGGTCTCGGCAGGACAAAAACCCGGAAGGGTTTGAACGGGTCACTACACGTAGGTTTACACCCGCAGAGGTGACGCGGAAGTCGCGGTTACGGTATGTTGTAATGCACGAAACGGTCAAGCTCTGCTTGCACAGAAACGTCCAGATATATACTGCTGAAATCTGGACTCTCATTGACGTTTGTGAGGTGTCTCATCTCTTGTGTTAGCTCAGAGATGATGGATGTGTGCTGGTCATGTTTGATTGTTTTAGGAGTCGCTGTTTATTTACTAACGCAACTTGTTCGCTTCTTCTTCGCCGACGCCGATCTGACTTTGTTATGGGCGGATAAGGTCGGCAGCACACCAGGTAACACGAAGTGGAAATTAGCGTGAACTTCACGTAATATAACTTTGCTTTGCGCTGAGTAGTGTATAGGTTTTTCTAGAACAAAGCAGCAAAGTTCAGGATTCATGATCTTCGTAGCTGTCTTGACTGTAATGACAAAGTGACACAGTTCTGCAAGACGGAGGACTTTGGACTGGTTGACATTGACTATCAGGCGGGCGAGCATAATTCAGATTCAGTGCTCCAAAAAATAGACCTGTACCGTTTTAAAACATGCAAACTCTTATTGTTGTAGCTTAATGGTAAATGATCTGAGCTGCTTTCACAAAAGTAGAACATTTAATTCTATGTGGAGCAAGTTTCTAGATAATAAAAACAGACCCCATCTGATTACACTGATCAGAGAAATAATGGTTGATAAGACTATATATATATATATATATATATATATATATATATATATATATATATATATATATATATATATATATACACCCTTTGTTAGGGTATATAAGCCCCTAACAAAGTCCTAAACCTATATCTAACAATGACCCTAAACGTAAGCCTACAGTCTGATTGGTTGAAAGGAATGTTGTTCTGAGACCAACAGTGATGTAGTACATCAGATACAATGTAAACAAAAAACAATTAGGAAATTGTACGAACGTATGGAAACTGCTAACTTCATTACTGTGTTTGAATTGCATAAAAATGTACAATGTGATTGTGTAGGTGAGCTTAAAGGGAGAATTGACCCCAAATTGTTTTCTTCATTTACTAAGCCTCATGTCATTCCAAACCTGTTTTTTTATTCTGTGGAACAAAAAGGAGATATTTTGAGAAATGTCTCAGTGGTTTTGTGTCCATACAGTGGAAGTCAATGGGTGCCACTGTTGTTTGGTTTCAGAGTCAAAGCTGCGAGGGAAAGTGGTGTGGATTACTGGAGCATCCAGTGGCATAGGGGAGGAGCTGGCCTATCAGCTAGCTTCCATTGGTGCTCGGCTAGTGCTGTCTGCCCGCAGGGAGAGTGAACTGGAGAGGGTGAAGCGCTCGTGTTTAGGTATGATGAACTCTAAGAAGTGTGTGACATTGGAGTATACACACAAAACTCCTAAAGTGTCAATTACGTATACTGTAATTCATGTCCCTTCCTTTACAGCTGCTGAGTGTGACCATGAATGTGTGCACACAAGCGTCTTTCTTACCGTTACAGTACACAATCATGTGGTAAAAACAAACACACAGTGATCCACTGAGCTAAAGTGCCTTTCTTTTTCTCCTTCTGTTAGAGCGCTCCTCTCTGAAGAATGAGGATATCTTTGTTCTTCCACTCGATTTGATGGACCGCGTATCACATCAAGACAAAACTGCTACAGCTCTGAAGCACTTTGGTGATGTAAATGCAACCTGTATTTCATACCTGAAAGTTTTACTTACATTTCTAACTGATTAATAATTCGGGAAAGGTATATTATACAAATAGCAGGATCAAGTGCCTTGTTCAAGTGGTCAATGGTGATCTGATGCTATCTGACTCCCCCTGCCTTGGATTAATCTCACAACCTTTGTATCACTATATACAAACTGTGATACAAAGTGGTAGGCATTCTATTTGGATTTCTCAGTAATATAGTCTGAAAACTATTTGTTTGTCTGTATCTGCATTCTCAGATAGATGTGCTGATAAATAATGGCGGTCGGACCCAGCGTTCGCTGTGTATGGACACAGATGTGGACGTGTACCAGGCACTTATGGAGCTTAACTACTTGGGCACTGTGTCTATCACTAAGCAGGTGCTGCCCCACATGACCCGTCGTGGTAATGGTATCATAGCAACCGTCAGTAGCGTTGTAGGCTTTGTAGGGGCACCCCTGGCAACAGGCTATTCTGCGAGCAAGCATGCAGTGCAGGTGAGAGCAAATGACACAAACAGAATTCTAATAAAAACTGCGCGCTTCTGCGCACAAGTACATTTGCAGGATTATTTGGTATTGGTAAATAATTATCATACAGTTTTCATAAAGCTCTTGTATGGACTGAAAAAAAATCTGTTGGGTTTTTGCAGGGTTTCTTTAACAGTCTAAGAACAGAACTCACTGATTATCCAAACATCACCATCAGTACCATTTGCCCTGGGCCTGTGATATCAAATATTGTTCACAACGCTTTCACTGAGGAGCTTGGAAAGGTACCTACATATTAGCTTAAACCTAGTCACTATCAAAGCAGAACACAGAATTACTGTGCCTGTTTTAGGTTTGTATTTGTTTTAACCAGCATGTTTCTCTCACTAGGCTGTGGCCACAGCTGGTGATCAAACACATAAGATGTCCACAGAGCGCTGTGTCCACCTCATCCTGGTAGGTCTGGCCAATCATGTTAAGGAGATGTGGATTGCCCAACAGCCCTTTCTGCTGTTCTGCTATTTGTGGCAGTACACACCCACTCTGGCCTGGTACATCACTAATATTCTGGGCAGAAAACGTGTACAGAACTTCAAAGCCGGAGTAGTAAGTACTGGAAGCTTAGTGTAAACATAAATTAGACCAACTGAATGTAAACTACCATCCATAGAATAGATTATATTGATAACAAACTCCAGTTAGGTAAATTACAGATACATTAACTTTAAAACTAGTTTAATCCATGTTTTTTCATTTTGCTCTTCCTGAATGCTTATCTCTTTTTTTAGGATGCAGACTCTGCATACTTCAGCAAGACAAAGGTCAAGTCTACCTGAAAATATAATTTACTTAATCTTACTTAAAGAACTGATTTGTATGTTACCGAACATGTTCAAAGAAGGACAGAAGAGCTCTGCAGAGCCCAGAATCTCCTAAATAAAAACTTATTTTTAATTATATTTTAATTAGTGTGAGTATGAGAAAGCTGTACATTTTCTTTGTTGCATTAATAACAAAGGCAAATAGTAGATTTGCAAAGATTTTGCAGTTGATGCATGTTTTTGTGGGTTTCAAAATGTCAGTATTAATAATGTTCCTTAAATGATCACTTAAATCTATAACTATTCTAACATGTTCAAGTTTGTGTGAAACAACAAAGACAGTAAAGGATGTATACAAAACATCTGTATTTCTTTACATACAATTACACAACCATACAAAGACTGAGCCAAAGCAGGATGAACAAAGGTTAAAAAATACCTTGAGATCTTTACACCAGGTGCTCCAATGTAGAAGTTAAAAAAGATTATTCATAACCAAAAATTAAATAACCAAGGCACATACTTCAGATTTGACAAATGGGTTAATAAAAGGGCAACAGTTTTTATGTTCTCATTTTTAGGCCACTTGATGAAGCCTACAGATGCTTAACATAAAAGTGCAAAAATAAAATAAAATAAAACGGAAGCTCAATGTGAGGAAAGACTTAGTCAAGGACATCCAGAAGTTTCTACTTATGTTGGTTCGTTAAGAAAAATTGGACACATTTTTCAGAGAAACAATAACTCCAAGCTGTGTGTCTGAATGAGTCTAGAACATTAAAGTGTGAAGAGTCTTTGCATTAACAGATAAGTGCGAGTTCAGGTTTGTTACGCTTACAGAACTTCTGCTGATCTCCATCCGTGTCATTATTTCAGAAAGTAATGCAGTAGTTCTGAAGTTTTACATGTTCATTAAAATAATTCAATGTACGCTGTACAAAGAAGTGCATCTGACTGAATTCAGCTGAAAAAAGTGACTTTGGAAATCCTATAGTGGGTAGCACCTGTTTGTGTGTTGATCTCAGGTTAGGTGTGGGTAAATAAATGAGAGGGTGTAGCAGCTGGTGACCATCACAAGCAGCGCAGGTGGATGGGTGGAGATGAGTAGATGGGGTATCCCAGTGGTGGATCAGCTGCTTGTACCGTCAGGTTCCTCAGCATCACAGGATGGGCCTGAATGCTATACCGCTCCTCGTCGTCATTAGTGGCATACAGCAGCTCCCAGGACAGGTTGGCCCACTGGCCTCTTACACCTTCCTCATTTAGGAGTCCCACCTGGACCAGATTCTCCTGCAGGGATAACACCCGGCTTGTATATGTCCCCTATGGAAAAACAGAAAATTATTACATGGCATGCATGGCTTTTTTTTAATAAATTGTAATTATTTGGGTTAAACATAAGCCAAAAACACTGAGCAAGTACATGACAAATCAGCGTTCAACAATATCTCCTTACCTTACCCCAAAGGCAAGTTGATTATAATGAATTATAATAATTTATAATTTTAGCTGCCAAGTCCTGTTTCCTGGAAAATGTTAGTTTGGCTTTATTTGACTTCAACATACGTAATTAAAAGTATGCAAAATGACATGCAGATTTATGTTTTAAACTGAGATGGTTTATCAAGCGACAATATGTATGCCCACTCTGACACTAACTGGAGCCAATCAGAGTATTTTTGAGGCTTTCTTGTGTACAATTATGTGAAGTGGGATTTTGAAACGATAAGAGTTCACTGTGGGTGAGGCTACTGTCACAGAATTTAACCAATCATCAAAATGTGGCAGTTACCATAGAAAGGTCGTGTCCAAGAGAAAATAAGTAGGGCTTCTCCTGAACAACACTGTCTTGCCAACTACCGTCTGTTACCAGGCCAATGAACCAGTTGTCATGGTAATCCTGTAAAGTTGTGTAGAGCTCATCCAGACTCTCCATTGGACCAAGTGATGCCTGATCTACCAAAAGTTTAACACTGTACCTACAAACACAGAACAATTAAGTCACATTCACATTTTGCTGAGTACAATGCTATACAGTATACAATGCTATATATAGAAAACGTACTGATACTTGCTTGTGCATCCCTGCTTTTACCTGAAAGCCCTGAGTGTAAGCTGATGCAGCTCCTTATTGGCTCGTAGCCATTCAAGTCCCTCTGTCCAGGGGCCGTCCCCACAGTACAGTCTATATAGCAGACTGGGACTGAACATCTGAACATCTGCCCCCAACGCCACACAGCATGACAGAACCACCTGGGTATATAGATCCCGCAGGGCACGGTCCTCCTGCAAACCATGTCTCACCTGTTCAAAGTCTCCTTCCCCAAAGCTCTCCACCACCAACTGGGACAAACAAAAGCAGAACCAGGCCTCTGGGAAGCAAGGTTGCAAAACCTGGAGTTTAGAGGGAGCTAAGGGAGCAGTCCGCCAGTCTGTAGGCAAAGAGAAGAGTTCTGAGTGAGGGCTAGTGAAGTGAAGAGGCTGAGAGTTGCACGTGACGGTGGTTGGAGTGAGAGCAGTGATGTTATCCTTCCCTTTATCCACAATGGGCAGTCCAAGCCCGAGACCTAAACCCAGAGGCCTGAGGGCAGGAAGAGAGGACAGGGCCATGCTCTCATATAGGCTGTGGATTTCTACAGAACCTGGCAAAGATACTCCCAACCCAAGCTCTGTCTGGGATTCATTTGTCCGTACCATCATTCTGATTGGCCGCCGCACAGGCATTGGGCCAAAGAGATCGTCCTCATCCGACCAGTCAGCAAAGGATGACAGACTGGAACTGTCCTGCCCCCTCAAGTGAGATGAAGAAGAGGACTCAGGACGCACTTGAGAGTCTATTCCAACTTTAACCACAGCTGGACCTGGCTCTGAGGGAAAGGCATGCTGGGAACTCTGTGATTTGCGTCCAGAGGTCTGCAGAGACTGACCTTTCATTCGATGAGTACCACAAGTCACTTCCTCTACACAGTAACGCAACAAAATCCAGACAAGCGTTTTGAGAAAGTCTGAGTTAAGCTGACGCAGGTGGTCTGGGGAGTCAATGATTCCTGTTAGGACATTTTGGGCATCAGAGTAGACCCTCACAGGCAACACCGAACAGGGAGTCAGAGCGTTACCCCAGTGAGGGTTCCACAGTTGGAAGCACTGCCCAGGGCGCTCCACGTGATCAAATGCTCCTTCAAAAACTTCATCCACACGGCGAGCTTCTACAGTGTGGCATGATGTTTCTTGTAGTTCCAAACCCTGTAGTAGAATATGGCAGAAAGAATCAGTCTATTCTCACTCAAAATAACAAACAATGGAAGAGAAACCCAAATTAGCATATGTAGAACTCTGGTTTCACATAGCAATTTATTTGCTTAAATAGTAAATTAAAAGTGTACCTTAATATTGACAGTGCAGTAGCCATAGCCTCTCTCAAGAACTGATATCCACAGAAGCCGACCCTGGAAACGGCCAAGGTAATGAGTCCCAGGAGAACAGGAACCTACAGCCAGTCATCAAGTGCATAAACATACATGTCATATAAAGGTAAACAACAACACTAGTGAGATGAACTAGGAATCTGTAAACATGGACCTAGTGAGCTGAGGATAAGGTTAAGCTCATGAATTGGACATGGTAACTAGTCTCACTCACCAAACACACCATTAGCAAGTGCTGGTCTGATAGCAGATGCCAGTCTTTTGCAGAGCTGCTGGTAATATACAGAGTCTGGACAAGGGCAGGCTGTGCCAGGGGTGCCCGGCCACGAGCGCAATGGCCTGGGGAACCCCACTAGGAAGACGGGTAGTGTGAAGAGAGGGAGGAGAGGGGCGGAGAGAAGGGCAGAGAGAGCCACCACACCTAGCAGCAGAGGGCACAAAGCAGCGTTGAGGGCCAGCAGAGTGCCTGCGGACTGACGGCGCTGTTTACTCTCTGTCCAGGATGTGATTAACACCATAAGAGCAAAACTCATCTTATACATAAACTGAGACACACGATTTATGATCAGAGAGACCTGCCAGAGGGATAGATAAAAAAAAGATGTATACACGCATAACTCACATACAAACCTTATTAGACAAACAACTTAAAATAGTACATGCATGTTAACTCATATTTAGCTCTGTTCCAAAACGTTGGTATGTGTCTTATAGTTTACATGCACAGCTAACTCCTAAACCATCACAGAACTTCAAAAGCAACTGATCTGAAAATTTTACAAAACAGTAACTCCATCAATGCGCATATATTTTGGCATAAACAAAGTATTCCGAAAGCCAGCACATATTCGCTGTTTGGACAAGCCTTTACATTATGAGTATGCCTATGATGGCTAAAAATGCAGTCTAGGCAGCTCCCTAGGTTTTGAAAAGGTCCAACTTTTGCTTTCATGACTCACCAGAATCAGCTGCACTGCAGTGCCCAACTCATGCCAGCGGGCTACTCTGTGTCCACCTGCAAGTCTGATGATCACCACCAAGACCATCTGCAGAAGAGCAGCCTCAGAGCTCTGCCACACCTGTCATAGAAAAGCCATGGGTCAGGGGTTTCACTAAAACAAGGCTATTCACATAATGACTTAAAGGCAGGGTAGAGGCTAACAACAGCAAACTAGCTTTGAAAGGATAAGATCCCACCCTCCCTTTAGCGCACTCTCCATAGCCACGCTTTCTCCAAAACATGAATGCATACAGTTTGACAGCCTACAAGTAGGACATCCTATCATTGCATTCGGACTGAACGCAATGATTGGACGAACATTTTATGGTCCTGTACCTTCCACAGATTTAAATATATACATATGTTTAGACTACTTTACTTATGATTGCTATCAGGGTGTGATGAGACTTTCAACAAAACCAAATAACCAAAAATGTTTCTGGGAAAGTTTGCCTACCTAAGTTTAAGTTAGTTTATTGATAAAATGTCGTACCACCCTGAATGCTCGCGTGAAGCCAATAGCAAGTGAGGCCGTGTGCAGCTTCTCAAGAGACTCGTCCACAGACAAAAATGCAATCATCGCCAATGGACTAACTGCAAAACAAGACATGGACACATACAATAGAATGTACACATCCTTAAACTTCCAAGGGGGCCTCAATATAATTATAATTAAAACCAGAAAAAACAAGCATTAAATTATGGTAAAGCAACTACAGCTCAAAATATCTCTTAGTGATTGGTTATATTTTATAACACATTTATAATATTTATTAGGTAGCAATTGTGAGTGGGGGTCTTCAAATATTGTGGTGGACAAGGGTGAGGCCTTGGAGTCAAAAAGGTTTAGAACCACTCCTTTAGAGCATGTTGCTTGCAACACCAGGGTCATGGGTTTGAGTACCAGAGAACTTATCTACTAATAAAATGTATAGGTTAAATGGATTACAGGATTGTTTGTTTGATACAGTGCAAACACCTACTCACCCATGTTCAACAGTATCCTCCGTATGATCCCTGCGGCATGTAGGCCACGAGTCTTCCTCCTGAAAGCCTGGGCTGTTGTGACCCGTTTGGGATAAAGCGGGTTAAGCACAGCCCCTCCCAGCACACAAGCCCCCTGGAGCTCTCTCAGCATACGAGTAATAAGAAACAAAGCAATAAAGAGCCAACCTAACACCCACTGTGGGCTTGGAGGAACCACAGAAGATCCCAAGCTCTCTGTAGAGTTCACACTCAATGTGTGGTTCCCTGAGTTGGAGTACAGCTGATGAAGGAGTCCTGCCTCAGTCAAGGATACTATTATGAGCAGCAGGGAAAGAGGAAGCCCCCACCAGCCCAGACCCAAAGTCGAAGAGCCCCCCTTCACTAGCACCAGCAGCTGGGTCAGGTCCTGGCTCAGTAAGTAGCCCATGGCAACAGTAAAGAGGACCACGCCCAAGGAGGAGGGAATAAAGAATGTACAGATGGCAACACACGAGGATGACATAAACATGACCAGCAGCCTGACAAAGATGAGAAAAGCTTCATCCATCAAACTTATCAGACACAAATATAACTGGATCTACTATTATAGCAGATATACCATAACATTTACCCAAAGAACATGATTTATTGTTGTGAACATTTACTAATGAAATCTCACAGCAGATCGAGTTTCATGTTGTTCCTTTAATGTATCCATTACTTAAGATTTTTCTTTTCTTTTAAACTGGGAAACGTTAAACATGGGAACATTGCATGGGATCCTTGTGTGAAAGCAAATTAAGAAAAAAACTAGAAAAATCTAGGTCAGTGAGAGATGTTCGTAGTTCACCTGATGTTGGTGGACATGGCTGACCCCCCCAGGCCATGCACCAACGTCTGTTCCATGGCCCACAGCAGAAGAGCGTCCAGCGGAGAGAGCACTCCCAAAGCCCAAAGCACCGGCAGAATCACAAACAACACATGAAGCACCTGAGCTGCTACCCGCAACTCCTCCCCATCAGAACCTGAAAAGCTTCAGAGAAGGAGAGAAACTGAGACCCTGGAGATGAAAAGCTTACATCACTAGAAGTTTAAGTTTTCTGCTTGGGAATCATTTTGCGCATTTAGGTTCGACACTAAAGGCCAGAGATCGGAGTTCAACTTAGCAAAATGGCTGAAAACACTTAAAGAACTAATCTTAACAGCATATATGTTACATGGCAAAAGTAATTTTATATGGAAAATCCACACTTAACAACACTCGGCATACACTGTCAGAGGGGAATGAAAGAGGAGGATTTTGTACCTTAAAGCCAGATCCACAGCGATGAAGCTGAGTATGTAGAGAGGTCTGGTGAGTGGTGTCATCTCATAAGTGTCCTGTGGCTGAAACGTGGCCGTTTCTGTAGCAGTATTGACGATAAGCGAATACTCAGCTATACACACAGTCACCCAGCTCAGGACAAACAGAGGCACAGCAGCACCCAGTCCTGCTCCTCTGTGACCATACAAGCTGCTCAGTCTATCCGGCAGCAGATACCATGTCGACAATCCACACAGCGCTCCGGCCAGCAATATATGCAGAACTACATTACCCATAAACCTCTTCCCAGGCACCACAAACCGTATCGTTTCAGGGGCCACACAGTGCGTAAACTCCACCTCTTCTTCGTCTGCTAGGATGTTATTGGCAGCTGGCAGTCTTTGTACCACCCCTGTCCTTCGTGCCATGCACTGTGCCAGTCCCTGAAGGGTGGCACCAACACCCAGCATGAGCATACCAGAAACAACACCCGCACGGGCGTCGTCCAGCACCCTCAGTTGGTACAGGACAGTCCCAATGCCTCCCAGCAGCCATGGTGTCAAGAATAACACCAGCTGGTGCACGTACACGTATGGTGGAGCATAGTAGCCAAGTTTCAACCTCAGCCCTCCCAAGACGGTCTGTGGGAAGCGCTTCCAGAAGAACTCCTGCTTGTAGTCGTTGAGCAGGGGCACATCTGGCCCCATGGTGATGAACAGAGCACGATGGGAACAGACTCAGTCATCTCCTCCCAACTGCTCCAAAACACACACACATGTCCTGTTGACACCGAGTCACTGGAAACACACAATCACTGTCATCGTATATAACATGGACAATCCACAGCAGTTTGCAATGCTGTGGATTGTAGAAAGCACAACAAAAATTCACTTCCTGAATGCATAAATAGCGTATTGCACTTTAAGCTTAAAGCATTATATGTAAACATCATATACATGTAAGCAAACTGATCACCAGTTTACCAGTCTGTTGTGTGTTACCATGAGCAAAATAACATGTGGAAAGATGAATAAATCCACAAAAAAAGGCAGAATATAAACAGAATCCAGGGGTTTATCCTTACAATTATCCTTCCTGATCCCTGATTTACGGTGAACATCATCTGATTGTATGTTTTAGCGCAGTCGTGTTGTGGGGTTGCTTCAGCGATCTGTTCACATGCTAACACTGCGGCTATGACAACCACAGACAAACACAAACCTAACAACGAGTTTAAAGACCATGACGATAAACAAACATACAACGCTAATATTATATTACACATTAACATCCACCGATTTGCTCCAAATAGCAGATAAAGAGGCGAGGGAGGGAACGGGGCAGACGGGTTAGCTCGGCTAGCGTTAGCAGCTCATGTTTGTGTTTTAAAGGCGGTATGTTTTCACCGCCTCAAAACACAAGCTAAAATCTGCGTTTAACCTACATAACCTACCTGTAAACTAGACGTGTTGAGGAGCATGATGAGGAGGTCGACAGACAGGCTTGTGTGGGGTTAAAGCGGATCCGCTATCCATCTTCGCTTCTGTTGATGCTGCAGTTGCACAATGCGGCCTGAAGGGCGGCGCTAGACGACACAGACAGACAGACAGACAGACAGACTAGATAGATAGATAGATAGATAGATAGATAGATAGATAGATAGATAGATAGATAGATAGATAGATAGATAGATAGCTGTCAGGACTGTCAGCATAACGAAAAATGTTTCTGGAAAAAAAATGCCTACCCTGCTTGGGCAACATACTGTGCTTTGTTATTTCCACAGCAGGTCCACCATTAAATTCAGCAGAATTCACTCTGCCTTTCTTTTCTCGCTTTCTTCACATCTTCTTTTTATTCTGTGGATTTAGGTTCTCTCTGTTTGTCCTCCTCGCCATCCCCCCACCATTATGCCCCAGAAGAAAACAGGAAGAGAATTACTCTGATCTGTGATGACGGGTTTTTACTGAACGCATTATGTGTGTGATTGCCTTTAAATTTCTCCAAACAGTGGATATTCAGCTGTGCTGCTAAAATGCCCTCATAATACACCCCACTGAAAATAAATACATCAGACCAAAACCTCTGCTCTGTTTTCAGTGTCACAGTCTGACACAAATCTCGGTTTGCCGCAGCTGTAACAGAACGATTCCACCTCAGAGAGCTCAGAGTCGGGTTTTACTCACTACAGAAAAGCTGATTGCCAAACTCTGAATGTGTGTATGATGTGTGTTTGACCTACAAAAAATAAACACATATGTTCAGGGTCTGTATAACATACTCACATAAACAATAATTTATAACTGTGTGTGTGTGTGTGTGTGTATATATGAGAAGACATTAGTCTTCCTAAATGTTTACCTACAGTCATTACTGTAACCATGTATAATCATCATGTTATTTTCCCCAAAACAAAAACAATTATAGCATAATTTTATAGTATATACTATAATAATAAAAACATGTAATATATTATTATTATTATCATTATAAACATTTGATTGATTTGAGAGGAGTTAGTACTAGTTTACTGCAGCTATTAGTTGGTGAAACTATTCTTCTATTAATATCAATTTAGTAAATACAGTCTCTGTCCAAATTTTCACAAATCTTAAAATAAAAGACACCACTCAATAAATCAGAGAAAATACACATTTAATATCTTAATATATAGAAAAGGTATATTAAGGTTCTAAATTAATAAACATCTTGTAAATGAATAAATCTGAGTTCAATATAAGATCCATAGATCCAGGAATTGTTTTGTGTGAGTCAGCGATAACACACAAGAACAAACATGCACACAGAGTGTGTTACTGTGGTTCTGCAGTTATAAAGGAGGTGGAGGTCTGGGTCCACTGTGACACTGGAACCTGTGGAGAGGGTCAAAATTTAACAACAAGCAGAAAAACCCCTTTTAGCACCTAACGGCAACCTGTGTATGCAGTAGTAGTGTGTATATACACCTGTTTTCTGGGTCAGTATTAGGGAAGACAGAGAAAATTCTGTGTCCAGTCGACTGGAGTGCTGTTGTGAAGTGGCTGGAAGCTCCTCTGATCTGCCTGAAGTTCACGTCGCTCTGAAGGCCACGTAGGAGAGAGACACCTGCTCTCTGCTTCTTATCTAAAGACACAGAAAATCTGCCTGTACATCACAAAACAGGTACATTTATTGGTGTGTGTTTGTGTGTAGATATATGGACCCTGTTTGTTTTGTATTGTGTGTGTCTTCCTGTTGATCAGTTATGAATGTGTGTATTCCTGTATTCAGGCTTGTACCTCTTAAAGGAGCTGGTCGGGTCATCAGTGGTACCAGACCAGGTAATGTTATATCAGCGCCTGAACTAGGAGTCGAACCCTACACACACACACACACACACACACACACACAAAACGTGATTTGCTCTAAATTTAGGACTCAGTGTTTAAGTGTCGTCTGGATAGTAAGTGTCTATGGGTATCTACCTGTGCTTCATTAGATAAAAGCTCTGCTCTGGTTCTTTCCTCCAGGGTGATGGTGATTCCATCCAAAATCTGCAGTCTAGACAGATGCAATACCAAGGCTGGCCTGTGGAGGGACCGCCGTGCCACCTGCAACAAACACACAACAAACACTAAATGAATAAACATTAACGAATGACAAGCATTACATAATGCCGTAATGTTATTTTTTATATTGGTGGATCTCTGGGATGGTCGGTTCTGTGTGTGTTTAAGGGTTGTAGTGTCTCTGAGTCTGCAATGGTTAAACACGCCTGATCTACATCATATTGTAGACGTGAGTGTGTGTGTGTGTGTGTGTGTGTGTGTGAGAGAGAGAGAGAGAGAGAGAGAGAGAGAGAGAGAGAAAGAAAGAAAGAAAGACTTACTGGGTTGCCCACTACAGACAGTTCTGTGAGAGAAGGAAGCACCTCCAGTTTCTCCAGCTCTGAAATATCCTGTAACACAAACAAAACCACATTAGATCTTATAGCTTATTACACACAAACTCTTACAATACAGCTTTAGTGATTATTACATACTTATAATAATAAACATAATGTTTAACACCTTTCCAAAAATCTCTAGTTTGCTTACTGCCTCAATGAACAACTAAATTAATCAGTTTTTTTGTAAATATAAAGCATTATCTCCATTTCATCAATGATAAAAAATAAATCAACATTTTCATATACATGTCACAATTGCCTTTTCTACAACACATCGAGTCAAGAGAGGGAGACAGGAAGAGAGGAATTAGGAGAAAAATGAGTGAAAAAGATGAGTGAGTCTCAAGAACACACAAACATACACACACCTCTGACCTTCAATCAATGTAAATACTGGTTAATTGTCCCCTTGGGTTGCTTTGCTGGTGCGGTAATGGGTGTCTGTAATTACTCTATATTCAGGGACAGGGAAACAGCAGAGCTCTCACAGGGCCCAACAACACTAACACAAACACACTAAGTGACTGAATTACTGTAATTTAGTAATTACAGTAAAACTGCAGGCACACACATATAGATAGATGGAGTGGAGAGGTGAACAATAAACCCTCAAACTCACACACAGACACACACATACACAATTAGTGGGGTTGAGAGTGACAATGGCTTTTTGAGATTGGGTGGATCCATGCTGCTATTGAAATCATATGCAACCCTGACCTATAACACCTAAATATGTCTTGTTTTTACAATAAGCTACACCTTACAATAAGATGAGCATTAGCTTCCTGTCTTACTAATAGATAACAAGATAGTCGAACAAACTGCTTGCATGTGTTTTATATCTACATTTTGTATGGAAAAGAGCAAACGTACATTAAGACTGAAAGATCGAAACCTGAGCTACCATGCTATTGATGTACGCAATAATGCTTTCCCAGCTAATTTTAGGTTGTAAGAACATCCCTATCTTTTCCATTAAGAAACATTTAAACATTCCTTTGACTTGGAACATTTAAAACAACATTTTAGGAAATGTATTAAAGTTATTGATGGGTTACAAGAATGTTATTTAAATCTTTAAATCTGTGTTTTAAGAGTAATGTTTTTTGTTAGATATGATATATAACAGTAAAAAACATTCTACTGCAAGAACTTTTTGAAAACTTTGAGAGAACTTTTGTTAGCCAACATTCTCTGTTAGAACATTCTCTGTTAGCTGGGTTTCATGGTAGAGGTCTTCTCGGGTCCATATCCGAATCGACCCGAATCACTTCTTACTTGAACCCGAAGTTTATAAATTAATTTTTTAAAAGAAAAACCTGATCCGAGACTGACCCGATAAAATCAGACCAGAGTTTGACCCTACCCGATGGCATTTACCCGAGACCCGAGGCAACTAGTACTGGCCGGTGTCACATCTACCCGAGACCCGAGGCACTTGTCGAAGTTTTGGGCCTAAACCCGCTCTGGTCTCGGGTCAGACCTTGGGTTTTGAAATCCAAGTGGACCCGTGAAGACCTCTAGTTCATGGGCTACAGTACTTTTTCTGGAAAAAAAAACTGTTCATACAGGTTCAATAATTTACAATGTAAATTCAGTCCTACATGCTAGAACGATGTACACAACTGTAGATGTTTATTTTGTACCTGTATTTTGTTCATGCCTAAGAACAGTCTTCTTAGCCCTGTGAGTGGCTGCAGGTGGTTCAGTTCACGGATGCGATTCTCTGCAAGGTGCAAGTCCAGCAGAACCGCCTGTCCACAGAACGAGTTCTCATTCAGGGACTTAATTCGATTTCGATCCAGAACCAACTCACGTAGTCTCTGCAGACCCTCCAATCCCTCCACCTGACTGATTTCATTCCCTTAGAGACGCAAAGACACTGTGAGTACAAAAAGATTGTGTTTGCGTGTGTGCGTGAGAATTTGTTGTACCTTGCAGGAATAGTGCTTTGAGGTTAGTCAGTCGACTGAGCTGCAGATTTATCAGGCTGGAAATTCCGTTATAACCTAAATGCAAAACTTCCAAACTGGACATCAGAGGCTCCAGGTTATCATTAGATATTCCCTCCCTACAAAAAGAGAACAGGGAAGAGAAGGAGAGAGGATATAAATGAGAGGTACATACAGAGATTTGAACACAAATGTTTGGTCACACACAGCAGGTAAACACATTGGTCTAGGTGCTTAATCCTGTTCTGTAAACACAGGGTTATTTAAGAACCCAGCTAACAATTGTAGGTTGTAAGAATGTTTCCCTAATGTTTTCAAAAATGTTAAAAATGTTATTTTGAAAGTTTTAGCAATGTTCAAATCGTCCAGTTTTTTATGCTGCATTAACGTTACTGCTTGGTTATTAAAACGCTATTCAAATAAATATTTTTAAACTAAAAATTGTAACATTTAATTGCATTTTTATAATTAAAGACAATTGAAGATGTAATCAAAATCCATGTAACCTCTCAAGTCAAACAAATAAAAAATAGCTACTGTTAAATTGTTAACATTTGTTACCTTTTTCTTGGTTAACCATCACAAGGTTGTAGTAACAATGATAATGAACAGAATGTATTTAATAATGTACAGAATTAAATCAGGCAAATAAATGTGGTTGTCATTCTCTTTGCAGTGTGTATGTGGCCTATGAGACTCCATGTCCTCAGATCTACAGACACCCACTGCTCTTTGACAATCTTTTATTACGTGTGATTATGCTGCTCCCTACTGGTTGCACAAGGAATTACACCAGCCCAATGAATGATGATTGTACCTGCTGAGCCTGCTGTTCTGCTGCCCGTAGCCACTGGAACTGACTTTATGATAGAGAATCTGCTTGCTGCTCATATGACTCTGAACTTTTTGACGTGGCAGAATTGATTCAATGTGGTTGTAGTTCAGAAACAACATCTGCATAGACCATACAAACACTAGTTACAAACCTATACAGGACTGTCAATGTTAATAAAGTAACATAATGAAACAATTGAATGCCATTAAATCTCATTAATAAAGCAAAGGTTAAATAATAATATAATATATGGGTGGACACAGGATATTACATACCGACACAACAGCAGCATTTCACCTCTGTATTGAGTTCAGAACCTATAATCCCATACTAATTAATAACCAGTCACTTTTTAAGTATGTACACACCCTGATGTTGGGCAGAAAGATGAGACCGCTGAATGAGGTGAGGTTATTGTGCTCCAGATTAATACTGCGCAAATTAACGAACAAATCAGCAGGAGCAAGATCCACCATCCTAAAATACATTCACAAACAAAGAGAGATTCAGATTCAGTTCTGTTGTGCTGCGGTAATTCTGACAGCAGCACCAGTGATAGTTGAATTGTACCTGATTGAGCTGGACTCCAGATTGAGCTCTGATAGATCTCTGTAGTTAGAGTGTCCCAGTTTGTCACCCACCATATCAGCAGTCAGTCGCCCTCCAAACACATCTTTAGCAGTTTCTGACTCACACGTCTCCTGCACACACGTTTGTTTGACTATATTAGTGAGGTCATTTTATAGACTTCCACTGACTTTATATTGTGTATACTATTGATGTTATGCTAATAATATTTTTTATCTCCCAACCCTAACCCTGCCACTAAACCTAACCCTCACAGAAACGTGTGTGGCATTAGATTTAAGGAAAAATATGATTTGGCTGATTTATTAGCCTTTTAACCAGTAAAATATCTTCAAAGTTGGTTGTTGTGATATTTCACTATGCAAGTAAGCACATTTGGCCCTCCCAAATGTAAATAAACCTGTACACACGTTTACTTATCTAAATGGGGACATTTCAACGTCTATTGTTTTTACACACAGCTAGTTATAAACAATATAACCTAACCCTAACCCACACTCTAACCCTAACATAAAGCATTTCTGCGTTTTTACAAACGAAAAGAAACTTTATTTACTATATTTTATAGTGTTTTTACAAACGTGGATGAGAGTGAGCCTAAACACACACACAAACAGACACACCTCTATTTCTCAGCAGCTTAAAACGTCTGCTAAACCTCCACAAAACAAACAGAGTCATACAGGTTTGTGTACATAAGTGAAAACAAAGTTATTGCATATACAGTATTAGGTATTACCACATATCAGATATTACCACAACTACCCCATCCAGTGCTCTGAGAGAAGACAGGTGGAAGACCATGTAGATCCTGTAGTTCTCCAGCTTGGTCACCAGAGGGTTCCCATACAGATCCAGAATAATTAAACTGGACAGTGCCTGAAAGAGACACATTCTACATCAGCACCACCCTAATTTACTCCATTCACTGCCACCAGCAGCACAAGATGATGATCTTCATCACCTGGCAGGTGCTCTGAGCTGTGATGAGTGTTGATTTATATAAACTGTGCTCTGAGATAAAATAATCAGAGCTTTAAAATCTCCTGACCTTTAAGTGGTAGATGTCACGGGTGGTGCTTATGTCATTGTTGCCGACATATAGCTCAAATAACAAGCGTGACCTTTGAAGTCCGTGCAGAGAGGAGATGATGTTGTCCTCGACAGACAGGAAGTGAAGGTTGGGTAGCCGGTCCAACACAGCCCCGTCTAAACACTGTAGGTGGTTGCTGTTAATGCTGAGACGTGTCAGTCTAGGCAGCGTACACAAAACTACCACACACACAAAACAAATAGGCAGGTCAGAAAAAATAGTACAATGAAAATTACATCATATAGCTTTCTATACAGGAATAAAGAGAAAGAGAGAGAGAGGCATAAGCTTTAGTACCTTCCAATCTATTGATATTGTTGCAGTTAAGTGAAAGCTCCTCAAGCAGAGGCCAGTGGTCCAGACCCTCAATATGGCATAATTCATTATTGTCAAATGAAGCCCAGCGTAGATTCACCAGCTGGTCTAGATTACTGAGTCGCATCAACCGCTGACCATCCAGATTCAGCGCTGTGATCTGATCCCACAGGGCGGAAAGCGTAACATATCAGTTTTTTATTTTATTGAAAATCCAAAATCTTAAATGCCATCATGAAAAAATCACTCTGGACATTCTGCAATCATATGGGTTTGGAATAACATAAGAGTGAGTAAATTATAACAGAATTTTTAATTTTTTTAGAGTATGCGCGTTAATTTATGTCTGTGTATGTGAGAATGAGAGAATATGAGTATGTATGGCATACTTTGGCAGTCCAGCCTGGCTCAAGCTCTTGTAAGTGTTTCCATGGAGACGGGCTGATTTGTGTGAGCAGGTGAGCAGAAGAGAGCAAACTCAGACGGCGTGGACGTTCACTGTCAGTCCGAGAGTGGGCAACCAGAGATGCCTACACACACACACAAATAATTAAAACATAAAAAGATATTAACTCATTAATATTAATTGTCAATCTAGAACACACACTTGATTAATTTTGGATCGAGCAGCCATTTGAACCGCAGTAGCTGCCTCCTCTTCCATCACTAAAATATCATCCAGATGAGTAAGAGTCTTCAGCCGACCAAGAATCACCATGCGTACACACTCATACTGCAACACACAGACACACACAAATTAAGTGCACTTATGTTCACATTTAAATGTGTATGCATCTAGTCAGTTTTCAACCATCCACTGATCTGATATTCAGTAATGTTATGTGATTCGTACCCTGTTCCAAGGATTATAACGCGTGTCCAGGCGAAGCAGAGATGGGGTGTGTTTACGCAACATGTTCATGTCTTCCCTCGCCCGGGTCAACTGATTCCAGCGAACATCCAAATCTCTCAGTCGGCCAAGCCCACGGAGACCCTCCAGAGTCGAAATGCGGTTAAAACTAACATCCAGATATTCCAGATTTGGCTTAAGAAACAAAGAGGGAGAAAAGACAAAATCTTTTTATTTATTTATATTTGGTATGTGTTTTATGAAGCAGGTTCTAAGATGATTTGCTAGTGTACGCTCACTAAAATTCTGTCTTGACACTTGTTTCAGTAAGAACGTGTCAAAAACAGAATGATGTTGAAAGTTTGGGTCATTTTTTAAAGTCATCATGAAAACATAATTTACAATCCAATTTTCTCCTGTAAAACAACATTCACGCAGCTAACATGGAACATTCTAGTTGGTGGAAGGTTTAAAAACATTACAAAATTACAAAAGGTTTGAATAACGTTCTTAAAACCAAGCAATAATGTTAATACAACATCTAAAAAACATTCCTAGAACATTCAAAATACCATTTTTTATGTACCTAAACTTTTTAGCTGAGGAACATCAAAAAAGTAGGGTGAGAATTATTTGGAGCTTGAAAAGTGGTCACAAAGCTGTGACGGGGCAGGGGCTGAACGATAAGAGGATGTGACTGAATAAATAAAATAATTTCATTACTATGTGTGCGATACCATCCAGATGAGTGAAGTCATTAAAGCTGAGGGTGAGATGCTGTAGAGCTGTGAGTCGAGAAATCTCACATAGTTTATTCAGACTGTTGCCATGTAGATTCAGTACCTGTATAACAGGAAATCAGATTCATCAATGAAATCACTAATTACAGATCATTACAGATTATTGAATACTGATTTACATGACTGATGATAAAGTTCTCTTCAAACTTTCTTTAGTCCTTCATTGTATATCAGTGTTTAAGACAAAAATGTGTTTAATAGGAAGGATAAGCCAAGTCTAAGGAACCTATCTAAGGATAAGCCAAATGCTTACAGTAGTAACTAATCTCTGATTGAAATATACAGTGAACCCCAAAACTATAAGAAACATACTCTGTGTAGGGATGTCATTGCATTGAATAACAATACAAAAAATACAGTTTTAAACCAAAATATCTCACAAAAAAATGTTAGGTTTAAATACTTAAATACTAGGCTTAATAAAGAGATGCTGATCAATATAATACCAAACATGTATTTTGACTTTTTCTGGTCATCAAACTTGGTGGAACATTGAAAAACTACATCAGTGGCTGCACAGCTATGACAGCTGTGTGAACTTGAGGGAAATTTTGGTCATCCATTAAAAACCACCATGGGACCAATTAGTTAACAGCAAAAATGGCAAAAAAAAGTTAATTCTGGGAAAAGTTTTGCAGGTCTTGCTTGCAGATCCACCTGTTTTGATATTTTGCATCTAATGTAATAAAACTCTTTAATGTAAAAAAAAAGATATTTTTATGTGTGCCTCAGTTAAGTCTTTAAATACTTTTTGGGGGCCACTGTACATGGGTGTTGCGTGTAAGATAGTGTCGAATTAATGAGGTATAGATACTTACTGTGATCTGACTGAGTATGTTTGCTCTAGCCACTGCCAGTATTGACTTCTCATCCAGAATGAGCATCTTAGGGTGGGCCTTCAGGATGGGCTCCATGTTTAATGCTTCCTCATCCAGATCCAGCCCAGCACGGTACACAGATGGAGCATCAGCGGGGGTAGTGTGAGTAACAGAGGAGGAGTCTGTTTCAGGTGTGTCCTGAAAGGCAAAAGACAAACCCAGCTAAAAGGGAACGTTCTCATAATGTTGGCTAACATTCTCTATGTCCTCCCAAAGTGATCAAAAAAGTTCTTTGAGTAATATTAATAGAACATTTTAATGTTATATTATATACATCAAAAACACTATTCTTTAAAAATGTACAGACTGGAAAATGCTTGAATAACATCTGTTAATACAACATCTTAAAAAACTGGATGCTTTGAACGTTCATAGAACATTCAAAATAACATATTTAATGTTTTTGTTACTTAATGAAAACTTTAAGCCAAAGTTTTTACAACCTAAAACAGAAACTGGGAGGTTGGTTTGATCACTGATTCATGCATTCTGATTTGGGCTGGACAGAGTGGTGCCTTTGATGGCATGGATAACCAAGCTGTTTGTCTGAGCAGCCGATACTGTATACGATACTGGTTTAACCAATGGCGTGAGTTTGGGGCGGGACTACCTGTTTGTCCACACAGTAGAATACATGGGAGTGTTTGAAATTCTGTTTGTTGGCCCAAAAATAACAAAATTCAATAATGAAATCCATTTACACTTCAGAAATGCAAACCGTATTTTCTGGAAAAAGGTATAGTGTGTGTATATATACATTACCTGTGTGATATATTCAAAGTCCACTAGATACTCTGGAAGCACCAGTTCATGGTCAAACACATACCACATTGTCTGTCTACAGTCACAGCCATCCAGCTGGCTGGAGGAACGCAGCATGTCTGCTGTACAAACACACACTCATTACTTCTTTAGTCACTGCTGCTCTGAATATATTTTCCCCTAATGTGTACACACAGTCAACTCACCAGGGGCTGTTTGTGCTGTTTGTGTGTGCTGCTTTAAGCTGGTATTGAGGTAGACAGAGTTTGCTCTTGGGTAGTGATCACAGTCTATTGGGACACCCTCCTTCACGGCAGTACTGCGGCCCAGAAACACTTTAGAAATGATCAGCTGACCTACAAACATACATACATAAAAGAAAACACATTCAAAAAACGGTTTGAGCTGTTTATGATGCAAGCATTATTGTAAACATCAATTTGTCATTTCTGCAGCAGAAGCAGCACCAACACAGCTAACAGGGAACAATCTCATAATGTTGGCTAATGTCCTCTAAAAGTTCTCTCCAAGTTATTAAAAATGTCAGTAAAACATTTTTTTAATGTTATATATCAATATAAAACTTTTAATTAAGTAGTTAGTGTAACATTTTAAAAATGTTTAAACATTAATAATGTTAACACAACTAAATACAACACCAACATAACATCTAAATTACTGGACTTTTTGAACATTCCTAGACCTTTTAAAATAACATGTTTAATGTTTTTGTTGCATAATGTAAACATTGCGGAAATGTTCTTAGAACCAAAAATTGTATTACCAGAATACAAAACCAGAATTGCAATCTGTTTGACTGACCTAACTGGACCAGATGTGATTGTGGGTGGGACTGTTTGTCCAAACTTTGAAAGACGGGTGTTTAAAACTTTGTTAATAATATTTTCAGTTCTATTCTGTGCTGCAGAAATGACAGTTTACCTTTAAATTATTAAGCTTGAAATTGTTTTGAGAAGATCCAGACCATGTCTGAAGGGAAGGGGGTCTGCAGGTTTACATTCTGATGTTGAGCAGCTCTTCTCCTGGATGAATGTGATCCGCAGTCTGTCACACACACTCACACTGTTAGAGAGAGGAACAGCTCTCTCTCTGCCCAATGCCTGAAGGCAAGACGCATGATGAGAAGAAAACAAACAAATTCGTAAACAATCCTTTAAAGAGTTCTGTACCTTATATGCATCAGCAGTTTTAAAACCATTTTCTGGGATGTGTAGTATCTCATTACTCTCGAAGGAATGTTCTGGATCGGGTACATAGAACAGATACTCCATACAGCGCTTGTAGTTCCTGTCATGTACATAAATATGGATTAGAGCTTTTTTGTTAATAAATCAACTATGATCTATGAATATATAAGTTCATACAAAAGCCATTTGGCTTCTGACAAATAAAAATTACTTATTGGCAAAAGGTATCGACCAACTAAAAATTTCAGGTTGTCAGAATGTTTCCTTAATGTTTCCATTAGTAACAAAACCATTAAAAACATTATTTTGAAAATTCTAGAAATGTTCATATCGTTCTGGTTTTTGACAATTAACATTATTCCTTTTTATAAAGATGTTATTCAAACAGTTTACTACAGTTTACATCTACTAACGTTATTGCAATAACTTTGACAGAAGTTTTTGAGAATTTTAGCCAATGTTCTGAGAACGTTCCTTGCTGGCTGGGTGGCAGCTTACTGATATGCAGCTTCTAGGAGTCTAGACACACTGGAAGACCAGCACCTGACTGACTCACTCACTGTGAGAAGGCTGAAGACTCCACATTGAAAAGAAGACAGTGCACTTTGTCCTGGAAGCGCAGCCGCAGGGCTCGGTTATGGATACGGAGGATTCGATTGATTTTAATGCCAGTGACATTGTGATGTTTGTAATCCCACGCACAGAAACGAGACAGCAGAAGATCATAACAGGAGGTGAACCTGAGAGAAGAAACAAGGAACGTCTGTGATTCTGCATGTTGCATGTTTGTGAAGATCCTGCTTGTACACTACATAGTGCGAATGTGAGGTACCAAGGTTCACTGGTGTTTCCCTCTTCAAAGCGAATGTTTCCCACAGTTTCTAGCTCCAACAGCAGGAAGTGCACCATCATCTCCTTCCTGTCTGAGGCCAAAGCCACATAATGCTGGTACCACGTTTCTACCCTGTGATACAATCACACATGCATCCAAAACCTGAACTTCATCATCACAAAAAATACACACAAATACAGATACAAACAAACACACTTACTCCTCTAAACGCTGTTCCCAGATCTTCAGTCGATCTCTTAGAGCGTCCAGTTTGTGCTGAAGTCTCTGCTCATAGTCACGGCCAAAGTCAGAGATCAGGTCTTTAGGATCTTCTGACTTTTTACCAACACCCTGTACATTTGACAGCTCACTTTCCAACTGGTCAAAGAGAGCAAATATATCTACAACCATCAGTTAATTTCCAACGGCAGGTGTTGCACAAGGTAAACTGTAATACATCCTTCCTGGTGAAATGAGCTCTTAGCTTCCAGCTGATCTGCTTCCTATACCATCACAACCTTCAAGAAACAACTTAAAACACACCTGTCTTGCAGACACCTGACTAATCTGTAACGCTCCGATTTTTAACCTCATTTCACGTGTAAAAAACAATTCTTCTACTGTTCATCCTGTCACTGGCATCAAAACTATTCCTGCTTGTAAATGTAGCTTTGCAGACTAGGCTTGTTGGTTCTTAGGGCAAAATGTTACTCTCTTTGTTTGTAAGTCACAAGATAAAAGCGTCTGTTCTATGAATTAATGTAAATGTAAATTTTGAGCCCTCTGTGTATTTATACTCACATTTCTGAGTGTGTGTGTTAGTAACCATATTCTCTCCTCTGGCAGTTGAATTTGTTTTCTCCTCTGCAACCTGAGCTTGGCTTTGAGCTCCTCAAACTGTCTCTGCGCACATCTTACCCGCATGGTGTAATACATCATCTTCTTCAGCACTGTAGTCTGACACACAACCACACATTCCCATAATTCTCATCACTTGTCTTAACTACAACCATAAAGAAATCTAAATACTTTCAGATGCATGAAACACACACCCAACCCCCTCTCAGTCTCACCTCAGCTGCATCTTTGAGCTGTTTGTTTGAAACATCATATCTGTCCAGGCGCTGCAGGTGTGGCATGTGATACAGGATGTGTGTTAAGTGGTTATAGAGCAGACACACTGGATTTGGAATGGATTGAGGGTCCTTCAGACTTAGGTGTCTCAGATGGGGCAGCCGAGCCAGATGGGTCAGCTCCTACAAAGAACATAAGAATTGTACAAAGGAAGCATGACCTCATAAACCCCTAACAACTGACACTGTCTGTCCTACAGACATAAACATACATACAGACATGAAAAAACATACAGACACCTTACACAGTATGTGGGTTGTTAAGACGAGTTATGACATCCCAGCTAACATTACAATTCTTAATATTGTAAGAATGTTTTAGATTCTTAGACATTTTTAGATTCCAGATTTTTAGACATTGTGTTAAGGTAATTGCTCGGTTATCAGAACGTTTGTTTCATTCTGTAATGTTTTTAAACATTCCAGTAACAACTTAAGAATGAGGTTTTTGATTAATGACATATAAAATTCTACTTTCAATAACTTTGAGAGAACTTTTACAGAATGTTAGCCAATGTTCTGAGAATGTTTCTTGTTAGCTGGGATTAATTTAACAAGCCCCATACTTTCACCTGGAGGATGATAAAACAAGTTGAAAACCCACAGGCTTACATTGAAGTAGGTAACCAGATCTAGAGACCAGATCAAGATTTGGAGGTGGCCTCTGTTTATCTGTATAACTTTTTTCACTATACATAATGTTTAAAAAGATTTTTAACAAGCCGTCACCTAGCAACCACACAGAACACCCTGGCAACCACTTAGTAATATGTTGAAAACCAGCCATAACATGACTGCAACCTCAGAGCATCACTCTTGTAACCACTACCCACACCATAGTAACAAATGGACATGTTCTGCATAGACGAGCACTCAGACTTTCTCCAGAAAATTGACAAATCTAGCTTTGTTGTTGTTATTTTGATATTAGTATTTTGCTGCACACACAATTTCAGGATAAAACATTCATCCACACAAATAAAACATTTTGCTTGTATTCCTTTATGCTCAACGAAAATGGAAGTGCATTTAGTTTCCCATTAGAGAAAAGAACCTTCGCCAAATGAGCCAGAACACAGTTCACCTCAACAATGAGCCCACAGATTAACAGCACAAAAAACACCATACAATCACCTGTCTGCTTGTGTCATGACTCTGTGTGTGTGTTACACTGAAAGAGCTGTGAAGCACTAACAGACACAAAGAGTACAGAGCCAAGACCTTTCAATCACTCCACTCGCAAGAAATAACAAAGACTGCCATTCAGACACACATGCCTCATTCAGACCCCACACCACTTGAAAATGAAAATATTTATCTGGCTTATTTCAAAAGTGCCTCTGTGTGTTTTTTTTCTGGTAAACAGAGAGAGAAAAGAAAACTGCTTGGGCAGAGATGCCACATTATGGTAATAATGTGAATTGAAAAGCAAAAAACTTGAATTGAGCCATTCCTGAAATGACCAATTCCTGAAAGTTTCTCCAGGGTAGTTGAGAAAGTACATAGTCGGCATGGAACAAACAGAAATAACAGTAATCAGATCTGTAGTGAGCAGGTGAGAGAGAGCTCTGTAAAAGCATGTAGATACAGGCCTGCAGTAATAATGGTGTGAGGGCTGGAGAAAAACTATTATCCAGTAATCTTGGACACCATCTAAATGGACTTTACACGAAGGGCAATCAACAATCTGATGGGGAAAATGCATAAATAAGTAGCTTTTAACATTTCTGGAGGAAATTGTGAGTGGTGCTTGCCTGTGCTGCCACAGTGCTAGGGTGTTGTAGGAGCTTGCAACCCAGCTAATAAGAAATGTTGGCTAATGTTCGCTAAAATTTACAACCTAAAACTGTTAGCTGGGAAGATGGTTGCAAATCAAAACAGTCCGCCCAAAAATCTCTATAATATTCTGGTGTGACATTTAAACTGGGACTGTCCTTCAAGACAAGACAATATATTTCACATACCTTAAATGAACTGATTTTGTTTCCTGAGAGGTTTAGATTTTGGAGATTGATGTTTGGATCCAGACTATGACCTCAAAAAAGAAATTAAAAGTTAGTGTGTACAGCAACAGGTCTATAACGTCTACATATTTTCTAATATTATAGTGTTAAAATGTATAAATATAAAATAATGTTTTAGGGTGTTTTACAGTGAACCTACCAAGTGTCTCAATAGAATTATCAGCCAAATTCAACTCCTTAAGATTTACAAGTGAACTGAGTCCCTGTGAAACAAAAACAGAGCTAGATTTTCTCAGTAACACTTCATAGTAACTTAAATTAAGAACATTAACTAGCATTACTTCATTATTAAACATTAGCTTAAAAGCTTGAGAGTATTTATTAGTTAGAAATGTCATTAGAAAAATGAAATTCTACAATCACATTTCCGCAGACCCCTTGAAAACCCTGGATCTACAGTAACGGCAGACATAAACATGGGCTACCTGTATGTCACAAATCTGGTTCTTATTGAGCCACAGAACGTGAAGATTGACCAACGCCTCTAGATTTATGATCTGCTGGATGTTGTTGTCATACAGAAATAATCTCTGCAGCTGCAAACAGTTCTGTAGGCCGGAAATCTCCTACAACAGACAAACAATATCAGACAGGTCGAAATAAATTTGATTTATTTGTTCATGGTCTGATCAATACATTTTCATTTTAAACAGCATACGGGACTAACTCTCTAAGCAAAACTGCCTACAAAATGGCACAAAAAGGCCTTTGTAAAATATTTTCTCACAATATCAAATCAGCATCATAAAGTATTTTCGAAAGCATGCCACAAATGATAAGTGGATAGAAAAGGGGATGGTGGGGGGGCTGACTTCCCATTGCAACCCCCTTCCAAAAAAATCAAGATCTGTTTAAAAGAATATATAAATCTAGTACTATGCATATGTCAGAGCTGTGACTTACATTCAACCTGCACTCCACTACCCACAATTCCTTGAGAAGTGGGCAATACTCCAGGCCCTGGATTAAGCTTATGGCCTGACCTACGATGGTAAGCCTGGACAGCCTGGGGAAAAGAGAGAGACCCACCATACGCGGGAACCCAGAGAAAAACATCTCCAGGTCCACCACTCCACTGCCTTCCTGACACACCTTCTCATAGGAGACTCCATTAGACACACACTGAGAAAATAAACAGACAAACCTGAGACACCTCAATGCTGGTGGGCTGTCTAACCAGCAGATGTGAAGCAGCCTGGCTTACAAAACCAAAACATAACATTATTTTCATATAAGGCCTATTTCAATTCTTAACATTTTACAAACCAACAAAACAGTAGAAAATCACAGAAAAACAAACAAACAACTAATAATAATAAAAACTCACCAGCTCTTTAATAATTTCGTCATCTGGATTTAGTCTCTGATTTTCACTCTGTGTCATGATCACCTTAAAAACAGTAGGTTGTTCAAATGCATTACATCATTGTACACAATTGAACACTTCTCACTAAAAATGAATATTAAAATGTATTAATGAATACATTTTGGGATGTGGAAGTGTTTCTTCAACAATGTTTCTTATAAAGTTATAGTTATGGCATTAACGCATTTAAGTTCAAGTTATAGCGTTGAAATCACACTGAAATAAAGATCTCACATAAAATGAACACATTCCTAATTTCTGTTTACTGTGTACATGCGAGTTTACATAATTTACATGAGAAAATGTTACCTGTATGTCCATATATTGAACAACCCAAGTCAAATTCCTTCACACTCCATTACTTAACACATAAAACAAACATGTCCGTAACACTCTTTGCACCGTAAAGTTGAACAGCATTTTACAACATAAACATACCTTCCCTCATCCCTCCAGGATCAAGCTGCTCTTGTGATTTTGTTTGTTATTTTGCTCTTCTCGTGTTTACGTTAGGCCGTAGCTAAGGAAGCGTCGGTAGTCGTTGCTAAGGAAGCCCGTTTTGGAATGTGACGTTTCCCGCCAGCAGATGGCGCCGGATCATCAGCCTATTCAAATGCGCGTCACCCCGCGCGTTCACACGTTTAAACCTGCTCTTTGTACCGTGCATGTGTTTTAATCAACACTATAGCACAACTAAATCAAATGCCAAAGTCACACTGTACACATTTTCGGGTTTTAGGGCAACTTGTATGTTTTCTAGACGAGGTCTAAACGAAGTGATTTTTTGTGGGATCTCCCTCATATCAACCGTATTTGGTCTTGTGCGTTGACGTGCAACAAAAACAAATGTTGCGTGTACACACACACACACACACACACACTAAATGTGTGTGTACTTTGTTGTGGTGTGAACCACGCCCGGTGTGGAGGCGCGCGCACACGGTCCGTCCTCTAACCGGAATGTAGCTCCCGTCCCAAATCCGTGCCAAGCGCGAGCCGCACAGATAAAGTGACGTCAGCTCCGAGACGCTGAACCAAAGACATCGAGCCCACCGGTTCCGCTGCTGCGAGACGGGAAGCATCGGTCAGGATCGGCCATATTTAGCCTCACATCTTTGAATTCCGTCTGCGATTTCAGGCGACCTTTCTGCGTTGAACCGACTGCGTTGTCATCTCTGCGTGCTATCGCTATAAGCATGTCCGCTAACTCGAGCGAGGGGCCGGGTTTGGATGGGAAATGGTTCGAGGAGGAGGAAGAAAAGAACGGGATGTTTGGGAGCGCAGGGCCCCGTTTCGACGAGATGCGGGACGAGCTCCATGCAAAAAGCTGGGAGCGAGAGACGAACGCACCCGAGCAACAATTGCATTCATTTGAAGGAACCGGCGTTACCATGGAAACTGCATCTACAGGTAATTCTGTTTCTTTGTCTTTTATTTCTCATTGTGTGTTTTAGTGGCGAGATCCATCCCCATCACCGGTAATTCCGGTGATAAAAGAGGATGAGGATGAATTGAAGATGACGAGCCAGAACAGGCCATGGGTGTGACAGCGCCAGGATGTCTCTGCATACACAAACACGCAGTGTGCTTTAGGCAGACGCTTTATTTTAAGCTATATGGTAATAAAAAACTACACGCAATTAAACAAACCAAAACATTTTGTTGCCTTCTGCTGGTTTTAAGAATAAGGCAGAAATGATGAAGGGACACGTCATAACTTTGGAAGCCTTTGTAGATGCTTTTCTATGTTCATAACCCACACCAATGTAATCATAGTTACTGTCTCTGACATCAGCATATTTTTTAATCTCTCTTGGTTTTTTCTACTGAGTATGTCTTGCTCTCTGTCTTTATCCTTGGCCTGTCTTACGGTTCTAAATCACAGCTTATGGCTAAACAACAAGTCATTGTCCACGCCTCTTATGTCCTCATGTAGCTCAGTATACCATTAAAAACTTCACCTCAATATGACGGTTCATAGCACATTGTCATTTTCCAGATATTTTGGATCCTAAAATTCACAGTCAGACTTGCTGAGTAATGTTAGTAATCAGTAAATTCACATTGCATTACCTTTTAAAAATAACAAACTCACATTCTAACCACCATATAGTTTAATGTGGATTTGAATGTAATGTGTAGTTTGTATTTAATCAATCTGTGGTCTTATAAATATTAGTGCATTAGTGTTTTATTGAGTATGAAGACATTATTAAAGCAAAGATGAGTGACGGCACAGTATCCTTGTGTCACACCTTCATGAAGATGAGTTTGAGGCATTTCTAAGTCCACTTTAACCAAATGTAAAGTAAAATGCACTGCTATTCACACATGAACCTTCGTACATATGATAGCGGTGCATACTCCAGTATTTAAACCGCTTACATTTCCTTTACAGATTTAGAAGATTTTAGATTTCACCCAAACTTCTGTCATTATGTACTTGTTCTAAACCTTTTATTTTGTGGAGCACATAACACGTCTTTGTAAGTCGCTTTGGATAAAAGCGTCTGCTAAACGAATGAATGAAATTGTAAGTGGTCCATATGACCATATGCGTTATAAGTGTTGGAATACAACAACTTTGACATTTGTATGGTCAAAATCTTTGTGAAGATTCTTCAAAATGATCTTTTTGTGTTCCACAGCATGAAAGAACATGATGGGGACTAAATAACAGAATTTTCAGTTTTGAACTATTACTTTAGGAAGCTTGTAAGAAAATGTTCAGGGTGTGAGACATGTTTTTAGTTATGCTGATTCTCAGTTTCTGGTTCTGCAGGTGCGTCTTGGTTCATTAAGTGTCTGATTAAGCTGCCATTGTGGCTCAAAGGCCTATTATTAGCTAGGGGGGGAACTGGGCATGCACACACATACACTTGCACGCCCATGCACAGTCTTTCTCACATGCTCAAATATTCATGAGCCGAGGCCTGAAATCCCTCAGCACCCCCTCCAACCCACGGCCCCTACAGTGTGCTTGTTAGCTTCACCACACTCACACACACAGAACCTCACATACACACAAACCAAAGTCTTCTCCTCTCACGGATCCGAGGCCAGCTACGCATGTTGTCTTAAACACATTTAAATGCACTTTAACAAAGACCTGTTCCTCTCTCTCTCTCCCTTCCCATCTATCTCTCTAGCTGTTTGCTGTTTTGGGCTGTATCTGCCTCCGTCTTTAGCATTCTCCCTTTTTAAATAAACACAATGAAGTCTATTTATAGGCTGAACGAGAAAGAGAGACTCCTCTGCAGTAGCCAAACCAAGGAGCTTGCTGCTTTTTAAAAGACATAGGCAGCCTGTCTGATGTCTGATCTGTCTGATGAGCAGCTCAATGGAACAGAAATGCAGCAACTCTGATCGCATCACCAATAACATCACTCTTGCATGTCAATATGTCCACCATTATCTCCACACGGCTCTCTCTATCTGTCTGTCTTCCTTCCCCTGGCTGTCTCTCTCTCTCTTTCTCTCTCTCTCTCTCTCTCTCTCTCTTGCTCTGACTGGCTAATACAGAGGAAAGGCCTGGACGAAGAGGAATGTTTGGGTGGACTCTGTCTGTATTCACAAAGTCACTCAGGCGAGAGAGGCAGAGAGAGAACGAGAGGTCATCAAATAGTGCAATTGTTATAATAACATTCCTCCTGTCACTTTCAGCCAAGTCATAACTGAAATGCTCTGGTAGAATGCACTGGTAGAAGGGATCTAGAAATTTCTGTAGATACCTATAGGTTAATTATTGTTCCTGTAGCTCTATTGGTAGAGCGTTGCATTAGCAATACATATATTGAATAAAGAAGGAAGTACCATAGAGAAATTGATTTATAGCGATAATGTATGAACTTTTCAAGATAGGCCTATCATGAGCTCTGAGGTTGTCAAGCAATGATACTTGCTTCTCTAAAAGCCAAATTCAAAGTCACTTATTAGGAGGGTCTATTTCATTTTCTATTCGTAATACACCTTCCCCAGCATGCACCCTGTCATTGGTCCATTAGTATGTCAATTCTACTGCATTATAGCATAGATTGAGTGGTATGTACACTTCCAGTCAAAAGTTTAGGATAATTTACTCATTTATTATTGTTTTGAACAGTAGTAAACTCATTAAAACAAGGGTAGTTATGGGATAACACAAAGGTACAAGTAGCTACACATTGCAGTAATAAAGTAGTTCCCATCTATGCTGGACTCTTAATGGCTGCTTTTTCTCATTATTACCATTTCTAAAACTTTTTAAATAAAATTGTAGTTTTCTAATGACAGAAATTAAAGGCATAATTACATCGTCTACAAACTAATTTCAATTATTTAAGACAATGCCTTTCAGACTGAAATAAGATCATAAGAAACTTCAGGCAAGTGATTCTAAACTTTTGACCGGCAGTGTAATTCAAGTGTGTACCGGTTATTGGAGATGTGAAAGTCACATGGTTGATTGTCCAACTTTCCAGAATCCTGTTTAGACTTGACTGATTTCACAGAGACACATCAGATGATTCCAGCTGTGTCTCAGATGACTGTGCAAAGATCAAAGCACAGAGTCTGAATGCTGAATGTTCTCTGTTTCAGTCCAGTGAGAATCAGACTTACCGTGCTTCTGAAAAAGATTCCTATGTAGAAATTCTTACTCTGTCACGTTATCTTTGCCTTCGCCTTCATCTTTAATACTTTAACATGTATTGAATTACCTGTGCAGGAATTGTTCTATGTATGTACAAACAGCACTGTATCTGTTAGATGAAGATCATCTTTAACATGTATAATAACTACCACAGGCCACAGTGTCTAAAGCTTGAAACTAAAATATATTAAATTAAACTTAAAAAAAAAGATACTGATAAGAATTGTTATGAATTAAAAGAGTTTGGTTCTGATGTCAGTTTTACTTAATAATTCCAGTTTACTGACAATTCTGTAAAAACTATGAAGAAACAGACCAATCATACCAACGGATCGTCTCCCTTTGTACTGCTGTCATCTTTTGTCCTCCTTGTACCCTAAAATTCTCCCTCTCGCTCTTTCTTTCTCTCTAGATGACTCTCTGTCTGACATGTTTACAAAGTCAGGAGAAGGGGATCTGTACACGTCTCTCCTTTCCTCCAAGTCATCCTCCAATCCTTTCAACGATGGTGCTGCTCTCTTCTCTGAGGGCAACCGTTCTCCACCTGCTCCCACTGGAACTGACTCCGGTATTGGCATGACCCCAGGTGACCCCTCAGATCACCAGACGACCCTGCAGGGCTCACAGAAAACTGACCATTACAGCTACATGGATATGGGTGATGACCTCTGTGATTTTGGTAGTGTTGGCTATGCCAAAAATCAGCAGCAGCAGCAGCCCTCCATGGCTGGCTATGATGATGAAGACGATGATGATGAAGATGATGACATTCAAGACTTCAAGCCGAAGACCCAGGAAAAGGAAAGCAAAGAACCCAGCCATGACCCGTTTGATCTGGGGCGCTATTTGGAGAAGAGCCCTCTTGGTTCTGAAGATGTAGAGGTCAAGGAGGGGCCGGGATCGGCAGGCGGGCAGCACACGTTTCCATATGTGGAGGATCCTTCGGATGAAGAGATGGCTGATTTCCGGTCATACCGTAGGATGGAAACGCCACAAAGTGCCAGTCCTGTGAAGATCACGGTGACGGAGTCCCAGACTGCTATGACTCTGCCAGACAGAGTGTCTCCACAAGGGGGCGTGTGTGAGAAGGAGAGTGTTCTTAGTTTTGGTCAACAGGGTCTTCCCACAGTAACACTGTCAGAACCAGAGGATGACAGTGTGACTTCCTCAGCTGACCACTCCCCTAACCACTCCCCTACAGGTAGATCCCTTCCACTTGTAATAAACCTGCTTTAGTGTTATCACGTTCACAAAATTTCCATAACATTGGGCTAAAGCGCAGATCAACATAATACACCAGTATGAACGTTGTTAACTTTCACCCTACCCATCCTGTACATAACACACTATACACAACTATACACATAATCAACATTACAATTATATATTCAGTATTGGGTAAGAACAGGTTTTTTAGGTGATCAATTTGAGGTTTGTCATTCTTTTGTCACCTAATATTCAGAGATGACTATAAATAAATTATTCACCTAATTGCACATCAATATTTTTGTATTTCTGTTTAGTGATGCTAGTGCCAAAAATATACACTTTTAATAATCAATAAAATTAAAAACCTTTATATGTTGGCCACTTAACTTGAGAAGGCACGTCTCTGACAGTGGAAGTGACTTCTAATTGTGTAATACTTTGCCATTTGTTTTAGTCCTTTATTTATCTGCTATTGTAATTTTTTTCTCACACACTTATTAATTTTCATCACACCACACTATTTTCCTCATTGCTCTTTTCCAGGTCGAGAGTCTCCATCTGATGTGCTATTCCAGCCTGCAGGAATAAAGTCTGTGAGCTCCACCCAAGATTCCAGCAGCACCACCCACCATCCCAATGTTCCAGAAGACCAGGACATCAAGAGCTCAGCTAAACCCTCCTCTCCATGGGCTCAAGACCTTCATGACAGTGAAGATGACTCTGGAGATTCGGAAATTGAGCAAGTTGCTGAAGAATGTGATTCACCAATGCACGACTTGACATCTAAGACCCCAACCACAAAAGATGTATTTAGCCCACCAAGCAATCCATTTGAGCAGACCAGCTACACATCTATGAGCGATAAAGCTAGCAACCCATTTGAAAAGCCTCAACCCAACAAGGTCAGTGCTAGTAACCCATTTGAGCTATCTGGAGGCACAAAGGTGGGTTTTGGTCAGTCCAGCAACCCACCACTCTACAGTCTGTTAAGAGAAGAAAGGGAGGCAGAGCTTGACAGTGACCTGCTAATCGAATCAGCTTCTGAGGAGAGTCCCAAGAGGGAGCAGGAATATTCTGCCCCAAAACGTCCTGAAACATCTCCACTGATTCCAGATCTCACTTCCTCTAAGCCCATCTCAACTTCTTGTCCTTCAGCCTCCCCCTTCACCGAACCCCCAACCAGTACTTTGAGAGAAAAAGAAGAAGAAAAAGAGAAGGAACAGGAGAAAGTAATACCTGTTGAGAAACCCAAGCCACAACCCGAAGACACCTGGTCCACCAAACCCAGTCCTGCAGTAACGGTAACATCTACAGTGCCTCTGGAGCAACCCTCCATTGAGGACAAGGAGAGTAAAAGCAAAAGCAGTATTGAGAGTGCTACCACAGAGAAAGATGACTCTGTGTCTCTGCTCTTCCAGAGCATCAACAGACAGAAAGGTGAGAGTGTTTCTCTTCCTTCAAGCTGTTTTAATACAGGTTAGCATGGTGTCACAGGTATGCATGACATTTTGAAAAAGTAGCTGCTTCTCTATGTAAGCATTACAGACTTAACAGAGATGTGTAAGAAAGTATTAGGAAGTTTTGCAAAAATAAAATGATAGAAGAACAGGAGAATAATATACATGAATTTGCAGTAATACATTCACATCATCGTTACAGAAATAAGTGATATTTATCATTTGTCAACTATGTTAAGAACTGAGGTCACATTTAACATCACTCTGCAAGCTTTTAGAGTGACAGCAACACAGTGGGTGTGGGTTTGGAATGTAGCTAATTCAGTACTGTGACGCAGAGAATGTTCTCTGATGTCTGTGATGATGTGATGCTGTTGAAGTACCATCATAACCAAATGCCTTTAAACACATTCACACTGACACTCTAAAACAACATGATGCATGAAATCTGGATTCAAAACTCTATCAAACTAAATAACTCTAGATCATTCTGAAGTCATTTGTCTTTAATAGTTTTGCATAATTTCAACAAAATAGACTGTAGATCATTTAAACTGTGTACAGGTCATCTATATCTTTGTAATAAAAAAATGTTAATAGTTGTTTAAACCTTGTAAGTTGAGGCTACATATTTAAATTGAATGTATATGCAATCTACTGCAGTTTCTCATGTACAATATTGTCGGAAGACCTGTTTCAAAAAAATGGGAAGAGCTGGATGGCATTATGTTGTGTGTATTAACCTGTTAACCAGAACACATGCATGAACACAATTAATTCAGGAGTCAAGAGTCTGTCTTTGGACGCACACAGTGTGTAAACCTGATCCATTTGGTATTGAAATTTTGATATTATGGCATTGTGATACTGTGAGAGGTAGAGGCAGAGAGAGATGAACTCTGTTCAGAATGTTGTAAACAGTATTTTTATGTAATCCCCTTGTAAAACGAGGGCGGTGCATGCACATATGATGCTACAGTCGCTGTGAAGTGTTTTACTTTGTCGTGTTGTTTAAAGCAACAACTGTTGAGGATATATAGCTATTATTGTAATTGTCAACTTTCATTCCTTCACTCTTTTATTATATCATGGCACTGCAGTCAACTACAGATAAACCAGACCAGCAGAGGCTGTGAAACAGACTGATGCTGCAGTCAGCTACAGATAAACCAGACCAGCAGAGGCTGTGAAACAGACTGATGCTGCAGTCAGCTACAGATAAACCAGACCAGCAGAGGCTGTGAAACAGACTGATGGTGTGCATTGCATTTATACACGCACATTTTAAAGCATTGTCTAGTGTGAGCTTAAGTGAAGGTTCTGGAATAAAAGGGGTCAACGCCTTTTTAATGGCTCTTCATCAGATCGCCTGCAGAGGGCGATAAAGACTGTCAGTTTATGCAGCAAAGACGACGGTTTTTTAATCGAAATTCCTCATTAGGTACACATATTTACTTCATCAGATAAATATATTATAAAGACCAGAGATCTTTAAGCGAAATGGTGGGGTGATGTAAGATTAAAGCGCTTACAAAGGCTTCAAACGCAGGACTTTCTGGATGATGGCTCAGATCATCCTGTTGCTATAGTAACACAGGAGGCAGGGAGCTTAAGCTGTTACTGTGGTGAGCCATTTGGAGGAAGATGCTACAGGAAACAGAGGAGGAAGATGATGAAAATGAATAAGCAAAAACTGAAATCATTAAATACCAAAGCGTTTCGCGCGTGACGTTATAAAGTTACTTATATTTACATTTGTAAATGGTATTATTATTGTTATTGTCATTAATATTTATTATTACCCCTTAATGTAATAAAATTGTTATTATTACTATTATTATTATTATCGATGTAACGCAATGGTTTGGAGATCTCCTGACAAATGATCGTTTACCACATTAATACTGAATAAAAATACCAACACGCAAAGGCACTTTCTGCTTTCTCTGCGACACGTCTTCGTGCTGAAATACCTCATTATACAAAGTGCATTGATTTATTTTAGACGGTATCCGGACTGTTGCGTTTAGGCAAAACTACATTACCCAGAAGACCCCACCCTTACGGCATAAGGTCACGTGACGTGTGCTTATGATTATGTACGAGGTTGTGGGCAGGGTGGGGCGGCTTTGATCTGATCCCCCTTCACGCCCCAGGCGTCGCATATGGTACGATCCGCTCTCTGCGGCGGAGGCTGCAGTGTTTACTCTTCATCCAGCATCATCTCCCTCTCTCTCTCTCTCTATCTGTATCGCTCTTCTGTCCATTCATGTGTGAGATAGCGGGTCTCGGGAAGACATAAGATCAGCGAAGGGGAGAAACGCTTGTAGAAAACAGCGAGAAACGACCGCGGACGAGAGGAGAGACATGGAGAAAGAAAAGAAATCGTGCGTCTGGAGCTGCTGGAGAGGGCAGGGTACAGCGTCTGCGTTTGTGAAACTGTTAATATATATTCGTTGCGTGATGTTTCATTCGTTGTGCATGTGTGTAATTTGTTAGTTCATTATTTGCACTATTTTCACGCTGGTTTTGCGGTTTGCGTGACGGTCTCTGCGCTGATGGGGCAAAGAGAGGCAGCTGTTGGGATGGGGTGGGGATGGCGGGTGGCCTGGCTGTTTCAGAGCTGTGCCGATATGGTAGCCCTGCTGTTTTGGTTGATGGTTGATGTGGCACAGAGTTCAGGCTGTTTTTTATGGACAATCGCTGGTTGCAGCAGCGCTGGATGAGGCTGTCACTATAGCAACCAGGTCACTGATGACATCATGCCATTTGGGTGATGTCATCGTTGTCAACAGGTACCCAGGATACCTGGAGAGGATGTTTTTCTAGAACCTGTAGAAAGATAGGCACGAGTTGGCGGAGAGTGCAAGGGAATCAGACGCCATCTATTGTGTTAGTGTTGGAGGTTTGTGATTGTAAAGCTACAATATTTGTGTGTGTGTGGTTGTGTTAACAGTTAACTACTAAAAGTAGTGCAAAATTCAGCAGCGTGATATTGGAGGCAAGACAGATTTTCCTGTATTTGCTGTAGTATGTTTGCCTTTTTAAATGCAAATCTATGCCCCAAGAAGGCATACATATTATACTTAAAACATATTTGCTTTACTTTTGTTTGTCTCTGTTTTGCAGCATTTGTGTGACATTGCTTTTCCGTGCCGGACAAGTATGACATAACTATGAAATCATTCCTCCATTGTTGATGATTCATATCAAAACTCTGACCCCTCTGGGGACTCACTTTCTCGCTCTGACAGCTTTTACATGCACACTCAGAGACTTACACAAACCAACACAAAAATATATTAAACTTTCGGTGGTGCTGCGTTTTTAAAATCACTTTAGCAAACATAGGCTGGAGGCCAATGCTGATAGAATGTTGTTCAGTAGTAGTTTTAATCCATTTAATAATCCTAACATCGATCCATAAATATATAAGCTCTGAAATCATAAGATAATAAAGAGATTGACACACCCCTTTCCTGTCACACAAGATGTGTAACCAATCAGTACATTTTAGGGGTAAGTATTTCCCCTAGATTTAGAATATTTTGCTATTGTTCCTGTTTAGGTTTGGAATTCCCATAGCTCTGTGTGTGTGTGTGTGTGTGTGTGTGTGTGTGTGTGTGTGTGTGTGTAGAGAATGTAGAAATCCCTCTTTCGGAGTTTGGTTCTGACCTTATATATTTTAGTGTTTGTAGAGAATAAGTGATTTACGGCACAGTAATTGCGAGGACAGATCCCCCTGGAGCAGTGTGGGCTCTTGACAAGGAAAACAATGGTAGAGCATCAGGATTGTAATTGTAAAGTCTCCAGTTGCTGAATAGGTCACCTATTTTTAAGATATTTATGTCAGCAGTTCAGATTCAGATAACCAATTAGCTACCATCAGCCCTAATTAAACCTCTAAACTAGCACAAAAATGTGACAAAAACAGCATCTTTGGCCATGGTGATGGTGAGGACTGAGTAATTTGTCATTTTTCAAGCAAAATGTTTGTAAAAAGTTTTGACAGAACATTCAGTCTTCCGCTCCAAGACAAAGAGGGAGATTGAAAAGCCAATGGTGGAGAAGTTGATGCATACCCAGCTAACAGGAAACATTCTCAGAATGTTGTTCTTTAAAAATCCCCTTAAAGTTATCAAAAACATTCTTGAAGTAATGTTAATAATACATTTTTAACATCAAAACATATATAGATGTATATATATATATATATATATATTTATACATATCTATATATATATATATATATATATATATGAATAATGTTCTTATAACCAAGTAATAGTGTTAATACATAGCCTAAAAAACTAGATGTTTTGAACATTACTAGAACTTATAATTTCTTAAACTTAATAACAATTGTAACGTTTTTGTTACTTAATGGAAATATTAGAAAATATTCTTACACTCTAAAATTCTTAGCTGGGTGGGCCATGCTAACAGCCAAATTTTGACCCTTTGATCCTAATATAAGCCATGACCTTTAACTCAGGAAGTGGAAAGCTATCATGTTGGCATGGCTGCCATGCTGGATGTGGATCTCTGATACTATAATTACACTCCGACATTTAAAAACCAGTGCACACACATACACAATTACCCTCCCCAACCTTCTTATTTTAAACTGGCCCCCTAAGCAATGTGTGTAAGAGAAACTGGAACACTGTATCTATAGCAACTGCTCCCGTATTTTTCTTTTTCTTCTCAATCACACACACTCGTTACATAGAACATAAAGAACATGAGGTGGAATACTTCGATTCAGAAAGGGTCACACATAAAGGGTGTATGACAAAGATTTGGTTGTTGAGTGAGCATGTTTGTGTGTTTGTCTTGGTCTGTACCATTTGTCACCTGGTATGCTTTTTTGAAAGCCACTGTGTGTATATATTCGTCTGTTCTTGATCAGCCAATGGTAGTATGAGCTGGCCCCCCTCCCTCTCATTCTCCCTCTCATTCTCTCTCTCATTCTCTCTCTCCTTTTGTGTGCGATCCCACTCACTGCCTCTCTTTTCCTTACTATCTGCAGTCATGGGTGCCTCAGGTCTGTATCTCTCTCTCTCGTCTGTTAGCATTAGCAATTTAGCTTCAAAATCATAGTGTGTATCTATATTGTGTATCTATATTGATTGTTACATCATATGTACACAATCTTATGTCACAATGTATTTTTAAACAATAGTATTGTTCTTGGGTTTATAACGTTTGTAGGAAATAAAGCAATATGACAAAATAGTTTCTTGTCAGAATGCGGCTGTTCTAGTTTTATTTTAAAACACCTTTGCAAAGAGTGAATCACAATTAAAAGGAAATCTTATAAAAATGTTACTGATTTATTCGATGAGGTTTCTATTATTGATTAGGTTTGATCAGACTTACAAACTAATGATAGTGTAGCATATGCAGTTGTCAAAAAAATGATCCGTCAAATCTGAAGTCTGGTTTTTCTACTGGCTTCATCATGGACTTGGTTTCAAGCTAAAATCCTGGATAAAAATGGCCGATATTTCTGCCCTCCTCTAAGCTCTGCCAGGCTAAATTTAGCCCCGTAGGACTGATGGGAGAATCTCACGGGGGACTAAAGATGTCGTGCACACACTCAAGTGTAACAGACCAGCTTCCATGAGTGTGTGTCAGACAGTTTTTATCAAGCAGAAATGGAAGAAAATGCTGTAAAAAAGCTCTCAGTTTCTGTAGAGACCAAAGAGATGAATCAGAGTTGGTTCTCATGGCAACAAGTTAACAATTGTACTTGTGTCATTTTATAATTGGTCAAAGCTGAAGAGGTATCTTAAGATACTGTCCATCTCACACACCTTTGAAATTAGTAATGTGCATAACTATTTTTTTATTATCAACTAGTCGGTCTTTGTATTAGGAAGATTTGTATTATTGGGGTGATTTTGGTTCATGGCCACAAACCTAGATTTGACTAGACTGATCACCAAAAGGTTTAAACTGCAAAGGATGGTTCTTCAGTTCTCTCCATTATGACCTTGAGCAAGACACTCCACTCCAAGGGGATTGTTCTTGTAACTTAAGATGGTGCCACTGCAGAACACATTCAACTCCCTTAGTAGAATGGAAATACATTCTAGTCTATCATAAATCAGATGCAAACTGATGGGAATTTGCTTTTTACCTGAGCCATATGACATGAATGTGTTCCACCATGTCAGACTAATACACCACTCTCAGAATAAGCAAAACTTGGTGCTACAAAAAAGTAATGACATGTTGCGATAATTCTGAAAGTGTACCTTGATATGCTGAAGGCTCTTAGCTCACTGTATGTATGAATGTGTGGGTTTACTTAGCCATATACTGGGGACAAGTTTGTATCCTGAAGTCTACAAATCTGAGCCAAACCTCTTGGGGACATCCTAAAAAACACTATGAAAATATAAGTTTTCTGTTAGGGTTGATGTTATAGGTTGGGGTTAGGTTATAGTGTGTATAACTAGCTATGTATAAAAACAATAGAAGTCTATGGAATGTCCTCATTTAGATAGATAAGTAAGTGTGTGAATTTGTGTGTGCTGGCTGTTCTATTACAACATTTCTGATTACGTGGCTATTTGTACTCTTTCTCAACACAAGCAATTAACCTAATACAGTGTGTGTGCACAGATGGTTAGGGTTAGAGTTTAGTAGGCTAACTGCAGGTGCTGTGAGAGGTAGACAGGTGTGAATTGATAGTACCAAGGTTAAACAGCAGGGTTTTCACAGTCATGGATAGCCTGGAAATATCAGGGATTTATGAGATTCCCAGGCCTGGAAAATGCATAAATTCTTATGCTCAGCTCCAACAGCTTGTTAGGTGATAACATACAAGTTTTCTAGACTCATGGTATTATTGTTGTCAGTATTTTTTCACTTAATAGTGATGCATTGGCTTTTAAGTTAGTGCTACCTATTACTTTGACAAATGTGACACAAACATTAACAAGCAGTGCATGTGCAATGTTTGGGAAGTAATTGTAAACCTATCCTATCATTCTTTGTAAATTCTAAGTAAACAGTTTGAACCCAAGTGCAAAGAGGCTCGCAACCTATAAGCATTATGTGTGTTAGCGTAAACGATAAATGTGATTGAGACAGCTGCTGCCCAAGCAGGCCATGCTGTTGATTCTAACTTTAATGTTACTGTATTACAGCATAACAGAACCAACCTTTAGACCAGTGGTTCTCAACCTTTTTGACTTTAAGGCCCCCACAACTCTATGTAAAGGCCGACTTACTCACAGTTTCTGCCCAATAAAATATTCTGCAGCTTGGCATAATTAGAAAAGATGTATATGTCTTATAAAAATATAAAATCTATAAGAAATAACTATTTGTTTTAGTTTATTTTTAAATACTTGTTTTTGTCTTTAATAATTTTAAGTCATCTTGAGTCCCCCTAGTGGTTGAGAAACACTGCTTTAGACAAATTTGTCTTGTAGTTAAGAATGAATGTGTTTCTAATCTCTTTTGTATTCTCTCTCTAGTGGTAGATCTGTTACACTGGCGGGATCCGAAGCAGTCTGGACTGATGTTCAGTAGTGTCTTGCTGTTGCTGTTCTCTTTAACCCAGTTCAGCGTGGTGAGTGTTGTAGCATACCTTGCTCTGGCTGTCCTCTCTGCCACCATCAGCTTCCGAGTCTACAAATCAGTCCTGCAGGCAGTGCAGAAAACCAACGATGGACACCCCTTCAAGTTAGTAAAAACTTTAGTTCAAGGGTCTCCAGTTCTACTCCTGGAGGCCTACTGTCCTGCATAATGTAGCTCTCCTAATCAAACCAAAGATTATAAATTAACATGATGCCACAGTTCTGTTACTACGAATGGGGGAAACTGCAACAATCAATATGGGCGCTCTAGCGAATGATGTCGCGCCTACTATTAGGAAGAGCCAATCATCAAACACTAAATGCTAACGATCATTGGGGGAGGGGCTCTGTGCAGAATGTTGTGAGGTATGACAGCCTTTGCGCATAAGCGGTATCTTAAGCATTCTGGAAAGTGGATTTTATAATGCAATCTAAGCCTAAGAAACAAAATTTATAGTACAGTTGGATTTAGGTTTAATTGTTTCTAAAATAAGGTGTTTTATTGTGCCCTTCATCAGAGAGAGATTAGAGAGATGCCTGACTTCCTTCATTCACGTATGTGGAACTTGGTCTTGTATGAATGAAATAGTAATAGAAATGACTTCTCTCTTTTTCAGGGCCTATCTGGAGGTGGAGATTGCTCTCTCTGCAGATCAGATCAGTAAGTATGTGGATAAAACTCAGCTGTACATCAACTCCACCATGAAGGAGCTTCGCAGGCTGTTCCTGGTTCAGGATCTGGTCGACTCCATAAAGGTAAAAACACGGCCAGGAATTCAGCGTGAGTTAAAAGGCTAGCTGATGTTTTGATGAGCATTAACCCCTTCTGAAAATTACTTTCTCCAATTTTTAAACGTTTTCAGATGTTTTCATTAAATCTGAAGTACAGTGCACTCAGGGCAGAACGATTTCTGTGGAAATAGTATTTAAAAATAATCATATGGAAATGGTCCTATTGAACGGAATGTAACAATTTACATTCAAATGGATTTAGACAGAAGAATGACACGTCAAAATGTCTGGACAAAAGAAAAACAAACTTGTGTTTGTGGGTTTAGTTTGCAGTGTTGATGTGGTTGCTGACCTATGTGGGAGCTCTGTTTAATGGCCTGACCCTGCTGATTCTGGGTAAGAATAAAGCATAAACATACACACTTTTCACACTTAAGTGACAGGTGCAGGGAGTGGCTTCATGTTTTGGAACATTAAATGGCTTTCCATAACGTTTCTGTAATATCAGCGCAGATTCTAGGTAAACAAGCAATGTTCTAAGAACCGTTTCTGTAGTGGTTTGTGTTTTGATTTCCATCCATATCTCAAGTACTTGAAATTCCACATTAAGGTGGTTGGTGATCACTGATTCACACACACACACACACACACACACACACACACAAACTCTGGGTCAGTGTGTTATAACCCCCAGCAACTGTAATCAAAAGACATGCGACATTTTGAAAGCCAGCCAACAGCCTGTCTGTCTTGTCCTGACCATGTTGCCCTTTTTTCTTTCTCTCCAGCGGTGGTCTCTATGTTTACTGTGCCAGTGGTTTATGAGAAGTACCAGGTAAACACTTTCTACAGTTATTATCTGCAAAAACATCAACTCTTTCTGGTTCATGTTGTATGATGAATTTTCATTTTCATCTCTTTCAGACACAGATTGATCAGTATTTAGGACTGGTGCGCTCCCAGGTTAATTCAGTAATGGGAAAGTAAGTACTGCCATGTTGTACTGCCAAAACCATGTTCAGCTTAAATACATTTGACTTCAGTTCTAGTTTTTTGTTAACACAAAGCTTACATTGTCTAGAAAGTTTACATTCAATGTCTTGCTTTGCAGAATTAGAGAAAAGGTTCCTGGGGCCAAAAAGAAGGAATAAACTCTTCACTTCTGCACGAGTAAACAGTATAGCCAGTTAAACTACTACAGTAAAAAAAAAAGAAAAACTTTGCCAGCACTGAAGGACCCCAGCTACACAGGATGCCAATACACCGCCTCAAAAATAAAAAAAAGATTGTCATGTTAATATAAAGGCATCTGTTCAAACACCTACTGATGCCAGTCACAGGTATACAGTAGCCCTACACTAACAGCTAACACTGTATCACAAACACACACATGGGCGATCACAGCTCTATAGATACACCAGAGGAACACACCAAGCTCCTCTCTTCATTGCTTCGGATTTAAATGCATGACGTCCCGTCTTGAGTAAATATTTGCTATTGCTCTCTACAGCTCTCTTCTTTGCTTTATTTTACATTGCATATTTCCTGCTGTACAATGTGACACAAAGATGAAGCTCATGCCTGTCATATAACCTCCTGCTGTCATGTCGATTAATCGCTTCAATTCACCGTCACTGTTAGAGTGGCTCTATGTACAGACATACTTATTAATATCGAGTTAAATTGTGGATCGGTTACTTTGTTTTGGTCTTTATTCCTGTGTATTTGAGCATAATAATTTGAAGACGTTATTACTAAATGTGGTAACTAATTTTTTTTGCAAAGCTGTAGGGACACGTGTAGGTGTTTAAAGCAAAGCTTTGTGGCTCTTCTGTAGGGCACTTGATGGTCAGACTGCAGAACATCTTCAGCTGTACTAAACTCTGTCCGACTTTGTACGATGTCAGTGTTCGGTTCTTTTGAAGTCTTTAACTATTTGCACTCTGTATTTAATTGATGAATGAGAAAAATAAATGTTCCTTAATGTATGAGGTTTGGAGGTGTGTCACTCCAACAAAATGGGAAAACGAAGTAAAAGGCATGATGGCACAGGACAGTGTCGGTGTATCAGTTCATGATGGTTCACGAGGATGAAAAACTGTTATAAGGTGGGATGTCAAAGTAAAAAAGTAGCGAGTAGTGAGTAGGTACAGCAGAACAAATTTACTGCTTACCATGAACCACAGCAAGACAGCAAAACTGAAACAGTTTCCCTCTGGGATCAACAAAACTTCAATAACTTAACACAGACATTGTCTTAAAACATTATAACAATAACAAAATTTTCAAAAATTAGGGTTCTAGTGCTGTCTAATGCTTCTCACATGTTCAGTAACGTGATGGGATGCAGCCGAAACAAAACACCTTTGGATTTCCCATCATCCTTCTCCTGTAGCTCCATCTGCTGGGAGCGATCCACCTGAGGACACAAGCAGTATGTTACGTTGAACTCAGAGCAGATGATGATATTAATCCTTGATCTTGCTTTACCAAAAGGAACTGGGAATTCTTACCAAGTTCCATTTCTTTGGTTTGTCATAATACATGGGTGCACACTCTGGTCTCGGAGGGGTTTTAATAAAGAGCCTGAAGATAAAGATTTACACAAATAAACAGTGCCAACCGTGTTAGGGCACCATTCATCTAAAACAGCATTTACACAGCAATGAAACATTCAAAATGTCTCTTATCAGACAAAGAAGGATGGAAAGACTGAAGAAGCACCTGATGAGTCGCTCACGTGCCTCCTCCTGCAGACTGCTTATCTTGTCAGTGCTTAGGTTCAACAGACCGTTTGGTCCCTCACACACCAGTTTGTTCACTGTACCTCTCAATGCATTGATCTAAACATGTACAGAGTTCATTTTTTACACTGCATACAAAGTCTGTATGGCGTAGTTACCAGCTTAGTTATTGTATTATATATATATTGTATTGTATGCAGTGTTCTCAGTTTCACAATGGACATTTTAGCAAATGTAGTGGGTCAACCAGATATTCACAGATTCTGCACAGTGTACATACCACACATTGCAGATGAAGTAGTATGGAAGCACATTATTTAGAATGCAGCCATACCTCTGTGATGTCTTCAATATCAAACTTGACATCAAAAGCAAGCTCAATGTCATGTTCTGGAAGCACCGCATGTCCAGAAATGGAGTTCCAGCCCAGGCCACACAGAGCACCAGTGAAATAGGTCCTGTCCTCATCAGTGCTGTAAAGGAAGTACATCTCAGTCTGCATGTGTATGTAATCAAACCAGTTGACAGGCTTAAATGTTTAAATAATACGTAAAACACAGAAAGGTAAACACGTCTGGGTTGCAGTTTGCTGTGAATTGGCATTCATCTAGGAACTAAGCCAGCTCTGAAACATTGACATAAAGGGGAATTGGGGTGGAGATGGCAACTATGAATTCTCATGAATAAGAAAGGTCAAAAGCTATTAAATATATTGTTGAGGCCTAACTACACCAGCAATGAGACGGCAACATGATGCAAACTTTGCATCAAAACTATTTAACCAGCAAATCTGTATCTGTCTTAAACAAACAACGCATCACATATCACTTCACTTGTTTGTGGTGTTAAGTGTTTCTATGGTGACTGTATACCGTAGCTCCATGACAGGAGTGAAGAGCATAGTAACAAGGGAAGGAAGCCCGTGGATGTGAGGCATCAGAGATGTTTCCTTCAACATGATACGAGAACCTGCAAGAGCAAACATAAAGAAACCTGATCTTCCCTCAGAAGAATTTATCATGGTAACCAAAACCATGTTGTCTGGCAAAATATTATAGTTACTATGGCTAATGTTACCACTTACAATTAGGCAGCTACAGTTTACATGTTTATTTAACATTTAATGCAAACCCAAACATTACAGCAAAAACTATTGTATCTTCTTGCACTGTAGCTCAGCTGGTACAATACTGTGTTAGCAGCACAAAGGCTGTGGGTTCGAGTCCCAAGGAATAGACACTGATAAAATGTTTAACCTGACAGCACTTTTGGATGTAATGTAGATGTAAACATGCATAATATTTAGACTATGATTGCTACAGTAACATTTTGTCATGTTACCACAACTAAACCCAAACCTCAGCCAATTATCATCATGCATGAGTGTGTGTGTGTGTGTACCTGACGCGTTGAGAGACACTGTTGCAGCCACTAACATCCTCTCATGCCAGTCTTGTGGATTTTCATTCACCATTACAGAGTTAATACTGTCCTTCTCTATGCTCACAGTCCTGCAACAAAACCATAAATCATGACCTACGACCTCAAATCTCGCTCTGCTATGAGATGATCAGATGTGTCGTACCTGAACTGGTTGACTCTGCTCATGCTGTGGAAGCTGACCTTATGTGGGCTGCTGGGACCATGAACCAAGGCCTAATAAAGTCAAATAAATGATCACAGAATTATCATTTTTCAATGAACTCCTTTTCAATAATTCATATGGTACATTAAGCTCGATATATGCCTACTGCCTAGAGGGAAATTCAACTGCAGGTGGTCAAGAAGCTGCTATGCCAACACCTTGCACTTAGGGGCGCTGCTGCTAAATGTAGAAAAGTGCTGAAGGAGCTCATTGATGAGCTGTTTGTCTTCCTCCATCCTGCTGTTCAGAGAACCACTAGTAGAACTGGGGGTAAATCTGCCACTTGCCATATCCTGATACAGAGACATCAGAACCTCATGGGACTGCTGCAGACAAAGACAGAGAGAGAGAGAGAGAGACAGAGAGAGAGGTGGAGAGTTAACCATCAGCAACAGGCTGATTTAAGGTCAGGATTCAAAGTTAGAACAGAAGAGGATTAAAGTCATCAAGCTTTGGGGTTGCCATGGTTACCTGACTCTCAAAGCTTTCCGGGATGTGGCGGGCATGCCCTTCCTGCACCAGCAGGTCAGCCACACTGACATCACCTGTCTCCATGGGGATGTGCAGGTCGACGCGCATAACGGCGTGCAAAATGGAGTGAAGGGACACAATGGCAGAGCGGCCGGCAGTGAGCGTCTTAAAGCGGTTTTGTGCCCGACTGCTCCAGCGATCGCCCAGTATCAGTGACTGCGCAGACGGACCCATGCCTGCAATGCAAAACTCCTGTGCCTGCAAGGAAACATACAGATGCAGCCTATGCCTTTTACGATATCCAGTAATTATCTATGTCATCAGGGGTAAGAGAACTGTACTTGATAGGGTTGGGTGGTGAGGTCAGATGGGAGCTCTCTCAGACTGCTGCATGGGACCTTAGACATGTTACCATAATCCACAAAGAACACCTGCACACACGTACAACAGCAACCAGACTTGACTGTTTTGGTCATGCTGGCTGTGAGGCCAGAGAGTTTGAGACAAGTTCACAAAACAGGCCATCAATGTCACAAAATCTTACATTTTATAATCTCTGTTTTTATGCCTTAAACTTAGAGCTGCAATCCATAACATTTTGGTAAAAAAAAAAAAAAGGTTATTGAGCAAGTATGTAATAGATCAGTGTTTAAAACTCTTTTTATCCTGATTCACAACTGTAAGCTTACAGTATAATAATGATTTATAATTTGAGCTGTCAGGTCAAATTCCCAGGAAATGTCAATTTGGGTTCATTTCACTTCAACACACGTAAAATTTGTAAAGTTACCTGCAATTTTATGAGTTAAATTAAGTAACTATTTAAAACATTTTCTGAAATAAATGCACAATTTTTGTGGTGCGGCAATTACTATAGGGCAAGAGGGAAAACTTTTGAGTCGTTTTTGAGTCCTGCAGGAGCATCCGGAGTTAATGTGTGTGTGTGTGTGTGTGTCTTTTGTGTACCTCTACATTGCTGCCCAGGATGTGCAGTATTTTGGCTCTGTAGTATTTGGCTGGTTGTTGTCCATCTGTGAAGGGGGCCACACACAGCAGGTTTGGGTACAGAGAGACAGACACAGGTCTCAGATCTCTCATGTTCAATGCTGCTGTTAACTGACACTGTTTCTCCACACTGCTCTCATCTGTCTGAAAGCCCCAGAAATGGCCCACATCGATCACCTGTAGACAAACATACACATTTATGAGCTTTACATACCAAAACTGCACAAAAACATGCAACACACTTTGGCCTAATAAAAATGTTCATCTTCACCTCTGTGATTTTAATGACAAAGTCTCTGCTGGATGGAAGTTTCTCTGGATCTACTGTGCTGCTCAGAACTCCAACAGGACATACAGTGTGACTTTGAACATCCACATTAACCCTGAGGGAGAGAGATTTTTGTCCATAAACTAAATTAAACATAAAGATCATAACTAAGTGAACGTGCCTAAATTTGTTTCAACATAAGGACCAAAATACTAGTTCTCACAAATACAGCAATTAAGGATTACTGACAGTCCTTGCTAATAAATAAGGGCTCAGGTGATTATATTGGCTTTGCTAACACATTTTTGTAAACTTAAGTTAGTCTGCCAAATCATTTTGCCTACATGCTTTCCTCTTACGTCTCAATGGTTTAATAAGCTTAAAATAAGTTTTCCTTCAAAAATGTATAGATTCCCTTCAGAAGACACTTAATAACAAACTGCAGTCAAACTAATTACTTTTATGATTAACGGATGTGCTTTTTGGAGATTCAAAATCTTGGGCACTATTCACAGCCATTATAAAGCTGAGAAAAGCCAGGATGTTGTTTAATATAATAATAAAACTTGGCTGTGTTTGGCTGAAAGAAGAAAGTCATATACACCTAGGACTACCTGGCATAACGTAGGTGTGAGATGGGCTTTCCTTTAGCTTGGACCTCCACCTCATCTGCATGGTGCACCTGCAGGTGAAGAGATGGAGTCTGACGTGCTCGCAGCAATGCCAACAACACCTCAGGTAGCACGCCTGACTCTCTCACACACGAGCGATAAAACTCCACATATGCTCTGAATAAACACACGTAAGTAGATAATTCAGAAACCGTACAAACAATGTTGAAGAATGTTGATATATAAACATATATATATAAAGCAACAGCACCTGGATCCATCAAAACAGATCGATTTGACCTGCCCACACTGACGGAAAAGAGACTGAAGCTGCTTGTAGGACAGAAATGCAAACGGAGGCAAATTTCTGAGCTGAGAGAGAGAAAGGGGGGGGGAATCTGCTAAAAAACATGGGCAATGTAAGAGTCCAGGAAAAAAATGCTAAAAATAATGGGCAATATAAGAAAATGTTGGACGGGATGTTGGTAGTAGAGACAGTGGTACCATAACAGTGGTTTTTGGGTCATTTCCAGAAAGGTCTTTTGAAGCCATCTGCTCATCAGTCTCTCCCTGACAGAAATAATTTGGGTAGAATGCACCTGCAATCACCACCTAGACCAGAAACAAATAATGAAATGAAGGAGATATATTATATACGGTAGCAGTCTCTGTGTATGTGTTTACACCTGTAAGATGAATCTCTGTTTATGAAGGCTGGTGTAGTCTGTTGGGTTTGATGTGCTGCTGATGTGCATGTTGAATCTGGACACTCTCTTCTTCAGATCCTCAAAGAGCTCTGCAACCTAACACACAGACACACACACACAATGAAGATAATGTACAGATTCTGTATAGCATGCGTGTGTGTGTGTGTGTGTGCGCATGCTCACCTCTCTGATTTGTTTGATCTGAATGCAGTTCTCTTTGCCCCATTCAAGTTCATCCTAAAAAAAACCTCACATGCTGACATGTTTGTCATCTGCGTTGTGTCTGTTTCAGTATCTCGTAACATAAGAGCTGTTTACAACCCCATTCTTGTTATTTTCACATTCTGATGCATGATCAACCTACACACTCTTACCTTTGGGTGTCTGAGTTCTCCTTTAGCTCTAGACGTGAACCAAGCCTGTGAAATGACAACTAATAACATCAATATTTTACTATAACAGGCATTACAGATAGTACATGACGCTGTGTGATGTTATGAGATTAGTGTCTACAGGGCATGTTCAACTACAATTATTCGTACCTTAAAGGCATTTACGAAAGCGATGAAGTCACTTGGAACATTCTGTGCAAATGTCAACTTACTCCTGTGAGGTCAAGTAGAGACACCATTACAAAAGGATCTCAGAATTAAAATTTGTGAAGTGTATGTGAGGTCAAAGGTCAACCCACCTGTACCCAGCCAGTTGCTGCAGGGATGGCATGGCAAAAAAACTCTTCAGAGAAAGTGATGCAGCTGGGAAAAAAAGAGATTATATCAGTCATCATTTTAATTTTCATGGCAATTCTGTATAGCAATAGTGATAACCTCATGCTTTAAGATTGTTCAGATGTTACTTATATATTAACACACAGAAATACAGTGTTTTACCGATGATAAGACACTCCTCCAGACAGCCAAACACATGTCCAAGAACGATTAGCTTTCCCAACTGCAGGTCTACAGGTAGATGCGCCAATACACGACCCAGAAATGTCAACTTTCCATTAAACTGCCTCTGACTGTCACTCTGTACAGAAAAGGCTCCGATCTACACCCGCACACAGTTAGCAACAATACAAACAGTCAGACAAATCCCAAATACGTGAGTATATATCCATGTAAATGTATTGTCAGTTTTTCATGTTCAGAGCAATTGTCAAAAACACATTTTAAGGATATCCCACGTGCAGCTGATCGATGCACGATGCAGCGGGTCTCTGCTGTAGTAGAGAGACCTTTTTCATGTCTGCACCTTGAAGTCTGTGGTTAATCTGAATTAAGTCTACATTTGATCTGAATTAAATCTACATTTGATCTGAATTAAGGAGGAAATGTACATTTCTGCATATTCAAAATTTCTGCATATCTGAATTAAGGGGGAAAATGAAAATTTCTGTGGCTAATGCAAATCAAATCTGTAATGGGTCTGACCTGCTTCAGTTGCAGGACAGTTCTTTCGATATCACTGAGGTTTGGTGGCGTCAGGGCCGTGGAAAGAACAGTGCGGGGGTCACCCATATCCAGCAATTTTACTTTCAACAATGTACTGGCCAATGGGGAGCGCTGCAATTCAAAACAAAAATACACCCATCAGCTAACTCAAAACGTCCCAGTTATATAAATATTTTGCATTAAGCTGCTCACTTACCAGCATCTCTGGAATTGTGAAATCTGGAATCTCGTGCTCCCAGAAGCGTCTGGTCACCAACCTGTAACAGAACCCTTTAGAAACCCGTCCAGCACGACCTGGGATGAAACACAGACAGCTGAAAACCCAACAAACACCACAGACACTAATACACCAGTATGGTTCATCTGTGCTGTTAAACATCCGTCCACATGTACTTTACCTCGACGCTGATTGCAACTTGTCTTTGATGCCCAGGTGATACGAAGACATCTGTAATTAGTCTCCTTATCGCACACCAGCTGACGTACTAGGCAGAAGTCAATCACTGCATAAAATACACACAGTAATGCATATAGATTTTCATGCGATGAAGGTCTGACTTATAGTTTATAGGTCAGTTTAACTCCTACCATATTTAACATCAGACACAGTGACAGAGCTCTCTGCGATGTTTGTGGACAGAATAATCTGTAAATACAAATAAAGCAGAAATGTAAAATCCATCAGCATATATACTACCATCACCTCCTTTATACACTCCAAAAGTAGCTCAACTGGTAGAACATCGCATTAGCAGCGCAAAGGTTGTGGGTTCAATTTCCAGGAAACACACAAACTGATAAAATGTGTAACTTGCACCGTAAGTAACTTCTTAAGTCAATAAAATCATCTGCCAAGTGCAAAAATGTGTAAATGTAAATAAACTGAAAAAAACTTTGCCTAGGTGAACATTACCTTCCTGTATCCAGGTACAGGAACCAGGAAAACTCCATTTTGTTCCTCTAAAGTTACAGTGGAGTGGAGAGGATAGACTTGCAACCTGCGAGCCCAAAAATGCACCTGTTAACATGTTTATATACACCTGCATATACACATGCTATATACACACATACCTCTTGCGTACAAGTTTTGAAAGGGCCTCCTTCATATACTGAATTTCAGCAAGCCCTGGCAGGAAAACAAGCACGCTGCCTCTCTCCGGCTGAGAAGCACATCCAGTCTGCTCTGAACTCCTATTTCATATGTACACACACACACACACACAAAACTATAAAGCTACATACTTACCCCTAATTGTCATAGACACTTGATAACATTGGAATGAATACAAAACATGATCTGACTGATTGATGAGCCATTCAAAAAGTAATGACCACTTATAAACTTGTGACAAAATTGAAAAAACCAATTTATAATACAGGAAATAATATCCGTGTCTGTGAACTCTGACCTTTTATCTTTAGCCTCCATCTCATCAAAGCTCTGGATGAGAGAGACAGCAACATTATACATCTCCTCACTTATAAAAGGGTCACCTAGGCCAGTTAAGTCCACCTGACACACACACACACACACACTTTACATAACACGTCTGCTGCAACACAGAGCTGCAAATGCACCCAACGCACACACTGTATCTGTCATACATTGGCTCCACGGGGCAAGATGGCTTTAAGGTCATCCAGGTAGAACTCTTCAATGGCATATGGGGCTCCTTCCACTTCAAACACGTACGCTGGATTCATCTGATTGCGAATCGGGGTTCCAAAATACTCTGCAAACTCAGCACAGTTTATGGTGGCAGACATAAGAATGACCTGGAGGGCAAAGAGAGATAAGGGTTGGGTACAAATATAGAGTGATTATATGAAACTACAGAAAAGCAGCTATGAAATATAGTGATTCTTCAATTGCTATCCCACAACAATATTAAATCCTTCTTTCTGTGTTCCATTTTTTTCTATGCAGACAAAAGTATGCTCTTCCGTTTGTGAATTAGTGTGTGATAAAGCACAAAATCATTTTGTGTTTGGGGCACAGACCTTAACATATCTGGAATTAGACCGAAGCAGTTTTCTAACAACCAGCAACAGGAAATCAAGTTCCTCTGTTCTCTCGTGGACCTGAACCATAAACACACATGAACCTCAGCTCCAGCAGTTCAAAACAGACTGACACATCCATCCAATCTGGCTGAATAACAAAAGCGTTTGTTTTAATCTGTATGTACCTCATCAATAAAGATGTGAGAGTATTCGGTGAGTGTTTTGCTTCCCACTAATTTCTGTAGTAAGACTCCTGTGGTCACATAAATCAGTTTGGTGTGTTCTGTGGCCATTTTCTCCAAACCCACCTGAAAGAGAGGGGGGGGAGAGAGAGCAAGAGAGATGTATATAGCTCGTCTAATGAGGGAACCTTAAAATCTGCATGTTTTCTATAATGGGTCAGTTTCTGTACGCATCTCGCACCTGATACCCCACCAAGCTCCCCAGGGTGCATTTGCGTTCACGTGCAACCCAGCGTGCAACACTGGTGGCACCGATCTTGCGTGGCTGAGTGACCACCAGGTTACAAGGCATGTTTCTCTCTGAATAGTGATCCAAAATGAACTGTGGCAGCTGGGTGGTTTTGCCACTGCCTGTTGCTCCACGGATAATGATGACAGAGTTATTCTCAATCAAAGAGACCAACTACACACATAAAAGAGACACACACATACACAGAGAGCAACTGATATAACTGTCTGGAGCTGTGTCCAAAATTGCCCCATATATCCTCATTCTCTGTTTCCTACTCACTACACCAGAAGGACTGCGGGTGCCATCTTCTGCCAAGACACAGGAATTTATTTGGCACTCCCTCACAGTGGATGGGTAGCTACTGAGTGTACACAGGTTGTACACTCATTATTGCTCCACTATGTCCACTATGGTTTTGAACATCCATAATAACGTCTGTGCCCTCGAATAGTGCACTATATAAAGGTATGGGGGCTATTTCGGACACAGCTAGGCACTTGCAATAATTTTTAAACTGATGCAAACATAATTTCTTAATAAGAGTGAATGTGCCTGTATGTTCATCTTATCCTTTGAGAATAGAGAAGGTTGGTTAAGTTGTGTGTTAGTGGGTTATACCTCTTGTCTGTTCTTAGTTATAGGAAGGCTTGGGTACTCATAAGCGGCCAGGGCAGGAGGGGAGGTCTGTGGGCCTATAGTGCAGAGATCATGTGTCAAAACAGTTGTGAAAAAACTAATGAGCAAATTGTGCAAATTTATTATTTAGCTGACAGATGTACCTGTGGGTCTAAGGCAGCAAAACAATAGTATTAAAGTTTTAGGAAATCCTAGTTTTAATTGTAAATACAAATTCTGCATCAAAGTCTTTGCTTTTGTCATGACTTTCAGCATGTCTGGTTTGTCTAACCCCAACACAGGTTATAGACGGTTATAGCTCAGACACAAGAAAGATAAGAGCAATCACAATTCAGTATGAAAATGTTGCATCATAGCCACTCCAGTTAGACTGGAAATGGCATGGCAAGATTTGTGAATGCTGTGTGAGTTAAACACATTGAGTTCCTTCATCATCAACTATGACTGGATCACAGTCTTTGACTAGAGCATCCGTCAGTCCTGGTCAAGCATGAGTAAGTGTCTCATTGTCCAGCACAGTGTGTAATGCAATGGGTTTCTCATATGTATGTATGTGTGCAGGTTTATGCGTCTACTCATTCGCGGTTCTGGCCTCCTGCTCTCCTGGTTTCCCCCATCTGATTCTTCCTTCTGTGCAGAGCTCTGCTCAGATGACGGCTTCAAAGACCTGTGTGCACACACATACAAGTTTATAATAATGATTTATAATTTGATCAGTCAGGTCCGAATTCCCAGAAATATTAATTTGGCTTCATAAATACGTAAAGTAACCTGCAATGTTATGCTTCAAACAGAGGCGGCGGTAGAGAGGTAAAAGTTACGAGTTGCAGCGTTGATTCACCTGTGTAGTTATCAATGCAGCACTGGTTTAAATTACATTAAATAACACTTTTCTCCTCATCGTCTGCACTTTAACACACAAACTTTGCATACTTTTAAAATGCTAACGATTATAAAGGTTAAGTATGACAAATTGCAAACAAACTACATTGAACTACTAAGTTCAAGTTTGCCCATGTGTTTTTATAGTGCGTTTAGTTTAGCGCCAGCTGCGCAAATACCACGTTGGATGTACATTTATAGTAAACCTTACAGTAAACCTTTACATTTATAGTAAACCCTATAGTAAATCAATCATTTTATCAGCATTTGTTGAAAGTACCCTTGCTCGCAAGCCTGCAAAAGAGCGATTCTTACCCGTCTGCAGAACCAGCACCGATCGTCTCCTTTTTCACTTCGTCGGTGATTCTGATGTTTGCAAACTGCGCCCCGACAGTGAACCAGTGCGCTATCTGTGCTGAAGTGATAGACTGATGCATCCTGCACAAAATGTGACAAACTCACCAAACAAGTCAAGAAAATAGCTTGAGAAACTTCTCGAAATTTGCCCGAGTACTCTGCTCCTCTGCCAGCATCCTTCTGCTCCTCCAGCAGGTGGGGCGTGTCACATATTTGTGTAATGTATAATATATATATATATATATATATATATATATATATATATATATATATATATATATATATATATATATAATATATATATATATACAAATAGACATCTCTAATTATAATAGACATCGTTTTACTTTTACTTTAATAGACATCTCCTAATTACTGTTCAACACTAAAGGATTAGCAAATAAAATAAAAATATTGTGACCGGTTCTGGTCCAGTATTTATATTATGTTTGGATTGGGCTGCTCGTGTGTTCAATGTATATCTACTTCATATTTACATAAATGGATAAACAAAAATGTCTTGAGTGTAGAGGTAGGCAAGGTCAAGATCTTCTGCAGGAGATTCCTCTCCATTTAAAGGACATCTTCTTCTGTAGGTTTAATATTACGATGAGTCATTTAACTTTATATGTATATCTTCTAGAAGACATATACCTTCAGAAAATAAAGCTTTAGATAATAAAGCTTCACAATTGTTGAAAAATGCGGTCGAGTCATGGACCAACGACGTCATGAGTTGTCTCCCTAAACCCCGCCCACTCTGTCTTAACGAATCAACTCTAACGGGAAGTTACGCTACTTCTTTAATTTACTCTATATGATTGATAATACCACGTATTTCTAGTTGGATTAGTAGGGTATGGCCTATTAACGATCCATTGTTGTTGTTGCTAACATAATACAGACAAATTCTGGAGCAGATTTCATGTAAAAGATTTTTTTTTTCCATTTCGCGTTTGCAGTTTCACATGGTTGCGCATCTTTTCCGCGCGTTTTGATTGGTGCAGCACTGAGAGGGGGCGGTCCGAGCGTCATTCATTACAGGCTCGGATGAAAGGAGGGTCTTGTTGATAGGACTTGCTCGGTTCGATCAAAGCTCCATCATCGTGGTTAGTTTGTTTAGTGTTTGGTTATTTATTTATCTAAATAATCCAAATGGCTGCCTACAAGCTGGTTCTCATTCGCCATGGCGAGAGCTGCTGGAACCAGGAGAATCGCTTCTGCGGCTGGTTCGACGCAGACCTGAGCGAGACAGGGGCTCAAGAGGCAAAGAGAGGCGGACAAGCTTTAAAAGGTTTGTAAAAAAGAAAGCAAAGTGATCCTCTTCTCCTTCATAGTTAAACGAGGACTGTAAATCTGCCGTCTTGCGTTCATCGGTGTAGATTTTTCTAAATCGGGTGCTCTCCGTTTATCAGCTCGTCTTGTTTATATTCATATATATGTGATAGTGTTTATATTACAAACAGGCGTTGAGACGGACTCTCCTTTCAAGAAAAATCCTAAAAAAAAATCAATCGACTTTCACAATGTGCAACACTGCGCAATCCCGCCCCCATCGTGACGTATGCACTCTCCGAACCAATGAGCTGGTCACTTTCATATGACTGACGGGTTGGGGAAAAAACCGGGGCGATGTGAACGTGCAGTATGGGACGTGATTTCACTCACGTGTTTAATTTCTCAATCAAACAAGATGTAGTTGTAGGAAGTTGATGTGTTGTTTGTATTTACAGATTTGGGATTGCGTCTCTGCTGTATTAAGCCTGTGGTCTTTGTGCCTTTGCAGATGCGGGGTTCGAGTTTGACCTTTGTTACACCTCGGTGCTCAAGAGAGCCATCCGCACATTATGGATCGTTTTGGACGGTATCGATCAGATGTGGCTTCCTGTGCACAGGACCTGGCGGCTGAATGAACGCCATTACGGTGGTCTCACTGGTCTGAACAAGGCTGAGACGGCTGCCAAACATGGTGAGGCCCAGGTTAAGATTTGGAGGCGCTCCTATGACATCCCCCCGCCTCCTATGGACGCAGATCATGACTTTTACAGCATCATCAGCAAGGTGAGATTTTTATAACCTACAGTAATAAATACTGTTAACTTGATCCATGCATTCATCTGCATTGCTTTTATTGACTATGCCTTATTGTCATCATTAATCATTAGTCATCATTAATTGCAGCTTAAACGATGCAATAATTATCATCTCTTCAGATGAAGAAAACTGCAGAAGGAAACTTTCTACAAGAGAAAACTGCAGTTCAAGAATGTTTATATGTGATGAATGCAAGGGTTCAGAAAACAAAGGTCTAAATTGATTTGATGTGATATATTAGTGGTTAATAAATGCAAGGGTTCAGAAAACAAAGGTCAAAGTTTATATAGGAAATGCGTTGTATGCTTACAAGTGTAAATAACATTAAAAGCACATTTAAGTTTTTTCCTATGACCTAGAATAATCCATTCACTTATTAAAGGATCAGGTTAATCACAAAATGGCGTGTAGAACAATTACTGAATCTATTTTGTCTCGTGACATGTCCTTCTATAGGATAGACGTTATGGTGATTTGACCGAGGACCAGCTGCCATCCTGTGAGAGTCTGAAGGACACCATCGCACGGGCACTACCATTCTGGAATGAGGAGATTGTGCCTCAGATCAAGGAGGGAAAGAGAGTGTTAATTGCTGCTCATGGAAACAGTTTGAGAGGCATTGTTAAACACTTAGAAGGTATGCGTAGTACACCACTGTTTTTTGAATTCTCTCGTATTATCAAGGAATTTTAAGTTTGATTTCAGGTCTGAAAAATCAAAGAACTTTTTGCTTTTAGGTTTTAAGTGTCTAGGACTTGCTTGTTCCCTCACAGGTATGTCTGAGGAGGCCATCATGGAGCTGAATCTGCCTACAGGCATTCCTATATTGTATGAGCTGGACAAGAACCTAAAGCCTATCAAGCCAATGCAGTTCCTCGGTGATGAAGAAACCGTTCGCAAGGCCATGGAGGCTGTGGCTGCCCAGGGCAAAGCAAAGAAATAGAGTATTTACTTGTATATTTTAAATTATACATTAGCACTCATTAGTTGTAAAGAAACTCCCATGTTTAACATCAACAACAGAGTTCTATACAAGATTTAAAGTTGTGTGTTACAAGTTGAGATAAATTATATATATATATATATTGTAACCAGATTATAATTGTGGAATATTGGAATCATTACTAATATTTATTGGTTACACTGTTTACAAGGACCACGTACTTTGTTCAAATTTGTCTTCATGCAAGTCATTCCCTGGTATAATTTGTCTCCACTTTACTTTGACAAGAGTATATTTGGTCATGATTTCTTGACTTCAAGAAGGGACATAATTCCTTTTGGACCATTTACATTTCTTTAAAAGCCTGTTTTGTACTGAGTGGTATCACTAAATAATTCCACATTAAACCAGTGTTGAGATGGGAAACCAACTAAACCAGTTTGGGCTGTCTGATTTATCATGTTCAATTCTGTATTTAATAATGGTTTCACAGTGCTTTGAGTAAATATACTGTGCACTTTATATTATTGATGGCATGTTACAGTTTGTTTATTTCAAGGGACTTATGGAAGCTTGATCTATGGCCACAAACACCAATAAAAATATACTGTAAAGCTATAGCAAAGTATTTTATGTCTTAAGAAGACTGAGCAAAACGTTTTAAATCATAATGTTAAGATGGTTTAACCAAATTCATTCCATTGCCAAATGGTCTTTCCTCATACTGAAGGGCCCTCTGGAACTGCAGTTTGACACCCCTGCTCCAGGTTGTTTACTTTTTGAATGTCAGTGATATAACATGTCTCTTCAGACCCTTTTCTACATCCTTTAAAGTTTTGATCTGAAAAACATTATTCTGCTCAACAAACTCTTGAAATAAATGAAGGCCACCCCCAACTCCAAAATAGTGAGACTTTGTTGCTAAATAAACAATACCGTCCTCTGCAAGCAGATTGCAAAACACATTATGAAGAGAAGAGTAGTAATCTGTGTTGTATATTGTTTCAGATGTGAATATAATATCATATTTTGGTGAAGGATTTTTCTTTTGCATAAGTTCAAGAAAAGAGTTCCAGTCCCCTGAGAAGAAGCCGCAACAATCTAATAGTGATTTCTGTGATGTATTTGGGGCTTTCTTCTTGGGTGGTGGGCTGCCATTTTTCTCTCTAGTCTCCTCATCATCACTATCTTCTTCGCAGTTGAGGAACACATTTGGAACTGTCAGCTGCTCTATCACTGTGCTGTTATAATCTTGAAAGTCAACTTTGCTGGCTCCTCTCTTTAATGCAAGTATGCCAAGTATACCTGCTCCACAACCCAGATCTAAGACACGTCTCCCAGAGAAGGTCTCCCCCTCATCATCAACATACTCAAGAAGATCGTAAGTGCATTCCCATATCTTAAGACCACCCTCATAAACTCCAGAGATGAGGTCTGAATTTTCAGTCAGGGTCTTGGCCAGTATCTCCTCACTGTCCTCTCGTTCAGGTGCGGTCTTCTCAAACACTGATTCATTGAGATACAGCAGAGGTGGGAGCGCACCAATGGTGATGGTTTCAGGTACCCAGTTCTCAAGATGTGACAGAGGATCCTGCAAAGGTTTATGTTCAACAGCATCCTTCATTTTCTTCAGGTCTATTGTACTGGCTTCCTGAAAATACAACGTGCATTTGATGTTACTAGTTTCTTGTGAGTAGGAAGATGTGTGTATGTATGTATATGTAAGTAAAAGATACAGTCTTAATGACAGATGGCTGATTTATTATTTTACATAAATAATGGCATATTAAAGTCCTATAGTTTACGTTATAATGCGTGCTGTACCCAGTTCAGCATAGTCTCAAATCTTGAAGTCACTTGTCTTCTAAGGCAGCTTTAGCAGATATAGCAAGACATTGCTACCAAACAAATTCCCTTACCGAACATATAGGGGCCACATCTTTTGCCTTGACGTCTATGCTTTCCTCATCAGTGGTTTCTTCAATTTGTAAAGGAATATTAAAGTTGAAACTAAATGCCATATCTGTTACGATTTCAGCCGCTGTAGTGCCAGAACACGTGTGACGAGTTACATGGATAATACTACAACTCCCATAATTCTTTGCTGTTGTTAAAGGCCAATCGCATACGAGAATTTAAATTATTATTAAAGTTACTTCATTAATTAGCTAAGACGCGGTTAAATGTTCTTTAAACATTTAAATCATGCGAAAAAATAAATGATGAAAAGAAAATGAAACGTTTCGCATTCAGCGCCTTGAACTCGAATTCCCAGAATTCTCAGCGTGACAACGCATAGTCCTGCGCATGAAGCAGACCGCAGATCAGATTAAATCAAGGGGATTGAAAATATTGTTTCCATTTATTTGCCTCCATCTGTCGTGGTGAAATGTTTTTAAGCCATACCATGAGTTGAGTCGATCGCATCGCTGGGGAAGATCTTGAGCAGGTAAGTGAACAGGCTGCTCACATTTCTGTGAGGTTTAGCTCTTGCTGTTTTGATCCATCTTGGGAGAAATTACATTTAGGGGTATTAAACATCATAGGTCACATTTGCCTCATTGATATGAAGTGTACATGATGATCTGAACAACCTACAGATTTATCATTTTATGTGTCCATATTTTTGCCTTTAACCTTACTTATAATAATCCTAAATCCACAGACCCACAATCTGTCCATTTAACCCAGAGATGACAGTACTCAGTGTATGAGGAATGACTGATTCTCCCTGTTGTAACCTCCTCTTGTCCAGTAAACACGTTAAATGTCTCTTTTTTGCATAAGTGTTTGTGTTTTTAGATGTGTGATGCTGTTCTTTCTACAGTCATCTTTTGTGTCAGGAATGCAGAACATCAAGATCTGTGTGTTTCACAATGCACTTATTGCTAACGTGAGCATCCTTTGTATTCCCACTGAGGGCTCTGCTTTTTGATCCATAAATTCATTGTTTGGTTTGCCATTAATTTTATGTTCTGCTTTATTGAATTTTATGGCAAAATTTCTTCTTATCATCAGATCTTTGTGTGTGACTGAGTGGTTTCAAATAACCAGTGGAGTGGCTTTTATGGGCTGGATTGAAACCCCTTTAGTAAGATTAAAGATCTGATTAGAAGTACAAATCCAAAGAAAGAAGCATTAGTTACTAGCCTAACCATGTCCAATCCATGCTGTAAATATTTTGAAAAGTGAATCTAAAATGGGCAAGCCTTTCTTGGTGCTGTTATCAATGCATTAATTTTAAAACATGCAAATATACCATCTGTACATATTGCAGCCTTCTAGACACTAGACAAATATAATAATACATTTGTTATATCTTTGTATTCTTCTTCTATTGTTATATCTTTGTATGTCTTCTTCTATTATTCTTCTGTTGTTTTCAGATAATCTGGGGGTATCAGGAAATCAAACCATGCTTGTGTTATTGGTTTGGATCAGTTCACACCAGCTGCTTATGTGGATACGTCTTTAATCTAATTGGCTTAGAAGTTCAACACAGGAAGGATTGTTGGTGAGTAAATTGCAGGTAATACGCAGTGAAACTTGTGCCGATATTCAGGAAATTGTGGTTATTCTTAAAAGATAACATCTGCTCTTTACAGGGGCAGAATATGCGTCCCTGCTCTACTGCCATGCATCTGCTGCTGAGATGTCTGCGCGGGTGCTGCAGGCACAGTCGCAGTCGCCTGCCCAGAAGACTAAAGCAACCCGCAAGCTACATGAAAATTATCATCCAATCTCTTTATTTTAATTCACTTACTAACTCTGAAGTAGTGATGGACTGCATTCTTGAGCCAGTGTTTTGGATGGTGGAGGTCATCACACGCTGGTTTGGAATGGTGAATCTTCCATTTCTCATAATTACTTTCATGCTTTTATTTCGTATGGTGGCCAGATGTTCTCTGACATTTTGTACCCTTTCTGTTTCTTCTAAGGTCTTTGTTTTCTTAGTAGTAGCTCTCACCAGCTCTGTCGTCTTTATCGCATACTTCTGCCTTCTGCCACTGGTCTTGCAAACATACTCTCCTTTCTGGATAATGTGGCACATTTGTTATGGACACTGGAACCTGTTCATGATAGTCTTCCATTACTATAAGGCCACAAAGACGCCTCCTGGATACCCTCCTAAGGTGTACCATCTACAGACATACCACATTCCAGTGGAAGCTGCAGTCCATTTTCAATACAATGCATGACCTAACAGCTGTTCTTTTATTCTTCTCATTGTTTTCCAGATGAAAAATGACATTCCATTCGTGTCATTCTGTAAAAAATGTGTCATTCCTAAACCAGCCAGAAGCCATCACTGCGGCATCTGTAAAACGTAAGAGAAGATAACAGTAAACATTTTTTCTGAACAGAAATAAAAAATCTGATTGGCAGCATGTTGTACTATTATTAACAGGAACGCACATATTCTAACATTTAGTCTTTCTCTCTAGCTGTATTTTAAAAATGGACCATCATTGCCGTATCCTTTTGAAATCATATATAACCATATAAAGATGTTCTGAAAACTACATCTGTTGTATTACTTTATTTTAAAGAGTTTGTTTGTTTACTTGCCATAATTTGTCACAGTTAAAACCCCTTAAGATGAGCTCCATGATAATGTCTACAGTACAATGTTTGTATTTTTTTGAAAATAGATATGGAAATTGTTGCCTTAAAGTTAAAGCTAATGAAAGTAACACAGAAAATTTGTTAAAGAGCCTTAAATTTTATTTTAAATATTTGTTGGTAAATATTTGTTAACAAACAAAGAAATAGTATGAACATCTTGGAGATGCCAAAAGGCCACTTGGAGGCATGCGTTTGGAGGCAGCTCATATTTCATGATTAAGGTCTTATGGATTTATTACTGTTTGTTCACTGTACTGTACTGTGTGCCTTTTCCTTAATTCTGTGTTTTCAGCATGGCTGAACAACTGTGTTGGTCATTTCAATCATCGTTATTTCTTCTCGTTTTGTTTCTCTTTAACATTGGGCTGCATGTACTGCAGCATCAGTGGTCGTAATCTTTTTATTGATGCATACAACGCCATAGACGTAAGGCTTTGTTTTTTATACATCTGTTGGTTCATATTAGTGTTTCTGAGTCTAAACTGGCACTTTCCTCTATTTTTGAATTCATCTGTGTCATATAAGTATGAACCTTTCATTCACACACTCATAGCTTTTACTCAGTGGGAATCATTTATGCACTTATTCTGCAACATGAATTTACTTTATGTCCCTTCTCAGGTGGTGTTTAGGTCTTCTCTGTCTCAATGCTTTTGTGTCTCCTTTTCTCCTTCTGTTTTCAAAGTCTGGGGTAGCAGGCATGTCTTAACTGCCAGCTGTCTTTCTGCCATTCCATAGCAATTCAGGCACATGGAGGCGGAGAAACAGGGTGTTCCAGTGACAGGGATTGGGTTGCTTATTGGTATAGTACCATCGGAAGCCACAGCTGGGAAGGTATTATGGGCAATTCTTGTTTCTGGTGTCAGCTTAGGTTCAGAGTTTGAATTCATTTCTGTCATTTCAGCTTATTATTTAACACTCTCAAAACAAATGAAGAGAACTATTTTTAGTTAATTTGGTTTACAGCTTTTGTTATCTTCATAAAAACATTATGTTCCTCTCTTTCAGAGGAGAGGTTAACCCAAAAAACGAATTATCTTTCTTCTTATGCATTAAAAACATTCGATAAGTTATGTATTTGTGTGTGTAGTGTACATCATGAAATTATGTTTGTAAGATAATATAAAATGAAATCCATATTACTGTATTCTATTGTTATTTATATGTTTATATTATTATGTTATGTTTATATTTTTATATATGTTTTTTCTCTTCTTATGCTTAACCGGACATATAGGTGGTTTCACAACCTCCATACACCTATAAAGACAGAATGTTTCACAAGAGTGTTATTTACATGTGGGTCCTCACAAGGTACATAATAAAAGATGATTCTTTGATAGTAGCAACAATACAGTTTTTGTTATTTCTGTAGACCCTCATCATTTCTGTTTGATGTTTGTGATTCAGCACAGTGGCAGTGGCTCTTGGAGCTCTCACACTGTGGCACGCCATGCTCATCACCCGTGGAGAGACCAGCATTGAGAGACATATAAATAATAAAGAGGCCAAACGCTTTGCAAAACGTGGAAAGGTGAGTGTGAGTCTTGATCGTGATTGTAATGACAGTTCTATCAGTTTAACCATTGCAGTGGTGGACATTTATTATTATGAAAATAAACTAGCTCAAAATGTAACCTTTTCTCTCTTTTTTTAAAAGGTCTATCGAAATCCTTTCAATTATGGTAAACTAAACAACTGGAAGGTGTTCTTAGGTGTGGAGAAAAGAAGGTGAGAACTAAATGACAGTGGCCTTTGAATTTTCATTTGTAGTATTTCACATGCTGTTTGTCGTATTCTGTAGAGTGTAATCTATGATTTGTTACATCCTGGCAGTCATTGGCTGACTCGTGTTTTCCTGCCCTCTGGACACACCCCTTATGGTGATGGACTGACATGGGACATCTACCCTCTTAAAAAAGACATCATGCCAGTCTGAGACATTACATGCCTGTCTCAATTGGTGATGGCCAACACTCTGACAAGGGTGACTCTCACCCACTGACTGAATGCAGAACCTGAGCCCTGGAAACATGGGTGTCTGCAGAACCCTGATTTACACAGTAATCTCACAGGAAGACTTTTGTTCTTTCCTGTCAAATGAAAGGACTGTCGTCCAGGATGCATATCAATGTTTTTTTATCAAGATTTTTCAATGATATCCATAATGAGAGTTGTCTGTTATTTGTAGAAAACACTGTGCTTAAAGCAGGATTTGAAGTGGTTGTAGCCATGTGGGGCTGTTTTGTGCTTTTACTCATAAGTTACGGCACACAGTGTCATCATGTGAGTGTTACATGCATGGAATTAAAAAAAATCAGCTACACCTCCGAAGAATTCCTAGGATTTCATTACATGTATAATAAAGGTTTTAAACAACATTTCTTATTAAAAATGTACACTTTCTTCTAAATGTTTGAACAATAAACATTTGTATAAGATGCCTTGAGTTTTTATCCTGTCTTAATCAAAGTCTGTGCTATGTTAGACCTTTAGATGGCAGTGTAGCTTGTTTAAACTCCCTCTTTTGTCCAGTTCATTCACCAGTATAGATGGTTAATCTCAACGATAACTAAGACATTTTGGAATGCTTTTAATATTTACATTTACGTTCATGTAAATGGCAGGTGCCTTTATCTAAATCAACTTACAGTACATTCAAGTTATACATTTTATCAGTGTGTTCCCTAGGAATCGAACCCACAACCTGTGCACTGCTAACTTAATGCTCTACCAACTGAGCTACGGGAACACATATTGCTATTTAAAATGTTATATTTTATGTAAATTAAGTTTATATTTAATATCTTACATGTATATTTGAGATTAAGATAATGTATTTGAACCTAGTCTCTTCATATTTGTTCTAAATATATACTAAGACATTTAAAATTGGGCTGCTTTTGGAGAAGTATGTTTGTAATTTTTAACAGTAAAAAAATTACTGTTCAAAATTGACCTTACAGGACACATGAGAGGATTTGAAAGTATGACAAGTATGTCACATGTCATGTGACCTGGTGTAAATGTTTGTCTCACAGCCAATTTATTTCAATTTACATACAAGTGAATGTTCTTTTAAAGCTTTTTTTTTTTACCAGGAAATCAATTTGGATGTGGAAATCATAGATTAGATGCGGATTTCTGGAAATGCTTGGTTGTTCCCACTGAAGGATTCCCTGTCTTCTGCTATGGGCAATCCTGGGATTTACTGTCCCAGTTTATTTTTGTCCCTCTGTCATGGTCTTAAACAGATCTGACTGGATTAGGTTTGTTGTAAAAAAAATCCAAACACCTGAACTCAAAACAATGCAAGGGCTATTTCTTGCTGCTGTGTGTTATTCTGGTGAACTACTTTAGTATATTTTGGTCACCTTATTATTATTAGTTTTACGAAACAGATAATGGGCGTGTACATTGAGCAAGAAAACTGGAATAAGCTACTGACCAAGTGTCACAACAGCGTCTTGCTGTGACAACATCTTGTCGCGCTGCACATGGAGCTGACTCTGTCTCAAACTTCTGCATGAAGTCGTAGGAAAAGCTGCCTGTTAACTTTTCACAGATTCAAGGAGTATCAGACCATGGGAGTTGCAAACTCAAGAGACTATCAACCCACAATTACTGTTGTGCTGAAAAGTAAGTACAGCACACAATCTTTGGATGTAATAGATCTGAAGCCTAATGTAGAAATATTTGTTTGTTCGATGGCTGTTCACATACTGTATGTTAGACTATCTGTGTACAGATAGTCCTTTGCTTATAGTTGTGTAATATTTTAAACAGTCCCATATTTGTTTTGTCAATATGAGGTTTCTGAATGATTTGTCCTACTGCTGTGCAAACTGAAGCCAAACTGAGCATTTCAATCTCCTATATTTCGTATTTGTACCTCAGGATGTCAGGAAGTACACAGGATGTCATATTGTCTGGCTGTATTTAGCTTAACTGAGTATATAGCTTGACCGAGTTTACAGAGGCACTCTGATTTATGATTGTATAATCCCAATGATGCCTCAATGACACATTTGATAAACAGAGCTGGACCAACATTTTGCAAACATTGGAAAATTAGACAAATTAAATGTTTGAAATGTCTGATCTTGTGTTATCAGTCATTCCATGTTAAATTCCATGTGGTGAATGTTGCAGTGTTTTTGTTTTGTGGTGTTTTCCTCTTACAAACTCCCATCTGGCTGGAGTAAGAGGCCACTAAATCCTATTAAGCTTCAACTGATTAAGGCTTAAGTCTCAGACACTATAAATAAATTGTTTTTCTCCAGCACTGTCACAGTAACTGCTGCTTTGACACATAAGCAAGTTATACAAAGCTTTTATCATTTCTTTTGAAACGGTAAATATCATTTTTTAATCTCAATGTTGTTAATGATTATTCAAATCTCAATGTCTACATTTTAAAAGTTTCAATTGTTTCTTCTGGTCAAGACACTTAGGATCCAGGATTTTCACAGGAAATTTCCCACCATTTATTTTGTAGGTAACATTTGTACATTTCTGCCTTTGTTTTCTTTAGGACTCAATGAGCCCCTGAAAAAAGACAAACCCAAATGGAAAAGTGAGTATCCAATGACAGAGGGCCAGCTGCGCAGTAAAAGAGATGAATTCTGGGACACGGCCCCGGCCTTTGATGGCCGTAAAGAGATCTGGGACGCATTAAAAGCCGCAGCTGTAGCGATCGAGTGTGAGAATCATGAGCTTGCACAGGCTATAGTAGATGGAGCCAGCATCACACTGCCTCATGGTAAAGACAAAGAATTCAGTATTGTTTTTAATATACTCTGTGCCTTAAATGAGACCACTAGAGCAAATGCTAGTATTTTGCTATTTGTATTTTTCGTAATTTAGTATTTACAAAACATTACCTTTAATTACCTCATGCATCTAAGATGGCATAAGCTTCACAGGTTTGTGTCAGACAAGGTGATTGATGTTAGCCCTGTAAGATCTAAGACTGTTCTTCAGACTTACTGGAACCAAGCTTATATGGTTTCAGATTTTCCATATATTTTGCCATGTTAACATTTGATTTTAATTTGGTGTCTGTTACAGTAGCAAACCCTTTGGTAGTGCCAGCTAACCAAATATATATAAAATTACCCATACACTAAACATAACTTTTTGGATGTGATCCCTGGTCTTGCATTTTCAGGATCCCTTATGGATTGCTATGATGAACTGGGAAACCGCTATCAGCTTCCTGCATACTGCTTGGCTCCACCAGTCAATCTGGTCTCTGAATGCAATGATCATAATGTGTCTGCACACCCTGAGACACAGGAGGAGGAAACAGAGTTCCAGCTAAAAGTCCGTCTCTCCACCGGTAAAGACCTTTGCCTCAGTACCAGCATGGCCAACACCATCCGCCAGCTGAAGAAGCAGCTTCAGGTTCAGGAAGACATTGATGTCACCTGCCAGCGCTGGTTTTATTTTGGCAAGCTGCTGACAGATAAAATGCGTTTACAGGACACCAAGATGCAGAAGGACTTTGTGATACAGGTCATTATCAGTCAGCCGGTTATTCCCAACTGAGCACACAAAAACATGAACCAGGACACAATAAATTTACAAGACCAGTGTTCCTGTAGCTCAACTGATAGAGCATTGCATTAGCAGTGCAAAGATTGCAGGTATGATTTCCAGGGATCACACACACACTGATAAAATGTATTACCTTGAATGTACTGTAAGTTGCTTTGATAAAAGTGTCAGCAAATTTACATAAATGTAAATGTGAGGTGTTTCTGTTACAGATAACCTCACAATTTCTTCTTTTTATTGTAGCTTTTCATTTTATTGTTATTAGATGTATTGGACATATCAAGTCATTTCAGGTCACCAACACAAAAAGTATACATGCAGATATGCTGTATGCAAAATACAAGTTTTACACTTAGCAGTGTACATTCACTGGAATTTTTACTGTTTGATTAATCTAGCATTATAAGAGTTGTTTTATATTGCATTAGATGCATTGCCTTTTTGGTTTTAATAATTCAACCTACACTGTTGTGAATATGACAAATGACTATAGAAATGAATATGTATCATTTGCCTTGATCTTTGGTACAGCCTGGTCTTCATTCCAAATGAACTACTGCTGTCTCAGAATGTTTATATATATATATATATATATATATATATATATATATATATATATATATATATATATATATATATATATATTATTATTATTATACTACTTTGTTAAGATAGTTAAGATAGGCTACAAGTATTTGTATGCATACACCCAGCTGTTTGTAGCTGTACATTTACAGAGGCTTTAATTTCATTTTCTATCTTAAAGTTTGTGGCTTAATGCTGATTACTACTGGGAGAATTAATTTATAACATGAAGTTTAATATTGCATTACAAATCACATCAGTATGAGAATCCATCCATTGATGAACTAGCAATAAATATGTATTGTAAATATAAATATATATAAAATATAAGATGTGCTTTACCTCATGTCCTATCCTGGTCTATTAGGTGGATCACTTTGTCATTGTTGTCAAGTGAAGCTGGATGGCTTTGACATGCAGAATTGTGATACATCTTTCTGGCTCACAAGATATTTAAAGTAAATATAAAAAACAAAGTAACTTCTAGTTCTGCCTTGTAGATGTACATGTTTGATTTAAATGCTCGATTATACGTACACACACCGCTTCATCCGACTTTTATTTTGTAGATTATCAAGCTTGTACGCGATTCAATTTTTATACAGTGATATAACACAAGCCGTGCTGTTTATTTATATTTTATATAGTTATTTAAAACAAGCAAATATACACATGCACTGGCCATCATAACAAATACAATGAACCTTAAACGCTTTTCGGCAAACACTTGCATGAGGTGTCGTCGCACCCTGTGACGCAAAACCAGCGCGACACGCAGGCTGAAGACTGGAAACCAACGTGACTGAAGTACCGTAAGCGATTCCAGTTGCCAGAATGGTGAAATCCGGAAAACTTCGGTCCGGAGCAGCCCAGAAATTAAAGAGGTGGAAGAAAGGACACAGCAGTGACTCAAATCCAGAAACAAGTCGTTATAGAAAGGCTGCGAGAAGCCGGTTTTTTAGCCGGCCTACAGGTAAGACTTCGGGCTGAATGACAACACGTGGGGACATGATCCCAGATAGATCCCTTGATTTCCATTGTAAACAGATCAACTTCATTTCGTCGTACTTGAAGGGTGATGCTGTCACAATGTTCTTGAAGTACCTGCATGTTTTACACACACACGGTGCATCTGTATATATCTAAAGCTCTCACAGTAGGAAAGTCCATCTTTTGACTGGCTTTAGACCAAGTTGTCATAGCTGATATTGAGTATTGAGATCGTGTAACTGATTGTAAAATGTGGGATTCACGAAACCTACGTTTGGTCCTTACAGAAAAGAGTAATCTGACAGTTGATGCTCTGAAACTGCACAATGAGCTTCAGGCAGGTTGTCTGGAGAGAAGCAGTGATGCTGCAGGAGATGCCATGGAGGAGCCTGCACTCACTGAGAAAACATCTGGGACTTTCCTCAGTGGACTGTCGGACTGCTCCAACCTGACGTTCAGGAAAGTACAGCGCTACTGGGAGTCAAACTCTGCAGCACATAAAGAGGTATGACATATAGATTCAGTGCAGAGAGATGAACCGTGATGCACAGTGTTACTGTTGCTCAGTTGGTAGACACTGCATCAGCATCGCCAAGGTTGTGGGTTCGATTCTCATGGAACACTCATGCTGATAATAAAAATGTATTCCTTGAATGCACAAGTCGCTTTGGATACAAGCGTCTGCCAAATGCATAAATATAAATGTATTACAGTGCAAAGTTCCCTCATTTTAGTGTCGAATGCAGCGGATGAGTGTGTAAATCAGCTACTTGTTTCACAGATCTGCGCTGTATTGGCAGCTGTCACAGAAGTAATTCGCTCTCAAGGAGGAAAGGAAACAGAGACAGAATACTTTGCAGCACTGGTGGGTTCAACATCAGCATCACTTCCTTTCAAATGGACATCTTCCATTCTTAAACGTCTTTGTGTTTTCCATCAACAGATGACGACTCTTGAAGCTGTGGACAGTAGTGAATCGCTGGCAGCTGTTGCCTACCTTCTCAACCTGGTCCTGAAAAGGTGAGCAGTTTGTCATGACTCGGCTAACAATTTTGGGTTGCAATAACGTTTCACTAATGTTCCCATTAAGTAAGTATAAAGTATATTAAGTATAAAAACATTAAAAACATTATTTTGAAGGTTAAAAAAATGTTCTGTATGTCCAGTTTATAAGATGTTGTATTAATGTTATTGCTTTGTTTTAAAAGATTCAAACATAGCCAGACCTGTTAATGTGAATAAGGTTCCTGCTTCTTTTCTTAAGGGTTCCGACTGCAGTGCTTAAGAACAAGTTCTCAGACACAGCCAAGGCCTTTATGGATGTGATGGCGAATCAAGCTAGTTCTGAATCTTTGTCCTGCCTGCGATGGGTTTGTACACTCCACATCTGAATTTACATTAGTGTAGAGAAAATCTGATGACATGAGAAGGTTTGCTTTCTGTCTGCCTATGAATTTAACCTTTGTGAACTCTGTGTTCATTGCTCCTATATTTCTATGCAGATAATATCCTGTCTGGCCACTCTGCTGCGGAAACAGGATCTCTCAGTGTGGAGTTACCCATCAACGCTGCAGGTTTACCACGGCCTCCTCAGCTTCACTGTGCACTCCAAACCAAAGGTCTGTCGATTTGACGATAAGCAAATGTGGTTATGTAAAAACACAGATGCCATACACTTCTGTGACTGATGTGTAATACAAGGTTGCCATTTGCTGATTCTTTCTGTGCGCTGCAGGTTCGAAAAGCAGCACAGCAGGGAGTTTGTTCCGTCATCCGCGGCAGTGACTTCATGTTTTTAGATAACGGCCCGACCCATCACCCAGCTGCAGTGACCACAGCCAAATTCTGCTGCAAAGAAATCGAGCAGTCCGGAGGTGAGTCGATCACAGACTCAACTCACGTTCTGACTGTTATACAGTATTGAAGAAACAGAAATAACACAAACTTTTTTGCATATTACACAGCCTTCTGGAATGCTTGATTCTGATTGGTCAGTTGGTTATGACTGAATATTGAGTCTCTACTTTTTCAAGGCAACAAAGAAGACACTACCACTCTTCATGTGCTGGGTCTTCTGAAGGACCTTCTGTCGGTGTTTCCCCTCAGCTCGGTCAAGTCATGCTGTGAGACTCTTCTGCGAGTGATGACTCTGAGCCACGTGGTGAGAAAGCACTTTAACTCCATCGCTTTGATCTCCATCGTTACATTAGCCAGGATGTATAGGTGCTTAACCCCATCTCTGTTTCTCTGAAGCTGGTGACAGCAGGCGCAATGCAGGCTTTTCACAAACTCTTCAGCAGCAAACCCAGTCCAACCAGTATGTCTGCAGAACTCAATGCCCAGATCGTCACAGTGAGTGTCAATTTATAAACACATTCACACCCAAACTGAAACAAAACATTCTGAATCGGATCCTGAATCTGATCATGCTGTTTACATTCAGCATATCTATGTACTTCTCATTTACAGGCCTTGTATGACTATGTTCCTAGTGAGAATGATCTACAGCCTTTATTAGCTTGGCTTGCTGTAATGGAAATGGCTCACGTTCATCTTTCCAGGTATGTCTTATTCATCACATTATTAATTCTGTCTTGGAGAGAAATCTGTTCTCATCCAACTTCTGACTTTTAGTTTACAGAGCTCTCTGTGTCTCGGACATCTTCCTCGTCTCTTCTCCATCACCATGTCTTGTCTCCTGTCTCCGCACACACAAGTCGTTACTGCTGCAGCTAAGACAATGAAGGTACATCACATGTTGAAGTGAGCATGTTTGACTGTTTTTGGCTTTGAGGTCTGTTTGATTGATTGGGCTGTTGATTTGGCCTCTAGACTTTGATAAATGAGTGTGTGGCTGCTCATTTGGCCGAGATCGGGCCAGTACTGCCAAGCATGTCAACTGGAACAGGGCTCTACATCCTTAAGACGTTTCGGTGAGTTACTCTGGACCTCTTTGGTCATAATGCTACATCGTAGGGCTGTCATGGTATTAGATTTTGCACAGTAAACATCTCTCCAAAGTCTGACTTCTCATTTTCTTCCAGTACGGTGGAAGACGGGCTGTCCTATCGTTTCCATGCTTCCTGGCCGTTTGTGCTACAAATCCTGGGCTGTTTCTACCGAGCTGCAGGAAAACAGGCTCATCCTATCATGACTAAGGTATATGATACAGAGAAATCCATATTGGATTGTTCTGGAGACACAACTCGCTGGAATACTTAAAGCATTTAAAGCACAGCAAAGCATTCTGCAGTCACAGTTTTATATTATTGACTACTGTGCTAGGCAAAACAAATATTCTGCATAACACTGCTAGTTTTATATGTCTCATCTACTTCATGTTCAGCCCATTTTATATCTGTCTTTGTTTAGTTAATAAGTAGATATGTACTAAGCTAGCCATTGTCTTTATAAATAAGTTTTAATGTAGTTTAAAATGTGCATTTGTGTTGATGCAGATGGTTTGTTTGTTTGTGTGTGTGATCTTCAGAGTCTGCAGTCTCTCAGTGACCTGCGGGGCACCCCTCGCTTCCCCTTCTCTGGGGAACTGGATCTGGCTGTGGGTGGTGCCGTGGAGAGCATGGGTCCAGAGGTGGTTCTGAAAGCCGTGCCCCTCCTCATTACTGGAACAGAGTGAGTTGCTGAGCTCTGATGAGCTGTTTTTTTCTCAAGATCATCAGAAAAACAGAATCAGAAATGAAAATTTTGTCATTATTTCCTCACCCATATATTGTTCCAAACACATTTAACATTTATTATTCCAAGGAATACAAAAGGTGATTTTATTTTGAAGAATATTCTGGCCACTCTTTCCATATTACAGTATTCCATAGAAGAAAGTCATACATGTTTGAAATTAACATGGTGGAATGTGTCACATGACTGTGATGGTGAGATGTGTATGTATGTATTGGCAGTGATGACCTGGAGTTCCCGCGCAGCTGGCTCATTCCACTCATCAGAGATCATGTGAGGAACACACAGCTGGCATTCTTCATTTCCTACTTTTTCCCTCTAGCAACCAAACTGAAACAGACAGGTTTGTATTGGTGCTAGTCATACACACACACATTGTGGTATAATTCACCAAAAATGCCATTTGATTTCTCAATCCCTGATACATTGTAGCTGAAGAAATGGAGAAATCAGGGCAGAAACTGATGGCAAAAGTTTATCAGACACTACAGCTGCAGGTACGATAAATATTTAGTTTGGTTTGGTTTATTTTTCCTGTGCTCTTATAAAAATTAAGAACATACATACATGCATATCTTCTCTTATTTTGTTTGTGTAGATTTGGACTATGTTACCCGGATTCTGTAATAAACCTACAGATATAACATCGTTTAAGAACATTGCCCGGTCTCTGGGTACGGCCCTGAATGAACGCCCAGATCTTCGTCTCTGCATCTGTCATGCCTTGCGCACCCTCATCAACAAAAGCTGTGAGACAGGTCAGCCCACCTCTGTCTGTCTGTGTGGGTGGTGGAATATATGAGGACGTGGATTACAGGAACATATAGCTCTGCATCTCATAGATACTTTTACTTTATTGCAGAAGATGAGAAGGCAGCAGTAAGCCGCTTTGCCAAGAACTTCCTTCCCATCTTGTTTAACATATACAGCCAGCAGCCTACACCTGGAGATGCGACCACTTCTAGAATGGCGGTCCTGGACACAGTCAGAGTTTATCTGACCATCACAGAGCAGGAGGTGATTTATAAGTACTCTGTGTCTGTATCATCATCATAAATGAATTACACAGGAGGACTGATGCTTTAGAAGCCATGCTCAAATAATACGTCTGATCTATGAATGCCTGCCAGTGCATCTATTCACATACTACGGTTTGATTTTTGACCTTATTTTGCTGAACATCTGGTCTTGTGTTTCAGATGGTGTGCATGTTCCTGCAGAAAGCCTCAGAGAGACTTGGCAGTGCAGACAGCTCTGAATTCACACGGTAGATAAATGGTTCCTCACTACTTCACTGTATCTCTTATAGGACCCCAGACATGTTCAACAGATCCTTTTATACACCTATAAGAAGTACTAAGAAGTAATCCAGATAGAAATCTTAAAGGAATAGTTCACCCAAAAATAAAGATTCTTCTATCATTTACTCACCCTCATGTCATTCCAAACCTGCATGACTTTTCTCTTCTGAGGAACACAAAAGATGTTTTGAAGTACGCTGGTAATTGAATAACAGTGGCACCCATTGACTTCCATTGCATGGACACAAAACCACTGAGACATTTTTCAAAATATCTTCTTTGTGTTCCCAGAAGAAAAAATTCAGAGGGTTGGAATCACGTGAGGGTGAGTAAATGATGGAAAATTTTCATTTCTGGGGTTAACTGTCCCTTTAAGAATGCACATATTGGTTTTATTAACATTATTGAAGCCTTCGTGTTGGAAGTGACCTCAGCTGTTGGTTTATAGGCTTGCAGTGATGGACCTGATCGTAGCAATGGCTCCGTTTGTGGATGAAACATCTATGACTCAAACATATGAATTGATTAAACCTTTCCTGGAGGTGGGAGTCTTGCTATTACCATCTTAAAACTTATTTTCACTTGTTCTGATAAAATTAACAGCTTAGCTTTCATTAATCGTGTCTGTGTGTGTATGTTTGCAGAGCAAGGACCCTGCCATCCAGAAGAAGGCCTACAGGGTGATGGAGGAGATGTGTGGAGGAGATAAAGAACCTTGTAGGGCTTTTGTTCTTGCAAATCTTGAGCAGCTGAAGATGACTCTGTTGGAAAGCCTGAAGACTGCTGCCTCCCCTGCCAAACGAGTAAGAACCCTGAACAAACACCAGACTGTCATAATATTTACTAAACTAAAATACCCTTCGGTAATATTTTGGTGGTTGTTTAATGTTTTCCAGCCCAGACTGAAGTGTTTAATCCACATAGTGAAGCAGATAAATGAGGAGCACAAGGATCTTATTATTGCCCTGCTTCCTGAGGTAAAGCTTGCATATGCTGAAGTCTGAAAACGGTTGTCTTCATTAAAGCTTTACTGTTGTGACACTTTAGTATGTGTGTTTAGGTCATTGTTTGCACAAAGGAAGTGTCTCTCGGGGCCCGTAAAAATGCCTACGCCCTCCTGATCGAGATCGGCAATGCTTTTGCACGATTCTGTGGGAACCCGAAAGGTATAAAGATAATCAGACTAAATTTTCATGTTTGTTAACCACGTACTGAAATTTTAAAGAGTGATGTGGGTTTTCAGATGCTGTAAGTGAATATTTGGGCCATGTGTACATTGGACTCATTGGCTCAGTCACAATGATCACCTGCACAGTGCTGGCTTTAACAAGACTCGTGTTTCATTACAGAGGTGAGAGTGAAGACTAGTGCAAAACACAATCACATTTCTTGTTATGTTTGTATGTCTTCACTATATATATATATATATATCAAATCTTAATAAAAATTTTATATTGAATTTTATAATTAAATATTTTGTTAAAATCTTAAAATATTATCAAATCTAAATGGTAAATTCATTTTTTAAAAATATTTTAATAACGGGTACGGAGAAGCAGCAAGTGTTATGAAATATGTACGTAGACAGTGTGTTTGACTATAAAGCAAAGATAAATGTGGAATTAAAAAAATGAATCTTTTTCATTTTTAATAAATAAACCTGACTCTCACCATGAACATAGCCATAGAATCTGGCATGATGTTAAAGTCATGAATCTATAAACGTGGAATTATTTTGTGTAGATTGTATAGACGTGACTTCGCTGGAGCAGCTGTTGCACAATGTCTGCCTGCTGCTCACCAGCAGAACACGAGAGATCGTCAAAGCTTCTCTGGGCTTCCTCAAAGTCCTTCTCTTCGCTCTGGATGTGAAAGTTCTGGCCAGTCACGTTACTGTCATTGTAAGTGAAGAGAACGTTAACTTGATTTTGAACTAACATATGAAATTCTCAGCAGAACAGAACCATCGGTGTTGAAGGTTCCTCATTGTTCTCTGTCTTGCAGATGGAAGGCATCACCAATATGAAAGATGATATGCGAAGACATTTCAGGATGAAACTTAAGAGCATTTACACCAAGTTAATTAGAAAATTTGGGTAAGTGTAGTTGCCTAACCAAACATAACTAGCTGATCCTCTGATACATGTTTTATCTCCTGTATTTCGTTTGTTTGTAATGTAAAATGTGTTCAGGTTTGAGCTGGTGAAAAGCATGTTGCCTGCTGAGCACCACAAAGTTTTGGTGAACATACGCAAAATGGAGGCCAGGAGTAAAAGACGCAAGCTGCTGAATAAGACAGACGAGGAAGGGTTGGACTCTGAGGAAGAGACGGCTAACGTGAAGGGAGAGAGGTACAGTGTGTGAAGCTTTCAGAGAAGCACATTGAAATGTCCCCAACTGATACACAGATTGAGACGTCAACCTCAATGTTATTGGTCAACTGAGGAGCTTGTCTCTGTGCAGTATTGAGGACATTCTGGCTGAGACGGACTCCTCTGACTCTGATGAAGATGAGAAGCCCAAGAAAGGTGAGAAAAAGCTGGTAAAGAAGAAGGGTCAGGCCTGGTTGAAGGAAGGCGTGTCTGATGAACCACTCAACTTCCTTGATCCAAAGGCAGCACAGAGAGTTCTGGGTAAGAGATGTTTTACCCATTGGGCTTCTGAAATTCTATCATGATCAGTTTAAATTGAATCAATATAGCTTGTCTTAATCTGTTTTATATCAAATGTATTTATCTAGCCACCAATCCTGAACTGAAGAAGACAAGCAAAGTTGAGCATGGGTTCAATGTGACATCAGACGGGCGGTTGATCATCAATGATGAAGATGATGAGAACAACAAATCTAAAGGTAGGATGACAATCTATGCCAAAGCCTCATAAAATAGCTCACATTTATTGTTGTTGTTAAAAACCTTAACATGATCATTTGCAAATCACTCTTCAGACACAGAAATGGACGATATACTTGAAGAGGCTGGAGTCAAAACTGTAAGTGTGTGTGTACACAATGAGAGAGAGCGAGCGAGTCATAATCAACAGCATGGTAAATATTCTGAAAGATTCATGTTGAGTGGGATAATATTTTTTACTTCCTGTGTAACAGAAGAAGAATCTGAAGAGGAAAGTACATGATGATGACCTAGATGACGATATGGATGTTAAACCTACAATGAAATATAAAGGTACAACAACAACAACATTTGAGGCGTGTGCTGTAAAGTGCTGTAAAAAAGCAACAGCTCAATAGCCTTACAGAAAATGACTTCAATTGTTTTATGTAACATTTAAAGATTCTTACATTTTTTTCTGTTGAACTTCTTAGCTGGTGGTATTGGCATCCACAGGCCTCTGGGTGGAGGGGTGGAGTTTGGTTCGGAGTATAAATCTAAGGTAAGAATTTAAAAGCCTCTTTGACCACAGCGAACAATTTTGTAATATTGACCAACATAGTTATTACTCTATATAGCATTTAACACTGAACATCTGAAAAATATTTGTTCATTGCAGAAGGGAAGGGGTGACGTGAAGAAGAAAGGCAAGGTTGACCCATATGCTTACGTTCCTCTGAAGAAATCTCAGCTCAACCGCAGGTACTGGTTGGAGTTGATCTTCATTTACTTCCTCTGTAAATATCTGTGACCTTTAGCGTGACCTTCACCTTTGTTCATAACAGGAAAAAGGCCAAGCTTCAGGGCCAGTTTAAAGGCATGGTCCGAGGAGCCAAGAAAGGAGTGCTTTCAGGAAAGAGAACATTACAGAAGAAGAGGAGAGCTTGAGACACACATGGACATCAACACAGTCCAGATACACCACTCTTGTATGCTGGCAAAACTGACTGATCAGCAGGACAAACATATGTTTCTGTGGTTCTTCCTACAGAACTAAGAAATTACATCTAGCTAAAGTGTTTTTTTGTCCTGTACTAATGCTTTATGAGAACTTCCTGTGGAAGTTTCTCATCAAAAATATTCCCTTTTGTTGTTGGCTGAGGTGGGATTGTAAGAAAAAGGAGGTTGAAAATAGCTTTGTGCAAAATGTATGTAGTACTCGCTATGTTGGACTGGTAAATAAACTGATTGCTGATTTCAGAGTGAAGATGTCTGATTTTTTTTTTTACTATCCACTCTCTTCTACTATCCCTCCCACATCCTGCACATCAGTAGATGCGCAATGGTTGAGTTATTTTGACTTTAGCCCTCCGATCGATGCACATAAAGATTTAATGATGTTCAATAAGAGCATTATGGAGTTTCCCATAGTGCCTCTCTCCTTCCAGTCTGCGTGTGCTAAACTCCCAAGAGCAGTAGGAATATCATGTTTCAATTGGTAAATGTCAGTTATATCTTAAAATATAATTGTAATGGATCTCTAAATGAAATTAAACGCAATTGATACATTCCTATGTACTCGCATCAAAAATAAAATATCTAACAAGTGATTGATGCTGTGCACCCTGGTTGTACAGGAGGATATTGCTGGTATTAATGTAGAATGAGGTCTGGTGAAGTCGTGTTTATGTAATAAACCTGAATGGATTTCTTTTAATGAGTACAGTGATACAGTCTCTCAGATCATTGTAGCATCTGCTGTATCAGCTGCTGCAGGTGGGGCTGACTGAAATTCCCCATTATATTCACATACATTAAATCCTGGCTCATGTATTCATGGCCAGCAGAGGGTAGCATTTGACTTCACAGAAAATGTATCAGAGAGGATATGATGTTCATTTTTCTGATTGTCATTCTGTTAAACGAATAGTTTAAGGAAAATTGTTCCATCATGTTCTCATCCTCGTCATTCCAAACCTGTAGGACTTTTTTCAGTGGAACACAAAAGAAGATATTTTGTGGAATGTCTCAGTGGTTTTGTGTTCATACAATGGAAGTCAATGGGTGCCACTGTTGTTTGGTTACCAACATACTTCAAAATATCTTCTGTGTTCCTCAGAAGCAAAAAAGTCATATTTGTTTGGAATGACATGGGGATGATGGAAGTATTTTCATTTTTGAGTGAACTATTCCTTTAAATACATGAGTCAATAAACTGTATATCACAGATGTACAGTTTGGACATGTAATTATTCTCTTTGGTACAGGAGCAATCAGGCCGTTCTGTCACAGCAGACTGAGGGATATTAGTCATAATGTGCAGCTGTCAATGCTTGTAACAGGAACATTCTGGAGCAGCCACAGGGCTCCAGGTTTTGTGGCTACTGTCAACACGCTGCTTCTGACTGAGTATTCACTGCATCCAGCCGAAGGAGCTGCAGTCAGAAGACCATATGAATCATGTCACGTTACATGATGTAATTCCCGACCCTGCTGAGCATGAATTCTTTATGCTGCTTTTAACAATGGAGTGAGGGTCCTTCTCTGGTAAACGAGATTCAGGAAACGGATCAAAGCTGGAAATCAGGCAGGTTCTTTGTGGTGGTTTGCGAGTACTTCACTAGAATTTTAATTTGTGCTTTTGTGCACAGGCAGCTGGGTCCAAAAGTCTGTAACATTTGTGTTGTTATAAAAATATGAAGTGATGTGCAGGTCAAGTATAGCGACCCAAACGTAGAATTTGTCCCCTATATTCAACCCATCCAATTCACACACATTGGAGTATTGAGTTCTGAACACACACCCCAAGAAGTGGGCAGCGCTGCAGCTTCCAGGGAGCAAATGGGGGTAAGTTTCCTTGCTCAAGGGCACCTCGGTTGTGTCTTGTCAGCATTGGGAATCAAACCAGTGATCTTCTGGTTACAATCCACTTTTGAAGTCAGTAGGCCACAATTGACTTTAGAACGTTATTAAAAATAAAGCATGAGAGCTCAAAATGTAAAGAATTGCATAGTCTGTGTCAATAACTGTAATTGAATGTGATGTAATAACCTTGTTCAGCTCAAATGGAAAACTTTAGAACTAAATAGACTTTTTCAGGCCTTGTATTTCAATATTTACACACAATACAGGAAAGAATATGGTTCATTTTTTCACACCATTAGAGAAAGTTGATGGATGGATTGTTTTTATTAGGATTTTTATTTTAGTAATGAAAGCAAATAAATTTACTAATGAACACCTAGATTTCAAGTAGATAAGCACATAAACACAGGAATCAAAGCCCTTAAATATATTTTTTTGCTGTGTACAAGTGATTGCTAATTACCATGATCCATGAAGCAAAACAACATATATAAAACATCATGCTAAGTGTCCTGTACCACTGGTGGACACCATGTCGTTTTGTATTCAAGTGCCTGCCAGGTACCCAATGCTAAATAAATAAGGGTTTGTACTGCCCCGCAGTCACACACAACAACTTTTTTGAACGATGTTGCCAATAAATCTAAAAAGCTAAAACAGAGCACAGTGTATACCATTATTGCATGCCAAAACCAACTCTGCCACAGAACTCTAACTTCAAACATGCCATCTACTCAGACACATACAAGTTAACATGCTAAATGTGACATACAAATACCCACGGTCAACATTCAAAAGTGCCTTACTAATTAATTTTGCCTGTGTTAGATTTTCATGCATTGCTGAAGCCCTTCTTTTCATTCCTATGCCTCTGTTTAAGGTAGACACAAATTGATGTCACAGAATATTTGATTTACTCCAAACTAACCAACCAAATCACAAACCTGAATCTCGAAACCAGTGGATTTAGTAAATATCCCAAATCTGGATTAAAAGCAGAGATTTTAGGGTAGCTGTGAAGGCCCTCCATTGTTCTCAATGCCTGTTCCCAGGGCAGGCTGGGGGTCGTGGTGGAGGCGGTCCACGGGGGGCTGGGGGTGCTCGAGCTGGTGGAGGTCCTGGGGGTGAGCGGTGGATGGAGGGTCCCCGGGATGGTGGTCTGTTGGGCGGAGGAGATATGGACGGCCGCATTAGTGGCTGATGGTCTGGAGGGGGCGGCGGAGGTGAAAGGTTGCTGCGTGGAGGCGACCTTGGCTCCTCTGCTTTCACCCGGGTAAAGTTGATGCATCGTCCCTGCAGTAACAGGACAGGTGGCTGGATCAGTGTCAGTTATAAACTGAACCTCCACTGCCATCAGTAACTATCCTCTCCAGAAATAAAACAAAGGCCAAACTCTTCTCATGTTTTGTATTGATATATTGTATTTTTGACTCAATGTGAGGGATAAATACCAGAGGTGACAAGTAAGAGACCTTCACTGTGATATGCGTGGGCTTTGAAAACAGAAGCTCAGGATCTACTGCAGCTGATCCTAGTCTTCCTTCTCTTGCTAGCTTGCTCAAAATGCCCAGGAGATGTACCCACAGCACTTCAGACACTCAGAAACTCAGCTGTCAACTGCAATTCTGTCCCTAAAATCATGGGGGTGGGGTTGAAGAGTCGCTGGGAAGAACAGCTATTTGTGAGAACACTGTTGTTGGTTAGCAAAGCGTGCATTTTTCAAAATCAAGTGATTCATTGTTGTCAGAAAGGCTGATCTTATAGGAGGGATTGTCTGAGTTTTCTGGGGTTCAAAATTGGGGACGGACTGGTCAAAGCCATTCAAAACTCACGTAACGCTTCATTAGGTGCAAAAAATGAAACTCTGGATGACACTGGATCCACCACAACAGACACTTTTGTCACAAAGCTTAAGAAATGTGATGTATTCATATGCAAGTGTATGGAGACAAAGCCGCATCTAAATCGTTTTCCTCAAACACAGTAAACCTGGCTACATGCTACATGTATCATCATTTGTAAACTCAAATAATAAATACGCATTTTAACTTTCATTTAACAGGGGATAACTGTATCATTTCTGTGCAGAGTAAAACTTCCAAATTTACTTTCAATCTATCCCCATAAACTGGGTTTACACAGACTTACACAGATAATGGTAACGTAAAAAAACTATGGTTTTAAATATATATTTTTAGATCACAATAGTGTATAGTATCAAATGCATATAAAATTAACAGCTTTGATTCTAAATTTGGATTTAGAAAGACATTTATAACCGTTATAAAATGACTATGAACACACACCTGTGGCCGCACATTCTATATTAATACAACAAGCATCACGTAGCTTGGAAAGCATAAACAACATACTGTCAGGATAAAATACATTACATTGTTTAAATATCAATACTAAATTCATCTTTAGGATTTTATAACTCTAATAAAAGAATAAACAATAAAATTAACAATTTTCAAGTACAAGTACAACCACAGCAATTACAAAGCACAGATACATTATTTTCTGTCCTGCTCTGATCTCTCAAAACTAAACATTTAAATGAATTTCACTTGAGTGGAAATGAGTGGCTTTCTAGTGTGCCAGCTTCTGTCACGCTGTCCGAGCTCATATTAGACGAACAGATGGACAGTTTAAAGGCCACTTGCTAAACTGTGACAGGAAAGCTTCCCTCTCTTTTGTTCAAGACTCATATAGCACTGGACTATAGATAGGGTAGGTTATTTTTTGTTTTGTTTTTATAGTAAATAAGGGTGCTGTCAATACTGTAGCCATCTACATAAATATTAAACCAGACAAGCTCCACACAAGGGTGTTTTTTGTAATATTGTTATCTGTGTTGAGGATATTTCAGTTTGAATACTTATTAATACATATTACAGTAATACTTATATTTAAATGAAGTAGAAACAGCATTCTCTCGACTGGAGTTTGATACAGTAAACAAACACTCTATACCTCCATCACCACCATCCAAATCCCACAGAAGCTTGTAGCCTGCTGGAGGCCGTCCACAGTGGTTAAAACACCATATGGACAGAACCTCTTCCTCTCTGCCTTAGCCTGTTCTCTTTCCACTCACATCTGCACAGTATTCATGAGTCTCTATTCTCATTCGGACCATATGCTCACCCTTGTGTGAGCCTGTTGCTGTGCTGCCCGCCAAATTGTCCGTTTCGCTGCACACGAGTGGCAAAGTGATGGTTTTGCCCCCCGGCCAGCCAGACCTGAATCAATCAGGCCACACCCCCGCCAACATAACAATGGCCAATCACAATAAAACTCAGCTCCCCCCTCACAGAATTGGCCTCATGTCACATTATGGAGCCCTTTGTTTAATAAGCTGTTAAATGGGACCACCAAGTTTTGGTTATGTGAGGGCTAAACTCTAATGCAGACCCCAGTGACACAAAAACAGGAGAGGGAATCCCTGAGAACAACTGTCATAAATTATGTTAAATAGCCACTTCCTTCTGTTAACCAGAGCCTGTCTTGGCACAACTTTTACATTCATGTGGGTCATTATGTAAAACAAAACAAAAACACTCTCTATTCCACAGATTTGTCCTTGTCTCAAATGGAAAAGGCACTCAGACAGTGAGGGGGCAGATAGCGACCATGTGAGGTGAAGCTTGTAAACTGGCCAACAAAGATTTCCAACAACAGTGCCTTTTTGCACAACAACTATAAGCATGCAATAAAGCAGGGCTGCCACCTCTGCATGACAATATGTGCGCTGAGGCTTATGGGTAAGGAGTTTGACCTGAGAACACATTCGTTTGGGTCATACTTGTTAATGTTTAGCATTCATTCATAATATAAATGCTGATCTAACTGCAAAGGGTTAATTCATAACAATGAGTGCTCATTAATTATGCAACCGAGTGAAACATTTATTGTACTAAATAGCACAGCACAGTATATTCTTCAGTCGTTTGTAAATATTAGATATTAACGGTAGTCTCTAAACCAATGAAAACAGAAGCAAATAAAGGTAACAAAAGATTAGTGTTAAAAGTTGTTCCAGATACAATAACTTTACAAGTTTCCCAGCAAACAATTTTAGGTTTTTAAACATTTGTCTAACATTTTCCCAATATTTCAAACTAACAAAATGTTTAAAAAGTTATTTAGAATGTTATAAATGTTTTAAACAGCCAGTTTTTTAGATGCTGTATTAACGCTATTGCTTCATTATGAGAACACTATTCAAACATTTCACTAACAATTTAAGAATCGCTTTTTTGATATACATGATATATAACATTAAAAAAATACAAGAACATTTTTTGATAACTAAACTTAGATGAATATTAGCCAAAATTCTGAGAATGTTCCCTGTTAGCTATTAGAACAAACACCTTATCAAAATGTTTGACGAACATTAATACTGAACGATGGGGAGGTATGGCCAGAGAAACAGTCAAAAGAAAGGCAAAGAAAGACAATGACTTATAAAGGCAATAAGATCCGGACTAAAATAAAGATTAGGCCGTCTACAGCTGAGCAGAGGTCTTGTTTGGGCACAGTGAGCTGTTTGTGTCTGCTGTCTGGACGAGCAAAGCTCATGGTGTATTGTGTTGCAGGTGGGCATGAGACACACAACTCCACCCAAAGCCTTACTGAATGGCACAGCTGTTTCCATTCGAACGCTCTCCTTCACAGAGTCTGCTGCCTTCTCCAGCACCTTCAAAAGCTCATGCAGAATACACAGAGCAGCTGGACACTGGCAGTCCCTCAGACAAGCGGCCCATTATGAAGTAGTATAGAATAAAACCAAAGTAAATCAGATCAGTCTATGTACAGCGGACAGTGGATTTATAATAGGATCATACTGTACAGCCTGTGACTTTGTGTCCCACATGAAAGATGCCTTTCATTGCCACACAGATGTGTTGCCATGACACAGCCTGTGCTGAAGGAATAATGCGGGGCGCAGAGAGAGAGGGGCTCAGAAACCCGGGGTTTGTCTCTCACAAAGGCAGCAGGAGAATGAGAGACTGTGCTCGGCCACACGACTGTTCCATGTGGGGAGGAATTATGAGCAGCATGAGAACGCAGTGCAATTAGATTGATATTTCCTGTCTCAGCTACTCATACTGAGCATGCTCAAACAAGGCACTTTTAACCCTGTGGGTATTTTGGATCTGGGACGTAAAAGCGCAAACCCAAATTAATAGTAGTAATAAAATATATTAAATGCACAACAGTTTGGATGTGACCATATGACAAAAGAATATAGTTCAACCTGTTAGTTTAAAAAAAGAAATGTAAAATAAAAGTATGCACTTTTGCTTTCATGGATTGGAACCTGCATTGACCAAACTTTTCCAATCAAACAAAAATCACAAACAAATCAAGAAAACTCAAACACTGAAAGCAATTCAATTCTTTTTTCTATTTAAATATTTACAAATAACAGACTGAAAGTGAATTAAGTCATTCAAACGAGCAGCTGTGGACTTAATAAAGACACCAGAATAAGATTAACAAAGCTCTTCAGATCTCCGTTATGAGGAAAAGTAGAACTGTTATTCCTAATTTGCAAACACAGTTGTGACAGGTCAGTATTCTGAGGAAAAGTATCAGATCTGTAACTTTAGGCGTTAATGGTTGTACCTGATCTCCAGGTTGAGGTCTCATGAGGGACACCTGGTTATATCCTCTACGGAAAAGGGCCCACAAAGCATCCAGCTTTCCCTATAAGACAGAACTGCTTTTTTTAACCTTTTTTGACACTTAAAGTGTTTCAAACACTGAGATCTCATCAAATGAACATTTCAAAAAGATGATTACATATGAATTTCCATATTTGTAGAGGAAAAACCTCTGTACCTGAATAGGACTGTACCACTTTCTGTGGTGGGTATATCTGCGTCCATCAGATCTTCTGGGTTTTGGTTCATAGGGCTCGTACTCCTGCTCAGGCATTTTCACCACTGCGTTCTTCGGCTTCTCCAGTTTAGCTCCTTCCTCTGTGGAGCCCTTGTCACCCCAACGCACCTACAGACCCAAGGAACACAGGACATTTATAATCCACTCAGACTATGTGAGTGTCTGTTTCCACATGAGAAACACTATCAAGAGAGTGTGTCTGATCATGTGTTTAAGGGTGGGGTGGGGGGAGGTTTAAACATGTTTAGGTTTAGGGGTAGGGGACAGAATATACAGTTTGTAAGAGTAAAAAAATAAACACTACATCTATGGAGAATCCTCATAAACCACATACACCAACATGTGTGTGTGTATTTATAGCCATTCAATACAAGCCTGCATTAACGCCACTTGTCTTTGAATCGCGCTTAACATGCAATAACCACTGCAGGTGTGAAGAAAGGCATCTATTTAACTAAGGACAATAATTCATAGGTTGTCCTTCAAAACTGCTACCTTTGCAAATGACAGGAGTAAGTGTACAGGCACTAACATGCAGTTTTCTGTAAGTCGATCTAGTTTGGGCATCAGACAGACAGGGAGTATTTAAGGTCACAGTGATGTGTTCTAAGGGCTTAAGGGATCATGACATCACTCGTCACATGTGGTCCTTATTACCCTGTAGCATGTGTTAACCTATGATCAAATGACACCCTATATGAAGCTGAATCGCATCTCAGACAACATCACCTCCATTCTTTTGATTCCACCCACTCCTCTTCCTCCATAGTAGGATGCATCTACCGTAGGCCACTTCTTCTTGGGCATGCCATTCTCATCATCAGAGTCCTGTTGAGCAAACACAGACACACAATTGCAGATACAAATTAAAAGCTAAAGTGTGTCTTTTCTGTGGTGCCCCAGCCAACAGGGAACATTCTCAGAACGTTGCATTCTCATTTTCTACAAGATCTCTCAAAGTCCTCAAATGTTCTTGCAGTAACATTAGTAAAGCTTTTTTAAATGTTATATCATATATATCAAATATCCAAAACGTTATTCTTAAGTTGTTAGTGGAACATTTTAAAAACATTACAGAATTGAAAAAAATATTTGAATAATGTTTGTATAACCAAGCAATAAAGTTAATACAACATCTAAAAACTGGACATTTTGACTACATTACATTCCTATAACTGTCAAAATAACATTTTTAACGTTTTTGTTACTTAACAGAAACATTCTTACAATCGAAAATTGTCAGCTGAGACTAGCATCACCAAATGCTAAAACTGGTTATTTTGAACCCTATCCCTCCACCACTGACTGCTCAAACAAAAAGTTGTCCCACCCAAAACTCACTCTATTGGTTGAGCCAATGTTGCTGTTTCTGCACTCACATAGCAAACACACATAATAATGTTTAGGCACCACAGTACTCAAAATGCCCTCAACCTAAAAAGTTTTAGTATTCTGTATACTAAATGGATGGCAAGTTTTAATGGTAAAAAACAACACATTATTTTCTCATATTATTATTTTATCATATTATTTTGTTTTAATGGAATTATCTTTTAAATCTACTTTGAGTGTAGTCTAAACATTAGTCTGCACAGAAAGAATAAACACAAAGATGCAGTCAAGTAATGTTAGCCACAAAAGTAGCAACCGCATTGTGTCTTTAAATCAAAGGGAAACTTCCATCCACAGAAGCCCTAGAGACAGAGGGCCTTGTTTACTCTCTCAGTGTTAAGTGGCACAGATGCACACTCTAAAGCCATTTCCACAAAGCACTTTTATTTCCCATCACCCTCAGTGACTGTTTGCCTTTGACCTCTGGTAACAAAGCAAACACAACAGGATCATTATGAGGCTTTTCCCTGTATTTTGCCATTCAGTTCTTCTGCAGTTCAGTCTGTGGTTCCTACTGAGGGCATTTACACTGCTCACTTGTCTCTATTTACAAGGCTGTGGCTTGCCTCTGTTACCAGTACAGTCTGCTCAGAATGAACCCACAAATACTGAGTGTGTAGCTGATGAAGAAAATGCCCTTAAATGGTGACAGACAGCTTTTCAAAGCATTTACACAGTAGCCTGAAACTGGCAGCGTTAGAAAACTAATAAGGTTTGTAAGGAATGATGCCATTCCTGTGATCCAACTGAATGAGGTTATGAGAGTTATTTGTTATTATGTGGAGTCTGTTTTTGTAGTCTCTGATTCATATCGGCTGTAAATTTCCCTGGTTGATGTGCATGGTTGTGGCCACATACTTACACACATTTACTTATCTATCTAAAGGGGACATTCCATAGACTTCTATTGTTTTTATACACAGCTAGTTATAAACACTATAACTTAATCCTAACCCCCACTCTAACCCTAACTGAAACTGAACTTTTACTATATATTTAGTTTTTTTACAAATTAAAATGTTCCCAAAAGGAGGTTGATCATGTTTGTCAGGTTTTGCTGACTTTTGGTACACATTTATCCCCAATATGTGGTTAAATAAACCCCCCCACCCCAGCCCCCCCGGGGAAGAGGAAGTGTCCTCGTAAACCATGTTTACATTGTTATACACATGTTATTATACACATTTGTGGTAAACCACATATACCAGTACACACAAACACGCACGCACGCAGACAGACAGACAGACAGACACAAGTAGGACTCACAGGCTCAGGGGGTGGGGGTGGAGGCGGCTCCTTGATGACCTGAAAGAAAAATAATTCTCAGTGAAGGAATGTAATCTAATCTAAGACTTGTATAATAACAGATGAAAAGCATCATATTGCAGGAAGTTTAGGTGGAGTTTGAGGTTGTGCCAGTGTGGCCAGGGCCCAAAATATCATTGTGAGCATGTGAATAACACAAAAAGAGTTGGTATGTCTGGTATGTCTATAGTACATATCAAAATCCTTTAATATTGTTTTTACTCTATTAATAACAACTTCTTTATTTGCTTTGGATTCATCTATTGATTTATAGTTCTGAAATATACAGTAGCCCCAGAACTATTTAGACAGTTAAGGCACATGTAAAACAAACATGTAATAATTTTATGCCATAGATTGCCAACAACAGACATGTTCTAAAGGATCTAAAATGTGTATATATCAATATACACTATATATAAATTATATATAGTCTGCACTCTAAACATACGTACCACTGTACAGCACAGGGGCCAAAACCACCACATCAGCACCAAACCCAGCAACAGAAAAACAGCCAGTAAGGAGATGAGCAAAATGGTGCCATCAGACTGCCCTCAGAGAGAAACACACACATCTTCATAAGTAATTGTCTGCATAATAACACAACAGAGCTGCTTAGCTTGTAGTCCTAAAACCCAGGAGAGAATCAATATTTCTGAGACATGGGTTCAAGAATAGTTTGACAGTATTCTTTCAGTTACACCAAGGGTTTTCTTAACTTAAGATAATGGTTACTTACAACTGGGCCCTGGTTAAATTAAAAGAGGTGTTTTATATTATTAAGGGGAAATAGGTGTTACACAAAATAGTCTCTCCTTTCACAGCTTATTTGAACTTACGTGACAAAACCAAACTCCTCTGATGAAAGAAAGCAGAGGAGACCTCACAAGAGTAAAACAAAAGGAAAGAGGGAAAAAGAAAAAAGTAATTAAGTGGTAGACAGCAAACGGCAACGCTGAAGTCTTTGAGAAAACATTCAAAGTGTACAGAAGTGTTTGTGTCAGATTGTGAGACAGATGGACTTACACACTCTGTGGTGGTGATGTGCACTGAGCTTGTGATGTAGGACAAACCCTCATTCATGCTGACCTGCAGGTATATCATCCTGCAACACAATATCAACACATTAACCACACCCTCTGCAGAAGCACATTCATCACATTCCTGTGATGGACATGTGAGAGCTTGCGATGGGATAATTATTAGAAGTCATTAAGCTCAGTTCAGCATTTTCTTTTTTAAATGTGGAATCTGGAGGCAGGGTAAGAAAATCAGTGTTTGTTTGACACAGCTGTCTGAAACGCTTCCACTGCATTCCTTTTGGGTGGATAACAACTGTACAGAGACCAGCAGACTCAAAGCATGTAGGCACAGACACTTGACAGATAACTGCTATCAGAACTAGCACAGCACAGCTATGCATGTCAAAACATCCCAGACAACAAGAAAAGCAAACAAACAAACAAACAAACAGGATAATGTTCAACAGCTACCCAGCTAACAGGGCACAGTCTTAGAACGTTGGCTAACATTCTCTAAAAGTTATTTATAAACGTTCTTGCAGTAACATAAGTATACTACTGTAAATGTAAACATTAGGGAAACATTATTACAGCTTAAATTTGTTAGCTGGGTGACAACTGGTACCTGTGCAATGCATGCAAAATAAAAGATTCTTGTTCATAGACAGACCACCTCTCTGATTGTACAAAGGAAAACCACACAATGATATCTATGTGTATCTATCTGTCCATATGAAACATAAAAGATCTCCAAAGAGCATCCTGACTTTGAAACCAACCACCAGGCAACACAATTGCCCCAAGAATGTTGTAAAATGTTTTCGCCCCCCTCACTGGAGACGTCCCGAAATGTGATATGACAATCTTAAAACACAATCTTGTTTTGAGATCTTGATAAAACGTTATTCTGAAATCTTGCATGACAAGGAAAAAGAGATGGGTTTGTCATGTGATGGATGATGCCCACAAAGTTGTCCAGTTTTCTTTTGCTAAGAAAAAAAACACAGCTTCCATGTTTAGCTCTAAAATGGGTGCTCTGAGCTCTGATCTGCTGGAAGCGGTCTCAGCTTTTCTTGATACAGGCAATCCTACTTTCTCTGCTTTGGTGGAGGGGCTGAAAATAAGTTACTGAAGGGGTATCACCCCCCATCCCCTCTTTCTTCCTGGTTCATGTCTGTTCTACACAACTCTTCCAGTGGCACTCTGTTGGCAGGCTGGGGGAGGGGCTGAAAGGGGGCACACAGGAAGGGGGGGGGGGTCCAGTGACAGATCCATCTCATTTTCCATCAATCAGGAAGCGACTGGCTCTTTTTGAGCATGTCTTAAGAAAGCCTCTCAGTCAACATGCGTTTAGGTGACGGCGCTGACAGCTTCATCTCACCAGACGTGGAGGAGGAGGAGGAGGAGAGAGGGCAGTCTGTGCACTTTGCCTTTTCTCACTCCTCTGAAATTAAGGAAAGTCACTCTCACAGCCTCAGAGTGCACAGACATCATTTACCTCAACAGTCTTGTTACCTCACAACATTAAAGTGTACATAACCAAACAGCAGCATGACAAAGACAGTAGAAGTTGTGACCCCCTCCACACCCACTGACCTTAATTAGCTCTAACAATAACATTTTCAATAATTTTGAAATGAATTTAAGTGCAGAATATTGATAAATTGTATCAACAACATTGCTTTTGTGCCACATTAGCAACTCTAGCGCAATACGACATACAGTGTATTGATGCAGACAGACTCTAAGAGAAAGGGCACCTTAAGTAAGGCCTGAGAATCTCCCTCATTGGGAGGCTCAAACTATCTCAAGGAATCTTCCTGACAAGAACAAGACACATAAAATCCTCATGGTGCTTGGAGCTGACGGTACACAATTATTCAGGGGTTTGAAGGGAAATGAGCCGCTAGCAGTAGCTCACTTGCTGTGTAAGAAACCTGCAGTCACTCTTGGGGGTTCAGCTCTGTGGGCTCTGCTCAGGCTGAGGTGGATACTGTGTTTCACTGCCTGTTCTTTTCTCTCTCAGCTCAGAACATCACCAGAGCCTTGGGCAAACATTCTGAAATGATAAACTTCACGCAGGTCGAGCCCATGGTGGCCAGTCTCTCATAGAGGCTAATTATATGCTCATCTTTGGCTTTATACAACACATGCCTGTTGTCTTGATGTGTTAGTGTGCGTTTAGATTGACAGATAAGAATAATTGACACTGACCCTAATTTTTCAAGGGTACCAACATGCAACATTAAGAAATTTAAACGGTTAGGAACACCTACTTTCCAGCCTCATTTATAACTGGTGCAGGACAAAGGAGCAGCGTATCTTCAATATTCACAGGTCTTTCATCTGAAAATAAATTGCATGAGAAACATTACTACTATTATGTTCTACTCAAGGAATAAGGTTTGTATTAAAGAGTGTACGGTTTAATAAGAATATTGTAATGTTACTTACTTAGCGTAACTGTCTCATTGACTCTGAAGCTGCACAGAACCTGATTCATGTTTCTTGCATGCAAAAATCCATTTCCCCTCACAACCACTTGGAATGAATCTTGAGGAAATCAAAAACATATTTAGAAATATATTACAGAATACTTTACTGCGTAATTAAATAGCATTTTTTTGTAACTGCATGGCAATTGCATTTAATTTTTTTTATTAAACAGGGAACGTTCTCAGAATGTCGGCTAACATTCTCTAAGTTTTTTAAAGTTATCAAAAAACTTCTTGCAGTAATGTTAGTAGAACTTAATTTAAAAACATTATTTTTAATTTGTTAGTGGAACACCACCAAGCAATAACGTTAATACGGGGTCTTAAAATGGGAAATTTCAAAAAAACATTTTTGTTACTTAATGGAAATGTGCTTACAAACTAAAATTGTTCTCTGTAAAATGGCTTTTTGTTATATGTAGTGAAATGTCATCTTGCTTTAACCATTCTGGAAAATAGCCCCTGCAAAGCTGTGCCAGTAGATCTTTGTCTTATGTAGACCTTTTCAAAAAGCAGCACATACTGTGAAATTATAAAGTGTGCTCAGCTGGAGGGCTTCTTTTTCCATCCTTAACCTTTCAGGAACACTCAACTCACATAGGCAAAAAATGCATATGCTCCAATGGTGCTAATAATAAAAGTGAAGAGGTTCACAAATCTTTTGGAGTCGTGTTGCCGGGGGTGCTGCGTTGGTGGCCAACAAAGCTGGCTGCCTGACCTTTGAGACCCCTAAGGCAATGCTGTATACCTTCTGACGGCTGCTAAGCAGCATATGTTAGAGAGAAAAACATGCTCACTTAGAAGCTGTCTCAGCAGGCGTCTGAGGACACGGAGTGGATGTGACCTTACTGATGGCACTGAGGGCACTAGCGTGTGTTTGAGGGAGATTTGAGTGGATCTGAGTAAAATCCCTTATGCATCCACTCATCATTTCTGAATAGTGCTACACCTCAAAGAATATACGCCCTGTTGTAAACCTTTAACATTTAGTGTCTAAAGTTCACAGGATAAAAAAAACACTGTGTGCCATCAGGGAAAAGTGAAAATGGAAAATGTAAGATGGAAAGGTCAGGAGAACATTACTGCTGTAAGAAATAACACTAAAGGAGCTCTCTGTTCTCTGCTTTACATATTAAACTTTTTCATTAGGTTTCCTTTAATAACTCAAACCATTAACCTAGCTAACAGGAAACATTCTCACAACACTGGCTAAAGTTCTCATATAGTTATAAAAAATGTTCTTGCATGCTCTAGAATTAACATTTTTTAACATTATATATCATATTAAAAACAATGTTTAAGTTGTTAGTGGAACATTTTTAAAAAAAAAGTACAGAAGTAAAAAATAAAAGTTTGAATAATGTTCTTATAACCAAGCAATAATATTAAAGCAACCTTTAAAAAACTGGACATTTTGACATTTCTAGAGCATTCAAAATCACATTTTAACATTTTTATTACTTAACGGAAACATAAGGAAAATGTTCTTACATCCTAAATTTGTTAGCTGGGAAAGGGATGGTTCGTTCCAAAAAAATGTTTTTGTCATCATTTACTCAGTCTTACATCATTTAAAACCTCTATGATTTTCATTCTTACGTAGAGCACAAAACTGATGATTTTTGGAGTTCTTCAATTCTTGGTCACCATTTAATTGTATTGTTCGGAAAAGATCAGTGTCAACATTCTGTTACATTTCCTCTTTTATGTTCCATGGAAGAACAGAAATCATACATGTACATATATTATTAGTGTGACAGATCATTTTGGGTGCACTGTTCCTTTAACTAAAGGAACTGAAAACAGGAATGTCACGATATGCCAACTGCTTCTATAAAGCTTTAAACATCCTTCATTCCATGTAACTATACAAGGGCTGGGGAATGTTGAAAAGGCTGGAAAATTCTTAGTATTTCTCTTGTCTATTCATAGATCTACCCAAACAAATTCCACTCCCATCCGATCCAATTAACCTGTCATTTCCTCTCTAATTATACTTAATCCTGTTGGCCATGCAAATGCCCCTCTCCACCCCACCTCTGCGTCTAAATCTGCCCAGCTCTCTTGCTCATGCCTGCTTAATGTGACGTCCACACAGCTGAAATGGCTAATTCCATTTAATTTTGGAGGCTGGGCATCAACATCTATGTCCTTTTCTTCCCTTGTTACTGTCAGACGTGGTGTGCCGGGTTCTGACAGGACAGCGCAGGGGTAAAAAGGTCAACACTGGCTTGGCAGCGGGCAGCGCTGGCAGCGAGATGGTGGGCAGGGGCTGGTACGCTGTCGGCTCGCGCCCACTGCGCTGCATGGGAGAGCTGACGCTTCCCATCCACACCTGAGAGCTTGATGTGTCAGGCTGTTTAGAGTCGAGGTGCCACGTCCGAGCATGGACATTTCAATCACTGCTGGAACAAGAGGGGGATGGGCTGCAGAAGATTAATCAAAGCAAAGACTGCTGTCAAGTTTGATGGCTGGGCCTCCTCTCAGAATGTGGAGTGATGGCCTGTTTGCAGGCTGCATGGGCTGGTCACTTCTCATCAGTCTGATCTCTGCTGGAACTGCCTCCGATCCATACTAAACCAACCCAGTACCCATGATCAAATTATCCCCCAAAAACAAGCCTGTTTTAGATATGCATCTGCTTGCATTGTTATAGAATTCTGTGCTTATTTTACTAAATATGCAAAAATGTTTCATTAATTATGACATTGGTTGTCATGCAATGTTCCATTAAGGATTATGCTTGTTAATCATGTTGTTATGACTTGTTTGGGGTTATTAACATGAAGTCTGGATTTGTTTGGGGCTAGTGATTTTGATATGAAATAACACAAGACGATTGTGATATCTAATCTAATCCAAATGAAATAGAGAATACAGAAGATGGACGCACTGCAGGGTTATTGTTGTTTTATCAGCCGTCATGTGCTAGTGGTCGCCCTCTCTCTCTCCCTCCTCGTGCTTCAGGGTTTGATGTCTCACTCCGTGACAGAGAACTTATTGTTAGGAATGCTCAAGTGAAATTAGAGAGCTGTGATTTTTGCCTGGCTGGTTCTTGCTGGCCTAGTTTGCCACATCAGATCTGCTGTCTAGCCGAGGTACTGCCCAATAACTGCGCTGCGATTCTGCTCTGCCTTTACCAATGAAATGCCCATTTGTTTAATTGGTTGCTGCTCAGCAGACAGGCCTGCCACATTGAGCACTGGTGTGTAGGCCGGAGAGGATGGATGTGGCTTGACATGACCTTATTAGCATGCACTTACTGCGCGAGAGTGCACTTACAGCGCTGTCTCCATGGTGATGAGAACAGGCGGATTAGCTCTGCCCAGACATGATCAATTTTCATTTTCTGACTCTCCAATTTAGCTGGAGAGCGCAACTCACCAGCTACGATTAGACTGCTCACCACTCTCTCAAAATTAGCCCAGTGACATTCTCACGATGAGGGTTTTTTGTGCATTCTTTTTTATTGTTCACCCCTTGTTGTTTTGCACCATCCAATTGCATTGTTTTTGCCTGATCAGCATATCATGTAATTTATTAGATAAAAACGTTCAATTGCTTGACAGTCTTTGTAAATTATACTGCTAAAAGCAATTATTGCTTTTTAATTTTCACAAAGAAACAATGTGATGTGCTGAGATGACTCTTACCACCAGCACACACACTGGAAGGTTCGGCTGCTAAAATCTCAATGCAGGATTTCTTGATGATCTACAAAAAAAAAAAAAAAAAAAAAGACAGCATGCAATACAGGACAGTGAAAATAATAACGACAGAGAGAGAAACAGAGACTTACTGAATCGATCATTCCTTCAAGTGCCTGGAATCCTCCGATCACAGGGAATACATGTTCCATGGTGTCCGCAATCGTGGCCAACTAAAGAAGCAACACAACAGTGTCAAAACAGTTTAACTGAGAGATTAAAACACCTCCAGTATTGAAATGTAATACACAAGTCACTCATTGTGAAGTGGGGCTCTGTTACCTGTGTCTGATTGAAGTCTTTCACACCCACACAGTATACAATGGCTCCCATAGATCGAGCTCTTTGTGCCTACACACAGATGGGCAACACACATTCAGTTGTGGTACGAAGCAAATGCCACTGTTGATTACAGCTCTCAGAAAACAGTCCACAATCATTGTGACATCACTGGCTTGTGTACTTGCCTCTTGCTGTGCTGTGACAAACTGATAGTCATTTAACTCCCCGTCCGTCAATGCAATGATAACACTGGCTGTCCCTGTGAAATAACACATTGGCTCATTTAGAGTGTGCATCTAGAATGCACATTCAAGTGTAAATGGACTGCATGGTAATCTGAAGTGACACTCACTCACCATAATTTCCATGATATATTTGCTCATTTGCCTGCAATTGGAAAGCAAGTATATAGATCAATCATGCAACGACTGCAAAAATAGTTTAAAAATGGGTCAGGATGTGATAGGGAGATAAACGGGGGGTGGGATCAGGAAATGGCCTGAGACAGATTTCAGGTGGGGTCGTCCTCCCTGGGACACATCACTGATATTATGTAGGAACTTGAAACAGAAAACTTTAAGTATGAAATGTATCATGATTACCAAAAAGCAATTAAAAATATATACCTTCGCCAGTCCAAGGTTCATAAATGTATCGCCTCCTGGTATTTCTCTCCTTAACATATTAAGGCCTTTGGTAATATCATCCCTTAATGACAGATAATGAAGGAAAATAACTATAATGCAAAGAAAGCGGCATATTTATTTGTAACACTGATGTTGTATGGACAAGTATAAGAGCCATGAAGGAAACTAATGTGTATGTGTGTTTTGCTGTACCTCTTCTCAGTGAGTCTCATAATTGTGGTTCCACGAGTAGAGAAGACAATGAAAGACATCCGTAACATTGGGCTATAAAAATAAATAATATCATATAGAAATAAAGCCTTTATCATGGAGTATGACACAAAATGATACAAAACATTATACAAATAAAGCACGGCTTTACCTTATAAATTTCTCTGCAAGATGCTCCACAAAGGAGTAAATTTCAGTCCAGTGGTGTTTAACACTTCCAGATCTACAATAACAAAAGCAACCTGTATTTTGGACACCCCTTGCTTCAGAAAAAACAAGAGGTTCAGTACATTTGTACATTTAAATGGCTACATTAACCACAGTTCCATATCAACTACAACTGTTCCCTTCTGTGACAGCAGAAAGTCCTTCACCATTCAATAAAATGTGCCCATGCTGCTAATAAATACAGACCTCAAAGTGCTCCCAACAAGAGTTAATTGCCTTTGGCCAGATGAATCTGCCCCCTGCTAGTAGACAGCAACACCCCTTCCTCTTAAAACCAGCCATTTAAATGGCAACAGATGGCAATGGGTGAGCGTAACAGGTTGGGATCCAAAACAGAGCTGACATCTACATCAGCATCCAACAAGGTTCACAGCCCCATTTATGACAAGGCCGAGGAAACAAAACTAGTGTGGACCACCTAAGACAATCAATGCTAATTTAATGACAGTGCTAACACACCTACCATATGTACACACAAATAAAACATGATTAGCATATTTTGGTTTACTATTTTTAATTGCCCCAAAAGCCATCTAAAAATGATGACAGTCATATAAATCAGCTGTCACCTGAGTTGACGATAAGAAGTGACTGTATTAACTATTATCACACAAATGTGTTATGCGCTGCGATCATTGAAACAAAAGCATTTAAAATCATGAAGGCCTGACCCCTCAGCTCACGTCTCGACTGGACATTGTGTCCATTGTAATAATTTCGGGTGTAAAGGGAATCGCCATCTTTGAAGCTGGACTGATTCCGAGCGGGATGTTTGCTATCTAGAAGGCACCGTAGGACGGGACGGTGCCCGAAGGGTCGTTTTAAACAAAAACGATTAAGTCTGTTTACATCCGGAACTTATAGCCGCTACCAGGAAGTAATTTAGCGCTTCATGATCACGTGACCCCGGTTGGCGCGTCTTTGCGATTGATTTTCCAAACTGATTTTCCAAAAAATTGGATCAGTTTGTAAAAGAAAAAAAGCATTATTTAACATTAGCCTACTTTTTGATAGATTTTTGTTTAAATGTAACGAAGTGGCGGTATAGAAACAACGGCTGTTGCAACAGTAATAAAGCATTAGCAAAATTAGCAGCGATGCGCGATTTGTTACTATGGTAATAATGGCTGATGAAATGCTGCGGGAGGATGTTAGCGTTCCCATTGAATATAAAGTGATGTACATACTCGCTTTATCAAGGCCACATTGTTGGGACTGAATGCCCTGCTCCCTTTGCTCACTTTAAAGTGACCTGCCCTTTTGAGTGAACAGGTCGTAGTGATGCTCCCGTGCAATCGTATTCGCTCGTCACTATGGTAACAGATGTTATATGTTTTGAGAATTACTTAACATCTGATAAATATGCTTAAATATGCTTGTCAGTCACCAAACATAAACGTATATATATATATATATATATATATATATATATATATATATATATATATATATATAGTATATATAGTAGTATATATACTACTATATATATAGTATAAGTATATATATATATAATTGAAGGCTGGAAACTGAAATCATAGTTCTGAGAAAGGATTAAACATCTTTTGTTTGCAAATAGTGGTTAGTTTCCAATCGAAAGCAATGCCATTCATAATTTCATGAGCGTGGTTTAATTGTCCAAATGATTCTGGTAAACTGTAGAAATAAGTAATTAAATTACAGAATAATAACAATCACATTGTCATGAATACACATGCTGCACCAGCATGTGTGATGTGATCTCAAAACACAGAGGTGGAATGCAGCGGTCTGGAACAACAAGACACACACAACACACAGCAGACTGGGTGCTAGTTTTCTTTGATGCCATTTGATCCTGTCTGTATTTATATTCCTTTGAACTAAGGTCAGTCCTCAGCATTGCAAATACTGTTGGCCAGAATATATACTATTTAGAAACATCAGTGCAAGCAGCCCTGTATAATGACACGTTAACTCTTGTAGATATATATATATTTTTTTTTTTTCTGCAAAACCCACCAGTGGATTTCTATACACAAACTCTCAGAACCGATGGCATGATATTTAAAATTAGTGCAGGGTCACTGAGTGGCATTTAAGGCCTCCACAATTCAGCCAAAACGATTCAGCTGATTAGACGTGTAGACGTGTGGCAAAAGCGCGAGCAATCCCTCAGGTCTCTAAAGGCATTCAGAAAACTTTACAAACAGAATAGAAAACTGTGAAGTGTAACTCATAGATCTTTACACTCAAACTACACGGCAACAAAGATAAACATTCATTTATGGGCAAAATTATTTAATAAAATGAATGTGGTCTTCAGCCTGTAATTCATATTGACCTCAATCTGACTGCCGAAAAACTATTCAGTTCATTTCTGTTCTCCAGCATGCTTCAACTTGTTTGAATACATTTAACTCCAGGTGCTGAGGAACTATGCAAACACACCACTTACTGTATTTCTCACTTAGACTTACTAAGACTTCATTACACACTTAAAAGCTTACTTCTGTCTAGAATCAATTCTTAATCTAGGTCCAACCCAACTAACAATTTTTAGGTTGTTAAAACGTTTCTGTAATGTTTATATTAGTAAGGAAGTTTTTATAGACTTATAGCCCATAAGAACTTACAGAACGTTCTTATGATATTCTGTAGGAACTAGGTGAACAGAATAAGGAAAGCTAGTTAGATGAGGTCTTCCTTTGCCTTTTCATTGAGATGCCTCTTTGATTATGCATAAATGCACATGTGAACTGTACCAGGTGAGAGAAAATCATGCTTGTTAAAGCATGACCGAGGTTAGTGAGTCCTGTCCTCATATCAGCTGCAACTAAAACCTTTTGACAATATAAAGAAATTGGGAAAACTGTAAAGAATTTGCATTCAGGCATCGTACAGGCACTCACGTTCATTTTGTTAAGGTCTTGATTTTTGTAAAGTTTCTATGCATCCTGTCAGGTCTTTGGGACAGGATGCTCCCCAAACATTTAGCAATCCATACTTCTGTTAAAATATCTCGAAATAACAAGAAATGCATTGCAATGTGTGCCGTGTGATAATAATGCTTTGAGGTTTTATTAAATCATAATATTCTGCTGTATATTACTTAATGTTTGGTATTATAGCTAGTTGTAGCGGCTTCTGCGCGTCTGAAGGCAGCAAAGGGGTCGCCGTGAATAAAATGTCATAAATATGAAGAGTACTTACTTGTCGAGGACAAAATACAAATCGAAAACACCTTGACAGGAGCTCTTCTCTTCTTCAACAGGCTCAGCTTTTCCAGTATAAAGACCGGGACTCATTCCTAACATACCCACAGCAAGACCCATGCAAATCAGTAAACGTGCCATTTCATCAGTTTTTGCTCTCCAAAACCACTAGGACAAAACCGCATTTCATATCATTTCTGCAGCAAACGAAAAAAAAACCCTTTCCAGGAAATGTATTCGTCAAGCAATATATTTAAACGTAATATCACAGCGTTATATTCCGCGGTAATCGGTGCCCGCTTCCAGAACACCGAGAGCCCCTCCTCAGGGAGAAATGCTTGGAGGAGCGGCCACGGACCGGACGACGAGCGGGCAGGCAACAGTTCCCTGAACCCTTCTTTTTCCGGATGGAAATGACTAATATAGACTGTAAACTACAATATTAATATACACTACTGTGTTTAGAAAACCATTTACAGTGTAGTTAGACCTTTTGGTTCAGGTATTAATATTGCAATTTAAGGGAAATCGACCGCATTGTAAATGGAAACCACAAGACACCAGTCCAGTGATTAAACTGGGCATCCAGACTCAACTCAATTGTATTCTTAACAAATCATGCCGAAACGAATGAAACTGGACAATGGACAGCCTCACCACCAACAATAAAACCTTCTAGACGATGACATGTTTAGGAAAGATTTAGTTGAATAGGTCTCTGTTTATGATGGGGTGCTTTGAGACATTATTGGACCCACGTTTATTTCATGAAATATGAACAAAATAGTTTTGCTCTTTGTGGTAATTCCATTATTAGGATATTACTGGGGAATATTATAATATTGCATATTACTATTTTAGGACGTTTAGTCCTTCGTCTTTATCATTATCATCATCATCACTGTTAATTTCGCTATTTCGTCCACTGATTGTTACAATATCTAACCGTGCGTACGTTTACTACATGCACGATTTTGGTGTTCATAAGTCTTGTGTGGTACTGCTTAAAATCAAACAGTGTCAGAGTTTTGTCATCGATTACATTTGCTGCTTATAAGCAAGCCTGAAAAGACTGGTGAAACACCAATCAAATTGCCACCTGGGGGGGTTTGGGGAGAAATGAGGCGCTTCGGCGCTCCCGGTCCTAAGCGCCGATAAGAGCGTCTCTCTTCTGCGAGAAAGACAGTCAAGAGACTGCGAGGATCAAGCGACAGTCGTGATCCCAAGCTCTCTGTCTGGACTCTTAAATATCCTCAACAATACTGCAGGTGAGTTAAAACTTTAATTGCATGCTAGATGTTATTGTTGGTGCATTTTTTTATTTTCTTTAAAGACGATTGATTATACAGATTTGATGGCAAGACTGAATTAAAAACGCTATTTACATTTATTTGCAAAGCATTGCATCAGAAATGATCTGAAACTCACATTTTTCAAATGATTGATACCGTATATGCATATATTTTATAAAAGGTTTCCAATCAAAGTCATTTAGTCGTTCAGTCTTTAGGAAATAGTTTGTTTTATTAATCCAATTCAATAACGTTTGTCCTCATTCGCTTGCCCTGCTCTTACTTTACTGAATTTGTGTTTCAGCTTTTCAGAAATAAAACATGGAGCACAATTTTATACCCCGCTCCTTGTGGACTAATGACAGCAAGTTTCTCCATCACCACGTCGCGGATTTTTTCACCACTGTACAAGTTACGCAGGATGTACCAGCTGGAACAACTTTCGGCCCTTGTGTTCTTCATAACACCTTTTATGACACCATAGCCTTCATTGCACTGAAATCATTTGACAAAAGGACTAAATCTTATGCATTTAGGGTGAGTAATGAGCATGTAGTTCAAACAGGAGTAGTACAAATAGCTATACAAGTATAGGCTACATAACGCATGCACCAACACTGTATTCTCCAGTCTTTTAAAGGGTGAAGTTATTTGATTGCAAAAATGCCTTCATTTCCTCCATGGTAAATACATCCTCTCCATCAACAGGTGGATCCCGAGGCGATGAAAGGTTCGCCATTAGTAGTTCCTTGGCTACGGTTGGTGCAGGCTGCAATGGGCTCAGAGGACCAGAATACGGAGGCCTACCTGAAAGCTGGACAGCTGCATTTTCGGACTATTCGAGATGTGCAACAAGGAGAGGAACTGCTTGTTTGGTACGACGAGGAGTTGTCTCACCTTTTGGGATTCGGGGAAATAAAGTCAAAGGCATTGACAGATGGTTAGTATAGCTTCGAGATCTTCACTTTTTTTATTACTTAACACTATACAAATAACTTCATGGCATAATTGTTATAGCATTGTTCCAAAATGCATGTTTGTATCTGAAATTGCCTGACAGCGTTTGTATATTAATACGCAGGCTTCATATGCACAAGATGCGGACAGGCCTTCCAGAACCAAAACCCATTCCTTGCCCACTGTCGTTTTTTATGTGCGGTGGAAAATGTCGATATAATCAGGCCCGACAACGAACAGAAACAAGCCGAAGTCAAGCGACAGCGCAAAGTCACAGATTTTCACAACCTTGCAAGAGATCTTGAGGACAAAACAAACGGATCTTCGGAAGACATGACCATGCGTCGAAAAAGAAAACACGACGCGTCTTTAAGTCCCCAAAGCGTAACAGCTGTTTTATTGGGAAAAAACAACGTCAGAAATCACAATAACGCCAACAAAGAATGTCCACTTTTCCGGGATTTGTCCGAATCCGCCATTAAACTCACTGCAGACAATTTATCGACAAACGATTCAATGATCATCAATAAAAACAGCGCATTTACCGAGGTTAAAAGACCACCAAAACTGTCCAACCCAGAAACGTCATCGCGGGATATAATGGCACAACATCTAACAGACCCTGAATCTGATGCAGGTCAGACTCCTGCATCAGCTCAGCAGTCCGACTGCAGCGCGTTTTCGTTGGTGTTACCCAAGAGCGCGCACTCGGAACAGAAAAGCGCATTTTGTGAACCCAGCAAACGCACCGTGGCCGAAGTTCAAAGTCGTTCGGGTGTTGAATTCTGCGCCCCATCGGACACGGATAACACCCTGGACACTTTCAAGTCAAAGCCTGCCCTAGGATACAGAAATGTGCTGGCCTCGCACCTGTTTCACGATGACTTGCCAGGTACCCATGCGGGCGCGGTGATGTCCGCTCCTCTGGCTGCCGGAGGTTCGTTCTATTACGCGCCTGAGCACTGGACTAGAGCTATAGGTGGCCAGCTCCAGTCTACCACTTCTCTGACACTTCTCCCCCCTACATTCACTCCATTAGGGGTTTCAGTCCAGAATTGGTGTGCCAAATGTAACCTTTCGTTTCGGATGACCTCCGATTTGGTGTTTCATATGCGGTCGCATCATAAGAAAGAGTTCGCTGCGGAGGCCCAGGTAAGGAGGAGGAGGGAGGAGAAGCTCACCTGCCACATCTGCCACGAATACTTTCGAGAGCGCCACCATCTCTCACGTCACATGACTTCTCACAACTAAGCAAACTTTTGCACTTTACTTGAGACACCTGTTCACGAGATGCCATTTAATTTTAACAGGTAAACTCATTTAATAACAGCTCACATGGGAGTTTTGGTTAACCAGGTGCATGAGAAGGATTAGGTAAAAACAATTGCATCTGTCCTGTATTTTTAAAAGAAAAATATCCACCGTGATTTGGTTATCAATTTTAAGATTTACATTTACAATGATGGTTGATGAAAATGGTTGAACAAAGGTTTTTAGCTTTGAGAAAGAGTTATTGCCCAGATACGTTCTCAGAACGTTGCCTAACATTCTGTAAAGGTTTTCTCAAAGTTATGAAAACGTTACGTTAGTAGAACGATGTTTTTATGGGTAAATATTGTATGTAAACGACGTTTTTTTTAGGTTGTTAGTGGAACGTTTGATAAACGTTCTAGAAAGAACAAAATGTTTTAATAAAGTTCTTGTATCCAAGCAATAGAGTTAATACGACGTCTGGAACGTTCTTACAACCTTCAGAAAACGTTAAGTTAACGTTTCTTAAACGTTCTTACAACCCACAATTGTTAGCTGGATGTCTTTCCCCAATCATTCATTTTGATCTATGTAGTCTAGGGCAAATGTGTGTACAACTACATCGCCACTAGGTGGCTATAGAGATTCATCATTTCTTAGACATAGTTGTGACTAATAATATTGTCCCATTGCCTGGTCGTTTTCACCCTAACAGTGCCTTACAAATGTCAAATGATGAGTAGATGTAAATGCTATTAAAAATGGATACTATTATAAAAACAGGCATTAGGCTTTTTAGGTTTGCTAACAGCTTATAACATTGCTTTGTACAGAGATTTTATATTTGAAATATCAGACCTTTCTGTTCACAATGCCAAATCTTTGTTTTACAACGCCACAATGTTTTTTTTTCAGGTTCTTCAATTTTGTTTTGTTGTTGTTTTTGTCTACTTAACATTTTTATCAGCACAACGACATGGAGGATGTATTTATTAAAATATTGGACAAATGACAAACGGTCATTGTATTTCATTAAAGATTTTGAACCTACTTCCTAAGATATTTGCCTCTGATTTTAGACATCAACGTGTGCTTAATTCATTGTTTTAATGAAAACATTTTCAATAGGAAATGATCAGATAAAAATAAACTTTAAACAACCTAGTTCATGCTTTATGCTTCAGAATGTAAAGATTAGTATGGTGATCAACAAAAAATATTTTGATGATTGTATTTTTGGTTATTTGAAACAGAATGCTCACACATATGCACACACACTCACAGTCCAGTAGAGAGCAGTCTAACAATTCTTAAGTCTTTGAATGCTAAAAGTAGCTGTTAATGAGCTAGATATGATGAAAGCAGTTTTTGTTGCTTTCATCATTTTTGTCAGTTTTTAAGTTTGTTTCATTTCATATAAAAACACCCAGAATTCTCTCTTTAATTATAAACAAAGTCATAGGTAATTAAGTCAACACTCTGAGAAAGTTCACAGGAAAGTCAAAGATTTGATCTTGATGTCGGCATTTAGCTAGAAAATCAAACATTCTGCAAAAATAAGAGTGTAAACACTGAACGTCTGAAAACATTAGACTGAATGAAAAGATGTGTATACACTGGCATAACATTGGTACATTTAGAAGCCTGGCAGCTCTTAATGGCAATCGCTTTCGCGGAGAGGGTCATTTCATACACACAGAAAATCCTCTGTTCATTTTCAAGAGCATCTTTCATCACCACCATTAATTGATCGACCTCATTTGGAAAACCAAATATTGACTTTGGTTTTCAGTAACTGTCAAGTGTTTACATTTTGGTGAGACCTCTGGTGTCCTTCACAACTGATTTAAATATTAAAGTATTCCTCAGTAGATCTAAACATTTCCTGAAGGGGATTCAACTGATATCTACCCTCAGTGTTTCTGGGCAGCTTTAGTGGATGTTGGCATTAACGCTAGACTCTGGAACTCTGTTCTTCTGTTATTTTATAGTCTCTGTGTGAGACTAAATGATCTCCATTGCAACAACCCTCATCCATGCTGACACTGTCAAAACTGGGCACTTGGTACTGGAGAGGAGATAAAAACGGCTTTTGATTACATTGGAAACCATATTTATCATCATCATATTTATCATCAGTTGGTTTCTGAACTTTTATGCTAATAAATTAGACAAAAGCAAACGATTTTACTATTTTACACCAAATCTGTGAGTTCTAGTAACACAAAATAATAACGTTTGGTGAGATTAGATATTTCCATGGTCCACAGGTAACTTGCTTATTTTTATATGCATATACAGTCTAAGCTTTGTGCTTGCCATGAACATGCTGATATCCTCAAGTGTCATTCCTGTTCACACACTGCACAGAGAACCCATTCAGCACACATCATTATGCAAAAGAAAGACATAGCGGATGCTAATTGAGTTCTCGTTTTTATTCATGGACTGGTGGGATTAAAAGGGCTTAAGTCAAATAAAGTTTGAGCTGGGTGACATCAACTGTTGAGATAAGAGGTGAACTTCCTGCACTTTGAGACCTGATGCTCTTCAAGTAGGGTAAAGGTGGGAACTGAGTGTTGGAGATGACTGATGTCTGGGTAGAAAAATAATAGACTAGGCTAGATTCTGATGTCTGATTCTATTAAAATAGAAACACTTGCAATGTAAACACACGCAATGCTTGTCATATATTTACGTTGCAGAAAACACACACACCGGTGGCTTATTGTATATTTTATTCTACTTATAAGACAAGTTTTCATAATTTAAAACACACATTTACAAAAATACAATCTCTAAAATATAATATTTTGAATCCAAGTCAACAATTGTTTATCCTTACACATTAACACTCTGCCAAGATACTTCTCACATATGGCACCAATCCAAATACTATAATGTAGAAAATGTGTCAGAATACAAGATAGTCTATTCACTGTTACTCACTGAGAGATCAAGGAAATATCGTGTAACATCTTTCAAGATAAAACAAACACACAGGAAGAACTAGCCAGCACTAGTCACCAGCCAACGGTGACCTCAGTGATTATCTGCAAGATCTTCACTGCTACATTTAACTTTTGGGAATTTTCATAATTGAAATTGTTTTGAATAATTGAAAAAGTTTTGCTTCTTTTTTCAAAGTTAGTTTAGTTTCAAAACTAAGCTCAGATTAGTTTTTTAGCTAAACTACCAAACTGCTTTGCAGTCATTCTAATAGTTTTTGTAAATGCTACATGAAGAATATTAAAGAGTTTTCATATAGCCTGTATTTTTTGCTTTTGAATAATCAAAATATTAAATGACTTTGTAGGGTCACATTGTAACTGTCACTTCACCCAGCATTCGTCAGAATAGAATAGTTGAATTTTAATACATTTCAATGTAATTCAATAGTTCTGGAAAAATTAAACTGTTATATTTAATATGTTATAAAACCTTGATACACATCCAGTATCTACAAGCGTAAGTACGAGTACATCAGCCACATATGTCACGGTGATGACAACAAAGTGTAAGTGCTCATGTTACTCATGTAGTACAATGAAAAGTTTACAACAAATCTCTCATGGACAAACAGAGGACATTAAAATATCACAGAAAACAGAAGGTTGAAATAAACAGTTTCAAAAGGATGAGATGCAGTCCTTAAATATAAGCTCACTGTGTTCACTTTCTAACAAGTGCGTATCACAGGCAATATGCCTCAATTCTGATGTCAAAACCATAACAATGCCCATTTGTCTCTTTTTCCCTGTTATCATTCCTCTGATCAGCCAGTCTATCTACAAGCACATGTCTCCACAGACATGTTGGGGTAGATCTTCAACACAATGTTTTTGCTCTCATCCAGAAATAGCACAGCCAGAGATTTCATCTTCTCCGGGACACAGCAGGGTTCTGGGATCCCTGAAATGATACCAACTGCCTTGACTATGCTCTGGATGGTGGCATGATTGGACGGTCGGACCACCTGAAATGGGCAGAAAATAAAATGAGGTATGGTAGTGCAACTCTTTGTTTCTTTAATGGAGCAGAGAAAATTATGTCCTACAACACCCTTCTATTATTTCGAATGGAGGAACTTTAAAACTGGCTCATTTCAAACTGAGAAAATAAAGAAAATGTGTCCAAAATGTGCTTAAAACCCCCATTAACCACACAATTACTTTACCGTAATTACACACAAAGTTGGTGTGCTTGAGTTGTGCTGGAACTGAAAGATTTTCTAAAGGGCTTCTTTGTTTAAAATATCTGGCAACAGAAGCTGTTTTAACCATAGTCATTTTTAAATATTTCAACATGTCTAAACTATTCACATTCACTGACCCACTGTGGGGTTCTCTCACCTTTGGTATGGGGAACTCACACGTTCCTGCACAGTAGAAGGCATCGAAAGACTTAGGGGACAAGATCCATTCGTTCCACCCAATATCTGCGAAGTCCACCTTCAGGTACCTCTTGGAACAGCTGCGAGGTTCTTTCCACAGCCTCCTCCGAGCCTTCTTCATGGTTTTCTCATCAAACCTGAGAACCTGAGACTTGCTGAATCCATCAGTGAGATCCTGGCCTTTTCTCCGACGCTCTTTTTTGAAGGGCTTTGGCTTGAGGGCAAAGTAAGCGCTTTCCCACATATCATGCTGTTTAAAGCTGTTGTACTCCACCTCCGGGAGCTCATTGTTCTCAATTGGATCAGAAAAATCTAAGTCCAGTTCACGCTTCACACGTATGTCAGGTGAAGGATCTGGAGATGGAGTCGGCTGATGGTCTCCAAGCAAGGGGTCGTATCTTTGTAAACTCAGGGCCACGCTGTTTGGCTCCGATATGGCCAGGTCATTAGCATATACCAGCAAGTATGGAAGGCTGGAGGGCGAGAGCTGGTCCTGGTATCTTTGATACTTCTCTCCATAGTCCAGCTCCACCGTGATCAAAAGGTGATTCTTATCTCGGGCCTCTTTTATAATGACAGACACATCCTTGGTCAGCCAGGTCCCACGTCTGTGAGGAACTACAGTGATGTTTCCGAGCAGAGATCCTGCAGCAGATCCAGAGGGGGGAGACCGAAAAAGAAGACCAAAAGAAGGTAGATGGTTGTAGTTGTGGATGTGACATGTTGGGTTCTTGAAGCGCTTGCAAAACCAGGACCTCTGTCGTGGCCGTTTGTCAAACAAGAAGTGAAATGTTGACATGAGAATTACCTCAGACCCCTGAAGGGAAGTAAGATTCAACCAGTACACGACCCTCTGCTCCACATTCTCTGCAGAGATATGAGAGAAACTGCTGAGTTACATATTAATTATGAAAATGGGCTTAAACAACAGGCTTTTTGTTCCGTGTCTATGGGTTTGGAGACAGCACAAGGAAGTGAGGAGACATGGAACTTCTAGACCAGACATATGGAAATGTTTATTTAGGTTCTCCCAAGAGTTTGAACCTTTAACAATGCAAGTCTTTTAATCGGTACTGAATAAATGCTTTAACAGGCTGCAGGAACACTTAAGACAGCATTATTTCATGAGATTAACAACATTCTGTGATTTCCATGCGCAAACATCACTACAACTGACAACATACAAAACACTTAAAGTGTCAAAAGAATTATAAACATGCTCCTTTAAATGCACAATTAATAACTAATTAACCTCAACGTTTTGACCCCTTTGTTATTTAGTGTCTCTATTTATACTTTGTATATAAAATGAATAGTTTTCTTTACTCTGGTTTCTGCATAGAGATTAAACACAGCTAGTCTTATTCAGACAATATATGTATGCTTCCAGTTTCGTTCACACCAAAGTAATGTCAACTTTCATGCCAAGATTTTGAAAAATAAAGTAGCTTTTATTTTAACCTAATCGTACCCTAAACTATGCTCCTCCTTGTGCATTATGGTGCAGTGAATTTGTGTCATTTAAACATAGTTTTAACGAGCCATCATTTATTACTGAACACTTACCAGGTTTTGCTTTAAAACTTCTCACAGTATTTCCGTCTTTAGGTCGGTAAAGATCAACGTTGTACTTCTCGTACAGTTTAAGCATTTGCTGCGAGAGCGCGTCTGGTCTGTCGGGATGCCCGGCGCACTTTCTCCTGCAGCATCAGACGCGCCAGTTTCGGACCCAACCCAAAGCAGTAACAGGTGCATGAGAAAGGTCGATGTAAATGTCATGTTGGAAAGAAAGAGAAAACGAGCTTAGCTTATAGTAGATGTTAAAAACGTTGGCAGGAATTATGATCAAGTAATCCTTGGAATGGAGCGCTTTCCAGTGTTTAGCGCGTCTTTTTAACGCTGCGTAAAAAGGAAATGGATACGATCTCAGCCCGTCTAGTGTATAACCTGTAATACATGACTTATTTCTTCTGACCGCCACAATCCACGGGAACAGACATAAGCTGAGTGAGGTGCTGACGTATCCGCCCATCAGCCAACGGGAGCTGCTGCTACATTACACCCGATTCAGCAGGAGGCCAAGAGGAGGACAAACCAACCAGCATGCACATTGAAATCTTAGGAAATGCATTGGAATTGAACGATGCGAAGGTATTCTTGTGCTTTTTTCTTTTCACAAACATGCCCTCTGGCATGCTTTCTGACCTTATGCTCATTGATTCTCTCTCTCTCTCCCTGTCTCTCTTTCTTTTTTCTTTACTTAGCAATTTCCTACTACAGAATTTAATTTTATAGTGCAAATAACGCTTTTAGGAATGTATAATTCGGAAAGGCGACTTCGGAAGAGTTTTTAATATTCCTGAGTGCCTTTACTTAATTTCATTATTGTGATTTTGTTCAATACATGCAGCACACTGGGGGAACGGCCCTGTCAGCTCCGTTATTTTTGTGTGTGTGAAGTGTCTGCAGTGCCATGCCAACAATGCCGGTTCTGTGAAAGCCCAGGGCTCCAGCGGAGAGACCATAACAAGCTCGGCTGTTTGGGTCACTGCGTGCCATTAAACACCTCCTGTGGCCCCTGGGGACCCTACAGGAGACCCCTTTTTACTTCACACTTGAATGTGTCTTAAATCTGCATTAAAAATCTGACGTTCCTGCCCACTAGGACACTGTTACCGAGTGAATCACGGAATAAATAGGGAAGGAGGGGAGATACCTCTGCTCTGCTTTGTTTCCAACCCTCTTTTTATTGCTAGACTGTGGGAAGGTGAAGCCTTTAAGCTTCAGAATCCTACACCGCTTTTAAAAATGAAGAAAAAGCAGAACAAGGGCGAAAGAATTCAAATTAACTCTGGTTCACAGAGGACCTTTGATTCTTGAATATGGCTGACCAGTTGGACTGCTAAGTTGGACCTGGGAGAAGCTATTCTATCTTGGATCCTGCTGGTCCTGAATAATGAGAATTATTCTTTAATTAACAAGCTAACTAAGAATTGAGGCTAATAAGCATGATGTTTTGTTTAGAGGGTTGCCTCTGTGGAACAAATTCTCTTAATATGTTTGTCCCTTCTTATAAAACAGCTAGTAGTCCTGTGGTCTTGTAAAGCACACTATGCTTTTTACTTGCCTCCCCCTTCCCTGCCATTCATGAGCTTTATATGAGGCTTGCTCTGAAAGAAATTAATCTTTTATTGGTTGGAATGGGGTAAAGTGAAGGAATACGAGAAATGCTGAAGTGTGAGGACAAACTAAATATACAGCAAAATCTCACTATTTTAATTTAAAGTCAATTAGTTATCTTTTAAAAAAAATTACATTAATGAGCATATAAGCAGTTTTTTCTATAAGTTAGTGTGCCCACAGACAGCACTTTAAAACATTCAACCACATTATTTAGTAACTCATATTAAAACAATGAGTTTCAATAGATCACAAGCAATTTAATTGCCGTTCCCTTCTTCAGAATATCCTCATGCTTGCAGTTATTTTCTCTCCTCTGTGTTCACCTCATTTAAGTTCATTTTGTTTTTGATTGCTCTCATACCATGAATAACCATGATATATAATATTTTTAATGGGTTGTCATCAACTGTGGAGAACCACTCATAACACAATGGATTTGTTATTTGATATGGGTGGCGAAAACAAATAGTGTTGCTAAACTCAATTGCTAATTCTTAAACAGTTTATGTGGTTTGCTTCATAAATGGCAGATGGGTCTTTGATTTCCTGAGGCTGTTTTTTCTGTAAGTTAAAATGAGGGAAGAATACATTTTGTTATATGTGGTCAAATCAGAAATCACATTACAGTATTCTAGTGAAAAATACTAGACTGTAATAGGCTTATCATGACATTAGCATGTTTGATTTGCATGGAAATGTCTTTAAGTACATAATCAGATTCATGTGGCTGAATCCTGAGCCCCTGAGGGACAAACACAAAGTCTTATTTGTCCAAAACGATGCAAGAGAAACATTTAAATGTAAAAAAAATGCACTATATAAAAACAGTAGCACAGTAGGTCACGACTATTTTATTGTCAAATTATTTTTAGCTCATTGATTATAAAGATGTGGTCATTGATATTAGAATTTAGAGGCGTTTCAGGATATTCTTTGACATTTGCATAGGCCATTTTATTTGTTTTTCTTTTAAAAAAACACTCCCTTTGGCATCAGGACAGATCTTAAGAAACCTCCTATAACTGTCAGCATCTGTAAATTTCTGGAAGGAAAGTACAGTACAGTAAGTCACTGGCTGCTCGTTTTTTTCTTCACTTCCGTTTGTGTTGGCTATATGGCAGCTCAAGTGAAACACAATTATCCCTGCAGTGCCCCGAGTGATCAATCACTTCTGGAGTTTTTTAAAATTCTGATGCTCTTGGATCAGCGGAATATCAACGTGCCATCTTGCCAAATTGAACTGATGGCAGTGACTTCAGTCACTTCCAGCATACCTGCAGAACCGAGTTAAAATGTTTGAAAGTGCTGTTTGTCAGACTAAAAAAAAATCCCTCCTGAAGGGGCAAAGCTCTAGCAAAAACACAATATTAAACAAAATCTTAAAAATTATTTTTGACAAAGATAATCTCAGAAATTATGCTATGAAATTACTTTTAAAAGTTAATCTTGACAAAGGTGGAACACTCAAAATTCTCTGATACAAAAATAATATAAGATTGTTTTGCAAATGTACACTGTAAATAAACTTTGCTGTCTTAAATTTTTAAGTTTAATCAATTTGATTGCTCGAGTCATTTTAACTTACTCTTTGTGATCTTGACTGGTGTTGAGTTGAGGTGACATAAGAAATAGTTGGAAAAATTGCTTAACCTATTTTTTTTAAGTTATACCAGTCATGATTTAAAATATTAAGTTGAAATTTCTTGAGTTGATTAAACTTTTTAATTTAAGGCAGCAAAGTTCTTTACAGTGAATTTATGAAATGTACGCGTTATACAATATTCATACCCATTTCCCTCTTTTTTCTCCATATTGCCATTGAAAATCTAGCAGCATGAAATGTCATTTCAGGCCAACCAAACCATTTTGCTTGGCTTCACTGAGCTAAGTCTGTCTAGCTGTGACTGCATAAGAACTTGCATAATATGACATGCAATATGTAACTTTTGCCATGTAAACATTCCCTCATCCCTTGTCTCTCCAACGATTGTTGGAACTTGTATGTATGTAACTATTGTATGTAACTTAGTAACTTTTTGTACAGCACTTCTCGTGTTATTGCCTCCCTATGATGAATTGCTTCATTGTTTTCCTCACCTTGTATGTCACTTTGAATAAAACTGTCTGCTTAATAAGTAAATGTAAATGTTTTAACGTTTCAGTTTGTATTCCGCATACATCAGTCATTTGTCCATTTATCTGTCTCTGTTTTGCTATTTTGAGCTATACAGAGCATCTTTGTGCGTCCCGGGAGGTATTAGACAAACTGGAACCAGTAAAACAATGTGATGAATAGAACAGAATGAACTGATCTGAATCAGTCCATGTCCATGATTCTGGTATGAATCCCAGAAACATGGCAGATTCCCTCATGTCTGTCCAGTTCTGGATGGTGTCTCTGCTCTAAACCATGAGATCACTTGGCTTTAGGGAGAGATGCAGCGCATCCATTGTTCTGATCCAGAAGTAATAAAACTCTCTCATGCTGTCGCGTTTGCTATAGTTCACTGCTGTGGCTTTAAGGCTAACATGATTTCACCCCTGACTACTGTGATCAGAAGGTCTCATGGACCAGACTGGCTTTGATCTTTAACTCTCTGTCAATCACAATTAGTTATCCTTCAATACCGATCGCTCTTCTCTCCCCACAGAGGCCTGTCTAAGAACAAGCCCGGCTTTGTCTGTGTTGAATGTCTTTATGAAAACAGTCACATGCTGAGGATGAGCAGCTTCACACGAGTGCCACATGTCACCTTTGAGCTGAGGGTCCTCTCTCTGCTGTGATGAGCAGTGTTTCTATCCAATAATTAAGCTGTAAGTAAAGAAGGTGAAGCTGAGATTGAGATTCTACTGAGATTTAAACTCAAACATGTCATACCACAATTATATAAGCAAGTATTTTCTGCCACAGTCTTAAATGTACATCAGCGTACCATTAACGAAATAATAAAATAAATAATGTTCCCTAATGTTCCAATGTTTAACCTTGTTTAACGCTGACAAAAAAGTTACTTTTCTGCTGTTCATCCTAGCCTATTCCTACTATTCTTGCCTGTGAAAATAGCTTTGTAGACTAGGCTTGTTGGCTCATATGGTAAAATGTTAAATGCTCTCTCTCTCTGAAAATTGCTTTGGATAAATACAATAACTGGAAAAATTGTTCTTTCATTTGGATAAATGATAACAAATGTAATAGCATAAAAAACTGTCCTTGGTATTTTTTTTCAGTGGCTTTTTAGCTGTATTGGTGCATTAACAGTGTTTCATCCATGTACTTCAATTTTATCCTTTATATAAAATAAATTCTCTTATATGTTATCTAAACAACTATGTCTGTAACCTAAAAAACACATAACCATCGTAAACAAAAGTTTTCTGTCACTTTCGTACCATTTTCCCCTAAGCCCTGGTCTATTTCTGACCCAGATCATGTAGGCTACACATACATAAACTTTTTTATTAGAGGTCTGTTCTCTGAATCATTAAAATGCTTGAAAATGTAGACATTTAACTTCCCCTGCGGTCTCTGTGCACTAAGGATATTACTTAAACAGTTTCTTTGCTTACCTTTCCCTGCATTCCAACAGAAAGGTGAACTGGATGTTCTGGAATGACTGACTTGATGATTTCCTCAGGAGTGACGGCTTCCAATAGTTCTCTGCTAACTGCCAAACACTACGTCACCATTCTGCTATTCTGCCCACCTATTCATCTTTCTGTCCACATCAAGTTTTTTGACCCTTTCATCATTTGTCTGTAATGGGGAGTGTATAGAGTTTGAGCAATCTGTCTCGGTAAAGACCTAGACTTCTGACTTTATCAGAGAGTCACTCACAACCACATCTCTGAGCAGCATTCAGTCATAGAGATACTTGATACTGCCTTTAAAAGGCAGTCCATCTGTCCATTTCAGAGCTTTTCTTGCGAATGAAATTGAGAGAACTAAGTGCAACTAGAGGCTTATTTTACAAGCCAATCAGAGCATAAAAAATATAGCATAAATCATCGCTGACACATATACACCTTTTAAAAGCTCAGAAAAGGCAAAATTCTAAGTTGACCTAAAGCCTCCAGGTATTTCAATGACATTTTAAACTTCACTGGGCCTGTCTTAATAGTTAGTCTTAAAAATGTAATACACTGGATGTGTATTTTATATATTTATATACATGTATTCCTTATTTTTTATTTAACATAATGAAAAAGCTCCAAAGCACCCGCAGGGCTCACAATGATGTAACAGCCACAGGAAAAATGAAACCACCTTCCAAACTAACAATTTTGGGATTTAGGAACATTTCCCTAACATTTTCATTCACTCACAATAACATTAAAAATGTTATTTTGAAAGTTCAAGGAACATTTAAAATTTTTAGAATTTTAGATGTTGTATTAGCGTTATTGCTTGGTTATAAGAATATTTTTAAAACATTCCACTAACAACTTAAAAATAACATTTCAGATATATATACAATATATAACATTTAAGAAATGTTCTACTAACATTACTCCAAGAATGTTTTTGATAACTTTGAGAGAACTTCCAGAGAATGTTAGCCAATGTTCTAAGAACGTTCCCTGTTATGTGGGTTGCCATTTTCTCCACAGATGCAAGTCATGTTCAGAAATCCCACAGCAGGCCCTCTTCTAGAGCACTTCACCACTCCTTAGATGCCAACAAACTGAATTCCTACCTAAATCCTCTGGCCCACATTTCTCTTTGAAGATCATGAAAGCTTTAAATCAGTGTGTTTTCAATAAACAGACACAATGGATCAAACAAAGCACACTTCGCAATACTCAATTTCAAAACCATCCCAAACATTCAGACACGATATACCAAAGACATCTGATCGTATTCTGAACATGGAGCATCCAAACCTACATAGCAGCCTGACCTCAATTGTCTAAACGCATGTAGTGCGTTTCTTTACCTGCAGATATTTCTGTGGGGCCTTTTAAAACACTTGCCAATACAAATATATAGACCAGCAGGATTACAGAACCTGGGGAGGAAGGTAATGCTAGCTTGGGGTATTCAGATTCATTGAGTTTGTAAAATATAGACTGGAGCAGAGTGAGCCAGAGCAGCAGATAAATCTAATTAATATAATGTTGGGGATAAAGGCAAGACTGCAGATCATTTTACCAGCCCTGCTGTTTATTATTTATGTCTGTGTTAAACCGATGCCAGATCATTTCTATTTTTATTGTATAAATACAGTATGACTCTAAATCCCAGGATCGGAATTGAAAGGGAAACCACATTTAATGCTTTAAACACTATATACAAAGAACAAAACACTATAACAGAGAACAAAGATGATGTGGCTGTTAAAAGCTTTCTTGTATGTAGGCCTCTTTATGTTACATGAATGATATCATTCGGACCCTTGCACTCTCTTTTCTAAGCATTGTTATGATAAATTCTCTCTACACTAGGATAATAACTGGAAAAACCCAGCTACTAGGGAACATTCTCAGAACGTTGAATAATGTTTTCTAAATGTTCTAAAAGTTATCAAAAAACATACTTGCAGTAATGCTAGTAGGATTTTTTTGTTGTTTATATTAAATAATGTTCTTATAACTAAACAATTATATTAATACAACGTCTAAAAAAATGGATGTTTTGAACGTTCAAAGAACATTCAAAATAACATTTTTAATGTATTTGTTAATTATTGGAAATTTTAGGAAAACATTCTTGCTATCTAAAATTGTTAGCTGTGAAGGCAGGTTTGTTTGTTTGCAACAGTAAAGTTAATGAAGGTTCTTGGTAGATAATAAATGTACAGCCAAGGGATGCTGGCAGCCATCAGTAGAGTTAGTGAAGGCAGAGGTGAGCCAGAGGCCACAGTTCACTTACACAGTTGTGCTCTGATCAAACACTACACAGTAATCCCTGCAATTTCTCCCAAATGCTATTGAGCATGAAATGTGGGGTCATTTGGTTAAATCGCAAAATGTAATGGTGAAAATTGGGCTTAAATTACACCTGATATTTCCACATGGGAAGCAAAGTCTATGATGGAGTTTTGGGGAAAATAAAAACAAAACAAAAACCAGGAATTGCTTCAAATGAATCTTTATGTCATAGCTGATTATCAATGAATGAACTATTTTTTTAGAACATAATATAGAATTAATGTATATCCATATATATTATTCTTTACTTGTCTCCAGGCTTATGAACTTGAAAAAAGTCTGAAAGAAAGCGTCATCTGAAAAAGAATCTGAAATTGTTTGCAATCTGGATGGACTCTGAATGTTAGATCCATTAACAAATCGCCATTAACGTTTTGTTTGGAGATTTTGCTACACTTTTTCAGTTGAACACTGTTAAACACAGGCAAATGCTTTAAAAAATATTCTATTATTGAAAGAACAGCAGCATTTCCCAGCACTGAGGATTTACCTTGTCAGTGTAAGTTACAAAAATAAATAATGAAGGTTTATTATAAGGGGAAAGTACAAAATCATGTCTTTGTTTAAAAAAAAATTGGGGAATTTGTAAAAAACTTCCAAAAGAAATTTGTGGTAAAAATATTATGTCATGTAACAGGTTTACAGCATGGGGTAAAACAGCCATATTTACAAACCATTAAAGTTAGGTTACAAATACAAAACTATTATTGTTCTCATTAATTTCTGTATATATTTGTTATATATCAAACTTATTATATACAGTTAGAGGTTTCTTTTGATTGTAATTTCCTCCAGGCTGTCACCGACAGGGGTTTAAGACTGTGAAGGTGAAGGTCATGGGCCTCTGGGACTTGTTCAGGAAATGACATCATACCACTTAGACTAATGAATATAACTCTGTCTTTTAAATACAACACCATGTCTGTAACTTTGGACCTCTTACTTCTTGGAAACCAATTTTAGAATGCAGATCTGAGGGAAACTGCAGTCCCAGCTAACAATTTCAGGTTGCAAGAACATTTCAGCAATGTTTCTATTAAGTAACAAAAAAGTTTAAAATGTTGTTTTGAAAGTATATATATATATATATATATATATATATATATATATATATATATATATATATATATATATATATATATATATATATATATATATATATATATATATATATATATATATATATATATATAAACTTTGGCAGAACTTAGAGAATGTTAGCCAAGAATGTTAGCTGGGGCAGGCAGTTTAAGACTCTGAAAATGTTTTTCCTATGCTTTTAGGAATCGAGAAATGGCTCCGTAAAGATGAGGCTCCTTTCAAAATATGATGAGAATCTGATGAAAAGCTTTTTCCTTTTCCATTGCTGGGAAATTAAGACACACAGGCATTGAAAGATGACAAACACTAACCACAAAATCATCACAACTGATGTATGGCAAACACTGACAGCTGCATAAAGTGTCTATTGTGATGACAAGAGTGGATAAGTGCCTGTGGGTCAGGGAAGTGAATAAACAAATTCTCCATGAGTACTGCAAACCTTTATCATCTGTTTTGCTGAACAACCTCTTGTGCCAACTTTGCACACTTCAGAATGGCACTTTCATTAAGAAATGATTGTGCGAACCATCTCAAAGAGAGCAATTAATATTTCATAGGTCTCCTGGACTTTGCTGACAGAGGTGAGAAATAATCACAGTGAAGGACTGAGGAGTCCGGACCCAGTATAAAACCAAATAACAACAAAGATCTGCTGTGGAATTTTGGGAATATTTTTCCAACATGCAGGCAGGCAATTGGGGTAAATCCGGCTGTTGTAAGAGCTATTGAACTCAATCTTTGCTCAGCCTTCTCTTTAGGCACTTGAACTCGAGAGACCACTTTTCACCACGGCAAAAAGAAAAATCCCATGACCACCTGGGTGAACTTCTGCACAATGCGGTACATGATGAATTTGTAGAGGGCAGGACAGAAAAAGGGGGAGAAGAATCATGCAAAAAAAGTATTTATTGAGACTAATTCTGTGGTGGAAGAAAAATATTTGATTAGCTTAGCAGCGAGCAGTCAGTAGTGTTGGTCTTGTCTATGATGATCTGGAGGGGAACAGCAGGCCTTTGTCTGCAGACAGAATGGTGCACTCTATGGGGTCACTGCGGGATTCCAAACATCACAGACAGGCAAAACTATACACTGGAATTCCTCTCCCTCTATGAATGTTTTATTAGCCATGTGAACAGGTCAGAAAGTCACCCCCCCCATCATGTCCAGTCCCGGCTTACTGGCTGCAGCCTGAATCAACTTTAATGTGGTTACCATGATCAGGACAGTATCAACTTTACAGCTAAAACAACACCATGCTAGCGTTCTGGAAAAAGATGCAATAATGCAACGCACATGTTAGAAGAGCAAAGAAACACTAACAGTAAGGTAATGCTCACAACTCGAAATTGGAAAAGTCTCTAGAGACGCTGTTGTTTGAACTGTGCTTGTTTGAAGGTTTTCACTCACATTATGCGGTCCAAAGAGTTAAAAGCGCTGTAAAAATAACAGCTGTTGTTTTCTGATTAGTTTTTTCCTGATGAAAATATCTTTTTTCTGCTCTCTTTGTGTCAAAAACACCAGATGTTCCAGAGAAGCTCTAATGTGCTGTTGTGAATCTTTAACTTAAGCATAACTTGAAGCGATTTAGTACTTGGATAACCCGCAGTGGCTATCACAGAACTTAATGTTGCTATCCTTAGATGAAAAGCAGGCATTACACAGAATTTCCTTGCAGAAGGAAGATCTCCAGTGAAATGTCAGTCTTTCATTCTGTTATTTAACAGGGCTGACCATGGACCACCAGGTAAGACTTCCCAGTCTCTGAATCAGTGTTGGCTTCATGCTTTATTGAGGTGTTACATTGGCAGCTTTTCCAGAGTAAATGTTCAACACGTCCCTCAAGTAAACACACACACACACACACACACACACACACACACACACACACACACACACACACATTGTATTCTAATACCAAACCACCTAATTGAAAAACAACCACAACTGCAGGTAACACACTGCACAGAACATTTTAGGAACTGGTCTAACCTAGCTAACAGAGAGCATCCTCTGAACGTTGGTTAACATTCTCTACATGTTTTCTAAAAATTATCAAATACAAGAATGTTGAACTTTATATATATCATATATCAAAAACATTATTTTACATAGGAAGTTAATTCATCATTTTAAAAACGTTACAGTTTTTAAAAATGTAACATTCTTATAACCAAGCAATAACGTTAATACAACATCTAAAAAACTGGACGTTTTGAAGGTTCCTAGAACTTTCATAAAAAAGGTTTTTAACAAATGTCAGAGAAATGTTCTTACAACCTAAAATTAGGTGGGAAGTAACCTAACAACGAATATTGCATTTATGTGCAGACTAAATTGTCTGTCTTTAGATAGACTCAAATTTACCTTGTTGAGTCAAGACAAATATTATAGAAAATAATATTATAATTTACATAAAATTACTATCTGATGAAGGCCACTATTTTAAGCCTTGGCTTAAATGCTTTTACATCAGTGGTAATGCACAAGCCAGTAAGAACATACAACATGCCCATAAATACATGCATGTTTTTTATGCTGTTGACCTTTAACTTTGGACTTTAGCTTTCTCAGGCTTGACACAGATTGTAAATACTGAAAGACAGATGACCTAACCTCCCTTAGAGGTAACTTATGGTTGATAATGCATGACATTAATCTAAAGCTAACAAAGGTGAAAGGCCAATGTAATTTAGTACTCGTGTTAAAAGTCGAACGAGGCCGCCATGCTCCATGTACACATTTGCTCTGAACCAAAGGCCCTAGCTCCTAAAATGGTTAACCTCCGTCTAAGCTTACAACATTACTGATGGTGTAAACAAACAACTGCCAAATAACATTTCTTAAATCAAATGGAGTATAGTAGTTGGAAAACAGAGATATGTTCTTGAGTAGTCGGAGGCACCGAGTTGATGCTGTTTCTTATTTAAAGGGCTATCCATGTAAACACAGCGTATTTAATGTGGTAGATGATTTGCAAAATAATCATGGTTTAGATAACCAATTTATTTTTACTTTCATTTACTACGTATAAACATGAGCAAAATTGAAATGGGAAACTTAAAACACTGTTTAGTATAAATGTGGTTAAGTAAACACTGGAAATATAATTATCACTGTCCCTTTAAGGCAAGTTAGGCCATCTTGGAAACGCCCCCGCCCGACTATGTTGTGTATAAACAGATACAAAAATAGCTCTTATTTACTTAAAACTATGTTGATTTAATAAATTAAGTCATATTTTAAAATGAAATCCAGTGATAAAAACTGTATAACACCTATATAACCTACATAAGACGTGACTTGACTCGGACACGGAAACAACTGACTTGAGACTTGACTTGGACTCGTTGTCGGAGCTTGCTGAACAACGGACGTCACTAGGATGTGATCTTTAAAATGCATTTAAAGATGCTTAAAATGCTTAACATTTAAGAAACCATTAGAAACTCAAACTGATCAGTGGACAAATCACTGAGATTTGCAAACAGGATCGACTGAATCTAAAGAACCGAAACACAAGCGATTTGTTGCTGAAATCATCGCTTTCACACCATCTTCTAGACTGCATTTTATTATAACATCCGGTTTTAAAAGCTATATAAACGCACATGTACGATAATCAGTTTATTAGTAACTCACTACAGCCCTAAATGTAGAAACATAAGATTGAAATAAATGATCTATCCCAGATCTATTCGATTTGATGGTTATTTCTATTTATTTCTATATATTTAAAAACTGAATTGTACTTGTTTATAAAGCAGCAGCAGACAAGTGTGCAGTAAATGTGGTTTACGTTTGCTAAATAAAAAAACTTTGGGACTTCATTAGGACTCACGATCAAAGACTTGAGACTTAACTTGGACTTCATCTCATTGACTTAAACATTTCTGATAAAGTCTGATAACAATGGTATCATACAAGTTTTGTTTTTATCTTAAAACATAAGCTATAAACTGTACTTTTCCAACTGGTAATGTGCACATACATTTTGGAGTAAACGAACAATGCCTCTATCAAAAAGACAACTGGCTAATTTACCTTCTTTATTTATTTATTTTTCATTTTGTTTGGTTGTTGTTTTTCCTAATTTCATTAATGTATTAAAGCGTTTCAAATTAAACATTGCCAAGACAATACTTGTTCTGTTCTATTCGGTACCAAGATGATTTTCATCTTAATTTAATTTTGCATGACTCCAGCACAAATGGTTACTGGAAGCAAGATTTACTCCGAGTTGTTGGCTTTAGTTCTTGTGGATGTGTACATTTGATTGGCTTTACTGAAACTCTCCCAGCCCTCTCTCTGGTGCAGCTTCTCATAGCAATAATACCTTTTTAGTTCTCCTTATGATCCAACATTTTTTCCCACATTACATTGCTCTGGGTCCTCAGGGTGTCGTGTGTGTTGTCCCTGCAGGTCAGTGGGCTGGAGCAGATAGAGTCATTATTTGGTTAGTGCTCACACCAGCTGGTGTTCTCCGCCTATGAATGAAGAAGTCTTTGTGGATTGTCGAGAACCCGCTGGGCATGCTGAAAACACATCCACAACATGTGGAACCGAGAAAAGAAGGCCTCTGCAAAAACAGAGAAGACCAAGTTCTCTTCCAGTACAATCATGGCAGTCCTTATTTTCTATCAAAGTCTTACCCGAGAGACATCCCAAATAACGTTCAGTCCAGTTTTTTAGTCGTTGTATTAATGTTATTGCTTGGTTGTATAATCTCTGGGACGTTTTTAAAACATTCCACTAACAACTTAAAATAAACATTTTTGATATATGATATACAATGTTAAAAGTACATTCTACACATGTTACTGCAAGAACTTTTTTGATACAGTTTATAGAACTTTAAGAGAAACATTCAGCCTATGTTCTGGAAATGTTCCCTGGCTGATGAACTAATACAGGGTATCTTCACACTCATTGCGGGCTCCTCCACTTGAGAACGAGAGCCAAATGTCTGAAAGGTATCATTGGTTGTGGTAGTGTTAAGTTAAACAGAACAAAGCTAGCGTGTCTTGAAGCAGATTCTGAGGTTTATAAAGACTTATGTAAGCGAGGGCCCCTCGTGTCCAAGCAAAGCAAGAATGAATGAAGTAAAACTGTAAATACGGAACCACAAAAGAATTTCATCATTTTTTTTAAAGATTTAAAAGAGTGCATAACTTTTTTAAGCAGAAAGGATAATAAGTTCGCTGTGAATCGGTGATGTGGCTGTCAGCACGGGGCTTCTCGGGTTGTAAGAACAACACTTAACAGCACAGCAGTGTCTCAGAGACAAGTGACAGCATAAGATTGATGAATCTTGTCATTCTTGGTGGGACTTGTGCATCAAGTTAATGACATGGTGCCGTTAACCGGAGAATAATTGCCATCAGATGTGGAAATGACAGCAGTCAGACTGTGAGGCAGGTGTGATGTGCTGCCTGCAGGTCAGATGCTCTTTACCTGGGAGATCAAAGCTGTCTCTTACCTCACAAGCAAGGTCACCTGTAACCCATGACCTCATCCTGCTCTCTGTAGTGATACAGTGTTGTGGGATATTCTGTTCTCCTTGTGGTGCTTGCTAACATTGACGGAGATGTTTTTCAAAGATTTTTGAGCAGATATTTTCAAAACATCTGTCTAGATGAGAATCAATGTAAAAGTCGATCTAATTCTATTATCAAAACCCAGCTCTTCAGGAAAAAATGCTCTGTTTCATGTGCGACATACACATAATCATTTTCATATTGGTTTGCTTTTACTGAAATTTTGTTTTGGGATTTTCCTTTCCTTTTAATCTCTTTACTCAGTTTGTAAGATCAATACCCTGTTAAACGTTTGTGTGCACAGAGTTTGTCGCACAATAGTTATAACACCATATTTTCGTTGCTTTTAATTGCTTTGGTTTGGTTTTATCCACAGATATAAATGAAGCACCGCTCAAGATTTCATGTTTGCTGCAAATTTTGAGAGTCTGAATCCAGTTCGTTCCTGTTTAAATTTCCGTGAGGTGCTACTTGTTAGTCTATGCTGCATAAACAACACTTGAGCTGTTTTTAAATTAGTGGAAAAACCATTTACAGTCACAGGGTGTCTGGTACTGTAAAAACGTTAAATATAAATACATATCATGTATAAAATATAAATACATATCATCAATCATAGCCAAAAAAGAACGAAAGAAGTGTTTGTTCTGTCACTGCTCTGTTCTTTTGCTGCTGTTTTCAACACTGAAAGCACAACTTTTAAAACAACACTGGTCTTGAACGTATATCCTGAACTGTGTGTTTTCAATTGACAGCAGTAACACACTGCAGAGACAATGGATGAGGTAACATGCTGAGGGTGCCAAACATACCGAGAAATGGAGTTATACTTGTTGCTGTTCCCCTCTTTCAATGTGATTGAATACATTTTGGTGACCTACATAACGAATAGCATGTGTTCGGTCTATTATGTTCTTTTTTTAGGAAGTATTCAATTCCATTATGTAGATACAGTGGCCCCAGAAAGTATGTTTGAATAGAATTACACTATATAATAAAATGGAGGGAAAGTGTTAAATCAAATATTATTTTAAAAAGTAAAAAGCATACTTTTAAAGCAAAACTTTTATTATGAGATGTTCGTGTTTGGAATGATTAAACAGTGTTCAAAATAAAGGCACAATTTATTTTCTACATTGCCACAACACTTTCTGATAGTCAAAGATCAGTGTGTGAGTGAGTTTAGGTTTAAGAACAATTCTAACTAAATTTATTTGCAGACTTCCACTTGCTACTTTTCTAATGCCACAACATTCAGACATTTTTAGCTTGACTTGGGTGTCCAAAATACACTGTAAAAAAACTTTGCTGCCTTAAATTTTTAAGTTTAATCAACTTATACAAGTAATTTTAACATAATATTTTAAATCTTGACTGGCAACTCTAGACAAGTCAAAATTACAAAGAGTAAATTGAAATTATTTGTGCAGCTAAATTGATTAAACTTATAAATTTAGTGCAGCAATTTTTTTACAGTGTAGTTATGAATTGTCATGAGGTTGTTTTGACTTCTGTGTTCTTTAAGGTCTCAGCATTTCTAAAGTTATAAAGCAAAAAATAACACAAAAAATAGAGGTTCTTCTAATAGTTCCATCAGACAGCTTTCAAAAACAATAACAGATTTCCCAAATTCCCAAATGAGCATAAGTAATTTAGGATATACCCTTAAAAAGCTGTCACCCATGTCTGTACAAACAGGGATAGCCCATGACACACTTTCTGCAAGGGAAGGTATATGGAAAAACCCAGTATTTCCCACAGGCTAGCATGCACAGTACACTTCAAACAGAAGTGAGTGGCTTGCACCAGCTCACATCAATGAGGCTTTTCTCCAGGTAAGTGCAGGCCCTCTGGCTTTGGCCAGGGTAAATGCCAGACTCCGGGAGAGTGAGTTTATCTTGGATCAGTCTGATATTTTTACACCTTTTATAAAAACTCATACCTGACCTCTGTGCCATTAGGCTTCCATCACTGGACAGACCGGATTTCTTTCTCTCATTGGTTGGTCTTTTGTAAGTTTCTATACACATGCTTTTCATTGCTGTCTAACCACCATTAGGTACTAAAGAACAGTGTGTAATGCTCACAGACTAAGTGGCTTCTGTTTTATGTAACAGCCTTTGTAAACTGTGTATGTTCTGTGTTATTGCTTTAAAGCTGCTTTGAAATAATGCAACACTGTAAAAAAAGCACTAATTATTTTATATAAATAAAACTGAACTGAATTGAAATGAAATGTGAATTATGCTTACTCCACTTTTATTTATTAAAAAAAAACAGCTAACATGGAACAAAGTAGTTATTTTCCTAAAAGTTTAACTTTTAATGTGGTCATGTTTGTTATAACTAAAAAATGGTTATGATAATTAAACATACCCAAGCAATATCTCAATTCAAATTGATTTTATATGTATAGCACTTTTCACAATGTGCACTGTAGCATAGTAGCTTATATTAGCTTCTACAAATAAAAAATCTAAATAAAAAAATCAGATCACAAGAGCCGAATGCATGCTATTTTTGCAGATAAGTCTTATATGCTCCAAGGCTGAACTAGTTTTTGGAAAGTTTTGGAGATTAAGCAGAACAAGGGCCGCTTTCCATAATGGCAGCCGTTTGTTTGTTTTGATAACCCGCTAAGATGGTTAAGGTCTCTGAAATGGCAGACTCTGCTTTAGGGCTGAATAAGACGTAGCAAAGCCGATGTGGCTAGTTACAATGGCTGTCGTTTCTCCCCCGCTGTGCCACCCATGAGTTAAATTGCTAATGGCCCTGCCATGTATAAATACTATTCTCTCGCTAATTAGTCACACTCACCCGCTGCGGCCTGCCGTTCCAGCTCAGACTGCAGGTTGGACTAAAGGCCCAAGTTTAAATTCTCTCTTGCAAACAATGTGTGTCAGTGAGCTTTATCATTAGGGCAGTTGTTCACAGCTGAAGAGGGGCAGCAAAATGGAGCCAGAAAAGTCTTGCAATGGGAAAATGTACAACCTAAAGAATTATGAAGCGAGAAATCCATTAGGTCTCCTTTGAATGAATGAATAAGGAAAGGAAATGTTTATCCTAACATTGTTTGAAATGTATATAAACAAAGTGTGCTGATTTATGACATTTGCCACTGGGAATTGTTGTGTCTTAAGTTATGGCAAAAATATCACATGACTTTTTTATCACGTTTTCTTTTATTCACGTTCTTCCTTTGTTCAAAATTTGCTACATTGTTTTTGCAGATTCTAAAATTTTTTGTATTCTTTCTACAAAATAAATTTAATTTAATTTTACATCTCACAAGGTTAAATACGTGATTTGCTTCCTGGGAGACGTTGAATATACGGTGCTTAAAATCATTCAGAAAGAAGAAAACTAACGCAATAAGGGCAACCTCATGCCACAGGAACATTTTATTGTTCAGACATTTCTTTTTTAAAGCTCAGGAGATTCATAAAACTCTCATTAATGTTCCATGTATCAAATTCCATAGGAGAAATAAAAATAGACACAAAGGAGACAATTGTCCACCTACAGTATTGGTGTAGAATTATACAATTAGCTCAGCTCAGATGATCTGATTTTGGAAGAATTTATTGAGAAATCTCTGAAGTCATTCAAATGTCTGACCTTTGATTGTGGATTGTAACATTGTTGAGATCTCTCATTGAGAGATCTGTGATGTTAAAAAGAACTATTAGAAGATAATTAACATAAACATTAGTATAGACAAACTAATTTCAGTGGCTCTTACCTATAAGAGCTATATCAGCAAATGAAAATACATTAGTTTCTAGCATGTAATGGATATGGCAAAGTATGCAGGAAGTTAACAGGGCTAACAGGGAATGTTCTCAGAACATTGACTAATGTTCTCTCAAAGTTCTCAGAAAATGTTCTTGCAGTAATGTTAACAGAACATTTTATTAATGTCATATATCTATATATCAAAAATGTTATTTTTGAGTTGTCAGTGTAGCATTTTAAAAAATATTACAGAAAACAATGTTTGAATAATAATTCCTAGATTGTTCACAATAATGTTTTTTAATGTTTTTATTACTTCATGGAAACATTGGGAAAATGCTCTTACAACCTAAAATTGTTAGCTGGGTTACCAGTACTTTACAAAGGGAATAGCAGATGGCCTGGATCTAGCCTCTGGCATTTGTGCCCTCTCCCACTTCTGCTATTAAAACAGGATGGGTGGAGGAGGGAAACTTAATATTTCAACTATGGCTTAACAATTTGTGAGCTTCACACTTGGCAACAAAGGCGACTGAAAGTTCTTTGTTGGATGGCATTAATCATGGCATTGAACCTCAGTGTTAGCAGCAGTAAAGACGACCATAAAAAGCAGCATGCTTTCATTTACTGTTTCGTTAAGATCTGCGGTCTCTGGGACTCAGGGGGACTTTCTTTCAGTGATATTTCACCTCATCTCTGTTGTTTGGAGTGGCTCGGTTTTCATCTGCTTCACTAACAATCCTGACAGATTTCATGACATAATTGCTCAACTGTTATTTTACCTTTACCTTATATTTTATGGCCACCTTTTCAGTCTGTTGACATTTCATAATCCGTCCAAATCTTTATTTATATCGAAATATGCATCAACAGAATGTGGAAGATGCAACATTTATGCGGGCTGCAGACGCTTTCATCCAATGCGACATATACAGTGCATTCATGCAATACATTTCCAGTAAGTGCAATTGAGTCTACACTACCTAACCTACACTGTACCTTTTGAACTACAGGAACACATATGTTAGATCTACAGAACATGGTGTACATCAACGGAGCCAAATAAGTTCTGACAGGTCAGCTGATCTGAGAGGAAAAAAGAAGCTGAGCTTTGAATATCTTCCCCTCAGCAAGTTTCCTGCAGATGGAAGGGGCGCCTCTCATGAAACGGCTGTTGTTTTTAGGAGCTTGGAAAATGAAACAAGCTGGCCACAGAAGCCGGGGGATTCCATATGTGCAAACACGTCACCTGGGCTTTCCTCATTATCTTTTTCCTCTCTTTTGCTTAATTCTCTAATTTGTGCTGTTTTTGGACTAAGAAAAGGCAGCAGGAAATTTAACCAAGTTGTTATGAATCAATTAAGTTGTTTCAGAGGTAAACTGCCGGCCAAACATACGAACACACAACATACTTATCCGTTATACTCTTTGATGTGCCTTTTCTTAACTCTCTTTCCAAGCTGCCTCAGACTTCTCTCAGATCAGACAGGCCGATACGCCTGATTATTGACCAATATTTGGATGAAACGCGATCTGTGGACTGGGGGCGACAGCTCCTCCTTTTGATTGGGTAAGTGATGAATTACGAGGAAGTGTGGTAACTGGAGCCAAAACTACCACACGATGAGAGGAGACGGTGTGTGTTTTATGCAGGGACAGAGGAGATCCCATTTCCCATTGTCTCTCTTGGAGATTTCATTCAAACAGAGGTCTGGTGTTACAGAAGGCCAAAATGCTTGAGTCTGTGTGTCTGCTAGTGACCGTCTGTTATTATTAATGAAGTAACAACAGTGAAAGATGTGAGAAATATGCTACGTTCCACAACCTTCCTACTGTATAAACCTGTTTCACACTGTTATAACTCCAGATACCTTGTGAACCTCCCCTTCCTTCTCTCTCTCTCTCTCTCTCTCTCCCACACAAACTTTTCTTATCTATCTACATGGGGACATTTTATAGACATTTATTGTACTAACACAGCTAGTTATAAACAATATAACCAAACTCACACTCTACCCCAAACAGAAAACTTTCTGCATTTTTACATTTGTAGGTTTATGGTTAAGGAAACCCCCACACACACAGACAAAGATTTGTTTTACTATTTTTAGACAGCTTATTGGTGAGCATTTTTATCAATGTGGACCTACTAAAATGTTTTATTTTGACATTTCACTTTATTATTGAGGATACTTTAAAAAAGCGGCCCTCAGAAGTATAGCCAGACGAATGAATTTCCTGACAAAGCTTTCTTTTATTTATTTTGCTTATAGTATAAAAAGCGGTTTAAACATTTAGGCAATCAAACAGACATTTCACAAATAAACCATCAAACTGAGTTTTCCGAAAAGGAACTTTCTGTGTTAATGAAAGCCATTCAGGTTTCAAATTTAAGAAGATATTTCATGGAAAATGGTTTTTAAGTCATTTCCTATCAACACATAATTATAAATCTATGAAACACCTGACTGCTTTCTATAGAAAACTGCTGTATTTTAAAGATGTGATTTCTCCAAGCTTCTGAGATGAAACCTTACGGTCATTCTCCATATAAACGATCAATATCCATATACAAAATATGAATATGAATACAGTACAAAACAAATCTCAAAAATTGACACAAAGGGAATCGTGTGAAGGAACATCACAAGTGCCACTGGGTCCTCTTGTGCCATCTACAGGTATACTTTAGTCTTATGTATTGTTTTGTTTTCTGTTTTTGCTTTAATCTTCTTCTTATTTTTTTATTACTTTGACATTATGACCTCATTCTGGAGAGAAGTATCACTTTCAGTATTCATCCAATATACTAATGGTAATCATCTATCCAAGTGATATCACTGAAAACGATGATGTGACCTATAATAAGCCTAAATTACATAAAAATGGGTATGTTTAAGAATGACAATAACTTTGGCATAAGCACATGATTGAACTGAAGTCTTGGCAGTTAGTCAATAATAAAATGAAATACTTCACACAAAAGTGGCACAATTATTTGCTGAGATCCCACCTTAGAGTGGTAGCCTAATTCAGATTCTGAATGCAAACACCCATCAGCAATTTAAGCAAAGTGATTCTTCAGTCTCAATCCTTAAAGTCACCAATTTTGTTGGACTTAGTGTTTGCCTGTTCTTTTCACAAAATAAATAGTGACTTTGACAGCCTGCTAGTCAAATGACCCATGGCAGACCGCATCTGATAAAGTTACTTACTTTCCATTGTGCCAGAATGAGTTAGCTCTCACTTACATTTGCTAGCTATCAGGGCATCCACCCATATTATATGTTCATCACAGCCCTTGCACTTTTAATAGACTGTAAGTGGACAAATACCCATCAAACAGGGAATGTTCTCAGAACATTAGCTAACATTCTCTAAAATGTTATCTCAAAGTTACCAAAACATTCTTGCAGTAATATTAGTAAAACTTGTGTGTAGCATTACGTATCATATATCAAAAATGATACTGTTAAGCAGTTAGTGGAATGTTCTAAAAAATGTTTGAATAATGTTCTTATAACCAAGCAAACACATTTATGCAACATCTAAAAAAGGATGTTTTATATGTTCCAAGAAATTTAAAAATAACATTTTTAATATTTTTAGTACTTAATGGAAATGTTAGGGAAACATTCTTTCAGCAAATTGTTAGCTGGGTAGCCACTCAACAACTTTTGATGTCATCTGTATGATAGTTGACCTATATCTGATCTTTAACCGTGTGAGAACTGAGAGTCAATGTCTGGCCTCTTTTAGATTTCACAACAGAGATTTCTATCTTTATGAACCCAGTTAGCTCATTCTGTTCCAGTTGAAACAGTCTGTTTAATGACCAGGGAGATCCATCGCACACTTTGTGACCATCACGATTAATGTCTCCAATCAAATAAAACACTAAATGACAGCAGTAAGAAAAAGCACAGATCTCCTGTTCTTTGGGAGGAAAACAAATGACCTGAATTAGAGGTCTCATCAGTTCTGTCTCCTGGATCAGAGCTCTTCTGCCTGTCAAAGTCACGTTTTAATCACAAAGGTAATTTGAATTCACGTTAATGAAAACAAATGGCTCCCAGAACTCCTAGCTCCCAGAGTAATAAATTATTATTGCTCCCAACAAGCACATCCCCTGCATTTTTCAATTACACGTCCCCAGCTGAGTTCCTCAAGGATAGCCTCCTTTGATGAAGATAAACGATCTTCCTGTGGAAGTCGGAGTGTCTGCTAGCTCATTGTAATAGTTTTCTAATTTAGGCACATCTTTTGTGATGTGAGACATGATTTATCTGTCTTTATCTCCAGCTTGACATTGCAGTAATGTAATTGAAAGCAGGTGCTAATTACACTTTTGATTGGGCAGGAATATTAACAAACAGAGGACGGCGTCTTGTTCAGAAAAGCTATTTTCCACACAGCGATCAAACAGTAATTAACATCATGTCGACAAGTTTTCTTGATAAAAGTCAAAGGCAGGGTTTTACTTTGCAGAGCATTTAGATTAATCAAGCCACTGCTGGTGTGCAGTTTTACTGGTGTCCTCTCCATCTGGAATTATGGGTAATTGGCACTCCAGATTGCCCTACAAGCCAAGTAATCTGTCGTCCAATGTCACCACCCCCAGCCCTGCCACCAAGAGTGCCTCAGGTTTCTTTATTCATTCCCATTGACGCAAACCCCAGATTTCCTGGTTTACGGTGCACTGTAAAACAACTTTTAGATTTATCACCTCAGAAATAATATTTCTTATTTTTTATCCACTATAAAAATGATCCATTGAACCAATATACACAATAGTGTTAGGAAAAAACATACAGAGTTCCATAAACTGTTTAAACATGCCTACATCACACACTTTTCTCTGTGATTTATAATCTGAATACACGCAACTCAATGTACCTTTCAGAAACTCTGGAATTATATTAGGCCTCTCATCTCTGCAGCGGAGAACTTGAGGTCTTGCAGGCTCAGACTGCGAAGGAACATCATTAAGGCGTAATTGCTGATGGTAAACATTGTGAGAAACATGATTTAACTGCACTTGGAATAAAGGCGTTCAGTTTAACAGAGCAGAATCTGAAGGGCACACGGCCAAGCCACAGTGTTAATGACAGGCGTTCATTCAATTACTCTCACTCCCTGGAAGAACTTAGCATAATTGTTCTAGTGTCGCGGAAAATTCGTCTTTTTGAAGATGGGCCGAGACAGAGGCCAACCAGTGGAGCGAAAAACAGATGGTGTCTCCAGCTAAAGCTTACAAGTAGTTTTTGTCCTAATATAATTAAAGTGAATAGTTAGCTCAGAGAAGTTAGGTGCTCAGCTAGCAAAAAAAAGGTCATTGGACAATTGCATGAATGCCAAACAAGAGCTTAGATCTTCTGATGGAGGAGGACAGGCAGCCTGTGTCCAAGCAACTCAATCCCACCTCAGAGAAACTTAAAGGGTCTTTGGCTCTGGTTGAAAGAACATTTTCATTGTCAATCAACTGTGTCAATCAACAATACCTGTCAATCACGGAACAGAGCCGGTCAGGTTAGCAGGGGGTCAAGCCACAATATGTCCTGCTCACTCAAAATGAAACAGCATCACTTCAGCTGCAACTGAATTCAGTTTTCACAAGCCTGGCTTCTTCTGATCTACTGACAAGCTCAATTCTGAAAAATAATCCACCAACACCAAACGCTCTTCCCTTCGGCTCACGGACAGACGGTTATGTCTTTAGCGTGTTTAAACTGAATGACATGAAAAGGTCTAATCATTAGAGAGGTCCTCCAGTGAACACTTTTCAGAAACATTTTTGGTTATTCCATTGACTTTACATGTCCTTGGAGAAGCACTCGGCCCTTTTAATGTGATGTAGATAAGGGCTGGCTCGCAGACGTACAATTCGTTTTACCTGCCAAGTCATCACACTGGTGATAAATGTTCTTCCATATTAGAGTCTTGGCACAGTGTGATATAAAGGGATTGATTTACTCATCTGGGATGTCCAATCTCATTGCTTTTGGTTTCAGAAGTCTTTTTTAAGTATTTATAGAGGTATGTTTGTCCACTTATAACAGAAGTTCTGTTGTTACTGTTTTTTAAAAACCTGCAGCTAAAGACACGTGTTACGTGTTGACGTAAAGGGCGTCGCAAATGTCAAAGATATTGCTGGTTCCAAAGGGGCCTTCAGATGTAAACATTTGCTGGAGTGTCCTGTTAAATGACACTGTTAGTCTACACCAAGTAGAACATTTGGAAACTGCTCTTTACGCCAAGAACAAAAGTTTACAAACCAACCACAAACTGAAAACCAACCCTATCTTTCTGGAAAAGAACCCAGCAAATTCAGAACAATGTGGACAATGTCCCACTAAGTATTACATATGTAAAAAGGGTTCAGACCAAACATGTCATCCCCAGCTAATAGGGAACGTTATCAGAATGTTGCTAATGTTCTCTAAACGTTCTTTCAAAATTATCAAAAACATTTTTATTAGTAGATAGTGTTTTAAATCTATATATACATAAAAAATGTTAAGTTAGTCAAATGTTTTAAAAAGGTTACAGAATTGTTTTATAAAAAAAGTTTGAATAACATTCATATAACCAAACCATAACATTAACACAATGTTGAAAAAAACTGGATGTCCATTTCTTTGCTGCAATTTGCTAAAGCTCACAATAGTATGTCATTTTCAGATGTATAATGAATGGCTTCTCTGTGTGTCACTATGCAGTCACCAAAGAGACGCCAGGGGAACGTACGCAGGGGAACGTACGCATACAAAGGACAATGCAGAAAACAAACACACAGTACCAGCTGTACAGCTTCGGCCCAGATGGGCAGATCCCCAGCCTGCTTACATTCACTTACCCTTGTATCAAACACTTAGTGTCACAAGCATGCTGCAAACCGAATCCACAGACCTTTAGATTCTCTGATAGTTCTCTTCACTTTCCACTGGACAGGAGCTGAATTGTCAGTACAGGTAAAGTTCATTAAGATTTACTTTCCAAATGTAACTCACAGCCCTGCTCTCTTTGCCTCAGGATCTCAAATGCTTTTCAAATGCGTTATTCCAGGTGCAATCTCCTCTCTCTTCATGAATGAATAGTTTAATTGTAATAAAACAGTTTAAATCTACACTTCATCATCAGTGCTCAAAAAACTGATCATTTTTACAGCACCCACTGGATCAGGGCCTTTCCTGTTGTCAGTTAGATGCATGACTACATGGGGGACGCAGATGAAACATTATTACTTACTGACTAGCCCCCTAGTCAACACCTGCTCTGCTGACCACCCTTAGAAGAAGCAGAACATAAAATCATCTGTTTTTTCCATCATTCACTTACCTCTTCTCTTCACCCTCAGGCTTTTTTTTGACTTAAAGAAGTCCATAAGTGAAATTCCAGCTGGAGGTATCTGAGACGTCTTGTGTTTGTATACAGGTCTCTGGTTGCTCTCAAAGATCCATTGCCTTCCCATTATGAACTTGCTCCTTCGCTCTCCATAATTCACTGCAGATTTATAACGTTCACAGGAAAACATCCTTTAATTCCTGTCTCATGCATTTTGTGAATGAGACATCTAATTTCATTTTACCCCTGAGGAAAAGACCATAGTAATCTCATGTCTCACCTGGAGTTTAATAAGAGATCTCGAAATTGTCTTAGTTTGCTCTGATTTGCGTCAACACCAAAGTCTAACATCAGTCAAACATCAGTGATTTCAATATAAACTCTAATCTAATTCTAATAGAATTCTTCAAAGACCAAATCTAAGCTGTGCCATTCACATTCATTTTAAAGCTTTATATTCTTTAGTATCACAATTATCTTATTTGCATCTTATGTTGTTTCTTCCAAGAAATTTTAGAATAAACACCTGAGACAAAGTTAACCCCTAACATGTGAAAACTCAAAGTTTCCGCAGCTATGACTAAAAAAACCTTTGACCAATAAAAATCTTTCCAATAAGACGCTTTCCAAGAAATAAAGTTTAATTTACATTCATTTAGCATTAGCAACAATTGCAGTGTAATTCTTTTTAGGCTTCAGGAGGATGTTGGCTACTTTGTAGCCTATTACATGGTGTGCTTTTTTTTTACGTTTGTAACAAAAATAAGTCATGTCTGCACTGTGCTGTGAACCCAAGAGCTGGTGGATTTACAAGGAGCCTGTGAGATCATTTCTTCACTTTCCACACTCTTATAAATCACTGGCTCTCTCCAAATACACAGCTCCAAATGACTTTACCACAACAATACACCCACTCCAGCTCTTTACACACAAATGAACATTCACTGTCCTCCCGCACTGCTCAGTTCACTAACAATGACAGCTGCTCTGGAAGCCTTATAAAACAGAAGAAGTCATGGATGGCCATGATCACGTCCTATATTAATTCCTTAAGTATGTTCAAATTTCCGCACATGCGGTTTCGTTTGCATGATCAACGACTGGAGTATGTCAGATATCAACCACATCCTCTGCCCGTTTCCTTCTGCAAGTGCACTAAATCAGGTCCGTGCATCTGTGCCAAAAGAGTTGCTTTATTTTAGTGGTTCACTGTTGTCAATAAACGTTACGTTCTCGGCTGTTTCATACAATAGCTATTGTGAAGTCACACTGTACTTCAAAAGTCAAACAATTTGTGCAAAACCACAATAATATAAAAGATGATAATGGTAGGATTGTCAACAACTTTCAAAATAACAATAACAACACAATTGATGTCAGAAATTCTATCGAACCAACATATTATGTTTACTATCCAGCAACAGTGGCATTGTTGGTCTTAAGTAATTGAAAACAGTCAGAGGACATGCTGAGGAAAACACAAGCAATAATGAACTCCAGATGCGTTCGTTATGTTGCAAAACATGCCTGAATTCATCTAGGGAAAGAGTGGTTCATTTCCAGCACATAAAGCACATGAAGACAGAGTCTCATCAAACAGTGTTTTTAAAATTAATATTATGAGGGAACATCCCTCCTGAAGTGAAATGACCTCTCATTTGTGGTTAAGCACTTCAAAAAAAGCTAAAGACAACTTAAGCAATGACTACCAACAAAGCCAACAACCTTTTCGCCCAAATGTGTGGCTTTAAAGTCTTTCCTTCTCTTGAACGAGGTCAAATAGCTTTCCATGCTGTCACAAGAACCTGTGAGACACTGTTTACTCTGCAGTAAAGGCGAGCAGGACCACTCCAGCCCGAGTGCCGCGGATTTGGCTGTGAAGTCACTGTTTTTGTTTCTTGAACTGAAAAGCATAGACTGAAAACATCAGGATGTGTACACACGAAATGAAGGGCGACAAGAGCTGTGCTGACATGAGAAGTATGCTTCAGTCGGCCTAGAGATTCAGTGCTTTAGATCTTTATTATTAATCTGGCTGTGAATATGAATGACATTTTGAATATGATGAATATGTTTTAAGAGATGTGGGATGTGGGATGAGTTGCTAATTTTTTTATTTGTAAAAAGAGATACAGTGATAGATTAATACATGTGATATCCAAGATCATAACTACAGCTTATACAGTACTTAGCCATCAAAGTACAAGGTTTATAGTGTAATACAGTAATATAGTGATATAGTTTTCACAATAAAGTTATACAAATAAAAAACAACAAGTGTGGTAAGAGAAAATGTGAAGGGTAACCCCCTTTAAAAGCTCTGATGTGCTCTGGTAGTCTGAAATTAACAGTTTAAAGACATTCTTGTGCTGCAAATAATTGTGCTGTAGGTTTGTATTAACCCAAGATTTGTTGCAGTGAGAAGTGTTCAAATATCACAGAATATTGGTCCATTGCCCGTGTCAATACATTCACATGTTTGTTGCTATATATTGTGAATGAAGATCCTTTACCCCAAGGATTCTTTACATAAACTGTTCAATAAATACTTACTCAAGTCAAAAACAGTGGTTTCCATAGGTTTAAGCCTAAAACAGAGCTGAAGACAAATGAAAACTGTGGTTTGTAATCTGTGCATCATTTCTTTGGGTTACCTCCCAGCTAACAATTTTAGGTTTTGATGATGTTTCCCTAACATTTCCATTAAGTAAACATGTTCAAAATGTCATTTTGGAAGTTCTAGGAATGTCCTCCTTTTAACGTTGCATTAACATTATTGTATGGTTTTAAGAATGTTATTCAAACCTTTTATAATTCTGTAACTTTAAAACATTCTACTAATGTTACTGCAAGAATGTCTTTTTGATAACTTTGAGAGGACTTTTAGAGAATGTTAGCCAATGTTCTGAGAACATTTCCTGTTAGCTGAGACCTTCCTGCTCTCAAAGTACCTTCTCACCTTCTGTCAGTTAGGAGGTACAAAAGCTTGTTTTAACTAAAGCGAGTGCAGATAAAGAAAGCTGAGCGGTGAGCTGCCCACATAGAGAAATTAAAAGGCACTTTGCAAAAATTGATCTCAAAATGTCTGTCTAGTGGCTGGTCCTCCGGAGAGTGTAAAAAGCATTTCAAATAAAGATGACCTCTCTCACAGCTACTAAAATTAAACACAATGCAATACTGTCAAGCAAATACAATGCAATACTGTAAGAAAATGACAAAATGTAAGAATTTAATGTTGAATAATATAGTATTTAAAGCATACATTTTGTCATTTATGCACACGGTTTGAGGCTACATTCTTCAAATTGTGAAACATCTGTGAAATACTGCAAACACTGATTTTAATTAGACTAATTTGCATTAAAAAAAAAGCTACCACACATTCAAGGCAAAATGTCTAAGAGTTCATAAAAGCTATGACATCAGCATTTTTAAGGAGAAAGAAATGACATACAAAAATATAAATCAGATCACACAAGGACATTGCACAGTTAATTCATATATCTAATCTATTTCCTATGATATATTTCATACTTGATTAATAGAACAAGTGGTCATACTACATCAGACACACAAAATCATCATTCTGTCACTTAAAAAAACAACAGAATTTTGCCTCTCTGAGGAAAGACTTTTATTGATTCACATATGAAGAGGTTTCAGATGGTCAGTGGTTACCATGAAGAAGGGAGATGCTCTGCAACACTTCCAGCCAGACTTTGTAACAGAAGAGGTACTGCTCCTGAAGCCAGACAGAAGAACAGCATTCTCACAACATCTCCAGGTTCATCTATGCATTCAGCGGAAGGTTAAAGGTGTAGTAAGCGATTTCTGAGAAACGCTGTTGATATTTGAGAATGACAACCAAACAAACACACCCCTTAATTGATTGCTCCGTCTTCAAAATAATGAACTCTGCACAACATAGGCAATGAATAACAGGTGGTGCACATGCTCCTCATTTCTGATTGGCCAAAAGAGTGTTATGGTGTTGTGGTGATCGGTCTGATCTGCTTTGTTTTTCTCCTACTTACACCGCCAGAACTACATGTAAACACTGGATTTTTTTCAACACACACAGAACCAGTAGATAAATAGTACAGTAAATATTTACAAAATTGTTTGGGTGTTGATTTTAATTTTCAACAGCATTCTCAGACATCACTTAATGCACATTTAAGTCATAAAATGAACACAGACAGCAGGAATTCTCAGCCCATTTGTAATGATAATAAAAGGCTGAATAAATGACAATTGGTAGTTTAGAGGTAGTTAGAATTTCAAAACTGAGTTTTCTTTACAATCAAGATATTACAACTTCATTTTGTGACCCAGAGACATTATTTATTGTACAGAAAGAAATTTCATCTATTTATTCATGTTAATTTATTAATGTTACCAAGAACAACTTGTTTTTATAGTTTGAGTGTTTGGTTTCTGAATGGTTCTTGAACTTCAATGGTTTCTTGCTCTTGGCAGCCAACAATTCACAACACAAAAGTACTGTGACCAGCCAAAACCATGTTTATCTTATTTCAACCATCTTAAATTCATGATGTGTTGTATTTGAGTTGTATTTTCTTTTACCTCATCGAGGATGAGGGCATGTCCTGTCTATACTGGCAACTGCCGAATTTGGCTAGATTCTCCAATTTGCATTTAATTGTGTTTAAATACCATACGATTGGACACACAGCCTTTGACGTCAACAACAAATAATATGGGAAGCAGTTTCTCCTCCATTTTAAATGTTAATTGCATGATTGCGTTGTTTTTCCCTGCTGTTCACAATCCTATCAGGACAGACCTGTGACTAGCTTAGGACTGGCAGGGTCCTAGTTGTCCATAGGCGGAGAGATCATGTGACTTTGTGCATGTCACATAATCACATCAACTAACTTCACTGAACATTTGTGATTGTTCTGAATTTCTCACCTTAGTCTGAATCATTCCATGTCGCTGAGATCGCATCTCCTTAACTACGTCACTCACATTAATCTAAAGAAGCAAAACAGAATTAATCATAATTAACAGACATTTTTAAAATGCCTTTTGCTAAGATGTTGTGTTTTCAAATTCTATCACTCATAACCATTTATATAAGTTAAAAAATAAAGATACTCACACTCAGATCTTTCTCGATGAGACTCAGGATAACATCAGTGCAGATGAGGACCCCAGCCCGACCAATGCCGGCACTGCAGTGGACTGTGATTGGCCCTTTAGAGTGCACGGCCCTCATGTAGCGAATGAATCGCACCAGCTGCTCAGAGGAGTGAGGTGTGCCATGATCAGGCCATATGGTGAACTTCAGATGCTTCACTAAATGAACATCTCCAGTCTGGAATAGAATAAAGTCCCATAAAAAGTATATAGATCAAAACAGAGGTGGATCATAGGCTATACAATCTGGGGCATATGTGGACACAAAAACTGCAAACTATTATTTTCTTAATTGGTAGGCTATTTGTGTCCTGTTTTTTAGTAAAAATACATTTAAAACAAGATAAATTAACAAAATACTAATTGCCTAGCTAACAGGGAACGTTCTCAAAACATTGGCTAATGTTCTCTAAAAACTCTCAAAGTTAATAAAAAGCAGTCTTGCAAATAACATTGTTGCACTAACAAGTTGTTAGCGAAACTTTTAAAAATGTTACAGAATTAAGTTACATAACATTCTAACCAAACAGTAACGATAATACAACATCTAAAAAACTGGACAATTTGAACGTTCTTGGAACTTTTTAATTGAAATGTTAAAAACGTTATTTTTCTTAATGGAAACATTTCCCTAATGTTCTTACAACCTAAATTGTTAGCTGGGCAACAAAATGGTATACATTCTATTTGAATGTATAGCCTGATGGTGCTTTTAAAATGCTAGTTTTTACACTAGAAAAGGGTCTGATAAGAGAGAAGTTTTTTTGGATAAGATGCATTTTTCCATCAGGTAAACGCTCCTAACCTCTTTTTCCACCATCTTGATGATCTTAATGTGGAAATAGTCAAGCATCTGGTAGTTGTCCAGGATGAGCTGGTAACGGTTGGTTTCTTTGGGAACACCGAGCGTCTCAGGCCAGTACTTGTGGCATTTTACTCGGCCCCGTTCCACCTCCTGAGTCATCATAGCGATAACATCAGACTTGTTCTCCCACACCATCTGCCAGAAGTGATCCTGTGTGCCGGGCAGAGGACCCTGACAGGAGATATAGAGGAACTCTTCTGTGCCCACCTTCATACGGATGTAGCTGGCATTGATGTAGTCTTCGTTTTCGCCAACAGGAACACGAGTCTTATCATCTGATTGTTTGAACAGTGTAGAGAAACAAGAATCGCTAATACCTGCGATATTGCACCCGATTAATCATAATATGCAGAATCAAACAACTAAAAATCAAGCAGATTATTGTTACTTTGCTAAGCAAATTTTTGTACATTTTAACTTAAACAAGCTATTTATATTATTTAGCTGTTATATAAGATAATACAGTTAAAACAGTTAAAGGGATAGTTCACCCAAAGATAAAAATTCTTCCATCATTTACTCACCCTCATGTCATTTCAAACCTGTATAACGTTTTTGCTTTTGAGGGACACAAATGAAGATATTTTGAAGTATGTTGGTAATCAAATAACAACAGCCCCCATTGACTTCCATTGTGTGGAAAATATACATTATATACATTTCTCAAAATATCTTCTGTTGTGTTTCTCAGAAGCAAAAAAGTCATACAGGTTTGGAATGACAAGAGGGTGAGTAAATAATGGCAATTTTATTTCTGGGTCAACTACGCCTTTAAACTCCCATTTGATTATCCCGGTGATTATAAAAAACAAAATATATACAATTGTTTTCAGATTTAATCAAAATCCACGCATGAGCAAACAAACACTGCCCTGCATTTACTATCAGTGTGTTTTCCCAAAAAACAAACTCATTTTATTTGAAATCCAGTTAGGAAAGTTATATGGGGCCTCTGCATTCCTGTAATGAGGTGAGTGCTGTTGTTGGCTTTGATAACCAACATTATTATTAATCTACGATCCAAGAATGTACTGTTGATGCTTTCCCCATAGAGTATAAGGAATAAATGGTCCCAAAGTACAACAAATAACTCCAAATAAATAAAACAAGCTTATCTCAAGGTCATGCATTCTGGAAAGCCTAGAGGAGTGAGCACAGGGGAGCAGGGTGAGAAGAATGTTCTAGAATATTCCCATGATGGTCATATTGGTTGATCCATCTCAATAAATCTTGAGACCTGGGACAAAATATGTCCCAAAAGTTTAACCGCCATTCATTTTCACTTTGAAATGAATCAGAGATGATCACTACACAATGCTCTTTACACAAAGGTACCTTGTCTTTTGATCATCTTTTTGTTTTACCAAGATTATAAAACTGTGATGTATATTATCACTCACTACCTCTAAAACAACTACCCAGCAAATAGGGAACGTCCTCAGAAAGTTGACTAATGTTCTCTAAAAATTATCAAAAAAGTTCTTGCAGTAAAGCAGAAAGTTTTTTTAATGTTATATATCTCGAAAACATACTTTGTAAGTTGTTAACTATTTAAAAATACTACAGAATTTAAAAACATTTTTTTAACCTTCCAAGAACACTCAAAAAACATTTTTAATGTTTTTGTTACTTAATGGAAACATTCTTGCAACCTAAAATTGATAGCTGGGTAGTCTTCAGACCATCCAACACAGCTGAACCACAAAACACACTGAACAGATTAGTCAAAATAATTCCTAAATACAAAAACTTCATCTATTCCATTTTGCAGCATGTGTTGACACGTCTCAAGAACCTCTGAGCCGTGTACAGCAAGAGAGCAGAAGATTGTTGTTGTGTCGTCTCTTGAGGACAGACTCCACTGTGTCTCTCACACATTATTTTACTAGGCTTGCCTGTAACTCTCTGCAAGGGGGATGCTTGCAAAAACATGTTCGACAGTTCGGAAGAGGAAACGGTTTGAAAACCGAAACAGAGAGGCACATGCGCAGGGTAGTGTACGTCGCTGGGAGTAGGTAAATTGTGCGGAGCGGCCTCCACAATGGGTGGCATTAGGCTTTCCGGAGAAGGCTGCGGCCCTTGAACTACCTCCAGCAATAACAGTGGTTAAGTCCCAGGGGCCTCACACTTTTCAATCCGGGGCCCTTTATTCGGTGAACAGAAGCCCAGTGAGCTGCCATGATAATAAACAAACATTCGGAGCCAAGCTAGAGCCAGTCTGCCCTCCTCAAGCATATGAAGCACTGTATTGTATCTCTTCTGCACAGGGACCCCCTCTCCTCAATGCAAATACAGCCCACTCTGCACATACACACCACAGGCCCCAAATAACACCCTCCACTGTGACCCCTCACACGAAGGGATGTTTCCCATTAACAGTGAAAGCAGATCGGTGAGTCACACATCTCCTGTTTGACTTTTGCAGCATTATAGGTTATATTTGAAACAGAAAGGCTAAACACAGCCTGTGACCTCCTCCCATTACACTTCACTGCAGCAAAAATTGAACAAGTACAAACAGGATACCGTAGCTGCAGTGTGAAAATGGCACCACATGGGTGAGGAGGTCCGGAAAGCCGCAAAGAGGTGCCGGACAGAGTGTGAAATGGCGAGTCAAATACACGTCCACACCAGTGACGTAATCCAATACCCTGCTCTTGTAGGACACCCGGGAGTAAATAATCAGGTATTGGTTACGTTTCATTTAATTGCTGTGTCATGTGTTCCACTGTTTACTGGTAAACGTATACATGGGTTATTCCTCTCTTCACGTCTGCTATTGTCTACAACAAATATCTGCTGCCATTCACTGCAAACAACTTTATTGTAAATGTACAGTATATTCCCAGTTAACTGGGAACATTCTCAGAACACAGGCAAAGTTCTCTCAAAGTTATCAAAAGACATTATTGGAATAACATTAGTAGACTTTTTTAATGTTATGTATCTCATACATCAAAAATGTTATTCTAAAGTTGTTAGTGGAATGTTTAAAAAAAGTTACAGAATTCAAAACGCTTGAATAACATTCTTATAACCAAGCAATAATGCTAATAACGTGTCTAAAAAACTGTTTTAAAACTGTATTAATGGAAACATTATAGAAACATTCTTATAATCTAAAATTGTTAGCTGGGTTCCTGGCTGCTTATGATCCCAGTGTGAGCTGTGACAAATAAATTATGTGGTTGTGTTTCTTGTCGCATTTGCCGTTTTTTGCCTTTGTTGTTTTACGCGTTTGGAGTATGAAGTAATTTGCTGGAGGGAGGGATTTAGACAGAATACAGATTCAGAATACAGTATATTATTGTAAGAAATGACTGTTAAATCTCGACCATTTTTAGTGTGTGTGGTCCACATGGTGTGAAAATGCAGAGCACAAAAATCTTTTTTATGAGAATGGAGGCTTAGAAGTTGTAAAACGGCAATAAAAATCTTAACTAAGGGAACTAGTAAAACAATGAAACGTTTTGTGGTGCATTATGGGAGAAGGAGAGATACTTACAGGGTAGGATATCCCTATATCTGTTCTTCTCACGGTTTTCAGGGGCTTTTCCAACCAGGCAGTTGTCTGAGGGTTTCAAATGCTCTAGGGCCTATGAGAAATGAGAGTAATACAAATTCTCCTACACTTGGATCATTCTATAAACAAAATCTTCATGTGTATCAGACATCATTGTAACAAAGTTTCCAGAGTATTTCAAGTGATTAATGTGAAAAACAGATGATGTATCTAATTGAATTTTAATCAGCTTTGTTCTCATGTTCAGTGTAATGAAGATACATACAGTAGATACCCTTTGCTAAACCTACAGAAACGTACCATAAACTCTTTGATCAGATCTTGCTTTTCCAGCTGTTCAAGTGCCTGGATGAGAGCTTTGACCCTGGAGCCAGAGTAACGCCCATTCTTAGAAGGGGATATTACTGCCAGACGCGCAAGCTCCTCTTCTGACACAATCACTGCACCTGAATGTAAAAAGCGACCAAATGTAAATATTCTTTTTCTCTCTAAAAAGTGGGAAGCACACAAAGCAAGCAAGCATTTTCTCATCAATTATGTTCATAGTTTCATGTCATATAAATGTACAGAATGTCACATGTTTGGACATTTTTCACTGCTTCTCTCTTAGAGTCAAATCCCTTGTCTTCATCTTGGCTGATGTGTGTTCTCATGAAACGTAAGACACATTCACTTAATGTGTGAACAGATAACAGGACACAGCTGATCATTTATAAGCACAATTGTGAACCAGATGTCCATATACTTAGGCTCACATTAGATAGAGGGATGAAACTCTGCTAATTTGGTAAAACATCTGTGTGTTAAAACTGTAAAAAAAAAAAGTAAAAAAAGTGACATTCTGTACTTTTTGCCTCATCTTTTAATGTGTTGACTCCACAGCAAACAAAGCATTTTTTTCTTTACTGTCCCAATATGTATGGAGGACTGTATGTAATTACACATACAATTATAGTAATATCATTATAATGATTTAAATAAAGTGTTACTTTATATACATAACAGATGATGTGTTTTATGTACCTGTATTAGCGACGGTCTCCAGGGGCAACGGCAGAGGAGCATTCTCATCATCACCACCTTCATCTTCCTCATCACTGCTCCAGCCGTCTGATTGGCTGTGCTTTTTCATGGCAGAGTTTTCTAGATGCTGCTTCTGGAGATCTGTCCTGAAGGGGGTACGGGGCAGGAATGAGCAGAGACCTTGACCACATTGTTACGTTCCGGGGCCTGTTATCATGCAAGGCTGATTTTCCTGCGATTTTTCCACCTAAAATGTAGAAAAGCTGCTAATTGCAAGTGCTGCGTACTACAACAAGTGCGGCTTGTAGGTCAGTCTAACTAGAAGCCACAGCTGTGATTATTTCTCAGGTTGGTCCTGAATTTCATCAATGACTCTAAAGTGCCTCCCTGTGGCGAGTCCTTTTGAGAGCGATGTTAAAAAAACGCAACACAAACAAACAAAAAACACCAGTGTTCCTGTAGCTCAACTGGTACAGCATTGTGTTAGCAGCACAAACGGTTGTGGGTTCGATTCTCAAAGAACACACATACTAATTAAATGTATAATTTGTGACACTGTAAGGTTTTTTGAAATAAAAGCATCTGCCAAATGTGTTAATGTGAAATCAGACATTAAGATTCATAATCTTGTTTACGATCAGTCACAACAGCAAAATTTAAGAATAAATACATTTTTTATTACACAAAAATTAGCATACAGTAAATTTAAGTCCTTCAAATTCGCAGATCACCATAAAAGTTGACAAAACTGTGAGAACTGCATGAAGTCAATGACACTCACCTTTCCTGTAACATGTCCGTAACTCTCAGCGATGGGCAACACCTCTGACAGGTTGGAGTACAGGTTCTACTATCCTACAGGCAAAAGACAGGAAGACAAGTGATAGAGTGAGAGAGACAGAGAAAGAAGAAACAGCTTTAGTTAACCGTTAACAGCTTTAGCCATGCTGACCCGTCATCTGAGTCTCAACCGTTTCCACGGAGAGAAACAGGAGGTGTTGCTAATTAATGTTATGGTGCTGCTACACATACTCTAGTATCACTTGTTCACTCAGGTGACTGACTTTTGTCTTGTGATCTGTGTTGGGAGGGGCTTCTTATTCATTGTAACCATTAACAATTAATTAAACACAAGTAATTCTTGTAATATTGTTTATTTTTGTGCTCATTAAAGGATTTGTATACCTGCTCACATTCTCCTCCAGGACATTCAGAGGTGTGGAAAGACACATGATCTGTGTGTGCGACTGTAACATCTGCAAACAAGACATTACAAAAGAAAGAGATCCTTAGAACAATTAAACTGGTATTTAAATCGTTTTTCCCTGTTGACAAGTCACCAGTTTCCCCATACTCAAGTGTACACACACCTAGACGTTAGGTTTCTATTCTGTGTGGGGACTTTGCATAGACATGACTTTTTTTTACTGTGTCTACATATATTAAGACAGACATTTTAATTGTAATTGTAACAGACATTAAAATTTTAACAGACATCATAATTATAATTGTTTAATTGTCTTACAATTTCCAACCTTTTCCACAATGGTAGAAAAACAGGAACACACACACACACACATTCAATTATTTTATATATATTTAAATTGCTTTAGCTTTGCTGACCTGCAGAATCAGTGTTAATTTCCTGCAAGCCCTCAGCAGGGGGGTTTGAACCAGTGTAGATGGGCAGGATGTCCCTACATACCGTCAACTGAACTGTGCCTTCTGCCCTTCGCAAAATATCTACAACTTTGCAATGACTCAGTCCTGACACAATAATACCGTTCACCTACAACACATAAGCAGATGTTGTACCATTATATGGCATCTCTACAGCAGTCCATCAAGGAGAAATCACTTCACACATACCTCCAAAAGGATGTCTCCCACTCGCAGGCGCCCATCCTGTTCAGCCACGCCTCCACAGCAAATATCTTTTACTCTCAGAGCGCTCCCATTGACTCCGCCCACCAGAGCAAAGCCCAGCCCACCCCTCTCTGGCTTGGTGAACTCCACCTGGACAATGCAACTCTACAGCAAAAATAAGTTTACCAAGCTTAGATATGGGGAAACAAACTGGATTCACGCAGTGTGAACAAAGAGTATCCACTCCCAAATTTTAGGACAGTTTGGAAAAGTTTTAAAAAATGATCATTGAATAGTGTAATATTAATGTACAGTGATGAAGGATATAGAGAGATTACAAAGCGTCAGATTACTGCTCATATCATTAGCCGGAGTCTAGGTATAGAGACAGTTACCTCCTGCTCTGATGTCACAGACAGCCTCTTCCTGAACTGTGTGGCACTTTCAGCAACATGTTTAACTACAAGTGAAATAAGAATGAAAGAGCGAGAAAGAGAGTTAGAGAGATTCTGTGTCTAAAAACAAACATCCAAGACAATATCAAATACATTTATCCTGCTAAGTGAAAATAGTGATCACACATACACACTCAAACAAATATCAAGTTACAAAAATCATAAATCATGGCAAAATCACCCATAATATTATCACTCTTGCTAAATGAATAACCAAGAACCCTGCATTGCAATTTAAAGCAATTCCCAAACTTACGATGGTCCCCCTCCTTTGCTGCCATTCTGAGGGCAGTTGTGCTGATGACCTGCTCTTTGCTACTGTAGGAAAACTATGCTTGTCTTTTCAAGTGCTTTCGGACCTCCTGGATAGCCGTCTCCTAGCAACCTGGGTGCCCACTGGATTAGCTGGCCTTTATTCATCAGACACAACGAAAACGTGCTTTGATCGGCCTGAGGAGGCCATGTCGCTCGCTAATAATTAATCCTGCACCCTCTGCCCTCTGAGCGGGACATACCGCGGCTGTCGACGCGTAGCTAACACCACGACTCCCAGACAACACAGACAAAGGAAAACAAAGTCTTAACCTGTAGGAGCTGCTTCCACATCAGGTGAGCTGGGCACTTCCAGGCGAGTGAAAAGTTGTTTCTCCTTCCATTCAAACAAACCTGGAGATGAGATATGGTGAGGATGAGGACAAAGAGTATTGTACAAGATCTGTTTTTGCTACTTCAGGGTAAAATCATGGTGTGCTACATTGTACATTTGATTTAGAAAATATTACACAAGCTATTTGCCCTACATGTGATTTGTGAGCAACTGAACCTTTGTTACTTCACTTTGTGAAAATAAAAAGGTATTCATTATTTCATGACATAAAAACTTTGATTTACAACTTTAAGGAACACCTTTAAATATCACACCTGGTTGGCTCTTTTGAATTCTACCAGTAAGCAACCACTAAGTATCCACCCAGAACTTAGCAACACCCTAACAACCATCCACAGCCATAAGAGTGAGGATTAAATAAAAGCCCAGCCTGAGCTTACACACACCCGGACAGCCAGTGCTGTTCCATTGTCCCTTGCTCTATGTAACTCCATATAATCATATGACTCATGGCACCAGCAAACACACTCTCAAAGTGCAACACACAACCATCTCCACACAACAACAATTCAAACTGTCCAAAATGTAGTGTTTTAAACCTACTGAATTATTTTTACAATATTTTTGAAATATTTTATGATTTTGTTTAGAATTCGGTGTAAGTAGACTGAATAAGTCTCCATCAAACACACAGTATTCCTTTTACCTTTTGGCATCACTGGTTGATCATCTCTAAAACACAAAAAAAACATTTTGCATGTTGCAAACAGATATAAAAAAACACTATTCTTTTTATTAACCTAAAAATGTAATGTCTCACCTCATGGCTTTGATTGTGACTCTACGTGGAAAGCTTTCACATACTTTCACTGCATCCTCCAGCGTCATTCCCAGGGTGCACTTCCCACAGATGTACACAATCTTGTCATTGGGCTGGATGCTGCCCTCTTCACTAGCAGGGGAGTTTGGCACCACCTCCAGGACATAAATTCCCTGCCACTTACTGCCAATGCCACCTGTCAGCTTGATACCTGCACAGGCAAAGATGAAAAATTTCCACAATTTACTCACCCCCATGTCATGTCATTCCAAACCTATATTACTTTTTGTCCTCTGTGAAACACAATGGAGAAAGATCCCCATGGTTTTGTGTCCATTCCATGAAATAGTGGGTGCCAGTAAAGTCTGGGTACCAACATACTTCAAAATATCTCAATTTGTGTTAAACAAGAAAGTCATACAGGTGTTTGAAATTACATGAGGGTGATTAAATGATGGAAGAATTTTCATTTTTGGGTCTAACTATCCCCTTAATAAACAGAATTTATAAAATAGAATAAAGTGGTTGAGGGCAATTGTTTTTGATTAGGATTGGATTCTTTAAATGAGTCGCACTTTTTTATTTAATACAATTCACTGTGACCTTTCTGCCAAGGTAAAGTCTTATACTGCAGCTAGCAGCTACAGTACAGTATTACAATTTATGACCATATTAACCAACAGCGAGGGTTCCAATCGCAGATTCCTCTGCTGTACAGCATGCCCTCACCCAGCTGTCCAGACGGAGTCTTGGGTATGACAATGTCTTGGAGGGTGTCAAGAGGGGGTGGGGGCAGCAGATTTTGCACAGCTCTGCCCAGCACCATGTGAAGTCTTTTAGAAGAGCTCCTGAGAATGCTGATAACTACATCATCAGGTACATTGGTCACATTGTGGCCATTCACCTGAAAAATAACATATTAAACACTTTATTTATATAAACATCTTTAGCGATTCATGCATCGTCTGGGAGTTAAATCATGACCTTGCCAATGTAAGAGCAACAATCTATTAACTGTGCCCCAGACAATCTACAGTGTGTTAAACCACCCAGCTAATAATTTTACGTTATGAGAATGTTTCATAGATAAATGGAAATGTTAGGGAAACTAAGGTAAGTAACCAAAATTTAGGAAAGTTCCAGGAACATAAATGCACTTTTTAGACACTGTATTAAGATGTTACTGTTTTTTTATAAGAACGTTATTCAAACATATTTTAAATTCTGTAATGTGTTTAAAATGTTACACTAACAACAACCCTGTTAGCTGGGTATGCAAGTTTGAAATAGTGTGAGGAGCTGTACCATGACAAGTCTGTCTCCTGCTCTCAGTCTGCCATCTGATTTAGCTGGATTATCCAGGACATCCTGGACATAATAGCAATTGTCCAGTTTACTCCTGGTAATGGTGAAACCGAAGCTGCCACACCATGATTTGGTGAGTGAAACAGTCAGTTCAAACTCCTTCAAAACGTCCTAAAGAAGAAAGAACATATTTATATGGTTCGACATTGTATGAACTTTAAAAGGAACTTTCTACATCTACAGGCCTACACAATCAAGCTTACTCCTCTGGGATCTTCATCATCCTCTTCATCTTCATCGTCCCAGCCGTTGTTGTTGGTTGACAGGGCAGGCGGCTGAGGTTCTGGTGCCGATTCTGGTGAAGGTGCTTGCTGGTTAGGTGGAGGTGTGTCTGGATGTGACGGAGAAAGGGCAGGAGGAGACAGCAGATGTAATGAAGAGTGAGCAGGAGGAGAGAGCAGATGTGAAGGAGAAAGGGCTGGTAGAGGAAGCAGATCTTTAGAGACAGATGTGCTGCAGGTAGGAGAACAGGTTGCTGTGGTGGAGATGGTTAAGTATTCTTCATTGGCTATGATTGTTAGACCATTAGCCATGAACCCTGCCGTGCTCTCATCCATACCTTCATTGGTGTGACTGAAAACAGAACACACAGTACACACATATTTGCTGCATCCATATCTTATGAGCAAACAGTAAACCTGTGGGCTTTTACCTGGTATAAGCTGAACTAGTGTTGCTTTTTGAGGTGGTATCATCGTTTAACTCTTGCTGTTGGGCTGTCATTGCTGATTCAAGGGCTGGAGTTGGCACTGTGTTGGCAGTCGTAACTTTAACACTGGATGGAGTTGGGGGAGAAGTTGGGGACGAGGCTTTATCATCATGCTCCTCCTCCACCATGGCAGGAGGTTTTAGTTTTCCAGCCTCACCTAAAGGTGGAAGAGAAGGTGGAGATGGAGAGGCTGAAGTAGGCTTTTCCACCAGCTCACTATCTTGAGTTGCTGGGATCTCTTGGGTTTTCTCTGGGGATCCTTCCTTCTTTAGAACCACGTCTGTGGTCCTCTTCTTGAGGAGATCACTGAAGTCTGGGGCGACAAACCTCATCTGCATGTCTAAAGACTTGGATCTCAATGCACGGGTTGGAAATGTTTCAAGATCCTGTCAAAGAGGAAAGTATGTTTGATGGGTTTTTATATACTGAGCATAAAAATCTTGTACATGTCAAATTTCTCCCCAATCCTGTAGAAAAAGGATGTTACCAGTGAAGAGTCAATATCTTTATATTCAGCAGATCTGGGTCTGCAAACTGACAGCCTGACCTCAGATGGAGACTTGTGGAGGAGATACAGAACTTCCTGTGGTATAAGTAACAGGTTTATCAAGAAGGGTTAGACAGCTTCTCAAAGACACATTTTTATTCAGTACAATATGCTGTATAGTGTAATGAAACCAAACAAGCCAATTGCATTGGTTTAAAAGCTTAACAGTGACTTAGAAGTCCAGGTCTTAGAAAACATGCTAATTCCTTGGCCACACTTACACAACATACAGAAATGTAATGAGTCCAAGAATAACTATATGTAGCGTATTAGGTAGAGGGATAGTTCACTCAAAAATGTCCATCATTTACTCACCCTCCTGTCATTTCAAAACTATATGATCTTTGTCTTCTGTGGAACACAAAAGAACTGAGACATTTCTCATATTTTGAGAAATGTCTCAGTGGTTTTATGTTCATACAATGGAAATCAACATACAAGGTACTTTAAAATATCTTCTTTTGTGTTCCACAGAAGACAGATCATATAGTTTTGAAATGACAGGAGGGTGAGTAAATAATGGAAGAATTTCTGGGTGAATTATCCCTTTGAAGTACACAGTAAGAAACATTTTGCTAAATTGCCGTACATCCTTACAGTGCAGTGACCGTATTTATCTTGATGTACATTGATTTACAGCTGTATAAAAATTATATCTCCATTACCTCATAAGACAGTCCTCTGACAGGTTCTCCACTGACAGCCAGGATTATGTCTCCCTCCTTCAGAAGCCCAGAATCCGCCGCAGGCTGGCCAGAAAAAGGCTCTTAATTTGCACAATACTGCCCTCATCAGGACTCAGCTCAGATATGACGAAACTGAATCCCAGGCCACTCGGACCCCTCTGTAGTATCACCTCCAGGGGGTTTTCTGCCAAACAGACAGGACAGGACACTCTCAGTTTGTGTTTTATAATGAGTACAGTCTCACAGACAATAATCAATGTTCCACACAATACTGTACAGTTCATGTTTGTGTGTAAAAGTGAATGTAAATATTAGAATTAAAGGAACACAAGATGCCAACAAAATTATAAGTCTTTCAAAACTAGTATACTGTACAAAAAAGTATTACAAAAAGTATTGCATCTATTAGTAAATGGCTACAAGCATTCACTGACTGTAAACAAGGCACCTAATAATAAAAACAAGGGTGTTTTAACTTTTGAACAGTATAATTTGTGTAATAAATAAAAAGTTATTATTTTGTCTAGTGGAATATACTTAAATACCCACCACACAGCTGAAATGATTTTTAAAATGCTAAAGAATTTTCTTAACAGTTTACATTTATCCCTTTCAGAATCTGTAAGAAACATAAGAATAAAAACAGTGCTCCTCTGGACAAGATCTATATTTGGCTGGATCTTTGAGTTATGTGGGTCTGACAGTTAGCAGAGTGTTGCTGTCAGATTCAGTCGAAATGTTTTCTAGCGGAGTCTCCCCCTCTCTGAGCCCCGTCTCACCATTTGACACAAAGCTGAAGTTCTTGGCCCTGACAGACAAGGGCGTTTCCACGGCAACAGCTCTCCTCCGGAGGGTAGGCGTGCTCTGTGCACTGAGGGGTGAAGGAGATCTCTGTCTTTCCAGCGTGGACGAGGCACTAGAAGTGTCCAACACCACTGGAGGTTCTCTCTCCAGAACCAGATTCACAATCTGAAAAAAAAAACAGGCATTCAAGCAGAGCTGAGGGTCATGAAATATGGCTGGCTATTTAACTGGTACAAACATACAGTTGTTTGTTAGAGAGTATACAGAGGCAGAAAGGCATTAATGCATGTCTGAAAAGGAACTACCCATCTAACAGGGAACCTTCTCAGAATATTGACTAGCGTTCTCTAAAAAAGTCATGCAGTAACATTAACATTTTTATCAAAAATGTTCATGCAGTAACATTAGTAAAACATTTTTTATAACGTTATATATCACATATGCCCAAAACACTATTCTAAGAAGTCAATAAGTAGTTAATGGAACATTTTAAAAACGTTACAGAATAAATGGTTATAACATTATTTAAACAAGCAATAACGTTAAAACAACGTCTAAAAACTGGTTGTTTTGAACGTTCTTAGAAATTTCAAAAAACATTTTTAACGTTTTTTAACGTTCCTAGCTGGGTAGGTTTTGTGAAGTCAGTCTGGGCCACAGACATGTTTGTTTGGCACAAGGTTTGTTATCTAATCAGTGTGAAGGGGTGGAGACTGGCCAGCTTAAATGTTACAGTGTGTCAGTGTGACGCCACTGTTCCGTGTCACATCCCAGAAAATCTTATTAGCCCAGACGAAAATAACGACCAGTGTTTTTTCTACTTTCCTACTGTGTCTTTTTCGGTCCTTGGGATTTCTAGACAACATTTTTTACACACATGTAAACAAACAACAGAAATATCTGATATGTAATATTTTGAATGTTGTATGGCAAGAACTGTGTAAAGTTTCTTCATATATTTCGCATTTTGTATTCTATAAACACAATAACAGCATATGTTTGAACGAATAAATGATGATTAAATTTTTTAGTGACCTATGCCTATAAATGAGTGTGACAGTACCTCCCCTGTTCTCTTCAGGCACTCCACCGCCTGCCTGTGGGTGACGCCACGCAGGTTACAGCCATCCACCTCCAGCAGCCTGTCACCTGCCACATACAAATTACATCATCAAGCTGTCAACATCAATCATGACTCACATCCAATCAGGATGTTACATATTTATGCATGTTATCAGCACATCTGAACTGGAACACCGAGTCATCTGTACTGTACAATATCAAGGAGATGACAAATACATACAGAACATGCTGAAAAAAACTCACATATACGGTACTGATATAGCACATCTTGAAGTATGCATTTAGAATTTTTTGATTACTGAGTCATGCATTATTATTGGCAACCATCTTTACCGATCTGTATTCTTCCATCTTGATAAGCTGCTCCTCCTGGGATCACGCTCTTTATGTAGATTCCTCCATGACGCACATTGGTGTTGATTCCTCCCTAAAAATCAACTACAGTCACTTTTGCATCATTCATCCCAGCTAACCTGGAATGTTCCCACATTGGCTAACATTTTCTAACAAGTTCTCTAAAAGCTCTGTTAAAGTTCTTAAAAATGTTCTTGCAGTAACGTTAGCAGAATATTTTTAACATGATACATCGTATCAAAAACATTACTCTTAAGTTGTTTGGGGAACGTTTTAAACAATAACAAATAAACAAATTGAATAACGTTCCTAGAACATTAAAATAACATTTTTAATGTTTTTGTTACTTAATGGAAACATTAGGGAAATGTTTTTACAATCAAAAATTGTTGGGATGTCTGATGAATCAGAAAACTCACAGCAACACTGATTCCCAAGTTGCCGTTGATCTTTCTGAGCTCAACGTAGATGACATCACCTTGCTTTAGGTTGAAGCTGGAAAAGGTATTGGACAACTCATCCTGCACAAAACAAACAACAAATAAACAACAGGTTAGTTTTGGTTCCTATCAGATTTCCTGTCACTATAATGCTGTACGTTACACCTGCATGTCCAGAATCCGCACTACGGGTACATGTAGTCTTTTTCCCATTTTAGGAGCCATGATGTTGGAGAGGGTCTCCTCTAGCTCCTCCATGACAGGCCTGTACTCTGCATTCAGAGTGCTTTGGGAATCAAAACCTCTTTCCAGCATCATCCCTAGATTAGATGTAGCCAAAGAGGTCTTGCTGTCCCTAAAATCCTCTATCATAAATAAATATTAAATAATTAGTTTTGTCAATTAACAATAACACACACTTTTCAGCTTTAAAGTGAACGCATGGAGACAGACCATGTGAACATGGGTTACATGGAACTGTAAGGTCTATTCTATAGATCTAATGATGAGGACATACGTTTGGGTTGAGACACTATGAGCTCCACTTCATCTGGGCTGTTCTGCAGTATGGATGCAGCTGTGTTGAAAGTCACTCCTTCTAGGCTGATCTTATTAAGAGAGATCAGCCGGCCACCTGAACATACACAAAAAGACACTGAAAGTCTTTTCTTTAGTTTCTTTTGGAATACAGTCCAGAAGCGGTTCAGGATTTTACCTGGTCTAATTCTGCCGTCTTTATCAGCTGGCCCATCAGGAACGATGGATGCAATGAAAATTCCAAGATCTAACTTCCCTGTGTTGTCCTCACCAACTATTACAAAACCTTCAGAACAACAGTGATATGCCAGTGTCGTAGGAGAAAAATTAATTTCACATATAAATAAAATCTAACATATTTTAATATATTTAGGCCTTATTCACACTCACCAAAACCAAGCTTGGGATCTTTCTTAAGAGACACGCAAATGATCTCTCTCTCTGGGGTTGTTTTTGTGGGGGTGTCCACTGCAAACAAAAAGAACGAAAAATTAAGAACTCATTTTAAATGAATGCTCACAACTATTTAGTGAGAAACCACCAACAATTACATTTATGTATTCGGCAGTCACAATCATTCAAAGTGACTAATAGTTCATTCAGGGTATACATTTTAGCAATATGTGTGCTTTTTGGGAATCAAACCCATGACCTTCTCGTTACAAGTGCAATGCTTTACCAGTTGAGCTCCATTATAGGAACACCAGCCATGTAATAACCCAGCTAACAATTTGAATTGTTAGGGAAATGTTCTTATGTTTCCATTAAGTAACAAAAACATAATAGATGCGTTCCTACAACATTCAGAATAATTCAAAACATTTTTTAGACATTTTTCTTATTCAAACAGTCTTATAACAAGACATTCTGCTTATAAACAAACTGTAAAGTTTTTGATAACATTCTCTAAAATTTCTCTCAAAGTTAGCCACGTTCTGAGAACATTCCCTGTTAACTGGGAAGTGGCATGATGTAATGATTACGACCTTACATGAGAGTTTCACACTCTGTACCTCTAATAGACGAAGTGGTGGAATGCGCCTCAGAGTCTTGCTTCTGCAGAGAGACACTGGACATGATGCGATAAATTGGAGAACTGCAGGTATCTGGAGGGCTGTGGAGAGAACAGATCAACACAGTGGGCCTTTCATATTGATATTAGATCTTACATTGTAATATCAATCACGTGCAGATAGCCCAGCAGACAGACCTGGAGCTCTGGCTCTGATCTTTGAGTTCACTCAGAGCTCTCTGTTCAGGATTGTAACTGATGTCACTCTGCTGCCGTATTCGAACCCCGATCTTTGCTGACAGGTCATCGCAGGATCTGCTCATGGAGTCGTTCGGTAAGGCATTCGAACCAATATTGTTGAGCACAATCTCAGAGCAAGAGAGCCTCTTAATTTGATTGTGTCGAGCTCGGCAGATTGATGCATATTTAGCCATGTTGTCTTCTAAGGCAAAACAAAACCAAAATAATTAACACCTAGAAATTCACTACCAGTTAAACAAAACCAGTTATTGAGTACATAATACAGCAGTGTTCAAACTGGTCTCATTACCCTGATTCCCAACGAAAAGCTTATAATAATAATTTATAATTTGAGCTGCTGGGTTTGATTTCCCAGGAATGTCAGTTTGGCTTAATTTGACTTTAACACATGTGAAGTACGTAAAGAAATCTGCAATATTATATTTCAAACAGACATGGCGACAGAGGCAAAAGTTACAGACTGCAGCTTTAAAATGTTTAACACATTAAAAAAAACAAATAACACAATTAGCATAACAAAACTGCAATGAGAAGCATAATATAATGTGCCATAAAAATAGTATTCAATTAAAATATAATGCAGAATTAAAAGGATAATGGTATTTCCACACACCTGAGGCCAAACAGTAGGTTAGCTGACGAGAGGTCATCTCACTGTGAAACTTATGCTGGGCTGAGCAGAGGTTCAGGAGATACTGTGCGATCTTTGAGCTCTCTGTCACAAATGAGTGTTTCTTTCCACTCGGGCTACACTCAATGGTGAGTTTTCTTCTCTGTGGCAAAATCAATGGAAAAATTAGAACCCAAGATTATTTAATAATTCACCAAAACAAACCTGATATAAACAAATATATATATATATAAAACATAATTGTGAACCCACACTCATCGAAAGACTGTCTGTTTCTGACCAATGAAATTTGCGGCTTAATATACGACAATTGCTCTTGACTTCGTAGACCATAATTCCTTTGGCACAAATTCCCAAGATCAGCTCTCCAATAACAGGCTTCCTTTCACGGGCAACTCTGTGAAACAGGACCCCATACTCTGGTAGCTGCTGCGCAATCTAATAAAGCATAAAAGACATTGGCTTTGAAGAATATGATCAAACACTGGTCATGCTGGTCATATCTGACATTCGATTCTTCTGTCTGTCAGGAATTATTTGCAGGGGTTTTCATGTTACTTTTTAGCTGAGCATCAGCTTGGCCAACCTGAGACCCAGATGACAATTTCAGGTTGTAAAAATGTTTCCCTAATGTTTCTATTAAGTAAAACAAACTTAAAAAAAATTAAAAATGCTGTTTTACACATTCTAGGAACCTTCAAATAATGTTGTTAAAATGTTCCACATTGTGGAAGTTGTTGCAACATCCACAAAATGTTCCAACAACTTAAGAATAACGTTTTTGATATACGATATATGTTAAAAAACGTTCTACTTGCAGTACTAGTACAGACTAAGGTCAAGGTTCAAGATCAAAAGCAGCTACCTTTAAAAACTCCATCTCAGCCTCCTCTGGAAGCATCTGGGCATTACTGGCATGTAACCTTGGCAACTCCTCTCTTAAAAAAGGCAAGGGCACTTTCTCTACAACCCTCTTAGAGATGTACTGCTCCATCTGGAAATAGTTCTTCCCATACACCTGAATAAAATAGTGCATTATTTTAGAATGCCGGATGTCTTGTGTAGTTAGATCTGATGAATGTTGAATGTTCATAATATCTGACTCACTTCAGGCATGTAGTCTCCAAACTCAGCCTGCAGTGCCAATGCAGCAAGAAACAAAGCAGTCTCTTCATTACAATACACTCTGTCGTCCAGGATGTCCCTCCTAAGCTGGAGATAGTACTGGTGACGTGTCAGTCTATGCCTTTATGAAATAATTGGACAAACAAACAAACAAACAGCAAGCTTCAGAATAAAATGAGAACATGAGTGGAGATATTATCCATTAAACAGACAATCAAAACACTGTTACAGCAATCAGTTATACATACAATATGTAGGAAATGTCATCAGGGAAAAATTTGACACGGAGATAAAGTGTAAATGTCACAGATGCCACTTTCTTCCAGGAATCTGGAGCAACTTTTGAGATTTTTGTCTCTTGGTCCAAAAAGAAAAATTCACCATCTAAATTAGAGAAATGCAAATGAATGCTTAATCACTTATGAAAGACCCTGAAACAGTGTGTATACACATATGGTTTTTGTTTAATCATATTTTGTGAATGTATTTATATCGACGCTGCTCTAACTTGCATTACCATCAATGAAAGCAAGGCCAAAGTAAAAGTGCTCCACAAGGTTAGCATGAGCCACAACCATGTCAAAGACATCTCTCCCACGAGACCTGATGTCACATTTCACTGCCACACACTGCTCATTTGGCATGATCACGTTTACTTCCCTTTGAGACAAGCCTGACTTGCCTTTCTTAGACTGCATTCATTCATCAAGAGCGAGAGAAAGAGCAAGAGAGAGAAAAGATAAATGTAAACACACAGATTGTGCAATGTAGCATGCAGTAAAACTTTACACATTAAACCTCTTAATACAAATACTGAATATGTGGTATTGTATATATAGTACTGAATTGCATATTATATATGTCACAGAAAATATTAAAACACAGCTTACCACTATAGATCCAGGCAGCTCTAGAACAATCTGGGGTTCATCAGTCATTCTAGTAAACTCTGGTCCAAGACTCTACAATTGAAACACAAAGACAGATGATCAACCAGTGTGGTATTGACCAAGCATATTAAATTCAGTATCTAGTACACTGACCACAATAGTACCTTAGCTTTCCTTTGGGAGAGGCCGACTGCAGGTTCACTGACAGTAATACAGGGACTGGAAGGTTGGGATTCACTCTTATTGGGAACGCTGACATACGAGCTCTGCGACAACCAACAACTTGTGCTTCTTCTGTGGTAAAGCCCCGGTGAAATTCTGGGATACAAAAGAATTTTTGTCACAGACTGCCATAGGTCAGGGTTTTACAGCTGGTACGTTTGAAAATGTATAACAGAACTGCTAACCTGTTTGGAAGGCCCTGATAGGCCATGGGCTGACTAGGTCTACTTCTGAGGGACCAAGACTTCTGGTGATGGAAAACGCCTGGAAAAATCAAAGTCAAATGAACTAGAGTGGAACTGTCTTTACAACAACGATTTAAAACCCAAGAGCTCCAAAAGAGCTACAAATGAACAAACATTTAACCAGCAACATTGAATTCAGTTAAATAAAAATCAAATGCTATACACTAAACATCAGACACAGGAGCTCACCTTGCTTTGGTTCAGAGTCCAGAGACAGTCTGCGAGTCTCTCCTGTAGCTACACTCCCCTCTGTATAACCAGGATACGGCCCACGCTTACCTGCACAATGAGGAGACCTGATCACTACCTAAAAGTGATCACTACCCTGATCACTACCCTGCATTACATATTACATTGTGTAAGCACAGAAATACCTCGGAAAGAGATGAAAAGAATGAAAAGAACGCTACAGTCTACAATGACATTTTGCCCTCAAGCATTGACGTTTAGGCCCAATTACAACTTTTTGTAATCCCATGTTCGGTTTAAGATTAACCCTTAATCCTATTGTGCACACTTTTATTGGTACATTGGTGCTTTCTTACGCACATGCCAGTGAAATCTATGAGACAGTACCAATCCAGGTTTCTGGATAAACATTTAAGTACAAGGAATATGTCCGGATTAGCATTTAAACATTTAGTTTAGGAGATCAAATCAGTTGCATCACTGCACATTAGCGCTTATGCAAAGGATGTGACATTCACAGAGTACAAGATGACACATTGGACCTCTTCAACAAAAAACATTACATCAGCTCCTTTGTATGTTTCAAAGCAGCTCATAGTTGCATTTAACAAACGTGATAAATATTTTAGGTCATCTAACTTATTTTACTACATTCTTCTTTATATAATGCAGTTTCTTAATTTAGAAGTCACACAGGCTTCACAATCCTATTTAAAATGTAGCAACCACAACAAGAGAAAAAACAACACTGTGTTCCTACCATGAAGTCTCTCCCTGATCATTTGACTTTTGCCACTTAACTGCACAACGTTCTCAGTTAAAGCAGCTCGGTCCACCTGGGAATGAAGATCTCATGAACTTTATCAGCTGCTATCTTAAATTAGATCAATTTCATGAGAAGCAAGTCTTACATTCTTAAATGGGCTTTTGTAACTCACCGAATCTTGGAAGACGTCCTCCACCAGCTGTTTGATGACTTTGTTTGGAGGAGGCAGGAGAGATGCTTTGTGATGTGATTCACACACCTCCAGGATGGAGTTCAGGTTTGCTCGACGATGGGCCATGTCCTCACACATGCTCAGCAGAAGGCAATTCAGAGAGTCACTTAGCTGAATGGGCTGAATAAGCAATCAAATCATTTCCAGTACATTGTCAGATGAAAGGTGAGTTTATTTTTGACAAGAAAAGCTCTATTCGTGATTTGTTGCTTCAGGGGATTTCTGTGAGACTGACCTGGTTTTGAGGGAGATGATAATCAACTGACCAATAGAGAGTCATCCCAAGAGAATACACTATTATCTGAAGGAAATGACACACAGGTAAAGTTTATAACTTATTTGTTGATATTTATACTCTAGGCTTTTGTAATTCAATAAATAAATACTACACTATAATGTCCTACAATACAAAGTTAAGAACCTATGTGCAAAGTTTAATTCATTTTCAGCAAACTAAACTCTATAACTATAACTATACTATACATCACTGTTTTGAACTTATTTAACTGCATTGCATTCAATAGTATAAAAGAAAACTGTCCTAATTTCCCTGATAACTGAGTCCTTTTTATCATGTATTTAATGCACCAAACAACATAAAGCTAAACAATACACTGCAATATACATTGCACTGGTTTTTATCAAATGAAATGTTTACTGTGAAATACAAATCAAAATTCCTCCATTCCTTGGTGCCATCAATGGTAAATAACAATGATCACTGTGCTACTGGTACTGATGTGTTAGCATGCAAGCTAAGCATGTAATACCCACATGATGTCACTGAAGTAAAAACTGACCTTCTCCATGGCCAGCTTAGTGGAGATGGCCCGTCCTTGCAGCATTTCTGGGGCTGTAAAGGCACACACCTCATCTGTCATAGCACAGTTCTTAAATGCCAGTGTTCCGGTCGCTGACAAGAGCAGTGATGCGGGAGTTATAATATAGCAGATATTGTGACCTAGAAAACAGAGCCACATTATTTGCATGGACTGCACTTTTCATCAGCGGAAAACAACTAACATTGCAAGGGTCAGTGTTTTACCTTTGTAAGAAAGGTCCACGAGTGATTCCGCCGAGCCCAGCAGGAGGGACCAGACCTCATCCTCCTCCAGCGGTCCTCCTCTGGCCTCCAGCACTTCGGCGAGGGTCACAAATGTGCTGCTCATTCTGCAGAGTCGTGAGACAGATACCTGAGAAGGAGACACGCAAGCACACTGGCTAATGGAGGAGGAGAGATGGATACTTAAAGATGGAGTAAAAACAATGCTGATCACCAGGGACTGTGACCTCATCTATACTGATTCATGACAATATATATATATTTTATATATAATTGTTTGTATTTTACAGGTGAGAAAACTGTAAAAACATTGTAGCTATCAAAAGCTTTATTGTAGTTTCATTGTAGCTATGAAAAGCATACGTCAAATGAGCCAACAGTGGTGGCTGTCTTGCACAATACAAATTTTATACTGGACATAAACCTTTTACATTTTTTAAGTTTAATATTTTAATTACAACAAACTAAACTGCAAATACTTAACTGAATTAAATTATATGCTTATTTCAGGCAACTTTTCCCTGATGTCAATTTTGTAATTTATTTTGTTATCCTAATCTGTACCGAGTCCTGTTTATGTTCTCCCTTTAGTATAGAACAATACAGGTGCTTAAGAATAACTGAATAACTGTTTACTGAACCTTCAGTTTTAGTCTGATGTTTCTAACGGTAAATACTAAACATGGAAACCAGGGGGAGCCATTTCAGTTTCCTCATCAGTCCACTACAAAAGTGTATGTTCATACCAAAAAGAATAATGCGTTTTCAGATGTTTATGTTTGGAAATCAAAATAGCTTGTTAGAAAACAAAATACATTTTTTTATTTCATAATATATTTTAAGAATTTTAGGTATTGACTGGAAAACAAACCATAAAGCAACAGAATTGTTACTTTACCATTCCTTTACACTGACTGGTTTTGTCTGACTGATGTTTACATTAAATGTATAAATGGCTTGTTAGTTTCTAAATGTATTGTGGGCTTGTTGTAAATAATTCACTGTTGCATGTTATTAGAAAGATAAAAATACACTCAAACTTTTAACCAAATGTAATCACTTGTTTAACTCTGAAACTACTTTCCTAACCTGGCATAAGAAGTAGGAAATAATCAGATGTCCATAGGTTGTCAGGACTTATATAACAGCCAAGGCACTTCCAGTGACTGCGCAAGTAAATCTGCCAAGCGATAGATTTACCTACGTCAGGCAGCAACGCAAGTCTCATGACTCTACATTTGTTGCAACAAGAATATTATTTGGTCTAAAGTGAAACTTTAAAGTCTGTTACTTTTGCCTTGTTGTCACCATCCCTATCCGAAACATAAAATTGCATATTTCTTTATGTACTTCTGTTTACATATGTTGAAGCTGAATAACTCCAAATAAATTAAACTTTTTTATTTTTATCCACAAAATGTTACGAATTGCAGCTTCTCAACATCTCAGGGTAAACTTATACAATGTCAGATCAATGGCACACAAAGCAAAAATATTTTCAGGTGTTTTCTTTGGCTCAGATCTAGGTTCTTATGCAAGTCAAGGTGGAACCCTACAAATTACAGCATGGGAAATAAAATGTGCTATAATGTACAACTACAAGTACTATAGGACAGCAGTCATTACTGAAAATGATTATTCCTGCTTGTAGTGCTTGAGTATTTAACTTCTATACTGTGTCACAGACAAATAAATAGCAATATACAATTAATTATTACAGTAAATGCCTACTTTAAAGGGAGATTCATACAAATGGATGACTAGCCAATTTATAATCAGTCTGTTTGTTTGGCTCCTCAAAGGAATGCTATATTAAACCCGATCAGGCCTGGGCACCAATTGCTACAGGCATTATACAATCTAGTTAATTACACAACCTAGACATTAACAGACTGATTTACCATCTTTGTAAATAAGACACATTAAAACTTTTTTAATGCAATAACCCAAATATAAAAACACATTTGCTACTAATTAAAGCCTGAGGTTGTTTACTGCCTCAACACACCAGATTAGACAGAATTACAGACTAGCCAAAGAAATGTGACACTTTAATAACCTTGTGCTGCAAAGAGGGTTAATCGGTAACCCAAGGTTGTGTATACATAGATCCATCATCGCATGAAGCCTGGACTTTCTTTTTGTGGACTGGCAAAACTGGCAAGCTTAATTTAGTCTTAACCATTGCAAGCACACAAATGGTTACAAATAACATATATAACACTATTTAATTCGCTTTAAATCAACATTTCACAAAATGTTAATTTCACAAAACTTTTACCCATTACTTCTTACACTGTCCATCTGCAACATAAATTATAGATTGGCCTTCAATGTAGGTGAATAGATTTCTACCCAATAAAACATTCTTCAGTTTGGCCTAACAAGAAAGATGTATATTTGTTATAAAAAAACCCAAACAATAATTATCTTAATTTCAGTCTGTTATTTTAATTTAAATACTTTGTATTTAAATAAAATACTTTGTATTTAAATGTAGTTTTATCTTTATTTAAATACTTTTAAATCATCTTGAAGCCCCCTTGGAAGTTTGTGGGGTGGGGGGGGGTGGGGGGTATACTGGTTGAGAGACTGATTTAGGTATAAATATGTATTTCTATATGGTACACATTTAACTTTTAACAATATGTTTGAAATATACATTTGGCATACGCTTTCATTCAAGCAGGTTACATTCAGGATAAAACATCTTTGGTCCATGCTTTCCCAAGAATTTGAACCAAGACCCTAACATTGCGAACACAGATGCTCTATCAATTAAATTACACATTCAACTACATTGATATATGCAATATACAGCGATGGCAATGTTGTAGCTTACATCTGCTACCACAGCAACTGACCAACAGTATCTTCACTGGTTAGGATGAAGATGAAGCACTCTCAGACCATCTGTATTTCAGAAGCTTGTATTAGACATGATGACATAATCCCTAAAGCTGACTAAGAGTGTGAAAAACACAAACCCTCTTTATTATTACCACAGTATTTAAACAGGATGAATTGTGATAATTAACTGTTGACAAATGCTTGCTAAGACATGGGCACAAATTCAGATTTAGGAATATAAGAGTAATACTGTGCAGCATTAAGCCTACCATTAATAAATAAACTGACTGATGGTCTGAACCTGGACAACACCAATCACAGCTCAGCACTAATACGAATAAAACCAGACGAATTATTACTAAATCCATTAATACAGAATGGTTTTACCTTTCAGCATGAGATGTTCAAAAGTCCTGATCTCTGTATGATGCCCTGAGCAGCCCCACTGTAGTCCAGCGTCTCACTTCTGTTACCGAGCGCTGCACAGGCGTAATATTGTGCAACCATTCCCGCTACTCCCATGTCTAATCGCTAAGCAGCTACCGATGTCTGCGAGGCCTCGAAACTTTTTGCAAATTGAAGAACTATTCTTAGACTACAAGCCAAAGAGCTCAATTGGATTAAAAGAGGGGTGGCGGGTCACGGGGAAGCCTTCGTTTTCTCGCAAATTGTCTCAGACTATCGCTCAGGCTAAAACAAGCACCAGATACGCGCCTTTTCATCCAGCTACGCTGCTTTATTTAAATAATTAATAAAGCGACAACTAATAGTTTAGTGGTTATATCCTATCCCTGACGTGCATAGTTGAACAATACATTTAGCTTTCATAAGAAGCTAAAAATTAAGTAATTAATTAATGAAAGGAATAAAGAAACATATACAATCGGAGACTGTTCTAGTCTAGTCACCAAACGGATGAATTTACAACGGTCTATATTTCAGCCTGCGATATTGAAAGGAGGAATCACAATTGAAACTTTTTCCCAAGAGGACGTGTGCGGTTTAACGGTGCACAATAACGCGTTTATCTTTTCTCATTCGTTGCGTTTAACAGTTTGCCCACAGAAAGGCTTACAATAAATGAAAAGAAATCAAACCGGCGGCGCTGCGAACAGACCGGCGCGATGGCGCGGAAGCGCTTGTGTGGGTTTGATGACGTAGAGCGCATGTAGTCGTCCGCAGTGCGCGCGAGGCCTGCCGCCAGTGCGAGACGGCGCTTACGACGCGTTGAGGTCATGTTGTCGAAACCATTAACCACATAAGCGCGATTATTAATCGACAGAGCCGTCGCCTTATCGTTTCTGAAGAATCGGGCGACATAACCGGCGTTTAGGATACGGGGAGCGCCGTTTATATGTCAATCGCAGCAGGTAAGCGAGCGTTTAAAGGTTGTTTTAAAGCGCGGTATTGTCTCGCCGTGGGGGAGGGCGTCCGCATACATCACAGCTGATTTTGTTTCCGCTGGATCAATAATGTCCCCGCGTCGCTGTTTGAAGCTCCGGGGTGGATACGATGCGGAGATAAATGATCAGGGCTCCGTGGGTTACGTGAGATTGGTTACAGGGTTGTTTGTCAAACTGCTCGTATTACCGTACACCGGGATGCTTTCAATATGTGCAGAATGTAACCAGGAACATTGTATTTTGATAATAAGGATGTTATCTATAACATATGAATGGGGGTTGATTTAGATATACCGATTACTGTCCAAGTTTAATTCAGGTTAACGTTTTTATAGTATCTAATAAGCCTACCCTGTTTTAAGTAATCTTGACAGTATGTCAGTATGCATTCAGAATGAGCAGCATATTAAAGATGTAGGTTGTTTGTTGTTTCTACATAAATTGGGAAAATTGGCTGCTGTGTATCTGTCTGACAATTTGTTTATTATGTTTATCTGCTAGACAAGTGAAATTGCCATACACTTCAAGCAGTAGATCATTTTCTTCCCCTTACAGTGCATCGTAATCTTATTAGGATTACTTATTGGAGTTTGAAATTATTCTCTTTGGGAATGTTTAGCTGAGAATTCGCAGCCGTTATTAAGATCCGATTAAGGTGGAAAATTGTCACTGGATTAACTGGTTTGGTGGGGTGCATCCCTGCTCGTGCATTGTTGTTTAGATTAAAAAGAAAAAATCACTTGTATTGAAATGTTCATATTAGCTTGCTTAACTGTATACACTTAATACATGAGACATTGCACTCGTGCCTCCTGATCTAGGGTTGCGAAGAATCAAATAATGGCAAAATCTCTCCCGAAGTCTCTCTCTGTTGCTATGGATTCAGAATTCCATCTGTTCAGACATTCGTGTTCAGACACATTTGGTGATACTTCCCGTCACTGTTTATTCCTGTATTGTGTGTGACATGCCAGACAAATGCTATCTCTGATATGCTGCTATATGTCTAAACAGTGTTTCCTTTAAAATTTCGGAGAAGCATTCTTCTGTCGAACTGGGTCATGCTGTTAGTATTACAGTTTTTCATTAGCTCAGGTTATAAAAGCCATTAGGAACTTGCTCCGCTCTTACTGCAGATGCTTGGTGGTGTGTTTCTAACAGCTGTATGCTCCATTTATTTTCGTTTTCATGACACAGAGATAAAGCCCAGAGCCAAAAAGAGGCTCATTGGCCACTCAGTGCTGCCCTTTCACTTTATTCTGCTGTGCCAGGCGAAAAGATACACTGAGATAAAGATACACAAAGATACTGTCCTAAAAATTATGTAATAGTGGTAGAAACATCGGAACAATCACATCCTCTTGCAGTTTTATACTGTATTTTGTTTAGTCTCTTTGTTTTGTTGTTTGTGGTTTTAGATTTGTCAGAGTCTGCCTTGTTCGGATGCTCAGATATCAACATCACCATGAACAAAAATAAGCGAGAGAAAGAATTCTACAGCGTTGATGTGGGTGATTCAACATTCACAGTGTTGAAGCGGTATCAGAGTCTAAGGCCCATTGGTTCAGGGGCTCAGGGAATAGTCTGGTATGTTCTACAGCTCAGATTCATCCTCTCCTGCTCAATTAAAGGATATAACACGGTCACCATGTCTTTTCATATGTTCTCTGCATCCTATTCCCTTCTAGCTCAGCGTACGACCACAGCCTTGAACGAAATGTGGCTATAAAGAAACTTAGCCGACCTTTTCAGAATCAGACTCATGCTAAACGAGCATTCAGAGAGCTGGTGCTCATGAAATGTGTCAACCATAAAAACGTAAGTCCAAATTCATTTTTTACCAATCAGATCCAGCAGGGCTGGAGATTCCCTCTAATAAATGTCCATCTTTCTTTGTATTCCCAGATTATAGGCCTCTTAAATGTTTTCACACCACAAAAAACATTAGAAGAATTTCAAGATGTGTGAGTACCCCTAAAATGTAATATTCATTGTCAGGTGTTTTATATTTACAATGTTCAGTAAAAAAGGACCCCAGCTAAATACGTCTCATGCTCTTTTCCTTCTCGGTCACATCCGCATGCACACACCCACCCCTCCCCTTCTCTCTGTATTTTTTGCCCCCCGCCCCCATCACACCCTCTTTTTGCCCCTCCCCTTCCCACCCCTTCCCCAACAACAGTTACCTAGTAATGGAGTTAATGGACGCCAACCTCTGCCAAGTCATTCAGATGGAGCTGGATCACGAGCGGCTGTCCTATCTGCTGTACCAGATGCTGTGCGGAATAAAACACCTCCACTCGGCGGGAATCATCCACAGGGTCTGTGCTCTTTAGCAGAAAGCCTGTTCTCCTAAACAAAAACACTGCCACACGCCGCCAAGGTTGCACTGATGGTGAAAAGCTTTATAATCAGTTAAGGTGAGGGAGGGGGAGGGGTTTCAATTCCCTGGGCTGATTACAAAAAGCTAGACCTCTGCCTGCCTGCCTGCCTGTCTGCCTGACTGCAGCTGCTGCTGCTGCTGCTGTGGACTGCATTGCGCTGTTGAGTCAGGGACGTGTGGAGAGGCGACAGAAGAGAAGCGATCAAGTGATCCTCAGTAAACATCACAGTCCTGTCCTGTAGTCCTGGATCACCTTGGTTTTACCTTCATCTTAAACGTTAGATTTTGTCTGTTCCCATATGATGAAAGACCTTTATGTCATTTTATTGATTACACAATGAATCTCATCTCATTGCACAAGGTCATTCTAAACCACAACCATGGGGCGTTAGATATATACTTATTTAATTTCTAATTGTGGATAATCAAACGCAGTATGCTTTAAAAATTTTATTCTGACAGATTTATCAGTGGGTGATGAGAAAACAGAAACATTTAAAGGAAATTTAAATTAATTTCTCTTCAAGGTTAAAGATGTACTTATATATTACATCTGTATGTGTGTGTGTGTGTGTGTGTGTGTGTGTGTGTGTGTGTGTGTGTGTGTGTGTTACACAGAAAAAAGAAATCAATGAACAAGCAATCAACACACACATATATGTATATATATATATGTGTGTGTGTTGATTCTGACAGATCCAACAAAACAATACAGAACATTCATTTTGACACAGTTTAGACCCTGAAACTATATCTGCAGTTCTGATTAATTTTTAATCAGCCAGCACCATAAGTGAAACCAAAAATAGACATTTCTGTAGCTGAAATGCAAAACTGTTTTAGTCCACACAGTTTAAAACGGGAGTTGAATTTAAACATTGTCATGAATTTCAGACCTTCTATGAAATGAACCTTTAAATGCTGAAAGTAATATCCTGTCCTGTGACCCTGTAGGATCTGAAACCCAGTAACATTGTGGTGAAGTCCGACTGCACCCTGAAGATCTTGGATTTTGGTCTGGCCCGGACAGCGGCCACTGGTTTGCTGATGACCCCATATGTGGTGACACGTTACTACAGAGCCCCTGAAGTCATTCTGGGAATGGGATATCAAGCCAATGGTCAGTGCTGCTGACAAGCTGCAGAATGCCTGGTTGGCACATCCTGTGTGCACTTAATGTCAAATATCATGCTCGTTGCAGGTTTTATTTCACGCTTTTGTAGGCCCCTCCGATGTTTTATTTACACTAACAGCGTTGTGGTTTTCAGTACCAAAAATTCTGTGTATGAATTCTATTTTCTTTTTTTAATCAAATATAAGCTTATTTCATTTGTGATGAGTGATGTTTGTTCACTGATTTCTTTTTCAAACTGTGATGACTAAAACAAGCACTTATGCAATAGTGAGAAAATACTAACACCCCCTAACTTCCTGCTTAACCATTTTCTCTGTTTCTCTGCTTTATGCGCTTAGTGGACATTTGGTCTGTGGGCTGTATTTTGGCAGAAATGGTCCGCCACAAAATCCTTTTTCCTGGGAGAGACTGTATCCTTGAGTCATCTGTTTTCATTTTGAGTGACGAAATGTCCAGGAAGAAACGTGCGACACATTATATATGCCAGTATGGCCCAGATATGAGCATGAAGGAATAGTTTTGGATCTTTATACTGGGACTTTATACTGTTTGATCTTTATACTTTATACTGTTTTACACTAACAGTGGGGATACACAGGCTATGCAAATTATTTATGTTTGTCCAGCCATTTTAGCTGTTGTGTTTTGCTCTCTACCATTGTTAGAAGAATCATGTATTGACTTCATTTTATATTCCAAAATCGGTTTTATGCACTGAGTCTGTTTAATGTATGAGCATATCTTTGTGTTGTATTAGGGGTTGTCAGATGGTGTTTGATGCATGTCATGGAGTAAATTGCCCGTGCTTTAGAATTTGGACATCAGCTGAATATTAATATCAATATTCATCCCTTCTTTTTTGAACAAAATAATAAAAATTGGGTAGTATAAATACAGCAACTATTTATTCTCCATTTTAACTCTGTCATTTTGCCCAAAATAGATTTTATTGCATCAAAATCAGTTGGATGAGTCACGACTTGAGTGTGAATGGTTGGCCTGTTATTTTTTTACGCAAAGCTTCCGGTTTATTCATAGACATTAGCTTCGAGATGATCATGTGAGCCATCTGCGTCCCATCCTCATGAATGCTTTGTTTCATCTTGAGCGTTTCTGAAAGCGCCTACGCCTGACTTTCCCTGCTAGACTGTCAGATTCTGCATGACGTGTATCTTTGCATTCCACCTGATTCCTTCTTCATTTTGTCTTTCATGTTCTTATTTTGTGTCTTCATTTTTTGCATGCTAATTTCACTTTCATTTGGTTTTTCAGTGGATGTGTGGTCTGTTGGCTGTATCATGGCTGAAATGGTCAGAGGTAGTGTGTTGTTTCCAGGTACAGATCGTATCCTTAACTGTGTGTTTTTGTTTGTTTTCGCCATTCATTCCATAGTCATCACTTCTCTCTGTTACACTGTGTGCATTATTTTTCATGTTATACTGTGACAGTTTTTAAAGACAGTTCTGTAGTTTTAAGGGATAGTTCTTTTAAGGGATAGATCTTTACTTTTGAGAAACAAACAAACTATGGCAAAAAAAGGACATCCTTAAAGTGATAGTTCATCCTAAAATGAAAAAAGAGAAAAAAAAGATTCCTCAGAAGTCATACATGTTGGAAATGACATGAGGCTGAGTATAATGAGTATAATTTTTCTATATAATAGAAAAAAAATGTGTTAGGTGAACTACCCAATTAGGGCATAGAAAATTAATGTTAAACATTTGTGGTAAGCTTGCGAGAATATGTTGTTGGCCTTTTGTACTTTTTCTTAATCCTCAAATTCCTGAAGATATTGATCAGTGGAACAAAGTCATAGAGCAACTCGGAACACCATCGCAGGAGTTCATGATGAAACTTAACCAGTCTGTCCGGACCTACGTGGAGAACAGACCTCGGTACACTGGATACAGCTTTGAGAAGCTGTTTCCAGACGTCCTGTTTCCTGCTGATTCAGAGCACAACAAACTGAAGGGTAGGACTGCTTAAAGCTCTTTGATTGGACAGCATGGCTTTACTTTTTGTAGTTGGTTTTTGTACTCAGATATGCAGGTGTGAAATACATTTGTGTGTGTAACATATGTAGGTGTCAAAAAGTGTGTAAGTACTTTTTGGGCCACTGTATAGTACAGAATTACAGAATTCCATGACACAGAAGTCCAGTCCATTCACAGTAAAGTGGCCTGAGTCAGAATTCTGAAACCTTAACTCATTGTACCGGTTGTAATTTGTTCTGCAGCGAGCCAGGCACGGGATTTGCTGTCTAAAATGCTTGTGATAGACACATCCAAACGAATCTCTGTGGATGAAGCTCTACAGCACCCCTACATTAACGTGTGGTACGACCCATCCGAAGTGGAAGCGGTGAGCTTTTAATGATCCTTACAAGAGCCTATGAACAGCTTTTTGTTAAGGTTTGGAGACTAAAGCCCTGATAAAATTAATTTTACAAATTAATCTTTCAGATATGTTGCACATATTTAACACATTCTCATCAGTATAATTAGGTGTGATGATTTCTCTGTCTGCAGCCACCACCTCTGATCACAGACAAACAGCTGGATGAGAGAGAACACACTGTGGATGAGTGGAAAGGTAATATTCGCTACAAGGTTCACTGAACAAAATCTGATGCAAACGAAAGTGCCGGAGATTGAAGAACAAACATTCGCCTGCTGCACACGCAGTGGTGATCTTGCCTGCTTGTCACCTGATTGAATAGCGTTAATAGGCCCCTCGACATGTTTAAATGTCTGACGGTAGATGCTTAAATTAGAAAGACAGATATTTCTTTCAACTCATTGAGGGAGCGTGTGCTGTCAGACTCAGACCCTGCCAGTTTTTATAATGGTTCTTTATCTAGTGCAGCTCATGACAGAAACCTTGAGAATTGCATTGTTTTTGTGCTAGATGTTTTTAAAGCTGTATCCCCTTAAAGTCCCCATAAAAAATAAAACCTTTTTATTTAACAAAAGTAATTAAAATCTTATTGAGTATGCTAGCCTTAAATTAGCGTGCTTTAAAACATTGACAAAATTCACATTTAGAAAATATAAGCACTCAAACTACTTACACTCTCTCAGTTCCACCAATACGGATAAACTATTTTTGTCATCATTCAGCAATTCAGCTTCTCAATAGATTCTCTCACCAGTCAAGCGCTCTATTGAATCTGAAGTGTCCCACGCACCCACCCACCCACCCGCCACTCAGTTTGTCCCGCCCCTTGAAACTTCCTGTTTCAAATTACATCAATGCATCCAACAAAGCTGTGCACTTCAAGACACTTCAGTGGGTATTTAATTAGCTTCAATTGTTAGAAACGTTGCGTAATTTTCTACTTGTATTAGCCAAGACAGCTTGACATTACAGACATAAAAGTCTTTTGACCTTGTGTATTGCTGCTTTGAAACAGCTATACACAAGTCAGATTGGGGAAAAGTGCTATGCAAATAAAAGTTTGGTGTGTAAAACTGTAGTTGATTTCTCATGGTCTTGTAATTGTGTTTGTCTTCATCAGAGCTGATCTATAGAGAAGTTGTGGAATGGGAGGAACGACTGAAGAACGGTGTCATTCGAGGTCAGCCCTCCCCTCTAGGTTAGTTAGAGAAGTTTCTCCTAGTCTAATACAGATGCTTTTGCTTGCATCCATATATTTATAATATATTTAATTTACCAGTGGAGGTTTTTTTTTTAGAGGATGATTTTTGTAAACCATTTGGTTTTTATCGCACATTTATATATGATTGTACATGAGTTATATAAAGCAGTGGTTCCTAATTCTGTCCTTCACATTTTGTGAGTCTCACCTATCAAACACACCCGATTCAAATCATCAGCTCATTAGCAGAGAGCAACATGAATTGCACTGACTTGCTGAGGGTCACCAAGACCAGTGTTAAAAGGGCTGTTTACATGAAACCATTTTAACAAAAACTGAAAACTTTTTATGCATTTTGATCATGGACCTGATGAGTTTGTGTGAACTACAAAAATGTAAAACTGAAAATGGTGACATCATGCACATACATATTTAGTGACATCTAGGCGTAAAATTTTAAACGGGTATCATTTTGACAGCATTGTCATCAGTATGCAAAAAACATTTCTGTTTTTAGTACACCCTTGTCATGTAAAGGTACCCTAAGAACCACCGATACAGACACTGTGCACACATGTAGTCACACATATTGTAATCTGACTGAATGTTGTTTCACATAGCACAGGTGCAGCAGTGATCAATGGCTCGCCCCAGCCCTCCTCCTCGTCCTCCATCAATGACATCTCCTCCATGTCCACAGAGCCCACTGTGACCTCTGACACAGACAGCAGCCTGGAGGCCTCCGCAGGACCTCTGAGCTGCTGCAGATGACTATCACCTTCCCCTGGAGTTGCACTCTGTGTGGCATGGTATCAGATTTAGGCCAGTCAGATTCTTGATTTTGGGTTGGGTGGGGCTTGTTTTGAGTTCCCTTCTAGATGATGTAAATTATAACATGGTTTTATCTTTTTAGCAACATTTTAACGCAAAGCCTCTAACAGGCTTAGCCAATGAGATTTTGATGAGCTCCTTAGCAAATCTCTTGTTTTATAAGCTACAGCTAGAGTATTTTGTCATGTTGTAGAGTGATTTTGGAAGGTAATTGTAAGATTTAATTGTGGATATATTTTCTCAGATTAATTTATTTTGCATTTTATTTTTTCCTGGTTACTGTATCATTTTCTTGGTCACTTGGGACATTGAAATCCTTAGAATCATGTCCATGATAAAATGTTTAAATGAACGTATTGCACAAATTGTTATCAGTGTAGTGGAGTTATTGAAGTACATTTTGGCATAGCTTGCCTGAGGTGGCTTTTTCTGCATCACGTTTCCATCTTTGTGCATAGAATGTTTTCTTTAAATGTTGTTTCATTTGGATATAATAGCTCACAACAAACACATCAAATTATTTTTATATGAACATTGATTTATTTTGCTAGTTGGGTTTCTTTTTTTATTTATGAATAGTTTTGCAGCTGGTTAATTTCTGCTGGACTGCGAAATGTATGTATGTGTGTGTGTGTCTGGTGTTTCTTGTTCTAGTTTGTCTAGGACTTTAGCACCTTTGTCATCATTAATTAATTTTAGCCCTTCAAACTCTGCATACAGAACAAATACTGTGTAGTAATTGTACACAGTGAACAAGATGTTTGTGTAATTTCTGGTGGTCATACATTTTTGGAGCTGATAGGACAAATGTTTGTTTTTGTTGGAATGAACACCAGTGAAAGTATCTACATGGGTTAATTTCTAGCATATTCCATTATTTAAGCCATTTAAGCTACTGATTAATTTATTTTTGTACAAAAGTAAAATGAGCTAAATTTGGGAATTATATCCAGATAGGTTTGTTCTGTTTTTATTTATCCCAGTAAGAATAAATGGCACATAATGTGTCGGAAATCAACTTGACTTACTGTATTGGGGATGACTTGTGATTTGAAATACTGTGGAGCTCCACACAGTATAAGGCTAAATCAGCGCTGTGGGTTTCTTTTAAGTTTGCTCTAGAATTTGAATGATTAAGAACGTTGTGAACTAGAACATGGGATTGAATGTTGTTGACACAAAAGTTTGGCCCTTTGCTTTGATTTACCTCTGCACAAGGTATAAGGAAAGAAACGAAATATTTTGCTATTACTTTATATTGGTGGTGTTTTTTTGGTGTTTTGGGAAGTGCTCTTAAAAGTGTCAATGACATTGAGACTACACATTTGTCCAGGAAGTCTGAGTTACTGTACAGGCTAAAAGAAAATCATCTCAATGTGATCCACTTTAGGCACGGAACACAGAAGGTCCGTTTCAGAGTCGAGTCTGAACTACCTCACACTGATGCCATAAAGCCCACAGTATACAGTGTTAATGTTATTTTGGTTTCACTTTATTTATTTAGTGACATGTTAGGAAGATTTTAGTGTCTGTACAGTTTGTAAGCATGAATCGGTGAGAATGCGCTGTATGTATGTATGTATGTATACATTTACACAACCTCAAACTGAGTGTTCTTGTTGCCGCCGCACTGTTTTTTTCAGCTAGACTATTTTTAGCTGTTGTACAGTAGCTGAAAAAATGTACCATCTTATTTCAGACTCGACTATGGGAAAATGTTTGGGGGGACTTTTTCCATTAAAAAAGAATAAAGTAGAGAGAAATGTGGGCAGTATCTTGCATGACCGGCTTAGCATTTATTTTTCAGTCCAAAACACTGTACATGAACTACAAGGTCCTGGTGCTGGGATTATAAGCCTTCACAAACTGATGCAGTTGTTTTATCTTAGCGTTTGTTGATTTCCACCTCCTTTTTAGAGTTCACTGAAATTCAACTGTATTAATATCATAACAACTGGACAGATAGAAATAAACAGTTGAAAATGGGTTTGCTTGGTTTCCGTCAATGTGTTTGACTAACTTTATTTGACAGTGGAGTTTGTTTTGCTGCTTTCAACATTATAATGCCCACAATTCAGTTGTTTGGTCATTCATTATCAAACCTGTTTGATTTTCATTGATACATCACAGTCACATCATTGCACAGTTTTGATGACAGATGTAATTTTATTACATGACTCCTAGCCTGTCTTTATTTCAATTTCATCATCGATACCCTCTTTCTGAAGACTACTTTGGCACTTTCTGCATACAGGAATCAACAAACAGGAAAAATGACCATGAGAACATGTATGCATTCTTAAAAACAAATGAACAAACAAATAAAACTAAAGTAACATTCAAGTATATGTCAGATTTAGTTCCATCATCTACTACATATAAAGACACTCATTCATTGAATGTTTTAAAAACACCACCTGAGTAAAAGTTCTAGGTTTACTTTAATAAGCTTAAATAAATACTACACTCGGCAATCCTGCAGCTAAAATGTTCATTTTGAAGATTTAGGAAAGGTTCCATCATTGTACTATTTGACAGCTATACAGTTTAATTGATGTCACCTCATTTAATTCAGGAAAGTCTTAGTTTCTTCTATAGTGCATTTTTATTTACAGTAAAGGGATTTGCTGAAATGATTTGTAAAGTATGATAGTGTAACAGTCTAAACCATGTAAATGAGCCATGGACTTACTGTTGTTTCTGTCATGTAGTGTCAGGCACAGTGTGTTAGGATGCAGCTTGAATATGGTGACTTGTATTATGTCGTATAGACTTGAAATGAGACACTGTCATCAGGAAGCAGTTCAGCAGGATTTCTCATGCATTAACAGGATATTCAGTGCCATTGTAATGACCAGCCTTTGTGAGAGCCAAACAGCAAACAGTCTGGACAGGAAAGTCATGCTTTGTTATTATCGGTGAATCTTATATTATTAATGTAATGACTTTCTAGAAGTGAACCTCACCTTAAAGAGACAGTTCATACAAAAATGAAAATACTGTCATTATATACTGTTATAAAATTCCAATCCTGAAACCTGTGTTGGTTTTTTTGTGCAACACAAAATTAGACATTTTGAATGATCTTTATGGAATCCTTTATATACAAGGACATCTCCAAAAAGGACAAAATAACAATAAAAAGCACCAAACCCAAGTAGTCCATACGCAGCTGATGTGATGCATCGAAAAGCACCATATTTGATTTGAAAGCTACAACAGAGGGCAAGATTTTCAGTGAATATTGAGTAATGACATTTTTTTCAGATGAACTGTCCCTTTAAAATTTAAGACTGAAGATGGCAGAGTGCAAAAGTGGAACCGCTACATATGATAATAGCTGATCAAGTCGCCGTAACAAAACAGCACAAAATTACCTCTGGCTACCCATGATGCATGAGCAGAGAGATTTCAGATTCTATCTACAGCAAGCACACAGTCTCTCTGTGTTCAGTCAGGAGGACCATCACAGGGCAGGTCAGATTTTGCTTGTCCTTGTTCCCAAGGTAAGATCTCCCAGAGTGGAGAAGAAATCCTCCATCTCATTCTGAAGCAAGCGGTTTCGGTTCTCTGCATCTTCGCGGGCCCGCTCTGAGTTGCGGAGTTTGATTTCCAACATGCGATATTTCTTCTTCTCTTGGTCCATCTCTTCCTCTAGTTTCTCCATCTGGATACGCAGAGCCTCACTTGATTCCTCGAGCCTTTGAACAATGAATTATTTTAATTACATTGTAAACGTACAACAAAATATACCATGTGAATTTAACAATAAATGACAAATATGTTTACATAATTATTATAAACTATGTAAAAATCATACTGGAAAGATGTGAAAGTGATGTGTACTAGTTTTTGAGCTTAATTCATATATTTATTATAGTAAACTATACTTACAGAATAAAAAAACAAATCCATATTAATGTACTGAGCCTTTAAAACTTACTTTCGGATTCGTAATTCATAGCTCATCTTCTGTTTCTTCAACTCGTCCTTTAACTCTGTTACCAGGCTGTTAAGTGCTATTGTTCTGTTGTCAGTATCTCCTGTGACATTCACTGTATCTTCAACATTTCCATTCTCACTGCAGCCTGTGCTGCTCATGTACATCTCCAGTGCTTCACTGCTTTCTGTGACCTCTGAGCTACACTGTTCACCCTGCCCATGTACAGACGCTCCGACTGACAACCCAGACTTCACAGAGTTTAGGCCAGAGGGGTCACTGCTCACTGAGTCAGCCACTAAGATCTCACAGGAGGACGTGGACCAGGGCGTGCTTGCCACACTGGGTACACTGAGACTGGATGAGGTCACGTTGTCATAAGTGGACAGACGGTTTGAGAGGTTCGAGTCCTTGCCCACACGTTCTCCTGAAGATGTTCTCCGGTGACTCCGGAGAGAAGAAAGCCCATTCATCAACCAGTTACCAGCACTGGGCAGGTTGGATATGTCCCCAGATGAACCCCCGATTTTTGCAGGCTGAGCACGGGTGCCCCCACCCTTGAAGGAGTACTTCCAGGTGGGAGGAGACTTTGCCTGTTTACTGGGGCTGACCGTCAATCCAGATTTTCCCTGAGGTGTCACCTTGGCAGTGTTGAGGTCACTCACAGTAACATCTAAAGATGTGGCACTGCCACACACACTCTCAACTGTTTTGGATGTCTGGTTCGCCAGTGAGCAGTTCAGGATCTCATCCTCAGAGATCCATTGCGCCATGTTGCGCTGGCCCCGAGGACAACTTCTTGTCTGCTCAGAGGAAACATCTCCCTCAGTCCCTACATACAACCGCTCGTGTTCGCTTATTAACACTGTCATCAGGTGCTGGACCTGAGAGGTTCCTGACAACAGATAACATACAGGTTTCAGATTCTACATCACTTAAAGGAGGAGTGTGTCATTTATGACATCATTTGTGACACAGAAGGATTGCAGATACCTTCCATCATTGAAACAGGGTCCTCCACTTTAGGGCGAAGGATATTTGGTCCAAAAACTGTTGCAAGGTTCTGAACACCCATCTTATTCTCAGCTGAGTGTGACTGCACCTCATCTAAAAATCTGAATGAAAACAGAGTGAATAAACATGCATCATTTATGTTTAATTATTTTAAAAACATCACATCATCAAAATTAACTACGGTTTTACTACAAAGAAAATGAAAAAACAGCAATAGTTAAATCATGGCAACCACAAATTAACAATGGACTGCTACAGCCACCATGGCTTAACCGTGGTATTTATAGTACTGTGGTTATACAAATGGTAAACAATTCATCATTAAACATGGTTACTACACTTTTACTAGAAGAATTGTGTAAGGGTCATACAAGGCCCTTAATGGGATTCTTTGTAGTCACTTACTTGCAAATGTACTTTAACAAATTATAATTAGCCTGAGGAAGAGTGTTCACTTGCTTCACAAGCTCATTAAGTCCCTGTAGAAGACACACATGGGAGAATAACACACAAGGAATTAAAGAAGCATTAAAAAACAAGGTTATTTCATCATAAAAGACAGTCCAATTACATTTTCTATCACCCGGTCATCATTTAATTCAGGTTGTGAATTAAGAAACTGGAATAGGGAAACTGCTACCAGCTCTAACTGACACACATACAATACATCAGCAGTCTCACCACTTCTTCATCTTTGAGCAGAAGCTGTGCACAGGTTAGAAAGTCCTCGTATTTGCTGAAGGGAATGACAGGTTCTGGTAGCTCCCTGAGGTAGAGCTTCAGGAGGGACGCCACTGTGTGGACATCAGTGTTACTGCAAGAGGTCACATACAGGTCAAAAGGTTGAGCATGGCTGATTGCCCAGAAACACACACACTGACAAAATGTACCTTGCTTTGAATTAAAGTGTCTGCCAAAGACCATGCTTGTTTACCAGCTTCACCAGCTACGTTTTGCTGGTAAACTGTATTTTAAGCCAGTCTTCCAGCTTTGGCCAGCACCAAACCAACAATAACCACCATAAATCAGTATAGACCAACACAGAAAGCTGGTGTAAGCTGATTTTTTTAAACAAGGGAGTATGATCATTTTTGTGTCTTTTTGTTAATGTTTAATAACATTTCTATTTCTAATTAAATGAATTTGTAACATTACAAACACTAGAGATCAAATGGTTTCTGATAAGCAGAGTTTTGCAAACTTCCAGAACGTTTCTTTCTTACCTATCAAACAAAGGTTTGTCCCCACAGTCAAAAGCATCCTGGAGTTCTTTGACAAGGTTTGCCTGTCCTGGCATCCTAAACAGACCCTCCTCTTTCAGGCCCTGCTCTCGTATGAAATCCACACACTGCTCCACCAGCAGAGGGGCTAGCCGGGGTCCAAATTTCCTCTCATATTGTACTGTGTCCTCCAGGTTTTGGCCAAAGATACCTACAACAGAAGCACCAGACAATCTCATTCCTGACATACATTCTAAGCATATCGCAACAGTGTCTGAAAACAAAAAGGGAAAACAAATTTCTGTGGGACCTTTTGGAATTTCTATCACAGACAGTATTCTACCTTGCAATGTACCAGTTCTGCCTTGTACATTAAAATCTCCAGCAAGCACACATAAGACATGATGAGCGAACAACAAGAGCTACAGAGCCCCAGAGCTTTAACTTCAGGTATTAAACATATGACAGATCACTGCTGCCATGTTCAAGTACAGAATGAGACATGAGAATGTGTGTGTGTACATTCTGTGTATGCGGAAATCACTAATGATTATTAAATATCGTTATTCATACGTTATTCATTTCATGTTCATGAAAGATGTAACACAATGCCTCAAGACGCAAATAAACTCATCTAGATGGCATGGGCTCTTGTTATTTTAGTGTGTCTGGATATTAGCACACACTTTCTAGAGTTTGATTCCTCTGTGGTTTCACAGAGGAAATCAGGAGAGTTTTTCTCATAAGAGAGAGGCTAATGCTTTGATTAGTCTCATTTGTGTGTGGGGATCTGGTAAATAGTTTTCAGTACCTCCTCCATAGGGAGCCCAAATAACACGTCTGATGGCTTTGACCCAATCCTCCATGTCATTCTGGGAATTTGCCATGAGCAGGAAAGCCTCATGACTGAGAGCCGACCTGTCTTTTTCACCTGTGCTGCCTATGGAGGAAGGGAGAGAGAGAGAATAAATCATTTCAACAGCACTGGTGGCATTTTGTAATTTCATCCCCTGACACTCCAAATGGCAAATAAATACCAAAACATGCATATTTTTATCGTATCCATTTTGTATTTCTATCACAGAGAATATTGTGACCTATTATGACTGTCAACAAATAATAATGCTCAAACATGCATGGGTTTATGAATAATATCGGCAAAATGAACTATTTATATTATTTATCTACTGTTCATTTTTCATTTACAGTTATTTATGGGAAATCTTTAAAAGCACATAAAGCTATAAAATATAATTAATGATTGCTGGTCTTTTTGGCTGTACAGACATATAACAAATGTCTATGATTAAAATACATGACTCAAATGTCAGGTTTCTAGACAGACTGATGATTCATTCAGACTCATTCAGCCAGTTTCATTGGTTTTCTTTGAGCCTCTTCGACTCCTAAGTAAATTTCTCCATAAGCCTTTTAATAAGGGTCTTTAAATAATTATCTTGAGTCATATTTGTATATATGCTCTTGTATTGCCAACTCCAAAACATGTTTGTTGAATATAAGGCAAGTCAAGTCATAAAAAAAACCACTAGATGGAGTCAAAGTAATGAGAACATTTTTGTGGGTCCTTTTATGACATCATTCTTCATACCAAACATATCCCATAGCAACACAAAAGAAAAGACTGCCCTTTTAAACTCTACAAACTATACAAAAATGTAGGCTATTCAAATTAAATCATTTTATAAAGATAAAAAATTCCTGACGTTATAGAATTATGACTTTTTTGCTTTCCTTCCCCAAACAGACTTCCTTCACCGCCTCCCTAAAACATCTTCAGCATAAGTTCTGTTCAACCTAGTTTTTGTGGATGGATGGTTCCATTATCTGTCTGAGTCTGGCTGTGGAGCCCCAGGGGCCAGAATAAACTGGGTATTGTCAGGTAGCTCTTGTCTGTGTGACATGGCACACATAGACCTCCCAGAGGAGCCTGCAGCACTGCCAGACTCTATCTGCATGACTGAAGGAAACTCAGAGTGGATAATGCTGTCTCTATGTTAATGCTCACAGCAAACGGCGTGTGTCTCATTTGCAAAAGCAACAATAAATTAGTTTTTTGAGGAGAGATGAGAATATTGATCTCTTTAGAAGACATTGTGTTCTATTGTAGAACTGCATCCCCTACCTTTCTGGTTAAAAATGAACAAAAATCAGCTTTTGAGCAAGTACATAACAGATCAGTGTTCTAAACAATCACCTCATCTTATCCTGATTCACAACGGTAAGCTCACGGTAATTATTTGTAATTTGAGCTGTCGGGTCCAATTTCCCAGGAAATGTCATTTTGGATTAATTTGACTTTAACATAGATAAGGATAAGTACACAAAGTAACTTGCAGTTTTATGTTACACACAGAGATGGAGACAGAGAGGCATAAGTTATGGATTAGATATGCAAAAAAAAGAGAAGGTTCAAAAAATAAGAAAAGATATGGACTGCAGCTTTGTAAATGCCTTTAGCATTTGCAGATGAACACGATATTTGGTGCCTAATGTTTATATATAAACGTTTAGAAATGCTGAGTTTGCATCTCAATACATGATTCAATACATGAATTGCGAGTGCTGTGCATCGTGGTTGCTTTGTTTAAACACATCACTGCACTGATGCTAAATGAGAACTACCACTTATTGAATAAAGGATGCACACAGTATGTTCTGATAGTGCAGGTTAACCAGCCCTCAGGTTACAGTGCTCCTGCCCTGCAGATTGTGTTCACCTCTGTTGAGGCGCCAGAGATCAGCCAGTACCTGGAATCTTTACATTTTGTACTCCTACAAGGCCAAAGTGAAGGTCACAAAATAATCACTCCACATTCACGCCATGCTCTGATGTTCTCTCCTCTGGAATTTCCAGTGATACGGATGGCCTTGCTATTCTTTATCTGCTGCCCAGAGCTGGGCTAAACTTCTCACATCAACAGTCTCCCTCCATACATATCTCCACTATAGACAAAGATTTTCAGCATATTTCCATGGGAAGGTCATGGCTGTGGACTATTTATAACAGAAAGGACTGAGCAGTGATGTGCATGTTTAACATTCCACTGATGGTTAAGACCCAAACAATGTCATGCCTGACAGCCCCCCCCCTTAATACATGATGCATTGCTGAAGATAAAACAAGTACTTGGGGGTCTCTTGTCTCTTGAAGAATTTTTTGCTCTGGAATGAGCAGACATTTTCCCCTTAGGCACCAACAGAAATCAGTGCCCAAATCAGTGTATATGCAGTTATAATTATAAACAATGTCTTATGTTTGGTTACCAACATACTTCAAAATGTCTTCTTTTGTGTTCCTCAGAAGCAAAAAAAAGGTTTGGAATGATGTGAGGGTGAGTAAATGATGGAAGAATTTTCATTTCCTTTCAAAGTAGAGAGTTTTCCCAGACTTTGGGACTAAAACCACATTACAGGTCAGTCAGCTGTGTTTGAGTTATATAGAGTTTAAACTCTAAAACGATGCCACAAAACCCAAATTCTCTAAACATCTGCCATTTGGAAATTCTTATCAGTCTCTCTGATTGACTCTTGTTGTGTATCTCTGGTTTTGATTGTTGGATGCTTCCTCCATGAGCCAGCAGATAGAAGCTGCTCTGTGGTGAGTCTCTACTCTCCTGACACCCCATGACTTCAACCCATATAAAATCAGCTGACCCCCAACAGCTTCCCTATCATCTGACAGCCATTAGCTCTTCCTGTGTGTCCACAGCTCACACTCCACAAAGAATGGATTTCATTAAAGAAGAGCATTACATCATAAGTGCTTGATCATAATACAAAGGGAAACTAATATAATGTATGTATGTGGCTGGTCTTTGTAGAGTGATTGATAACTCTCCATTCATTTAAAAAAATCAGACCATTTGGCTCCTTAATTAGATGACTTTAACAGACGGTACCTGTTAAAAATGTGCTTACTTAGGTTTGTAAGCATCTTTTTACAACATAAGATTCCTTAAGTTTTAACATCAAAGGGATTATTATAAACCTCTTGTCACCATTTGTCTATGACAGCCATATCTACGCCACATGTGTATTTAAAACAGACAACCAGGCAGATTAAACATAAAGGCTCTAAATAGTATTTTGGACACTTTGGATCTAATGATTATTGCACCTGACACACCAATCTAAAAACTAACAAACACAAAGAGTCCTTATCATTAACATCATAACCATTCAGGAAGTGACTTCATAATATGACAGTAGAATCATGCAGACAGAGCATGGAAAGGGTTAACGTGTCAGTGTCCAATCAGAAAGCAGATGAAATGTGGAGAACACCTTTCAGCATAACTCAAACAAAATTACAGGCCCCTTGCATTCATGCATGTCTACCTCACCAGCAACAGCTAGACTCCTCACAGCCCATTCCAAAAATACACGGCTCACAAAGCCACAGCTTCCTGGATCATTTTCCTGCATCTGACACTCCAGATGTTACTCTCCTTACAAGCATCAGCTGGATCCAAAATAGATTTACAGGTTACAAAACACAAACGTCCCATCATCCGTACATTCCAGTCCTCCAATAACACTTTCACCACTGTAAATCTCACATTCCAATCGCTTTTATACACAAGCTGCACTGTGTCACCAAGAGCCACCAAACTTTGTTAGAAAAGTGTGTGCTTACCCTTAGTATGAATGGATCTGTGCTCCTTCAACTTGCGACAACTGAGCCCCATGTTGGCACACGGGAGCCAAAGAGGGCAGTTCTACAGCTGTGCCATGCTAGTTACTTTTCTTTCCCTCCTGGAAGGTGAATACGCAACACAGGTATGTGCCAGGGACATTTGAAGTCAGAGTGCAACAATTGGAGAGAAAATATAGGGAGAAACAGAAAGAGAAGAGAAAAGAGTAGAACAATAAAGAAAGTTTGTATGTGAGGGACGGAGAGAGACTGGGTGAGAAAGAGAGACAGGGTGAGAAAGAGAGAGAGTGAGAGAGAGAGAAATAAAAGAAAAAGTGTAAGAAGGAGAGAGAGAGAGAGAGAGAATGCAAAGAACCCAACAGTACCATCACGGCCACAAACCCGAAAAACAACTTCTCCGCCTGCCTTATTCATTCATTCATTCAAAAAAGAAGTTGTTGTGTTCCCTTTTTTTCAACCTTTCTTTCTTCTCCGCCTCCCCGGTCTATCAGACTCGCCCTTGCTCACCCTCATGAGTGCAGCCACCACAGTGCTCATCTTTGCCAAACACTGCAAACATCCCCCAAATACAAACAGACCCAGCTAATCAATCTGTGTGTGTGTGTGTGTGTGTGCTGTGTGGCTGGGGGTGGATGTGACTTCACATGAGGGCGGTTTAACATTTCTGTAAGCCTGGCGCACAAATCTCTGCATGTTGCCTGGATCTTTTCCCATTAAACCTAACAGCTTATTAATTAAACATTCTCCTCTTTGAAGACGTTTTTTAGACCACAAGGGGCTTGTGTGTGTGTTACACAGATGCCTTTATTATAGACTGCCAGAAGGTTTTAGATCAGAGCTTTCAATGTACCATACTGCAGTCAGCTGTAAGGACATGCTTGCATCAGACCTCCACCGTGCAACCCCAGCTAACAGGGAACGTTCTCAGAACGCTGGCTAACATTCTCTAAAAGTTCTCTTACGGTTCAAAAAACGCTCTTGCAGGAACGTTGGAATTGTTTTTCTGTCATATATTATATATATCAAAAACTTTAGTTTAAGTTTAAAAACGTTACAAAATTAAAAACAGTTTGAATAACGTTCTTATAACCAAGCAATGACATTAAGGCAACGTCTATAAAAACATTTTGAACATTCCTAAACCTTTCAAAATAATGTTTTTAACGTTTTTGTTACTTAATAATAATGTTACAAAAACATTATTGCAACTTAAAATTGTTAACCAGGGAGCTTTTAATGTACCATACTGCAGCCTTCACAGAGAAAGCATGTTTTTCTCCAGCATGCCGTCAGCTGTAAGGACATGCTGGTGTAAGATCTCCGTTGTACAACTGCACTCGAGTCTCCAGTTGTGCTTTTGTGTCAAGAGCTGTTGTAAATAGAGTCATTGTTTGGGTGACTGATATGAAACTTGTGGAAAGCAGGTCTACTGATGGCTGTTCTTTAGATGACAAGACTCCTAAAAAACACTTGGTGTTTGTGATCCACTTTGCAAAAGGTTTATACTGATAATAACAGTGCAATGGTGAAAAAAACATACTGGAGACCAATGTTTAACTCCAATAGCTAATGCACATTTTACTCACAGAATATGGAACCAAGCTTTTTTGTTTGCCCCTTATTAGGAGCTGTTTTTTGTCTTTAAAGTGTGCACTGTCTTTTAAACAGACACACAACCAGACAACTGTTCACATACATTGAGGGCACAGAACTATAAAATCAATATGGATGGACAGCTCCAAATATCTCAGAATTTTGTTTTGCAGAGCACAGAACCCAGATAACTGGGCGAAATCTGAGAAGCAGGAGACTTAAGCACTTCTCCAGTTTTCTTTTATCCACTCTCCATAAGACCTCTTTGCCATCTAAAGAGATTGCTATTGGATTTTGAGTTTACCATGACATTGGTTACAAAAGCAGAACAGTGTTATGGCAGGCTTACTCTCCACAGAATTCGAGTCTTTTACAGTTAATTCTGACTAAAGGTTTAGGAAAGAGTCTCAGGAAAAAATACAGACACCTTGACACTAAATGCCAAATGAGCATGTGTCTGTAGGCTGAACTTTTACTCTCGACTTTGACTGCAGTAGCAACAGCTTGTGATATTTACTTGTTGTAAATGAAAGAATTTCCTCATTAGTTATTTTACGACAAAGAGGGAAGTGAGTCCAAATGTTGCTAGACACCTAAATAAAATACCCTCGTAAACAGGTCAGCGGCATATTGTTATAATAGCACTATTATATAAAGACTGGCAGGAATAAATATACCAACATTAATATGTGGCTTTGACTAAGGGCAATATTCCCAAACATGACTCAGGTGGATAATTTATTTTTAATTAGTAATTTAGCAAATACTTAAAGTGACTTGAGTAAAATGAGGAACATCACAAGCAATCTGCCAAACAGGAAAGTAAGTGTGAGTTTAAAAGGTCATAACTGGAGCAGGAGCCATATCAACAAACTGGCGGGTCTCCGTCTGAACTGGGACTTGAACCCTGCACCCTCACAATTAGCACAGGGAAGTGGCTGGCACTGTCTAATATCACCTGTGCCAACATCTACAGTCCGTCCAGTGATAGACAGTTATGAACTTGACACCGGCCTAATGCCAACACAGCATGAATAAGGCAACAGTAGGGCAATATATAAGTAGAAAAACAAGTGCAGCGGCCAGTAAATCTTACAAGCTTTCATTAAATTCTTCTGTGAGATTGTCTAATATCTGTGTATTTTCTTACTAATCTAACACAGTCCATCCTGGATTTCTGGTATTAATGGTTCACCCAGGGTCACTTGGTTTGCTTATGCTGGGTCAGAATTATGCGATATGGGAAAGTTCCGAGGGTGAAATAAACAACAGAGGCTTCTACAGATAAACTAAAAGAAAACTCAACAATAACTTTACCTTGTGCACAATGTTATTTTTACATAACAGTTAGATTATTAGACTCCACAATGTAATGAGGTCCAAAAGTCTGAGATCACGTCTGAAAGAATTAAAGAAGTTAAAGGCAGGGTAGCTGATCTTCTCTTAGAGAAATTTATATCTTCTGTAAAAGGTGCGTGACTTTAGGATTTTTGTCCTGTCATTGCATTCGGTCTGAATACAATGATAGGACGTTCTAGAGTACTTCCCTGTTAAACTATGTATTTGCATACCTCCGCACACTATTGTAGGAGGCGTGGCTTTGATGAGCACTCTGAACAGAGGGCGGGATCTTATGCATTCAAAGCTAGCTTGCTATGGCTAGCCTTTTCGAAATTTCGTACCCAACATTCAAGGGAGTTCACATGGCCAATGTCACAAATTTGCTAGCATTTGATTAGCAAACTAGACATATTACTATTTATATTAGAACACAGTCAAAGATTTTTGGACCTGTCTGTATAGGACATAAGCATTATGCACATTATTGAATATTAATTTTCCCACAGCCACAAATAATCTTCACAGTCCTCTCAGTGGACAGAACACGCCCTCTAGTGATGAACTCGAGTAAAGCAGAAGCAGTATTTAATCAGTTATAATAGGCAGTCAGGCTCACCTCAGAGACTCTGAGCACAGTGCATTGGTTGTTTGCTTATTTTGCCAATATCTTGAATGACAAGCAAAGTAAAGCACACAAGTGAATATAAAACATACAGCCTGTTCAGATTATACATTGATGGCACAAACCTAGTGCTTTTTCAACCAGAGCACAGAGGATTCAGCTATTTAATTATCTCCTACCTGGAACAATCTCAAAAAGATGTCGCCCAGGTTCTTCCGGATTGGCTGTCAGCTCATTGACCTGACTGCCCTGCAACGGGATACATCCCTGGAGGGGAAATAGAGAACATAGAATTTAGACAGTGATAGCAGCTTTTAAGTGCATACCCAGCAACAATTTTAGGCTGTAAGAATGTTTTACTAACGTTTCCATTAAGTAACAAAAACATTAAAAGTTTATTTTGAAAGTTCTAGGAACGTTTTAAGCGTGCAGTTTTTTAGACATTGAATTAACGTTATTGCTTGGTTATACGAACATTATTCAAACATTTCTAATTCTGTGATGTTTTTAAAATATTCCACTAACAATTTAAAAATAACGTTTTTGATATATGATATGTAACGTTAAAAACTTTCTACTAACGTTACTGCAAGAACGTTTTTGATAACTTTGAGAAAACTTTAAAGAACATTATCTAATGTTCTGAGAATGTTCCCTGTTAGCTGGGTATTTGTGAATAATCATCTCTGCTTTAAAGCTTTTTAACATTTTTAGCTGTTTTATCTATTTATTAGCCAAAATGAACAATTATTACACAGGATAACTGAATATTACATTTATGCATTTGGCAGAGGCATTTAACCAAAGCGACGTACAGTGCATTGAAGTTATATATCTTCTTAGTACATGTACTCCCTGGGAATCGAACCCACAACCTCTTGCGCTGCTAATGCAATACTCTACCACTGAGCTACAGGAGAACCTTCTCTAGATTAATGTTCTATTAGGTTATTGTAATTTGGTCATTGATTTGTGGTAGTAATCAGCAGGAGAGCTCACCTTAGGAGACATAAGAGAGTGTGGAAATATAGTTCTGTGCTGTGCATGGCCTTATTTTGGACCCAACCACAGTCACATCATAAATTATGCACCAGGCTTTTAGCTTACCCTTTAATTCACTGCCCCAGCATTAACACAGCCATGCCGCAGCATCTCCTGGCCACCTGAAATTCCTCTCTGCTATTCAGCTGCAGTTAAATGAAATTTCAGAGGGTTTGCACTGATAAGGGAAAACGCTTATAGAATTACCGGCTCAAGTACGAGCAGAGCACATTTCTGCAGCAGAGATTGAATTAAGATGGCATGGAGAAAGGAGGTGGCCCAGAGAAAGAACAGGAGCATTACTAGAGTTTACAGGCTCCAGAGGAGAATAATATGATGGATGAATAAGCGGAGGACAGTCGTGCCGCATTATAGCAGCGTGGGGTTGCAGGTCAGCAGCTCTCCATCCTCTAAATGTTTTGACTTACACTACAGCCGAGCGGCAGGTCAAGCCATTTCCGGATGAGTTTGTCAGGCTAACATCATGCTGATGTCAGCCTGGTGTAATGGAGACAGTGTTTTATCCTGTGCATTAATGCATGTGTTTCTAAAGTCTCTCTGATATATGCACAAAGATATCAAAGATATTTAACTGGCAAGGTTGTTAAAAAAATAACATGAAAAAACATCAAGATCGTGTGTTGTGTATTTAGGGGTGAACTTTTGCAGTCACTAGTTATCTTACAATCAATGCTTATATCACTAAAAGGAATAACATATTGATTTTTCGGAGGTAGAGACATTGATCATACTTAAAAAGGTCAAAGTCGTCCGTGCTTTTATCTTCTGTTCTTTTTGTTTTTTCTATTTTTGCTACCCTGTTTAGAAACAGTGTCAGATTTGTACATGATTAATGTGGAATAGACTAATAAAAATATCTAGGCTTAAAATATGTAGGCTTATAGGCTTAAAATGTGTATATTCTGAGGTTGTTCTGTTCTCTTCTATTCCCACAGTGTGTTTACACTCCACCTGTGGTTTGGTTTCCTCTTCGTCCTTGTAAAAGTAGAGCTGGTCGGTTCTGAGCACAAACCAGCGCATCTGCCAGTTCTTCATGATGCTGCGCTGCTTCTTAAGCCAGCCTGCTTTCAGCACCCTCTCCTGGAGGCCCGGGGAAGATGGCCTGCTCGAGCTGCGGGAGAGCTCCCCCATCACCATGCTCTTAGACCTAGCTGGTAAAGTAAACACACACGCATTCATTCCTGTTAGATTAGATTTTAAGTTTCATTCACTTCGCAGTTCTTCTTATCTAAGCCCATGTGAATCGGCCTCCACTAGTCTGGGCAGGTATATACACAGAATGAACATAAAAATGCTTAGACTCGATGGCTTCGGCAATGCAATTTTCCAGCCACAGACGAAAGCAAGATGCATCATGCGTGCCTTATGCTTGACAGGCTTTTTTGGCAAAAGCTTCACCGTGAATTGAAATTCTACCATGCTGGCCAGGGACAACCACAAACCACAGCAAAGTGGATCAGATGGGGCAGCTGTCTCATGCAGAGTCCAGTGTCACAAGCAACTGCATTATACTTGTGGGCCGGAAGGAAAAAAATCAATCATTTTTTTTGTGTGCTGAGAGCAGCAGGAGTGCTGTAAACATTAGCGTGCACTCTCAGGCTTTCTTTGTATTGATTTGATCAGTATTTTTATGCATTCACTCTGATTTGGACTGTTTTTGTGTCTCTCTCTTGGTCTTGTACCACTGCTGTAATTTGCAAGTCATGACTGATGTTTCTCTAGCCTCCATCTGGAAGTGCTACATCATTTCTACTATGCACTACATTTTTATGAGCCTATAGAACATTTACATATATATAAATATATATTATAATATTATAATATAATACAATATATATAATTTATATATATTTAACACTTAAGGGAACATTTGGGTGCACAACTTTGATTAGCGAATGTTAACAATTACCAAGTGGACATCCTCGTAATCTAATTCCAGTCCCTACCTAGGAAGTGGCTAACATAAGCTGTATTTCTATTTTGTTAGGAACGTTTTGTGCTTAAATAATGTAAAAAACCAAATAAATATAGCATATTTATGTAAAAATGTACAAGGAACCACACAACAGAAATGGTTTGACTATTCTGCTGTCCAGTCTGAGTAAGAGCTCCACCCTGATTGAATCACTGTAAGTAATGGAAGCCTCATCAGTGTTAATGTGCACCTCAAAGCCTCATGGGGAGAGACAGAGTGAGATTGTACAGATGGGAAGAAGAGGGCAGGAGACAGGCCCCAGTCCTTTGAATACAGGGTGTCCCCGGGGACATACAGAATAATGTTTCTCCTCATTACTCATAAACCAGCCGGCCAGCTCTCAATAACATGCAGGTTGCAGAAGGGGTGTGGTGGGGACTTGTCAGCATCAGAATTTGTCTGTGATTCTGCTACAGTGACATGTTGACAATATGAATACAAAGAAAAAAGTATTACCAAGATACTGTACCTCACAATTCTGTTTCAATATTATTGTGTCAACGATTTTTTAAATTAATATTTTGGGGATATTCATTTCTGTTTGAAAAGGTGAAATGTACTGTAGCATTTGGCATACCCATATAATTGTTCTGTTTGATTATAATTAAACCTTATTTCTAGCTAAGAATATAATAACCACTAAAGTCTAATGTAAGAAATCTAATCACAATAATATAATAATACACAATTATTAGCAATAGCAACCTTGCCTTGAAAGCATAAGAGCCCACCCTGCCTTCAGTGTACTCTCCAAAGCCATGCCTCCTCCAACACATGAATATACATAGTATGACAAGCAAGTAGGACATTATATTATTGCATTCAAACCGAATCACCTACCCTGCCTTTAATTCAATATCATATCACCAGACCCCTGCCGATTCCTGCCTCTTATTCACAATCTAAAAATACTTAGTCTGACCAAAGCCATGCATATTTCATTCAAACTCATATTAGAATGACAGAGACTCATTTTTTGTCCGTTCCTTAAATATCCTTTCCGAGCTCTGCTCCTGAATGTGAACTTATTAAGATGAATTAAAAATTAATATCCACTATTAATCTGCTTGTAATGATCGGACTACTTAAAATAGCCTCGTGATATAGAGGATCACATTAACAGTTTGATACAAAGCATGTCATGGTTTTATGAGGACAACCTTGAGTGTGACACAAAGAACAGAATTATAATGAAACTTAGGCATCTCTTAGTTGGTTTGTATTATTCCTTGTGCCTCTTGCAGGTTATATCAGGCTTAAAATTAAAACGCTGCTCATGCAAGTTTATAAAAAGATGTGCTGGGAAATGTGACTTCTTCACCGTGCTGAAGAAGGACAATGGACATTAAAGGACAATGCATAGAAACACACATAATCCAAACAATTCAATGAGTCACATGTCCAAATCAACACGCAGAATGAAATAGAGCATATAAAGGGTGACAAATGCAGAGGTCAGCAGACAGACAGTGTGCTTCAAATGCTCTAGCTGGCATTTTGTTGCACAGCAGAACAGAAATCAATCCACAAATAGCCTTTAACAATGGGATAGTATGATTGCTGTCTTAATAAGCGCCTACACTCTATTCAGGAGGGGAAATATTCAAAACACCTGTGCAATGCATATCAATACATCCATAATAATAATATAGCACCTGTTCCATGTGTGTGAAGTTTATCAGCCTTGATTAATAATCATTTATGAACTGCAATAAACTATATTACAATCTTCTTTATGCACATATACAGTATATACACTGGATGTATACATAATATACACCGATAGTTTAGTAGAGATGTCCATGCTTTTGTCAGCAAGCTTTTTCTCATGCAGTTAAAACTGAGTTTGACATTTATCCGTTATGATTTATTACATCTATAAGTCCCCTGATTCTAAGTGTTGAACCTATAATTCATCATAAACCAAGAATAGAAAGCAAGCACAGCTCACATACAGATCTCGGGGACATGGAAATCAAATGATCACACCCATTTGTGACTTCCCTGCATCAAACATGACATGAAACGCTAAGAGAAATCACACTGTAAAAAAAAAAATTATTAAAATAATGCAGTCAGTGTATCCTATTAGCTCACTGAATCTTTACTTCCTGTTTAAAGAGAGTGGGATCTGTGAGCCACAGACCACTTACACTCATTAGTCACTCTAATCAAGCTGAAAGATGTAACTAAGCAACCGCCCAGTGCTGGACCACTGCCACAGAGGCTGAGAGATATACTGTCCTCAACAGCCCATCACTGTGCTATGAGATTAGCGTTTCCAACCGAGCAGGAGCCGGTAGGTGCAGCTGAACTAACAGAGGAGGATGGAAGAGGTTGACTGATGCAGAATGTAGATGAGAAACAGAAAAAATAAGTGCTTACCTCTCCTTGTCTGTCTAATCTTGGGGCTTAGCATGCTGTTCATATCTGAATAACAGTGTCCTCCATCCACATGTTGAGATCTTCAGTCTACTCTCTTCCTGAGCCTCGCCCTGTTGCACCTCTTCCGCCTGCTCTGGACAGCATCTCCCTCCCTCACTCTCTCTCTCTCTCTCTCTCTCTCTCTCTCTCTCTCCCCCTCTTTCATGTCCCACTGGCCCACTGCACTGAGCGGCACGCTTCCCGGGTCCCCTCCCACCCTTATCATGCAGAGGCAGCTGGAAGAGAGACTTCTCGCACACGCTTAAATCCACCCTTACCCACAATGCATTATTTATCCCACACCACCCAAATTAATTCCACTTTGGGCCAGCCATTAAAGGCCTGGATGATTACACTCAATAATTCAGTGAAGCAGAAACAGAAGGTCTTATGCCCCCCTCTCCTCCTCTTAATTGGCTCTTTAGTGTGGTAAATGTATCTACATGTGCTTGTGTGTATATGTATCTCTCTCTCTGTCCTTCACTCTATGCTTGACTCTACATTGTTCAGCTTACACTGCTGGGTAATTGTCATAATCATTTTTAATTTTGATTTAACAGTGTTAATATGTACATTACGAATGTGTAGAAAATATGTAGATTACAAATATGTAAATATGTAGATTACAAATTCATAATACTCCAAAATGGTACCCAGTAACCCAGTTATATACAGTATGTTTAACAACAACTTCAACTGTTATATTGTAGTATGTAGTATTTTTAACCATGTCTACAAAATAAATACCTTTTAGAATGTAACATTTTATAATATCAATTATATATAACACAATATAGTTACATGTAACATAAACTTCCACTACAACTAAACAGGAAAAATTTAGTATGTTATGAGTGACCAAAAAGCAGCAGAACACACTGGTTTTGCTTTATGACATAGTTGTTACATAACACATTAAACACAACCAGAGAACGGTTTAGTGTAATATTTTATAGATTAACTATTACACAAGTTACTGTGCAGTCAATAAAGAATGGTGGATACTTTAGACAATGATTTTAAAAAAAAAAAATCACATAATTACCCAAAGTCTTCCATCGGCTCCTTGGTAGTGAATATTTTTTCATTAGGATTTCCAGTTGAATATCTAACAATCTAAAATTTGAAACTAACTGCCTCAAGTCACTGTAAACGCAGAAGAAAAAACAGTTATGTTGTAACGTGACAAGATAGAGACTCCCACTCGAATTCTTGAGGAACTGAGGGGAGGAGAACGATTTTTTAAAAAATAAATTTAAAAAAAGTAAGACTTTCAATAGAATTAAATGCAGAAAATTAATCTAATAAATCCTAAAATGATATGGACCCATCAAAAATCTCAAGAGTGGCTCTCAGGACCAAATTACATAGTTATTTGTCCCTCTCACAGAAACACTATGAGGTCAGTTTCACATTTGCTGTTCTGAGAAGCATCATAAGTCTCAGAACATCTGTGTGTCTTTCAATGGGAAATTTCTGATATGTGTAAAATGAACAGAAAGTTAGTACATTTACAAACACATCTAAGGAAATGACGAACAGCAATGCAGAAGTGAAAACAGTGTCGGAGTGTAAAAGTGTCCCTTCTTCTGTCCATATATGTCATTTAATTAAATGCTGTCCTAAATGTGCAATACTTATGGTTTCAAAGCAAATGTACAGTATACAGTATACATACACAAAGACATTTTAAAGAATTATCAGTAACGTTACACTAAGTTCCATTTATTAATAGACTTAACATTAGTTCACGTGCTAACATGAAGTATAATGAAAAGTATATTTAAAATATATTTTTCATTTCATGTATTCAGCATTTATGTGTCTTTGTTAAAGTTAATTTATTCATCTTCGTTAATGATACAAAATACAATAAAACATGAGTGTTTATTGTTTGTTCATGTTAGTTCATCATACATTAACGAATGTTAACAAATACAACTTTTTTAAGTTAGTAAATGTTACAATTAACATTAGGAAAAATGCTGTTCATTGTTAGTTTGTTAACCAAGGCAGTTAACAGTAACAAATGGAATTTTATTATTTTACTGCATGACCAACTTATGTACCTTCACCTCACTGCACATTCTGAAAGACTTCCTCATCTAAAACACCTGATTCAACTCATCTGCTCATTAAGAGAATTGGGTGTCTGATATAGGAGGCATCCAAAATGTGCAGTGGAGAGCTATGGGGGAAGGGAGAGTCCCAGAGCAGGGGTGAGAAGCACTAAATATAATGTCAAATAATGACAGCTGTTATGTCGAGAGCAGCAATTCAATGCATAGCACTAAAGAGCCTTTACACTCATAAGGAAACAGATGTCATTCCCAGATTTACAGGGAGTGACAGTCTTCAAGAGAATCAGACTGAAATTTACACTGACATCCAAGTCATAAAAAACCAATAAATAACCTTTAATATGATGAAAACATTTAGTATTAGCATTAACTATAACTATAACTAGTATTAACTATGTTGTTATCCACTGCTTAATCACTCAGACCAGTAATACTGTTCTAGAGATTCCCCCACTGAAGGGTATTACTGCAGTAAAAATCAATGGAAAATTAGCAACATACTAAACAGGCCTCACAGATGATTAATGACAGACGGCCATCTTAAAAGCACAACTGGGGTTTACAGTTCTTATGCAGTCAGAGATGCAGCTCTGCTCCGATCAAGCATTCGTACCGTGCTCACCAATATGAATTGTGGGTAAACAATAATTGTTTGAGTTTGGTAAAAATTTGTTTAAAAACATCTTTTATGATGCACTTATACTGCTGTAGCGATGCATTTTTATTTGACAACAACTGTACATTTTCGATACCTTAAATTTTTTAATATATCAAACTGTGACCCCAAAATATACGACTAAAAGATGTTTATTTAACATTATTTTATTTAAAAATGAACAGTACCGACAATACAGATAAACTATTGGAAAGGGAAATGTTACAGAAAATCTAGTTAATATACCAAACATTTCACAGTAAAAGGGCTGGAAATCAATGGACGTTATTTCCTACATTCATCACCAAACTAACTCTAAGCTCTATGGACAGTATGTTTAGCTCCTGTTTACCACCAAACACCATGTGAATAAACAAAGGAACATATGTACAGTAATGTACATACAGTACAAGCTCAAAGCTGAATTGTTTAGTGAAAATATGTAGAGCTTTGAAAAGAGCTTTTTGAAGTGAGACTACTTTGCTCAGTAAACATTATGACTTCCTTCCTTCCTTCCATCCTTGCATGGCTATCATGTGAGGTTTTGTTATGGTTATATTATGGTTACACTTTCAAAATGATAGTTGCATATTTTAACCACTTCTTTACAACACTGTACAGTGGCTTCTGCTGAATGTACACTGTAAGCCTATGTTCATTTTTTTTGTTTTTACATTTTTTTGTTTTACATATTTTCTGTCTTTTAAAGTAATGGCACGAGCATATCACAGATGCTGTCAACAGTGCTTAAATCAAGTTGTATCAAATCAGAATTATTTTATTAAAATAAAACAATAAGAATGAAAATGAACTTGCTGAAAAAAAATCATCTACAAATTTAAAGTCATTTTACATTAAAATCTCTATATGCTAAAAGACTGACCATTCTGCTGGCCTTTTTTTCCCTCTAGCAGAAAAGAAATCACAGTTTCCAAGCGTTGTCTTTTAGATGGCCCCCTGTGGTCGTACCGTCTAAAGTAGGTGGTTGTTCCCATGGAAATGGCACCAAGCTGTTCACTTAGCAACCAGCTCACCCAGATCAGAGAGAGGGTGTTAAGCAAAGTCAACAGGAGAACCCAGGCCTCTCTCCCAGCCACCAAGCCCCAGTCAGAGTGCTGCACGTCTGAGAGCTTTAGGTGGAGATAGTACCCAGCACTGAAGACGAAGAGGAGGTGAGCCATTACCATGGCCATGAGGAAGAGGATGAAGAGGCGGTGGTTATCCCGCCCCACACACTGATTGAGGAAGAGGCAGTGATGGTCGTAGTCTTTGATGCACATGTCACACAAACGGCAGTGTTTGCAGTCGTCCACTTGGATCAGCTGAAAGCACATGAACGATGTATTTTGGAAACTGGAATTATTTTTTAAATTCAAAGGTCTGTGCAATTCCTTAAAGGGAGAGTTCACCCAAAACTGTAAATTCTTCCATCATTTACTCACCCTCATGTCATTCCAAACCCATCTGACTTTTTTTCTGATAAACACAACAGAAGATATTTTGAAGTATATTGGTAACCAAACAACAATGGCAACCATTGACTTCCATTGTGTGGACACTAAACTATTTCTCAAAAAAACTTTTTTGTGTTCCACAGAAGAAAGATAGTCATGTATGGAATGAGTAAATCATGGATTTTTTTATTTTCACTTAAAATTTTAGTCAGTTTACTTACAGTTCATGATCCAATTTGACTTTGTAACAACTATGAAAAGCAACTGGAGTTTCTAATCATGGAAATCATCCAAAGAAACCAATGATAATGGCTGATGATCAAACCAGTGGTGTAACTATCAGCATCACTGTTACCAAGAAACCAAGGGGCCTATGACACCCAGGCCCTCACTCAAAATCTCTGCATAGGCACAGCTTGCTATTAAACGATTGTGAAAACAGAGGCAACAGTATACCCGGAGATATATACAGTTTACACCTATTCTACACCTTACATGAGTAATTTTGTTATTTTATATATTAAATTACTCAAATGACTGTGCTTTTAAGCATTTACCATCCAGTATTTTAACGCATGTGTCCTACCATTTATTTTGCTACAGTTAATTAACGAGTTTTACATCAAAACATATTAGCAATCAAACATTCAGGCCCAGTGCTGGGTAATGTGCTCACCTCACAGTAAATACAGAATCTGTATGGGCTCTGGTTGGCTTCTAGTAAGTCTCCTATGCTGGAAAACCGGGCATCTGTCTCATCTTCAGTAAGCTGTCCTGGGTTCTGTTTCAGAACTTTCCAAAAAAGTCCAATGAGCAGGGAGAAATGGACCAACACAATGTGTAAGAGGGTAAGAGCTGGCCACAAACGTAGTTAACAGTTAAGGGCTCCTTTAAATACAACACCCAATAAAATTCAACCCTAAAAGTGGGTTTAAATAGATAACACAAGCAATTAGCAAAGGATATTAGGTAAAATTTTATAGAGAAAGCAGGCCGAAGAATGAATGATGCCTGCAGTCAATGTTCCAAGGTAAACAGGGTTTGGTAACCTAGTGTCCAAATCAAAACAACATAACTTAGTGACATCATCATTTAGACTGTCATTGATAAGCAACACAACCTCCAATCAAACATCCAATCATAACCATCCAACCTCTGAAAGCTGCTCAGTCTGTGGTACTGTGACAAAATGACTTTTGCCATACAGGGAAACAGCAGTGCAGAGAAAATGCCACCGTAATCCCCAAGAGCAGAAGCCATAATGAGGACAGCTGCCCCGCTGAGAGACGGCAACATCAGCATCCAGACATACATCACTGCAGAGGAGATTGTTTCATTACCAATCCAATGAATATTATTATACAAGAAACCCAAAGAACCACACAACAAAGCACATGTACCATAAGAGTCTTTAGGCATCAGATCCTTCGGTCGTTTGCTGAACTGCGTCAAAATCCTGGAGAGCTGCTGATGTCTGAACAAATATGACAAAGAAAAAATGAGAATATTCTCTATAAAACTGATCCATTAAGTAATCCTATGAATTCATTTCAGATCTGTTTTGTGTCCACATTCTAGTCTGTTATAACTTCAGGCAATAACACTAAGTTGAGAATTGGCCTTTACATTTTCATCGGTTCTCAACAGACCTAAAAGTATTCCCCAGATTACAGAGGTCTAGTGGTGTGAGGCCATTGTGGTTTTTCATGTGTAAAATGTGAAGTCCAGCACTCTTCATCAGTATCCAGCACACCTCAATCATGCCTTTCTCTGCAGCCACATGAAGCGCCGTCCCCCCCTTGTGGTCAACTGCCTCAGGTGTGCATCTCTGTTGAAGATTCAGAGAAATCAAAAGAAAACTGATTTCTGATTATTACAGCCAAGACAAACACATGCTTTAAAGCAATGACAAGCTTAAGATTTAGCCATGTAATCTCAGTCTGTTTGATTTTATTATTCAAAAACTCAAAATCTAAAATTACCATTAACTAAGAAGGAGTATTTCACCATTGAATGCTTTTATATATACATTTAAAAAATGTCTCTGAAAATGTATTTTACATTACAACTGTCATTTTGATTATCTGTCTAGGAGTTTTGGAAATGTATACAGTACATAATAATAATCTGTTGATTTAAATCACCTTCAACAAAACTGAAAAACAAAGTCTGACAGTCTCACTGTCAGTGGACTGTCATGGATCAGAGATATCTGGAGTGTATACTGACAATCAGGTGTTTAGGAAAGGACTGTGCCGTTGCTGTTTAGTCTTAAGGAGAAAATACAATTAAAAGCCCTTTTACCCCCAATGTACCCCTATGAGAAAACTGCAGGCAAACATATTGCAAAGTAAAAGAGCTTACATTTGCTTTCAGGAGATACCGGACAACGTCAGTATTGCCAATGGAAGCTGCCAAATGCAGTGGAGTGATCTGATAGTGATCTGCATCTGAGAAACTGAACATTTCTGTCTCCCACAGGTACTGCACGGCAACACTGATAGAAACAGAAAATATTCTGGACTATTTAAGTGTTCAGCACACACAAAAACAAGTAAATAATACTAATTCGCGGTCCTTGTTTCAAAAGTACGTTTCTCGCAATAGGTTAAACACAACACAGCTGAGCGTTACTTACACGCTTCCACCGCTGACCGCATGAAGAAGAGATGTTTTCCCTTGCTCATCTACCAGCTTCAAGTCGGCACCATGCTGCATCATTTTGTGCATGATATGGATATTGCCGTTTCTGTTAGAATTGCACAGTACAGTAAGTCTGAAACGATGATCAGTGATCATGACAGATGTTGTAAATGAAATTCGCCAGCAGAAGACGGCTGAAGTCTCTCATACCTGCAAGCGAAGTGAAAAGGAGTTTGTCCTGCATCACAAGGGAGGTTTGGATCAGCTCCACTGTGTAGCAGAAGCTCAGCCATGGGCCGGTTTCCATGAAGAGCAGCGAAATGGAGAGCTGTGAAACCTCCCCATCCTGGAAAAACGAGAAAACTTCGAAATATCTGACTTTGTCAATCACAAGCATCAATGTCAACAACATAAACCTGTGTGCAAGCCATTTATCATAGTCATTTCGTTTCTATGGTAAAACTGATCACAGGATCTCTATCCATTTCTGTCACTTTAATCTCCTTTTCATGACAGTGTTGACTTATACCAAGTTAAAATATAATAGCACCGTGTTAAAAGCTTCAAGAGAATAAAACCTTGCAAAGTGAAACATCTATCTTAAACCATAAACAGACTAAATGCGCCTCGTTGGAAAAAGGCCTGGAAAGCCAATATAAACGACAACTACATTAAAACTTATCGCACATCTAGGCCTTTACTTGAATCGATAGTACCCATTAACAGATCATAAAGAAAACGACAGAGAGTTAAAGAATGAATAAACCCGCTGCCTGTTAAATTCATCTGAACAGGTTCAGGAAGCTGAAAGTATCTGCATGTGAACGGAGCACCGCAGCAGCTCTGTTTTCATTTTTAACTGTGCATTACTTACAGCTGATCTAAGATCAGGGAGTACGCTTACCTTTTTGCTTCAGGAGTCCCCGATCCTGCTGCAATAAATGGGAAACTCGATCGATTTCACCCCGTTGAATCGACTCAAATATACAACTTCCTGCAGTAGCCATATATATATATCACGCCTTCTTTAGACTATAGAAATATTGTGAGACTCATTATTTAAAAACTATTTTGCATTGGAGTAGGGAAAACATTTACACTCACTATAATGATCGTTTCGCTATATTTACAAGCATGTTATCAAGGTAAGCAATGAAAACATGCCAACGTGATGAACTGATTTGTAGAAGCTCCGCCTCTGGCACTGGATTGGGTTTATGTTCAACCAATAAACTGTAAAATAAAAGTATAACATTATTAAACGTTTTAAAAAGGAAGTTAGGTACAATGATTGACACACGGAATACAAAGAACGACTTAGTAATTCTGTTTTAGTCATCTAAAAATGTAATTTAAAAAATAAAAATGTAATCACAAACGACTGTGATTGGGCTATCCTCAACAGCGCGGAGAAAAGTTACGCCTTCCACATGCTAATGCTCCTCGGCTGTAGTCGGGATAAAAACGTACAACTGAGTAATACCACCGGGAACTTTAATAAGCCTTTTCATATCATGTAAAATTGTTAAAAGAAAAGTGTTATTTATACCCATAATATCTGACCAAAAAAGAGATGCTAGACCTCGCCTTATTTTACGCTTTGTTGCTAACCATTTTGTCAACAACACGTGACTTCAATGTTTAAGCGTCTCAATGATAATTACAAAATATAAGCCATATAAAACGAGAGCTGATAAATCTACTATATATATATATATATATATATATATATATATATATATATATATATATATATATATATATATATATATATAAGAAAGTCTCAATCTTCTGTACAAAAGAGGTTTTAAAATACGCTACATTGCTTTTGATATATTTAAGTTACTCCGAGCAAATCCCCAGCTCACAATAAGATCTGACTCAGTTCTATGTCGTAATTTCTAGGTCCTTACAAGGGAAGTGCGCATGGATTTTAGTTTATTAAGTAAATTGATATGTTTAATCATAACAACCAACCATCACAGAAACTCCGCAATAGTAAAAAAAATAAGAGTTAAACTGACTTGGAGCATTTAGATATTGGAAAATGTAAGTAACTTTCCGTATTGTGTCGCAGCTTCCGATGAGCAAACAAACGCCATAATAAATCATCCAGACTACACATATGAAATGATCACATACATGTTCACTGTACGAGTGTTTTATACTGTACGTAATTCAATTATTATGATTTAAAACTGTGTGATTTTGTAAATATTTCCCCCCATATTTGTTTCCTTGTTGCGCATTTTTGTAACACCTTAAATCATCACAAGGTGTCGCGATTGTACAACATCTGACGGACGCAACTTCAGCTCCAGCGAGCACGGAGACAATTTACGTACTTTCTCACGTTTTTATTATTGGTTGGTTGGAAATTGAGTTCCCTTTTTAAAACATTGACCAAATTTTAAAAAAAGTTTTACTTAACACAAATCTAATTTAAAAATGACCCCACTTGCTAGTCTATGGAAAACACACACACACACACACACACTTTAGAAAGAATGTCCTTCTTCTGCTTTTGTTCACTAGGAAGTTAAAGGCACATGACCAGGCACAGCTGATCTGATGTCAGAGTTTCACGGTGTGCAAAGTTCAGAGACTCAGTGTAGATTAGAGCCGAGTCTGGTAGATTAGAGGCATGTCTCTTCTGGTCGCTCAGTGTGTGTTGTGACATGGAAAGCAAGAGGAAAGCCATCTATACCACCATAAATCTACATATTCATGCCCCATCATAAACAAGAATGCCACCCACCAAACACCAGGTATGTATCAGATGACAGATCTGATCTGATTATTCCGCTCAGATCATGTGAAGAGTTTAATTACGTATTGTAACATGCCTTGAACTAACATTTGATGGCTGTAGTTACAGTGTTGCCTGGACTTGATTTTTCAGACGTGTGTGTGTGTGTGTGTGTGTGTGTGTGTCTTTTAAGTGCATTCAAACCAGTTCTGTCTCTTGGATCTTTCACTTAAAAAAAAACACTGCAACGCAATTAAAGACGACAAGAAAAACGAGGAAGCTCGACTTATTTTGTGAAGTACTTTCTGTGCATTATCTGCTGCATTTCCCCTCAAATGCTTGTGTTCGTGCTTTGCATTATCGTGTTTAAAGGATCAGGTGTTAACATCTGAGGCATCTTTATCGCAGTCGAGGTTTGTGTGAGTCTGATAGTGAGATAATGAGATAAAAGAGGAAGAGATGATACTCACAGACATGCCATTTCTTCAGGAATGTGAGCACTTCCCTGTAGCAAAACAGGCTTGCGCATTGACATCACAAGATCACATCTTACAGCTGATCCTGAGTTGCAGGAAAGGCCTCCAACTTGCTCTTATGTTTTGGACTATCTCAGATTTGATTTTCTTTCATGTTTATTGCACAGTTTCGTGACATCTTTACGGAGGCAAGCGTTACTGGCAGAAGTTCTTATGTTCTATTGAAGTATCAACCTCTCAGATGTTTCCCTTAAACTTTATCTTATTATTCTCTTTAAAGGCATCTGAAGTGGCGTATCTGCAATGAAAATGTGAATTTTGTGATGTATGTTGATTAAAAACAACTCATTTGTTAATATAAATCTGAAGTGCGTTAATTCGTTGGCACAGCAGGCACGTAACAAACTTCCCTGTTACAGTCACTGCCCTGAAGAAAACTAAATATTGTTTGCTCAGAAACTGCTTCAAGAGAACAGATCTGAACCTGTAGTGTGTTGTGAGTGTGTTAGTGTGTTATTGTTATACTTTTCTTCAAGGAGTCAGGTGGAGAAATGGATCGAATCAACAAGGAGAACGGAGAGCTCAGCGGTTCAGGGGAGAGTTCAGAAAGTGTGGAGCTGAAAACAGGCCAGATTCACAGTGCAACAGACGGGAACCTGAAAGCAGATGAGGATGCAATGGTGATTCTGAGAGATCGGCTATCTCAACTCAGTACTGGAGCCCAGCAGTCACCAGAGCAAAGAGAACAAGAGCTCAGCCAACTCCTGCTTCTGTTCATCCAGGTAACTGACCGAGAGAACTACTAAACAGAACATACAAAAGTATGTAAAAAAGTTTGGGCACACTCACTCATTCTTTATTATTATTATTATTCACTATTATTTTATTATTTATTATTCACAAGTTTCGCGATTGTACAATATGTGATGGACGCAACTTCTGCTCCAGTGAGCACGGAGCTGAAGATGATATAATACCAGTCCAAAGTTTGGGCACACTCACTTATTCTTTACTATTGTTATTATTATTATTCACAATTATTTTATTATTTTAGTATTCACAAGTATAGTATATGCAAGTTACATTTCACTTTCTATAAAGTAGTTATTCTGTACTGGAATAAATTGCATGAATGAAGTCTTAGGAAACTGAAACTAAACATTACATTAATGTAACCATACATCAGTAATTGATATTGACATCAATAACCCTTTTCACTCTCATAGAGGCATATTGTGCCACAGATTAAACGTAAATCTTGCATTTCCTGTGCTAAACTTCCATCAGTGGCTTGTCTTTAGAGTACCATTGATCTGTTTTGTAGGTGCATTGACAAACACTCATGACCTACTGAGATGTAATCACACTCACAGGCTTAGTGTGTGTGTGTGTTTGTGTGTGCGTGTGTTTAGTTCACTGTCTATTGGGGATGTATTTGTACCCAAAAGTAAGCAAAACCTGACAAATATGAGCAAAGCCTACTTTTGGGGATGTCCTCATTTGTAACAACGCTATAAATATAGTATAGTAAGTTTTTTTTAATTGTAAAAATGCATGAATAAAGTGTAAGTAATTCTGTTAGAGTCAGGTTATATTGTTTATAACTGGCTTTGTATAAAAACAATAAAAGTCTATGGAATGTCCCCATTTAGATAGATAAGTAAACGTGTGTGTGTGTGTGTGTGCGCGCGTGCGTGTGTGTGTGTTTGTGTGGTGGGATTTACACACGTGTCACTGATTACCACTCCTGCATTCCTGCTGGTATTTGACTAACTCTATAGTAAAGAATAACACCCCACCTCCACTTGAAAAAGTCACACACAAATAGGAATTGAAGTTAGGAATGTTGGGTGAAATACTTTCACAGATTAGGGAAATGAACCTTTCATATGTTTCCATTTGACGTTCACTTTGTGTGTAAAGTTCTGATTATGGATTCCTATGTGACAGCATGAACATCTCAAACCAAATTGTTTAAGCAGAAATGACACTCTTGCTCTTCATAAGGTCTCAGAGAGTGGCAGCTGTCTTGATGATCTGGACCTCCAGGATTTGGCGCTGCAAGTCGGAGAAGCTTTTGTCTGTCATATACAGCAGAGGGTGGCAGGAAAGCCAGCAGGTACCCACATGTAACACTGTATGTTAATAAATGTATAAAGAGGCAGTTAATCAGTGTTATTACTGGGTATCAGTGGCATTAGTGGTGTCTCTATAGGCCAACTAAAAAGCTAGCTGAGAGATTTGTTGCTATTTGAAGGGAAGTAGTTCACTTCTTCATTTCACAAATGTGTGACATAAGTGGCAAAACAATACACTTTTTGATGCATTCACCTTTTTGTTTACACTACAGACTAGAATTAGAAGGGGTTGATCATTTGCGTTTGCATTTAGAAAATTTGGTTTTTGCTTTCTGTTCTAACATTTTGCAAAAAAGGATGTGGAAGTGTGTGAAGTCCAAAGCCTTCACCTGTCTGTGTGCTGATAAGAGATAAAAATGGCTGCAACTGTACTGTACTGTCCTTCGATTTTGTGGTTTTGTTTAAACAGAGGAAGCCAGATTTGAACTGGAGCAGTTCTTTCAGAGGTCAGAGATCAGCTTCAGCAAAGGATGGCTTCTGCTGAAATCAATGTCTCTTTTGTCCAACAGAGACTTTGTAAGTCACACAGTTAATACAGTCATTCATTTATGCAGTCAGCTTTCATTGTAGGTTCTGACTTTATTCTTTGCAGAATTAATGTCAGTGCAAAATTCTCGAGACTAGAGATTGTTAACATTATTGTGAAAAGTTTTTTTTGCAATTTGATTTTCTATCTGTTAACTAGTATCAGGTTATTGCTATTTCAACAGACTTCTTTACTGTTTTAATTACATTGCATGTTCTGGCTCATAGACATTCTATATCATGTAAATAAGTAAATATAAATATCTTGTTTATTACCTAATTCAGTGATACTTGAATGTCGTTTTGTTCTTTGTCAGGAGGTTGGTGCTCTGATTAAGGCAGGTGTGCCTGCTGCTTTAGTCAAGTGTCTGTACCTGTTTGTAGCTTTGCCTCCCAAAAAGGAGAACTTTAACTCTCCAGATGATGTTGAAGAGGAAGTCAAATGTTCTTTTCAGGGCACTCTTACTCAGGTATTTACATTTTGTGCTAAAAATGGCTAAGAGGAATGTTTTCTTTAGGTTTTTTTGTGTTTTGTATATATTTAGTGAGTTTGCTTGAATATCTTAAAAAATTGCAATATGAATTCACAGTTGTTCAGACTAAGGTCTCGTAATCTAATTATGAGATTAGGAGCATCAAATTTCAATCATTATTTTACAATGATTTCAATATTTAACATAGCCTTAGTCAGTGAATGTTAAAGATATCAAGGTTATATTATATAATGTTCTTTACATTATGTGGGATTATTTTATGTAGAAAACAGTCAATCTCTCATATTTACTTTAGCTGGGTTTTCACCGGCAGGGTCACAAATATAGTATATAGTATTTGAACAATTTTATTCATATCAAATTAAAACACTTGAAAACATTTTGAATAATCAAATTATTTATATCAAATTGAAGACTTGAAACAGGCTTTTACGCTCTTCCCAGGCAATCTTAAAGCTGTGCAACTGGGTGCGTTTTGTTGAGGTTCTGGTGGAGACCCAGGAACTTTCAAATGTGATCATCTCTCTCACCCTACTGTGGGATCAGTGTAGCTCCTTGTGGAGACGACAGGCCTCTCGTGTGCTCAGAGCGGTGTCTGCTGCACAGACTCACAACACTGTGCCTGCACTGCAAGGTCCACAATTTTACACACAAACACGTTTTTATGGGGACATTCCATAGACTTCTATTGTTTTTATACGCAGCTCGTTATAAACAATAAAACCCAATAAACTCAATAAACTATAACCCACACTTTAATCCTAATGCAGAAATTTTTTCTGCATTTGTACAATTTAAAACAAATTATTTACTATATTTTTATACCATTTTTACAATTGAGGACTTGTGTGTGTAAATATCTGTACTTATGTATGTATGCAAAAATGAAGCATTCTCCAGTTTGTTTAAACAGACTTTTGATTCCCTCTTTAGCTAGGAATTGCATAAAGATTTGCATCCAGAACATGCATAAGATCAGTGACAAGGTCCCTGGGTATGTTTTAGCTGAGGTGGTCGTGAGCGTTTTCAGTTTTGTGAAGGACTCTTACCCAGTCAACCCTGCTCTTTTTGAGGAGTTTGAAAGCAACGATGGCTATAACATCCTTCAGGCCGTCCTATTACGGTAAATTCATGCATTTTGGAAGTATCACAGATTTCTTGTGCTGACCTAAATGCCCCTGATGACTTTAGTGTGTAGGTGGATCTTTACCTCAAGGAAATATATTTGCTTAACAAGCGCCTACAGATCATGAGTTCTTGGGTACTTTCCGTTCCTTTCAGTAACTCAGTTTTCTGCTCCTCCCGTGAATGTCATTGAATGCAGCAGAATTCAGTAATTAAAGAGAGTATTAAATTTAGCTTAATCACATTAGAAGTCATGCTAGCTCTCTATAACCTCACTGTGTATCTGTGCTTTCTCACAGCAAGAGTCACTGCTTGACTTATTCAACACTGTTAGTTAGCTCTCTGGTACCTACCTGTAGCTGTGACTGTACTATAGTGTTTTTTAAAATAATCCACAGAAATAAGGGAGTTTTACAACTGGGATTTCCAGACCTGTAAAAGAATAACAAGTCATGGGTATTTCTATCAATAATATAATTTTTATAGCTACTGCATGCTCAGCCAGAAATATTTTTTAAAGCTGCAAAACATAATTTTTGCCTCTCTTTTGCCATCTCTGTTTGAAACATATTGAAACAATTGCAGGGTATTTTCTTTACACTTGTTAATGCCAAACTGACATTTCCTGGAAAGTCTGACCCAACAGCTCAGTTTTTAGATTACTATTATTAGCTTACTGTTGCGAATCGGGGTACCGTAAGGAAAGCGTTTTGAACACTGATCTGTGATGTACTTGCTCAATAACTGTTTTTTGTTTTTTTATCTAAAAAAGTTATGAATTGCAGCTTTAGAAACAATCCTTATCCAATCATCTCTAGTGATAGTACATGTTCTAGGCCTGTGTTTTATTAAAAGCTATATAAACACTGTTTTAGACATTGAATACAAACATGTTTTTTTTTTTGAACTGTCAATCATATAAATACTGTACAAGCATAACCATGCCATGGGCCTAGAACAGTGAGATCTTTTTTTACTTCTGCAGCTGTGAGGAGGAAGTGACAGATGAACACTTCCTGTACATTCAAGACCTTCTAGGTCTCATCGCATCCTTCACTCTTTTTGGCAAGGCTGAGTTAAAGGTGGCCATATGTGTGAACAACCCCCAGCCGCCAGGTTTTAGGTTTGACCCGGCCCTAACTAAAGGTAAAGCTCCATGACAGACACTGAGTGCCACACTGCATCTCTGCTCCGCCACCTCAACTTAACGCCACAGAAAAGACAATTATGTCCTGGATGATGAAGTGTAGCTCTCCTCACTAACGCAGTTAAGACACCCCACATCCATTCTCCTCATCTGTATAACAATCCTCCATTCATCACAACCAGAGCACCTCACTCCTGAGAGAGAGAAACATCCTTTTATAAAACCTTATTTCATTTGGCTTTGATGTGATTTTAATTATGGGTGAAATTCAATCTTATTACCCTGTGCAGCTATATTTATTTACCATAAACATTGGTGTGTTTTTGTTTGGACAGCCAATCTGTCTTTTTAGGTTTTGACACATTTGAATGTTGATATAGATCTAAATGTGGTTTACCCTCATTCATGTGTGATGTGACACAGGTTGATTCAGTTTAACTGAGAATAACTCAATACAGATGTAGAGTTTCTCATTTGCATGAGCCCTTAGGTGTTTATAATGTCACAAATAATGTACTTTTTGGGACAGAGTTACAAATGTTATTTTTCTGTGGTAATGTCTAGTCTGTGCAAATACAAAATTATTTACCTCAAACATAATGCACATTTCTTTCATTATTTCATGAAGTCCACTGTCTGTAGTTATTTTAATTATAGTAAGTGTGAAAAAATAATTTATCATGATCACTTTTATTACGTAATATATATTATATAAAATGTTTTTTTTGTTTAATTTAAATTTCTGTTAGCTTCTCTGACATGAGTGTCTGACTTTTCATCTCCAGGTTTATCAGTAAAGAACCTCACAGCCTTTAAAATCATCCAGTCCTCCTTCCTGCGCTCGGGCAACATGGTGATCTGCAGCCAAATACTGCGCACCATCCAGGTGATCTGGTCTTGGGAGAAGGCTAACTTCTTCCTGCTGGAGTGGTCTCTACAGTCTCTGGCTCAGCTGGCTGAGTGCGTGTGGCAGAAACCTCCACCTGTTCACCTTGTTTTCTTTGAACTGCTTGAGACCGTTGTCGTCCAACTCTCCTATATCCCACATGAGACCATCAGGAAGGTGCAGGCAGTGCTGAAGCAGGGCTGTTCGGGGGCCTTCAGCGTCGTAGCTCTGGAGTGTTTCTGCAGGCTCATCTTGCACAGCAGACTGCTGTCAGAAGTCCTAAGCGATGGTGGACTGATGGAACAACTATTGTTTGAACTGAAAAGAAGAGCCAAGATCATCAGAAAGGCTGGAGTTGCTGGTAAGTCTTCCTGGGTTTAGTCTATACCAGGGATGGGGAACCTTGTTCCTGGAGGGACAGTGTCCTGCAGAGTTTAGCTCCCACCCTAATCAAACACACCTGAATCAGCTAATCAGGATTACTAGAAGGCTGCTAGAGTTACTATCAGGGTTGGAGCTAAACTCTGCTAGACACTATATCCCCATACCTGGTCTATACTAATAGATTACAGAACGTTTGGAATGCAGATCTAATCTGAGATCGTATCGTACTGACAGTAAACGAGGAGACGGCTGATGACTACGAGATGAAGTTGACCACCGGCATTCTAAATGTAGTTGCAGCTTTGGCCGTGCAATCAATCAGAAATACTGGTTAGTTAAACTATTTCTTACCATAGAAAATCAGGCCTTGACACAATCTGTTTCTGCTGGATGTTTTCACAATCTGTCTCTACTGAAACGATTTTAACATGGTAAAAGTAGTTGCACAGAGCTAAGAGTACTACATTCTAATTAGTTTCTGGCAGCATTAATAAACTAGCCAAAATGTTTAGTAAATAAGCCTGTAAAACTTGGATTATGTGTAAAACTTTGTAAATGAAAGAAATGTCTTCTGCAGAGTTTCTGCTGCCTTAGATTCCATGTGGGCCTGAAAATTCTTATTGGTTTGTTTTGGCTTTAATAGTGTTCATCAAGGATTTGGGAATGATTCCCTATGTGAAGATCTTCCTAGATGTCGAGCAGTACCGCAGTCCCACTTTGTGCATTCTGGAGCAGCTCTCAGAGGTGAACCCAGAGGAATACATGAGCACAGCCATCGGCGCTCTCTGCTCCTCCACTGAGAGTGAGATGAAACTCAAACAGGACCTCCTGCAGGTACATACCCCATTGCTTCTCTTTGTCATATTTCCTCCTTTATCAAACACATATGTGTCTCTGTTCTTCTTGTTTTACTCGTTTTACATACAAATATTTGTATGTGTGTGTGTGTAAAAGAACTGTGGTGTGTATATATACATACGTATCGCAATTCTGTCACACAAGCTGTTTTAAAACAAGAGTTTTTAAAATATTAGACACAGGTATTGGTTGTAAAGACTGATGGGAATATGGTTAAGAGGGCTTCTGAAGCTAAGCCCTGCACTGAGATGGCCAGTACCTGTCTGTAAATGCAGCTTCTATTCTTAATTCTAACAAATTATAACGTGTTTAAAGCATAATGAGCCAGTGAATTTATTATATCAGCTTTTGGGAGCCTGATTGCATTAGGGCCAAATTCAGATTGATTTGCTAATATACAGTTAGCTGTTAACTCGAGCTTCATTCGATTAAGCCTGTAGCCTTGTGGTGTGACACCGAGAAAATTATGAGCAATATCAGATCAGAGAATGAGAGAGAAATCCAATTATGCATAACTGTGTTATTCAGTTATTGTACATGTCCATTTTTTAGATTCAAGCACAGGAATACTAACCTGCAGACCATTAAAGTGTAACTGGGTTATGGCTGCTGGCAATTGGATTCACCCCACCACACCGTGAAATGTGTCAGAGCTGTTCTGATTACTTCTATTGGTCCTAATTAGGTTTAGGCTTCATTTTATGACACATTAGCTCTTTGATGTATTAGCATGGTTTATTGAATAAGGGTTAATCCATTTTGAGACAGATGCTTTGAAACAAGAGACGCCGCCCCTCCTGCCTTTTTCTGTAGTAATGCATAATTTCTGAACAGACATTCAGCACAACTCAGTTCCTTCCTGTGAAGTCAAAGGAGGGGAAAATGTAAAAAACTCTTTGTTAATTCCCATGATACTGATTACTAGCATTACTAGCAGGTTAGATGTTGTTCGACAGCATAGGATGTTGCTGTGCTGATGTCCCCAACAAGTTTAATAACTAGCTTAACTACAACCTTGGAAAAGCAAAAAACAACCATGCTAGTTAACCACGACTATGCATGTCCACCAACTAGACCAGCACCAAACCAGTTCTAACCAGCATAATCTTTTCCAGCAGGAATAGGTTTTGATATAGGGTTATAGGGTTTATGTAGTATTTGATGCTTTGGTATCTGAACCTGTGGTAATAATTCCTTCTTTTACATCTTGCCTTTGCACAGTCTATTATGAAAGTTCTGGAGAACCCAAACAGCTGGAATGCTTTTCGCACCACAGGAGGTTTTAACGGGCTGCTCTCCATTGTAGTGGACATGGAAGGAGCTCTGCTGGAGCAGCCAGTGGGAGTATGGGCCACGCTCAGTCACAAGAGCCTCATTGAGCTGCTGGTTCTCACCTTAAACACCATCGCCCTGGCTGTGCATGTGCATCCGGTTAACAGCCACTTCTTCCACACCAGCCTCTGTGAGAAACTGAGTGAGGCCCTGCTACAGCTGGGCTGTTTTCAGAAAGGGGTCCCCGTAGAAACAGACAAAGATCACACGCACTGCAGGACTTTCCAGCAGTTTGTGGAAATGGTGGAGAGACCTGAAACACAACTGCTGCCACCTTTAGGAGACTGCGTGAAGCTTCTGGGCTTTCTGGAGCAGTTTGCTACTGGTGTGAGTCTGGCTGCAGATCCATGTGGAACCTTACAAGATAATAATGAGACTGGTGAGATCACAATCTCAGGTCAAAGGGCAGCGAATCTGACCAATGAGGATGATGCTCTGAGTCAGACCAATGTCTCAATATCAACAGAGTCTGAGAGGTAGGTACTTTTTGTATTGTTTTGTATTTTTATTATAATATTTTTATGAAAATTGTAAGCTTTGTAAATTGTGGACCTTTGTAATGTCTTGTATTTATTGTAATGTGTTGGCAAAACTGTGCTAACACACCTGCTATCTGATAAAGTGTCAGAAATCTGTATGTCTGTATCTGACTTTCTAAAATTATGACAGATTTCATAATTCAATGCAATTTGTAAATGTAAAGGTCAATAACAAATCCAAGACTCTATAGCCAGTCATTTGCTTCCCATCTAATACTTTAACAGAGTGAAAGTAAATCTGTTAAACACAATCCATGTATTCCTTATTTAGGGTTTATTGTGACCTCATCATTCTTCATCCTGGAGCTGTTAAACTCATCATGACTCTCCTACCAAGTATTTACTGTCCTACTGACCCTCATGTGAGTAAATGACATCATACTGTGTGACATCATCAAAAATAAGCAAATATGCAAGTCATGTTCACTCATCTCTCAGTCCAGTCAATCTAGCATAATGTATGGCAAGCTAGACCCATCTTGATTTGTGCTGTGCATGTATTACAGTAAAATCTTTCTTTCCTGTAGTTATCTGAAGAGCTGCAGCTGTCTGTAGCTCATCATGTGCAGACTCTAGTGAAGTCAGAGAGAAACAGGCAGATCATGTGTGAGTTTGGTCTGCTGTCCACACTGCTAACTTATTGCAAACACATCCTCATCGACAATACACATCTACTACACCTACCTGTAGTTCGAATCCTGGAGAAACTCGCGTCTCAGTCTATGGATCACAAAAGCCTCAGGTAGACATGTGTTTGTAGTTTATATGCTCAAGGTTTTCTGTTTAAAGTGCTGTATTTAATCTTTGAGCAAATTTGTTAGATATGTATTTTTCTGTGCCATTACAATCGTGCTTTATTTTAGGCAGTTCCTGTGTCTTGGAGGTCCTCTGATGTGTAGTGGAGAATTTCAGCTTCCTGTCTCCTGTGAAGAGGCCTCTTGCACATGTACGGTTCCTCCTCAGTTCTTTCAGACTTCCTTTTTGGTTTACTTCCTGTTTCATGAAAAACATTTTGATCAATTTGGTACATTTTTTTTAATGAATGTCATGTGTTAACATGAAAATGTCCTGTTATTTATTATATAGACCAGAAAAAAGACTCAAAAGAGAATGAGAGGAAGCCTTCTAAAATGACAATGAAAAGAAGTTTCAGCCTGTTGAAAACATCAAGCAGTGGGACTGCAGTTCCTCTTCACAGAATCATAAGCCTTGTCTCCATCACATCGCCACGTAGCTTTCGACCATACAGAGTCTCCACTTCCCCTTCCTTTGTGGAGTTTGACATGACAGACAGTGGTTTTGGGTAATGGACAGGCTGTTTTTAAGCAAGACAAAATAGAACTGTGTCCCTGAGTTTAATAGTCAATTAAAAACACTTATGATTTTTTGATTTTGGAGTGAACTGTCCCTTTAAAACATACTTATTCTGTTTAATGACAACTAAATGTTGTGCTGCACAGGTGTCTGTTTCTGCCATCTCTTGCCACAGTGAAGGGTGTCAGTTCAGACTTCATCTCCACAGGAGGTTTGGGCACTGGTATGAAATATTTTCAGTAAAACTGGCATCATTTTTGTTGTTTTAAATCAGAGAACTATTAATGACATTTGCCATTTTACAAAAAAATATTGTGGTATTCAAAAAACCCCAACAGATTTGTTTCAAAACTTTAATTGTGTCTGCATGGAAATCTAATAATCTAATCTTATAAACGAAATTAGGAGGTTGGTTTCAAACGCATTTGTTTGCTTCACAAATGTCCTGTTTAACAAACACTTTTATAAAACACAGGTCCTGTCCGTCTTTCACATCTTCTTGTTTTCTCTACAGACTGCAGAGGCTTCCCTCCTTCAGCTGGTCTGTCCTTCTCCTGCTGGTTCATGATCTGTAGGTTCAGCTCGGCCTGTGACTCTCACCCTGTGCGTCTGCTCACTGTTGTACGCCACATGTCTCGTGCTGAGGAGCACTTCAGCTGCCTGTCTGTTAGTATCTCTGCCTCTGATGGCTGCTTGGTGATCTCCACAGAGGAGGAGGCTTATCAGTTCTGGGGTAAAAGGGATTTTTTAATTGCAGTGAGGTTTCTGGACTCTGTACTCCAGAATGGAAAACAATTTAACCTCTTCAGATTACCAGTATTTACATTTTTAAGTTAATTTACACTTGTTTAGACTTGGATTTTGTTCATTTATTTGTATGTTGTATGTTGGACAGACATGATGGAACCAGAGGTTCAGACTCCCAGTATGCTGTCAGCCTCAGTGCGGTTTAAATGTTCCAAACACATCATGCATGGTCAGTGGAACCATCTCTGTCTGGTTATGGCCAAAGGAATCAAGAAGAGCTGTATGACCACCGTGTATATAAATGGAACTGCGATTGGAACAGCAAAGGTTGGTGCAGGGAGTTTTTATTTCTTGAAGGAATCTGATTGTATTTGCACACTGTTGTCAAACTAGGGTTGCCAGGCTAAACATTTCTGAGGTTTGACATTAGTTATGAAACATGAGAACCAATTACGTTTGACATCAAACATGATGTGTTTAATTCCAGCCTGTCTGTCACTCTAAGCTATCATGTAGCTTTAGGATTTGTAATAAAGTGCACAAATGGGCTTTCTACTTTTATGATGCTTTCTATGCTATTTTGTCATTTTATTTACATCATGCGAGTCCCCTTTCACTTTCATAATATGAAGGATTCACCCTTTGCTCCATGGAAAAAATGTCATACAGGTATAGAGGAATTATAGTCATATTGGGAAACTAATTTTATGGACTATTTGTGCCACATAAACAAATGTTAGGCAGTGTTAATGGTAGGGTAGGCAGATTTGGAGAGGCTAGCAATAGCAAGCTAGCTTTAAAGGCAAAAGATCCCGCCTTACCTTCCGAACACTCTCCATGCCTGCTCCAATAGTGCATGAAGGTATGCAAATACATAGTTAAATAGGCAAGTAGGACATCCTATGGATAAACATTTTATGCTTGAGTGCCTTTCACTGAAGATATATAAAAAAAGTATAAATATACTTATACCACTTTACTTAGAGATTGATATGTGAAGAGAGTGAGAAGGATGTAAAGAGACTTTTACCCAGTTTAAAAATGATTGTGGAAAGGATTGCCTATTCTGCTTTTACCTGTCAAAATATACATTCCTGCCTCTCTCTGTTTGCAGATGAAGTATATTCAGCCATTTCCTGGGCAGTGCATCTCAATGGATCCCTCTGCAGTCATTGATGTGTGTGGAATCATTGGCACTCCATCTCTATGGAAACAGCACGCTGCTCTGGTCTGGCGAGTGGGTCCTACATACTTATTTGAGGAAGTGCTGAGTTCTGAACATGTGGGGAGCATTTATGGACTGGGCACCAAATACATTGGCAACTATCTTGCTCTGAATGCCCAAGGTGAGGAAGTTTACCTCTCTGTATTAAAATTCTGAACAGTTCAGAATTTTGTGGAAAGATGTTTCAATGTGTTCTCTCAGTAGACGAGACAGATGTTGAGATGTCCCAAATTAGGATTGTCACCCCAGAGAGAATTTCCTTTGGCATAAACCCATCAGTATCCACCATCACAACAGTAGCAGATATCAGAGACCAGTACAATGAAGTGGACTGTCGCCTTATAGCTAAAGAGGTACCAGTTAATTTCTTTATTTAAAACATTTACTTAGGTCAAAGGTACACTTAATATTTTTTTATTTCTTTACTTTGGCCGCAAAGAGCTAAACTTTTGGGTTAGTGAGCTGGGCTTGTAATCAGAAGGTTCCCGGTTTGATTCTAGTGCTGGCAGGTAGCAACTGAAGTGCCCTTGAGTAAGGCACCTAACCCCCAATTGCTCTCCGGGCGCAGCAGTGCTGCCCACTGCTCAGGGTGTGTGTGCAGTGTGTGTTCACTCCCCACCAGTGATGAGTTAAATGCAGAGGTCACATTTTGGGTATGGGTTACCATATCTGACAAATATGGCACTTTTATTATTGTAGAAATTATAGCTATTTGTAGTCAGCCATGATTGATTTATTCGGCAAGCAGTATTCGGCTGGTCATGTGACCTCAGCATGGTGGCCCCCATTAGGTGATGCAAAACCGCTTTTATTAGTCAACTAGTATCACAAGTGTTTTCATACCATGGTGACAGTAAATGATTTAAAAAGTCCACTTTTAATTACTTTATCACTTCCGTATTGGATCGTTATCTTAAATCATGATTTATTAATCTATTAATTTGTTCTCAGATGGGCATTACATCACGTGATAACTCTACTCCTGTGTTCCTGGCCCATAATATCAGTCAGAACCTCAGTGGAACTGCTCGGACAATTGGGGCAGCCCTGGTTGGTTGTTTTGGTAAAAAAACATAAATCTACTTGCTATTGCTGTTAATTATTTACTGCAAGGCAACACTGAGTGTAGCTGTTTAGCTGTGTAGCTGATTTTATGATTTGATTTCCAGGGGTGAGAACGTTCAAGTCATGCAGTGCTGCTAGCAGCTTCCAGTACATTGGTGGACCAGCAGCCATTCTGAGCTTGGTGGCAATGGCCTCAGATGATAGTTCCTTATATACTGCTATCAAAGTCCTGCTCTCGGTTTTAGAGACAAACCCTGTGATTGAGCACGAGATGAAGAGGACCAATGGCTATAAGGTAATGGTGTCCAATATAGGCAAGTATAGATTGCAGAGTATGAACTCCAAGCTACAGGTTTGACTTGGTTTTTGTCATCAGATCTTGGCTTTCCTGCTGAAGATGAAGTGTCAGCTGATCAGCAGTAGAATCTTCCAGCTCATTGTGGGCATTGTGGGCACAGTGGAGCTGAGCAGCGGCACTGTTCACATCCCAAACATCAGGGCCTTCCAGGATGTCCTCTGTGACTTTGAGGTTAGTTTCAGATCAGTGTGATGTTTATCAGCATAACTACAACATTATATAGCCACAACTGCTCTGCTCTCATGATCTGATTGAACGTTTGATGGACGAATGTACATGCAGTAATCATGTTGTAGGTGGCCACATTAGTTTTGAATAATTCAGTAGTCCATTGTCATTTTATTTCTTACATAATGTTGCAAAATCATTTTAATTGTTACATATAGCTTGAATTTGAATAGTTTTGTCTTTTTAAGTTGTTACAATTGCAACATTTTTCTCCATTTGTGGCAACTTTCCATTTTATTTCTTTTGGGAGGTATGGCAGAACGCTCCGGAAAATCTCGACCTTCGTGTTTTAAATCATTTTTCTGATCTCCTCAAGTCATCAAGGTATGTTATACCGACACGTAAACTGAGATGTTACTTACAAGAGTTGTGTGAAGTGATGTGAAACTCATGGCTCAGTTCTTCTTTTTCAGTCTTGCATGAACATACTTAACTGTGATGAATTTGTATGTTAGTGTGAGTCAACAGAATGCTGAGGTCATGCACAGACTCAACATGATGGGCAAACTTCTGATCCTGCTGCATGATTCCAGCATGACCCGTAGGAAGGTGTTAATCATCTGCACCATCATTAGATCCCTCCTCCAGGAGCATTTCAACATCACAGACATCAAGAGGCATGAGTGACTGTTTTTTTTATTGGTCGCATGTGATGTAAGCCTATATAAGAGGGCAAAAATCATATCAGTCAATTATGGTTTTAAGAGTGTCATTAGGAAAAGCCTATAAGGTCTCATGACTTACATTTACATCAGTGGAGTTGCTGTCTTTGGCTCACGGTTTATGGCAGATTGTCAGACAATAAGTAATTTTTACTTGTCACAGCTTTAAAGGAAGCAAATATTCTTTGATCTTCTGAGATAAGAGTTTATTGTACTCACAACTTCCTCCATGGTAAAAAAAAGACTATTTATTGAAACCAAGATGCAAAAATGGCTAGTTCCGTATTTCTGCACTTTCTGATTTCAGACATGTTAGTACAAATAGACTTAGTTCTTCTAAGGTTCACACACAGGTTGAAAAATGGTCAGAAAAACTGAATCATTCTTCTTGTGTTTAGTGCTAAAATCTCATTTGAAAAACTCATTATGGACCTCAGGGAAGAAAGAAAATAAATTATAAACAAATGTATGATATGATCTCTATAATACAGAATTATTAATAGCAGTGTGCTATTTGCTTACGTTTCTGTTTGTTCAATCAGGCTTGGACTCTTCATCGTTCATAGTCTTTTGCCGCCCACATTAAATGAAAACGACACCTTCTCTGATTTAGATTTTGATGATCAATCACAAGGTACGGATATTTAATAATTAAAAGCAGCTCAGCTGTAAGGTGATTGAGTCTGTGAGGACTTTTATTTTGTTACACCACTTTATTTTACAGTATGGTGCACTTACAGTGTACTTACCCAATAAAATACTGAAAACTGTGCTTAATGTGGGTTAGGTAAGGTAAAGGATTTGTAGCTAGTTTTTACATTTACACATTAATTACGTAGTATGTATATGTGAAACAGGACTGTGAAATAAAGTGCTGCCAGCTCCTTGTATGCACTTTGAACTCTGTTGTTCCAGGCTGGAGTCAGACTCCTGGAAGATCAGTTTGGATTAGGAACCAGTTGCTGTCTATGCTGTCATCTCTATTCATCTCAGACTCTTCTCTGTCTAGAAAGTGAGTCTAGCTTGTCAGGTTTAACTAAGTAACAATGAAACTGTTATTTGATCTTGTCTTTATGAAATACATTTATTCTTGTATTCTAATATGGTCAAGTGTCTTTAAATGGCAGTAATCAGGAGGAGGTGTTCTTCACGCTGGGTTCCGATTGGTTCCTTCTCTTCTTACAAGGCCACATCCACACCACAACAGTACTGCTGGTTCTCACACTGCTAACTCACTTCCTGTCCAATCAGAACATCCTAGCCAATTTCAAAGAGGGTGTGTGTCCAGGAACACTAGTGGGGAATATGGAGATGCCCACCAGTGTCACAGGTATGTCCAGACTTCAGAGTAGATGCATTAATAGACACATTTAAAAACCTTTATGTGACTTGTAAAAAATTGCTTTTGTATTTTTTATTTGCTGCTTTTTTCCTATTTCCCTGTAGAAAATTTGAAGTCTCGCTCATGGTCGTATGAGTGTTTGAGCTGTATTTGCCCAGGGTTTGAGGTTCTGCAGAAGCTTCTTGTCACCCATATTCACCTGCCTCAGATTTATGGATCTCTTGCCGCACTGCTTTTAGGAAAATCAGACTTCCAGGTTTCAGTTGAACAGGTATCAGCAATATTTTCCTGATTTCCTGAATTTTGCCATGTGTAATTTACATTGCCCTTCCTTGTGATTGTCTTTTGAAAAGAGTTGTGTTTATGGCTGAGATGTGTTATGTTATATATAAGGTTTATAATCCTGTGTGTTTTTGATTGCAGGTTGATGTGGATGGGACACTTCAGAGTTTGATTGACAGCTGCAGTGATGGAACTGATGGGGTTCAGCTGTGTGCAGATGCAGCTTGTATTCTGATAGAACTGATCAAGGTTATTATTACTAGAGTAAGTGTTTTTGTTGAGCATACATCAAAAGTGCTTGTTAGTTGTTGAAGTGTGTTACGGTCAGATAGAAAAATGGAATTATTTGTGGACAACAACATGAACTATGCTGGGTTAAATGCCTCTAAACCGCAAAATGTATTGGCAAAAGATGAAATTTACATTATTTTATAAAAGTATATTTTTTTACCTTTGAGATTTACTTAGTAAAATTGTGCTACAGTGGGTACAAACAGAAGGAATAGTGTCACCTAGTGTTTAAAAGTGTTCTAGACATCACTACACAAAACTAGATACCAAAACATACTGATATAAACTGCATTCATTCCATTGTTTATTTTCAATTAAACTCAATTTTATGTCAGATGTAGTTTTATACTGTATTGTATATGCATACTAAATTTGTGCAACCTGATTTGTTTAACTGTAGGTGTCAGAATTTGTTTTAGCTTGCTTTTATGAAGAGAAAAATATATAAAAAGACTACTTCCTGTCATTTTTTTTAGTTTTCTGTATTTTTGTAATCTCAGAGTAGGCAATATTGGACATTTTTAGATGGCGGTTAGAAGATTACAGTCACTTATTGCAAACAAATTACATAATTCATGTGTCACCACAGCTATTGGTGCACGGCCAGTAAAAGCAATTTTCTCAATGTGTCATTGCATTTTTCAAGCCTGTAACAGGAAGTGCAGATGGCTGGGAAGTCCAGTACCCAGGTAACGTGATGCAGTTCCTCTGTTTGGTACACAGCCTGTTTCCTAAAGATCCCCTGTGGACCTCCTCTGAGTTCCTCAGTTCGCTGGCCAGTGCTGTTTTCCCCTTTGAAACCCCTGAGGTGAAACTTTTAGGGACTGTACCTTACATTTTCTATGCTGCTTAAAAATATACCCAAGAGGGGCATTTTATTACCCCATGGGCATGTGGTACAGCAGTTTAAAGAAGTGATATTATGCATCTCGTCCTGTCACAGGGCTCTACAGGTGTTCAAGGTACCAAAGAGATTGGTCATGTGGAGGAGCCCCTCTTGCTCCGCCCCTCCCACCCAGGCAGGAAGCAGGTGTGTGACTTCATCCGCATCCTTTTGATGGACAGCCTCATTAACATCTCAGCCAATGACAGCATGCATCCTTTAATACAGCTACTGGAGGTGAGCAACGTATCACAGTCTTAAAAATGATGTGTTTAAGCTGCAATCCGTTACATTTTTGGGTTAAAAGTTGCACAAAAATCAGTTACTGAGCAAGTACGTCACAATCTCCTTATCTTACCCCGATTCTCAACAGTAAGTTTATAACAGTAAATGGGTCCGATTTCTCTGGAAATGTCAGCTTGGCCTTTTTCAACTTCAGCATATATAATAAAAAGTGCGTAAAGAACCGAGCAATTTTGTTTCAAACAGATATGGTGGTAGAGAGGTGAAAGTTACAGATTGCAGCTTTAACAATTACTAAATCTAATTTTATACTTTCTGTTTGCACTAACATGCACTATTAATAAAACAAACACAACTAAACATACTTTTTACAATATTACACATTATGACAAATTATTAGGAAAATCACATGAGAAATATATGCAGGTTTATTTATTTCTCTATAAAATGCAAATAATGTTTTAAGCATTGTTTCATAATGAAAAGTACTGCTGTTGTAATGCAGGATTGATGATGCAGTTGTGTATAGTATCTTTCCTCCATAAGGTGCCGCTCTTTGCTTAGTTATGACGATGCTGCACCAGATGCTCACTGGAGGAGGGTTACGATTGCTTTATTCAGCTGCGCCAAGAGCGTGCTGATGGACTGCAGAGAGAAGACCTTTATCTCTGTGTTTGAAAATTTGGCTTTCAGTTTTCTCCAGATGGTGATTGTCAGGAGCAGAGGCAGAGCTTTCAGACTGAACTCCTGGAGTTTGTTATGGACATCATCCACATGACAGGGCAGGAAGAGGGCCAGTCCACACATGTGGCCAGAGATGGTAACACATATCAGACACTACATATTACTTCTTAAATTAGCAAATATATTAAAGCAGGCTCCAAAAATAACCTTTTTCCACACTTGGCAGTGGTGGTTGATTTTGAGAATGTTTCTTGACCGTGAAACTGTACTTTGCAGTTTATTTTTATGAAAAAATATATTTCTGGCCCAGTTGTAATGTGGTTGTTTATTTGTGACAAGCAGCACAAGTCAGAGCTGCTCCATGTCTGTGAAAGTATTATGTAAATAGCATAAGCAAGATTTTTGTGACAGGAACCGAAAATGTATATATTACTTTGTGACCTGTACTATATTAATATAACCTAAATTATATTAAGACCTAAATCCCCTCAGTCAGAATGCAGAAGGTTTGTTACATCAAGTGAATGTTCTTATAAATTTCACCTCTCACATAAAATCCAATTTTGTGCCAACTGCATATTCCACTCATTTATTCCCAGATCCATCCAGGTCCAGGCAGGACGGAAAGGCTTCGATTTTGATTGAGAATGTGGCATTCTTCAGTAGAAAGCTAGTGGAGAAGCTTTACATGGGCATGTTTGTGGTGGATCCAGAGAACCTCCTGGTATTCTTAGCAGAGCAGATATCAGTGGTGAGTTTATTCTCTGATATCACCCATAGCATCTTATTTTATATTATAAATCCAGATAAACAGTTCATTTTTACTGCATGTTTTTTTTGACATCAGGCGCTGGAGAGAGATCAGGGTCACCGAGAGATGACGGTCAGTGCTCTGTATAAAAGCCTAAACCGAGCCCTGCTCTACTTCCTGTCCCGGCCCAGACAGACTCCGGCTGAGCAGGAGATCATTATTCAAACCCTTCACGTGTTGCAGCAGCACTGGGATGTAATCATGGCAACTTATAATGCTAGTGTTCATTTCATTAGCTGTCTGTTGCACTGCCTCGTGTTTATCCGCTCTGGCAGGTGGGTTTTATTTATTTTTATCATTGAGTGATAAATAGTTTTATTAAACAATTTTATTTTGAAGCCATTAGGTACAGATTAGAATGTTACTGCAGAAAATGGCACATTTCATAAAATTTTAATATAAATTTTGATGCATCTTTTAGACTCTGTGTTTATTTCGTATATTTTGGATTATGGCCCAGATATTATTAAAGGTTTCAGAAACTGTAAAAATATAAAATAAACTATAAAATAAAACCACTCTTTACCAAGGCGATGATCAAAATTTTGTCAAGAACCTTCTTTTATTTATTTGTTGAGAAAGAAAGACTTCTTGTTTCAGACACTTTGGTATCCTGTTTGTGGAAAACACCAGTAACAAACTCATGGTCTACACGTGATCTTCAGATTTTAAGAATATTGTCACTGTCTTTCAGCTTTCCTGATGGTTTTGGATGTAAAGTCCATAAAAAACCCTCAAGAAGAATCTGGAGGCACCTCTTCCCATACAAGAACAGCCGGGTGACCTCACAGACCAATGTGGCCGATTCAGCAGAGGGTCTGTTTAATCCCTAGTCTAAGTCTAATATCTAATATCAGGCTAATATCAGGCATGTGAGTGAAGAAGTTAAACTTGGAATGTTAAACTTGGAATGTGGTTGTGGTTGTGGTTGTTGTAGTGGAGTCTGAGCTGATGATGCTTGTGGAAAGCACCTGGAGAAAAGTCATGCTGGAGAGGAGACAGACTCTAGAAGAGGCCTATAAGATCGACCTGTCTGCTAAGACTGCTGGGAAGGACGGCCCACTGTCTATGAGCGATGTGAGCCCTCTGTGGGAGGAGACAGCAGCAAAAGCTTGGCAGCTCTTTATAGGTCAGTCAATGCTACTGTACTCGCTTATCCCACTTTCAGATTACTGTCAGCCATGTTTTATGATTCTCTTGCTTAATTTTAGTTTGTATTTGGCTGATTTATGAGAGGAGATCGCCATTTAATTTTGATTATTAGAGTTAAATGAACTCTGTTACAAAATAAATGTGTGTATTTTACAAAAAAAACCTGCCTGTTGATAGATTTTTTTAATAGATTTTTTATAGGGTCAAGGGTTACGTTGGAAATATGTAATTTAAAAATTCAATTTAAACCTAGAATTAAACATTGTTTTTAATTTTTTAAGATTCTAAAAATTATAAAACAAGATCATAAGTCATTAAACATGAATCGGGAATATTTAAGATGTGCAGTGTTTCTCAATATAGACAAATAACATGGTGACAGTGATGTTTCCTTATTATAGAAGGTCAAATTTTCTTGCTAGTAGTCTCACACTTTTGGAACTTGCTGTATGTAATAACAGTTAGCTTTTCTCCTCAGACTCTCAGAATAAAAAAGCAAATAACGGTCACCAGAAGAGGTCAGGACTTCTTAGCAGTGCACTGCAATCTGTTCAGAGGAGGTTTGAGAAGGATACGGTCTGCAATGTCGAGGTAGGGACGCTAATTTTGTTTTAGAGCATGTTTTGCTGTCATATTTAGATCCATCCTTTGAGATCCATGTCCAAAACGTCTTTGTTCTTGCACCTCCATTCTCCAACTAAAGCTCCAGCAGTAGCTCTCTATCGGCAATGTTGTGGCCATCGTTTAGTGAGTTTTTTCCACAGGTGCCCTCACACCATCCCAATGTCACCACAACCGGAAGCCACCACCTACCCGGTGGTGCTATCTCAGTCCTTTCTCTAAATCAATTTGGATTATTACAGCTGAGTACACCTCAGTGGGCAATGTAATTGATATTTGTTAATTTTTTCCATGGGAACACTCAGCAGAACATCGCGTTTGCTGTTGAAGGTTAAAGACGCTCTTATTGTTGTTTTTCCCCCCCGAAACGCGGCCCACATCATTAGTTCCCAGCGCTGAAGACGTCGCCATCTGGAAAAGGATGCACAGAGATATTACTCAGGCACGAGGGCATGAAATTACTGTTTCTTTGCAACTGCTGCTATCACCACCACTGCCTCAGAAACAGGGGCGGTAATTATAGGCAGCCCTGATCTGATGAAAACATTCATTTTGTGTTACTCTGTATCAGATCAGTTTGTGACAGCCTATCAGATGTCTTGATGAATTGTCCTCCTCTGAAACATGCTGCTTCAAATTTGGTGCGAATTGTAGTTTTAGGGGTTTTGAAATGTCCAAATACATATACGTGAGGTAGATGCTGGATTTTCAACGTTTCTTAACCGTACGGCGCAGAACCAAGAAAACTTTCTTCAGGATTCATTTCAGATATATGCTACAGACTAATTATATCTTCATAATGGAAAGATAATTAACGTAGGTAATGATCAAGTTAAGGTTATTACACATTCGCCAACAGCCTAAAATGAAGCTGACATTATGTTATGTTATCATCAAAGGTAGTCTTTTTCTGTGGAAAGTAATTAAAATGGAAATCAGTGTGATGTTAATTGCAGAGGGATGCTGTTTAATGTGGCGCTTGTACAGGGCCAGTAAGTTGCTGTGTGCTGGTAAATGGAGTAATTAATGCTATATATTACTTATGATTCTCTAAATAAAGGAATACGATTAGGCGATGATTCAGTGTTTATCTGTCGAGACAGGGCCGTAATTACTACTGTGAACTTCTTTGTAACCGCTTCTTAATCCTGCCACCCATTTGGCACACACAAATGCATAATTTTCTTTTTTTATAGTCTTATAACTTGTCACTCGAATTGTTTTATTTTTTCCACTGTGGCACTTTTCATGAATTTTTGAATAAATAAAATGTTTTATTCTTCATTTTGCTTTGCCATGCAGCAATAAGTTTACTGGTAAAAAATAGACTTCCATCAAAAAAAAATCTGCAACAGGAAAAAAATCCAGAAATACGAATAATTTTTTAGGCACTGTATTGATTATTGTGATTGGTATCACATGTCCAGCTGACAGGAGATGTTCTCAGAGTTTTCCTTCATTGATTTTCTGATTGAAGTTGTTTGTGCCTTGGATTGAAAAACATTTTTCCAAAACAAGATACTTTGAGAAATGTCTCTTTTGTGTCTATGCAATGAAGGTCAATGGGTGCCAGTGTAGTTTGGTTACCAGCTTACTTCAAAATATCTTCTGTTGTGTTCCTCAGAAGTAAAAAAAAAAGTCACAGAGCTTTGGAATGCCATGAGACTGAGTATATGAAAGAATTTTCATTTTTGGGTGAAATTAATCAATACTTCACCCTCAGTTTGTCTTCAGTAGTCGTCCGCTTCACCTCTAGTTTGAGATCTGCAGTCAGTGTGTGTGTTTTGGCTGGCTTGGAGAGGACACCACTGAGATGATTACTTTAATGAGGCTTTAAGTAAATCTAGATATGAGCAGGTCGGCAGTGAAGTACACAGGCCTCCTGAAGCGCTAATGCCTATCAGTACAATAAATCAGCAGGACACGGAGCGTGGCGCAGGGCCAGCAGTCACCTCATACTGCGCTTATATTATACTTTAAGTTAATTAGAGCACACTGTGGACTATTGGAGACAGTTTTATTGTATGGTTAAATAGCCACTAGCTTGTTTTTCCTGCATGAATGCAATTTGCAAAATGTTATTGTAACTGTGTGCAAACCTAATAGCTACAGAAGATCGTTTACATGCATATAACTATCTAGTTGTACGTTCTTGTAACGTTCCTTCATGTGTCTGGATGCTGTGTGTGTTTTTTTTCCATTAAAGGGGTTCATTACCGACATGGAGGCACACTGGCAAACTTGCGAGGCCATTTTTGACGGCATGCTGAAGAGCCATGCACAGGTTTATCTTTATTCCTTTCATCTATATATAGAGTTGTTGTAACCTAAGATTAAGATACCATTTTCTTTGTGTTTTCAGATGGTTCACAGTGAGAATGAACGTATGGCAGCTTACTGGCTGAGAATAGAGGAGGATCTGCTCAGGGAGAGGGGCCTCTTTGGCCCCGGGCCTGGTGTATTTCTCAAACGAGGCTGGGTGCAGAATACCGCAGAGGGCCGCAATCGTACGCGATCCAGAATTCGTCGCACACAACTGCGCCGCTCCAAGAAGGTGAATTATTGTAGCCGTTTCTAGGAATTATTATGGCTACTCTGAGGATTTTGTTAGATGTTACTCTGTATTTGCAAAAAGGTGAGACACAGAAAACAAATCATTTTTAACATTTTTTTATTTGCTGTTGTAATGTATTTTTTTTAAACAGATGCCATCACTGACCTCAGGCCTGTTTCAAAAGAATATAATTGAAGACAGAAGAGTTGTAGAAGTAACTGAGGCTGATTCAGGTATTATACCTTCTGTGTTATTTGTATTAGACAGAAGTTTATTTACATTACACAATTATATAATAGTTTTCCATAGTTTAGGTATGTATTAAGTACCTGAATGTTATGGTATATGCTGTATGCTCGTGTTATACCATATTGTACATAATATAATATACATCTGAGTAACATTATTATTGTTTTTATTACATTATTGGGTCACATTTGGTCCACAAAATATTTCATTACACATGTTCTACTTTCCAGGCTACTTCAATTCAAATTGCATTTTTTCATAAATTTGTTTGGTTCGTACTGTGTGCAACAGTCAATTTGTTTTTAGAATGACTTCTATCACTGTTTTGTAATGTATAGCTGCAGCTGTATCAGTCCATCTGTTTTAGTCTTATGTGTTATTGTTCGTATTCCAGACCCCAGGATCCTCTGTGAGGCAGGCCGGGAGATTGAGGAGGAGTTCGGATTAGACTGTGAGCATTTGACCTTCTTCCCTGTGCTGAATGAGGCCTCTCTACTGCATGAGGATTTCTCCGATCAGTGCACAGACACCCAGCTAATACTGCAAGAGCTGGTCCCCAATGAAGAGGTGCGAGTGACCCCGATATTCATAATGTACATCATGTACACCAACACCACCTATTTATGAAATGTCACATCACAACCTAAACTGCAGTGTGTATGAAAAACATTTTAGAGCGTCAGTGCAAATAGCTTGTGTGTGTGTGTGTGTGTGTGTGTGTATTGGTATTTACTACATTGTGGGGACCAGATGTCACAAGTATAGTAATACCAGTTTATTTTCACCTTGTGGGGATGGTTTTTTTTTTTGGTCCCCATAAGAAAACAAGCTTATAAATCATACAGAATGATGTTTTTCGAAAATCTAAAATAGCAGTTTTCTGTGAGGGTTCTGTGAGGGAAGTTTAGGAGTAGGGTTAGGGGATAGAACATACAGTGTGTACAGTATAAAAACCATTACAGTTGTGGAATGTCCCCATTAAACATAAAAACCATTAAACGTGTGTGTGTGTGTTGTGTGTGTGTTTAGCCTGACAGGGTTCGTCTCCATTAACAGTGTAGAGTGTTGAGTGTCTGACAGAAGTATTAATAAGCAGCAGTAGGGGGTGATGTCTGCTGTCTTGTATTTTTTCAGTAGGTGGTGTGCCCTGCTGTGCTGTGTGTCAGCTGAATTGCCCTCTCTGTACTTATTAATATAGAAGTGTACACACACTTAACACGGCCTACGTCTGCATTCTTAATTCCAGGGACAACATGATGACTGTGATTTACAGGCACCATATCATTGGTGGCTTAGCTTTTATTATTGCTCAGGACAGAAAATAACATGCAGTATTACTGTATGTAGATGCAGTATTATTACCATTAATGGAAGGGACATTCCCTAGCAATTAGCACACATGCTCCTATTTCCTGTTTTCCTTTAGTATTCCTGTCTAAGAAAAGTGGCAAAAAAAAGTGAAGTGTAAAGTGAAAATAAAATAATAAATTACCAATGTATTATTATATTCTTCTATATAATCTAACATTCTGATCCAAGGTTCCTCTGATTGGTCAGTTTTAAAGCATCATAGAAATTCTCAGCTGCCTATGCTATCCCACAATCCTGTGTGTGCAGTTTGGCGATTGGTGGAAAAAATTGAAGTAGCATTTGAAGCTGTTTTCCAACACGACCTCAGCCTACCATAGAAATAGTGATATGTCAATGTTTGGACAGAGTACTGTCCAAAAGTCTTGTTGTATGTTAGTATTTTCATCCCAAAAATGGTTTTAAGCCAGTTATTTATACGTTTTGGTGTAGTGTAACCAACCTCCAAAGCTACTGTACTATGAAAAGTTTTAGGGACTTAAAATGCTTGTGTAAAAATGCTAAAAAGACTTTTTGCATAGTACTGTATGTCCATGTTTATGATGTGAACTCCCACCTAACAGACATGAGAACATTGTACAGAAGGCTTCAGTATGTCCCTGCTATAAATCCCCAAGACTAGACAGAATCAGGACGGAACTCAGGTCAGACTATATTCTGTTTTAAACCTCCGTCTGAAACCAAAGCCCACCAGGTGGACCATATATTTAAACAAGGCCTTAATCAATTAGCATGTTGCTATTGTGGCTGTGTCATTGATTAATTCTGGTAATAAACAGAAGGGCCTTCTCACCGGGCTGGTGAGGGGACGCTTGCATGGAGAGGAGGCTCTGATTTGATTTGTATTAATTGTGGAACGGCTGGCAGTGCGGCTGGACCCCATATGTTTCGGGGACGCGCTTCCCCGGAGCCCAAACTCTCCGTGACTCAGGGCTGAGGCCAGGTGCAGCTGCTTGGTGTGAAATGAAGGGAGACAATACAATTAGCCGCGCATAATCGAGAGGTTTCGCGAGAACTCCGCCCGCGGAGGATTGGCCCCGTTTCGTGAACACACCATCCATTCAGCCATCCTTCCTTTTCTGCCTTTAATTTTTGTTTCTCCACCATGTTGTTTAGATAATGAAGTGGTAGCAGTGATCAATCAAGACCAGGGTGGCGTGTCTTTGACATGTTAGCCCCAGGGCACAATTCCAAAGGCAGGCTGCAGTGACACTTCATACAACTGTTGAAAACTTGGCTTAACATCCTGTTTGCTCATTCAATTAATTAAAAACTTGACACATGTGTTGTGTTGTAACGTGTCTGTATCTCAGGTCAAAGCGAAGCACTGTGTGGTGGTCGTCAGTGGGCATGTGGTGACTGATGGGGTGCTGTTATTTGGTAAAGCTGACCTTTACATATGTGAAGGCTTCACGCTGACCTCCACAGGAGATGTGTGCTGTAGAATCCATCATCAGACCAAGTAAAGTTGCTGTTCTGTCTTTAATGGCCATTCAAGATCTTAAATATAGGTATTATAGATGTTGGGGTCCAAAAATGTGCTGAGACCATAAGTGAGAATGATGCATTCTTTTGTAATTTAATATTTATAACTTCAATACTTTCGTTACTAATTATATTAGCAGCATAATTTAAGTCAAATGTTTAATTGAAAAATGTACATGAAAACATTCATGAACAATTTTCCTTTTCACTTTAATGACAGCATGCCACCAAAACTATATTTCCAAAAGCAAAATTGAAACGTCACAGTTATATAAAAACATTTAAATGTTGTTTGAATTTTGGACAACACTATCTATGTGTCTTCTTTGTGTACAGTATACATGTGTACAGTATAAAGGAAACTGTTCCAGCTCATTACAAATTCAGTATTTTTTGTTTTCTCTATTTATTGTAGCGTAAGAGACTCATATATTTGTAACATGATGAATAAAGAGAAAAACTCTGTTAGCCCGAGCTGCAAATGCTGGTCATATGATGACATCAAAGAGGCCAATTTTATGCGCTACCTGCTCGAGGTGAGAATCATACAGCCTGTAAAAATGTAACAGCAAAAATTCATGGCCTAATAATAATTCAATTTATGGCCTGATAAAATCCTTCAGCTTTTGTTATTTATTTTAACTTTGAGGTTTGCCACTGTTATATATGTTGTGTACAAATGAGTTTTAGCACTCATATTTTTGCTGTTCAGATGTCTGTATATGGCATGCATTTATTAGTCTTTATATTTCAATTTCCTTCTCTTTATTAATTTTTTTGTTGTTTTGTTATTTAACAATAATTCAGGACAACGCTCTGGAAATATTCTTGAAGAACGGAACTTCAGTGTTTCTTGTGTTCTTCAACAATGACCATGTCAATGCCTATAAGAGGTAAAGAGAGAGCTCCTGAGCTCTGTGCTGGTGAAATACGTGTGTGTGAGGTGTTTCTGACCTAATTGATTTCTCTTGGTTTTATTCTCTTTGTCCTGCGCTCCAGACTGTGCTCTGTGGTGTCCTCATTAAAGGGAAGAGGACCAGAGACTGTATTTAATGTGAGGTAAGTGTCAAAACAGTTAAGAACAAATTACCATCAGTTACCAGTTCTCACAGACAGCTGCCGCTTCAGTGGGACAGACTCTGATACTCCTATATTGAAACAGACAGAGTTCTGTGGTTTTAAAGTTTCCAGAAAAGCCATTCTCATCTGTGTGTGGTTTAGTATTGACAGGAAGACTCTCAATCCCCTAAACAATATCCAGCCATTACACTGAAAATACAACTACTGCAACTTCAGCACTTTCTGCCAATTAAAAAGGCCTCGGTAACTTCTGGAAGTCGTAAGCAGCTGATACACCTCATGATTTTATAGTTGTTAATTGTCTGCAAGGGTGCCATAATCAAATAACAAATAGGAAGAGCTTTTTTGTTTTTGTTTAAACTATTTTCCTTTACTCACCATTTCAGTTTATTTCCTTTGGCCTCATTATGTTTGGTTGTCCTGCATTTGTAAAGGACTTAATATCAGAGATGTCTTCAGTATTTACTTTGATATAGTCTTACCCACATCAGCTTCAAAGACAGAATTTGATTTATTGCACAACATGAAATTTAATGCATGTGTCATTTCACTAATTGTTCATACAACACATATTTTCTCAGTCAGTTTTATTGATTAAAAATCATGTTGAGATTTAAAGGATAAAGGCAGGTTAGGAGATTTTTTCCGGAAGCAGTTTTTGTTACTGTATGCTATATGTTATGTATACATCCTGATACTTTGTTTACATCACTGAAAAATGGTCCAAATATGTTTATATATCTTCTGTGGAAAGTGCAGGCCCATAAAATGTTCGTCCAATAGGATGTCCTACTTGCCTGTCAAATTATGTGTCTGCTCTTGTGCTGGAGGAGGCATGGCTTTGGATAGCACTCTAAAGGGAGGGTGGGATTTTATGCTTTTTAAAGCTATCTGAAAATGCCTACCCTACCTTTAACAGTTGACATTATGTATAAAGGTTGTGTATAAAAGACCATGTGTTGGTATCTACAGCAGGTCTGGCTTGTCCTTTATGAGATGTTTGGGATGAGATGATGATCTGCTCCCTCCATATTTCTTGATTACCCCGCGCTGTTGAGTTTGGCATGACCAGCCCAGAAAAATTACTCTTTCTTTGTGACCTCTGATCAAATGCCTTGCTCTTTCTGAATGTTTGTCTCTCCTCCTTACACTTATCTAGACAAGGATGGCACAAATCTCTGTCTCTCACCAAATACAGATCTCCCATCATCCTTACAGAGTCAGTAGCTTGGCCATCTTCCAGTGTGTAGGCCACAGGGTTGCGTTTGGTGTTTAGCTTCCTCAGGTTGGGCAGCACATGGATGCATTCAGGTACCTCTGTGAGCAAGTTATCGAAAAGGCCCAGCTCCGTCAGGTTTGTCAGGGCAACCAAGGTGGGAGGAAGGGTGGTCAGACGGTTCATACCCAGGTTCAAAACCTGAAGGTTCCTCAGGTTTCCTATTTCAGATGTTAAACCAGCAGAGTCTAGATTGTTGTTACAGAGGTTCAGGTGGACCAGAGATCCCAGGCGTCCAATGCTTTCAGGCAGCTCCTCGATATGGTTACTGTGAAGGTCTAACCAATGCAGACCATTGAGCTGCCCAATGAATTCTGGGATTGTTTTCAGTGCATTCCGGCTAAGGTCAAGTTCCTGTATGTTTCTTAATTTTAAAAGACATTTGGGAAACGTGGAGATGCCAACGTTGCTGAGATCAAGTCGTAGTTTGCCATCTGTAGTAACCCTCAGAGCCTTTTTGGCCATTTTCAGCGTGATCTTCGTGCCTTTGGCTCCGCTTGCTCTCTTCCCTTTACTCATGAAGCTGTAGAGACACAGATGAATGCTTAAGCATTTCTGAAGCATCAATTTGATTAAATCTTAACCCGAATCATGTAATTATTATCTCAAGACCTTGTAGCTTTAAACATGTCACTTAATGATGAGACAGTTCAGTTGTTTGCATAGAAATGGAGGTATCGTGTATAGCCGGAGGCAGTATGGGGAGGGTTGTGGAGGTGTTGGGCTGTATAGGGAATCAGAGGGGTGTAATGTTTACACCCTGACTCACTCACCCTGCTCACCCTAAAGGGATCTTTTAGGATAAAGTCATTCTCTAATTAAGGCTAATACCAGATAACAGTGTATACTGAAAACACTGAAAGCATATTGTGGAAAGGCAAATGAAAGCTGCTCGCGTTCCAGCCGATTGATCCAGGGTGGCGCTAGCCGTCTGTGTGACTGTGTGGAGAGAGTCAAATCAGTACTTTGATAAATGACACTGGAAAGAGATTTAAACTCGCTCTCCTCATATCTCCCCATTAAAAAGGAGGAGTGGCTGCGTTGTAAGCCCTTTGGCGACTCATTAATCACATTGGTGGATGGGCTAATACGGTGCGTCCTGTTTCTATTAGACCTTTTGTTTTTGAATCCGTTGCATCCGAGAGGCGCAATTACACAGAGCTGACCACTGAGATGATCCATCTTCATGTTGTTTGTGATTCACTGATTCTGAACCCCTCCAAACGGAGAGGAATTCGGGTGCTGTTGCAATTTTCGTGACATATGAAATATAATAGATGCTACAACTACATGATTTAAAAGCAGAAATCATTTGTAACTGTGTCAGCTTTTGAAACACTATCAGTTGTTTAGTGGGGCAAAGTCTTTTTTGAACAGTGGTTTTTCAATTTTTAAAGCTTTGACCAATAGCAAAATAGTTTGTTTTTCTCTTTTCTGCCCTGTGCCAATGATATAACAAAGACTACTAAAACAGTACCACTAAATCAGTCAGTAGCCACATTGTCAGTGTCTTTACACATAACATGATATTGTTAATTCTCATTGTAAACCTGTAACTGAATTTAATTTATTTCTTTACTTAAGCTACACGACAATATCAGAAAGGCTCAGGATAAAAGCGTTACACCAGAGTTAGTAAAAATCATCAATTAACGCCACACAGCTTTTGTTACCCAGGATTCATTACAAGCCCTTTCCAGTGAAAGAATACTTAAGATAAGTTTTTTTACTCACAATTTTAAATGAGGTCCATACAAGTGAAGTGCTTGGGAAACGGGAGGATCCTTAAACTGTAGTCCAAAAGAAGCTTTGTCCTGTTTAACTTTGTTACTAAGCAACCACTTGTGCAGGGTGCCAGGAGTTGTATTGTTCTGTGACTGAAGCACATACAAAAGAAAGAGAAAGAAATGCTGCAGTGTTTGTGTTTGTTTATTCTCTCACATTACACTTCTAGAATGTTCTTTTAAATACAGCGGCCAGGATTTCAGCCCATTCCCACTCTTTTATGTTCGTATATAGGAATAGTTTATGATGAATGTTTCAGATGTTGTTAACCTAGAGTTTTACTAGTTACTGTTATTTTTGTGAACCGGATCACCTTCACAAATATCAAATCAAGCTGAATCAAGTAATTCTGCATGTGGGATCAGCTGCAGGAAAAGCCACATTTGTTTTCTTGTCATTTGTGTGAATGTGAAGTTACTGTACAATCCAGTTTTATAGTTATTTTCAAAAACCTATAGATGGCACTATTTACTCCTTTTAGAATGAAATTGACTAATTAAAGGGAAGCTTCCCTTTCCAGAAGAAAGTGGATGCTTGCTATGGTTCTTGTGTTTAATGACAGACAGATCTTCCTTGGTTTAAAATCAATAACCTTGTGCTATTTTCTAACCTGTTGCCATGCAACCATATTAGACTTGGTACAGATGACTGATTTAGAATTTGACTTATTAAATACACTTTATTCTGTGATCGTTAAGAAGTCAACAGCTTAGATAGCATTTCATATCGTAGTATATTTTTCATTAATATTATCTTTTAACATGTTTGTACAGAAGGACAGCCACAGTTGAGAAGAGTGTCCTTATTAAATGGCAGGTAATTAAATAATACACTGATTTAAGATTTTGTACTGATTCCATGCCAGTACTTACTTATTCTGATGACACACCTTTACTGATTATAGCAAGAATAAATCAGTAAAAGTGACTTTACATTAACCCAGAATATTTTAATATTCCATATTTAAATATTTATTTTTATTAACGTGTTTATTAACGTCATTCATGTTTTCTTTTGTTATTGTGTTTTGACTTGAATTATCTTGATTTTTACAGAGGGGAGAGATTAGTAACTTTGAATATCTTATGCATCTAAACACTCTTGCTGGACGGACGTATAATGATTTGATGCAATATCCTGTTTTTCCTTGGATCATTGCTGATTATGAATCAGAGGTGGAAAAAATCTTTTCAGTTATGAGACTTTTTAGTGTGATATAATTAATTGTTTACACTACTGTATAAACAATATATATTTATTTATTTATTTATTCTTTTTTTTGATGATTCAATGGCTGTTAGACTTTGGATCTGTCTTCTCCCTCGACATTCCGAGATCTGTCTAAACCCATGGGAGCCCAAACAGAGAGGAGAAAAGAGAAATTCATTCAGAGATACCTTGAGGTGGAAAGTAATGACGGTAAGGCATCACTCTAATATTCATTATATCTGGACTGTCTGGTTTTATATGCGTTTATTAACTCAGATGTACAGTAATCCTTGAGGTCCACATTGAGTGTATGCTTCTATATGTCTTCTCATGCAACCCTGAATTAACCAATCAAGTTGAAGCGCAGCATAATCAGGGTTGTCATATGGGGGTGTGTAGGACTGGATTAGATGCTAAAATAAATGAAACGGCTGGTTTCATCTGCTAAGTGAATGTCATGATTGCAGGTGATCTGTCTGCACAGTGTCATTACTGCACACATTATTCCTCAGCCATCATAGTGGCCTCATACTTAGTGAGGATGGAGCCCTTCTCACAAACCTTCCTCTGCCTGCAGGTAAACTGTGTGACTGGGCTCTGATACATCACACTACTGTTGTTTACATGTGCTTTTTTTACAAATATGAATTTGACAGATGCTTTTATCCAAAGTGACTTACAGTGCATTTAAGCTATGTTCAGTATGTGTGTTTCCTGGAATGGAACCCACAACCTTTGGTGTGCTAAGGCAATGCTCTACCAGTTGAGCTACAGGAAAACATAAGGGGAAAACATATATTTCTACAGAAACAAAATGTTCATTTGTCTGTTCTTTATCAAATGAAGCTCAAAACATGTTGTTGTGACAGAACATCTTCTATAAAATTAATTTTGTCCAAATAAGCTTACGCCATGAAATAAGCTTCATTGTTTTTGGCCTTGTTTGGGTTTGCGTGCGCCTCTTTTTGCTTTGCAAAACTGAATTAGGGAATGATTTTAATATGTATGCAAATAAATTCTTTTGCCTCGCTTGCATGCAAAACCACATTTAGTTTTTAAAGAATATCTCATTTATACACAAGGAACCAATTGATTAAAATAAAATGCCATGCATATTTGATAGCTAGTATAACGTAATACAGACATTAGGATAACACTTTGCAATGATATTTGCTTCACTTGAGCAGCGTTCCTCTGTACAGTAATATTCATAATCAGATTTGTGCCACTAACAGTATATTACTTTCATTCAATGAGGGCATATTCTTTTACTGCAAATTACATAACTTCTCCAGAGATTTTCATCAGGACGTATAAACTCCTCTGAAAAATAAAAAGCCTGAATCAATTGCTTGAAAAGTCTCAAATCTAAGCAATTGTTTCTTGTGAATATGATTCATATATATATACACACACACACACACACACACACACACACACACACAGGGGCTGTTTTAGTGTTCTGCAGTTTTCAGTTGCTGACAGTGGAGCTTTCAGCCGTACACTGTAAACATATATAGTGTATCATGACACGTCTGTTTTCATCCTTCTGTGTATTATTTCATTACTTCTTTTGCTGTCTCCTGAATTGGGTTTATATTGTCTTTTTCATTGTGCCACTTTGCTTTAAAATAACATTCAGCAGTGCACCCTTGCTAGACTTTCATTGTTCGCGATTTGCTGGATTAAAACATATTTTGCAGGGTGGAACGTTTGATGTTCCGGAGCGGATGTTCTACAGCATTCAGAAGGAGTGGGAATCTGCATCTAAAGACAACATGAGTGACGTCAGAGAACTCATTCCTGAATTCTTCTACCTCCCAGACTTCCTTGTCAACTCCAATGAACTGGATTTTGGTAGGACGTCTACACAGTGCCATCAGAATAGACATGTAGTTTTGTTGTTGTTATTTATTAGTAGCTGTAATTAGCTCATCATATTGATATGGTTTTATAAGCCTATAAAATGTGTTGATGATGCAGGTTGCATGCAGGACGGCACATCTTTGGGAGATGTAGTTTTGCCACCGTGGGCCAAAGAAGACCCACAGGAGTTCATCAGGATGCACAGGGAGGTCAGTCTGTCTGTCTGCCACATCAAACACAAGGCTGAGATCTCATCAACCTCAAAATGAGCCTTAGACCATCAGTATCACAGTATACTGTACTAGGGGTGTCGCAATATACTGTATTGAACAGTGATATTAATAATGATGATTATTGATACAGTGTTTATGCTAGACATGATAATGTCATGAATAATTCACCACCAATATCTGGTTGACACTCCAAAACAGTAGGCGGTGGTATGGTGACAATGGTTATAAACTCTCTCTCTGCATCCCTACACTCATATTTTGAGCATGATTCATTGGTTAAATCGTGTTAGATACCATGATAATACCATTACTGTGAATTTTGATAACCGTGTCGTGAAAATCTGATACCATGACAGCCCTACGCTTTATTATTCTGCGTAAGATTCTCCTCCCCCTTTTACTTGCTTTTAGATTATACATCAGATGAGCAATGAGTTTTAGTGCCATCACAGAACATACAGTTTCATGAAATAACATCAGTGTCTGTGCACTATTCACATCCAGCTGAAGTTAAATAATGTTCAGAACTCCTTTATTTTTTGCATTTCTTGAGATAATAAGCACTTGTTGAGTTCATCAAGGAAGCCCCATTGCTCTGTTTAACACCATTGTAATTACAAGATAACAGGGCCAATTCAGCACAAGTACAATATCTGCACTCTCCTGTAACTCCATTACAGAAGCCTGCTGGTTATTGGAATGAATGCATTTGTTTCTCGCTATGTTATGCCTGCAGGCATATAAGGGCCAGGCTTTATCAGTTCCCAATCTACAGAGCAATATTTGTATCATTTCCAGATGGCATAAAATGAGCTGCTCTGTCTGCTCGTTTTCCTTCATATGCAAATGAAGGATAATATGGGGATCTTACACAATTTAGAGCTTGTGACTTAGAGCCATTGAGATTATTGTTGTAATTTTAAGTGGGCTTTTTTGCCTTTTATATAAGGTTTATTTTTGGACATTTTAGCCATTTCTAAAATACTTTCATTTTGAAAAAATGAGACAAAGTAACTTAGTAACATGAAATTGGAGCACTAACTTTTGGAACGTAATTTTGTAGATCCGATCGCTGGAGCTGTAATCATAATATTTTCTTCCATATCTTTTTAAAACGTATTATTGTGCAATCTTTTTGACCTGATATTTGTAAACACAGCGCTTCTATCTACACTTCTACAGAAATAAAAGTTATGGCATCGCTGATGCTGTATTAGCCCCCATCCAGATCTGCTGACTGACCGTGTTTGCGCTCTCCGCAGGCTCTTGAGAGTGATTATGTGAGTGCTCGCCTGCATCTTTGGATTGATCTGATCTTTGGCTACAGACAGCAGGGTCCGCCCGCTGTGGAGTCTCTTAACACCTTTCATCCCTATTTCTACACTGACAAATACAACACGGCAAGCATGAAGGATCCTGTCATGAAAAGCACCATTCTCGGTTACATCAACAATTTTGGCCAAATGCCTAAGCAGGTACATGTGTTGGGTTCATCATAGGTTTGGCACATTTGTCCTCTATTCACCTGCCTCTATTCGTAGGTTTTCTCTATTGTGATGATTTATTGTGATACTATGATTTGCTTAATGCCACACTAAAAAGTTTTGTGATTTCAGCTCTTCACAAAACCACACCCAAGCCGCATGTCTCACAAAAGCTCGGCGGGCAAAGAAACGTCAGCATCCAATCAGATCACCCCATTTTTCTTTAAACTGGACAAGCTCAAGCCCTCCGCTCAGCCAGTTAAAGGTACAAGGCTGCTCAAAATAACCTGACAAATCAAGAACACACAGTCCTGTGGTCAAGACCCCCCCATTTAATCATTCATAGTCACCTTGTTATTTTTTTCCATTCCTCAATTATTTTTTACAAGATGAGGCCGTGTCTGCGGGGAGCAATAGGAGCCTGGAGGCAGAAGATGCTGGCTTGACTTTTCACAGGCTCATTTTCTCAGTCATCGCTCGACTCTGCCTCTTTTAGCTCCTGCTATTTGTTAGGCCGCTCTTGATGACACAGCCTCTGAGGCTTATTTAATAATTGCAATATCCCAAAAGGATCTCTCTAGAAAATTAGATGAATCTCTTTCCATCTCTCTCACTCTATTGTCTCTCACTCAATATCTTGTTCTCACAAGTGTTACTTTATCATTCTGATCAGTAGGAAAGATTTAAAGGGCGCCATGAGAAAGATTTGCAATCGTCTTGCAGACTTCATTAAGATTTCTGTTACTGTACTGTTGCCAGTGAGTGGGAGGGATTGAATATGTCCTGCTGTACTGTATATAGGTCATCTGTAAGTGTGAATATGACTGAATCTGGACCTCAGCAGAACACATTCTAGCATTATATGAACTTTATAAATTAAAATAAAAACAAAATGCCTGGCTAAAATGTTTGCATAGTTATATTCTGTATATGTACACATGTAATTGTACATAAATGCTAGATAGATACAATATTAATGCACATAGGTAGCTGATAAACAACATGGCCATAAACTTAATATTATATTGTATATACCTCTTCATGTAAAACTTAGGGTTTATTTATCTGTTTTTTTGCAGTTTGCTTAAATAGTCATGCAGCTGACAAAAATATTTTTAAAAGACAAATATGTTGTCTCTCATTTAAGGTTTTTATGAGGCCATGAAAACTGTATAATTATTTTTTTAAAAAATGATCGAAATGTTAGATTTATTTAATTTGAAAAGTTTCAGGTGAAGTATACTGTTACATGTCACACTGAAAGCTAAAACTCTCTGCTTGACATTTCAAGTGAATTACCCATAAAGTCACAGTTTGTTTTTAAAGCTGATTTTTCTTTCTGTAGAGCTCTTGCTGGGGCCTGTGGGTCAAATAGTTTGTAGAGAGAAGGATGTCTTGGTCGTGGAAAAGAACAAGCTTCTTATCCCTCCACAGTGGAACACATACTTCTGCTGGGGTTCATATGACCACACCTGCTGTTTTGGCAACTACACATCCGAAAAGGTTTGTTTTTACATGTCTCCTAGATTTATTTGTATACCTGTTAGTGTATAAATGATCCTTCCACTCATTTCTTTCTTGTCCTGTGTTTGCTTAGTGTGTAAGTGAATGATTGTTAATGATTTAATGATGTTGAGCAAAAGTCAACAAATTCTGATTGGCTGGTAAAGTGTCACAGCTTTATTCCCTGTGGTTCAGAGCTTTGGAGTGTGTGAGAGTCCGTCTGACTGGGGGGAGACTGTATGTGCTGCATCTCCCAACAGCAGCACCATTATCACAGCCGGGAGCAGCAGTGTGGTGTGTGTGTGGGACGTCTCCATCAGCAAAGACAAACTTAAACACATGACACTCAGACAGGTTAGAAACAAAGAGCCGTGTGGCCTGTTTTATTTATTCCACTTACTTCATAATAGGGTTGAAAAGATGGGGAATTTTGGAGATATTCCAACTTGTAATATTATGGGAATTAACTGGAAATTTTGTTTATCATATACTGACATAAATATAAACACTCGCTTTCTCAACATATTACTCATCTGCATCTGTGTGCTATAATTCACATAAATTCCTGTTAACTTTTCCAAAATTTTGCAACCCTACTTCAGTAATGTTTTTAAATATGATTTGAATAATGAATATAAGTTCTTTAGCACATATTTTGCTATGGCACCAAATTCACAAACAGATGTTTTTCTTCCTAGACCTTGTTTGGACACACAGATACAGTGACTTGTCTGGTAGCATCAGAAGCTCACAGCGTGATTATTAGCGGCTCTCTGGACCAGACTTGCATCCTGTGGGACCTGGAAGACCTCAGCTACATCACACAGTTACCAGAACATTCCTCTGGCTTGTCTGCCCTGGCTATTAATGACCTGACTGTGAGTATCCTCCAGCAAAAAACATACCCAGAGGTCAGCCTGCACTTTAGCCCTGGAATCTCTCTCTGTCTTTCTCACTCTCACATTTAATTTGCTCAGTGCAGTGGTTAGTTCAGCTTGTGCAGCCATCTGGGTGACATTTAAACCAGCTGAGTGTGTCTGTGGGTGATTCCTAAAACTCCCCTTGGCTAAATGTGTGAGGAAAGGGTGGGCATATCCTTTCCTTTAGACCTGCTTTAAAACACTTTTAAATGTCTCCAAAAAATACACGCGTCACACTTACAAATGTATAAATGGTAAATTTGCTGTTTATTTTACTGAAAGATGTCAACAGTTCAGGTCAGTTGCTTACTGAAGTCCCATTGGTGTTCTGTTTTCATACTGAATGGTGATTGGTCCTTTAATCTGTCCTCAGATGGCAAAGGTGCCAGAGTGGGCACATAAAATGCTGATCAGTTTAATCCATCTATCTCCTTTTCTCCCTTTCAAGTGCTGACTTTTTCTTCTTTGGCAAATGCAAATCTAGTTTGTTATCTAACGTATTGACTTGTAGCTAGCTTGAAGCGTAACTGTCCAAATTCTTTTTGTGGCAGCTATAAACAGATAATCACCTGGTATGTGAACCATTCACTGCCTTTCTGTCTCTGTTAGGGTGAGATTGTATCATGCTCAGGCCCCTGTTTGTACCTGTGGACCATGAAGGGGCAGCTGCTGGCCTCCATAAACACTTCCTGTGGGCCCGAAGCCAACATTCTGTGCTGCTGCTTCACTCAGAAACATGAGTGGGACTCACGCAACGTGATCATCGCCGGCTGTGCGGACGGCATCATCAGGGTATGAGCGGACCTTCAGATCAGGCTTTGTCTGAGATGATCGGGCATAGCGTCTACATAGCGAACTTTATAATGAGAGCGTTTAAATGAGAAGTCTTCTCCAAAGACTACACCTTTGTGTTTAAGCAATAAATCTTTCCTGTAGCGTTTCCTGCTTAATAGTCAGGTAATATAGCTGCAAAATATTAAAATATGGTAACTGGGATATTGAAATGGGGCTCACAGGCTTGGCTCTGGAGTCCCTCAGAAGCATTAATAGTTACATGTGCTCACTTTAGATGAGGGAAGAGCAGTTATTAAATCAAAATGCTTCTTAAATTAGGCTTCAATTGGAGCCTGGACCTGCGACATCACTGGCCAGCAGATTTGATTTATGAATATAGCTTCAATTGCATTCGATTTTTTTTCTCCTCTTTTTTTATTAGCTGTGTGGTTCTGTTGCAGATATGGAGGACTGAATATACTAGAGTACAATTACCTGGACATGAGAAGGGCTCAACGTCTCGAGGGCATGTTTTGTCATCAGCCTCGGAAGAAGCAGGTAACACTAATACACTTCACCTTAACTTGGAACTGATCTGGAGCATAAATATGTGCATTCGCTCTTGGTCCGCAGTTGCCTCTGGCCGTAAGACTGATATAACCACCAGCTTCTTTAATGGCTGTAACGTGGCTTGCGTTAAAATAACGTCTTTCTCTGGATATTGGAAAACAATGTGCTTTGTGACATCACGAGAGTCGTTATTTTCTAATATACAAGTAATGTGTGAAATGAAATAGCCAGAACGAATACTAGACATCTTTCAAACACGCTGGGTGTAAATTGGATTGCGTCTGTTCTTAAGCACAACGGTGTGGGCACACAGCTTCAGGTTTGGTTTTGAGCGATCCTAGAAAAAGTTCATAACGATGTACGGTTTTGTGCGACGCATTAGGGCTAGCCGCAAGGAATTATGGGGCAAAGTTATTAAACATACAGCCAGTAAACACTGATGAGCAATTTTGCTGATGTAGGCATGCAATTTAGAAAGCAATAATAACCAAATCCAATTTGGTACACATTGGTTACAGCGCGGCGTCAGCGCATGTAAGTATCAGTGCGTTCAAATTAAATTGGGGGAACTCGTTGTAACTGTGAAGGCTTTATATTAGATGTATTTCTCTCAATCTGGCAACATGCTGACCATAAATAATCTTACTGTCTCATATCTCACTCTTCGTTTCGTTTGGCCTTTCTCAGACGGCAGTTTGTGGAAGTGGGAACGACAGCTGGTGCTTTGTCAACAGTTAAACCGTAATCAGGCTACCCCTCGTCGGCATGGCAAAAATAACCCTGCCATTACTGCTCTGGGCATATCCAGGTATTGATAAGCGACCACTGTCTTGCATCAAAACATGTCTGACTTGCTCTTAAAGCTTGTTTAGTAGATCCTCTCTGTTTTGATTAATTCTGTGAATAATGCTTTAACTCAGTCTGGACCCATCAAGTTTAATGTACAGCAGATCAGTGCTTCCTTGTGCTACAATTTGATCCTTGTGCCCATCAGTGTTTTTATAAAGATGCATGATTTTAACGCATGTGTATGTCTGTCTGCCCCACACACACGTGTGATTTCAGATCTCATGGCACACTGCTGGTAGGTGATGCCTGGGGAAGGGTGTACGGATGGTCCTGTGAGAACTAGAGTCAAACGTCCATCAATCTTCTGTCAGCCAGCATTTTCAGATGGTCGTAACTGCAGCTGCATGCCAACACAGCTTAAGTGCTGCGCACGTATGCGCTTCCAGCATGCTCACCACTTCCAGCAGGACTGCTGACTTCAGTAGACCTGCTCTGGCTTTGCTGAATTACAGGATGACGCATTCGTTCTTGGACTGGGTGAGGCTCGCTGGCCGGGGCCGGAAACACAACACTGCTTATTTAAGAAATGAAAGATGATGTGTGGAAAAAAATTGGGCTGGTTTGGTGGATGGCTTTTATTGTATAGTAGCTCTCTTTCTCTCAGTAGACTGTCAGAAAGTCAAAGTAATGTTTTATTTTATAAACACTGGTATGCTGGAGTTTCAAAGCCATTTGCTTATGTGCCATTTTGTATTTTTATTGCACTGGTGGTCATATATATGTGTGGAATGGATAAATGTACTTTATAAAGCAGCAGGGTTCTGCTTTTAGTGTGTTATGCTAAAAACATAAGAACGTTTAGAAACGTGTCGCATAGCAACATTACTCAGGCAGTATTTTGTGTATTAGATTTTTTTAAAAATCAAGCTGATTTTATTTGTTAAACCTAATATTCTTGAATTAGATATAAATAAAACTCTTTACTCTTACTGGTGGCAGTATTTTAATCTTGAAATAACATTTGTCTTACACACAAGGGAAAACTCTACATGTAAAGGGCTGAATCAACCCTCCAAACCAATTAGAGAAGGAGTTTCCACTGGCAATGTGCCCCAGATTCCCATCAGGGAGGATCCTGGTCTGTGGAGCAGCATTTTGAATACTTGCGCATTCCGTGATCAGGAGAATTCTGAATTAAATATGCTGCTTTAACTGCGATATTACAAAAATGTTCTAAAATCCTGTGGTCTGAATGTCAAAGCTGAGTCGTTTGATATACATTTAACGGTTTTAAAGTCTATTATAGAGCATCTATTGTTTTGCATTGTGGTAAAGAGCTGAAAAGAAAAATGCTTTGTTGTTTGGTTTGGTGGTCTTATGGAAAACATGTTTGTGCTGTTTTTTTTTATCCACCCTCAAGCACAGGCCTGAATCCCACCAAACCTCACACTAACGTTACCAAAACCATGTCTTGATCTAGCTGCTGCTTTAATCCACATTTAAAATCTAGAATAGTTCTTGAACCCACTAATGTTTATGTAATCCGATTAATTTGGGAAATCACATGTATCTTCAACATGATGTGTGGATGTGTAGCATCATCTGTTAAAAATGCCATTTTACTAATGATTTTATGATTTAAATGGCATCATTTAGTTACGACCTTGAATCTCACTTCTGTTTGCATGCAGACCTATTAATAATAGTCAGTGTTTTCTGACAACCTTAATGAATCACCAGCAAATGTGTTTATTTTACGGAAATCCACGTGAATATAAGCTTTGTGTGAATTATGTGTTTTAACATGGTCTCCTGGCAGCTTTCAGTAGTTGATGTAATGTTTTTGGTAGTTGTCAGGGCTACTGCGGTAGTTAAATCCATAGAATCAGCACAGCCTTCCATTAAGTTCAACAATATAGGTCGTTGCATGCAGAGTACAACATGTTTTTGCTGTAACATGATTACGACACCGACTTTGGAAGTGCTTTAATCAGGCAGACATATAAATCACTGATTTAAAAAAAAAAATAGAAGCTTGTTTACAGGCTGTGTACATATTTATTACACCAGCTAATTATCAAACGCTATTTGAAATTAAAATTACTATATAGTATATACTTTGTATGCCTATTATGAAACAGCTAATAAATAGAACATTTTCAGCTATATCTCCAGGCTGCAAGCACTGACATAGAACAGACTCAACCAGCAAAAAACAAAAAGAAACAAAAAACATGTTGTCCGGCCTTACACTGTTCTGCTGTCCAGATGTGTTGTGTAACTCTCTTTATACTTAGGGGCTTTCTGGACATAAGTAAGGCTTGGTCTGTTTCTCTAAAGCATGCAGACAACAGGGGAAAAGAGCAGATAAGAGCTGTGATTACTGAGAGCTCCCACCAGGCCACGCTCCACTTGTTTCTCCAGGGAAAAGGGCTAATTGTTGCTCCCCTCCAACCTTTGGAGGCTGCCTCTTTCTAATAGCTGTCATTAAGCAGCATGAATAATCCAGCGGTGGGGGCTGGGCCAGAATGAAAACGAGGATGGGAATCTGAGATCAACCATTCCATAAGGTTATATCTCCACTGTGATCTGGTGTGTATAGTAAGAGGTAAATCAGTGTGATATGTTTGTTCTCGCAATGAGGAACAAAGAAATATTTTCTCTTGAAAAATGAAAGGAGAATTTCTGAAGCATCTTCACTCTGGTCTCTTATACAGCAACAGTTTATACTATAGTGACCAAGTCAAGCTCCAGAAAGGACAGAAAAAGAGCATAACAGAACCAGAACAGTGGTCTATAAGACTGGTCCATATGTAGCTACTTGTGTATATTCCAGGATGTTTTTAAATAGCATTTGAGGGAACAGACAAAAATTAAGGTTGTTATTCACTACATGACATGAACTTCCATTGCATAGAAAAGGGACAGTTTTTTCCTTTTGTTTCACAGAAGAACACCATATGTGTTTGGGATGACATGAGGGCCAGTAAATAGATTTGATGAAACTATGTCTTTAAAAGTTGCAACTCTATGGGAAAAATAAGACTTTTAGTTTCGGGCATCTGCTTTAAATTTGGCCGAGTTGTTCAAAACAGAATTAAGAGCAGATGAATTTTCTGTTTTTGATGGGTTCTTGCTCTGCAACGTGTCTCCCTTTAGTTTGTGGTACACTTTCTCCCTTAAGAAAACGGCACATTTTCTTTCTGTTCTGGGTTTTGTACAAGAAGCATCTGCACCATAAAGCACCATGCAAAAAAAGCACAGAGGCCTCTCAGAGAAGATGTGGGGTAGCAGAACAAATGCTGCGCTGTGCTGCGGAGCACCGCTGTGAAGCAAGTACAAAGCGGGACAGCAGAAGGTCATCGTGAGTTTAGACGAGACGAGCGAGGCAGACAATGATGAAGAGTGTAGCTGCGTGTTTATGTTTGGTGCTAATGTTTCAAAGTGATGCAGAGCTGGGGGCAGAGAAAAACTGTATCTCCCTGTCTATCCTGAACGCATTGTAATACCACGTCTGCTTATTAATATGCGCCGTGACCACAATGAAGGGGGAGTCGCTCTCTTTAACCTTTGTGCATGCGGCTAATTGTGCTAAGTGGAGGCGCTTAATAGACTGGAAAATAATCACCATATATCTCATGGAGAGAAGCAAATGACCTTCTCAAAAGACAATAGCCATCTCAGTTTTAATACATCGGTGATTTTATGATATTAAATGTCAAACCATTTGGGCTCCTCTGAATAATTAAATCAAATAAATTATAGCACCTAGGCAGAACCATCTTGTAGCCTAACCCAATTATAATGCACTGTAAAGCTAATTATTAAGCATGATTACAATTAGTATCATTTTAATAAATGTAACCATTAAAGGGTTCATCACAGTCACTGGCTCTTTGATACATGTGGGAGAAACAAACAGGGAATGTTCTCCAAACGTTCTCTAAAAGATTCTAAAGTTATCAAAAACATACTTGCAGTAACGTTAGTAGAACGTTATAAATCATATATTATTTTTAAGTAGTTAGTGGAACGTTTTAAAAATGTTTCATACAATGTTTGACTAATGTTCTTATAACCAAGCGATAATGTTAATATAACCAATACAACACCTAAAAAAACTGGACGTTTTGAACGTTCCTAGAACTTTCAAAATAACATTTTTAACGTTTTGTTGATTAATGGAAACATTAGGCAAACGTTCTTGCAATCTAAAATTGTTAGCTGGGAATAAGATAAAGAAATGGTACCAGAGACTTCTAAACTCCAGAATGGATGATGGGAGACTATAGGATAAATTCAAACCGTATAATGTGCATAAGCTCAATGACTTTAGTGTGTATTCTTATAACAGCAGTGGCACTATGTGCTCCGCAGCTCACCCTGACCAGACTGTATTAAGTAGATGGGTAGATGACTTGTCCTGTGGTGTGACACACTGTGGCTTATTGAAAACTATTTTAAACAGCATTTTGCTGCTTTTATAATTATTGCGCATGCAATTTTTATGACCTCATATTAATTGAGAGACTACATGGAATTTTTGTACTTATAAAAATTCATTTGTCACACCGCAGGACTGTTTAAAATGAACTAGTGAAGCAAAAAGGTTATTAAAAATGGTGAGAAAAAAGTAAAAGAAATGGTAACCAGTCACATATTTTACACCGTAAAATATACACTTTCTTTTAAACGTTGAAGTTTAAATGAATTTAAATTTTAAATCCTGATGTCGTGTGTCAACATGATTATATGACATGATTATAAATGTTTTTGATACATTCCTTTAATGTTTTGTACAGCTGGCTATAGTTGTGTTGTAGTTACAGATTATTGCTTATGTATTCTGATATGAATAATTTGTACTCATCGATCGTGTCATCCTCCACTGTTAGAGGAATAATCTTTATTCCTACATTGCAAAATAGAACTGTTACATACTTTATAAAATTACATAATCAAAGTATGCATGTTTAGAGTTAAATCCATCAGTAATACAGCCCTCAGTTTTTTTGTTAAAAAAAAGGAAGGTCTCAAATTCAGGTACATAAATGTCCCCAAAAATATATCAATAAGAAAAATAGTGCTGTTTATACAGATTTTATACTAGTAAAACTAGTACACGTAAAATAAAAAACACCAGAATGCAAAATATTTAAAATCTCATAAATAATTTTGGTATGAAAATACACATTTACACTTGCTTCTCTACAAAGAGGATTTGAGCATATATAGTTCCTGTGCAGTGTGTGTTGGACTCGAGCTGTGTGCATCCAGTCGAATCTGTTTTCAGCACAGGCTTTGGTTTAACCAGTTCCAGTTCTGCATAGGTCAGGCTGTCCTCTGCCACCCTTGACTTAAGAACAAGAAGAAAATGGCGTTTTTTGAGGCATTATTTGAGGGACTACAGCATGTGGTCAGAAGACTGAAAAAGGAGTTTGGTATTTGCCGGGGAATGTGGAGTCCAAAGGACTTGAAATTATAGGTGTAATTTTAGGATTGTTCTTTGACTACGAGTGTGTCTCAAACAAGTTTTTTGTTGACCCTATATCTTTATACAAAGCTATTATATAGTATCTATACGATTCTAAATACAGCACAAATCATGTGTGTTTTGTGCTGTATGATGGTGTTTTTAGTCACCATCTGCTTTTATAATAAGGAAAAGAACAGCATCCACATCCTGCCCAACATCTCCTTTTGTGATCGGGTGAATAAGGAACCTCATACTGTCTGGAATAACACAGGGAGAGTAAATGATGGCAGAAGTTTAGTTTTTGGTGACCTATCCCTTTAATGTCCTCAGATCTCCTCAGATCATTTAAACAAATTTGCGTGGTGCTGCTGTAGAGACCTACAATCATGCTTTTCATCAGCTTCAACATGCAGTTTGACCAATCAGATTACAACTGGATTTCACAACACAAGACTGGATCATAAAATGTTTTTCTTTCTCACTGCTTTTCCGCATTTCTGTGATGATTTCCCTGGAAACTAATCTAATAAGAATCAAGCATGCTAAATAAATAATCATGCTTTAAAAAGCAATAATAGTAAATAAAATTATAAGGCCCATAAATGGTGAAAGGTATAGCAATAACCTTGCAAACATAAAGCTCTATGAGAAAGCCACATTATTTCCCTCATGTGTGTTTCTAGCTGGTGAAAATTCAATTGAGAAGGTAAAGAAAGTGCATTGTAAGATGCAAATATTATAAAACTGTGAATAAACTGATTACAGACAAAAAACAAGAAACAAAACTAATTAATGATACAAGTAAAATAGCAAGATATATGTTTAGAATGATTATGAAACCATATCAACATCATTTAATCTCTATAATGTGTTTTAGCAAGAAACTTAATAATGCTCTAATGCAAAATGAGTTAAGAGAGCAATCATACCATGTGACTCTTTGTAGGTTGTGCCTTTAAAAGTTTTGTTCTTCGTGGTTTCCTTGGTACAGGTGCTAGATAACAAACCAAAGAACCATTGTAATATGAATACAAATTTATAAAAAGATAGATGCTTTCAAGGTGGATTGTGAAAGTAACTCTGTTACCTTTAGCTGGTATCTGTGGTGCTGATGTTGGTGCAGGGATGTCTCTGAGCTGTGCTTTGTGTCTCTTCTCTTTTCTGTGCATTGCAGGAGACGAGCTGGCCACACTGGTTACTGTCTCTCCTGAGCTAGATATATTAATCATAAATTAAATCATATATTAGTCTTATAACCACATGAAATTATATGTAACAGAAAAGCAGTGTAAATATACTGTGATGTTACCTATTTTCTGGGCACTTTACCAGGTAATAACTGGCTAGATGGAGAGAAAATCAAATTAGAATCGTACAATGAGAATAATACATAAAAATGATTTCATTGTAATGTTTAAGTATCATTATGTAAATGTTAATCAGCAAATCAATTTGGATTCTTGGGTAAAAAGCTCATCACCGTGTAGTCTTCGTTTATGCTGAAAATGCTGACATGTGATAGTCGTGACAAAAACTAGCATACAGATCAGCCCAATGGAACAGATGAGCGCCGCACACAGGTATAAATCTAAGAAAGACAGAAGCATTACAATGAACCATTATTAAACACCAACCATGTAGAAAACACATTTATTAAATGTAATTTAAAGTAACAGGATACTGTTAGATGAAAGCCCACATGCTAACCAACTTTAGCTTGTAAGAACGTTTTCCTAATGTCTCCATTAAGTAACAAAAACGTTAAAAATGTAGGTATCTGCCCATTCATCTTTTCTCTCATTTTGTAATAATGTGGAATTTTGTGAAGTGTTTTAAACTGAGAAATATTTTTATTCCAATTAAAGTTTGAGCAGAACAGAACAGACCACAGAAATAAAGCAAACACTGTACACATATTTGGTTTACAGTTGGTTGAATTTGGTTTGGTATTTCTTCACCAACAGGGAACAACTGTCTAATACTCTAATCTGTGATTCAGTGCAGCACACAAACGTGTCTTTATCACAACATTTACATTTATGTATTCGGTAGACGCTTTAGCGACTTAAAGTTATACATTTTTTGTCAGTACATGTGCTTCTTGGGAATTAAACCCACAACCTTTTGTGCTGCAAACAATGCTCTACCAACTGAGCTACAGGAACCTGACGTAGAGTTCAGACTCCAGACTCCAGACTCAAACACAAGATGACATTTATTAAACTCTAAAATATAGATGTAATAACTTACCTTCAAACATACGCCATATGACATCAGTTTTTGCTGTGCTTGGTATATGATGTACTGAAAACATTAAAATAGACAAAAGCAAAATTAAAAGTCTTTTAAATAACACATTTAATCAACAAATGCATATGATCATACTGAAAAATGACAATGTATTCTGACAGTTCAGATTTATTCTGGGTTTGTGGCTTCATCAGTTCATTCTCCTCCATGATCTTGTATTCTGTGCAGATCTGGTGCAGGGCTGTGCTTGATGAAGCAATAAGAGCATGCAAGGACATTTAGTGTAAGAGGAAGTTGTGCTAGAGGCCTGCAGAAATACAATACTTAACCTTTGACCCTGACAAATAGGGCATTAATCAATCTACATCACAGAAAAGTTCATAAACAGCTGTTAATGCATTAAAAGAGTTTTGAGAAAGCAAAGGACAGATCTGCTCCAATAACAGAGTTTAACAGTCTCCTGTTACTGTTAATGTTTAACTAAGAACTAAATTCAGATTTTCTCCCTCTTATTATTTTTCTTTGTTTCTTTCAGCACTTGCTATGTAGAATTATTATTTTCTAAACATGGGTCAGGGAAAATAATCTGCTGATTCACTGTGGGACAGAATAATTCTGAAAGATATTTAGTAAAGATTTCAAATGCGTTTAAGACAACTTGAGTGAAATGCAGAAATACTCTTTTAAAGCTTAATTAAAATAATATTTAAAATATAATACACAAAAACTAAAATGCTTGTGTGTGTATATTTTAAAAAACTAAAAAACTAAAGTGTGTATATTTTATATAATATATAAATATACATGTTAAAAATATGTACATCATATTTATATAAAAACTACAGGAGTCTTCATCATCAGCATATTAAGGTCCTAGTACTGGTTCATCAGTCATCTCTTCATGTTCCTGTTGCAGCCTGATGTGTATGTGTTCATATGTCTTTCATTAGCCTGTAAATGCCTTAATGACGACCAGAAGAGCTTCACTATGAGGCCACGATTCCATCCACACCAGGTATAGAGTTACACATCTGATCTGCATTTTCTGTTTGAAGTTCAGGCTTGTCTATAAAAGCGCTGCTAAACTGAAGGCTTCAGCACATTTTCAGCTCTGCAGTAGGTCTGCAGAAACATTGTGCAATAACGCTTGAGAACAAAGTGCACACTAAATCTTAAGGGTGGGGTTTGAGAGTGGATTAGAGTACAGTATGTTTGAGTGCCGCTTTTGTTTTGACAAAGCATGAAGTCATTTGCTGGCTGACCTTGTTGTTTTAGACATGGTTAAAGTGGCTAACCCTGCTCTGCGGTCATGATTTGCTTAATGTTTATAGGTTATTTCAGCGAGTTGACATTGTTTTGTTGTATCTTTCACAAAACAAATTTCCCAGTCTAGGTAGACCTACAACCTCCATTTCCTTCCTTATTGCCTCTTGTTGGTTTCCACTGTCATTTGTTTTGTTGCTGATATCTATGGAAACCAGATCCTTTTATCTATATTTATTTGTGTTTTATGTTTCGAGTAAATCGCCAGCTTACTATACATGGCTCCTAAAAAACATATGTTGAAATAAATTTTTACTGCATTTACCTCCTCTTTTGATAAATAGCTTGTATAGCCATTTGAGAAAATGTTTCAGCTTTTTGCATTTAGTTTCTAAAATTATTCTAAATTAGTGTAAAAAAACAAAATACAATCATTATTATATTTAATGGTTACTATGGTTATTATAATAGTATAATAATGATAATTGTGTATAATGGTTATTATACACAATATTAATCTAATTTTTTTTAAATTGTAAACTCAAAGCTACTTTGGGTGGACGTAACAAATACTTCTTTGTTCTCTTAATTCTTTGGAGTATCAGATGCTTGTCGTTTATCAGGAAAATGATAAATCAATAGATGCTGAGACGTGGGACTTCTCACTGTCCGAACGCCATAGGAAAACTCCTAGTGCAGCCAGAGTAAATATTTTCAATTGCATCTCCGCCAAGTTGCCTGCTCTGTCCCCCAGCATGTCCAGTTGCTCTTGTTAACAGCCTCACAGCCTGTTTGTATTGGCTCAAAACACATTTGTAGTGAAAGTGATGTATATATGTGGAGGGCGGGACCCAGAGAGTCACAAACACACTGAAACTAGCATAAGAGAAAAGCCTACATTGTAAGAACTAGGAAAGTTTACACTAAATTTTCACGTTGATTATTTTCAATTTTATAGACCATTAAAAAAAAGCTATTTGGATTTGGGCTTTGAACAGTTGGAATGAAGTAACGTTAACATCTCAAACTGACAGTCCCTCTTTTGTGATGTTCTGAAAAGACGGACCGTCCCCTTGCTGAAAGAGGTTTAGAAATATCTAACAATAAACTTTGACTGTAATTGTGGAATTGGAATTGACCCTGTGCAGGAGGAATTGAAGGATTAGTGAACTATAGGAAACAGCTGTTGTGTGGTTAGCCCTGACCATGGCAAGACATTATTCTTTCCCCCATCCAATTCAACCACAGCGTTCACTAGTGCTAGCGAAGAGGCCCTGAATTAAACAGTACATTTTACAGTTTGATACCCTGCACTGTTGACAAGCACATTAAATCTGCAATCTGTAAATCTGTAGTTTAACAATAAACAAAAACAGTTATTGAGCATGTACAACAGATCAGTGTTCAAAACCGTACCATGATTCAAATACATTTTATAATTTATAATAATGTTTCACATGTTTTATAGTTTATAATGATTTATAATTTGAGCGCCAGGTCTGATTTCCTGGGAAGTGTCAGTTCAGCTTCATTTGACTACAACGTATGTAATAAAAAGTACAAATATAAAAAGTAATAAAAAGTAAATTACAATTTTATGATTCAAACAGAGATTGCGATAGAGGGGCAAAAGTTACAGATTGCAGCTTTAAAAACATTATTCCAGGGTAACATTTTAGTTTTTGTTTAAAACAGCATCAATATAAGATTTTTTTTACATGCAGTCAAATCACCATGGTTACCTCGTAATTCCATGCTCCCCGTTCCATTTGCAGAGGCCCTCCATTTGTTTCTGTGCTTGTGAATTTCCTGCACTTTGCAGGTGTAGTTGCCTCTGTCATGTGTGGATACATTCAGGATCAGCAAACGGTAGATCTGTCCATCCATCTCTTCCCAGAGAAGAAACTTGGTCTGGGGGAAGAGTTTGCTGTAGTTGCCGTAATACTTGATTTTCTTCATGCTCATCCGTACAACAAGGTGTTCGTCTTCCGAGGTGGGCAGATAGAACCAGCGAAGCACCAGGAAACTGCTGCTCCTCTTCTTCTGAGATACTAAACAGGACAGCGTGATGTTGTCTCCTTCCATACACATGCTGACGGGGCCCGGGGTCACGGTCACATTTAAAGCTGCACTCAGCTCTGGAATAAACATGAGTTCAAAGAATAAATAAAAAAAGAACGATAATAATAAGGGCATCTCTCTATACTGCTTGGTGAAGAAATATCATAACTCATAATCTACTACAATCCTAATGAACTGATGTATCATTAGTTTAATTAGGGTTTATTTTTCCAAGTCTGAATATGTGCAAGTTACTGTTACAATACATTATCAGCATAAGACAGTTACATAATACTACCACTGAGTATGTCAAAAAGATAACACACAAAAACCATACCATGGGAATTTAAGACAAGTTAGACAGTAATTTTAGTGTTTAATTTAAAAGAAATATCAATCTCATTATGACCTGTGCTATATTAAATATAATTTTTCCAAACAAAAAAGTTTGCAGTTTTCTTTGGAGCTTTGTTGTAGATTTTCTCCCATTCTGGACCAACTCATGACCCCAGAAGGGTGTAAAACAACTGGATGCATGTGGGCTCAACATGCCCTGACAAACATAAACTACAGGTGGAAAACATTTGTCTGCCTTCTTGAACCAGAATGTAGTGCTGGGAACATGACAAGAAGATTGTATCCAGCTGTTGAAAGTTTTTGTCGTGTTTATGTTTTGTCCCAATTACCAGAGTCCCTCAGGGGATTGACCAGAGCTCTGCTTTCAATGTAGGAACCACATCACAAGAGAACAAAGATTTGAACATAAACACACAGCCCCAAAATAATAATGCTGAATAAAAGTTGATTTGATGGTCAATCTCAACAATCTCAGGCCCCGAAACTAAGCTGAAGTTATTCACTCACATGCTGAACTATTAATTCTTAGAACTCATCAGAACAATGCAAATTGACAATTTGCAATATATAATATATGTTCTGCACTGTAAAAAAAATTCACATTACTAAATATAGAGTTAAATGAAAAGTTTTCATGTTGCTCAATTGGTAGAGCATTGAATTAAAAATGCAAAGGTTGTGGGTTCGATTCCCAGGGAACACACATACTAATAAAATGTACCCTAAATGCACTGTAAGTTGCTTTGGATAAAATCATCTACTAAATGTGTAAACCGAAAGAGATGCAAAATTAATTTATGCAAATGCATTTGCATTTAAGTGTCGCAAACTTTGTCTGGGTTGTCTGAAAAACTTTCAACATCTCACCATTACCCCACGCATCATATACCCCCCCCCCCCCACCCGAAATATAAACATCATGACATATAAACAGACAGTCTTACCTCCAATAAAAGCCCTAGTCAGGAGAACTATCGCAACGGTGGAGAGATTCATTCTGTAGACTCGAAGGCTCCATAAACCCAACTAAACGTCAAAAACAGCCAGAGTCCCTGGGATTTTCTCTCCCTTTCTCTGTGTGTAATATGAAACAGTGCATGCTCTGTTCCCAGTTAGAAACACCCCTCTCTCTCTCAGTCTTTCTTTTCTCTTTTTCTTTCTCTGTCCCGTAATCGCTCCCCCTGTCAGTGAAAAATACGTAGGAAATGTCATTTCCTGAGAGAACCTTTGAAAGCAGCACAAATTTCCAGCTGGACCTACAGAATACGAAAGCAGGAGGAGCAGGTCTTTTTGAGGGGGCTTATTTTCTCAGCTTGAATGCATGCAGACGGTGGTCCATCTTCTCACAAAGTCTATCTGGTCCAGGAACTCTAAGCTCACAAACTTTAAAAAAACTTTACAAAAAAAGTCAGTCAATTGTTGTATTCAGTGTAGGTTTAAAGGAATACCCAGCTAACAAAACAATCTTAGAACATTGGCTAACGTATCTTTATTTTTTTGTGCATTATCTTTTTTGGAGTCATTATGTGGCTACCCTGAATTGAAAAAAGGTCATTTTTGTATGAAAAAATATTTTTTGGGTGAGCTATTCTTTTGAACCTAGGAAATACGTCAACTGTCTGGAGCTGTATTGTGATTTTCAGCACAGCACTGTTCACTCTTCTCAGTGGTTGGAGGTATAATGGTTTGTAATGTGCTGAGCTAGTGGTTTCTCTGACTGAGGACTGCAGCCGGGAGGGCTTGAATTACACAATGTGTTTATATATAGCAACAAAGTATAGAACTACAACTTTACACGTGTCATGCCAGTGCCATCGTTTTTGCCTGTAACTTTGTTTGTCTGATTAAAGAAAATTTTGTCTGATCTCAGATGAATTAAATGATTGAAGATACTGATATTACTGATAGATACTGAATAATTAAGGCTTTACAAACATCAGATGATTTCCATCTTTTACAGCACACTGGTCACAAGATCAAGATTTCTGCAGTCTAAACACAAAGGAATTCTTATGTTAAAGGTTTGCATAAACTTACTCATTACATTAGGAAAAAGCACGACTGCATTTCATTTCCAAATCAAAACACAGTTTTGTGTAAACATGTCTTGACATTAACATTCAGCAGTCAGATTAAATAACACGTACTGTGCTAAGCAATATAATACATACTATATGCAATATGGCCAATAGTAGTGACAACTTGCCTGGAATTTTCATTGGTATGTTTCAAGTAATTTTCCTTTTTTTTCTTTGCAAAGCACCTGTTTATTTCTACTCTAATTAGTCAGTTAATCGTGCCAGCAAAATGCCAGAGAAACTCAATTCATTGTAAAATAATTGTAGCCACATTCATTCCAGCTATCAGGACTCTACACTGACTCCATGTGGCTACAGCACAGAAGATGCCAACACCCTCGCTATTAACTACATGTTTTGTTTTAATTCATGGAGAGATGTTTGTGTTGGTTCATGTTGTTAACAGTCTGGAAGCTTGTATTTTGGATGACATTGTCATGTGTCATAAGAATGTATGTGTGAACAGGTGTGTGAATGCGCAAAATGGGGACAGGTTCTCTTGTATTTAACATTTGGAGTTATGATGATATGTAGATAACGTAAGACGCACTGGTCTTTTCACTTATTCAATTACGGTTTAAGACATTGGCCACCCGCAGATCAGACTCCTGCAGTGAAATCATGCATTTCATATCAGAAGATTAAAAGAGCTCATGGAGAGAAGCTCCCAGTCAATCAGTAAGAGGCTTGTTAATGTAATACACCAGTCAGCAGGAGAGAGCACAGTAATATAAGCATCACATCAACTATAGCTTAATTTAGATGTTTTTCTAACTTTTAAATGCAGAGGAAGCAAAAATATGAAATATATGCTGTATGATAATATGATATATATAACATATACAGTGAAGGTGCTGTATATTTTCATTTGTGGTAATGTATATTTTATAAGTGTGGTATTAAAAAGTGTAGCATTATAAAGACACTGTTATTTATAAAATGAAAAATTAAAAAAACAAATCAAAACTTTCTGGTAAAATTATCTGGTAACACTTTACAATAAGGTTGTATTTGTTAATGTTTGTTAGCAATAGCTATCATGAACTACCAGTAAACAATACTCGTACAGAATTGATTAATCTTAATTCATGTTAATTTCAGCATTTACTAAGACATTGTTTAACTCAGAAGTTGTAACTGCTAATATTAGTTAATGCACATTGAACTAACATGAATAGCTGTATTGCCATAAACTAGCAAGGATTTATAAATGCTGAAAAACTATATTGCTCATTGTTAGTTAATGTTAGCTAATGCCTTTAATCATGTAAACAAATACAACCTTGTAAAGTGTTACCAGTTATTCAAATAATTTCTACGAAATATTTACTTTGTTAATAGCATATTTTAATAAGTATTTTGTTTATTCTCTACACAATTTTAGAATATTAGAGAAATATTTTAAATTCAATTAAAACATTAACATATTTTTACCATTCTGATGCAGCTTCCCGGGAGTCCATGACTCCAGACAGTTTGAAAACTGCTGTGTTAGCTAACTAACCAGATCTTTCACACAGAAACCTCTGAGTCCAGTTTCCACCATAGAGGCCACTGTATGGTCAGCGGTGGGTACAGTAAGGCACTTGACCAGGTCCACAGATGCATCTTAGAGTTGAAGTTAAGGATCGGGGGAAATCAATGGAAATGCTCTCTCATATCTCCGGTATATGCGCCATCTCGAGGGGGCTCTTGTTAAAACCATTTGGGCCTCTCACAAGGCAACAATGCAACACAAAGACACCCTTCCATTAAATCACTTGCTCGGTTTGTTTGTTTATTGGCTCTGCCATCAGGGCAAATTATTCTCAGTTAATTGGTTTTATAATTATACCATTGGATATGCAGAAGACCAGCATTGTGGCACTCTAAAATAGACCCATCATGAAAATGGGACTATTTAATGACCTAGATTATTTACATATTATAACCTGTTGCCTTTTCCCAGCTTCACAGTATTAGTAAACCAGTATCAGTAAACTGTGACGTACATGTCTCGTAATAAAGTCATTTGAAACGATTGAGGAATAAAAATCATAGATTTTGACAATGTTTATTAGTTTGGAACCACTGATGTGGTTGATGTATGAAATTCTATACATTTACAATATGACTAAATTAAAAAGTGCCTCCTTCTCTTGTAAAACCACAACATACTAGAAGATCTATTGACATTTTAATTCAAATGACTGTGGAGTTTTAATAAAAAGAGACAAAGCAGGCCCCTCAGGAGGGAGTAATTTAGCTCAAGCTTCATTCAGTTGGGGGCGGTGCCTGATTAAGTCATACACCAGCTAATATCCCTGACACAATCAATATCCAAGATCATTAGAGTCGCCATAAGAGAGCCTATGTGTTATTTTGTCTCAGTGGCATTTTGTAAATGAGCCAGGGAGCAGTGACATAGCTCTACTATTTGATAGCTTAAATACTCTCATTTCCACTGTGATAATTATTTGTCTTTGTACTGCCTCTGCAGCAGCCACTCTAGAAAGTTTACATAAATAAAAAGCAAAGCCTGCCTGCACGCTGTCTTTAAAATCTTATAGTATAAAATTCTGCAAAATTGATTTGTATTATGCAGACTTTGGATACTTACAGCAGGAATGTTATATTTGTGCCACTACTATAATGACATCAAACAAAAAACTCCCTGCCTGCCATTAACCCTCAAATAACTCACTTTAACCTTATATGTTAAGCTTGGATAAAAGAAAATATTTAAAAAGTGACAAAAACACTTCACTTCAGATTCAGCCTCAACTTACTCTGGAATCTAATAAACATTCAACAGGAACTAATGCTAATCACATATTCAACTTCAAGTAACTGTAGTACATGGAGCGTGATATTATCAAAGGCACTTTAATAATCAATTATATTTTAACATTTTAAAAGTGCAAGGGTCTTGCCAAGAACGATGCATTTGCAACAACACCTTTGCAGCCGTGTATTAAGAGTGTATTAAAAGAGAATCGTTATTTGGTTCCTGATAAAGCATTAAAAAATATTTGACAACTGGAATATGTGTAATTGCAGTATGCTGCCATAAATGTCATGAGGAGTGATTCACAGAGGGAATTACCAGTGCTTGGAGGAGACCATTCAAACCTGTTATGGGGTCCAGCACTAACCTGATCCAGACCAGACACAGGGATGTAATATAATCTCAGTACAGTATCTCTTTAGCCTCCCAGCTTTTTGGAACTCCCTAAAACCTTAACAACCCTGGATGGAGTAAATCTAAATAAACAATATTTGCAACATATTAATACATTATAAATATATATATGGGGTTACTTGATTTTTAAACTGCAATCATCTCTAATGTAAGAAAAAGACACCTGTTTTTGCAGGGGTTTGTTTTACTCTGTATCAACTTGTGCTATAAGTACAGCTGTGAGCCTAGTGGTGAGGCAGAGGTCAGCCTGCCTAGAGGGTGAGCGTAATAGCTCTGACAGAAGCTTAGCAACAGAGCTTTAAAGGGGAGAGAGGGCGGCCCTGCCACATTTGTGAGTGTCGATCACCTTTATACACCAGACTCTCTGCTGCAGCCAAGACTCCTGGGAAAGAGCTCACTGCACCCATGTCCTATTATAGCATTGCCTGGCAGCAAAGTTAAGACTGTCGTGAGACAGCTCCACATCAGGAGGGAAGCTTATAAAATGGATTAACTATATGGGGGAGGAGCTAGCTAAAAATCCCTCCCACTTTTTTAGGATCACTTTATTAATTCACCTCTTATTCAGATAACTGCTAACAGAGACTGTGCAGTTCATAAAATTTTCTTAGTTTAAAAATAAATGACACAGGAGCATGCTGGCTGGAACCCCAAAAACAGGAAATGTTCTCAGAATGTTGGCTAAATGTTCTCTCAAAGTTATCAAAAAAGTTATTGCATTTATGTTGGAACATTTTTCTAATGTTATACATCATAACAGACCTTTTTTGCTTAGTAGTTAGTGGGACCTTTAAAGTTACAGAATTAAAAAAATGTTTTTAAGGTTTTAAGGTTTTTAACGTTTTTGTTACTAATGAAAATGTTCATAGGGAAACATTCTTATAACCAAAAATTGTTAGCTGGGTAGAGATGGGTTAGGGTAATAATTGATGTAAAATACTAAATAAACATGATTAACTCTTAAAATCTTGAGGAGTGTTTAGATGTCAGCTGTTGACAAGGCTCAGGCATGTCTCCTCTAAAAGAAGTAAGTGAAGCAACAAGTTATTTTTACTCTCTAGGCACATGTTCAACTAGTTAGAGACATGTTATCCACCACAACAAGAGTTTATGTTATGCCACATATGGCAGGTCTTTTTTGTTATGCTTTTATACACTTCAATGGGGCACAAAGATAATTCTGGCTAGTAAGACCTGGCTCACCACAAAGGAATTAAAGGCTTGCTGGTTTAGTTTTTTCTTTTTAGCTGATTGACATCTGACACCACAAGGCTATTCCAATACATGTGTCATCTCTGGCCATCATCTCTGCTCGATGCCACAGTGTATTTCTGCTTCTGGATCCCTGATTCTTTAGCCCTGCAGGGGCCTGTGCACAAAGTGGCTTTACTTCTGCTCTTTACCAACTGCAAGGAGGGCCCGCAAACACGCTGGAGCAGAGAAAGCGAGAAAAAAATCTTTTAACAGCTGTTTGACACATAGTATTCTACGGATCAGGAATGGCTTAATTCTGAAGCATGAGAAATACATTCTGTGTTAAAAAATGAGAAATAAGAGTAAAAGGTAAGACAGAGACACTTGCCGTCTTCAGAAACATGATACTCGGTTACATTGATGTATTTAAATGTTATTTAGCTCCTGCTGAATTAATGCAAACCTGAGTCAGTGAAAAAAATGGCAAACAGCAAATTATGTATTGGTTATTAAATTATTATGTTATAAAAATGTGATCAAAGTGAACATAGAATATTTTCATTTGCTGTATTGTTATTACTTGTGGACATAAACTAAAAAAAATAAAAAAAGTTTCAGTGTATGAAAGTTTTAGTGGTGAGATGAGTATCCATGATCAGGACAGGCAGGGACGAAAATAAAACAGTTATGTGAAGTATACAAATCAGACTGGAGGCTGTATTTTACTTCAGTCTAACAATAATATTAATACACTGTGTTAATTGGTTCAACAAAATTTTATGCTGTCTGCAAGATAAAACTGCAAAATAGTTGTCTAGAACGTTTAGAATGAAACAATTTAAAAATAGTGTATTTAGTAAATCCTGTTAACACATTTAACTGCTTAATAAGCAGCGCCTGTTAGTCAGACCAAAGATATACTAGAAGTTAAGGCATCAATACAAAGCTTACTGTCCATCAAAAGATATTTTCACCAACATTTTAGCAAGCTTTAAAGCATCAGCAATTTTATTTTTACTCGTGTGTTTAAATTGCAGCCATAATGATGTGTGGGAGGAATTTATAACTATGGCCAGACAATTAACAAAGAAAATTATACTGTATGAGAAACATTTGCTGTTACTTGTGTTGTTTATTGATCAGCATAAAAATGTTTAAAAAAAAACCTTTTAAACATTTGAGGTTTGTACTTTAAGTTGTACAGTTATTAAAAATAAATCATAACACTTAACGCTTATAATACAAAAATAATCATTTATGTACAAAATCAAGGTTTTCTTTATATACTAAGTGTATAAAGCTTATGACAGAAAATCTGTGATGCATTTCTTGAATCTAATGCTTGTAGGATCAAACATTTAATTTGAACAGCAAATACTTCATAAACCAATTCAACCATATATGATAGATGTCAAAGTATAAATAAAACTGAAGTCCACATGCAGGTTATTCCAGTGGGACACATTTTAGCATGTAAGCAAGTGCCAGAGCAGGGGAAGCGTCCTCCTTCTCTAAATACATCTCACGTGACAAGAGTCTTTAGTGTGCAAGGCAAAGGTGTGTCTCAACTCACAAAAGATCAAATTTAAAGGTCAAAGACCTTCAGCAAAGAGTCACATCTCAGAAAATTGACTGGATATCAGACACGTCAGACTCGTTCAGAAAGTTGTAATTGTTTTTTAGACATCGGGATCAGTCAGCAATAGCAGTTTGATAGGTGAATAGTGAGGACTTAAGAGCAGTAAACTGCTTATGAATAGTACAACACCAGAATCCTGCAGAACTCTCCACAGAAACCCTCAGAAACCTAGCTAACAGGGAATGTTTTCAGAACTTTGGCTAATGTTCTCTGCAAGTTCTCTCAAAGTTAGCAAAAAATGTTTGTGTAGTAATGTTAGTAGAAGGTTTTTTTTTTAATGTTGTAGTATTAAGAAAATGAATAATGTCCTTTTAACCAACATTAATACAATGTCTAAAAAAGTTAAGAAAGTTAGGGAAATGTTCATAGAACCTAAAATTGTTAGCGGGGAAGAATTTATACACGCAACAATCACCAACATCCTGTCATAATTCTGCAGAAATCCTCAAAAAAACAGATTTCTATAAAAATAATATGCCCAAAATTCTACATAACTGTTGCCCTTTAAAGTGTGTTTTAACGCTATTCTGTTTTTTTCAAAGCTTTCACCTACAAACAAGAGTGTTATTTTTGTTTAACATTAGATTAACTAGTAGCTCTGCTGATTTTCACCCAAAATGAGCGCAGAAAAGGTGAATAAGCTCATCTGACACCAGTCTCCCCTCTGCTTCTCTTGCAGGAAAGGAAAGCATTTTAATCACCTTTCAGAAGGTGAACTACTTAAATGCAAGACACTCTTCATCAGCCATCTCCAAAACTGACAGGGACAGCTGTGCCCTGTCAATGAGAGCGAGCGCTTGAAATGAGCTCCCTGGAAAAGCTCCAAACAGGGCGAGGAAGCATGCAGGGTCACCACAAATTCTCTGATGGCTTCAGTGACACATCCAGCAGTGGCAGCTTTATGGACGACACGGACAGAGAAGTGAGCAACCTCACTGACCGTGCCTTTAGGAGCCTGTGCATTGGAGAAGAGGCCATTTACAATGACTCGGAATTCTCTTCTTCTCCTATGGAACGCTATAAAGCTTTTGCGGAGGAGAACCAGCAGAAGACGGTTGTTCAGAGGTCTTCCCAGGAAATGTGTTCATACGGTGTTCAGAAACATGGGGAAGCAGGAGAACATTCTGAGGTGGCCTCGACATTCCAGCATTCCTATGCGGATGTAACCCATCAGGAGCAGGTTTTTAGAGCGGGAAGCTTGTCTTATGTGAACAATGGATCTAAAGAAGTGACATGGCAGCAGAGCAGAAGTGCATCGAGAGTTTCATCTCTAATCAAAGCCTTTAGCTCAGGGGAGGGTTACCAGGACAGCCAGACATGTGATGTTATTCTGGCTAAGGACAAGTATAGAGATTATGGACATGAATCGTGGGACAAAACAGCTCTGTTAAGTATCCAGAGAGAGCTTTCAGAGTTCTCTTCAGGATACCATCAGAATTTTAAGTCAGGACCTTTTCAGACTTACAAAAACCACTTTTACACATCAGACGTGTCCGCAGGTGTGGCCCAGATGGACACAAAGGTCCTGATGAAGTCTTCGAAAAGTAAGTTCAAGGCACTGAACTCCACAAACTGTTTTTTCCACAGTGAATTCAGTCCCTTCCAGCTATGGGAAGAATACAACAGGTTCCCCTTTGAAAGTACAAAAGTGTCAGGTTTTATGTCCGCAAACGAATTCCCTAGGTGGTATGACTCTCCCATGTACAAAGAGCTAAAAAACACCCACAAAATTCCAAACTTTTCATGCGAAAACAGGCATTTTAGTCAGAAACAAACCCAGGACGTCGTCCCCAGTCAACGTGCAAGGTCCACAGTCATCCAAAAAGCTTTCGCAATTGAGAAGAGGTGTGAATCTGAGATGGCTTCAAACTGTCCGCCTTGGAAGAAAAGTAACAACTTTGTAAAGAACAAACTCCCAAGCCACCGACCCTCCACAGTCTCACCAACTAATGAGAAAACATGCAGGCCTGATTCTAGTTTGTTTGGCAATAGCAAAATTACACATGACATTCAACACAAAGTTGAGAAAGTGGTCAATAACATCTTGCCTAGCAGTGTGACACCATTCAACATCACTCAGCTTCTCACGCCAGTTATTCCCACTAGACAAGAAACAGAGACGTCTGAAATCCTGCAATTCGCACACACTCCCTCAGTCTGTGATTATTCCTCCCAGGGTGAAACTGACCCTAAACCCCTGACTGATGTCAAACATCTGCGAGACAGCTACAGATCCAGAGCGTCAAGCCTGCTCTTCAACCTCAAAGACAATCGAAAACGAGTGAAGAGCACATACAGTCCCACTAAATTTAAAGGTTTGGAGGTAACAGATCGAAACAAGCAGCAATCAAAGCTGGAGGGACGTGAATCCAGATTTTCAGATGTTCTTGTAGTGCAGGAAACTGCTCCAGAGAACCTTGTGGAAATAGACACATGTTCTTCAAGTAACCAAATTCAAGAGTCCCGTGTAGCCTCCCTAACCCCTAAGTATTATGCTGATGGTGCTGTATCAAATGATAATTTGACATTCACTTCTTCTCAAATTCAGGATGGAGGCATAAATTACAAGTCCTTCCAGGGAAGTTCACAGCGTGATTTTCTCCATACAAACCTTCTGACTAACACAGTAAGCTCCCAGTCTGTGTTCTCATCACACAATCTTTCAACACAGGATAGAAGCTCTTTGACTTCAGAAGGTCAGTTAAAAGACTTCAACAGTACCGTTAGTCCTACAAGACCAGAAATAGCAAACATGCTTCCAAAGCCTCTGCCTGCTCACACATTAGAGCAACAGAGATATGGTCCGAGTAATAATACAAGTCAAAATGATCTTAAACAAAGACAGGACTTCGTGCAGAAAACACATTTTGACTACAGCCATAATGAAGCTGTTAAAGAAAGAGGTCTGTGGGACCAGACTGGTTCTGTAAATTCCACAGGCAGGGAAACTTTAACTAATGATGGCAGATGTGAAGCACTGCCATTTCAAGGACAAATAGCAGCACTGATTGAAATGGACAAACAGAGGAAAGCCATTGCCAGGCAGTACCTGCCTTCTAACAATGAGGGTTATTCTGTTCGAAAGGAAATTTACATGCAAAAAGTGAATGAAGACATTAAACTCGGTCGACTTGCAAAAGAAAAGGAGGTTAGAGAAGACACAATATCATCCAGAAAAACTTACAGTGATACAGCTGTGCACGGCAACCAATTAAACAGATTTTCAAGACCTGTTGATTCATTTGGATTTCCAGAAAACCACCACCAGAATAAAACATTATCTCCACCAAAGGATGTACATGTCTATGGTCATCAAAGCTACACTGTGAAGAACGATTTAGCAAAAGAGATGCTTTCAGAAAGAGCTCCAGAAACATATGGCTCTTCTAACACCATAACAACACTAAAAACATCTGATCAGAGAGCTCTGTACGTACCTTCAGAAGAGAATAAAGGTCAAAATGATGAAGTATCATCCTCTTTTCAACAATATAGATATGAGCCAAACAAACAGTGGCACATGGCAAGTGAAGAGAAACATGTTAAAGACAGTGCATGGACACAGAGGCAATCAGAGAAAACAGCACAGATGCTGGAACATAATGGTACCAAAAGTAATAAAACATTCAATACATTGTCAAGCATAAGGTCGAGTACACTACACACAACAACGGTGAGCCAAAATGAGTTGTCCAACAAAGATGGTACACCAAATCCTTTACAGGCTAAAGATTCAGTCATTAAAATCTCAGATCAAAATAATCCTAGTGTACCATCTCGAAGAGAAGACAGATTCAGCATTAATGATATTCTTGCCATAAGAGACAGTGAACAAGCCAAGAAGATAAAGGAGAATACTTATGTTAGTCATCTGGCTAAATCAGAACATCCACCAAATCAAAATAAATATGACACAGTTGAGAACAAGCTAACCAAAACCGAGGCCAAAAAAGAGCAAGAAGCTCAAGGTTACAAAGTACAAGACCATGTAAGTCCAGGACCTGCATATTTGAGAAAAGATTCCCACAATGTAAATGAAGGACTGACAAATATTAGCACAGACAGAAAAGACAAACTGATGAGCAAAAACAATGATAAGGTCACAGCCAAGGCACTATCTTACAAGGAAAGAGGCCAAAGCAAACAGGAAATACTGACATCAAAATTTAAAGCACATGCTCAAAAGGAAATATCGGCAATTAAAGGAAAGGGACTTGCCAAGCAAGGCATTCTTGCAAGAAATCCAACAAAACAGAGCGTGGTTGTAAACAGTGAAACAGCACAAGATGGTCTAGAGGTTCATTTTGCTAAGAAAGAAATTACAGCAGACAAGCTAAATCACTTATTTCAAGATATCACTTATTCCAGTGTAACCCAAAACAAAGAAGTCATTAAAACACACAATGATCAACTTGCGAATGGATCTCTACCATCAAAAGAACAGCGACCTATGGAAGCTCCACAATTTCAAGAAGACAAGACAGCAGGTTTGGATAACAATATGAAGAGTGAATATGAAAAACAAGATGGACCTTTGGCCAAAGAAAGGCAAAATGACTCAGTAAGGTATGATAAACCTCAGGCTGATGATAAGGAGAAGACAAAAGCATTTACTCAAAATGTACAAGCTGGAAACAGCACTGAAGTGTCGGATACTAATCAATGTAAAAATGACGTCCAGAAAAATATCAGAAACTACCAGCCAGCCAGCATGTCAGAAGACAAACAAAGTAGAACAAGCACAGAAGATATAAACCCTAAAGGACAATTAGCTATTCAAAGACCTGCTGTACATAAATCACCCATTGAGACAAGCAGTCATTTGACAGCCTCAGTCAAGACAAAGGACAACATTTCCCATGAAGCACCTGCACTCCATTGTGAAAAACAAACACAACCTGATCAGACAGAAAAGGAGCTTCCAAAACACCATCAATCTGAAAAAGCTAAGGCCAGCAGTTTGCCTCAGTACAATTACTCTGAAGAAGTTGTGACTACACCTCTTAATATCTGTACAACCAAAATGGGTGACAAGTCTCCAACTAAAAGCCCTGATAATCAAAAATCAAACAGCGATTTGAATAAAAGAGCTTCTCAAAAGAGCACTAATGTGCATGATGAGCCTTTGGGACCGGACAGAAACACGGCCAGAGCTGAAGCTACTGTAAGTCATAACAGTGGGATTACTGCCGCAGTAGAGCGATCTAAAAATGAACTTATTAAAAATAGCTCTGAGATTACAGTTAGTCAACTGACATCCTCATCAAATGACATAAAGTTTAAAAATGTAATTCCACCTGCGAAATTAGAGCCTACATCAAAACTTCAAACCAATACAACGAATGCAGATGAAGAGCAATTAAAAAATGAAAAGTATACACAGAGTTCAGGACTTAATCCAGGTGTGACACCAGCATCATCAACAGAAAATACTGTGAGAAACAATACTGTAACAAACATTGACCAGTTCTTACCAATAAGCAAGGGCAATGCAACAAATGAAAATGACTTAACCCAACAAAAACAAAAGAAAACTTCTCCAGTAAAGGCAGTAGAAACTATACCTGCAAACCAAACACTGAAGAGTCAGTCAGAATCAGGAACAGATAAGACATCACTAATACAAATATCACTGGATAAAGCAAAAGACGGCTGCCAACAAAAGGATGACAATACAAAGGTTCTGCTGTCAGATACCAAAAATGAAACACAGCCAGTAAATAACAATCAAGAATCCAACGAGGTATCAAAGGATAAAAGACTTCCAGAGAATGAAAGTCACACAGAAACAGGAGGAAACTTTCCAAGACTGATAGGAATTTCATGTAAAGAAGATAGTCCCAAGTCCGAAAAGAAAGAGACTCAAGAAGTGACTTCTGAAAAAGCAGGAAGTACATGCAATTCCAAACCGCAGAAAGGAGAAAAAGACACAACAAAAGCAAAACTTACAATGGAAGATGATACAACCCAAAAGGATAATATACACCCTGTTTTAAGAGAGAACAAAGATTCCCCAAGAGAAGTTTCAAATGTTGCAGATGATCTTGCACCCGGCACAGAAGAACCTGAAGAAGAGCCCATGATATTCAGTATTTGTGTGTCAAGCAAAACAGAAGCAGTTTCAGATGATGAACCAGTGATCTACACTATCTGTGTCTCAAGTAAATCTCACAATGAAGAGCAACAAAATCCAGTAAAACAAGAAAATACAGGTTCTTCTGAAACTGAGCTATCAGCTGAGAGACGTGTGGTTAGATCTGAAGATGAAAGTATTAAAAAGGATAAGGCAGAAAATGATCACAATGGAAACAAAAGTGTTGGTCATGGCAAGACTGAAGTGTCTTCAAACACCAAGGCAAAAAATGAACACACAATTAAAGAACTGCCTGCAACTATGGATAAATGTGATCATCGTAAGCCAAGTGAGATAGGAAGTTGTAGTACATCATACGATGAACTCATGGCTAAATATGGACTTCCAGTCAGAAATCATGGACATCTCACATCAAAACATCATGTGGAGGTTAAGAGAGAAACAAAAGAACAGGAGGCTGAGGTTCAACTCTCCCAAAAACCAGAGAAAGATGGAATCAACAGATCTCATCAGATGCCAACAAAAGAGAAAATCTCAGATAATACAGAAATACCTTCAGAAGATATGAGACAAACAGATCAGCAAGCAGCCATTAAAACAACACAACTTTTAAAGGAGAATGAGATCAAAATGAAGCAACATGCAAACAGTTCAGTGAAAGAGCAACATTGTGATCACCCTTCAATAACTCTTTCCAACATGACTAAAAAACAACACATTACAGGAAACAATAGACCTGAACATGATCTTTCTACACAAGATGCCACTCTGAAAGATATAACAAATATTGAACAACAGGCTCAAGATACCGAAAATATAGAAGCATCAAAGCAAAGTAGAAGACATGCTGATGCTCATTTGAAGGATAAGAAAGTTGAAGAGCAAGTAAGGAACATAGAGAAAGCAGAAAGGCTGAGGAAGACAGATAACATTCCTGACAATGGGTCTAATTCTAGAAAGTCCCCAATGAAAGTTGAGGACATCTCTGTAGCCACTGGTGACTCTACAAGCACAGTAAAGACTGCTGAAGTTTTAAAGACACCCATTACTAAAGCACCTGTAGAAAAGGACACAGTCAACACTAAACTCAGAGAAACTACAGGAACTGGGGAGACAGTAACCCAGGCTAAAAAGAAGCCGCAAAATGTGGACACAGAGGACAAAAAGTTAAACACATTTCTGGCTCACAATATTACCATGAAAGATCAGGAAATCGAGTTTAGCGCAAAACATAAAATGCAAAAGGAATCTGTCTCAGCCAAAGATGTCCAGGTTCTGAAAAACAATGTAAAGGGAGATTTTGAGAACAAAAATGCACAATCAGAGCATGGACAAGCTAGATTTAACATGCATAATGAAATTACCAACAGGATGAAGACGGTTTCTAAAGATGGCGCTGCCACACATGTTAATAGTTATTTGGGAAAAGTTAGTAGTATTGGTGAAGACATGTGTGCTGTTGTAAAACATAACCAGACCTCTTCTGAAGTTCCAAAAATTCACTCAGAAGACCCAAACGTGTCTACATTAAAACAAGAAATAACGTTAAACCACAACAACCAACATGAAGTAATGAAGAGAGACAGTCTGAAGGAAACAAAAGTAACTGTTGTGACTGAAAATATGGGTGATAAAGACTTCACAAAGCAAAGTACACCAGTAAAAAGCCTCACAGCACAAAACAAACCAGAAACCCTGTTTAAACTGAAAGGAACTGGTGAAATGACAACCAAACAAAAAGAGCATTTCATAACAGAATTCAAGCAACCTAAGAAGGACGGTCCTGACCAAGTACCATCTCTTAATCCAAGAGAGGAAGTGGTTCGGACACAAGAGATAAAGGCCAGTAACAAAGAAAGGAAAGAGGACTCGGGTATATTGAGTCAGACTGGACAATTAAATAATGATGGTGATTTGAAGGTTAATGAAAACAGAAGCAGCATTAGAGGGAAGACAGAGAGAAATGATGAGACCATGGAGGTACTGGATGATCGTACTACTACTAACCAGCATCATCCATCGAGGGGTCTCGTTCTGGAAACAAAAGGAAACGTAGGTTATGAACAAGATTATGCTAGTCAGCAGGGCATAAAGAGTGAGATTATATTGTCCAAACCAGAAGCTACACAGAGGAAAAAGAAGGTGACTAGACCAGAAATATCAGCTATAGCAGACTATGCTAGACTGAAAGTTATCGCTGCTGAAGATGATATGAAAGAGAATGATATATTGTCCAAAATTAACGTTTATCACAGTCAAGGCCAGTCAGTCATAGAACTTAACAAAAAATCACATGGACATGCGTCTTCGTTAGATACGAGTGCAGAATCTAAAAGAGAGGCTCTTTCAGTTGAAAGGGAGAAAGGTCACCATCCAAAACAAAAACCTTTGCTATTACAAGAAAGGTACGAAGAGGTGTTTCTATCAGAAAAACAAAATCAGTCCAATCCCAGCATACCAACAGCACCAAGTACTGCTCAACCCAAATTGACAACTTCAGGTTCAGAAGATGGAGCTTCAGTTTATGAAGGATTGGGAGGCACCAAGGAAAGAGATCTAAGAAATCAAAAGGAATTGAACACTAAACCCGTTTTAAAGGAACAAACAAACAGAGGACTGGACCACAAAATGTTCCAGTCCAAAAATTCCCAATATGCAAATATTTCATCATTGCAAGCTAAGGGTAAGAGTGACCGTTCTACATCAAGACAACTGGCTCATGATAAAGCAACTGAAGAAGAAAATCTATCTTGTACTGGAAGACAAAAATCCCTAGAAAATCTGCCACTCAAAGCTGTTTCTGCTACAGTTAAAACAGCAGAGAACCTGGTAAATTTGACATCACCCACTGGAGAGGAAATGGAAGAACTACAATATTATACTGTGAATGCTCTTGACCGTGATGTTAAACCAGAAGAAACATCTGAACCTTCTCCTTCAAATCACAAAATACCTCAAAACAAAGACTTAGCTCATAAATCAAATGGGGAGAAAAAGGATGATAGCTCATTTTTGCAGAGTCTAACAGACTATGGTAAAGTGAATGTGACAGGACAAAGATCTAACTCTTCCTCTCCAGCCATGGGGAAACCCATCATGTTCAGAGTAAAGGATAATACCCTCAAAACTTCTTCTGTGACCAAAACGGTCAAGCCACGTTTTTACAGGTCCTTCTCAGATGACTTTAGAATTGGTTCTCCAAAGGAACATTTAGGTGTTTCAGAAACTGAAGAGCATATTCAACATCAAGAACCTGCTAACCATCCAGTCTTACATGAACCAGCCATTGCCCCCCATCGACTTTATAAATCGAGAGAGGCACAACCTCAAAACAACTTATCCTCAGCAGAATACACAGCAAAACAACTAAAGAGCCATCAGAGAAGAAGCCAAAATCTTGAAGATGAAGATACTCAATCTATCATCAGTATGATGTCAGAGGATGTAGAGAACCATGCAGCACGCATCATGGATGCAGCAAACATAAGTGGTGCCTATATACCCAAAACTGAAAGCTACAGAGACACCTACCAAAGGCCTGCATCCGCCTGCTATGAAAGACCAGAGTCATCATGCTATGAAAGGCCAGAATCAGCCTGCAGTGATATGAGATCATTAGGTAAACCACCAACAGTGCCCCCAAAATCAGAAAAAGCTCTTAGACGAGCACAAAGGCTTACAAACAGGCGAATAAAAAAGGCAGAGATTAAGACAACACCTGAACAACAAGAACAGTTAGCATCCAAACCCATCAGTAACATCTCCAGTGTGTCTGTGGCACCTTCAGAAGTACTGTCAACACGTCTACCGGTTCAGACCACGCCCCCTTTCCCCCATTACGGCATTGAGCCAAATTATATCCCCCCTACACGCAGTATGGTGGCCCAACCTTTCACTATGACACAGAGGAAGCTTTTGCAAGATCCAAATTCAGGGCAGTACTTCATGGTGGATGTGCCATTACCGGTTAAGACAAAGACATTTTATGACCCAGAGACAGGTAAATACGTTCAGCTCAACGTCCGTCCAAGGTCCCAGAGTGCCCACTCGCACCCAACGCAGGTGGAAATGTTGAACGGCCCATATATGCTGTATCCTGGATTTCTGCCAATGGCTGCCTCTTCATTATCAACTATGAGGTCATCATCACAAATGTCAGCACCAGCTACACTAACCGGTGGCCAGGCTGACACAGGCGTTAATAAATGGAAACAGAATCAGCAAAATTACAACAGAGATTTCCAGCAATACCCTGAATCTGTGCATAGGTCTTATGAACAAATTCCCAATCCCTCTCTGAGTACCCAAAACAACATCAGCCATGGAGAAAGACACACTGATATTATACCTATGAGTGAATTAGAAGACTTTGCAATGGAAAGCACATGACTCCTGCAAGCAATTTAGTGTTTATTTTAGTCATGCCATATAGGCAAATACTGTTTGTACACAAAGTGAAAATTACATGACTTTATATCTAAGCTAATGTCAATTTAAGATAAGCTGAGACTTCTCAAAACTGTTTTGGATTTGTATTTAAGGCTTGCTGTTGAACTGACTATTTTATAGCCATGCTATTGACTGAAAGAGTAGGGCTATTTATTTTAAGAAAACGTCAAGGAAAGAACTGCGAAGCATTCCATTTAATTGTTATGTTGAAAATAATTTTGCAGTGTGCTTGTTTATGTCAGAGTAAAGACCATGCCCTCAGAACACACAGTACATTTCTAAAATGACTTAAGTGTTTAAGTGTTAAAAACTAAAACCTCGTCCTAAAACAGAGCCAAAAAATATCATCCACTCTGAAGCATCATTACACCAAGCTGTTTTCCCCTCAGAGTTATTGGCCCACTATATATGGAAATTGTAGAATATGAAAGTGTGTCAGAATTAACCCTTAAGTAATTGCCATCTTAAAACTACTTCCCTCTTGATGCGTTTCGGCAGATTACATATTAAAAAGGGTGGTCTTTACCTTGCTTTACCTTGCTGTTGATGTACGAATACGAAACAATTACCTTACAAACAAATACTGCAATGTACTACTTTTACAGTCTTTCAGAAGCTCATTACATCATCTGGCTATTAAAGGAAGATGTGAAATCAAAGTTTGTTGGCTGGCTCCTTATTAGTTATAAAAACCTATTAAACAGGTATAGGTATTATCTGCAGTAACAAACTTCAAAATGAGACGCAGGTTCATTGTTTTTTGTACTCTATTGCTGTTCTACATTTGGACATATTTGTGGATTGGAGTGACTCCAGTGTTTGCGCAATACACCACTCTAGTGGACACATGAAGCATTGCACTGAAACCAGTTGTATAAAAAGTCAAACCTGCTTATTATTTTAAAACGTATTGCCACTTTTACATTTGTTAAGTTGAGCTCTCTTCTCCTGTGTTTCGTAAAAAAATATAGCCAAAACTAATTCCAGTAACAAATGTTTAGCAGCGTTAAAGGAAATCTTGGTACCATCAGATCCATTAACAATATTTCTATCCTACTTTTTCAGTCACCCTTAATGTACTGAGTTGTTGATTTTTTTGTAAGTATGTGATAACTGCACAAATGCTGACCTTATTATGACCTGTGCTAGAGTGGCATTTCTCAGACAACTGAATGAAACAGTGTTTGGATACGACTTCACTGACAATGTATCATTAATACAACAAAAGAACTCATTAGCTTCTTTCATACAGAATTTGAAACAAATGATTTGTGGCATTATTTAGTTTAGTGTAGGGTTTTTTTTAGACTCGCTTGGCCTCTCTCCAGTTAATTTGATGTTACAATGCCTCTCATAATAGAATGAATTACCACTGAAATGCATGTAATGGCAACGAATAATCAATAATCCACGTGCAATGAATGTTACGAAGAGTCTTCTATAAATGCTACTACAATAACTCTGAATTACTTAAATCATCACAGGCCGTTTGTTTTGTGTTTGCTTGCTGTGAGAATTCATTTTGGAAAATAAAAAAAAAACGATTAACAACAACAACAACATCAACAATTGATTTTCCCCCCGTGACAAACAGAGGAAAACAAAGAGGAAACGTCTTTATCAGTCGGTGCAATATAGACTGTTTCTCTTAAAATAGTAGTTTGTTGCAACCGACTGGGGGCTGGATGGAAACATGCTGGTTTATCTGGTCTAACTGTGATCAGGATAACCAACGTTTGGTTTCTCTGCTTTGGTAACTATGTCCTTTTCTAAACGAATACAATTTCATTACACGACAAATAAAACTCACAGTCAATAAATGCAATGCAATGCAATAAATGACATACAGATTATTGCAAGCAATTTCCCAGTTTAAAAGCACAAAGACTTTAGAACGTGCATTTGATCATCTTAAACGCAAATTTGAATGCAAAGTGCAATTGTGAATATCAAGTCTAAATACAGACCCAGTATGGCTGGTGAAGTTTCTGCTGTGATGTATCTAGAGGGCGCAGTGCAGAAGACTCCTCACTCCTCATTTCTCCTTGAACCTGCAACCTGTTGCAGGACCAAAATTATTCTACGAGACACAAAATAGGTAATCGGTAATTTTTTTTATATATAAAAAAATGAATGTGCGCCCTTAAGCAGTGTGTTATTATTCACGTTGATAAGGTGATATTGTAGACACAACAGCCGTAGTTTATTTCTGCCGGTAGCCCAGGTCAACATTTTAGTCCTGCTTAATTCTCCATTGGTTGACACGGCAGGACGTCACTGAGCATTGTTTAAAAATATCTAACTCAGTCTTCATATTTATATTTAATTGTGATTTATTACATGCAATCTTTATATTTAAAATGTAAGAGCTGATTTTTTTTTAAGATATATAAGGTATAATTTTAAGGTATAATTAGGACATTTTAGTTTACCTTAAATGAATACAATTGTGATAATTGTGATGTGTTAAGTGCACAATAGTTTTAACATTTGTGTGAGCTTTTTGCAGGTGTTGTATGGTAGAAGTGTTTTTTTTTACTTTTTTCTTTCCTAATAGGTCATGCTAGTGTTAAAAATTGTCCTTCTGCTAATAACGGCCTGTTGATGCAAAATTAGCTTCAACTTTTTTTGACACCATTCTTGTCATTACTTTTGATAATGCACTCTACATGATGGAGAAAGAGTGTGTTTTGAGCACGTTTCGAGCAATGCTTTTTTATTCAAATAGTGTCACCGTAAAACACAAATGTCAAGCTGCACTTTTTCTTCAGGCAAGACTTTTGACATTATCTGGCTCTGCTTTGTCACCAGGGTGTCGCAACATGAATTATTAAATCACTACTTTGTGATAATACATAATCACACATCAATTATTAATGCTAATGTGTGTGCAGTTTACTCAATTGTGTTATTGACTATCAAAAGTAATTTCCTGAAAATCCTAGAGGACATGAATTTAATCAGTCCAGCTCCTTTTAAAAGGCAGCACTGTTAAGTGTTTTTAATCTAAGTTGCTTTTCCTTTATTGACGTGTTTCTGTGAATGCATCGAGTATTCTTGCATTTTCTTCCTCCATGATCGATTTATGGTTTGTATGTTCCTAAATAATAATCCACTAAATATTATTATTGTATTGATGTTCTAAAGTAGCACAATTTATTTTGTATTTTTGTTTTGATATGAAGCAAACAAAATAATTCTTACGAAAGCAGCATCGCTTTAGTAGGTGCTTAAAATACTAATGACAACTGAGTTGTGTCATTCCCCTAATGCTTAATGTCATAATTAGCACCTATCACATGAGTCTCATCCTGGGACTCGTATGAAATAGCTAAGTGAGACGAGAAAGTCGTGATGTACTTTCAGGTAAATAAATAATAAGGCCAATCGCTGCTTCCATTTTTGCAGCCCGGACGCTTGTGAACCACTTAATAATTGATCACAGCCAGATGGTGTGAGCAATAGGCAACAGGAGATGTACATGATTGCCTACATGTTTAATTGTTTCATAGAACATGTCAAAACAGGAGCAGAGCGTGGACTCTCACATTCTGTCGCGGCCGTGCAGATGTGATGACAAGATATGTGTCAGTAGTCATTACATCAGCACGAATCAGAATTACCCAGATCATATCATAAAACATGACAAACCACTGGATATACATTTCTGTCCTTGGTATTATCTTAACATCTTAACATATATGATTTCACATTAGTACAATTATATTTCAGCATGGCATATATCTCGACACAATGCAATGTCTACCATCACCCGACTTCACAGTACACAAGGCAGTATAAGTTAAACATCAAAGTGGATTTTGAAAAATAAGTTCACATTGGCAACCAGGGAAATATGCTTTTGACGCATGGTGCATTTAGAGTCATTTCCACCATGATAACAAAATACAGTTCCATTTGCTCACCTATAGTTGGTGAACTCATTACTAGAGTTGGTTAACCCATTGTCAAGAATTATGAGGAAAAGTGAAGGAAAAGAGATAAATTACCATTTAAACACAATAGTTTAAAACACACGAAAAATACACAATAATGGGATGCACTCAAAACCGTTCTGTCCACGGTTACATCAGTTCGTTCAAAAAAGAGGCAGCAGGCATTCAATGAGAAATGATAAATCCTTCATCCAAAATATGTCTTCCAGGTGGAAAAAAGAACAAGATTCCTTTATTTCTTTTCCGGTCCCTCTTTTTGGCAGTGCAGGTGCTTGTCAGGAGTTCTCCTTTGTGATGGGATCTTAGAGGTGCCAGAGTTAGGGCTGGGATCATTTCCTCCAGCAGTGACAGTGCTTTGGCCCAGCCCAATCCCTGGTCCTGCTCCGGGCCCGGTTGCTGACCCTACCCCCAGCAGGTTGGCTGACTGCAGCACTGCCTCAGAGTGTTCCCGGGCCTTCATCCGCAGGGCTGCCACACTGGCTGTCCGGTTACTCTGACACCCATATGGTGGCAGGAAGGAGAGGCCCATTGGGTCAGGCACACAGCAGGAGCACAATGGGCTTCCTAATGAGGTTCACAAAAAGAGCGTCAGAAGGGGGTGGGTAATGTCCTTCACAAGGATCTACATGTATTTCCTGGCTTTTATTGGTATCATAATAAATATAGCCAATGTTTTTTTTTTACTCTGTTTAAATATTAAACCATATACACAATTTAATATGATTAATACGATTTAATATTACACCGACTGTACCAGGTATTACCAGTTTAATTGTTTACTTATATCTCACATATCGTTTTTTTATTGCAGGAGTTTAGCAGATTATATTGTGTACCATCATTTCTCAATATTGATAAACATTGCTGTGTGTGGAAATCATATCCAAAAATATATTACCAATCCAAAAATATATTAAACCATTTTATGTTTAGGGACAACAGCACACAAGTATGATGTGCATATTCTTCAACACAGCAGTAACAAAAAAACAATAAAACTAATGACAGCAAATTTCATATCATCATAATAGCTATATGTCAGTATCAGCTGACAAAATCTAGACGATGCTGGATCTTACCTTTTAAAGTGGCCACCTGTGACAGGGCTTGTGCATAAGTAGCTGTGTTCAGCAGAGTCCCAGGCAAACAAGATGGGAAAAAAGGTCCACCCGAACTGACAACTCTGTTAATACTGGATATGATAGAAAGAATTGTCCGTTACATCTCTTATGATAAACAAACACACAGTATGTAAAAACTGATCATTTGAATAGATGATTTACAGTTAGTGCATGATCTACGCACTTTTGTTGTATTTCCATTGGCTCTTTCTTATTTCTGCTATGGTCAATGGGAGACTGGTTGAGGTTTCGTGTAGGTGGGTTGCCTTCACTGATTTGTTCTTTGCTTCCCTCCTGGTCTGAAGTTCCTCTCTCGGTTTTTCTCCACTTTGCCCTTCGATTTTGAAACCAAACCTGAACAGAAAGCGGAGAAGCAATGTGTGCTGAAAGTTTAGGGACTAATGCTCGATTACTTAAACAACAGTCTGGAGTTCTGAAACTCCGTACAAAATAACATTGGTAAGTATGCGATACTTAGCAAGATACTTTGAATCAGTTGCATAAATGTTATGCTTATTATCTACATTTTTAAGAACTCATATCTGAAATGTGCTGTTGAATCCAACAAGCCTGTGACTTATATTTTAACTTCCTGAACACAATTGCTGAGCATATGCAGCGAAGTTCTTGTATCTTAATTGAATGAAGGTCATTGCCTATAACAACATTTAATTGAGCAATTTTTCATTATCATTTTTTAATGACTTCCTGCTGACAGTCTCCCTGCTTCTGAGAGAGAACCATGATGAAGTCGTTTATTTCTCTATTTAGTGATTGTTTGACAACATCAGATTCGATTAAGTCTGTGCTCTCTAATGCATTAATCATATTTGAATGGGAAAGGTTGCATAATGCAGCCATATCTCCACCGCCTGGCCAGCATTGTGTTAAGGTACAATGAAGTGAACAAACAAAACGCCACACACATATAGCTGCTTTCTCGACATAATATGAGACAACAGTTTACTGGCAGGACAACAATATTCACAATGTAATTGTGGCAACATTATCTCACCCTTGCACCTTCCAGCTAGAAGTCATGATCCTCTAGCACTGAATGGTCTATAATTGCACCATTAATCTCAATTTGCAGTTTGTTCTTAATGCAGCGAAGGCCAATTGACACTTTAAAAACGTGGGGCGCCTACTATACTACAAGAAAAAGAAAATTTATTTCCTAATAATAATGTAAGTTTAATATCCCTGCATGCTGCGACCGATTCATGTTCAGATTTAATAATAGGAATCTGGTAATCCGATTAGAGAGGAATAATTTGTTTACAATCCCTAATTTACAGCAGCGAATTCCATTATCGTGTTGCAGTCATTGGTTTTAAGCGATAGTAAGATGACCCTAGGGAACAAAAGGGAAACTATTATATTTCTTACAATTAGATCTGAGCTCTGAAGAAAACCCAAAAGCAAATCTGCAACGCAGGAAATTACATATACAGACACATTGAATGCAATTACATGTTGCCGAGTTGATATTACCACGGATGTTTTGCAAGGCCACAGAATACGAAATGGGAGGTTTCAGGTACACGAGAGCTTTAACAGGAGAAAATGTTGTTTGTATTTTTCAGAAAGCACTGCATCTTTTCTGCCATTTGCTGCAGCACGGAAATGGGAGTGCATCTAAGCAATTTTTATACCTTGGAGACGAGGACAAATTAGTGCAGAACATTACCACTAGTTAATTATGAATGACCGATTAATCAACCTAATCTAATATTCCACATTATGTTGATGTTATTAAAGCGCATCACGGAAATGACAGAGTGGCTTAATTTACTTTCTTTGGCCAAACGTGCTCTGAGCGCGTTATGCGATGCTATCCATGATGTCTTTGGATCGGGACAGTCTCACCTGGACCCGGGCCTCTGTTAGGTTTATTTTCATAGCCAGCTCTTCTCTGGTAAACACGTCCGGGTAGTGAGTCTGTGCGAAAACTGCCTCCAAAGCTTCCAGCTGAAAGCAGATTGTAAGCATTGTTTTCACTTGTTCTTTACAGGGAAAATAATACTGTCATATTTACTGAGTTTAATAGTTAATGCGTAGTATTGCCCACACATGCATGTTCTTTCGCCCTGCCTTATGCCACCGTGCATTTATTTCTATTACTGTCGTGTATTATCAATGAACCTAAATAATGAAACGCTCCTTCTTTTCGCCTTGCAATGACATAGTTAAAAAAAAACACAATTAAACAATTAAAACTTCTCGTCATAAAACTCCTTGGCATATGCATATTCTCATGATAAAACAACATCATAATGCAAATATTTCAGAGTTTTGCTCGGTGGTTTGTTTCATGTGAATGTACCTGTTGTAAAGTGAAGGTTGTCCTGTTTCTGCGCTGTTTTCTGCGCAGGAAACCATCATCAAAGTCTCCGGAGGCGTGATTCCCAAACCCATTTGTGTTTACTGTTTAAAACAATAACGTGGCACTTTTAAAATATCCTTCTTTTGGGTCACTCTTTTTTATCTTTGTGTAAGGAAATGTTGTATAATCCTCTCCTATAGCCCTAAAGGTCGAGAAAAATATTATTCCTTCAGTTGCAAGGCGGTTTATTGTGCTGGACTAATTCACAAGGAGCAATTGCTTGTAATCTGGTAAAGATCTGAATTACCACTTTACACAATAAGAAACCGTGACCGCTAAAATGCCGGATAAAAGCCGTGACATCTAACATCTGTTCTCAGGCAGCCTGCAACAAAACCTCTCAGCTGGAAAGCTGTCATGGGTTCAATCACGTTGCCATGTGGCAAAACATAAAACAGCTCAAACCAAACATAAACAAATAATTATATCTGTAGCATCGAAATAAACTAAAAATAAGGCAAAGGCAAATATAAAAACAAAAATAAGCTGTTACCAAAAAATGCCAATCTTTGCATTCGTTTTCTTTTTTAATATGCTGTAGACGAAATTACGCGGCAATCCAAGTAAATGCGAATGGGTCAGATCATCATATCATTATACAACTTCAACGTTATATTTACATTACAATATTACAAGAATTACAATATTGCATTACAATATTATAAGAAACAGTGCATACTCACATGTGTTGGTCCTGCAGCACTCTCCTTCTAACTGTGGGGGACAGTGAAAGTAAAACATGTCTGTTTTCCGCTGCTTTGCGCCTCGTACCCGGTGGAGCAATTGGAGATGATTTCACTCTGCAAACATTAAATGGCCAAACGTCAACAGTAATGTTCTCCGGCTTTAACTTCAATGCAAAGAAAACTTTAAACAACACCAGCCTATCGCAACCTATTTCAATGTAGTAACATTGAAAAGAAAAGCATGCGTATACCTATAGGAGATCTGTTGTGGAAGCGCTTTTGGGAGATCCCGGCGTCTCTTGCTCAACCCCGGCCGAGCACTCACCACGTCAATCACTAAGTGTTCCGCTTTCACCTCCTCTGCTCCGACTCATCCTCTTCTCCACACGAGGAGGGAGTGACCAGATGCCTTTGTGACAACACTCGCCTTTATAATCTCACGCGTAATTGCAATTAATCCGACGTTTTCCCTGCCTCGCCGCGTTGTTTTGCGAGTCATTTGGATAGGTTCTCCGCGACCGACCGGGTTGCATACGTGGTGGTAAACGTCAAATTCTCCAAGGCATCCGCGAATTACCCCGAAAGTGTAACTTTACCTTTACGCATGCATATTCCCAGATCGCAAACGCTCGGGCACAAGCATGATGCACTTTTTTGTACAGTTGCGTTTTATATTAAAAATCTAGATGACTGTTTTTGAGTTTAAAATTGGCTGTCAGACCAGTAATTGCTCATTATATGGGTTAGGGGTCCACTTTATACGAGCATCCACTGGCTGTGCGCTCGCAGGTCCAAATTTTGATTTTGTTCACAGCAAGGGGTCCGCGGATTTATTTCCCACTCTCGCGTAAATGATATGCAGCGGGACCCTTTCAATTACTTTTAAAGCGCATGTGGGACGCCCCTCGCAGACACCGTCGCTCCTCTGCTGCTGGAAATGAGGCTCCGAGTACCAGCTGAAATTTTGAAGTGGAAGTCGGTATTGGATGAAACCACATAAACTGCAGAAAAGCAAGCGTAATGGTGCATAATTGGTTCTCTAATAGCATTACACAAGGATAATAGCCAGTTATGGCCCCCTGCACTATTAAGTGCTTCCCTGGCGTAGAACGTTTATGATATTAAGAGGGGAATATAATGATATTTTAGTTATTAAATGCGTGTAATTAATTTATGCACTGCTGAAAATAAAGTTGGTGTTATGATCTCGTCAAAATAAACCGGAAAATGAAAGACAAGCTGTGTATAACTTCCTGACATTTGCGTTATTATAGCGAACAGTTTTATTGAGATTGATCGAGTACATGGATCAGTGGTTTTCTACGGTCCAGACAGGCTGAATTCGCTGTATGAGAGACAATGTATTACAGCAGTATGCATGGCAGCTGAAATAAGTGTCGTAAAGCGCACCATTTACGCGAGGGCAAATGCAAGGGAATCGTTTTTGTTTTTAATTTTTAACTAACAGAACAATTGCGGCCTCATCCACGAGAAGAAAGTTTGCAAACGAAGAAAGCTTTTTGGCACACAAATGCAGACAAACTAACTGTGTACAGCTGGACAACTTTCAGTACCACGGTCAGCGATACCGTGCGCAACTGTCCGACATCTGAACATCTTGTGATGGATAAAACTAAAAAATAAATGGTATTAATAAGTTTGCAAACACAACGATCTATGAACAATTCGTACATACATAAACTTTGCATTTTGTCCCCTTGGCTTATTTGTTCAGAGTCGTTAAAAATAAATGAAAATAAAAAAATCCGTGCTGTCATTTATTACATTTAAGATTTATTCGTCTCGCTTATAGCGGTTAGGCGCATCGCTCGTAATTGTAAAACTGCTTTGCAAACTTATTGAAACGGTTTACAATTAATTGCAAGTGTATTCACTAACAAACATAATATATAACAAGCAGTCATTTCTGACACGTTGAAAACGACTTATAAGAAATAACAGCCATGTACCCGAGAGGCCGCTGCATAGTGATTAATGTGGAACAACAGGATATCATAGTTCTTTATAAAATGAGTTTTAATAAGACCCACTGAGGTGGTATCGTCTGCCTCATGATTTAATGATGCATTGAATTTTGTAGATTATATTAGTAAAAAAAGGAGAATCAGATATAATAACACATAATTGATGCAAGTGATGTTTCTTGGGTAACTTTTAATTAACCCATTTAACTGTTAAATGTTGCAAAACATTAACTTTTATCACAGCCTACATATTGCATTGTATTACATTGGTTCACTGATCTTTGTTCTCTTAACTGACAGTTAGTTGATGGGAGGTAGACGATCATAAGACATGAAACAATGTACAAGTTTCAATAGCACCTTAAAAAATGGACATAAAAGTCAAGTGGACAAATTGGCACTGAGAAATGTTGTAGGGTCAAGCCCCTGTATGAATGTACGTTTTCCATTATTTTTCATAGACATGGAAATACTAAGAAAACAATATTTAAGCCTTTTTAAATTAAGTAATAATAAAAGGTACAACAGATCAGCAGTAGTTCCCTGAATAGAACAATACAGAAGACGCACAATTTCAAGTAATTTCCAGGAATTTCAACAAAACAAATAACAATAGCAACAAGAAAATAAGAAAACAAAAGACATGACGGTACATCAGGAGTGTTTTACAATAAGAGGCCCATCCAAATTTTCTTGTAATGTCAACACCAATCTGGAAAGTTTTAGAAAGTTTCTGACAAAATATTCAACACATTCATAATCTTAAAATAACTTCTGCATGGAATCACCTACAGTTCCCTGGTGTGAGGTATACTTTCCATTCAGAGTGTCTGTACCTCAGCTAATAGGTTTTAATATGCTCTACTCAGTTTACCTGTAGTCAGCTTTAAGTTTCCACATCCCTTCCTGCCCAGGAAGTCTGTGGAAATCACAGACATTCCTTAACAGTTCTCTAAAAACTGGTGTCTGTGTGGAGTTGAGTCTTGGGCTGAAGTACTCCAGAATCTCCTTAGTGCTTGCCTGACCATCCACCTGAGCCTGGAAAGCCACGAAGTTCCTCAGGTCAACCAGAAGCTCATCATGTTCTGTAGAAGCAGAAGTCACAGCAGCAGGGGCGTTTCTTTCTTCCTCTTCCTCCTCCTCCTCTCGTCTCTGGGGTTGACTGATGTGATTTCTGGCCCTCATCATAGCGAGAAGAGAGGACGATGATAGAGAACCAGGTTCCACTTGTGATCCTTCACCGCTGAAGTGAACAGCAGATCCTGGCTTCTTTATTCCTGACTTTTTAACAATATCTGCATCCTAGATTGAAAACAAAAATCAGCATTAAAATACACATATTATAACAAGCATTATAGTATTATAACAATAACAGGATATTGTGTGCACAGAGACATGTACCTTGCATTTCTCTGATGCTTTAGCCATTGTCCCAGGTGTCTGGGAAAGCAGTGAGTTTTTCTTCAGGCCAAACCTTCTCCTAAGAACAGACCCGGTGTTAAAATAGCCACATAATATTGCTTTTAAAATTAAAACTCATTTGTTTTACTCAGTATGATGAAATAAACACACTTGACTGAAGCTGGGGTTGCTGGTGTACACCCTCTTGAGAAAGGCAACCTGCAGTTCTGCCGTGAGCTCTTTAGTGCTCTCAATGCATCCTTAGCAACCCTGTTGGCCTCGGCTTCCACAAGTACATAATCTGGGTTTGACGCCTCCATGATGGTGTCATGCTTCATGACACTGTGGATCCCTGATTTCTTGAAGAGTTTGGCTAAGACATAATCATCACTCTTCTTCTCATCCTTAATCTCCTCTTTCTCTTCATTGTCTGTTTTCTTGAAATTCCTTTTCTTCACCAGGTGAGGAATACGACGGCCCTCAAATCGGGCATCTTCTGAGCTTTTGCGTTTCTTATGCTTATGTCTGTGTCCATCTAAGAGAGACGTGTTCTTTTCTGTAGTTTCACAGTGTTTTTTCTTCTCTCTGTGCTTCTGAGGGCTGTTTTCCAAACAAAGACCTTTCCTAACATTATTTGTCAGAAGATTAGCATTGGAATGAAGTTTATTGTTTGGTGATCTGGAAGCAGATCCGTCTAGTTTAGCATCATTGTTTGAGAGACAGTTGACAGAGGTAGTATGTCTGCTGTTTGACAGAGATGTGGTATTTTGGTCTTCAACACAAAATGCAGATAAATGAGTCTGTGATGGTCCTGATGTCACTTGATATGGGTGGGATGTCTTATGTTTTTTTGGAATCTGCACATCTGAGCCTGTGCCTACACAATGACACAATTCATAAATGTTCAGGTTATGAGGATACGCTTTAAATCACATGATTTAACCCCAATGCATCTTCTCTTTGTGACTTCTTAAAGCTGCAATCTGTAACTTTTTTGGTTAAAAATTAACAAAAATCAGTAGATACACGATAGATTGCAATCGCCATACCTTACCCGGATTCACAAGTGAGGTAATTAATTATTATTAATGATTTATAATTTGAGCGGTCAGGTTGGTTTTCGTGGGAAATGTTTGTCTGTAAACAGAAAGGAGATCCGGCTACTATATCGCATATCTGGGTACTGTATACGATGCAGCGTTTGTATCTTGTTCTTATAGAAGCTGAGTTTATAGAATATAAATTTATCATTCATGTTAAGAAAATAATTCCTCTGGTGGTAGAGAGGTGTCAGTAGAGAGGCAAAATTTACAGAATGCAGCTTTAAGATATTAATGAATTACCTGCAAATATTGCACTGGTTTCTGTTCCCTGTGAGCCATCAGGACTACTCAGCGTGAAAAGTTCGTAAATGTCGTTAGATTTGAAAAACCGTCTCTGCTTGGGATCTTTTAGCACTCGGTTGGTGAGAAACTGTTTGAAGATTTGTCTGTGGAAAAAGACCAGAAATACTGTATTAGTTTTTTTCTAATCTCATTTATGATACACCCTAGTCCCACATTTCCAGTATGATTTTCTTTATAGCCTGAACACTGACATTCTAAAATCTTACCCTGCTGGACAGTTTATCTGCTTAACGAATGCATGTTGTGTCTTGGGTTAGCTTGAAATTAGAAAATTAATATGTGAACAATCCAGCACTTCACAGTGTTTGGAAATTCCCATCGCCTCCCTACAAATAACGCAGTAGTCTAGAACAGCCTTTGGCGACCAATTAGCAAATTTGTGTTGATATCTAATTAAAAAAATTATGCATTTCAATTACTGTCTATTGAGCTCCTGCAGACAGAAGTAGGACATTATGGATTGTAATAGACCTCCTCACCATTACTGGCTCCATCTAAATGCCCAATCCCAATAAACTAACCTGTGGTAAATCTTCTCTTCAATGGTTCCAGCTGTCAACAGCCTGTAAACCGTCACCTGCTGTGTCTGGCCAATCCTCCAGGCACGCTCACGTGCCTACAGCGAGAGGTCAACAGTTCATTTCAATACTGATCAACACTGCGTAATTCAAATCAAATTCAGTACAGAGTTTTCTGCTGTAAATGTGAGGTGCTGCTATGGGCAACCTGAGTGTCTGTGCTGGGGTTCCAGTCTGGGTCGTAGATTACAACCCTGTTTGCGCCAGTCAGGTTGACCCCCAAACCTCCAACTCTTGTTGTCAGGAGAAAGACAAAGATGTCCTTGTTCTGGATGGACAAAATATTTACAGTATGTAACTTCACTGAAGTGGTTTTTAAACATGGAAATCTAAGCATAGAGAACGTAAGATAAGCCACCAATGATCTGCTTCACCTGGTTGTACTGAGCGATCAGAGGCTGTCTGGATGCTATAGTGGTTGTACCATCCATTTTGAGATAGGAGTAGCCACTCTCTTTTACAAACACCTCTAAGATCTCCAGCATCTGTGTGTGTGGGAGAAACGGTTCGAGACAGAGCATTGAGAACAGGATTAGTGCTAATAGGATTAGGTGAGATTAATATTACATGTACAGAAGTACCAACTGTGTGGGTTTTAGGTTCTCTCTGAAGCCAAATCTCATTTCTATTGAACAAAGACAGCTGGGTCCTGACAGACACCCTACAATGCAATAAGATCCCGTAATGAATTCAATTAGAGGGCAAAATGACATAATAACTTTATTGGTCCTTTAGTGGCTGCTGCTGGAGATGGTGAGACTGCATCTTATCCATCAATACTCCGGTTGTATTCACACTTCTTAAGGCATGTCCACAGAGGCAACAGCTTGATGGATCTACTTAAATGAATTTGGCTAAAAACAACTCAGATCTCTGCTATTGTGCAAACATTTTTAATGCAGTGTCTAACTGAATCTCAGATTATGTAAGGAATGTAATCCAATAAAGACAAAGTTCAAATGATGAGAAGAGGTTGCGTTGTTGAAGAACAACAACACAGTGTCATGGCAGTTTGTAACTATTTTATGTTTTAGCGATTTGATGGCTAATTTGTATCAGTTTGTATGATCGCCACAGTAAGGGTTAGGTTAAGGGGTGGGGTTGGGGTGCACCTTTATGCTTGCTTTTCTAAAAAACAAAGTTTTTGTATGACTCAATGAAATCAGTGGCTTGTAAAACAGTTATGCTTTCCTTTGAAAACAGGTTGGGAATAAAACAGATATGTCTCAGAGTGAATCCCTTTTGTCTTTCATCCTTCACCTCCATGGCTCTTTCCTTCACACTGACCTGTCTGGATTGGGAAAAAAGCAGAACTCTGTGTCCCTGTTTAAACCACAGACGCAGCAGTGACTCCACCACGATCATCTTCCCCGAGCGCTTCCAGTAACCAAAGTGCTCTTCCTCTGTGAGCTGATCTTCAGGGATAGCCCGGAGCAAGCGTGGCCCACCTGTGAAAAGATCCGGATGGTTGCACATCTTCCTCAAAGCTATGAGGCCCGAAAAGACCTAGAACAACAGGGTGGGGAACTGAAATTAATACACCGGATGGGCATGTTAATATATATTTAGTGGAGATGAGTAAAAAAGTTTCCTATGTAAAAGATACAGCTACAGAAATCTTAATATTAATAAACCCAGTTAATTTAATGATGGTAATTGACCAGAGCGAAGTAAAGTCTCTTCCTTCAAGTAAATGCAGCAGTCTTTGCATTATATATGTGGCTTAATGGAGTTTGTGACCACATAAGAGGGGTTTGTAAACTGCTGTGCAGCCCACAGCTTTAGCCTCTCCAAAACACATTTGAGGCATGGTGATGAATAGTTGCAAGGAGCCTTTTTCTCGGCATGATGACATGTACATACAAAGTCAATAGATCACAGGTCATTCATTTATAGAACACAACAAGCCTGTCCACAGGTGCGAGAGGTTGACGTGACATTTGTCAATAAAACATTAAACCAGATTCTGCATGTCTGAGATAATCTGATTTAGCAGTAAATTAAATTCATTAGTGTTCGTAACCTTAATGCCTTGCCTAGTGTGAAAGGAGCTTTCAAGTATCACACTATATACTATAATAGATGTTTCTCTCCACGATCTTTTGAATGTGTATATAAACATACAGAGAGAATGTCATAACTCTCAGGTCAAATGATTAATGAATAAAGATTTTAACGTGATCTGGAAGAGTAATAATCTGAATCATAATCTGAATCATGAGTTCTAAGCATTTACATGAATCTCTGCTCATCACAGTTCACACATGGATCCATTACCTGCATCTCTCCATTCAGGATCTGATAAACTTCTTTGGAGTCCAGGAAGTTCTGGTAAACCTGGCGCTGATCTTCTGTCAACCTGCAGAAGAGGACCTGTTTGGACAATAACACATCTAAGATACATACGCGGTAATTGTTGATGTTGGCTGAAATAAAGATAGCATTTCACGTCAAACAACAGTCTCTTGTTTGAATAAAATTCATTAACAATAAATGAAAAACAGATTGATATGTAAGAGGTTTTGGATGTGCACCTGTTCGTTTTTGTCAGGTAAGGAGAGATTTGCCTTCACATCAGCCTTCATTCTCCTCAGCAGGTAAGGATTTATTGTGTCTCGAAGAACACAAGCACATTTATAGGCTGTCTGGACCTGAGGATCAAACAAGAAACATATACATACCCAGCTTACAATTTTAGGTTGTAAGAATGCTTCCTTAATGTTTCCATTAAGTAACATTAATGTTTCCATTAAGTTGTATTAACATTATTGCTCTGTTATACGAACGTTATTTAAACTTTTACAACTTAAAAATTTAAGAATGTTTTTTGATTATGATACATAACTTAAAAAATTTTTACTAACATTACTGCAAGAATGTTTTTGGATAACATTGAGAGAACTTTAAGAGAACATAAGCCAATGTTCAGAGACTGTTACATTATATATTGGTATACGTATACAATATATAAAACATGCATGTACATTTCACAGACAAACTAGCTAACTGGACTACAGTCCAGTTGTCTTTCAGTACTAGCTAATTAACAAGGTTTGACTTCAACACTCTTTATAAAAGCCAAACAAATTTGTGTGTCCTGAGGCATGTCAACAGTCGCTGTCTCTCTTTCTCTCCTCCTATCAGCAGATTGACACATTAAAGATTCATAAGAGTGCTGCTGGACTCCAGAGGGGGCCTGCACTCTTTTATCAATAATGTTCTCCTGATCCAGCGTTAGGCCAAATGCCATTTAGCTGTAATTTAAAGGGGATTGCAGATCAAAAGAAAGACTGCAGAAGAACCCACAACACTGCAGGGCATACAATGAGCCCGGATTAGGGCTCATCTGAGGAGACAAAGACAAAGAGAGAGAGAGAGGGAGAGAGAGGGAGGGAGGGAGAGAGAGAGAGGGAGAGAGAGAGGGGGAAGACAGGCAGTGTTTTGGATGTAAACAGGTAGAGAGAAATCATATGCTGAATTACTGAAATGACCAGAACAAGTCTAACGCTAAACCTCACACTGTTTTCAAAACATGTCTTGGCCTGTGTGGGTACCTGATGTTCCCATGTTGTTTAAATCAACAATAAAACTCAAATGTAGGGCACTTTCAGAGAGTCTAGTAATAGCAAGCTAGCTTTGACAGCATAAGATCTTTGCTTCGATAGTGTGCGGAGGTATGCAAACACACAGTTTGACAGGCAAGTAGGACATCCTATCGCTGCATTCAGGATGACTGGACAACCTTTAATAGTCCTGTGTCTTCCATAGAAGACTCCTTTAATTATTGTTTTCAGGGTGTGAAGACATTTTCAACCAGCATAACAAATAATACTTTAGAAAGAATTATATAGCCTTACTTTAAAATTTCTATTTCGTATTTTTAAATAATTTTTTAAACACCTTGTTTTGACAAGTGAATTTTTAAATACCAATATTCCATATAATCTCTAAATATGAGTTCATAAAACAGCATGTTCACAAATTTAAAAATGTTTCAGATGTCAACGGCTATTTCCGATGAACCTTTTTTTCTTATTTTGTACCAGATGTAAATTCTTATTACAAGACTTTAAAATTTCCTTGTGACTATCCACTAAAACAAAATTGATGAACGTATGAAGCTGGTCTGTAGGACTCTGCAGACGGTTGAGAAGTTTCACTGAGAGAGTCGTGGGGTCAGCTATCTACAACCATTTAATAACATTAATAATTAGTAAAGGTTTTTATTATTGGCAGAGGAAACATCAATAGCCTTTTAAAAGCAGTTCGGAAATGAAATCCATAAAGTAAGTGTGCTGCTAAAAAGGTTTTCTAATAATGGCACATACAGAATTCATTCACCATGCAGTTGTCACTACACAGTTGAAAGGTTTTAATATAATTTTGAATTAACACATTTCCATCCATTCCACAACGCACTTCCACGTACACATACTGTAAAGAGTCTTATAAGTTCATTACATTAGCGGTTATCTTTGGTGAAAATAATACGTTTGTATATCAATAATAAGAGAACACTAACTGCATGGATCAATAACCTCTGTGCAACAAACACGAGATGACGTGAAGATTGGTTCACCTGTACTGGAGATGCATTAGCGTATCCGCCCATAGTAATGGGCACAGAGAACTGTTCCATGAAGACAGGCAGGGTCCCCAGCTTCCCTGGGAACACAAAGTCAAAGAGCGACCACAATTCTTTGAGGTTGTTCTGCATGGGTGAACCTGACAGGATGAATCTGTGGGGAGTCCGAAACTGTGAAGCAGAATTTTAAAAAAATCATCATAAAGAGTTTTCAAAGCTCACTAGCATAAGCACACTACAGCAGGTATGTGTGTATTGATAGGTAGATCTTAAAAATGCCTTTAAGAAGGATTTGGTTTAAAAGTTCCATTAGCTTCGGTTTATTCAATACCAAATCAAAGCGTTGTGGAATATCTGATGGATTTTTTTAATACAGTGATCGATAGCGCTGAAGCTCATATAAATTGATATAGACTGAACTAAGATGGTTTCTGAAAGGTCTTAGATTTACTAGCTGAGATACCAAACTCAATTTGTATGTTATGTGTGACTTGTGAGCCTCCAAAGTATTTCTTTGTAGTCCACATGTACATTTAAACATATACATTATAAATTTAGCGGATGCTTAATGAACTTTAAATGATGGACTTGATTGGTAAATGAACTCTCGAAGCTGCAATCCGTAACAGTGTTCTGCAATCCGCGTTTATGGTTAAAAATAATTAAATAACTGTTTAAATAACTGTTGAATAAGTACATAATAGGTCATTGTTCAAAATGGTCTCCTTACCCTGATTATCAAAGGTTATAATAGCTTTTAATAATGTTTATAATTTAGACTGTCTGGTGCGATTTCCCAGGAAATGTCAGTTTGACCTTATTAAAGGTCAAATTAAAGGTATGGAAAGTAACCTGCTATGTTTCCATGTTTCAAACAGAGGTGGCAATAAACAGGCAAAAGTTACAGATTGCAGCTTTAATGAATGAGTCACCTGCTTGCATGCCACGGTCATCGCAGCGTTGGGGTTCCTAATCTTGTGGCCCTCGTCCAGGATGACGTAATGCCAGTCGTACTTCTGGATATAATCTTGCATAATGCGTATGTAAGAGTAGGAAGTGATGAGGATGCCGTGACTGGCCACAATCTCTGGTATGAGCTTCTCCTGTAAGTCAGGAACAAATACGAGCTCAGCTGCAGTATAAAAACCCAACCCATCATGCTCACACGTCTTTTTTGGCTGTTAATTAAACTGAAGAAATTGTGATCGGTTGCTGGTATCAGGCCCCTGGTGATAGCGTCTTCATCAGAACGGCTAGTCTACACATCCACTTTGACGTTTCACATGAACGGTCTCAAGTGTGTTCCAATTATAGCTGTGCAAAGAGACTAACCTCTGTTCTAAGCCGTTGCAACCCCCCCATTACACACACACTTTTTCCTTTGTAGCCAATTAATCAGGTACATCTGCTCTACAAGAACGTTAGTGTTAGCATGGCGTTATCATTAGGTGCCAACGCTGCACAAATGTTGCTCTGTCTCTCTACAAGCTCTTGAGACCATCTCTCCACCTAGAGGGCAAAGCACGGACTGCCAGACAAGAGGCCCCATTAATCACTGTGTCAGGCAGGATCAAGGGGGGCAGTGAAGACCACTCACAGTAAACATTTCACATCCGCCCCACAGCAGCTCCTGCTACCTGAGCTTTAATTAATTTAACATTTCCTTGGAGCCAATTCGACTCCAGACTAAGATATCTGCTGACAAGGGAAAATTTCACTCTGGTGTAAACGTTATGGACCAAAGCGACACAGTTCATCTTAATCTTGTTGTTGTGTTGCTTCTTTATACCTAAAAGTTTGAGCCTAAAATGATTGGTTATTTCAGTGAAATTAAATGAAACATCAAATCCATGTGCCCTTGTGTTCTTTAATCAAATACATTAACTTCCCTCCCCCACAAAATAACACCTCTTCTCTTGATGACGCATGTCTCTCCCCGAGGCTGGACTATATTGACTGACTGCCCAATGGCCAGGCAGTTTCTATCCCTCCAACTTCCAACGATTCTGTTAATTCTCAAAGAACGAAATCAAGTCCTGAAAAAATTCTGTTTCATAGGAACTTCAAGAACATGTGCCAGGACTCACTTTTTTGCTGGTAAAGGAGCCTGTGTCGTGGAGAACAGCCACACGGAATGGAGGCCACCATGTGTGGAACTCTTTCACCCACTGATGCATCACAGTGGCTGGACACACAATTACTGTGGGGCCCAGCCCAGCATACCTACAACAAACAGAGAATACAGTCGTACTGGAGCTACTCTATACATTCTCTTTACTCTGAAAAATACACATCTTCTGTGGAAGGCACAGGACCATAAAATGTTTGTCCAATAACCATAAAATGTTTGTTCAGACTGAATGTAATAACAGGATGTTCTACTTGTCTGTCAAACTATGTATGTGTTCATGTGTTGGAGGAGATGTGGCTTTGGGTTAGGTTGCTATTGCTAGCCTGTCCGAAATTGCCTACCCTACCTTTAACCAAAGTTATGACAATGTTCAAACCCATGAGAGTTGCATGACTAGTTGTAGAGTATATCTGCCTTTTATTTAGTGTTGATTAAAGCCTCCAACTCATTTACCACTAACAAAATGTATACACTATTTATATACACACCATACATAATTAAATTGTGTAGTAAAAAGCACCTTTGCAAAAATTACTATTTTTAAACAGGTTTCCGTCCCATCACGCCCATCCTCCATTGGTCTGCCAATCAGGTAATCCCGCCAGTATTTTAATGTTACAAAAAAATTCACACATCTCATTTAAAGTGATGAACCCATTGAGCTGATGGGGCTGTTCTGCTCTTCCCCCCCGTGTGAGCGTTCAATAAAGGAGATGAACTGCCGAAATGCACTAAATGGCTTTGGGGGCATTACGGCTTGATATGATATTCTGGATTGTGAAAGCCATTGATAGCGAGCCATAATTGAGTTTGCTAACAATCAATTTGCGGATGGACGACGCCAGACAGCTTATTGACCAGCAAGGAGGGCCCCCACTCCTCCGAAAAAGCAAAAAGGCACTACCTTAAATGTGTTTAATTACAGGTTTCATGTTTAATATTCCACCCCCCTCCTACCAACAAACAGTCTCTCTTTCATGTCACGTCCTTGTTTCTCCTTTGATGTCGCCACTAAGAGAATTAGAGGAATATCATAATTGAAACGTCTTTAATAATTCACACCAAACCTCTCTCCACCAGCAATCCAGCTGCTGAAATATTCATCGCAATCGAGACTCTGAGTCTGGGAGGGGTGGGGGAGTCTGCCGATGTTTGTGGGAGTGTGTGTTTTGTGTGCGTTTATGAGCGTTTGTATAGATGTATGTACGCGACTGAGTGGATGATAATGCATGAGTGTGTTTATAAAGGACTGGGCTTAAAAAAAGCACAAAAAATACAGGAAATAGAGAGAATAAGATGATAAGGCAATACAAGAGAAAGAGTGAGATAGGATGTAAATGCATATACTAACAATATACAGTGAAATACAGAAAATATACAGTAACAGAGTCAAAATACAGCAGTGAAAGTGTATGATTCCCTTGCCTGTAATTGGATCCACGAGTTTTTAGTTTGCTATAGCTTAGTCCTGCCAGAAAGGCAATTATCTGGATCGTCTTGCCCAGGCCCATCTCGTCTCCCAGAATGCCTCCTGCTTGCTGGCAGTGCAGTTCCCACATCCACCTGACACCTGTCTGCTGATACCTGGACAACAGAAGCATACATGTCGCACAAAACGCAGCCCCAGCACAAACACAAACACTGTGGCTGATGAATTAATCATAGGGCCATTATCCCTATTGATTCTGGATAAATGGGCCATAAGTGTTGCCCAATTGATGTGCTGTAAAACACATCCACAAAACAATAGCAGAGTCCTCTCTTTCTGAGCCTGAAGCACTTCACCCTTCTCCAATAATACAGTTTGGATTTCGGCACTCATAAAGTGAAAACAATGAAGGTACCTATTTATGTATGGATTTAAAACTGTATTGTCTTCTTTCCTTACATTGTGTTTGTAAGAGTATATAATGTGTTAATTGTCTGAGCCATACTTGAAGAGTTTTTTCCAGAGGAAACCAGGCATTTTAAATCCTTCATCGAATTCTGCGTCGCTCTCCTCTGACTCCTCCTCGCCAGCTTCTCTTTTTGCCTCTTTTTCCAGAAGTCTTTGCCTTTTCCACTTTCTGCAGAAAGATAGGACCAAAGTGTTTTATGTCCACCAAGCAGCTTTTAAATGATTCTCTCACACAGTGGAAGCAGCCAACCTACACTGACTATTAGCATAAACGTGCATTTCAAATTTACAGTTTTTCTCTTCTAATAAATGGACCAAATAAAGTGATGACTCATCCTGCACCATACAGATTTTTGTCCAATCAAATGCGTTCTAGAATGCCAGCAAGAAGCACATCACTGTGTCAGTTAGAAACTAGCTAAAAACTATTGGCTATTTACAAATTAAAAAAACAAGAATAATGAAAAATGTAAAACTGTTTCCATTTGTAAATTGTAAAACTGTATATACGTACACCCTACAACAGATTATTTAACTTAAATAAGAATTGTTATTAATTTAATTTATACTTAAAAATACATTTTATATCTTCATAAAAAATGTTCACATAAAAAAAGAATAATTACAGTGGTAGGAGTGGCCATGCAGCACATCAAGAGTTAAAGGGCAACTGAAGGCACAATGTGACACACTGCTCAGGTTTAGTGTGGACATGTGTCACACAAAAACACTCCATAGAGCGTTTCCAATGCTACTAATTTCATGTGATGTGTATACAATTTGATTAACAAACCAAGTCTACTGAAACTAAAGCCTACTGCTGCGGTTATAAATTCTGATTCTGTTGCTAACTGCTAAGATGTCTCCTATGGGAAAGTTTACAGTACCAGCTTAAGGTACAGGCAGGTACTGATAGTCCCTGGTCTCTGTTTTTAATTTCCAAGCCAATACAGACAGACAAAAGAAAAAATCGGAGGGACCTCTTCTGTCTTAAGCTCTCTGCCCCTCGCTATTGCAGGGCAGATTTAATTGACCCACTTCTGGCTTCAGGGAAAGCTACAGCATTTAGTGGCAGTGTCGTCAGAAAAGCAAATTAAGATTGATACAGACAATTAGGAGTTTGAGCTCCCCAAGAAAGGTACAGAGAGAAGAGTGTAGGGAAAAAAATCCATCTTCATTTGGGGCTGGTCCTGTCACTCCGCAATGAAACTGTTCCCTTTATCTGGGGCTTCCGAGACTGCACTTGTAATTAAGTCAAGACTAAGCATTGGTTCAGTTAATTAAGTTTTTTCCTTTCCTCCACCACTCGGCTTTACTGCACTTCACCAGTGGCATCCAGTAAAACGTGGCTTCGTTCACATTTAAACCAACCACAGCGGAAAGAGACCATGCCAACTCAATTTGCTTACTATAAATACCAATGCATAAATCTTGTTAGGTTTGCCTCCATCTATTTTCATGTTAACATTGGAATAAATACATGCATACCATAATGAGAAAATATGAATAGGCATTGAATTTGCTTAGTCAAGGGACAGCTGCCAATCTCATCAGTGGATTAGGCTATCTGTTCCAGCATACATGCTAAACAAAGTATGGTTGCTTGAGTCATTAACTAAACACATGACACTATGAATGGTTTGTGACTGTAATGATTTTGACAGTTTAGGAAATGTATTTCTCAATCAGTGCTTGAATGATGGGATTCAAGCTAAACGTACCTAATCCTTTGCCTGTAACACTCGATATCTCCATCATCTTTGCATTTCTTGACTTTTCCACCTTTCTGAGACTCCTCATCCTCTGAGCTGCTTGGGATATATTCATCACTCTCTTCCTCCTTACTGGCTTTACCCTGGTTCTTCTTCTTCTTGTAAGGTTTAATGTCATATTCTTCATCCTCATTCACCCAGAACTCGTCATCTCTTTCTGGTTCCTCAGGATCCATCAGTTCATCACTAGGAACATACTCTGAGCCCTCGCTGTCTGACGCCTGTTCCCCAAGACCTTTCCTCTCACCACGGGCTGGCTCCTTCTCCACCTTGGGCCTGGCTTTGGGGTGAGCCCTCAAGGCAGTTTTCTGGAGCTTACGCATCCGCTTCTGGAGTTTCTTATCTTTGCCAGACAATGATCTGTTTTTTAGCTTTTTGCCATCTTTGGGGTCTGTTGCTGGTTTCTTGTTGATCTTCTTCATGGTGGGCTTCTTCCTGCTCTCTGCTAAAATAGCCTGATCTGTGAGGTACTTGTCAAAATCTGAGTTCTCACTGAGCATAACCTTCCGAGGTTCTTTCTTCTCCTGCTTCTGAGGAATCTGTGAACCAAAGGGAGTCATGTGACCTGTGCGGATGAGCTCTTCCCATTCGGACTCCTGGGCTGGCATGAGCATGCTGCCCAGTGTGGAAGGACCTGGTTCTTTAGAAACACAATCACACAATAAAATCAAGAACAGTCAATAGTGCAGATGCTGGTTCTACGAATGCAGACAGACAATTCACTAAAATAATATACGCTATGATATCGTTTTCATATGCATTCCTGTCCTTTTGGCCTAATGCAGACACAGCTCACAACTGTTACCATTCTTTGTGCTACCGACATTGTGTAATATAGTATATACGAAGTAACTCCTCACAAGGATATACGAGGCTCCAATATACTGCATTGATATATTAAGAATAGGTTCATAACCCTTGGAAAAGACTCTGAATATGACTGTGATCCTAGATTACCTTCGTCATCCTCAATCAATAGTTCAGCCTCAAGCTTTTGGATATCTTCTCCATCAAGAACAGCTTGCAGTCTCTTCTGCTTGGCTCTGATCTTCTTTAGCTGTTTCTCCTGTCAAGCATAACAGGCTTCTAAAATGTTGCAACATTGCAAAAATAGCTATGATAGAAGTATGTTTTTGTATATATTACAAACCAATACCTAGTAAGACAAGGTTTTAAAACAGATTATAATATTTATGTGGAAAAGACTGTCAGATCCGTTTTCAACAACATGAAATATATGCTATTATAAATATCAAAAACGTAAACAATCCAGTATCTGCTAACCTTGTTCTCTTTTTGCCGTTTAACAGACTCTAACTTCCGACTTATGTCCTTGCTAGAGGCAGCATGGGGAGATAACTGCTCCAAAATTTTGTTGATGTGTTTCAAAGCACTTGTGCATGACCTGAAGATATACATTGCAAACCAAAATCAAACAGAAAAGGTTCATTACAGTCTTCAAAACACAAGAAATTTGAAAACTGTGACTTGGAAACTGTGACAAGGAAAGAAAAATTCACCTGACATCATCCAACACAGACTCGTATTCTTTCTCAGCCTCTGCTTTGACCGCTGCCTGGTTGGCCTCCTGAATGGCCCTGTCCACCTGCTGCAACACACCCTGCTCCAGAACATCTTGGTCATACACATCCACTCCCAAACCCTGAAGCTCAGCAGCTTGAGAGCTCTGGTCCACTGATCGGATCTCCTGACGGTTGATCTGGAGCAGGGCCTGTGATTTTCTGGAGGTCTGGGCTCCAACACCTTCTGGACATGTAGCCGCTGGCTCTTCCCTGCTGCTTCCTGGGATGGAAAGGCCATTGTCTTCTTGGACACTGACGGGGCTGGACAAGTGTGGTAGGGTCTGGTCCTTGTTACCTTCTACTGGCATTCTACTGCCAATAACTGCAATAAAGATGATCTTATCAAATATTTTTTTTGGATATGTCAGGATATGTCAAAGTGTCACAGTTAATCCATTTGTTAAACCATAATAGAAACACATTTAAAGTTTAATTTCTGACTAAATAGCCACATAAACTGGTGCTATTTGTACTGAGCAATTACAGTGACAGCCAAAGATCAAACATAAGCTCGATCTGAACATCGAAACGCACCGGAAATCTGTTCTTGGAATATTTTATTATTATTTTTCCGAAAATTAAGAACAATCACAACAGTGTGTTATTCATATTATTGACCTTTTGCTAACTGCTAACTGCTAGCGTATTATTGTTCGCATTCTTCCTGATCTAAGATTGTGAAAACTCAACAACAAAGAACAAACCTTCAGCACGACCGGGCACTTTCAAAATATCTATTCGTTTAACGTGGACTCCATTAAACTCTTTGTTTTCGATGTTTTGTTGTTTACTACCATCTAGCATATAAACCTGTTATACAAGCGCTACATAATGCACTGTGAAGGCAGAAAGTTTAAAGCGCTATTCAAAGCCACCGTCGTGGGAGACGTGTCAAAATAAAAGTCCAGGCAGTCATACAATTAAAAGGTTAAAAATGGCGACATGGAGCAGGACGCAATAAGTCGGATGTTTTTTACAAGATCATATAGCGCCCTCTTCAGCCAGAATCGCAACCATTTTTTAACAACAATTAAAATCTGACAGCGCTTTATAAATGACGTGTGCAAACAAGACTCTTCCACACCCAAACACAATAAATAAACAATACATACAAATATTACAATACAATAAATTAAATAAATTGTAAAAACTAAACAACTACATCACATGTAAGCGACATCTGTACGGGATAAATATAAATCTTTGAATTTATATATTAACAGACGCTGTCCATAGGATTGTATTGTAAAAACGATTTATTGATTCATTTATTGCGATTATTAACCTACATTCCCGTTGCAATTTCACAGTATTTTTTAAGGGGTTTATCACATGTAAATGTGACAAACTGAGCTTGTTTTACATATCTGATTTTTTAAAGACCGTCGTCAGAATGAACGTATTACTGCCAAATCAACACCAGGTGGCGGAAGAGAGCTGCCTCAACTTCCGCTCTGAGTGACAGCGAGCGCCGGAGCTGCGAGTGATCTCTGAACTGTATTATCAAATTTACAAACAGAAAATGAAGCGTGAAACCACGCAATAATATAACAGGCATGTAGACAGTGCCAAAGTATATTAAATATAAAGTATTTAGTTGTCCAGCAGCTCAGTGTTGTCTTCTTTTCTCACTTTCGTGAGGAAAGTAACACTGACAGTCAGTGTTTATGACGCTTCAAAGCAAATGGCCTGGAAGAAGCATTCCTTAATATGTGGAGCATTTTGTGTTTAGATACTTAGATGCTTTATCACAGCAGCCAAATCCAGCTGTTTTTAAACCTTGGGTTTGCTGCCAGATTTTCTTCCCTATGGCAGGTTTTCAAGTGCTGCGTTTCCTTCCAAAAGCCTGAGGAAAATCATCTTATATTTGTGATGCTGAGTCAACATGGGTTGCAAAGGTACAAACTGATACTTATGTAGTGTTTGATTACTCTGTGCTAAATGTAAATGACATTCTCTTTTACTTGCCCCATGTAATATTCATCATATTGCACTAGGTAATTGTCAGTACTGTTATCTGTTTAAATGAATGTAACTTGGAAGTCTTTGAAGTCTTGGTACTGGACAATTGGAAGGTCTCGCCGTTTTTCCTGGAGTTTCCTGGAGTTTGTCATGGGATTAATAAATGTTGTTTGTATGTCTCTGCAGTATGATAAATAACATTTTAAAATAGAAGACCTACACAACACAGCGATGGCATAGAAGAACTATTATGTTAACGTTTCTTAAAATAACTATTTCTTTCTTACCTTTTCATAGTCTAAAGAACCTTTTTTACTACAAAAACCTTTTAGGAAAAGTAAAGGTTCTACGAATGTTAAAGGTTGTTTATGGAACCATACAGCCAAAATGGTTCTTCAATGGCATTGTAAAGGACTTTTTTTAAAGAGTGTAGAGGAGATTTAAATGACTGGACATGTATAAAGGATAGCAGAATTACCAGAAATCCAGAAATTAAAATGAACTTCAGACTTGTAAGTTACCATTATCAGTGTGAGTATATTAACATTACAAAACATTTCTCTTTTTGACATGAGAGAAACACGAGTTTGGGCTTCAGAAATCAAATGCTTTACTTTAGATTGTAAAATACTATTCATTGTTCAGCACCTGGAAAGTTTCAGTGGATCATTCTGAGTGTGTGAATCTCGGGTTAGCTTGCCAAGCCTTCAGAGGATGCTATAAATTAGACTTGTCACCTCTTTCCCCCACTTTGTAGTTCTGACCCCTGAGGTTTGATGTTTGTGCCATATTAAGGATAATGTTACTTTTTTATGGAGCTTCACATGATTGTTGATAAATTGGTGGCAACTGACAAGGCCGGTGGTGTGCTGAATGAACCTCAACTAAACTTTCAGTGAATTCTTTGGGAGTCATCCACCACAACCTTATAAACAGACACAGCCACGTCAGTTATACTATAAAGACATCTCTGTATATTTTAAGAATTACTTCCTAATGATCTGATATGTTTTTTCGCATATTCCCTGACTTAATTATCCATAGTATGAACAGCAAATGGGTTAAACTACACAATTCCTTTCAAAGAATTTATTTACACTGCCTTTAAAAATAAACCGAAGATTTAATTAAGATCTTATCTGCGTTTCACGCAAACACATCTTAACCAAACACTGAAATTAAAATACACACATCATATTACGGCAGACAGACTTTTTTTGTGGTTTGTACTTTGTGAATTGACTTTTTATAACATCACAGGTCTACTCAGCAGAAATGAAATGGCTTTTATTCTATCATCACTGGAAGCTAATGCTAATTTGTTAAGATGTTTTTCAAGCAATTAAATTTCTGGTGCTAAAAACAGTATTTATATTTTGCTGCAAAGTAAACGTAATACAGAAATGCAAGAAATTACAGAGCACATTTTCTAAATACAAAAACAGTGGATTACTTATTTAAAATGAACTTTTTAATAATAGTGGAATTTATTGATAATGTTTACATTACACAACAGTACTTGAGATCTACAAGTACTGCAGGCTGCGCTGAAGGTCCCCTGGCTTCCTGAACTCATGTAAAAGTGTGGAGAAAAAGCACTTATTCACTGCTGTACATTGCTCTTCTCTCTGTGCATTCTTCTGAAGGTGGAAGGGCAATTAAAATATTTACACAGCGTGTACAGTGCATGTATGCCGAAAGCTCAGAGGTGAGAAATAGAAAGTGATGCTTGAATTGCTTCCAGTACAAGCGAGTACATGCTCAGGGGGAGAACAGAGGCTTAGCAGGTGAGGAGAGCTTACTGAAATAAACCACAGCCACAAATTAATTGCGTTAGCAAGTGAAACATACATGATCCATCCGTCTGACTTGCCTGTCGATTTGACTCTATTATTAAAACGTATCTTTGTGTGTGTCTATCTGTGTAGTAAATAATTGTAACAGGCTGCTTTTTATATTATTGTTTCCATGTGACACTGCAACATCACATACTACAGTTGGCTCCTCCCTCTCCTCCAATCCCCTGCAGTCACAATCCAGCACTACTAAGTCTTGCCAAAATTCCCACAACAGTAGGGGAGACGGAGGACTAATATGTGATTTCTTTGAAGCAAATGAACCATAAGCCTCTTTTTACCTAGTGCCTACCATTATCACATCATGCGTGTGGAGGCCCACAAATACCCAATGATCTTTGCCACCATATTGCCAAGGAAACTGACGCATTCACCAGTTCCCCAACAAAGCAAGTAAAGGAACCATGTGTGGGCAACACAAAAACTGCACAATTTTAGAGGCCATTAAAATGGCAAACCCTGTCTGTGCCCCTGATATGAAGACTACTTGAGAACCAAAGAATAGTGTAGGCTTAAGCATTAATATGAATCTGAGCCAACATATTTTAGGATGACTTTGCAGCATGCCTGATTGCAATACCTGATTGGATGACTGTATTTTATACAGAAGTTAAGCCTTATTAAGCTAAGCTTTATTTGTCTTCTTGTTTGTTCTGTTTACCGTAGGCATTGGGGTGTCTACACTGGTGTTGGTTTACAAGGTCATCTTTACTGCACATCAATGTAACATTTAAATCTTTTGATCTAAACCATATTGGCAGATTCTGATGAGGACCCAGCTGTCTGAATGCGTCTGCCATGTACAAATAATCACTCATAAAATAAGATCTGGGGTTCTTGTCGGTGAGAGGTATGTCATTTGTATGGTGTCATTGTATTGATCTATAGTACCCTGACCATATAAAGATGTAGATTAGTTTAAAATAGAGAAAATGAGATGCATACATTTATAGGTGTGAAGATTTTTTTTCAAGTACACTTTTTATGAACTTTTCATGAAGGGTTCAGACAGGCGTTGTATAAGAAAATTGCTGCAATAATTCACTTTCTTACAGAGCTGAACAATTCTGGCAGGTATGGTGGGCTTAAGTTTGGAATCTGCCGAAGATTTCTGCAGAATCAGAATATATTGCATTTACAAAGATCCACAGATCCATCAGTTTTTGTGTGTGTTTACGTTTTGTTTTTTTTTACTATTTGTGTATGTTTACTGTTATGTTTTTAGTTGCGAGTACTTTTAGTTCTGTTTAGCACATCTTTTCATATCGAAATCCATTACACAGTACTCAGAAAGGGACTGGACTCTTTCACGGCCTGGTTTTCAGTTATGTGCTATTTTTAGTTTTTATATGACCAAACAGATAAACGTCTGTGGAATAAGAATTTAAATCAGCCTGTTCTAAGGAAATTCCTGCTGATTTCCAGGAATGGATTGTTTTATTCACTGGGGAAAATCTTAACTTTGTTAACAGTATTAAGCATTGATTTAAATCTGTTTTCCTGACTATACAATTGAATGTACTGATTGTACACTTATCAACAGCTGTCCCTGCCATTGGCTGTACTTGTGTTAACATAAATTCTTCAGTTATTGCATCATAACATGTCTTATCAGTAGCACATGTCCTTTCTCTCATTTGTTGGTGCATGGTAATAATTACAAATCTTCACTCAGTGCTGGGAATGCCTGCAGAGAGCAGTTTGCCATGATTTTGAGGATGATAAATGACTTGACTCTTTGCTGCATATTTAGCTTGGATGAGTTGGTAGCATCACCTCCATTAGCCAAGTGGTGTCTGGTTTAATGTACATCTGTAAGTGATTTGGTAATAGAAAAGGTCTATTATATTCTCTTCTGATGCTTACTTCTGAGGTGTTGATGGGACATGAATGTGTGGACAATACAAACACTGAGGTGTCTGTGTCAGACAGGTTAACCTCTGTTTGAAGGGCCCTAATCGTCCACTGCTTGTGTGTCGGTCTGCTGATCTGTAGAGGACCACAATCAAATTATAACCTTTTCACAATACATATCATTTCAAAGCTGCTTTGCACAAAATGAAAGTTGTACATTGTCAGACAAGTATGTTATTAAAAGTGTTTATAAAATTTTACAGATTATGTAGTTGGCTAATATTGTGTAGGCATTTAAGTAGAAGTAATGGTCATTTCAAGTCCTCACAGAGGTCAGTGTCATCGCTACACAGTGGTGGGTCATCTGAAGTCATCTTAGTTGCTGGATCCTGGAGCTGGTGTGATCTGTAGCTACCCTCGGATAGGTATCCTGACGTAGAAACTGGAGGCAAATAGAGAATAATTATCATAGCTGCTGTTCATGACATTACTAGCACAAAAACTCTTTTTTTAACCTCAGACATGTAACGCAATGTATGCGCTGACACAGCAGAGAAGTTGTGAAACATCAAAGAAAGCAGCTGGGATTAAAACAATGATAAGGAAGATGAGACAACGTCTGGTCATTGTGGTTAAAGTGTGTGTGTTTAAAGGGGTCATGTATACTGTGTCTTTAACAATCGCAGGAGAAGCCCTAATTACCGGCTAATGTTGAGGGAAACTGGATTTCCTGTAGACCGTTTGCTCTCCATAATAAGATCAGGTCAGGCTTCTGTAGGTAAAGCATATGGAAAAAGGACACAAATAGAAAAGTTCCATCTTCATTGTTTTTCATATAACAGATTAGTGTGTTAAATATGGCTTTGGCACTTTTATAGTCCTGCAGATGGGCCTTGTGGGCTCATAAGTATTATCCTGTGATAGCAAACATGCTTTCCCTGAGTTTCCCTCTGACACCTCCTCTTTGTGTTCATGTTTCCCTTTATGAAAAAGAATTTACCGTCAGCACTATTAATGAGCTGTTCCACTTCCCTGAGACTGCAGATATGTTACACTTAATTTTATAGGCTGCCAATGAATCTAATGAATACTGCATAGCGTAGCTTTACTGCTGTTGTTTGCTAATGCTTCATAGATAGTACATTTGTTTGGTTTTGGTTATGTAGGAAATCAACAAGATAGAATCCTTCATCTCCATCATACTTGTGTTTTAAATGTCACTTCGGATAAATAATATTGTATGAATTCTGAAGTATTATTAAAGAATTCCTAGTAAGTCTGCTGCCTTAAGCTTAAAGCCATTTTATTTTCATAATTATGGTTTTGGCACAATATTTAGCTTTTAAAAATTGGATGCATTTAATCCCAGGATATCTGTATGTTTTCTTTAATAGAATGTGCTAAAGGTGTGACAATAGGCTACATTTGCAAATAAATCTGCTGCTGTTTTCCTTTTGAGTTTAAATGAAAATGTAACGAAGTTCATTTTACACTGAATCAACTCAGAAATGCAGAAAGCATTACTAAAGCATTACTAAAGATCCCCTCTGGAGACGACTATCTTTGCTCTGCATCAAAACAATTTCTGTCGCTTTGATCATTTAAATGAGATCATTTTTATTGTAAACTTCATAATAAAGTGAATATGATTTTATAAATGACCTCACACACTGACTTGAATTTTTTGATTTTCAACTGGATGATTCTGTTGTCATCTGAAGTTAAAAGGTTTCAGATTGTAGCTCTCTAAAGTTGATTCTGGATGTTTTTTTGTGTCTGTCTCTGTCCGTGATTGAATATTAATATTTTTATTAGCTTCTTTACTCTGTATACACAAGCATGTGGTACTATTGGGGAAATGAGTCTTCTCAACAATAACTAGGCTACATTTTACTTTACAGCAAGCTCAAGTAATTACAGGCTTTGCTATTACATTTATGGGGATAATTATGGTTTTACTGTAAGCCAGAGAAATGGGTTTCATAATTTAGAAGGCAATACAAAATGCTGATGTCTGAACAGCAGTGAAAGATTAGAGGAGATCATTGCCCTGATATTACCTTGCCCCTTTATTATCTCTAATGAGATAAACGGATGTGTGTGGCATTGTCTTTTACAGCAGTGTGGTGACAGGAAATGTAGCTGTGGTAGGTCGCAACACAGAAGTATTAGGGTCTGATGATCATATCCGTTTTATAAAGAATTATGTTGTTGGAAAAAACAAACTGATACTGTGTCTTTACAGGCTGAAGTCTTATGAAGAGGTCAGTAGCTGTTTTTCTTTTATTTTTTTACCAAGCTAACAATTTTAGGTTGTAAGAACATTCCCCTAACGTTTCCATTAAGGAACAAAAACGTTTAAAATGTTATTTTGAATGTTCTAGGAATGTTTAAAACATACAGTTTTTTTAGACATTGTATTAATGTTATTGCTTGGTTATAAGAATATTAATCAAGCATTTTTTAATTCTTTATTGTTTTTAAAATGTTCCACTAACTACTTAAAAAAACATTTTGAATATATGATATATAATGTTAAACAAAGGTTCTACTAACATTACTGCAAGAGCGTTTCTTATGGCTTTGAGGGAACTATTACAGCCTTAATTTTTAGAACATTAGTCAACGTTCTGAGAACATTCCCTGTTAGCTATATAGTTTGTTTTTTGTCCAAAGCAAAGCATTGACCTTGGGGTTTGAACAATTAGTCTATGCCATTGAACAGGGCCAGAACTGATGTTTCAATCAAGACTTTGGCTTTTTGTTTTCCTAGAACATAGTGAAGAACTGGAGTCTCAGGTCAAAGAAGCTATCCACCCATAACATGCCCATGTCAGTTGATGGAGCCACTGATGTTTTCAAAAGTCTGGAAGACACTGAAGGTTCTCAGATTGACTGTCTGGCTCAGACTAGAGTGCCCATGTGGGTCGGACAGTTGCTGTTGTTTAGCTTGAGGTTGCGTCACATAGTGAAAAGTCGGCTGTCATTTACTGCAGGCCCTGACCAGGTTACAAGTGAACATTCTCAAAAATTTCTCTCAAAGTTGTTGCAAATGTTCCTTCATTAATATGAGTAGAACTTTCTAATGTTATATATTCTATATCAAAAACATTATTCGTTGTTAAGTTGTTGGTGGAACATTTTAAAATGTTATGGAATTAAAAAAGTTTAAATAACGTTTTTTTTAATCAAGGAATAACATTAATACAACGCCTAAAATACTGGATGTTTTAAATGTTCCTAGAACATTTGTTAGGGAAACATTCTTACAACTTAAAATTGTTAGCTGGGGAGGTTATAGCCCCAATCCAAAGTTCTGTCCTCAATCCCAGCATTTCAGAATTTGCAGTGTGCTTGGTTCAGATTTTAGAAAACAGATGCTGCTTTTATCAACAGCCAGAAAGGCCATAGTAGACTGACATATTATGATAACATGTAACTAAAATTATGGAGGTTAATTGTGTTGCTCATATCTTAATGGACAGAGATGGTTCTTTAGGCATAGTTATAAATGAAGACAATCAAACTTAGCTATTAAATTTCATTCATGTTTCTGCATGTTTCCCATATACACAACACCCAAGAAAGGTTGGAAGTTTGTGTGCACAGTTCCAGCCCCTCAAGTGAGAGATCCAGGAGCCATCACCATTGTGCCTTTGAGCGAGACATCTAACCCTAGGTTGTTAAGAGACTTTGTTTCCTGTAATTAAGTGTACTGTAAGTCAATTGGTATGAAAGTGCCTGCTAAACGACTACTGTTTTTCTGTGGTTGTTCACACTGTTTCTTTAAGCCTTGCTTTCTTGTTTGTAACAGGTAAAGCCTAATGTTAATGCATGACCTTGAATTGTTTTTTAAAATTATAATAGTTTAAATAGAAATCAGACTCTAGATTGCTGAAACCAATAGTAATAATTACATTTTTGGGGATTCAGAAATGGCAAGTTTATTGGTTAAACAAATACTTTGCATTAAATATTCAAGATTATATATGGATATTCAATTTACATACACATTAAGTTCAACATGCCGGCCTGTTTTCAGTAATGTAGATGTAGTCTGTGTTATCAGTTTAGTGGCTTGAGGCAATAGACTTATTTGAGGCCTCAAGTTAGACTGGCTTCAGACTTCATTATTCAATATGAGTACAGTCATGTTTTTCTAGGTTTGTAATGTCATACAGAATCATGCTTGAAGCTATGCAACTTCCCTGTTCTAGCCCACAGGGAAGACCTGTTTAACACTTCAGTTTATTATGTTTTAACACGCTCCAAACTGCCTCTGACAGAATCACATCCCATGAAACTTGGATGGAGGATCACCATGCAGTGCTTTTCTTTGTTTTTATTTGCTCTCCTATGTGTGAAATCAACAAACGCTGCCTGCAAGACAGGTAAAGCACATTGTGATCACTTTACCTTGCGTTCTGCATTAACTTTCTGTTGCACAATTGCCTTTTGGGGAAATATAATGCACGTTCATGTCGTTTCAGAGAAACATTGTGCAATGTAACAATATAATAATTCAACTGAATGTGCAGTGTGACAATATAATAGTTCAACTGAATGTGCTGAACAGAATGTGCTGAAATTTTGGAAGGTGTGTGGGTCTCTCGCCTTTGACAGGTTAGAGGTTCACTGTACTCCAGAGGGATTTCCAAATGTTAGTGTAGCCAAAAATAAACTAAAAGAACAACAGTGCTTGACATTTAAGGGAATATGTAATGAAATATGTAAAGGGTTAGATGTACATCCTGATTATGCAACTTTCACACAACATGTTTAGAGGATGGCCTAAACTGACCCCTAGGGATTTTATATATGTATTTTGTCTTAAGTATTTTTAAGTGTAGTATCAAGAAGATTACCAATTTTCAGTGAAGAAAAGCCCCAGAGCTTTACATGTTCTGCGTTATCTGTCTGTCGGCACCTTGTAAGTGTTATTTAACAAAATGTAAACAGAGGGGAACACAACTACTTTCTGGCAATGAGGGAGGAAGACATGTTGACGTAGGTTAGATTGGCATTACAAACAGAGCATGTTCTTGGCTGCGATTGCTTGTGTCCTTTGTTTTTCTTGCTGAGCTCCCAGTGTAAGTGCTGTCAAAACCTGGTGAAGGTGCCAGCTGAGGGTGAAAGATGGACCGTTGGAAATCCCAACTGTGGCTTCATTCATTCACAAATAAAACTGGCAGGCAAAACCACTGAAGTAGTTTCCTTTTCCCAGGCCCCTTGTTAGCGTGATGTTTTCCGCATTCACAGAATGGCATATTCTCTGGGCTTGGTGCATTGGACATTGCATTTGTGTATTGTCAGGTTACAGTGTATTTCATAATTTTATTTTATAAGCACGATAATCAGTTAATCAGTTCTTTTGCTGGCAGGCAATCATTTAAGACTTTTGGGACTTTCTTGTTACATTGTCTTAAAACTAGCAAGACTGTCTAGCTGTCTTCTGGCTTTTGAGGGTTTTTTATTTTTGTTGCATTAAGTTAAACTGAGCCCAGACCTTCAGGGCGATGACCACCGCAGAGTTATTAACTGATAGAATGAACTGCTATGTCTTCTGTTCAGCTGAATCTGTCAATGAGAGGTGGGAGGTTGGAGATAGATCTTCTGTTGAGTTTCCAAACACTACAGACTGTAATTCATATAAGAGGATTATATCTTCTGCCACAGGGTTGGGGTCCATTTCTCATTTAAAACAGCAAAGGAAGATACACACGTCTTTGAAAATGTGCTTATTCTGTTTTGAGCATAGCCACCTCACAAGTATATTCTCCTGAAAAATTAGGGGTACATTTTATTTTTCCTGGAAGTTGGTGAAAATCGCAATTGGCTGCGTTAATGCTGTATTTTTGCAATGATACTGTTTCTTTCATTTATTTATTCAAAGAAATTGGGTTTTGGTTTACTGTGTACAGCTAGTAAATCAAATGAAATCAATCAAATGACTCTGGTTTCTTCTTTGCAACTTCACATAGACATTTGAGTTTCAGCAGCTAGAGGAAATCCAAACCTAGTCATTTGTATTGTATGCTTTTGCACAATTCCACATTGTGTCTTTGCATTTCCAGTAATGTGAGTAGTAGTTCATCTCTTTTATTCTGAACACCGACATTTCACACTGAAAAACTGCTGAGTGTGGAACATGGTAGATGTGGACCAAGAGCCAAAATCCATCAGTCTCTATCAGATAAGGTCAAGCATCTGTACTAATCCCTCAGGGCCAGAGAAAAATTTATGTGGGGGCACAGTTTGCCCTATCCAAAACTAGATTTTAGTTTTGCTTACTTGCATGTGTAAAATGTGGGAGGCCCTTCATGGTGAGAATATATTACTCTGTCAGATGGTATGATTTCCCATGCTTTCTTATTCATACTGTGTTAGAAAAACAACAGAGCAAAAGAGTTTTATCATTTATCTGTATAACCATATCTTATTTATTCTGTTATCTTTTTTGTTTTGTGTTGGTTCAGTATTTAAGTTGCATAAAAACAACAGTAGGATCTGTCTTTGAGCTTAATAGCAAGATAAGATAGGCAGATGTTAGGAGAAAAGACATGGTAATGTTTGTGTGATCCATTTATGTGAAGCATGCTTATTAACTTGGTTTGAGTTTTGACAGATGTTTTTATCCAAATAATTTATTAAATGCATTGTAATGTATGTGCATTCTCTGGGAATCAAACCCATGATTTTGGCATTTTAGCACCATGTTCCAGCAGTTGAGCTATAAGAACAACATTACTGTTTGTTGTAGCTTAACTGGTATGCTGCTAGATGAGCCAAGGTCATGGCTTCAATTACCAGGGAACACACATGCTCATAAAAAGATTTAAACTGCAGACTGAATGCATTGGATAAGGCGTCTACCAAATGCATACATGTAAATGTACAAAACACATGACAACCTTTTTCCAATATTATTGAATATGTTGCTATTAAATCTACACTTTCTATTTAACTAGTCTGACCCTTCATACTCTGGTGAAAAGTTTGGATAAATAAATGTTCTTTTAGTGTTCCCTGCCGGTCATCTCTCTGCTACATCTTCTCTGACCTCCTCAGGTAGCTGGATTTCCTGCCCTCATGCTATTGATTCAGCTGGGCTTAGTGGAGTGTTTCTTTTTGAACACACTGGGTAATGCAGGCCTAATTTGTAATGCTGCTATAAAGGGTGAAGCCCTACTAAGCAAGCTATAAGCCTGGCTTTATTATCCTTCACACTTCCAGACCAGTACAGAGCTCTTTAAAGTAAATCTCACTCTCAGAAAACAAGCTTCTGCTCTGAGGTCCTCTTGTGAGCATGTGAAATCCCCAAACGTTGGTGTTTTTAGAAACCCAGGCGTGAGGAGTCAAAGGTCAGGAGAGCTTGGAGGTCCTATATCTGAAGTTGGCCTTTGGATATTTTTAAGGCCTTGAAAGGCATCTAAACTTCCTTCCAATTTCCATGTGTGGGATAAAAAGACTGGGAGGCTTAAACAGTTTTAATTTTAGAAAAACTAATTGATTTTGTGCTTTGTTTGTATTAATATGTTTTGGGTCAATTGTTTATATTTTAAAAAAACATGAGTGGGTTTGACTGAAGTCTAAAAAATAATTTAGCATGTAAATACAGTATATCTTTTTTATACACTATTTTTAAAAATATACATATTATTTAAGGGTAGGCAGGGTAGTCAGTTTTGTAGATGTCAGTGATAGTCACCTAGCTTTAAAAGCATAAAATCCCACCCTCCCTTCAAAGCCACGCCTCCTCCAACACATGAATTCACACATAGTTTGACAGACAAGTAGGGCATTCTATCATTGCATTCAGACCGAATGCATTGATTGGACGAACACTTTATGGTCCTGCACATTTCACAAAAGATATATATTTGAAAAATAAATCTAGACCACTTTACTTAGTGATTGCTATCAGAATGTGAAGAGACCTGCACAACCAGCATAACAAAAAAAAATTCTGGAAAAAAATCACCTACCCTGCCTGTTAAAATCTTTTTAAAAGTTTATAATCTGTTTAAAATGTAAATGTAATCTATTTAAAAAAAGAAATGTCATTTTTTTCATAATTTAAAAAATAAATCTAGTAGAATGTCGTAATATGTTTCGCCTCACTTCTCTTGCAATAACAAGAGCTGTAAAGCGGTTTCATGTGTCTTCCGGTGGTCGCGTTCTGAATTAATCACTCTCAACAGGTAACTTTGAGTAGCTGATCATGATGAATAGCACCAACTCCATTAAAGTAAAACAGCAGTGATTAATAACATCCCCAGACCTGCATACAGAGCTAAACAAATACACATCTTCTCTAACCTCCTGCTGTTCAGGGTGACATCATAACCTTTGTCTCCTCTGCACACACGGCAATCAAAACAAACCAAGCCTAAGGCTGAGGAGCATTGCTAAACTGCGCTCTCATTTGTCCAGTTCTGCTAAACTCTCCACAAGTGTTAATGACCATTTCCTATTTCAGAGCTTAGGACTCAAGAGTGTTTGCAGCATCCAATTGTGGTTGCTATAGCAACAGCTCCTCTTTCCCTTTCACAATTATAAACAGTTTATAGTGTGTTTTGTTTACAGAACATTTTTAATGCATGCCATATGGCTTTTTTAATGCGATTGTAGTCGGTAGCTACCAGACCGTCTTTGATCTTCATCTTCAACGCAGCAAGCAGTGATGTATGTTCTCAGTCTGTGTTGTTTTGTAGGCGTCTGTCACAAAGTATCTGATCTCTGTGGTCTTGCCACCAAAGAACACAAATGAGCTCAAGGCCCAGAAAAACACAAACAGCCTGCAGTGGTCTACACGGGGAGTCTGATCGTTTATCTCTCTCAGTGAAGCAATCTCTCTGTGAAATATTTTCACAACTGTTTTTGCTGCGCGGGGCACTAATGGGTCATTTGGTTATCAGTTCTCCGCAGCTTCAGTGGAGTTCTGTAGTGGCTGCGAGGTTCATCCGATCTGTGAGAAATATTTGGTAGTTAAGGAAGACTTAATGTCAGACTGATTACTCGTCTCTGTCTTAGCTCTAAGGGAGTTTCCAGAATGAAACTGACCTTAAGAAATTTACTGGCAGCCTCACAGTCTTTGTTATAAACAATCTAAAAAACAACAAGCTGTACCTTTTCACTGTACACAATCTGCTCTAGTGCACTTCTGTCATATGCTACAGTCTTACAATTTGCATGTCATGCAGGACTTTAGATTAATCTCTTTTAAAGTAGCATACTGTTGGCAAAACACATTAAAAAGTCAATATATTGATCTATTTACTGTATAATTATGTATAATTCTGCATTATTAGAATCATAAATGGCAAATCACACCTTTAAATTATCAGAGAAAATAGTAGGATATTTGTTTATAGGTGCAAATCTGTGCAAATTCTGTGTTGTGTGAAGTCCAAAAAGACAGAGCTGTTTAATTAGCTATTATTTTATTTATGAGCAGAAAAAATATTTATTAATGGAATGAGGTTGATTTTGTCATTTAATTAAATTATTTGATTTAAGGTTATGATGTGTGTGTACAAAGTCAGAAAACTGAAAATCTGAGCAAAACCTCATTTTGGGGGTGTCTTTATTTGTTAAAACCCCCCCAAAAATATAGTAAAGTATTTTTTTAATTGTAAAAATACAGAAAGTTTTCTGTTAGGGTTAGTGTTAGGTTATAGTGTTTATAACTGTTTCGATAAATAAGTAAACTAAAGGAAAACTGTGTGTGTGTGTGTGTGTGTGTGTGTGTGTGTGTGTGTGTGTGTGTTTGACAGTTTATTCAAAAGCAAGCTCTCACCTTATACTAATTACCACACATCTCAATGAAACAGGTGTGAAAGTGACACACAGTTCTATCAGTCTCACTCAACCACAATAAAAACTGTGTAAGTAATATCCTCCTGCTCTCTCCAGATCAAATTAAAGCACATACTTCTCACCTTTACAATAATAAAGCAGCAATAGTGTAAACTACTCTCTTACCTCAGGAAATTATACCCTGTGCACAGGCTTTTTTCCCAGAGGAAATCTTTATATGTAACCCAATAGCAGGTGAGAGAACAGCATTTGTACTTCAACAAAATGTGTGTAATATTTAACAAACCAATCTTAAAACCAGAAAGAGAACCTGCATTATGGTTGAGTAAATATAAAAATCTCATTACTTTCTGAGGAGCATTATTCAGTTTGGTCTATTCAATATGAAATTATATTAAAAATCACAAATTACATTGTTGTTTCAACTTACAATGTATTCTGATCAGTTTAAAACAGTGCAGTGGTGCCGTGTGAATCACAGACAGCCTCTGAAGTCTGGAGCTGAAGAATTGCAGGTGTTTCATCTAAGCATTTTGGGGGTAAATTTGGAGGGGCTATTAATAATTTTAAATGGCCGGCCAGCGTAAAGGGTATGAATTATTAGGTCATAGTGAGGAGTGGACTTTGAGTGAATGTGTGTGTCTGATAGTTTGAACACTCTTAAGACCTCATGTAGCTTCACTTCTGCAAGAACATCAAAGTGTAACCATTCTTCAGACTTGGAATTTATTGCTATTGATTGTTATGTAACGTCTGCTGGGAAAATAGCCAGTTTATAGAAATGAACAGTCACATTAGTTTCATTAAGGGATGTGGCTGAGTCACTGTAACCTTGGAGGCATGGGAAGATTTGTAAATTCATGTTCAAGTTTTCTGTTGCCAGTGCATGTGGAACGTACATTACATAAGAAATACATACAAAAGTTAAGCTCCACTGAAACATTTAAAGGTTATTTATGCTGTTTTTTTTCCACATTTAGTTTGTGACTAACAGAACCATCTCTGATATGTTAATTTCTGTTTCAATCTTCAAAAGTGTCTGTATTTTTATGACTTTTTCATCCTTCAAGTTTCAATATTCTCCCTCCAATCCTGCTTTTCCCCAAATTCCCATGGCTTTGTGCCAAGTTATGGTTTGCCTTCCATCTTCATTTAATCTATCTCTCTCTCTCTTTCTCTCTCTCTTATTTATGTCTGAAGCTGTCTGACAACATCTTATCTCCTTTCTTGCTCTTTTCTGCTAATTATTTCTTTTCCCTGTGTGATTCACATCCTTTCCCTTTCATTCTACATGTAGAGATCTTTTATTTGTGTTGGCTCTAAAGGTTGTAACTGGTGTTCTTCTATTTAAATATTTGCTCCAATGCTCCAGTGTCTGCTCCAATAGAACTTTATTTGTTATGAAACTGGTTCTGATTCACACAAAGCCTCTTGCCTTTTTGGTGAATGTCCAAGTTCATAATTACCAGAATCCCTGAGGCTGTGAGTCAAAAGATTTGATGAGTAATATGTGATTACATTGAATGTGATTTGTTTTATCTCTGGAGACAGAAGTGGTTAAAATGTTCTTGGCAATACCTAAATGAACAACTACATAAATCTTTCTCAGCACTTTCAATATGTGTCTTAAGGATGCTGTGAGATTCAGAGAATAATCTTTGTGATATCTCCTCAGTGAGCCCCATTCCAAACTAGTTTTGGATGCCAGTTTGGTACTGTAAGAACCAATAGATTATTTAGCCTAAATGTCCCATCAGTCTTCTTCTCTATTTACCCTAAATTAACTTGCAGGACGGGTAATGGGTGACTCACACTTTGCAGATAAGTAACAGTATGTTTTGCAGTTTGATCATGCCTCTAAATATGAAAGATATTTTAAAAAATTGTATTTGAGGCAAGAATTATTAGTTTTTCATTAACACTTTCACTTCAAACATGCTTTTGTCTGGAATGTGGGCTCAGTGGTTAGGTATATCTTAACCGGTCCAACTCAGTAATCTTTTAATCATGCCTGGAAACCTGATGGCATGTCTTATTGGGGCAGGAAGCCTTAGAAGGACTGAAAACATCTGCAGGCTGTTTCTGCAGAAGCAGATGCTGTTTTTGCATGTGTATGGTTTGCATGTGTGCGCTTTCAATTGTGCGAACAAAAAGAGTGCTAAACTGTCTAACTAATTTCTATCCCCATGATATACATACACTTTACATGAAAAATATAATAAACAAATTTTTCAAAAAGTCATTATTCATGTGTCATTGTGTTCCTGTAGCTCAGCTGGTAGAGCATTGTGTTAGCAGCGCAAAAAGATTGTGGATTCGATTCCCAGGAAACGTACTGAGAAAATGTATAACTTGAGTGTACTGTAAGTTGCTTTGGATAAAAGTGAAATGCATAAATGTAAGTTATTGTTGAACTTGATTCAATTTTTCTATATTTAGTGATTTTCTTTTGGATAATAATATTCCAGTTTAAAACATTATCTGGTCAATTTCTGTCTGTTTCTCATCTGGGCAAATTGTTTGGTTGTGCGGTTTGGCCTTGCCATTTAGTTGCGATAACAAATGAGATTTCCTTCGAATATTTGACAGTTCATAAGGCAGTGTTTGGTTCTCATTGATTTGCAGCAGTCCTCTGGGCTTTCTTAACAATGGGGAACATGCTAATGAAGAACATAGACCATTTCTTCAGCCTTTTAACATATCTTCACTCAAATATGCAGCAGAAACACAATATTGAAAAATTCAATATTGCCATTGTTTTCTCTTTGTAACTGTGCCATTTTTTCATATAGTCAGATGTATTTTCATAGTGAGAATGACTTTGCTTGTTATGTAGATGTTATGGAGAGGTTTCCTCAGTTCATTATGTGAAAAGACATCTGTGGGGGACTGCATATCACCACTGGCCCTGCATCAGTTTGCCATGTATTTTCAATCATGGAAAGTGTCTTGTGACCACAAGTTCACTGCGCAAAAAATCTGTTAAACAGCAGTTTGTATGTGGTTGATGAATTGTCATAGCAAACTGCATCTCAGAGAAACAGTAAACATTATTGGATAACAAAACTTAATGCATAAAATATTTTATGCATTACTATTACTATTCAATTTGTACTATTCAATAAATGTTACCCGCAAAAAAGCAAGACTGACACAATATTTTGAACAACTGAATAAAGGGCCTTTTTGGAAAATGCAGTAAAACTATGAGAATTTATATCACAGCCACACGCGGTATTAAGTGCATTTATAATGTCAAATAAATGACATATCATCACAGCAGATTATTTCAATATTGTGACAGGAGATTAATTGATATTCCCTGAGAATATGTGAAGTACTCAACAGACAGCCAAAAAGATGTTCTTATCTGTCAGATCACACTAAGACGTGCTGTTATGTACCACATATTACTTGTTTCATTACGAAACACCACGCCTTGATGAGTATTAAATCTTGTTATCTTTGGCCAATACAGTAACAGACATTGAACAAGCACCTTAAACAAAAGGGCCCATCGTATTAGAACACCATATTGTGCAATCTGTTTCACATAAATCTGGGTTGTAATTACTGTCTCTGTAAAACGCTGAATGCACGGTAGAGCATGAATGATCTCCAGAGCCAGATGACGTACAAGGTGTACCTGTAGTAAGTTATACGGTGGCCACGAGCCAAATTAAAGTGTGGGATCAGGGTTGTATTTTGTTACCAGCACTCCATACAACACAACATCAGAAATCGTCAAAACGTTCTAAGACTATGTAAAATGACTTAATGGTTAAACACACTAGACATGTTCTGGTCTATAGAGACTTTGTCTGAGTGCATGAATACATGCACGGAGTTTGTAATTGGTTGAATAGGTTAGGAAGTAGCTCTCTTGGACATAAAACTATTATTGGATAAAAAAGAACATGTGACACTGCAGATTAGTGGTTTTGGTGTAAAACCCACAGGGCTGTAGATCTGACACAGTGCATCTATAGAACAGTCATTGAAATCCACAAAAAAGTGCATTGGTTTCTTACAGTCAGAAAAATGAAGGCTAGTATTGTTGAGATCTTTTACTCTTTGTCCAATGTGTCTCACTTTACTTTGCCCTCTGTTATAATCCTTTGCATGTGTAGAGCAAGACTGTGCCCCATTACCATTCCTTCCCAGAACAGCTTTAGCATCACACAGTGGACACACTCTCCCTTCCAACTGTCTGCCATTCAGAGACGTTCCAGATCGTGTCTGTGATTTTATTAAAGTAACAATCCTTGTGTGGATTGAACAGTTAGTCAACTGCAGTTGTTGATCCAAGGAAATGTAATCAGGATCAACACAATTTTGAATGCAGGGCCCAAAATTTATGCTTGCCAAGGGCCAAATGAGAGCAGAAAATTAGCTTTGGTGAGTGGAGTTAGTCCCAGCTTGCTGGTAACTTTTTAGCAGGCTTTAAATTAAATGCAATGCAAGCTTTAAATTAAATGTTAAGTTCTGTAGTTTATTTTCATCAGATGTTTCTCTAGAATGAACAATATTTGACGAAACAGTATATGTGGATTATTTCTCAAATTAATATAGGTTAAATATGAACAACATAAAACATTTTTTGTTACAGGTGCAGTAGATGTAAGCTATATATATACAGTTTTATGGCTGTTAAGGAAATATTTATGGCAGTATATGTACTTTTGGTAAAATGGTACAAGAAACAACAAAATAAATTCACCTGCATTGGCAAGTTTCTTTGGGCCTTGTTTGTGCACAACAATTGAACGAATGAAGAGTCGTGTAGATGATTACATAAGCATCTATGTGCAAGTACATCTTGACTCATCTTGGTTTCTAATGTCTTTTGTTTAAAAGCGATTAAAAGAAACTCAACCCAGTTTGACAGAATAAAACAAAACACCCTCGTTCTAACCATAGTGAAAAATGTAAAAGCGAAGCTAATGAACTAATTTTCTAAAACAGAAAATCCCATTTCAGTTTCATACATCTGTTGTAATGTGATTCATTTCTGCAGTAATCTGCAGTCAGCTGAACAAATTGTATTTTACTGTCAAGGTCTCAAAGCCTCGCAATGAAAGCCTGAAGGAATCTGAAGATCTGAATATAAAGTTTATGTTTAACTTGGATGAGACGAACATTACACTCAGGCATTCAGTGTTTATTGTGTTGTCCAGTTGTTTTCAGCCCAGAATTAGAAACAAAAACTAAGTTGTGATTAAGTGTCAGAGCCCTTTTCATTTCACTACTGCTGTGCACAAATGAAAACAAGAACACAAGAACAGTACACCTTCAGTTCATTGCTGTTTATAGGCTACATTCCGGCTTTTTGTTTTGTATTAAGATTCACATTAGCTTTAATAATAGTTTTTTGGCGGCTGAAACATCATGCACAGCCACACAGGCATTTTGCTGGAATAGAACTTTTCCCTCTTTCTAATCTAATTAGTTCAAACTCCACTGGATAATGTTACAAAAACCACATAACTTGACCACTGTTACTCAGTCTAGACAGCAGCTAAGTGGTTTGGTCACCTAGGACTTATATCCTTACTATGTTACTTAAGCAGAGGGGCCTCTTAAAGATTTTGAATCATGATATCTCATGGCATATTCTATTAATATTAAAAATGACAAAAAACAAGCCATGCCGTACTATTGATATCAAATCAATAATTTTCAACCAAGATTAAACACAATTAATACTGAATTTAGTTGAATCATATTATTGTTAACAAATATTATTTTATTAACTTAAAGCTGCAATCTGTTATTTTTGTCTCTACTGCCATTTCTGCTTGAATCATAAAATTGCAGGTTATTTTACATATTTTTCATTATGTATGTTGAAGTCAAATGAAGCAAAAAGGACATTTACCATAAAATTTAAAATGATAAATCATTACGTTAAACAAGTATAAATCAAATTAAAAATCATTATTATAAACTTACTATTAGGGAATCAGGGTAAGGTAAGCAGATAGTACTGACTACTGATCTGTCATGTACTTGCTCAATGAATGATTTTTGTTCATTTCTGTCTTAAAAAAGTTACGTATTGCAGCTTTAAAGTATGTAAAGGAGGCGAGAACTGAACCCCTTGCTCTTCGTTAGGCCTCAAAGAAACAAGGTTCTCTTAGCCGCTGCGTCACATGAAATAGAGAGTATTGTTTTGTGAATATCTGTGATCAAAAAAACAAAACAGTCTTCTGAAAGAAGGATTTCACATGGTTGGAAGATGGAGAACCCATCATCAGCCTCTCCAAAAGAACCTGACTGTGCAATGCTTTGTCTGTGTCCCAGAAAAGGCTGTGAGCTCTGTGTTCGCACTTGCTGAAGCTTAAGTGTATAATCTTTGGACGCTTAGCTGTACTATGAGGATGTGGAGCATTAAATCTAATAACCTCTGTCTCATATTATCACATGAAAGCTGTAGCTAAAGAAGCCATAGGGGGCCCTTTTTGAACAGTCTGTCATATTTTGAAGGAACTCGGTTGCAGCTGTTGTTGTGTACATTAACACTGTTCTCTGCTAATCTATACATTTTTCTGCTCTTCCCCGAGGAATTATTTTCTTCTTGAATTGATTTGTTTCTGCAGGTTGCATCCAGTATGAGCGCAATTAGAACTATTAAATTAATTTTTAACTACGCACATCAAGAAATGTTTCAAACTGAGCCATTACAGAATCATTATTGCCTTTTCAAAGAAAGCATTAGCTCGCTGTATCTCGCAGGGTCATCAGATATAGAAAACACGAGGGCTTGCCAATGTGCCGCAGTTCCCGGAGGATTGTGACTTAGTGATTGTGTCACACAATCTCCTCTATGCATTGGAGCACATGCTTGCAATAAGGCAGGAATATGGACTAAGTTAAATGGCCATAGGCCACGTCAAGCAACTTCAGAGAAATTGTGATGAGAAAGTGCAGTAGCCCTTGTGTTCTTCCTCTGGGGATGGAATTACTGGGGATGGAATTTTTCAAGCTATTTGAACGATTAGACAAAATGAAACAGAGGGGGTTGACATGAAAAACCCTGTGAGATGTAACTGCTGTGAGCCATCACTGATCTGTACACGGCTAATGTAGATAGGCCATGAATCATTTTCAGCACAATCACATTTATGATAATAATTTCAAGTCCAACTCAGAAAACATAAAAAGTAGCCTTTACTTTCATAAATAACATGAATAGAACATTTTTATATTGTGTTAATGAAACTCTGCTTTTCTTCTTGTCCTGTGGGGTTACCAGTGAGGTGAGGTGATAAATTAAACACATTTCTTTAAAACTGTATAACCGGTTTACTTCCTTTAAAAAGTGTTTTACCTGAGCAGACCACTCTTGTTTGTTTTATTTCACCTACAAATGTTTAGATGGAGGTAAAAGTTAAGTAAAAACATATGAGACATCATACCACATGTTAGTACTGTAACAGTGAACACCTGGCAGTAAATTATGTATTATCTGTGCCCTGATCTTTTCTCCTGAAATGCATTGAAACAGAATGTAAACACAGGTTTATGTGTATTTGGCTGTTAGTGCCATGTGAAATTATGCTAATATTATTTATTCCATGGTATACATTCAGAATATTTCAGGTTTGATACATTCGTCATTCAGTTTAAAAAATTATATCTGACAGCTTTCTGTTTTCTTTTGTAAAACCTTGTTCCATGCATTCAAAAGTTGAATTATTTATCATTTATCAGAGTGGTTGACCATTATATGCTCCCTTGAGAATAATCAGTGTATTTTTCCATGCTAATCTGATGCCTTCTTTGACTTCTATGTTAAACAAACTTTACAGTAGAGTGGAAAAAAAACCATTTTAAGTTGGTATGTTGAAGTTTTATAAATTATTTGTCTTAAGTCTTACCCTAAACAGTCTAGAGATCAGTGGCCAAATCAATTTTAGTTTTCTGCTTTGCATTCAATTCCTAATGGAAAGCTGATCCGCTATTTCTGGTTGCATTTAATGTGTTAACAAAAGCTTTTTTGCTCCTCCCAGCATTTTAGGTAGCAGGCAGAGACTGTTATGTTGTTCCTGTCCAAGTTTTTTAACTACTTGCATGTACTGTATATTCCAATAATATTATATAACATGTTTCAGTGCATTCTTTATTCCTTGTGGTCTAGTTAAACTGACACCCACAAATCACGTCATACAGCATTTTTTTGAGTCCTGTATTTTATTACTCATAATAGGGAATGACAGGTTATAAAATAAGACATCCTCATTTTTACACAGTGTAATTTAATACTGTAGGACTATAGACATAAGCACAAAATAGTTATTATTCGTATAAAGTATTCAGTTATATACACCATCACCACTTCATTAATAATACTTAATAATAAATGTTTTATTGTCATTATGTGCATGTGAAGATTTTAAAGTATTTAGTGTTCATTTAACTAATGCATCCAGAATCATATTTGGTGTAATCTGTTGTTTGGCTTGTGTGGAAGGTTTTTATATCTTTGTCCCTGATCCATGAAGTAGTTTGAGAAACTTCCTTAATTTTCATAATTGTAACTATAAATGGAAGCTACTTTTCATGATTATTTTTACATGTGGTTGCTCAGGAATCCATATGGATCCACATGGTAAGGAGTTTTTCCATATGAAACATTTTATTCTTTCTCTGTCACAATCAGCTCTTCTCTGGAAACTTTATGAAAATGTATAACCTTTAGAAGCATCAAATTAGGTGGCTACTTTTAGCTTTTGTGAGAATGTCAAAGCCATAATAAAAAAACTAGTTATCTACTTAATTCTCGAAATTTTCACTGTAAAAGACAATGGAACTGTTTCTGATTTTGGCTCATGTTCTAGAGCTGTTCTCTGTATTCATTTTCTGGTAATCCTTTACGTGGTGCTGTTTAGTCATGCATGACTTTTATCTCACTAACATTTACGATGACCATGTGTAGTTAGTTATATATTAGTTTGAGTTTGTTTATTTTTTTGAAGCATCGGTTTTATTTTATGTGTAACATTGAACAGTTGTGTCTTATTAGTCATTAATCATTATTATTATTAATAAACATATGGCTGATGTACCTCATTTTATACCAGTTTGTATACCAAATGTTCTGAATTTATCTGTGTTTTGTTATGTTTAAAACCAATGCTTTAAACGCTCACGGCATGTCTGTTTCCTAAGAGCTCTATACCGCATTTCATGAGTGGCGATATTAGTTTGTCTGTTTTTTTACTGTTTTAAGGGTTTCTGTTTCCCTATTTAAGATTTAAATTGTGTATGACATCTAATAAAATCTACTAAACAAACATTTTCAGTTATACTAGACTGCAGTGGATGCTTGTACAGGTGAACAGGTTGTACAGTGTCATGTAAATACAGTGTGAAACCAATGTGTGAAGTCTTCTTGCTACTTGTAACCCCCATCTGAAAATCTTCATTCCCACTTTTGCTCATTTAACATCTAGATTCTAACTACTGAAGACATAAAGGTGACAGAGCAAGCCTTTATCTGATAAGGGAATGCAGACCACAGGTGGACAGAATGTCTGTCCATACAAATGTGACATCATGACTAGTTTCAGTACATATCCATTGGTATTAATTTAGTTACATGTCATACAGCTTTCATACAGAAATCCTCATAATGGTTTATTTAAAAAAACACTTCATGATCTATAACAAACCAATGTACAGTCTCAGAGAAGAAAGAACAACATATGTACTTTATGTAGTAAGCTGCCATATACAAAAGACACTTTTCACATTCGGAGGGAAACATGACAATATATGCTACGAACAGTAACCTACAGTGTCAGAATATTGGTGGTCTGATGCCCTTAGTTTTCCCATTTAATCATGGAAATGTTTTATGTGATGATGTCACTGGAAAGTTTTGGAATGGTTTAAGAGAAAAATCTTAAACTTCTTCCTAAATCTTAAAGAATAAGCTCATAATTTCTTTTAAACATGTACATTCACTGTCAAATACAATAGTTATTTTCATTAAATCTGAATTTGCATTTTGCATCAGAACAAATACTGTACCCCAATCTATATGAATGCAGTGTGGCTTTTAACCACAAATTGAAATGACTCTTTTCAGAGAGGTGCATGATAATAAGAGTAAAATGCTCTGCAAAGACCTAATGTCTGCTCACATTTTTTAAAAGATTTCAATTATCTGATTTTTCTCTGTGATTATGAACCCAGCTTGTTTCAGACTCTGTTGTAGCACAGAGCAGGCATTATGTTTCCATACAGATTATCTGCCTGAGGGCTGTGTTTGTAAATGAGGTCTGGTGCTTTTAATGGCTCAACATTAAATTGGTCGATGGGCTGAATTTGGCAGTAGAGTAACTGACAAATTTTTATATGCTAATTGTCCTTGGAGAAATGCGTGGCATGCTTAGTTATTTGTTGGCTTTGGTGATCCAGATTATTGGGTTTGTTCCTAGACAGAAGTTCTCCAAGGAAAGTCTGAGCTGTGTTTAGGTCATTAAAAATGTTGGTGTGTTTTTCACTGGGGGGGGGAGGACTTTACCAATATAGGCATTCTGTCTATATTTCCAACGTCACATCTCTGCAAAAATCAGTATGCTACTTTATTTATTGACATTACTTTTAACATTTGTGTCCCTGCTTACAAATATATAACTGGGATGTTTAGGTCAGTTATTTAGTCAGTTGATCATTTGATCTGGTCTTAATTGCCAAATGATCTACAAAATATATAAAAAGTATTTGAACAAAGCCACTCAAATAAAAAAAATCTGATGCTGAAGATACAAATGTTTAATAAATTTGGCAATACAGTCATAACAACTGTAATTCTAAACACAGAAAACATTGAGCACTAAAACTATTTACTAATAGTGGATGTCATTCAAAATCTTTATGTAAATGATCACAAGTGGTTATAAAGTGCATTGTTATATATTGGTAGTTGATAAATCAATTATTTCTACCTCAGATGTTTCACTAATTATAATTTTTATAAATGTTCCTATGCCTACAATGCTTTCAGATTAGTTTTCATCATTTAATAAGTTGATTAGCTCATTAGTACTTTTAGAACTTGGCTGTAAAGTCGTAAACTTTACTTTTGCTTGGTTAATTCACTTATCACTGAAGCATTTTGAAGCGCAACTTTCTAGTTTTGTTTTTTCATTTGTTACATAATTCTGCTGAACATCATGATTAACGTTCCACGTGTCGTGACGCCGAGTTCCTTACGCACACACTGATCGGTCAATTAACATTTGCCGGCACAGATGTCTACAGAACATTACAAAAAAGCATTACACTATTTATATACCGCAAGAATGCCTTTGAGTAAAGTAATTTAAATTGCCCAAAGCCATTCAAAAGCTGTTAAGGTTCATGCAAAGCCTAAATACTATATTTTGGCAAAACAACCCTACCTTTCTTTCCACAAACATGTGTTACTTTTTCCATAGATGTCATACAAGTTTAACATGCAATATATGCCGTTACAGATAATCTAACGTAAGAACTAGTAAAATATATCATGAAATAGCTGAAGATCAATGCCCTTCCTTCCTGCCCTTAAACACTTCTGTTTCAGTCCCATGTCAACGTGAACAGTCTCCGATTTCTTTCATATAAGGTCACAATGTAGTGAGCATTGAGTGTTTGCTCCGCAAGACTTCATTTTATCATGCAGCTCTGCCTAACCCACCGTAACAACACAAACAAGGAGCAAACACGACTCCAAAAATATCTCTTTACTGTTTTCAAGGCGATATAAAAAGAAAACATTGTATATACATATCATAAGTATAAAAACACAGTCATACATATATATAATTGCACTTGGCGCTAACAGAACAGACTACATGGGTGGTACAATGGTACATGGTACAATGGTGGTCTTTCGCTGAGTCCTTACAGGGGAAGCATATTTGGCAGGGTAAGTGCTGAGTCAGCAAGCATGCCAGAGGACTATATGGTACATATCTGTGACGGTGGGCTGTCAGATTCCTGTCATCTGGCAGACTTCTTAGCTCTGTTGTTGGGATTTTTTCATTCTGAAAAGGACAAGAAGCAAAACGTTAGAATAAGACATTTTATAAAGGAGTCATTTGAAGGTAGGGTAGGCTATTTCAGAGTGCTAGCAAGCTAGCTTTGAAAGCATATGATTCCGCCTTCCCTTGAAAGTGCTATACAAAAATATAGATTTTATAAATGTTTTTCTTCTACAAATTTTATATTAAAAAAATAACATGCATCACCTTTAATGACCGTTCATTTCACCTGAATATATGTTCATTTCACTTAAAAATAGCAGAACATTTTTTAAAACCTGAGTCTCTGCGATATACAGTAAGAACAATAAACCAAATTCTGCCTCGGGCAAGAGCATGTCAGACATGTCTGTACTTTTTTATAGGCCATTAGTATTTGTTACTGTATGCATGTTAGTGTTAATTGTGCTGAAGCCATGAGTTTCCCCCAGCAACCATGAAAAATCCTCTCATTTAACAGCCATGTTTACCAGCAGACCTGCTAACCACAGTGCATTCACATGACCACAATGTCATGCTATATGTGTAAGGGGTCAGCCCTCACAAGCTGTTGGATCATGTTGTTTTGTAGCTAATAGACCGGAGGTGTCGCTGATGGAAGAAACCTCCCTGTACTACCTGCAGACGCACAACTTCCTCTTTCTGTCATTGATCGCTTCTAATGACCGCACGGTATGGGCTCATTAGCGTCCAGAAGTCATTCATGACTGTTTAGTCTCAAGGAGCCATTGTTTATCTCTGGCTATGAGTGTTTTGTTGTGCAGACTGGACTGTTCACACATTTCTGGTCTTGGACAATGATTAATGTCCAACGGGTACAAACCCTCAATCCTTCAACCCTCAAAAAGGTAGTGTCGACTGCTTTCTGTACATTCAAGAGCCCCTTTATATTCAAATTCCCCCTCAATTCGAATGCCCCCATGCAATGAGCATGCACAGTGAACTTGTCGCTGGCAATGATATGAAAGACGATGGCAACCAAACACATGATCTAATACATCAAGCTCAGATGTGGGAAAATGTCTTTTTTCTCATGATTCAGTACAGCGAAAGCTTTGATTTTTGCTTTGTTTAGTCTTTCATGATAACAATCAGCTGAAGAACTATTAAGGCGGGCCACAAAGCCTGGACATGTTTTGCGTTAGCTAGGCAGTAGCTGGTAGTCTTGCATAGCAACATAAGACAAAATATTTCAGAGCACTATAAGCAGACATGCACAGGAAAAAATGCTTGTTTTCATGAGTTGCGAGAAACGAGAAAGAAATGTGTTTTAATGTGAAGCTGTTGTTTTATCAAAAGAGACCGCTACATAAACTGTTGCATTTATACTACAATGCAATCAGAATCATGCATCCTTTAATCTGGTTAACAGATGAAGCTTTTGGTTAATCAGAATAGTCTTCTACTCACTTGTTCAGAGCATTCTTTAGGTACTGCTGCAGCCACTTGGTCTCTGGGTTGATGCACACCTCCTTGTTGTTCTTCAGTTTAGCACTGCAGGGATAAAGTGTAAGTTGTCATTATATATTGTTTCATACATGTATATATCTCATTGTAAATCATCACAGTTGATATTGTGATATATATATATATATATATATATATATATATATGTCAACTAGTTAATACTACAGCATAAAGCAACAAGGCCCCATTGTGAGTAGATTTTGAATGTAATACAATAGAATCCCTATAGTCAGCATCAACCATACAATGACAAAATAGTCCAGCATTCAGGCTCAATCAAGCAGATCTTTCTCAGTCACTCCTCTCTCTAGTAAGTGGTATTACACTGCGCTTTCTCGTCACCCTGAGGATTCCCTTTCTGCATCTGTGTTTCCCCTGCAGGTCCTAACAGATTGTCAGATTGTTATCACACTTTCTTTCGTTTAACTCTTGGCAGTAAGATTAGATTATAGGTGTCTTGTTAATGCATGCAAACTGTTTGTTTTTATCTGGCTACTCTAAAGTTAAACCCCTATGTTTATGGGCACCAACAAATCATTAAACTATTTTCCCATGCAAAGTCAAATTTTATTAATTTGATTTTATTGAATTAAGTATTAATAAATGAAGCTTAAATATAGGGAAAAACAAGTATAGAGATGCACAAAAATATAGCCTAAAGCACACACAATGCTCTCAGATCCATTCTCAGATCATGTTGGGATAACATGGATCATCAGGTTTTGATGAATTCCAACAAAGTCTGAAATCTGTGGTAATTTTTAAATTCAATTTATGCTGCCTTTGCTACACTTATGCTGTAATTTCTGAACAAAATGTGTTTTCATTTACAAGAATGCCAAATTTACGAACATTTTAAAAGCCATACATTAACCTGTAACTGACCTATTTGTGCTTATGGTGAAAATTATTTTTAAGCAGGAACTGTTGACCTAAAGAAGGTCAGAAAGCTTACAGAATGTTCATGAATCCCATTAAAGCCACAGCTTCTGGCATACATCAAAGTTCCTGTCATCATTTGGATGTCATGCACTCAGCCGGCCTGAACCCTGCAGCTGTAAATTGTTGACCTCATAATCCACTGACCAATACATTCCTAAAGATGCCACCCAGAGTGCCACTACATTTTAAAGACCCTTTAAAAATCCATGAACTACATGAGCTAAAAAAGGACAAACTTCGGGGATAATCTCAGCTTTAAAGCATACGTCTACCTTCATATCTATATCATTAACCTAATCAATGCGCATCTTTAATTCCCAGATATGCTATAATTTGGTCAGTTCACTCTTTTGAAGTAGCGGCAGTTTATCAGGGCCTGGCATTTGTTGGTCTATCTAGATGTAGTCAGCGGGAGTTTGAGAGCGTTCGGCCTCCAAACAGCATGTAGTAATTGTTTCACAGTAAGACATGGCCAACAGCAAACTTGGGTAGATAGGGTTACCAGCATCACTCATCAGTGCAGATTTGGAGTATAAAAAGCTCTTGAGCTTCGGCATTCAGGATCTGATGTGCTCTCAAGGGCTTCGGCTATGTATTTTGTGTCAGTCATTAGTCACTGTGTGTTTTGAGTATGATTAGCTGTTGTTATCTCACTGACCCATTGGCACGATCTGATTTTGTTTAGTCCACCATGAGCATTTAATGTATGGAAAATGAGTGATGTTTGTAAAAACGTTTGACATGCCCTGCCATGTTATACTGGTGTACTGAATGGGGTGCAATTAATCTTTAAAAACGTCAATCAACAGGGTTGAAAACACAGAGAGGATCTGCTAGGTTCTTAAAAGGTTCTTTACAATGATGCCATAGAAAAAACATTTTCTGTTCCCCAAAGAACCATTCAGTAAAAGGTTCTTATAAGAACCATCTCTTTCTTAACTTTTTATAGTCTAAAGAACCCTACAAATAACCTTTTGTGAACTAGAAAGGTTTTACTGATAAAGGTTCTTTATGGAACCATACAATCAAAAAAGTTTTTTTCTATGTCATCATGAAGCACCTTGTTTTTAAGAGTGTAGGGGTATAGAGTGTGACTAAGAACGTCATTCAGGCTTTTTATGTCTGTGAGAAAGAGCTAGAAGAGGAATTCTTTTGGACCCCTAAGATGCTGTTTTCCTGTACAAAATACAAATGCATCCAAGCTTAAAGGTCCTGCCCCTTCCTTTAGCATTTCCCCTGGATGTGTACAATTGTGAGAGCCTGTCCAGCAGTATAATGCCAGACAGGGGAGGCCAATTCCTGGCCCATTCAGTGTCCCTTCAGTAGCTGGAGATTGATAGAGTAAAGTGATGTGTTTCTGGGTCAGGAGCACACCTCATCAGAGACAGAGGCTGCCGTGAGATCAGTGAGCATGTTGGATGAAAAACTAGAGCAGATACTCACATGACTTGGAAGGGGCAGTTGGGAGTGTGGAGGAACTTGAGCTCGCGAATGCTTCTCTGAGGGACCGTGTTGACTGTGGAACGGCACCAGCACCTCTCCACCAGGCTGATGGGCTTGGCTAGACAGGAAATAAGACAGAAAGAAACTCAATTGAGCTGTTGGCATGATTTCTTTGATTTACTTCATGAACATTGGATGAAATCATCCTGATTAATGATTGTTTGATTACAGAGTACAGAAATGCAAAACACTTTTTTGGCCTGTGCTTCTACCTTGCATGCTTGACTAAAAGTGAAACTTAAAAGATTTAAGTCTAATTTTCAAGATCTGTTATGTAATCAGTGCTCTCCTGCTGTAAACTCACTATTGCGACACTATGAAAACAGCCCACTGAGGGTACATGTACCCTAGCTATTCTAAGAAACAGAATGATTTGATTGAATTTGAAATATTAATACAAACAAGATGTTGGCAAAATAACAGACAACTTTACAAACCACAAATTTGTTGTAATGTATTTTCCTAAACAATGATGTATAATTTAAGAAAATTATAACAATACAACAGTTTACAAGGTGCTCTTTAACTGTTTAAATTGAGCTATATATATATATATATATATATATATGGGGTATTCATTAGATTTTCATAAAGCAATTTAAGTAAATGCAATTAATAAGAAGTTGCTCTTAAAGAACTGAACTGATAAAGTGTGCAATACTAGGCTGTATGAAATTAAACGGGCATGCACACGTATATGCCCTAATGCATTCGCTTTAACATTCGTGCACATGAATCGGTTGGGTGGCATCGCGTGGATTATTGCCCCATTTGCCCCAAAACCCGTGAGCGCTCAAGGAAGCGGAGACTTCACAGCTCTGGCGGCGCACGTACGCACAACTTTAACGGACATTGCCCACTCACAAGTCTCCAAAGGTGAGAAGTACCTGCGACTTAACGGGGCTTTGTAAACGTTAGTCCACTTGTAAAATGCTAATCTCCAGTAATCGGAGACATAGAAATCATTGTCATGTAAACGCCCGAGCCATTGCTGGAGACGTGCGCTCCGGCTCCATTGATGCCAAGGCTGGCGCAATGTCTGCGGTTGTTTTATCCTCTCATTTATGGGTAATTATAAGGAAAAACAAAGACGGCGACAAATACACACGTTAATCAACGACATGCCAGTGAGATTTCTGCTCTCCTGAACTCATGCTTGCCAGTCTCCTGTCTCAACACTTTGGAGAATTACGCATAGCGCATATTATGCATTTAAGTTATTAAACACATGAGCATAAATGAACAAGATTAACAGTCTAAGATATGATAAAAACTGCTCCCAGTATGACGACATTAATGAAAAAACGTATGCAATGTTTTGTAAAAGACACGTTTCACCTAGTTGCGCGTTAGAAGAGTGAACGTGTTGATTTGAGAGAGATTTATATAGTTGCGTTCATTGTCTCTGCAGCGCATCGGTCGCAAACATTGTGCCCAAACATGCATGTAAAATTCACGCGCAACTCAACATATTATAAGCAGATGCAAATGATTTAGCCATTATTTAACAGTAACTCACCATATGAAACGGGGGCATGAATGACGACCGTCATCACAGCGAATATTACGATCACTTTCACATCCATCCTGACAGTGTGAAGAACAGATCCGAGCAGCGCAGAATCCAGAAGCAACTGTGACAGGACCACTGCGCCTCTGAGTTAAATCCGCGTCCATACACCCCCTCCAATCCCCCACCTTCAAACCGAGAAAGTGGGTGTTCCCACGATGATTTGTCAGCTATTGGCACTACAAAGATCTTATATTGCATTGCTGCCACTTTGTTTTTTTGCTTTTCCTCTTTTCTGTAGAAGAGAAACAAAATTAGTTTATATGAAAAGGTAATATTCTGTTGTAAACACTTTTAAAAATGCATGCATTATAAAACACAATGCATTATATATATATATATATATATATATATATAATGTTTTATTAGTATATGCACACACACACACACACACACAATGTATTATTATTTGGCTATGTTTTATTTTCCCTGATTTCCACTGAACCCAGCATATTATTCAGAATCCAGACAGACCTCTGCATCTGTTTGCTTTTAGTCATGGTAAATTTTAAGTTGTAGGGACTGAATTAGCCCAGTTTACGTGAATTCTAATTCTTCACTTGTGTTCATAATGACTGTTTTGGAGATAAATAAATTGTAGCACTTGTATTGGCGAAATAATCAAATATCTGTGGAATAAATAATTCAATCAATCAATCAATCAATCAATCATTAATTAAATAAACAAATAATCAATTCTTATCTCCTGTAATGTCTACCCAGAAGACACCCAGGAGGAAACAGAGAGAAAGTTAGATTGAACAGGAGAGGGAACAATTAGTTTTATATTGGGCCAGAACTTTCCACAGAGCCTTCCAGTTAAATCAGAGTGGGGTGATGTTGATGGGGAGGGGATGTATTCGTTTGTTTAACAGGACACAGATGTGCTCTCAGTTTCCAGGGGTATGTTGTGTCGTGCTAGACTTCTCCCCCATATCAAAGCTTCAGAGGAGAAGACAGAGTTCTCCTGTAATAGGATTCTACACAGACCCAGTGCACCAGGTTTAACCTGCTGTTTAGTGGCTCATACTTGCCAGTGCCAGCGCAGTGAAGTGTACAAGTGTTGGCATGTATTTAATCACTCTCACACTCAATTACACTGGAGACAGTTTAGTCAGCGATGGGCAGTCAAGACTTTACATGAGAACTCTCTGACTGATAAATATTCTTATCCTCTCGTCACAGTTTTTTTTTTTAAAAACTGTTATTATTTAAGGGTTGGTTTACTCTAAAATAAAAATTATTCTTTATTTACTCACAGTCATTGTCATTCCAAAGACTTACATTCTTCTGTGGAACATGAGGAGATGTAGAAGATGTTGTCACTATTACTTTTATTCATACAACAAAAAGAACATCAAAGAACAAGATTTGCTTAACATTTTTGTGTTCTAATGAAGAAAGAAATATATACAGGTTTGAAACAAAATGAAGGTGAGTGCATAAGATTTTCATTTTTGGGTGAACTATACCTTAGACCACACTTAAGACCATTAAGTGGTTACATTCAAGAGGAACTGGAAGCATTTAGATCTAAGCAGTCATAAAATTTGACCTTTGTTTAGAAGCCCTTAAAGTGTTTGTCTCTATTTTCCTGCTGCCTTTCTCAGTTTTAGTTACGGAGTGTTTAAAATAACTTTAATGCCTTTTAAAGTCTTTGAGTGGTCAGCTTTCCTGTCTTCAAAAACCCAGAGGCGAATACAGATGTCATTTTACAAGGTACTACCAGTGGGAGAGTTCACACCCACCCTTATTCTACAGAATCATTCCCAGTTGGTCATGAATAGCGAGAGATGGAGGTAGAATTCTTAAGCCCTTCCAATCAGCAGCTATGTTGAGTTCAAAGTCTTGTAATGTGTTAATACAAACAGATATACAAAGATAAGCATGTCTCAACATGACCAGACAGCAGTTGTGGTTAGATCAAATAGGGAATGTTAGGTTGATAAAAATACTTTTTAGTATGAATGGTTTTATAGTTTTTCAGCCAGTCTTTGTAATGACAATTTCGAGCATTGCTCACCTATGCAGCTTAATACATTTACATTTATGTATTTGGCAGACACTTTTATCCAACGTGCATTTACATTTGATCAGTATGTGTGTGTTCCTTGGTAATCAAACCCACAACCTTTTGCGCTGTTAACTCAATGCTATGCTAGTTGGGCTACAGGATCAAATTTAAAGATTGTGGCTCATCTACAAATGTAAAGATCTTAAATAAAACCATTTTGTAAAATACATTCCCTTTTTCAAATATATGTAAAATGAGTTCATACTTAATTGCAGTTGGAACACATCTTTGTTAGTAAATATTAGTTTTAAGGAAGCCCGCAGGGCTTCAGTTGAAGCATATCTAATATATGTGTATGTTTAGTCGTCTGGTTTATACATTAGCCATGTGTTTATATAACAGCAGATGGATTTGCTTTGTGATGGTTATGCGGGTTAAGTTGGTATAGAAACAGTATAACTGTATTTGATCCAGAGCACATGAGGAATGATGGGCTGGCAGTATGAACTCTCCAACTACTTTTTCTGAATGTGCACTGTTAACAAGCACTTGAGAATTTGTTTGTTTAAAAGATCTTAAAAGTTTCCTTAAACATTGGATACATTCTTTCAGACTATTAGAACCTATTACTTTCAAAAGAGCATTTCAAAGCCATGAAATATAAATATTCATTAAGTAATTCTGGATTAAAGCTCATTAACCCTTTTGATTATCTTCATTCTGTAATGAGGGAAGTTCAATTTACATGAGGTGTCAGGTCATCCTCAGATCTTAACCCGTTGTGGTTGCCCCCCACATGGAGCATGTTGTGGCGCTCCTCTGAGTTAAGTAAACATGAGGCCAACAGGGGAAATCAGAGGTGTTATCAATAACACGAGAAGAGCCTACTGGGGAATGAATCCAGCCTTGCAGACTCCAAGCCTCTGTATACCTGCAGAGTGAGCCCAGCTAACAGGGAACATTCTCAGAACATTGACTAATGTTCTATAAAAGTTCTCTCTAGGTTATTGAAAAATGTTCCCCCAGTAATGTTAGTAAAACGTTTTTTAACATATATACCATATATATCAAGAATGTAATTTTTAAGTTGTTACTGGGCTGTTTTAAAAATGTTACAGAATTAACAAAATGTTTAATTAATGTTCTTATAACCAAGCAATAATGTAAATACAGCATCTAAAAAATTGGATGTTTTGAACGTTCCTAGAACTTTAATGTTAATATGTTAATAAATTAACATAAATGTTTTTGTTCCTTAATGGAAGCATACTTACAACCTGTTAACAAAATAGTTAGCTGGGATATAGCTAATTTTTTTAGACATATAAACCACAAAGGGAAGTATATCTATGGCCTGGGCTTCACTTTTTGTTTACATTCAAAGTTCTAGATGTCCACTGCGAGAATGTGATGGAGATTGTTGGATGTTGGTACGCATTTACATGTCAGAGTATGTGCGTTCATACACAGCAGCATGTGAATGCGTATGAATGGAAGTCAATGGAGCTCAAAGGTCTAGTGTGATGGCCCTTTAAATCTAGCACAAAATTCTCTATGGAAAACTTGTCATGACAAACTAATTAAAAGCGCAACAATGTTGGAACCCATGATCCCAGGAGACACATAGAACTGAAACATTAGAGGTTAAATCGCTCAGAAAGGTTTCATTATAGAATCTCTGCTAGCAGATATATACAGGAGATGGAGTGTAAATGAGCCCCACAATTTTCTCCCTTTATGTTGGTAATGAGTCACAGGACAGTCTCATGAATGGATTCTCAGCTGGTTGCCTCTACACTGTTTGGTCTGTACATCTTACACAGATCTCTGACTGTCAAACTGAGATGGAAATGAGGGCTGGCTGCTGATATGCGCCTCCTCAGTGGGATGAGGTGACCTATAAACATGGATTTCTGATAGCGAACAGCAGGTTTGGTCACATGAGACACATGAGGAGAAAGACTTGTTTTCATTGCTCAGAGGTTACTCATTTAAAGTTCTGAAGACTTAATGGAGTTATGTTTACTTTAAGTATCAAATTTGTCTTAATGTTTCTCTTTAAATTCCATAGGAGGAATAAAAATACATGTAGATGGAGACAGTTCCGTTGTAGGAAAAGGTTGTGGGTTTGATTCCCAGGGAACACAACTACTGATAAAAATATGGATAAAAGGAATAAAAGATGGACAAAAGCATCTGCCAAATAAATGTTAAATGTTAATGTAAATGAAATCTCTGGCTTTTGAATGAACACTGGTCACTTTAGTGTCTTGGCAAATCTGAGCACAGTTTGAGACTTCAGGTTAAATGTCTCCTGAAACTTTATTGGATACACATTTTTTAGTGTATTTCAGCAGACAAATTTATAAAGCAAGAGAATTTAGCTGAAATCTCTGTTTGATCTCAGTTTAATTACATTGCTGTTTAGGAGAGATGACTGAGAAGTCTAAGAGATTTCATTTGTCATTTTTCTGTCCTATGGGTATTTGTTTTTCATTCACTTAATCTTTTCCCTTTTTATTTTTTGTCTAATTTTTATAGGATTAGGTAGATCCTGTTATGCCTTCAGAGTCTCCAGTTGGCTTTGAATTGCAGTAGAGGCGTTTTGTGGGACTGTGTGTGTGACATCTGCTATTGCTCTTTGTGCAAAGGGGGAAAAAATCACATAACGCTTGTCTTTGTCTGTGACTCTATGGCAACTACAGTTGATGATGTCGACTTGGAGGGAATAAAATAAAGCAATTGAAGGGAAGGAAGGAACTGAGGGCAAATGGTAAGAACTTAAAGAAAAAGCAGATGCTTCACACATATTTACTTATCTCACAGCTAGTGTCTGTGTGGACAGTCTTCTGGCAGGCATTACACATGAGAGAGAGAACTTCTTAGCTAGTCAAAACTTAACCTAAATGCAATACTCTAGATCAAAGATGGCTATAATAACAAATGAAACGCCTCACAACCTTACAGTTAAAAAGTGACTTTTTTCCTCAATTTTAATATATTTTTTCCAGTTTCTTATTTTATATGCAGAGACAACCGTAAGCCATTGTTGACTGATTTCCCTGTTAAACACTGTGTCAATAAGAAAGCATTGCTGTACTGAGCATCCCAACCAGCTCAGCACAGCAACACTGACTCAGTTGGGGGCGGTGTTATCTTTTTGGCTGACCAATGGCAGATGAGAAAATTCTTCGGCAAATCTGTTTGGGATGAGTTCTGCAGTTCCATTTGGTGATGCTTAGTGGTAAAGAAATGTAGTTTGGATGTGTTGGAGGAGCCCTATCGTGTATCTTCTACAAATAAATGTAATCTGAATGGAATCTAGGCAACGTGCATAAAGAGGTAGAGCGGGAAACATCGTCCCACAGGACACAGCGTACAGTCTAAAATCTGCATGTAGCCTGTTAAACCGCAACCGCAGACATGACAATGAAGGTTTGAGGGGACAGCTATGTCATACAGTCACAGGATGATGGAGGGTCTGTGTTAGGCAGAAGAGCACTGTGTTTTTACCCAGTGTTTCTCATCATTGATGGCTAATGTAAAATGATATTGTTTCTTGGCTGTGGTCTGTGATTCACTAAGAAAATTTCCCTGGTATCACCCCTAGAAAAAAGGTCCTGTTTTCTGTTGCTCCCAGAAGTAAAATGATTTACGCCTACCATATATTGAAGAATCTCAGTTAACTTATTCGTCGCTTGAAAAGAAAGCGATTAGTTTTAAATATATTTGATGTTGGTTCTAATTTTCAGGTGATTTCCAGGCATTTGCAATAAAGAAACAGAATAAAGTTTAGTTCTCCTCAGACTGTAGTATCAAGGACAGACTTTGAAAATAAACTTAATCCTTTGTTTTTGTTTTTGTGCCCCATCTATAAACCTGTCAATAATTGTATAAAATAAAACATGATCATGTGTTGGAAACACACATTTGATCTCTTTTACAACTGATGGATTTATTTAAGCCGCCAATTATCAATAGGATAATTTAAGATTACGTAAATCTTTTGGCATAGTGATTCGATCTTTATTGTTAATGTTTTCTCTTTGCTCTAACAAGCTTGTGGTCTAAGCAAAAAGCTAATGAAAACATGCAGGGCTCTTACAATCATTCCAGTAAATAATGTTTTCAGGCATTGCTCAGTCTGCGGCAATATCCTGGGCACTTTTATCAGACCATTTATTCATTGATAAACCCCCACGTCCTGTTAGAATTGTCAAGGTTAAGTGAGGCTGTAGGAACTGCAGGTGAAGATCAGTCTAGAAGGTTCAGATGCTTTGGCAACTCTATTGTTATATAAGCATATTGCACAACTCAGAAGAGTAAGTAAAGTTTAGAGAAGTTGTTAAACATCCAAGAACACCAGAGTTTACTTGAGTTACTCCCAATCCCCAAAACAACAAAGTTTACATGACACAACTCTCACTCCCCAAACCTAAACCACATTTTCTATTGTATTTTGTTAGTGTTTCCGAATGTATATTTGTAAAAGCTGAAAATTATATTTATAAGCAGCCCAGTTACCTGCAGCTGCATTCTTTGGTGTGCTGGTAATTTTTCAGGAGGTTTCTGTGGAAAGAACAGTGGGTAGGTCCATTAGCTGAGCTCAGTTTCCCCTCACTCCTCAATGCATTTGCTACACTTTCCGAAAAAAACATGACAAACCTGCTCTGCACCCCTGGAGCATGTGCCCGGCACTAAGATTTACTGTTCGCCATAATCACTTACAACTGTTCAACCACACTCAGATGGCTGGCTGAACCATAAATCCTGAATACGATACAATCGGACGCAGTCAGACACCAGCGCAGCTTCAAACAGACCAAAAGTGGCATAACATTCTCTGATTTCTTTGGTGGATCAGATCAAGTGGCTTTGCCGAATTCCTCTTGGCATTATTTTGGTGGGCCATTTTTCCATAAAAAAGTAATATCATTTTCTTTAAATAGAAAACTGCATATTTGCACAGATGCATGAAATGACTTCCAGAATTTGTAATTCATTTCAGATTTACTTTACTGTAACTGTAATATTAGTTTTGAATTTATTAGCTATAGGGTTGTCACAATATCAGACTTTCACTACATGATTATTGTGGCCAAAAGAATTTATGATATTTTGTGCTATTCGTTGAATAAAAAATTCTTGAATAAAAAATGCTAAAAAATTATCATTAATTTAGTTTATTTTGTGTTTTCTCATTTTACCAATGAGACAATTGTGTCAACCAGATACTGGGAATAAATTACACATAACATCATTATGTGTAATATCAACACACTATCAAAAATCATGGTTTTTCATATTGCGTTTACTGTCAATACAGGTATATTGAATCAGCGCTTTTTAGCAATTATATAATTTTCACGAGAAAAATATAGTTAAAATGTTTTGTTAAACATTTGATTTCCACCATTTAGTCAATCTCAAGAAGCATGTGAAATGACATAGCAGTGTGGTCTAGGAGAATCTGAATGGCTGAACACATTATGAGAGTGAGGCCTTCAAGTTTCAGATTAGACTCGCATGCAAGACTCATCCTGGGGTGAGGGAGCCATTGAGGTATCAAGCTCAGCAGGGGGCATTTCTGTCGGCTCATTGTGGGTCTAAAATGGCAAGGGACCAGCCGGCTGTGCCTTTGTGTTTGCCCCTTTACCTCCTCTGTTGTCACAAACTTTTTCCTGCTTTGACCACCAGTTGAGCCAATCAACAGATGGTGCAGAACCGTACGAAAAATAGCGAGAGCCTTTGACTGCTGACACACAGAAAGCATCAATTCTTCGCTTGATGATGAAGACAATGCAGTGCTCCATTAGTTCTCGACATCAGTAACCCATGGGAAGACCTGGAGAGCCTGCATTCTGATTGGTTTCTAAAGACAAAGAGCGCCTAAGGCAAAAGACTTTACTGTAAGTTTATCTTTTGGGGCTTAAAAACATGCTTGTTTTATTTAGGGACAATGCTTGGATTTTTACAGAGAATTTAGAACATTTGTTGAGCCATCAGAACACACTAACTCCAGCTTTCTTCCTGTTCCCATTTTAGACTCATTCGTGCCTCCAAACATTCTAATTTGTTGTTCTTTTTTCTTTTTTTGTGTGGTTCACCACCATTGAGGGCTGGTACTGAATTAGAATTTCTGGTAAGGCTTGACTGTTGGCAGAATGGTTCAGAGCTGTCTGAGAATCTGGCACCTGGTCTACAAAGAAACGTTGATGTTTCATCTCCATTCAAGCTGAAAACAGTTTAAAAAGCAGCAGCTGAACAAAGCAATTCTCTCTCTCTCTCTCTCTCTCTCTCTCTCTCTCTCTCTCTCTCTCTCTTTATAACAGAGAGACCTGCTAAATATTCTGCTAAGTTAAGTATTCTGCTATGATCATAACATCAAATAATATTTTTTTAAGTTTGGCTCATTAGACCATTTGTTTATTTGGTTGGTTGGCTTGTTAGTATTTCATATGGTGTATCATGTAGAGCTAAGTAAATTATGTTGAAGAACCTCAGCGAACATCTCATTTTACAGTGTGTTAAGGCTGGATTTTGTCAGTGTGATGACAGCAGCAGTCAGCAGGTTGCGGACACTCAGTGGGGTATGAGGGCATTTTGTGAGAATAAATCAGGGCTGAAGGATGTCTAGCACACATCAATCAACATCACCAAACCCAGAGGGCCTGCCTGCAGAGAGAACACTGATTGGTCCATTGCACTGAAAGCTTTTCCACTGCAGTCGTGAACTGATGCGTCCTGCTCTATGAGAACAGATGCCTAATTTTCTCTAAATCATACAGTGGAATGCACAGGGCTGTATGTATCAAGGAGAAAAGAGAAAAAGCAGAGCATGGCCTGAAAACAAAATAAAAATGCATTTTGTGTTTAATTTTCCAGTAAATGAACACAAATGCAAGCGAAAAGAATGTTGGAAAGTTTCTGTTTTTCCAACATTAATCTTATTTGTTAAACATTTGCATTGGTTCAGACCTCATACTTGACATTCAGACATTATTTTTGATTACGTTTCTAATACAGCGCTGCTCAGAATCAAGGCACTCACCAAATAATGTTGACACAGAGAAGGAGAAAGAACACACGCCGCAGTCTTACTCATTCATAAATATTAAGCCTGCTCAGAGAGTTTGTTTTGTCACTGAAACTTAAAACCACAAAGCGCAAGATGTGCCTCAGGCTGAACAAGAAATCTTGCTTACAAAAAGTTTGCCAGACTTCTAAGAGCAGGAAAAAGGATTGCGACTTAGTCGGCTATTTCATTTGTTTGAAAGAAGGTCACGATGGTTACTTGTAGGGATGTTTCGGGATCACCGATCTGTCTGTGAGTTCTTTAAAGCTGCTGACTGTTAGATTGAGGCAGTGCCACTACAGAGGCAGTGGAGCGAGTCTAGGTGAAGTGTGACCCAGGCATGCAGACTGAATGTCGCTGTACTGTTGCCCTTAAGTGTCTTCCTTCATGGATCCATGAGCCACAAAGAGTTGGAAACTGACAAAAATGTCTTTATTGAGTGGTTGATCTCTAAGAGAAGCTACGCACTGTTAGTGATTTAAAAGCAAATGAATAAATTTAAATGTCAGTGTTGCTTTGTGATTCCATTCCACTTTCTCCTAAAACTCTCTGATTCCTAAGAGATTTTGATATGCATCATTCTGTAAGTGAGCTCCCTCATCTGGTGTGATGTCCGAGTGAAAAAAAGGAAATATTTTATGTTTCATGTATTCATCTATGATTTTAGACTGATTTCTCTCTGAGTTCTTTCTCTTATTCGTTTTTCTTTTTATTAACTAAAGGCAAATATATAAAACTAACTAACAATTTTAGGTAGTAAGGCTGTTTCTGCCTGAATAACATATTTGATATATATTATTTATAATTTTAAAGACATGCTCTACTAATGTTACTGCAAGAACTTTTGATAACATTGAAAGAACATCTAGAGAATGTTATATGACATTCAGAGAATGTTCCTGGTTAGCTGGGAAAGCAATTTTATAGCTTTATTTGATGTCGGTTTTTACACAAAGCCATTTGATGGTTTCAGTAGATTAAATACACTGGCCAAAAACTGGCCAAATCAAAAGAATGCAGAAAGTTTTAGTTTTTAGGTTTTTTTAATGCTGTTTTCCCTCTTTTAGGAGCTTGACAGCCATGGTCACTATAAACTGTGATTGTACTGAAGAACATTGCCTCCTTTTGCATACCACAGAAGAAAAACTTTTTTGGTGAACTGCATTAAAATATATTATGTGACATTATTTTTGGGGGCACAGTGAGAGGCAATAGAAAGGGACTTTAAGTCAGCTTAAGAAAGGTTGTTGTTATGTACTCAACATTCGCTCAAGTTGTCTTTATTATATTTCATATTTTGGTATTTTCTGAATTTTTTCAAAGCTGATTTGCTGCCCCCCAAACAACCCTGGGTTTCAAAATTCCATTTTAGATCAATATCAAACTGTGATCCTCCTCTCTGAAGTAATCAATATAATCTACAATCTTTATTATGTATTATTATATCCAGAAAAGATTCAAATAGTCGATGCAAGCAGTGATGCCATTGTACATTTCCTCAGGCCAGAATCTTTAATGAATTCAGTCATGTGTTGTTAAAGTACCGTGACTAATGCCACAGAGAGTTCTTGTTGATTCAGTGAATGGAATCAGCATGTGTCAGCGCAGAGTCAGTGGCAGTGAGGAGGTAAAAGACACTCATATAGAGCACATACACCACAGCAGCCATCACTGTAGACATGCTGCTGTCCGTCAAACGTACTCTCTCTCAGAGCTGACACATAAACCTTATTTATAAGCCCCGTCTGCACCATAAATCTCCATCTGTTCACACTTTAAAACATTTTCGACTTGATTTCAGAGAATTAAAGGGTGTAGGTGCCTTTAAGAAGGATTACAGATGCTTCAGTGTCCAGACACCCAGCGAACAATTTTCCCTAACATTTCCATTAAAAGTAACAAAAATGTTATTTTAAAAGTTCTAGGACCGTTCAAAGCATACAGTTTTTAAGACATTGTATTAACATTAGTGCGTGATTATAAAAATGTTATTTTACGTTAACATTTTATATATATATATACATATATATATATATATATATATATATATATATATAGTTTTGTTCAAAAAGTTGCAGTAAAAAATGTGCAAGAACACATTTTCACAATACTGCAAAAACATTTTTGATAACTTTGAGATAACTCTGGGAGAACGTTAGGTAACCTTTGAGTAACCTTTCCATTAGCTGGGCAGAAGCTGTCAGCCACGGTGAAGTGGAGAGCGAGAAGTTTTCTGTTTTGAATGAATATAATGACCTCAGAATTGGTTAATTGTGCTAATGTAACTGCAAATATTTTTAAAAAGTCACAGTTAGAGCTGCAAAATGACTTGTTGAAAAACAAAAACGGTTTTGATTCTTACAGAGTAAACAAAGCAACGCTGAAGTCATAAGCTAAACTGATTTACTTTGAGAAGTAGCGTAAGATCTGTAAACATGGAACATTTGTTTTTTTTGGTCAAATTTTGACTGGAGGACAGAGAACAGATGGTAATTTGATTTTTTAGTTGGTTGACCTTTGTTACTTAGTGGACTTCTATTTTTCTTAATGGCTATTATGATTCTTTGTGTTTGCCCTAGTGAATTTTTGGTGACTGTTGTTTACACACCTCTCACAGCCTGATAGTAACTAAATGTTCCTCTTTGGATTTTAAGGGGTCTTTTATAGGTTACAGGTGGACTTTCTGTCTGTTTTAATGATAATTATGCAGGCAGTATTAGGCTTGGTATTGGTGGTTTGCTTGTTTATTCACAGTATGTGAAAATTCTCTCTGGTTACTCCACTCAACAGATTCCTGGCCACTCTTACGATTGGCTGAAGTAAAGAACAGAAAGAGCCAAGGGAAAGTTTTGGGCTCAGCTGAAAGAAGGTTGTTGCCAGAGCTGTGTTTGATTAGTCGCTCCGGCCGCGCTCTGTTCTCAATTAACTCTGCAGTCATTTCTTTTCTTTTATTCTGGGTGGTTTAGAAAACACCAGAGCTATCAGGCACCCAACATTTATTCTCGAGCCCGTGAGAGGCGGAAAAAGTGTGTAATTATCTCGCTGATGTGAACATGCTCAGGTTTCGGGCATTTGTGTTATTGTTCACTTTATCAGAGGATCGCCTGCTTTGCTCTGCAAAATTAAAGAACGAATTTACCCGAAGTTCTGGAGTTACTTACATGACATGCCTGTAATGGCATTTTTATCCCAAATTACTAAGTAATACTTGGTTTCCTGTGAAACCATTTCTGCCTTTTATAAAAAAACGAAATCAACTGTTATTTATTTTTTCCCAGTTAACATCAAAGCCATCCACTTCCTTTTGATTTAACATTACATTTATTGCTCTCTGTTTATTTTTATGGCCATATTTCACTGTAGCATGAAATCTGACACTGATGCTTATCTGCTGTCCAGATCATTTGATTGCAGTTTTCAAGGAGAATAAAGATTTATAGAAGAGAATGGCCTTTATTTCTTCTAATTTAGAGTTTAGAGCATGAGCAGGGGCTGATCCCGCAGGCGTTACTGCAGGGTGGCCAGCTGTACACTGGATGTGAGTGCGTCTTGAGGTGAATCAGTGTTCTGGCGTGAGTTGAAACCTTCCTGCTCCTGTGTGGCAGGACTCCATAAAATCCTATCCAGATTTCTTCGTGTTCTTATCATGATGGAAAGGGCAGGCATCCACAGGAGGTCCTCTACTTAACACCAATTTGCCTCCCTGCAGGTGCTCTTTGATGTGGCCATCATAGAGAAGAGGGAGGGAGCCATAAATAAGTGAACTTTCTGAGTTACCCCATCATTACACGGTAACATGGACCGGGCTCGGCAACCTTTCCGGTCCAGAGGTCATAAACCCACCACAGGCTACACAAACAGGACCATGACGCACCAAAGGAGAAACTTCACTACACAAAAACATCAAATAATTTTACCTTTATGAGGGATGTTTATTTTAATCTACTCATTGACATTTCTAACATTAGTCAGATCTCTAATGAGAGCTCATTAATGTCTCATTTGTTTCTCCAAGACATGTTAGTTTTACTATCTACTTAAAGCTGCAATCTCTTTATTATAAAATTTTATATAAAAATAAATTATAATTATAATTTATAATTAAATTTTATAATAAATATTGTAAAACTTTATTGGGTTAAAACAAACAGTTATTGAGCAAGTACATAACAGATATGTGTTCAACACAAACTCCTTATATTACCCTGATTTGTGATGGTAAGGTTGTAATAATAACTTATAACTTGAGCTCTCTGGTTTGATTTCCCGGGAAATGTCAGTTTAGCTTCATTTGGCTTCAACGTATATAAAGAAAAGTATGTAAAGTAACCTGCAATTTTATGTTTCCAACAGACATGGCGAAAAATGACATTTTCTTCTGGCTTCACATATCTTTATTATTTCTATTCAGAAATGTAGATCCTGTTTTATTTGTTCAATATTCTCCACATACATATAACGGACGGAATACTGTTACTAAACACTGCAGATGTTCACAATAACTAAAATCCCCAATCAATGAGGGGAGCTTTTAATGGCTGCTGCCACAAATGAAGCATGTGGAGCAAAACAGCCTGAATAGAGCTTAGCGTTCCATTGCGTTCCAAGTCTGTCCCCCTCAGCTTTAGAAGCAACTTAAAAATCCTGTCATGTTCACATGTCTTGAAAGGATTATTGTGCCAGTTGGCAAGCAGAGGGTGTTGAAAAAGCCATTTTCTTTCAATGAGAAAGACCACTAGCCTCAGCATTTACATTTATGCATTTGGCAGATGCTTTTATCCAAAGCAGCTTACAATGCATTTAAGTTATACATTTTTATCAGTATATGTGTTCTCTGGGAATCGAACCCACAACCTTTGAGCTACTAATACAATGCTCTACCAATTGAGCTACAAGAACACCACAAGCTACATGGTGTCAACAATGGTGATATATGCTGAAAAGAGGCCCGTTAAATACAGTGTATTTATATGGTGTGAATGCATTTACAGTATGTTGGCAAACACAGGAGAAAGTGTCACAGTGAAATTTAATTTTCCAGTGTCCTCTATTCTCAGATGATTCTGTTATATTGAGTTAAATTGAATTAGACACAAACTCTTTATGGCTTCAGGGGTTTAACTCCTTAGAAAGCAGGTGAAATGTGTCTGGCTTGCAAGGCTTTGTTGAAAAGGGTGTTGGTGTTGGCCTGATGCACACAAAGAGGCCTGCTTGTTAGACCTGAATAAAGAACACAGGAATGAAACGCCTGGAGAATACTGCATCGAGAGGGGTCGTCCCCGGATGCTGACAGAATTCTGTTAACCCCTGACTGGTGACACAAAAGCGTCCATTGTGGTGGCAGGTTGGATGTGCGTTTCTGGGCCACTTTGGGTGAATAAAAAATAAGCCTGCTCCTTTTCTTCCCGTTTAGCGTTTCTTTCACCCCCCTCTGCTTTTATTTCTCACACATCTTTAGATTCCATTTAGCTCTGATTCGTTTCCAATGAAGCATAATATAATGGTCAAGTACTTCTGAAATAATTTGCTGTTTTCAGTCGTACGACCACCTTTGAAATGCAGGCCTGGTTTGCAGCTGCTTAGCACAGACTTGAATCTCATTAACACATAAACATTAGTCATAAATGTGTTTGCATAGGATCACGGACTCACAGCTTTCTCCACTATGCAGCATTTAGAGTCACAACACACATTTATAAACAAATGTCCTGCTCTAAATTAGAAATACTTTCTTCTTTGTTATGCTAAACCAAAGCTCACCATGTGGTGCGGATTATGAATCGAATTCTTAAATACAACATCCTGCTTCACAAATACAGAATGGCAGTGACAGTGTCTAGCCTGTAAAACTAGCCTGTACATTTTAACTGGCCAGTAACCTGTAATACAAGCAGTAAGTGATGATGGAAAGCCCTTTATATTGAGCAACCTCGGGTGAGACTCGTATGAATACCATCTGCTTCCTGGATCTCTTCTTCCAAAAATGTAATGCTACACCAAGGAATAGGCAGTTTCTTAATGTCACATTCATATAGGGACAAAGTAGAGTCATACTCTGTAATCATCCGCTTTGTTTGGAGTGCTACTGAAATAGGAATAGTAAGATTTACTATAAAGTGAACAACAATTAACAGCTAACAATTTTAGGTTGTAAGAACGTTTCCTGTTAAATAAACAATATTTTAAAAATGTTCTAAAAATGTTGAAAATGTCTGCTGTTGTATTAAAATTATTGCTTGGTTATATTCAAACATTTTTTAAAATTCTGTAATGTTTTTAAAACATAAAGATTAAAGTTTTTAATATGATATATAAAGTTAAAATACATCCTACTAACTTTACTGCAAGAATGTTTTTGATAACTTTGAGAGAATGTTTAACATTCTGAAAACGTTCCCTGTTAGCTGGGATCTGGTTTGTTGACGAACTTTGTCATATTATGTAAAGGAGCAAAACACTACAGCATATTGTTTTCATTGATTTGACACCAAATCATGGACGTATTATACTTGTGCAATCAGGCAAACTGTTGTTTCCCATTTAGAAGCCTGGAAATTACACAGTTATGTTTTTGTGGGTATCATTTTAACAGGACAGGTTATTAGATCTTTATGGGTAGCAGCTGAAGGTTTGACTGTGACCTGTACTCCTCCATCTGTAGATCTTCGTGGTTCCCTGCCGTTCAGGCCTGTGGGAGATGACCAACCTAACAGGCCTTTTCTCGCGCTCAGGATGGAGCTGTGGCCCAGAGGCTGCTGAATGACATGTGCTTGAAGCTCAATGACAGCTTGCGATCTGTCTTCAGATGTATCTCAGATAAGCTTTCCACCTGGTGACAGGACACAGATGAGTGCTTTGGTAAGAGAGCAGCGTTTGCACGCCTTCACGAACACAGCTATTGAAGACAAACCTTTAAAGAGATAAGTGCTGATAGGAGAGATTGTTAAACTAGCACAGGAAAGAGGCTGTTTTCATCACAGGAGACCTAAAGCCAGTTCAGTGTCTGAAATTAGGATCTGATTAACACTCCAGGCCCCTCCCAACATGCACCCGTCCTTGATTTTTCTGAAAGTGAACATTAAATTCATTATGTAGCTGTTTTGTATCATATTCCATAGTGTAAAACACAAACTTGGGGGTTGAACTTAAATGTTTTATGTGTGGTTTTAACCTTTAGATTTTATCAGTATTTTGTGTCTTACTGTTTTTCAAGACATGTCAGTTCTGATTACAGATGCTACACTAAAATAAACTTTGTAAGTTATTGTGTTTTATGAACAATGTAAATAAATGTAAGTGGTTATTTTATTTCTCTGTTAGGGTTAGGGTTAAGGCTTAATCAGTTTCAGATTCCTATGCAGTAAAGTAAACAACCACTGAAATAACAGATTGAATAAACTTTACTGTTATCAGTTAACCCAACAACAACTGCAGTGTATCTTTTTAAATGATTTACAACTTGCATATTCAAATCCAAGATAAACATTCCCAGTCCTTCTGAGAAACAAACCGAAATTCACCAGAAGTGGTTGAGAAAGCCCTTTTTGCATTTGGAAACTTGAAAGCAAATGTTCGGCTGGGTTATAACCTCTGACCCACGGCTGATGCTACAGTATGACTCTGCATGAAATGAAATTCATATTCCCTCAAGGTCCATTCAATTATATTTATGCAGCTGGTAGGAGGACGATGGAATATGTTATGTGTGTTTATACAAGTAGGCAAGGTAAATGAAACCCAATAAACATGTAGGGGTGGTAAAGGAACTGAGAAACACTTTTAATCCAGTAACTTTCAGTGTGTGTTACTCACTTAATATTAATGTCACAATTAATGTTTAACTCATCCGTGTTTCTATCAAATTAGATTGTGAGAGATTTGCTCCGTTCCAAAATCTCGTGAGCAGTCAACGGAGGCAGCATTTTAAGTCCCCATTGGAGTAAAAATTGTTTTCAAGGTTTGGCAGCTAATACGCGGCCTACTAAAATACCTCGTTTGGGACAAATTTTAAGACAGCGTCGTACATATTATTTGCAGTGAATGCAATCTCATAATGCATTGTGGTGCATCCAAGATGGTGGACAAAGGAGACAAATATAAATATATGTGATTTAAAAGTGTTCATTAAAATAGTTCAGTGTAATACATTTTTGTATCAGTATTTGTGGGTGCTATATATTGTATCTAGTAGATAGGCAGCTTAATGTTATAGTTCACAGAGCTCTTGTACTGTTGTGCCATACACTGCATTAGTGTGATATTAATGATGTTTGCAATAAACATGCAGCTAGTTATTTTTATTAATCTTCTGCCAAATATTGTCATTCAAATAGCATATGTTAAAACATTGTTGCTCTTATGTGTTTTAAATATAAGCAATAAGTTCCCAGCTATCAATGTAACATTTCCAAGTAACAAAAATGTTAAAAACATTATTTTGAAAGTTTTAGGAATGTACAAAATGTCCCGTTTTTTGTAATAACGCTAGTGCTTGGTTACTGCATGAACATGTTTTGATAACCTTTAGAGAACGTTGACCAACATTCTAGGAATGTTTCCTGTTAGATGGGATGTGGTGAATGTCATAAAAAGACTTTGTTTAAGATGTTTTGGTTTACAGTGCTGGCTGATTGAGTGAGTTTACCAGGCAATTGGAGAGGTGTTTGGACCCTCTAACTGTCCCTAAGTGTTAGTGTCACAGGGAGATCCCTCTGTTTGTGAACCACAGCGAGGCTTCAATTTCTTCAGTAAACTCTGGAAGTCAGAGCAGTCACAGGGTCAGCCATTAAACCACATTTAAAGGGGAAAGGAATGCCAGCAGACTGGGAGATGTTAACATTCTCCTGTCTCTGCCTCAGAGTGGATCTGTCAGAATCTGATTGTTTTACTGCTCAGAGAATGAGGTGAGCTTTTAACAGGCCTCAGGAACACTACGGCTGCTTTCCGTCTTGTCAGTCACTGAACCGAGTATTGAGGGTTCATCTCATCACTAAATAGTTAACAGCATCCTTGACAGCATTCATTTACTTTATCGCCTGGAGGAGTATGTCAGGGATTCACCCAAAGTGTGTTTTGTTGCCATATCGTTCAGCTCTTCCAAGTTTTTCATTTGTTAGTTCTTCACGACTCTGCATTTTAAAAACATCTAGCGGTTATTCCACACCAGGTGATCAAAGACCATTTCATTTCAAATTCAGATGTCATTCAAAGGGAACTAATGGTTTATAAGCTGCATTTAGGGGCCCATTGGAGACTATATAGCCTATATAGGGTTTCACAGGAGAGAGAGAGAGACTTTGAAATGGGCACCATGAACAGAGGTTGCAGCACATCATCACATTAGTGAGGGATGAGCAGACCTGTTCGAACTGCTGGGTATTTAATAGTCATATAAAAACCACATGGATAAATAAACTTCATGATGGATGGACCTGTAACCTTTCTACCTGTTTTAAGACTCATATGTTCAGTCAGGAAGTCTTCTTTTGACTATAAAGGTTTCCCAGCTAACAGAGAACATTCTCAGAACGTTGGCTAACATTTTCTAAAAGTTCTCTCAATGTACTTTCAACATTTTCAAAAAAGATTTTTTAATATTAATATTAAATATATGTCAAGAAAATTATTCTTAGTTATGTTATTTAGGTTGTACATTTTAAAAACATTTTAAAAAGTTTGAATAATGTCCTTAATAACCAACGTTAATACAACGTATACTCTACGCCTAACAAATTGACATTTTGAATGTTCCTAGAACATTCCCAAACACATTTTTAATGTTTTTGTTACTTAATGTAAATGTTAGGGAAACTTAAAGCCTAAAATTGTTAGCTGGGTTACAGTGGAGGTTTGGCACTGCTACCATATCACACTACAACTGAACCAGATCGCATTTTAACAGGCCCACAGCACCCCCTTTATCTTTGCCAAGCCACTCAATGGTTACTAACAAGAGCTATAAAGATTCCAAACTGCAATCAGCATTCATATAACCATAAATTATTATGTGTGCATGTGTGTGCGTGCACCAGCTGTGCCTTCCTAAACCTGGGTGAGAGAAAAACAATTAAGCCTCTTGGTCCCCAAGTGAAGCAGTGGGTCTTTGTTAATGACTAACATCCTGCAGCCTGTGATCTCACATCCTCCAGGGATCTCTGGCCATTATTCAAAAGAGTTCAGGGGCCACAGGGCCAGGACACAGGTCAGAGGCCTCCCAGTGCATTAGTAAGGTGAGCACAGATAGAAAGGGTTCACACAAGTGGAATATCAGAAAAAAACCCAAAAGAAGAAGGCGGCAGTTTATGATTGAAAAGGTTAAAAAAGGTTGGTGCATCTTAACCATGTAGTATAGAGAAAATCATCAACTAGTTTCATGCTAAACGTTTGTTTAAAGAAAGGCTGTAAGTGGCCTTTATCTTTCAGATTTTCAAGCCATCTAATACAGCTTAACCAGTGGATTTGGGAATATTTACCACTCATATGTTGTTCTCATATTTTAGAGGGTCCTTATAGATAGGCTACGTAATAAGATAAAAAACAGTTTCCAGTATATAGTCCAGAGACAACTGAAGCCTTGCCAGATATCCAGCACAAGCAAAAATACAATTTAACACAGTTCTGCTCTAATGTTTTGAAGAGACATGAGGTGCTGTAGCTTGTCAGTCAAAAGATTTATATAAATAAAGGGGGCGTAAAGCTGTCTCTCTGTTTTTACATTCATAGTGTGTGACAGGCTGATTATGACATTATCACCATCTGGCACAACTCATGAGTAGTTTTCACAAAAAGGAGACAAAATGACACACATCATGTCAAATTTGTCTGAGAAGGATTTGGCAGAAATATGTCAGCAGACATGATAGATAAGACAGATGGAAAACATTTGTGAGGGAGATGGAATATGGAAATGCTTTATTGCATCTGTTTACATAGAATTTATATACAGAATGACAAAATCAGCAATTGTAGCCATTGCATTATGTGTATAAAGGTGCTATGAATAAGGTATTCTATGAACCTATACGTGCTATGAACATTACTAAAAACATTATTGCCGTAACATTGGTAGAATGTTTTATATCATGGTAATGTTATATATCATGTACATCAAAATATTTTTCAGTTGTTTAAAAGTATTTTAAAACAGTGTCCAAATTACCAATAAATTACGGTAATGTGGCTAAAAACATTAAATAACTTTCAATATAAAATGTTTATGTAGAAATGTTCTTACAACCTGAAATTGTTAGCAGGGGGAGCAGCTCAGTCGTGATTTAAAACACTCATAGCGGTTGACTGTGACCTAAAATTCATCTGGTTTTAATCAATACATTGGAATTATCACCTGAAAACACCATTTAATCTTAATCAAAGCTTCGCTGACATGGCCACACAGCTCTGCAGGACTTTCTTTGCAGTGTTCCTTTGAGGAAAGACATTAAGCTCCTGTGGTAAAATTTAAACCACTGTCTACAGCCTGCAGAAATAAACCTGTACATTGACATTACAATAACAGAAGAACATGGCTAGTGTTTATTTATGCCATGTGTAATAATAGGATTTTATGCCCCAGCAGCCCATCTCTGTGGGTTTGTGTTTGTCATTCTGCTCAGCTGGCCTCTGCAGGAGTATGAGAGATGAGCTGCGAATGGCCACAGTGACGCTTCGGCCCAGCACGCCTTTTCTTGGCTATTTATTTCTCTTGACTCCTCATCCATTTTTTCTGTCCATTTATATGGTGTTTAAATCTGTGTATTTAAACCTGTGTGGCAGGTGGGAGTTCTTTGTTGGCTCATGTATTTCTCCGGCTGAGAAAACAAGTGTTTTACTGTAGCTGTTGGCCCTGCTGTTTCACAGCCTGTGGGACAGAATTATTGGTTCACCAGTAAGTTCAATAATTCAAACTGTTAAATAAAATGCTAGAAAAGGAATGCATGAAATGTGAATTTGTGTTCCACTGAAGTAGAAATACTTGCGGTTAATAAGGCCAATTAAGACGTGGGCTATAAATAAACACTGAAAGTCTTTTGAGTATTTGCTAATCAAACAACATTTCAAAACTTGGTTTTATTATGTTTTCAGCATGCCTTCCAAAAAACACACTATAATTTAGCGGTTACTGACTAAAAATAACTCAGGGGTCTCCTTAAAAATCTCTTCTCTGTCTTTTTATATTTCTCGAATGTTATAGTGAGTTCAAATGAGAAGTTTAAATGAGAAAGTCATTTTTGTTTGTTTGTTTTGATTTGTTTTGCTTGTAATCCTAATGCTCCCAATATGGCCGTGAAATCAGGAAGCAGTGAGTTATGTTCTACTTTTTAAACCATGTCTGGAGAATGAAAACAGTGAAAATGTTTTCTTTTCAGCCCTTCATAAGCAAATGTTGATTGCTGAACACTTCCATGTTGCTGTGACCGGGGTTCACTGGTTCATGAGAGTCAGATAGATGCCTTCATGAGAAAGTCACTCACCTCTGCTGACAACACATTCATATTCAGTTTCCTGTTTACACTTTATGACTGATTAGAATCATAGGGTTATAAACCGATGTTTTCTGAAAAATGCAGTGCTTCAAAATATTCAGAAGTGCTTGTCACACTTACAGCATGATTGTCACAGTAATCATGCAAAAATAGGTTTTGATTAAAGCTGCGTGCAGTCTATAACGTTTGCCTCTCTATCTCTGTTTGAAACATAAAATTGCAGGCTACTTTATGTATCTTTTTTAGTTTGTTAAAGTCAAACGAAGCCAAACTGACATTTTCCGGGAAATCTGACCCAACGACCCAAATTATAAAAACAAATTAAAATAGGATTAAAAGGCTTACTACTGGGAATCAGGGTAAGGTAAGGAGACTGTTTTGAACACTGATCTGTTGTGTACTTATCTGTTAAAACTGATTTTTGTTTATTTTTAACCAAAACAAGTTACAGATTACAGCTTTAAAGATATGGCTTTTTATTAAAGCTAATTTACATTTACATATACATATATATATATATATATATATATATATATATATATATATATATATATATATGATAGAACCAAGCCATTGGTAGGCAGAACTATAAAAAATGTAAGATTGAAAGATAAGCCTTACTTAAATAATTCACATTCCAATTACCAAAGATAGGTCAGTTTTACACAGACATTCTTTCCATGTTGATGGATGTTGGTTATGTTATGGCTATGGCTAATAAAACCTCAGTGCTTGGAATAGACACAATTGAAAGATTCCTAAGTGAAGATCTCCTCTCTGCCTCTTGTCTGAACCACCCTGCAGTGCTATATAGACCCCGAAATCACAATGTATAATATTAGAATACGTGGTGAATAAAAGCAAATGTATTGTGCTGCATTTTACTAAAAGTAATGGCACATTTGAGGTCTTTCCAACTCTGCCGCATAGATGGTGCAAATCTGGAAAACTTTAGACATGTTTTAGATGGCTGTGTTATCGAGACCAGGCAGGGTAGGGTAGATCAATAGGCTGAAGGCAATAGCCCTCTTCTGAGTAAGAAGTCTGAGGTTGCCTCTGAACTTTGAATGTTTTGACAGTTCAGAACTTAAAGGCAAAACTCTTCTTTACTCATCATCTTTGTTCCATGTCATTTTTCAAGAGCTCATTCTGTTTGAATGTGCAATGGTCTTGTGTAATGAAGACCATGCAACAATTATAGGTCCAATGGAACATTTTGTGTCCAAACACCTTTAATGAGCCTGATGTTTTTTATTATTTTGACACAAATGTTTTGCGCAATCCGCACTCAGCTGATATCTGGAGTTAAGGGTCTTAATTCTCCACTGGTCCACGCTCACTGTAGTTTAGATGTCACTCCGGCAGTTCCTGGGCTTTGTGTTATGTTTAGTAATTCATATATCTTAATACATACAATGGTGTGGCACTCACTCAAAGCCTCATTGCACATTCATGTCAAAGTTTTGGAATTTATTAGATTCTAATCCAACCCAGTGGATTAAATGAGAGCAGCTGGATTGAGTTGGTCTGGGTGTATGTGAAATGTCTTGACAACTGTGGCATGATGCCAAAGTCTTACAAAAGCATAACAGCCTCCTTTAACTGCCCAACTTAGATTTTGTGAACGTGGTTTCATAACCTATTTATTTATTTGTTTGTTTGTTTGTTTATGTGTGCATTTATATATTTGTATATGTTTGCTTGTGTTCATATATTTGTTTGTGTGTGTATTTATATATTTGTATACATATTTGTTTATTTGCTTATTAAAATGTTTACAACGTACTATTTAATAATTAAATGCAGCACTTGTCAACATTTTGGGAGCTTACTGCAGTCTGTTTAAAAGTCATTACAACATCTCTAAACACAGTCACACTGTAGGGTTACAGGAAGCAAAGCCCTTCAACCGTTAGTTTAGGTAAAGCATTGTTTTCAGTTAGACAGACTGCTGAATTACCTTTCAAATCCTGATTAATTGCCACAAACATTCTGAATTCTAGTCCACCGCTGAGCCATGACAGAACGCTCTGAGCTCTATTCACTCTCGTGAAGTCTCTGAGGCTGGTCACACCGGCAGAGCGACTGTGCTGGAGGCTGCTGACTTTGGCCGACTCCAGTCTGACTCATACATGATCCATAAAATTCACAACTCTGAGCCAAAACACTGGGTAAAAATGGGTCGAGGGGTTCCTTGCATTCAGCTTTATTGGTATAACACTTCAGGGTCACATGGGTTACAAGCAGCAATGTTTTCTTCATATTAACATTGCGTTAGCGCATTTCGATAGGATGGGCATTTGGGGACATAAAGATGTAATACTTGTGCAACAGGCAGTTACGTGATTGCATATTACATCTGTAATTGTCGTGATAGGCATTTGGCAGCCCAACAGGTCAATTATGGATCAAGAGGTGCTATACACATGGGCATTAATCAACTGTGCGCTGACCTAGTAATACACAACAGTGCAAATGGTAATAATGCTGTATATCAGATGCTTTCCTCTGGAGAGCATGAACATGCATGAAGTTTCCAAAAGGGGGCAGTGTATTTTTTGGACAAATGGCAATTTTCTCTTGCATACAAAAACGATTAGGGCAGATTATTCTTATGAATGTTTGAAAACACATATAGGTTCCATTAAAATGACATTTGCATTTAATATGTGGATAATAATTCAGACTAAATCATTGCATTTGTTTGTGGAAACGGGTCTTTTGTCTGATAGCTGTAGTTGATGGCAATTAAACTGTTAGGCAGTATTACACTCTTTCACACCAAAAGCTGTTCATTTGCACTCATTCATCTCCCTGATGAATCAGTCCAATGACAGAGGCCAGGTTCATTATAGTCTTTTCACTTTTCCATGACTCCAGACTCCAGAAGTACGCCACAGCTAATTGAGTCATTCATCACCACTATCTGTAATTTGACTGGTGCAAAACGAGGTGTAACAGAGAATAAACATGCAACATCTCTTTAACAATACACTTGTAAAAGTGGTTCAGTCTGATGGGATTCAGTGCCCACTCTGTACTCCAAACACGTTCCATTTTAGTAATGGTTCATAATAGCTCTGCACTCCATTTTGTCAATTTGGAATTTGGAACACATGGAGACAAAGGTTAGAATAACAGTTAATAATGAGAGATACTGAACGATATTGGCCTTTTATATGCTAATAGTTCTTTAGAAATTCCTGGTATTTTATGCAAGCAAAGCAAGATTTACTACAGTATGTTGAATTAATGAAACACTAAAAATCAGTACTCAACATGCAGGAGGTCATTTTTTAATATGAGTTAATGGTTTTTCTCTTCACAAACACCTACAAACAGAAGTTGTAGATTTATAAGGTTTACAGGCAGTGTATCTGAATTATGAAAAGCATTATTCTGTACAGCAGCTCCTCCATCATACACCAAATCTCTGCTATAGCTCATTTAAACTGTGAAACGATTGCCTTTCTCTAACAAATTAATTTCATAGGATATGGATACTGTATTATTTACTCTTAATTTCGATAGGTAATGTATTTCACCACAGCCCCCAGTGAAATATTGCAGTCCACAAAATGCTTTTTAAGAGAAACTGAAAAACGACCACAGTGAGAGAGAAGATCTATGGGCTATTTAAAAACATATTAGTTCACCTCACGGCTTGAATCTCTCCTCCACTTCCTTTATTTGAGAGATTGATGCTACTTCTTTAAAACATATGGTTTTCCTTAGATGACTTTCACTATTTGAAATATGAGGAAAATATATAAATGGTTCTAAAAAACAATATAATAACCATATGATGTGTTTTCTCACAGTTTTAAATGCAGGAATGTTGTGTCTGGAAATAAGTAATATGTATGTTTTGCGACATACAATTTTTTTCTGATAACATTAGCCAATAATGCATATTATATTTTTTATGCACTGAAATGGTAAAGTTAATAACTTCTGGTAAAAATACTGCTTTTTTATTGTGCTTGTCTTTATTTGAGTTCATTATGTATACTCCTTTTGTCAGAAGAGCAGATGTCTTCATTTTAAAGCAGAGTCCTGACTGACATAATGATGAGCCATCTTACACAAGAGCTGTAATGACCTCCTTCTTTCTTCAAAATCAGGACAAAAAACAGCAGACGTCAAAGGGATTCTATTACAGACATGGAACATTTGATCTATTTTGCTTTCAGATGTCAGATGTTACAATTAAACATTTTTCTGGTGTCCTTTAATTCAACCCTATAGGAACCTTACAGTGAAGGTGATACAGTGCACTGCTTTAAACTGGAGTAAATGTGTGTGTGTGTGTGTGTGTGTGTGTGTCTGTTTGATTCAAGATTCATTCACTCTTCAGCTTGTTATTGTATCCGACATTTCTTTTTCCATTTTAAATCTTTATTGTAAAGTCAGACTGACAGTCTAAATGCTGATTAAAAGCTCTCCTGTGGATTGAAACGGTGAAACTGGAAACTTGAAACTGGAACGGTGCTGCATGCATGCTTGTTGAATCCTGAGTTCGTGCTGTATGGTATTCATACACTTGTGATGTCTTCTGTTGGTTAATCTGCTGATAAAACACCTCTAATTTGTTTTATACAGTGATTTGATAGATCCCAGCTGCAGGGGATGAGTCCTGTGTGATCTTTACAAGGACACAGTCACTTGTGGCTTTCTTTAATCCAGTGGAAGTGCAGTGAGGACCCCATAAAAACACCATGCTTGTCAGCCTCTATCTCCATACTGCTCAGTGGAACAAAGAGTAAAGCAATCAGAAATAATGAGAGAGCGACTCAGGCCAGTAACTCACTAAAGCTGGTGATCACCCAGAGAGTAACTGATAGAGATTTGCCCAGCTAACAATTTTAGGTTGTAATTTCCATTAAGTAAAAAAAACATTAAAAATGTTATTTTGCTTTTTTAGAATTGTTGCTTACTTATAAGAACATTATTCAAACATTTTAATTCTGTTACCTTTTTTAAATGTTCTACTAACAACTTAAGAATAATGATTTTGATATATATGATATATAACGTCAACTAGTGTTACTAATAACTTTCTACTTGCAGGCTGCCCTGATACACACTGAGAGACTTTGACTTCTTTGACTGTCCGACAGGTTCATTTGAGAAGGTATGTATTATGTTCTGTATTACATTTGTGGATTCCAATTTTTTATCATATTCATAGATAATCATGATTTGTCCGACAGGTTCATTTAAGAAGGTATGTATTATGTTCTGTATTACATTTGTGGATTCCAATTTTTTATCATATTCATAGATAGTCATGATTTGGTATGTTTAGTTGAGTTTGTTCTGCAGAACAGATGTTTTTGATGTTTTTTGTGTGCATGTATTTTTATTTTTTGAATTTTCACTTTTTCATTGTTTTATTTCAGGATTTACGTAACAGCATTTGAACTATGACTTCAGTTTCTTGTAATTAGATTTCTTTGCTTTCTACTAATGCTCAACAGGAATGATGAATTCTCTTTCCCAGTATGAACTGACTCAGATAAGCTGTCTGTGAGTCATCTGAATCCTTCTGTAGCCAGAGGGACTTATGGGTAATTTACTCAACTCTCCTGTTGGTTGGGGAATGGACGAGCTGAGATGGTTAGTTCTGATCTATTCCATCTCATTATAATATAGCTTTTTTGTGGAGAGGATCATAGCAATAGGCCATAGCAGGGAAAGTTTTGGATGGTGTGTCTGACTCATTGCAGCTGCCTCCAGCATGAAGGTTTGCAGACTCTGCTGATGCTCCTCCACAGAGCCTGTCATCAGCCAGTGCCACAACTCTTCTGACCTCATTCGTCTTCCCCTTCTGAAGGCAAAGGTCAGCCAATCCTATTCCTGCATCATCTCAGTGAGGCCTTTCTTATAAATGATTATATTATGCTACATAGTAGAGCAATGGAGTTTAAATGTAGCCCATTATGAAGCTTTCATGATGCATGCAGTGGGGTTCAAAAGTGTAAAACCATATTAAATTGATTAAAATTTCAAACCACGACTGTACTATGGAGCCATATAGTCAAACAAAAGAACATTATAAAGTTGGAAAAGAACCCAAGGTTCTCGTTAAAGAACCATTATGTTCAAAAGTGTATTGTGTCAGATTTTTTTTACTGCATGTCCCTAACAAGCGCAATATTCGCTTGTGCCACACGGGGGTAGCAGTGAATTCATCTGTCAAACACATGATATATTGCAGTAATGCCCTACTAATCACTCTGGGCAAGAATCTCAAGCATTTTTCCTCTAGTTACAGTTTTGTAGCTCAGCATACTAAACACTTGTGTGTAGTGTTTGCTGTTTGCTGTAATGTTTGCTGTTTAGGCGAGCAAGAATTTTATATACCTTCCACTTGTGTTCATAAATTGTAGGGGTCTGCTTTCAGTCTGCAACCTGGATTATTCTAAACCCCAATACAATTTTTCGTTTTAATAAAAAGGCAGCAGAATGTTGGTGATCAGCCATCATGAGATTACTTATTTAAAGTAACATAACCTTCTCAAAAACGACTCGTGAACATAGTAATGCTGACTGAGAATCCTCTCGTGAGATGTTTATAAAGCAAGATAAAATTGCCATTGTAATCAAGATTAAATGTACCCCAGCAGGCCATGATGGAAAACAGATCCATGGCACGGAGCTTATTATACAATGGGAAACGAAGGGGAGAGCAGAAACACAGATTAAACAATGTTTAACTTGAAATTAAAGTTCTTTGGACAGTGTGAATCACCCCTTTTTAAAAAAATATCATATTTGAACTTACTTTCTACAAATCATGATTGGCCCAGTGCTTACAAACTTAATGTGCTGACCTCTTGTTATATCAACAAAGGAGTGGGAGGTTCCTACAGCTCACAGGGACCTCTTACATATGATTAACACAATCCCAGCTAACAGGGAACATTCTTAGAATGTTGGCTAACGTTTTCTATAGGTTCTCTCAAAGTTATTAAAATTTTTCTTGCAGTAATGTTAGTACAACATTTCCAGACATTATATATATCTTTATGTTTGAGTAACATTTTAATAACCAAGCAATTACGTTTATACAACATCTAAGAAACTGAATGTTTTGAACGTTCCTAAAACTCTCAAAATAACATTTGTAGTGTTTTTCTAACAGCCTAAAATTATTAGCTGGGATTAGCTTTGTGATGAAATAATATGTGCCATACTAGATCATTAAAGTCAATAGCTACCAAATGATTTTCTGTAGATTTAAGTCCGTTTTCATCCTATTCACTCTTTGAAAAAGTCTGTCATCTGTACCAGCAAGATAAATGGCTTTGTGTCGTATGTGATGTTTGTACTTCACTAAAGATACGATTTTTTCTTGTTGAGGTAAGACAATAAAATTTCAAATATCCCTAGAGGATTTATTCACACCCGGCACGTTTATACAAGACTGGGACAAAAATAAGGCAAATCATTTCAAGGCCCATAAAAGTGATGAACATGTATGTTTTTAAGAGCATGAATTAGGAGTCACTTTGACTCAGCAATGTCTGGATAAATACTCTATATATTTGGACAACAAATATCCTATATTGTACAAGACCATTGCCTTTTGTCATAATAACCATTCAGTCTTTACATTAAGCATCACAGTTTGATGTAGTTCAGCTGTGACTAAAACAATTATGATGTGTTCTTGAAAACAGAACTCAGATACGCTATAGCCACAAATACAGACCAGACATCCAAAACCTAAATGTTCAGGATTTTGTGTTTTGGTTTCTGGTTTAATGTTTTCAGAACATTGTCAAAACAACTCATTGATGTTTATCTGTGGTGCTTTTTCTGCTTTTGGTCAAGTATGGGATTAGGAAACCAAATTAAGATAGGCTTGCTGTTCAAATTGTCACAACATATTGCATTTGATATGAAAATAATTTAAAATTTAGTGTGCTTGTCCCTTTATTTTTTCTATGAAAATTTACCCAGATGCTATAGATCAGGGTTCTGTTTGCATTATAGAGAATACAGCATACAAGAACCGTTCTTTATCATACAGTTGTATGAATGTTTCACTACAACTACTTCAAAGAATAAATTGATATTTATTTTATACAGTATGTTAAATATAAATTAATATCTCAAGCACAAAGATGAGAGGTGTCCTGGTGTTTTAGTTGTTCTCTAACAATTTGTAGCTATTGTTGCATGTGAATTTATTAAATTATGTTTATGAGTTATGTTTAACAGCTCTGATCAAAGCTTAAAGAATATAGTAAATGCACAGAGATGAATACGGTGAGCAGAGAACAAACAGATTTATATTTACACATTTATACACAGCAACATTTATATAAAGAAGTTGAACTGATTCCAGAACAGGAACTAAAAATCAGAATGTATCAGAACCAGAACCAATACTGTATTTTTGGGTGGACAAGGAGAACACGTTCGTGCCATATGTTATATGGTAAACAGATGAGACTCACAGACTGAATCAAAAGCACAGCATGGAAATGCACACACATACCTGGAATAATATGCTGCTAATCTGGAAAACCGTTGACCCAGGCTGAAAACAAAAGTAGACCTTGTTCAAGTGTTGGGAGATTTCAGTTTTCCCTTTAGCAAGAGTCAACTTGCATATCACAGTAAATTAGAGCAAAACTCCAAATGTTTGCCAAAACAGCCTGTTTTATTCTGGACTGCAGGATATAGAGTACATAATGTTATCTCCTCCAGGGCCTCAGTTAACAGAGAACTGATGTCATGTCTTTTGGTCAAGGGCCCTTATTTGTCCCCTGAAAGTCCAGGTGACATAAACCTGAAGAATTTACAATTCTCATCTGTATTTTTTTAGATTTTAAATGTAATGTGTAAATGTTCTCTTATCCCCTGTATTTTCTATTTATTTATGAACATTCAAATATATTTTCCCAAAGAATGAGCATGTAGAAAAGATATTTACTCTTTTGGGACTCTTCACAGGGGAAGTTATGCTTTTGATTATCTCTTTAATAGACCATGAATTTCTCTACAAATCTTCTTAAGTGGATAAATTCTTGTTTTTCATTCCTGCTGTTCTTCATAAAGAGAAAAGAACGTATCAAGTAATGCCAGGGAGTATTTTCAACATGTGTTGATTGAAATTCTGTTTAAAATGCTGCTCTACTGTGGTCACATGAAATCACATTTAATTTTACGGTTCCTTGCGGTGTCGGTAGGCGCGCACCGTGGTTCTAATCATTTGTGATCTGTTATGACTACAAATGGTCTGACCTTTGACCCGGATGACTGAAGATTGGATGAGATGGTGTCTGTTCAGTGCAGAATGATTAACATCTGTCTTGTGTCAGGATCGGCCTGTGTAAGTACTGCTGCATGCAGCAGGCCTGCTTTCTCCGCCATTAATCATCTGGTTGAGAACAGACTTATGAGACTCTCTGCATGTACATTTACTTTGTAAAAACACATCTGACCTTGTGCCAAGGACACTTTGATTGTCTGATTGTTGGGAGGTAATTTAATTTGACTGTGTCCCTCAGCAGCTATAAAGCAGTGGAGGGTAAAATACCTCATTTGGAAGGTCACACTTATAACCTGTGAGGGTTTGCATGCATGTAAATGTGAGTGTTTTTCCTCATGGGTTATTCATACACTTTGCCAGTATCTACACTGCAAACAAATCTGTAATTTTACAGAAGTGTTACCTCTTATTTTACAGATTTTTCTTGTATTTTTAAATCTGATATATGATATTTGAATGAACTGAAATATGATATTTAAAATGAACTTACAAAAATAGACTGTAAATGTACATGTCTAATATAAAATAACATGAAAACCTGTCATTTTTAATTTCTATTATTTTACTGATTTATTTCTTGGGCCCAGCTCCTGAAATATTACCATTTTTCTAACAGTGTAGTCAGGTAATCTTTAACTATATAGTTTGTCATTAGGTCTGCTATATTTTGTCCCCTCACCTTGAATAGAGGTGGAATGTGTGTGTTTGGGTTTAGTTTTAAATGTTAGGCTGATTACTACAGTAAAACCCATGCAGCCTACGGCTCCCTCCAGCTCAGGCAAGGAGATTACCAACCATGGGGCATTGCCTTTGATGCCATTCTTGGACACATTTAAAGTTCTGATTTCCTCTGTTTTTTAGAAAAGGGAAACGATCTGTGTAAGTTGTAAAGGGAAAAGCTCATTGAGTTTGGTCATGAAGGGCTCAGCTTGGTGGTGGGTTATGGTAGAATGTATCTGCAGGGTTTTTGGCATCACGACTGCTGCAGGTAGGATTGGGTTTTTGTCGTCGATTTGTAGGACATTGTTTATGTTGCTTCTCAAAATGCGCCACAAATGAAAGCTGTTTAAATATAAATATTAATTCCAGCAGCTGCGTAAAAGAATGTATCTTTCTAGAATGTGTTGTAAGCTTTTCATGCTTTTTTCTTTAACATTAACATTAAGGGATAGCTGTCCTACTTGCTCCTACATACTTACTCCTACAAGAAAATTGCTGGTGTTAATAAAAACAAAATGGTCTTACATTTTCATGTAATAAATTGATTTGTGGATTTAAAATTTAATATTTATTTCCTGATATGTAAATATGAGTAATATATCCTTCATTAGGTTTTGCAGATTTCTTTTTGGAAAACAGTGACAAGTAGGTGAACTGTTTCAAGGCTGGGCATTGAGTCCATTTTTGAGTCAATAGTTTTTACATTGTTTTTACAATTTTACTTCGAAGTATCTAATTAAAAATCTGGGAAAGTTTCGAATATGTTTAAAGATTTCCTAAATTTCCCCCGATATTGTATGCAGGGAACTGCACAATTTTCACGAATTCAATTATTGCATTGTGTTGTGTGTTTGTTTCTCCACCGACCACGACAATAGGTCCGTTTCCCTATAATGTTGTATGTGGCAAATCTGACATCTAGTGGTCACTGGATACAACATGCTAATATTAAAACAAATAAACAGAAAAGCTGATATTCATTTTGTCCAGTTGAAATTCTTCAGCTATTGAAAAACACAAATCATTTGTTATTAACCACACTAGATCTTTCAGAACATTTTAAGGGGTTTGATTTTTAGGGTCATTTTATAAGTCAAGGTTTATGTGAGTGTTGTGTGTTTTTTCTTTATTGGGCTGCAGTACTATGTGCAGTGGGCATAGAGACATTGAGACAGGGGGAGTTCCACACCTTGGCCATCTATCTCCTGTGAGTATTATGGGCTGCTGTGTTTAGAATAGCACATTTTAATTCATATAACATTCTTCTTACTGCCATAAACACGCACAAGTCAGCTGCAAAAATCTCTCCCAGAGAGCCCACAAACAATCTATGAGACTGGAGAAAACAAACTAATTTTCAGTGCTCTGGCTTCGTACTTTGTTTCTTAAGCTGTTTGTGTGGTCCTGGTGTGTTTTGGCACCTTTACAATCCATATATAAATAAAAGCATACACAACATTGGTATAATAGTTTAGCTCCCTGTTGACTTTGGCTCAAATTGGTCATGGTGTTTAATACCACTCACAGAGAGATACAGAATACATCACTATTCATAACAGCACAGTGTTTACAACACCACAGTCTGCCCAGTCAGTTTACTTTGGCAGCTGAAGTACATTTAGTTTGGTGGTGTCCTCAGGTTATTTATCTGAATCAAACCACAGATCACCTCCAATAGAAAAATGGTCATTGAATTTCTAATTGCTGCTGGCAATACAGTAGCTTCTCTGGGGGAATACACACAGATGGAAGCCTTTTGTCCCAGATTATCTAATCTGTCTGGGCTAACAGCCAGACCAGAGTTCTACATTAACAACAGCAAGACATTTTCATGAACATTAATTGGCTGTTCACATGCATGGACATGAGAATGTAATAAAGCAACTGGAAATGCAAGATCATGTCCAGTATCTGCGTTTTGCAGATACTATTATGTAACTGTATTATCAAAAGCATGAGGTGGAACGAATGAATAAAGTATGTCTCTGTCTTATTGAACTGTCTGGATTCTGATTCCTTTTAACTACACCTAAATGAGGTGTTTTTAAACCACTGCAATACAATAATTGCTGTGGTTTGTATTTCAAACAGGGTTTCCTCAGTGTTGATCATGCTGTTTGAAGTTGTCTATTTCATTGATGCTCTGCTGGCAATGTGCCTCCTGTAAGTTCTGCCAAATTTTTATTATTATTTTTATTTGAAATTAAAATTCATCTTAAATCTAAAACACATTTAATCTAAAATATATATGCATGTCTAATTGAAAGTGTATATTTTTGGCTTAATTCAATCATTCAATCATTTTTATTCATTCTTTAATCTATTTTTCTTTACTTGTTTAGTCTAAATGTATACAGATGATTGTTTATATTTTTAATAAAACGGTTTTCTTGTCTTTAGTTGTCCACCAACAAAGAAGTTCTTCATTGTTTGGAAGAAGCTGGCTAAAGTTGGGGGGTTCCAGAAATTTCTATACTACACAATGATGTCTGTAATGTGTTTCCTGCATCCGGTGCTTGTATGGCATGCAGTAATACCAGGTGCTTGACCTCTACCTACTAATAATACCACATAATAAGTATTAGCACTGAGCTTCAAAATTACTTTCTTAAAATACACATTCTAACATCTAACAGACAGACACCCAGCTAACAATTTTAGGTTGTAAAAACATTTCCCTGATGTTTCCATTAAGTAACAAAAGGTTAAAGCATGTAATTTTGATAGTTTTAGAAATGTCCAAATGTCCAGTTTTTTACGTTGTTTTAACATTATTGTTTTGTTATAAGAACATTGTTTAAACATTTTAAAAACATTCCACTAATAACATTTAGATATATAGATATATAACATAAAAATTCTACGAATGTTACTGCAAGAATGGTTTTGATAACTTGAGAGAACTGTGGGAGAATTTTAACGTTAGCCAACGTCCTGAAAACATTTCCTGTTAGCTGGGCATGAATCAATAAACTGTGGATATTCCTTTATAGGAATTATGCTGCTAGTGACTGGATTCTTTAACTTCATTTTGAGCAAAAAGAAAAGGTCAGAACTGCCTAAAGAGTCCAGTGCATATGGAGACCCAACTCAATCTTCTGCCTGTACCACAGACATGGGGGACACTGAACAGACATTCTCTTTCTTCCACATCATCTCAGGGAAAAAAGCATCTGTTTTATTCAGCAATAGCCGATTACACGGCCTCACAGACAGTGCTCAGTCAGGGAGGAATGTCCACCATAAGAACAGACAAACAAATGTGCACCTCATTGAGAATGTAAGGTAGGAGGATTCTGAGATGGTGGAATACAGTGAAGTGGAACCAGAAGAGACCACGTCAGATAAAGCTCCAATGATCAGACTATAAATGTGACATCAGTTGTTTTAAATCAGTGTGGGCATGTCTAGTGAAAAGTAAATGAAAGACCAGCAGTTCTACACTATTTGTTCCTTTTTAAATGATTATCAATTTCTTTAAAGCTTCAGTCTGGTAACTTTTGCCTCTCTATCGTCATTTCTGTTTAAAACATAGAATTGGAGGTTACTTTACATATTTCTCTGTACACATGAAGTCAAATGAAGCCAAACTGGCATTTCCCAGGAAATCAGGCCAGACAGCTCAAATTTTAAATCATCATTATAAACTTACTGTTGCAAATAAGGCGAGGAGAACATTCTGAACACTGATCTGGCATCTACTCACTCCATAACTGATTTTCGTTCATTTTCACTCCAAAAAGTTACAGATTTCAGCTTTAACATTATTCATTTTGGAAATAGTTTAAGATTAATAGAATAGAATGCAGACAAATGTGTTCTGAAGCTGTATGCTGAATGTCAGTTTCACGTGCTATGTGCATGTACCATGTGGTTCATGCATTGTTGATACATTGTGTTGATTATACATTTAAACTGAATACGTATAATGAACAATAATGGCATTGCCTATCAACAAAAAATCTCCAATGTCAAAGAATAACAACAACAAAAAACAACAATACAACTTTCCTATTGTGAATGTGCATATAGCCCAGAGAGCTTCACTCAGAATATATGTCAAGCATCAAAAGCCTAAGGCATATGTTGCAGTGTGTACCACATACAGTATATATCAGGTCACTGTGATGCTTAACAAAGTATGCACCAAGCAGAGGCTTTGAACTGATGGAAAAAATCTCTAGTCTCCAGAGAATCTGGATATAGAGTGTATGAATTATTAGACTGATGAAAAATTAAACCTAAGGCAGATAAAAATAAATAAATGCATGCTTGAAATCGTAATGATTTTACTTTTATGAATAAGCACTTAAAAAACAGCTTGATCTGATAAGAGTTGCCTCTTTGGTAATTCCGGTGTGTAGTCTGTATCAGTCTGGATCTCTTGCATTCAGTCTCTGTACATCAATGCAATTACGAGGCTCCATTTATCATTCTGACCCAGACAAGAGAGCTTTCAGACAAAAAAAAAAATTCTGCTAAAATCCCCCAGGTGTTATTTCTGCATGGGTGACATCAACATCCTGAATACTAGAATAACATATGATGTATGTTCAGACAGTATGTTTTTTTATAGAAAAATATTTCTTTGCACTGAAAAGCAGCTGGTTTAATGAATTAAATGAAATACAGTAAATGCGAGTACAGAAAACTAACAGCATATTAACAGATATGCTTTGTATTCTGCTCTAACATTTAACACCCAGCTAACATTTAGGTTGTGAGAGCGTTTCCTAACGTTTCAATTAGTATCACGTTTTTAGACATTGTGTTAAACGTTATTGCTTGGTTATTTAACATTAAGCATTTTTTTAATCTGTAACATTTTATGTAAATGATTCACTAACAATCTAAGAATACCATTTCTGGTGCGATATATAACGTTAAAGAAACGTTCAACTAACCTTACCATTTGATAACATTAAGAAAACTTTAAGAGAACGTTAGCCAACCTTCCGAGAACGTTCCCTGTTAGGCTTCGTTTCTAAATTCGTGATTAAGTTTCTGTATTTAGTTTTCTTTCTTTTATTTTGTCCTGTTGACATAATCACATCCCTTTAAATAAAACGGGCTTCCCTCTGGGGAACTATCTTGGCAGCTCGAAGCTTCTGCTTCCTCAAATATTTTATTAAGCCTGTCAGTGTCATTTTTTCCTAGATGGTCTTCTCAGCCTGAACTAAAAACAGGAAGCTCTTTTTTCCCAGCAGTCAGACTGAAACACAAGGCTTAATCTAACAAGCTGCAAGTAAAGCGTCATTAAATTCATGAGCACAAATATTGCAAATTGTATTTTAAACTGCGTTTTAAAAAACGAAATAAAGAAATGCAATTAAATCCCATGTGCTTAAAGGAGTTATAATAGACTCGTGTTTATCCTCACGGTAATTATCACACAGACACGATAATCATCAGCGTGAACCGGGTCCCTGCGTTTCCCTTGGCAACCGCACAAAACGCCCGCCCACCGGCTGTTCCGATTGGCTCATTTTATCATCCGAAGGAAGGATTGGGTGAGACAGCCGTCAGTCTTCAGAATTATTGTGACCGTATCGCCAGTCTATTCCCTGAGGAAGCGACTGGGAGAAGTGGGAAGAGTGGGAGATAAGACGCCTTACAAAACAACTGGCGAGCGCTTTTAGAAAGGAAAGGCATTCCGTGAGATGGTAAGGAGAACCTTATGCCAAGTTTATGGATAGATATTGCTGTATTGATCAAAGTACTACATTGTCGGAGATTGTAGTTTTATTTGCGGCGTTTTCTCAGTTCTGCAGGTGAGCTCTTGGTTAATGGAGCAGGTATTCATTTGAAGCTCTTCCTATTTTTGCGTCTGATGTCTCTGGTTTTTGATTTGTCAACTTTTAGTAAACCTTGTGTCAACACGTAAGCTGCTTTCTGTCACAGACTCGATCTGCAACCAAACCGTGCCAGCGATAGTTTGCTTGATATGTGCACGCTTTTCTGCCATAGAAAACTTTGTGTTTAATCGATGTGCTCCAGATCAGTAACTTCTGCAAAACAGCAATACATGAAGCCTGCGGTTTATTTACCAAGATGAAAGGTGCTTTGCTTGATCTATTCCTGCATCTGATGGTCACAGCTGGTTGGGTGGGCATGGAGGGAGGTCAAGTGGGTGGAGAGCATCTCAAAACAGGACAAAACATGTCTAATGTGTTATTTATTCTGTATGGTGATTTTCTTGAAACCCACGTTAAGACTTTTTCCTGTGAGGAGACTACATGGACATAATTAATTATTCATGAAGCGCTCATAGACAGAGGCGGGGTCAGCTCATTGAATATTCAAATGTTTGTCCTCTGGAAATGTCTTGGCTTTTAGTTGATTGCTTTACGGTTTGTCCTGTCACACTGCAAGATGGATCATCCATATGAACCAATAAGACAGAAAAACAGAGAGCGAGAGAGAGAAAATTGTGCCTAGGCTATTTGTTTATTGTAATTTCCTGTAATGATAAACCCACCACATCCAATACATAACAGGCTATGCAAAAACATAAGCTTTTATAAGAGTTTATTAAAAATAGCTGTACAAAAACAAATATTATAGGTTAGACATATACAAGTGCCATCCGTCAAGTCGGCGACAAATGACAGGTTAATACACCGGAAAGGCAAGAATTGTTAATTCTTCTTTGGCTTTTTTGATCCTTTTCTCTTCAGGAGTTTTAAACAGACCATCTTCTTCTGTGTGTTGAATTGAATCCTGGACAATCACAAAGTAAAGGGTTTTAATTACAGGAGAGAAAGCTGAGCAAGCAAAGAAAGGGTCATCTATTGACCCCAGAGTCCTGCCACTTTTAAATGCTAAAATCAGCACATATCAGTAATGGTGACATAAATAATTCTGAAAGAGTTTAATTCTAATACAAATTCTAAAGAGATGCCACAAGTTACTGCCACACACACACATACATACATGTATATAAGGTGTGCTCAATTCAATTATAAAGTGCCCACAATACTGCTTTACAGTGAAGGAAGTGGTAGTATTTTCTTTGCCACATGGTGTCAGTGTTTTCTATTTTTTCAATAATTCAGTTCCAATACTGATCTATAATTCACTTACTTTTTCCAGCATTTTTGTAATTTTTGCCCCGGCGTGGAATCTGGATTTAGACAAGTTTGTTTGTTTGACAGCTGGAGTCTGCAGAGGAGATTGGCACATTTACAGATGCAAATTAATTCACAGGTGCAAATTAGAGCATGTTATACAATACTGCAATCTGAGACAACCACCCACCCCGCTGCTCCAACCAAACTTCAGTTAAACTGATATAATTATTCTAATCTTGCATTGTTTGGTTTTTGCGTAAATTATTGCCATAATGCTAATTTATTCTCACTTTAACCAAATGCTCAAAATATTGTGCACATTTTGCATGTGTTTTATTAAGGCAAGCGCTAGCCATAGATCTACCTCGATCTAGCTTTCCAGGAGTTCTTGAGAATGTGTTAAAATTCACTGGTATACAGATCATGCCCACTCATGCCCAGATAGGAGATAGCTAAATCCAAATAGTTATTCTATAATTCATCCTCCCAACATGAAATCAATAACAGTTATGATGTGTTCCAACACGAGGTATTGTGTAATATATCTCTACCTACTTACTGTTAACAATTAAACAAAAGGGATGTATTTGCACATTAATCATTAAAGATCTACAGTAAAGCACTGAATGTATTTGGAATAGAATATAATAATAAATAATTACAAGATATTTGGAATCGTTTTTTGTGGATCTTGGCAGGATAAAACATTGTAAAGCAATTACAAAAACATGTTTTTTGCAATGTTGTTTTACTGATTTGGTGATTGCAATGTTGTTTTACTCACATGATTTGAACCTTGTTGCACAGAGGATCTTTCTGTATAATTGTGTAGTCTGTGATTTTTTTCCATTGCACAGAGTCAGTCTCCTCAACACACTGGCATTTTTCTCGGATGGATATAGCAGCAATCCTGATATCTGGAGACAAATCCGGAAAGATAAAGATACATTTTCCCATATCGTCTCCATATGCGTTATCTGAAATCTGTTAACACTGCTGATAAATTATGTTTTACAACACTACCTGTAATGATGTTTAAGAAGGCTGAGAATAGCAGCAGGCTGACACTTGTTTGCAGAGTCTTGAAAGCCATTGTAATAAGTTGTGTTGCTTGCAAGGGTTTTTGTCTTAAGTGTGTTTGCACTGGTGTGCTTGGAGTTTTCTCCTTCACTTTCCCTATTTTCTCCATTTCCTGGAGAGTCATAGTCACATGATTTCCCATAAAGTTCTGAAACTTGAGAGATTTCTCAATACCTGTTTATTCACCGTGTCTAGGTTGGTATTTCCCATGTTAAAGCTAATGTTTTAATGGTATTTGTGGTTTACAAAGGTATGGTTGCAGTTTGTTACAATTACTGTTTAGAGCTATAGGTCATAGTTCTCACACATTCTTGATCAATGAATTCTCATGACTTTTCCAGTTGTTTGCAGTTACTTGATAAGGATTTTATAGAGCTTTTTATAGAGCTGATTTATATAAGTAATTTTATAGAGCTTTCACTCACAAAGAGCAATTTGTAGCTGATTAATAAAGTATGTAATTGAAAATAACTTGAAAAAACCTTTTCACCATAGATGTTTCCATTATTTTTCCAGGCCTGAAAATTCCTGATGTTTCAGGGTTTTCAGCCATTTAAACCCAATTAGCCATTGACACCAGTTGACATAATACTTTTATGTAGTATGATTAAATTAGGTTATCTAGATATGTGTTATTATTAAATTAGATTATCTAAAGGGGTATTGTTATTAAATTTTAATATGTAGATATGTACTATCTAGATAGGATCTTATCAATCACATATTTTGATGAATGTTTTTTTTAAATGGGTTTGTATGCAAAATCAGAGCAGCATTAAGTCCTATTTCTGTGAACACTGGAAAACGATAAAGAAAAATGTTCATGTTTGTTCATTTTTATTACATTATATTAAACTGTACAAAATACATTTTCTTTGTGGAATCACTGAACACATTTATATGTAATACACACAAATACAGTGCCCTCCATAAGTACTGGGACAGTGAAGGAAAAAAAATGCTCTGTTTGCTGTGGAGTCAACAAATCTACGATTACAAGACGAATGTGGCAAAAGTACAGAATGTCACATTTTGTTATTGGCTGTTTTAAAACATCAATGTTTAGCCAATTAAGAAGAACAGCAGAAGTTTCATTTCTTTATCTCATGTGAGCCCAAGTATTGGGACAATTGGCTCATAATTGTGTTTATAAGTGATCAGCTGCGTGCTGTTGCATTAGTTCACACATTAAAAGCAGGGAATGTGTAGTATCAGTTCTGTCCATTACTTCTGCAGTCTGAGTCTTGTGTTTGGTGAGAACACACATAAGCCAAGATAAAGATGAGAGATTTGACTCTGAGAGAAAACCAGTAAAAAATGTCCAAATGTGACATTCTGTACATTTGCCTCATATTTATCTTTTAATCATAAATAATTATCACAGCAAACAGCAATTTTTTCTTTTAGATGTCCCAATACTTATGGAGGGCACTGTATGTTAAAACTGGCCAGTATGTTAGACCAACACAGCAGGGCTCTGCCAATCACTTCATATCATGTCTTCGCTTGATTCTCTTCATGTTATAACATGCCTTCATTAGATACAGTCCCTTTGCCCTCCATACACACATGCACTCCTCTGAATAGAGCCTTTTAATTTTCCTTGGCTTATGTTGTGCATTTGAAAGTACAGCAGTCCCATAATGCATTGTACAGGCTTTGTAGAGTTTTCTCTCTCTCAGGGATCTTCTCAGATTCTCTGCCTCCACGTGCTTACTATTTAATTTAAGAGACGCGTTTCTTGGATTTATCTCTTGCGATGTTTTTGTCTGCGTAAACATTTCCTGCTGTCTTTGCTGTTCCTTTTGAATCCAGAAAGAAAACGGTAATGTTAATATTAAAAAATGTAATAACATTAGTAGATGTTGAGTGAAGTTTGGACATGCTGTGCTTTTAGATGATTATTTCATGATAACAATCTCTTACCTCTGCCAGCATTTCATCAGTCTCTCGCCCTGCTTATGCTCTGTACTGAGACACACCTGTCTGTTGTTCCTCCTCAGTGTGACTCTAAAGAGAAATACAGCGAATAACAGGGTATTTAAACACAGCTGACAGGTTATAAAGCTAACAGAAATGCATATGAATTACTTACATGATCTCATCTTTAAGGCAGTTTGGTCCTTTTGGAGTCACTTTGAAATCAGATAATGGGACCGGGATGTGCTCTTTCACCTGTGGGCACTGGCAGGTCTTTGGAATATGGTGGCTTTCTACTGCATTAGGAAAAAGTTACATTAATACAAAGCTTTAATTAAAGTTATACAGTCACTTGCTAATGTAACTAGAATCTAGAATCTAATTTTGCACAGGTAACAGATTGAAGTCAGAGCAAATGTTACTACATAAGGATACAAATCTCAACAGGTGACCAATTACTGGAGACTCACCTGTAGTTCATCTGCTCTGATACTGAAACACTCACCTGTTAGAATGATGCTGAGGCACATAAGCAAAATAAAAGCTATGAGCTTCATGGTGAGACTGTGTCTGTGCTGAAGTGCTGAATGGCTCGCAGCAGCTTTATACTCATTATCAGGGATTTCCCTGCTCTCTTCCATGCCTGGAAATTCCTCTGTTTTGTCACAGCTCCCACTTTACACAGAGAGCCGGGAGTGGGATTTCCATATACCCAACACTATAGGAATCTTAAATGGACATAACATGGCTGAATTTAGACTTAATTAGCCAGTCTTTGAAAGAGGCTTGTTGTGCAATTGTAAAAACATGAAGGTGATTTTCCTTTCCTTTTCTTTTTTGGATAGAGGGATTGAGGCTTGATGACTTGGTTTCTGTTTGCAAGAAAAAGGAAACCAAAAATCCTATTTTTTCTTTCACATACTTTTGTTTTTAATTCTTCTGATTAATTTCTGTGTGTTATAGTTCATTGCCATTTAGTCATTTAGCGGTTTATTTTATCCAAAGTGGTTCACAGATTAGAATATTTTTTGGGAAAATATTGGGAAACTGAAAGGAAAAATACTTTGAGAATGAAGTCTGTGGAAAAAGTCACTCACTGTTGCTTAATTGCCTACATATATAAAAATATGTTTATAAAATGCCTTTCAAAAGAAACAGGTCAAGACAAGACCTTGTCCTAAAAAAATTACACAGTGTGTTATCTGTAGAACAGGTCTATGTGATTTCCCCTCATTCACTGAGGTTACACAGAGTCTCCAACACAAGATTCATTGTATCTCCGTTGTGTCTCCAACTTATCACAGTTACTTATCACCCTCCCTCCCTCCCACTTTCTCTTTCACTCTTCTTTAGCTGAAACTGTTTCTGTAGAGAGAACCACGTCATGGATCCTGACAAGACCTCCTATGTGAGGTTAAATGAGAAGAAAGTCATTGCAAAGTAAGAGCTTCACTTCCAATACACACATACGATGGATGCACACTGTACGATTTCCACTACTAATTGCCTGTCTGAGATAAATTTTTAGAATCCATAAAGATTTATAAGATCCTAGCCCAAAATCTGTAGTCTTTGATTGCTAGTTTGACATGTTCACCAACAACTGTTTAATGAGCATTGCGATCAGATATTTCATCCAATGAAATTTTTGGGGCACAATCCTGAAGTATGGCTTCCCTGGTGAAGACCATCAACTCAAGAACCAATGAGCTGAACATAAAACTCCTGCATGTGTCCGTTTTAATAACATGAGATCCCACAGTGTGTCATGGTTTATAGCTGGGACCATGTTCATAGAGTCTGACAAGCAACAATCAAAAAATCGAACAGTGTGTGCCCAGCTTTACTCATCTGGTAGAAACTGGAATACATTTGAATCCACATTGAAATGTTCATATGTTTCCTGGGAATCATGCCCATGACCTTGGAATGGCTAGTGTCATATCCTGCTCTTACAAACGCACCCTGAACACACTGGACATTATAGACATTCCAAACAATCCAAAGCATCCATTGTTATTTTCTCTCTCCTTTACAGGTCGGATATTTTGACCCTTTTAAAAACCTACAACTGTTACCATGCAGGGAAAAGTTTCCAGCTCCGCATTCGAGAGGTACGAGACACCAGAGAAAGTGAAACCATGATTTGGATTAAGCTTTTATGGTACTTACAGGTTAATGAATAAATGAGAATCTTTTTATGATTTGAAAGCTTTTAATTATTGTTTTATGATGGTCTTTTTCTCATCCAAGCCATTATAAACAGAACAGGGAGAAAAAACATTTTTGTATGTAATTAATGTATTTTATATGTTTTGTGTGATAATTTGCCTTATTAATAACGTAACAACCTACCAGTTAACCAGTTTATTAATCCATTTTTAAAAAATTGGATGATATTGGTGTTTTAGTTTTGAGGATCCAAGATTCAAAAGATATTCCAGTTATATGCTTTGAAATGGCTATTTGAAACCACTGCTGGAGAAAACAAGCATTTGTGTTGGACTTCTACTTTCATATTAATACAGAGATATAGGCCTTGTGACAACTAGCCCTGGTCTCCTTTATGCTATGTATGGTCACTTTTGTGTCAGGATTAATCTTAGAAGAAACTGGAGAGCAATATCTGTTGTCATACTGAGGCTGCTTGCAAGGTTATGGGAAGAAATACAGTTGTTTATTAAACTAACCACAGATGATTACAACCTGTTGCTTAAACTAGACAGAATGGTTTCTAATTTTATCTTGGCTACTTGAACGTGACAGTTTTTTTAACAGTTAAACAAACAGGACACATTCTGACACACTGTTATGAACTACAGGATACAGTCAAGCCACTGGAAATTCCCACTGAAGTGAATATGTTCAGAACACGTTTGGCTATAATGTAACCTCAGTGAATAGGATATAGAAAGTAAAGTGATTTTCCACTGTTTGGAGGGACACAAAATTATGTTATGTCTAAAATAACAGTTTTTGTCAGCTGCAATGCTGTCATTGCACTTACATATAACTCTATATATAGCTTAGCATGTGTATGTCAGAAATGAAATAGGATGTACGTGAGCCATAATTGTACATATGTATGCTGGAAGACATGGAAGTTTGGTGGTTAAGAGCAATCAGGTGTCTTGCATCAGACAAATGTATTGTGCAGGGTTGGTGGTGTGTGTATGTGTGAGAGAGAGAGAGAGAGAGAGAGAGAGAGAGAGAGGAATGAATTAACAGAAATGCTCTTGCGTGCTCTTGCGTACTAGGTCAATATAATGATTTTTACACAGACCCCTGTGGGACCATAAGATTGTATAGTACAAGGGTCTGTAGATTTACATATTGAAGTCTCAAGTCTCTTTAAAATATACAAACGTCCTGTTTATTTTTAATTCTGTTTTCTGAATATGGTTTGTAAATAAATATTTAACCTAATGTGGTTATTCTGTCACAGTATTCTACAAAAATATGGTTGATGAGATTTTTAATGTTGTTAAAGGGAAAGTTCATGCAATGAAAACTCTGTCATTTACTCACTCTCATGTCATTCCAAAACATGGAACACAAACGTGTAAGACGGATTATTGGTCACTGACAGCAGTCACAACAGCAGGGTCAGAGTTCTCCTCTTAGTTATGGTTTTGGAATGACATGATGGTGAGTGAATAAGGAGATACACAGTTATTGTAATGTATAAACAAATCAGATATTTTTTTTAGAAAAAGTTGACAACCCCATAGACTTTCTGTAAAACAGGTTCAGTTTGGTGTAAAGCTCGTAATTATAATTATTGCATATTATTAAAGTGGAATTACAGAGGTGATGACATTCCCGTGGCGCCCATTCCATTCTGTATTTGTAAAGGTAACTTCTTTAGTAGAGCTGAAGTACTCATTGAATAATTCCCCCTAGAGGGCAATTTACAGTTTTCTAAATGATCACATGTGCCTGAGTCACCAGTATTGTGTGGGTAATATCAGGAGAGAGAGCGATTGCATGATGCAATGAAAGACACATTACGTAAAGTACAAAAGCTGTGATGGAAAGTGAGATCTGCAATTAAATTGCAATTAAACATTACATATAGGCTAGATAAATAGAAATGGAGTTTAATATTTTGTGGAAAGATTAATCAAATGATTTTAAGAAGTAGTCAACAATGCAGATAACACCACATAGCCAGTAATCCAAGTAAGTCATTAACCTAGTAAGAAAATATTTAACATTAGAAATCAAGATTGTGTCGGGTAACCTGGCTAGTTTTAACTTAAGATCGGTCATCTCATATGTGTTTGCCATTTTGTGTTTCAATTATGTGAAAGGATGTGTAAAAAGACTTCTACTACTAATACTTCTGCTGCTTATGTTTTTTTATGGAAACAGATCTACCTAGTGGATGAATTTGGAAACACTTTTAGGGGAAACATTTTCACTTGCATTACTTACTGTTTACTCCGTTTCACATATATTCTTTTAGTCAAAATTCTGGCTACATGAAATGGTTTTAGAGCTCCAGAATTTATGTTACTGTATTCATTTAAAAAACAAGAACTTGTTGCTGTTATCTTAAGATATTTTACACAATTGCAATATTTGCTATATAAATTAATACGTCCCATTTAATGGGAAATCATTTCTAAAAGACACTAAGAAAGTACTTGTGAATTCAGTAACGCTTTATCTAGTCTGAACAGACAGAATCAGAACGTTTATTTGGCGCCCTCTGTTGGTTGATTTCGGACAGTGCGGTTTAAACCCAACAGAGGTCGCTATTGCATTATAATTGCTTAATAACTTAGACGCTTCTCTTATTTTTAATTGGGATAAAATTAGTTCTAACCATAGAAAAAACTACCAATGTAATCGTATTTGTACTGGCTTTATCTCAAGCCTTTTTAAACCACATTATTTGCTGTGAGGTGAAACTGAGTGTTTACAAATTTTCAAATCTAAATCAGATTTTAATTTGAAAAAGCATTTAAATTAAACATACATGATTTCTAAAAGTAAAAATACAATTACACATGACTTTGACACAAGTGTAAACATCAACACATTGGTACAAAATTCCTGTTCAGACAATAAATTAAGCAGCTCAGTTCATGAGATCCATAGTGAGTTTCAGTGTTACCCGACTTAGAATAACCACAGAGCAGCAGGTGCATTCTCAGTCCTGTGCAAATCTTCTTCATGTGATTGTAACTGTGTCTGTGCAAACAGCCAGTCCAGTGGGTCTTTAACACCATAGTCCTTCTGCCTGCTGAACCTCAGTGTGATCTCATCCAGTCCAAGGGAACCTCGGCGGGGCTGCGGGGCCCGGGAAGTGCTGCGTGTTGTGGAAGCGGAACCACCGTGCTTCCCCAGGGGCTTACCAAAGAGACGAGGTCTCTGAGTCCTGGTTACCCTCAGTGGACCACAGCCAGGCTGGGTGAGCTCTTTGATGGAGTTGATATATTCATCCATGGTTTGAGAGAGGTCCTCATGTGTTTCTGTTATTGTGGGTAGAGGGTCCACAGACAGCAGTAATCTTCTGGGTTTCATCCTGGATCAAGAAGAGAGTTTGGCTGTTAGTTCTTTTCACATTCTGTGCTTTGCATTATCATGCACCCTAAAAATACCCCAAAATATTTGATAGTCAGGTAATGGTTGTTTTGTTGTTAATGGTTTGTTCTGTCCACATTTTACCCAACTATAGGTTAAAAGCAACACAGCATTTTTTTAGAGTGAGACATTTAAGAATTGAATGCTTGTTTAGAATTAGCATATAAATTTAGGTAATGCAATAAATACTGGACAACAAATTTACCTGTTACCAAAGCCTGTAGGATGATACTGGTGCAGTGTAATTCAGCAGTGGTTCTCTGTTTCGTTAGAGTTTGTTTGGTTTGATCTGGTCCACATGCAGCTCAGTGCCTTTTATATAGCCACGGCAGGCGGGGATTGTTAGCCAAGGCTAATGGCACTAAATTTAGCTGCGATCTGACCTTGCATGCCTGGCAGGAAGTGTGTGTGTGCTGAGCAGAGTGTAGAGAGGAAGCTGACCAATGGGACCCCACCACAGCTCTCCTGATTGTTTACACTGCAGTAACAATGAGGCCCTGGGAGCCATCAGCTCTCCACCTAGATGACACTTGACCACACTCACTCAGAGTTACAACAGCTGCCAACAGCATTTCAGTTTTTATTTGGGTCACAGGCTTTTGTTGAAGAGCAGGTCCTCAGAGATCCATTGGGGAAAAGTCTGGTGGGCTGCTACTCTGACCTCATGTCTTGCTTTGTGACTGTGGTGAATGATTGTTTCTTCAGAGCTAAAGAATCAGGGCTGGTGAGGAATTCTGTAATCTCGTCATCTGGTTGTGATGAGTTTGAACAGAACTGAAGTTAAAGTGCTTTAAAAGGTTAAAACAACAGAGTGTTTTCTGTACGTTTAAAAAGTTCACAAATTGTAACTAAGAATATTACATAGTGAAAGAGTGAACATAAACCTACTAATAATTTTCAATAAATATAAATAAAAACAGATCAATGTAATAATATAATTGCACTTTACTTTAATATAATACTTTACAATATAATAATTTTAAAAGAGTAGGATGAAATGGCAAATGTCTAAGTGGTACCTACAGTATTTGAAGTCTTTTGGGGTTAAATCCTTTCTATTAATATAATCTAACTACACTTGTTGTACACTGATATCCTGATAGTATACTGATGATACATATCAGCTGATGAGTCCAGAACAGAATAAAAAATATCTATTACACATTTAGGATTAAATTTTTCACTTTAACACCCTGCCTCCTGTAGTGTATTTTAAGTATTGTAGTTTATTACAGTAGTTTTGTGTTTACCTGAGTTCATGTGAAAAACCCTGTGGGTTGCATAAAGTGAAAAGTGCCTTTGGTCAGATGTGAATTCAGATCAAATGTGAATTATAATATTCTGCTTGGTTTTACCTCAGTTGCACATGTAGTGCATTTTTGCTGAAACGTGTTGACCAAATCCAGTTAAAACCAGAAAAAGGTCTGTTACAACCAGCTATTTTTAAGCACTTAGCCTAGATCTTACAGCTTAATCTTATTGAGGTATATTTGGCTCTGTGAAATGCTGTGGTCAGTTGATGTTGTTTGCATGAGAACGGAAAAGACTTATCTGCTTTAATGACTTAGTTCCTGATAGGATTAAGAATGTGCTTAAATGCACGTGGCATCTATCTATCTATCTATCTATCTATCTATCTATCTATCTATCTATCTATCTATCTATCTATCTATCTATCTATCTATCTATCTATCTATCTATCGAAAATATATTTAATCTAAATTTATATCTGTCTATCTGACAACATTAACATAAAAAAGGAATAGGAAAGGAACAGCAACAGTATAATGTTTGGTCAGGGATATAGTCCTTTTGCAAATTAAGTTTATTATTCTTTTTCAGAAAATATTTGTTGACTACTAAAATGGTTGAAAATCACTCCCTGTTACAATTGCTGTAATTATACTGCTTTCAAAGTGACTTTCCATAACTCATTGCCTCTAGTTAAATATCTGGGGTTTGCAACTGCTTGTTTAGCACGTACACAAGCAGAGCGCATACATGAGCCAGCAGGATTTCCTCCATCTGACAAAAGACTTAATGATTATTATTATTATTTCTTGTATCACTGCAGGAAGAGGGCGAGCTGATCGTGGAGGGTTTACTCAACATCTCCTGGGGCCTGAAGAGGCCAATCAGACTTCAGATGCATGATGTCAATGAGAGGTTTCACTATGCTTGCACAGGAGCATGGAGGTCAGAAAGCCCCAAGTCCAGCAGGTGGGTGAAACAGCTTGAACTTTGCTGCACCACACCCAACATGTGCCTTTCTTCTTCATTAGAGCATAACTCCATCTGTTTTCTCATTAATTCTGTGTAGGTCATAGGTCTGTTTTTGTTATGGGTGTACAGCTTTTTCTTGTAGATGTTTTGTACAGGACATGTAAACTATAAAAGAATGTTTCTATGCAACAAAAATTCCAGCCCCCTGCGCAGTCATGCATATAGGTAAAGCTATAGTGTTAGTATAGCGCAACTATTGACCAATCTGCATCCAGGACTGGAACTGTGTGTTTAATGTTTGGAGATAAATTAATGATAAATAAAGTTTAATTCCAAAGGTTAGCTAAGACTAACCCATTTGCATTTTTGCATATCTTGCGTATAAAAGTTTAAAGGCACTGATGCTGAGCACTATCCCAGCAATTCTAGGTTGTAAGAACATTTCCATAATGTTTCCATTAGAAGCAAAAACGTTAAAAAGGTTATTTTAAAAGCTCTAGGAATGTTTAAAGCGTCCAGTTTTAAGACAGTGTATTAACATTTTTGTTTGGGTAAAAGAACATTATTCAAACATTTGTTAAGTCTGTAATGTTTTTTTTAAAACATTCCACTAACTACCTACAAGAATAACATTATTGATATATGACATATAACATTAAAAAAAACATTCTACTAATGTAGGTAACTTTGAGAGAACTTTTAGAGAAACGTTCCCTGCTAGCTGGGATTCAAAGGGCATCAATCCCCAAACAAGCATATGTATGTGCAGGTTTCCATCATAGTTGTAATATGTGCTGATGACTCACAGTGATTGTTAGAGTGTTTTTGTTTTGAGGAAATGTGGTGTTGCTCTTTCACCGACAGAGGACTGGGCTTCTTGTCTCACGTGCAACACATTCTGCATCATGGAAATTTTAAGTAGCTCTAAGCATCATGTTCAAACCCGTGGTGACCTTTATTTAATACTATGAACAAAAAGATTAAAAGACTTTAGCACGTGAACATAATCAGATTGGGATGGTATTAGCTGAGAAAACTGTATTCAATTTAATTCCAGATTAGGCAAGTCTAATAAACAACTTTTACAAATTGAATTGTAGTCTGGGCTTGGCATAGTTAATTTGCTTGTATACTAATTAATGTATATGATATTAAACAAATGTTTGTGTTTTTGTTTGTTTGTTTGACAGGAATGAAAATGTTGAACAGAGTCATTCACAGCATTCATTCACAGAGCCTAACAACAACAAAATCAGTGCAACATCCATACCCAGTACGTATGATCCATATCTACCCCTTTGTGTCCGTCAAACAGTTACCATGCCATTTACAAAGTCTTTCGGGTAAAAAATGTACTGTGGACTACATGCACTTTTAATGTTGGAGGTGTTTTCAGTGTTTAATATCATACAGTTATCGTAAGTTATAAGTTATAAAATTAGCTCACTGCAAATAGTCACTTCCTAATTAACTGTGTTTACACTCTTTGTTTTCCAGTTTTAACATCCTGGAAATGAATCAGTTATTTTTAGATTAGTTTTGTCAGTGTTAACCGAATATCTAAATGCATAACATCTGGCATATGTTTCAACAGACAGATTATTTTGAACATTCAATGGGCTGCTAAACATTGCGTTTACCCCTCATGCAGTAAACAACAAACATGAACAAGTCTGTCCGTGTCCTGTTGGTGACAGTGCTCATGTCTCTGCTCTTCTGCTGCAGGTATGGATGGGTTTGATGCTGATGAGGATGTTCCTCAGTTGCTAAGGACGAGAAGTGATGCAAGTTTTGTGAACATCCAAAGAAGATCCAAAATCCACAACTCTGCTGAATCACAGAGGACAAAAAGACACCGTTTCTCCATCAATGGCCATTTCTACAACCACAAGGTAATTTAAAGGTGAACCTGCTGTTTTTGAGTTCCATGCGTTCCTGGTGCAACCTGTTGGTTCTGGATATTCTTGACAGCAATCAGATTTTAGGGTTAGTTTTGGTGCTAATGTTAGGGGCTTCTTATCAACCTGTCTTTCTCTCTAGCTTAAAGGGATAGATATGGTTAGGGGTAGAGATTGTGTTAGAACCTTTCCTCTGACAAAGTTGTTGTTCTGGGACTAAAAAAACTTAAAGGAAAGTTCCTTACTCAGCAAAATCAGGATGTGCCTAAATTTTATGGTTAAACGGTTTATGGTTACAGTTTATGGTATTTAAGGTATTTAAGGTATATTTAAGGTACATAAACACAAATAATCCTAGTACGTTTGAACTGGGAGTATAGCTAAACCTTTCACATAGAGAAAAGCTGGAGCAGCATCTCAGATTAAAGGCAGGGAAGAGTTGGAACTCCTCCATGCTCTGAGCTCAGGACAATAGTACAATAGGAGTCATTGAAAGATAGCACGCTTTGTGCCTGGCAAGAGGCCTGGTGCTCTCATAAAGTGCCACAGCAGCATCTGTAAAGGAAGTGTGTGTTGTCTAAGTGTTTATGTTGCACATCAGTGTTGTGAGATGGATGCAGGTGTGGAGAGGCTGTGTTTTCCTGTACAGGCCCCATGTATTTTCAGTATTACACATCACCTGACCCCTCATAAATGATCTTCAGAAGTCATATAGGTGATCTGGGTTGTAAAGATCTCTTGGCAGATGTGGAGAATTTCTCTTTTCTCTTATAAAAGAGTGTGAAAGGAAAATTGAGTACACTTCAGTGATGAATTGTGATGAAATGACTTGTTTCAGTTTCTTATTTTTCCATTTAATTTCTTTCTATTTATCCTGAGAAAATCAGTTTTTATAAGGTTGCCATTGCTATTACAATCCTGGAGTGTGTTGGAAATAATTGTGAACAACATATATCCATCAGCTAAATGCATATAAATGAACCAGAAATGTAATTTGTTGCAGCTGACAGAGATCATTTTTATATGTTTTCACTTTTCATATTCATTCTATGGTTTGTATTATGCATTTTATTTATTATATTGTAGGCTACATGTATTTTATAAACCTATATATTGCTATAATTTGACTTAGTCACACCTTATTTACATTTTTACTTAGACATCCATTTTTACTCCATCGTATGGATCAATGACTAATGTTCGAGTGAACAGTACTATGACAACACAGCAAGTTCTTAACCTGCTCCTAAATAAATTTCGGGTAAGTTTTGCCTAATTTGGCTACAATACAATAATCTTTTATTGCATATCACTACCCTACTCTGTACTTGAACAGGTAGAGAATAAGGCAGATGAATTTGCCCTTTATTTAGTCCATGAATCAGGAGGTAAGCTTTCTCGTTTTTAAATTAACCTTTCTTTAAACAAGAGTTAAACTAAGTCTGCAGATTCTAAGACATTGTTTCTCATGCCCTCAGAAAGGACAAAACTTGAAGAGACAGAACACCCTCTGGTATCTCGTCTGCTGCATGGTCCATGTGAAAAAATCTCCAGAATATTTCTTATGGAAAAAGACCTTGGTGAAGAGATTACATATGATGTGGGTATTTGTGTACATTTTAACGTTTAGAACAGGTTTAAAATGTGCTTCCCGTGACATTCTTTTTAAACATAGATAAATGTCATTTCCAGATGTTACATATGAAGTCTAATTTTAGGAGCCTGTCTAGGGCAACAACAACAGCATCTTGTTCTTGTAGCTCAACTGGTAGAGCATTGTCTTAGCAACGTAAAGGTTGTGGGTTCAAATCCCAAGGAACATACATACTGATAAAATATATAGCTTAACTGGACTGTAACTTGCTTTGGATAAAATTGTCTCCCAAATGCATAAATACAAATGCACGCATGTACACAATGCTTTATAAATTACAGCTACAGAGCTCAGGAACACTAGCACAAATATTTATATCACAGACTCTGTTATATTATGAAAATGCTGTTGCAAAGGTTCATGTTGGCCTATCTATTCCATTTTGTTCATATTCAGAACAATCATTGCTTATACTTTAAATCATGGATTGAAAGTTGTAAAGTATTTTTAAGGTCAATGCAATTCGTTTTTCAGGTTGCACAGTATATCAAGTTTGAAATGCCTGTTTTGGACAGTTTCATCAAGAAGTTAAAAGAGGAGGAGGAGAGAGAGATTTTAAAACTGACCAGAAAGTAAGAACTTTCCTCCACCACACAGCCCAAGAGATACAAACAAAAAACATTCAGATTCATTTTAATCTGAACTTTGTTGTACTTTGTTCTTTCACAGATACAGTGTTCTGAAGTCAATGATACTGCAAAAATTAGATGGCATCACTCAAACAAATCCCATGTGAGAAAATGTGCTGACTGATTTGATTATGAGAATCTTCTTCATTGAACAGTGAATTGTTTAGGATTGCTAGGCTTAGGTTTTTTATTTATAGCGAAGACACCAGTGCAATCACTAGTGTATGAAGACCACTGTGTGCACTATATATTGGTAACTTTATTTTTACCCACAATTCTCAGACATTACAAATTACCTAGAATGTTATTTTATGAAGACTTATACTCCATGATTTTAAAAGGCAAACTATTGTATTTTTTTGTACATTTTTGTTCAGCTTAGAGAATGTAGAATATACTCTTGATATTGTTTCTACTGTAACATTTATTAAAATAATAAAATGTTTATACAGTCTTTATAGTATATTATATTTGGCTGTTTTCTGTGTAATATTGTCCTGTTTTATGCATGCATGTAAAATATCAAATTCATGACACCCTGAATAAATAATAGCAGATACTGAACTATATGAAAACCATCTTCAATTGTTTAATGTACCCTGCTGCAGCGCATTGCCAAGTCACTTTTTAAAACTTACGTAACCTTTCTTTTCATTATCTCAAGTCATTGTTTCAAATTATTGTTTTGGTGCTTTAGATAAATGCTGTGTGCCGTTTCCCCTCATGTTCACAATAAGGGTTTCTGATTGTTCTTGCAGTAACTCTATCACCAGTTTCCACAAGCTATAAAAGGCAATATGCTGTTAGACTAAGTCAGTGCCTTCCGTTACACAGTGGGAGGAATCCTGGGAAACAAAGAACACTACACTACTTCAGGTAGTAGTATTAAGAAAAAAGCTTTGAGCTGCATTACAGTAGAAATGTAAATACTAAAAATTATTATTACTATTTTTACAGAAATTGCATAAGATACTGGACATGTTACCTGTCAACCACACATGACATTTCTTAAATATGTACTACCGCAGGTAGAAAGAGTCTTTCACAAAACAAAGAATTTGCAAACAGCAATATTTAACCATTCATTTATATTAAATAAACTTTACGTTTTGGGTGCATTAGTATCCGGCTACATTGCAGATTATCAACATCTTGTCATCTTGTAGATTATCAACTTCTTTGTCTGTCATTTGTCTACGCACATTTTAACAACTTGACTTTTGTGCAAAGTACAAAGTACTTTCAGAGCCATTAGGTTCATTGGCATTGGGGAATCCTGAAATAAAATGAGTAGACTCGACCTTTTGTGAAACTTGTATTCAGTAAGCCACTTTGTTTACTAAATATTTTGATTACTGCTTACTTTTTTGTCTGGTTACTAATAAGTTTGTCAACTTGTCACCAGAGCGAAAGAAAGCAGATACTGCCCCCATCTGGTGACAAGAGGATGGTGTTACAAATGCGGTTGCATTTACAGTAAGTTCTTCAAAAGATAATAAAGATAACATTTGATTTTATGGTAGAGATAAGATTTTTTTGAGATATGCTGTACATTTAACGGTGCATTTTCTTCTATTACTATACTGTACTGCAATAAGCAATAAAGTAATTTTATAATTATAGAAAAACGCTAGTTCCGAAGATATTTCATACATATAACAATACTGTAGCATGATCATGTATTTACATTGTATGTACTGCGCGGTTTTATGCAACTTTTAACAACTTTCCCATCCAGGACGTCCAGAAACAATATCAGAAAGATCCCAACTCATCCAATGTGTTCCCATACAAGGAAGATCAATCCTCCAAAGCTGCTAAAAACCGCGTTATTAACCAGATCTGAAGTAAACGTATATCCCCATATTTATGTTACACAACTCGTTCATTATATGGCTGTTTAGTGACGGCTAACGGGGGAGGGATCGGGGGTGGGTGACGGACAGACGAGCACACACACACACACACACACACACAAACACACACACGTCCGTGAAAGTCGTGCAGAAACGTTTTCAATGGCGCCGAGTGTCGATTCTCAGATATTTATCATCGGATGCGGCATCGCGGGAATTGGTGCCGCTCAGAAATTATTAAGTCGTGGCTTTCGTAACGTACACGTCATCGAGGCGACTGGAAGAAGCGGTGGACGAATACGGACCGGCCGGCTGGGTGAGACCGATATTGTTGTTGTTTTGCAGCCGCGGTTGACAATCAAATCAAAAGCAAATTGATCATTTCTGTCGTGTCGACTCGCTTTTCCACCCGACGCGGTTTTTTCAGCACTTCCTGTAAATCGCTTTTCTTATTTTACTGCGTGTTTAATTTGTGACGTTTAACCTACAGCGTTACGGTTCGCTTGTGAGGGGCCATGACTGACTGCAGACGGTACGGACGGGTTGAGAAATACTTTTAGTGAATTGTTTTAACTAAAAGTTAAGGCCGAAGCATAATTTTAAGCATTATGTTTTACTGTGGAAGTGACGTTTTTTCTTATGCTCAGAAAAACTGTAGAGAAACTCGCTAATTGCATAACAGAGGTTTGCTCAATTGAAGCTATTCGTTTGACGTAAAACATATTGTTAAATATTTTAAAACAGCTGTAATTGAAAGATCAAGTAAATGATTGAAACGATCAAGATTGAAAAACTTGAAGTCAACTACTGTACAACAGCAGAGAAAGTGAGTGGATAAAAATTAACCAGATGCAAAGTGCATATGCTGCCAAATACAAAATGATATAGCTGACACTTCACATGACACAGTCCACGCTTGTAATTATTAATCATATATATGTGACTGACCAAAGAGAGAGATGCAACTCTTTCACATTTATGTTTTCCTTCTGTGTAAGGTGATAACATCGTAGAGATTGGTGCCAACTGGATCCATGGCCCGTCGAAGGAAAACCCAGTGTTTCGCTTGGCATGTGAATACCAGCTCCTTGACAAACAGTCGATGTCTGAAGAAAACCAGACAATTGATATTGGTGGTCATCCGCTGTTTGTTCCCAACTGGTTTACCAGTTCAGGTCAGAAACTTGGGCTTGAGGTGATGGGGCCGGTGCTGGAGTTTTTCATGAAATTACTGGAGAGGAGCCAGCAGTTCCATGACAGCGGTGCAGAGCCAGTGCCCAGTGTTGGAAAGTTTGTCAAGATGGAAGCTGAACGTCTGGCCCCAGAGGAGTGGAAGGACGACCAGGCTAACATAGATGTCAGAATGGCCATGATAAACACAATGCTGAAGATGGAGTGCTGTGTCAGTGGAACACACACGCTGGATGATGTGGGCCTGGGAGCCTTTGGCATGTACAAGACACTTCCGGGGCTAGATTGCACTTTCCCAGGGTGAGTGATCCTGTAACGTATCCGATCTTCTTTTCTTGCTGAAAGACCTGTATAAATTTCCATGCCGGTGCAATGCTTTGTTGTGCTGATTTGTTGCTAGTCTAGCTGATGGACCAGATATGTTATTTCTTAGTTTTATAGTTATCCAAACATTATTTTAATTCTGTAACATTTTTTAAATGTTCCACTAACAATTTAAACGTTAACAACAAAAAACGTTGCTGCAAGAATTTTTAAAGAATGTTAGCCAACCTTCTGAGATTGTTCCCTGTTAGCTGGGACTATTTTGTCCACCAGGCAATGTCCAAAAAATGTTTGTGTTAATGTACTCCTGTTTTTCCTATAGAGGTTATGAAGGTTTAATTGATTACATGATGAAGGAACTTCCCAAAGACATAGTTTTGTACAACAAGCCGGTGAAGTGTATCCACTGGAACTACACAAAGAATGAGTCGGACACTAAAGGAACCTCCTTCCCTGTTATGATAGAATGTGTTAATGGAGAGACATTTGCCGCAGACCATGTTATAGTCACAGTCCCACTAGGTAAGTGTAAAAGATCCAGCTTCTTTATGTAATTTGGCTAAATTAACTATTTGCCTCCAGCAATAATGCTGTACTTATATGGTAGATGTTTTCCTAATGCATTTACAGAGACAGATTATTAATGGATTTAGCTTTACGTACTTTCATCATGCATTCATAATATTACTTGCTTTAAAAATAACAGTTCTCTGCAAGGCGTCTAACACATTTACTGTGCTGTTCCACTGAAGGATACCTGAAGAAGCACCAGGACACTTTCCTGAGCCCCTCTCTACCACTGCACAAATTGCATTCCCTTCAGAGGATGGGTTATGGCACAAATAACAAGATATTTCTTGAGTTTGAGCAGCCGTTCTGGGATGAAGACTGTGAATTGATCTACTTTGTGTGGGAGGATGAGACGGAGCTTTCTGATGTTGTTTCTGATATAAAGATGTCCTGGATTCGAAAGTTGTTTGGGTTCACTGTACTTAAGCCCACAGAGAAGTACATACAACATAAATACAATATAAAGCTACGGTACTGCGGTTTATGCTGTTTTAAATATGAAATGAGGCTTATTACTTTCCTTTTTTGTACAGATTTGGACATGTGCTCTGTGGATGGATTGCAGGCCGTGAATCCGAGTACATGGAAACACTGTCTGAATTGGAAGTTCTGCACGGTGTCACACAGCTACTTCGCAAATTTACAGGTAACATTACCATACGTGGCTTTTTAACAGCTTAAAGGAAGGGTGGAGCAATTTCCAAATATGCAAATATGTATACAAATAAATAGTTGGACGGGCAAGTAGGACTGAATGCAATGATTGGATGAACATTTTATGGTCCTACACCTTCCACAGAAGATATATAAATATATAGATCACTTAGAACATTTTACTTAGTGATTGCTATCAGTATGTGAAGAGGCTTTGAACCAGCATAACAAAAAATGTTTTTGGAAAAGATTGCCTACCCTGCCTTTAATGTAACATCATTGCACTTTATATTGTATCTATATTATGTTGTATAAGCTTGACCTACATTTGATAACAGATGTCATTAACATTTCTCTAGATTCCAATGGAGTAATCCTATGTAGAATATGAAATATTACCAGTAGCCACATGGCATGTAACTGCATTTAAAATCCTTCTTAACAATTTTTAGGAAATCCAACTATTGCACCAAGAAAGCTCTTGAGATCACAATGGTTCCACGATCCCTATTCCTGTGGATCTTACACCTACGTAGCCAAAGGTTGCTCAGGATATGACATAGATAACCTTGCTGAGCCGTTACCATTAAAAGTCTCAAATAATAAGGTACAACTAATTTATTTTGATGTAGGTTTAAAGTAAAGGTCTATAAAATTGCTAATATTTCCTTATAACATGAACAACAGTGGTCAGACTTTGTTTTCTACAGCCTTTGCAGGTGTTGTTTGCTGGAGAGGCCACACACAGGTCCTTCTTCTCTACGGTGCATGGAGCACTGATGACAGGCTGGAGAGAAGCAGAGCGTCTTATATCTTATTACACTCCTACATCCAGTTCACCCACATCTAAGCTGTGAAAACTCCACATTTTGTGATGTGATATAAGTGATATTGATGAGGTCTGAAGAGCTTTGTGCCTTACAAGGAAAATCTGAATGTAATGATACTGTCATGTTTCATTTCAGCTCATTTCACAAATAATAATTTGTGAGTTGGGTTTGTCCAAATTTCAAATGATTTCAATAATTGCCTTTACTTTTCACTAATGTTTATTATTTTTGTGATCTGTGAAGAACATTTAGATTTTTATTAATCTGTTTCATTGTTGGAATAAATCAGATCTGAAATGAGTATTTTGTTAAATTTGACAAGACCAAAAAGTGATTACTACATAGTTTCTTTATAGAAATGGGCCTGATCACATGCTTATGCAAATGTAATTTATTGTAGATATGTTGTCATACAGTGACCAATGCAAATAAAATGACTAACTGCACTGAGATTCATTTGATGTATTTGATACAGGATGTGTTCCCCATCTACCTAAAATAAGCGTTGTCTTCTCAATCCAGACCAGTAGGTGGCAGTGCGACGCTTTTTGGTTGGTTCGCATCCCACCAGTAAACCGAAGAAACAGAAACAGGAAGTCTTCCGGAATAACTTCGTTTTATACATTAAAATACTAAAATATATATTATATTTTTTAGTATTTTATATATTAATTATATTAAAATTGAAGGGAATGAGATATAAAAGGATGTCTAGAAATAGGAAATGACCAGAATAATAAAAAAGGATATAATTAGAAATGAGACCATGCCATTACACTTCCAGTTCAGTAGGTGGCGGTATGCACCTGTCGTGATGATCTACAAAACCAACAAAATCATCTAATCTGTAACTGAGAAAGCTTTTTGTAATTTATGGTCGGTATCTCCTGCGAGTCGCTTCAGTGGTGAGTGAGCTAATAGACGCTAGTATTTTAGTTTTATTTACTTTACTAATATAAATAAATAATGCAGTTTGTGATCTGACTCTGAAAATGTTAAAACCCCACATAAACAATTCATTTCATTTCAGTCTGTAACCAGTCAACAAAATGACCAAGGACATTGTTAGTTTAGTTTAAATGACCAAAATGACCAATTTTAGTTTTAGTTTTAGTTTAGTTTAGTTTAGTTTAGTTTAGTTTAGTTTAGTTTAGTTTAGTTTAGTTTTTAGTTTAGTTTAGGAAATGTGGTCACGGTAATGCTCACAAGTTCTTTTCATATAACAACAGATCGGTACACAACCTTTTAATAACCAAAAGAAAATCTCACAGGACTTTATGAGTGGATGCTTAAAAAGGGAAAATTACAACATTTTGACAAATCATTCAGTCAGACATTCAACCAGCACATGTAAAATCTGATCAAGATGTCCTCTCAAGGCCTCCTTCTCTGGGTGATATTAAAGAGGTGTTTCTGGACTTTGCTCTACAAATTTCATGTAAAGCATTTGACAACTTACCCACTGGCCTTATACCTCCAATTGAAATGGAAAAAGAAGAGTTTGAAATAACAAGGAACACACATGCTTTTCTAGATAAACCTCTAAACAAAATGAAGTGTGTAAGTAAAAGATGTGCTGGAGCATCAAGGAAAAGCGATGACTGTTCAAGCAAGCAGGGCAAGACATGAAAAGTACTTAGCAGAAATGCTATTACATTGAGCAAAGCCACTGAATATTTGACCATCAAACTACATAAAGAACTATTTAGTTGTGACACTTGTGGGGAAAGAATTCGGTCAATCAGCCCTTCTTACGGACCTTGTGAAAAGTCACAGAAGACAGAAGGCATACACATGCAAGCAGTGTGAAATGAAGTTTGCAAAACTTTCTTATTTGAAAATACACTTGAGTAGACATGCTGGCGACTTGGCGATTTTCCATGTGACTGGTGTGAACTTAAAGGAGAAACCTTTCCAGTACTCAGTGTGTGGTAAAGCCTACAAATATGGGTACAGTTATATGTTGCATATGAAAGACCATCTTGATTAAAGTCCATGATGTGTATCAGCATATTTTTAACAGGTTAGCAGAAATCCGATTGTTTTCCTCCCTTAAGGGAAGAATTTGACTTTCAAGTTTTGTGTTTTATTATTTATTGAACTGGATTGGTAAACTAAAATTGTTGATTTATTTTTAAGCTTTTCTTGTGGTAATTTCAATAAATGATTGACACCATTCAGTCCTCATAAATGATTTATTATTTCTTGAATAATGTGGCTATAATGTGGTACAGCTTCGTACTAAAATCTAATAATGCCTAATAAAGTAAGTCATATTTCTCCACCAGAGGGAGGCAAAATGCTGCACTTTTGACTTCTCCTGAATTTCGTTGTAAAAAAAGTTTTGCTGTGCTAGCCATGATGCTTTTGACACCCATTTTTTTTAACCTGACTGTCTGTCAGGTTAAGACCAAGGAAATGCATTTCTTTTTAAATTCAAGTTATAAAATTGCAAAATGCATACAGCAATCTGTAAGTTACATACTGTTCATGCCATGTACAAAAACATATGGATCTCTACAGTTAATACATTGATTGTACATGCTTGTAATATTTTTGTTTTCTGTGTTTAACATTGTTGAAGGATATACAGATGAGGTTACTTCCCTAAATTTAGAGTGTTAGGAATCCAAAAGTGTTGGGCCAGAATCTAGCAGTTCCCCCTGTGATATTTCCTATGCATTTTAGGATTAAGGATTCATTGATAGGTGAAGAATTATAAAAGTGCTTAAGGTTAGGAATCTTCACAATGCCACAAGGTGGAGCACAAATCAGTTTGCCACTGTCTAGGCCGCCATAACTACCTCAGGTGAGTCAATCAAAAGTTATAAAACATAATAAAACTCATCTGTTTTCTATTAATCAAAACAAAATGTAGCTTTGAATGTGTTTGTTTACCTTGTCTGTGGAAATCAAATCTTCATTTTAACACTAATGTCTGATGTGGTGTGTCTTTTATCTTAATTTTCCTACGGTTATTAGCATGCTTAAACACACTGGTAGAAAATAATAAAGATATTTCCTGGGATGTTTTTGGTTCATCACTAAGAAATCTCACCCCTGTTGCTGAACAAACAAACAAACCCATTTGCTTATATCACCCTGTTGGCTTCCTAAAGGTGTTTAGTTTCACATGACCCTAACACCTTAAATGCTTCAGCCGTGTAAACTGGTGTAAGTGAGGGGGTAATGTTCTTTTGTTAAGTTGATGTATTAGTATTACCTCCATAATTATATTAAAAAAGTATGTTTTGACATAATACAGTTTCTTTGTTAAACCTGTTTTCTCTATTGTATGATCAATGCAATTTTTTCCTTTTATATTTTCTTTCTGTTTAAAACCCTGAGCTAAGCACTGGAAATAAATTCATTCAGTGATAAATGAACATGTATTTTCTGTCCAAAATAGCTAGTTAGCCAATAATCAACAGGTTGTCCCTATATAAAAGCCGACATGTTAAACGCCGCGCGTTGATTGGCTGTTTAGGACGGTGACGTGAGCTGACACCGCATGAATATTTAATGAGTTCCTTGCTGTTACAGCGCAAATAAAGCGAGATAACGGGCCGACGACAGCGGGATTAAACTTTTATTCTGACATGTTGAAGCAATGCCTTTCGTGTAAGTATAAACCTGGGACAGGGATCCCAGCGAATGAATAGGGTCTGTGCTGGAAGAAGAGAAAGAAGTAGTTTTTGGGTGTGGAAAACCGGACGGCGCTTTCACAGTAGATTCAGAACAAGTCAACAAAGTTTGCCTTTCCCCAAAAGTGACAGTGGAAGAGCAATAGTTACAACATGAGCTTGTTGTCCGCAATAGACACCAGCACCTCAATGTACCAGCCTGCACAGCTTCTCAACTGGGTTTACCTTTCTTTACAAGACACGCATCAGACGAGTGCCTTCGATGCCTTCCGACCCGAGCCCAACTCTTCCCATCCGGACCTGAACTACAGCAAAACCCCTGCCAGTGACCTGAGCTCCTCTCTCAACTCCAACTATCTCAACAATCTCTTTCAGCTGCAAAGGAATGAGGTAACTCGTTTTCTCTCCTCCTGCAGGTTTCATTTAGTCTGGAAATAAGTTTGCGGAGATAATTTATTTTGTAAAGATAGTATTATGTATTATTTTCTTATATACGGTGTGCGAACTAGACGCATCGCTGTCTAATTTTGCGCCTGTCAACTCTTAGTGACTTTAGCAGCCTAAACTGCACAAATGGTTTGTGTGCATTATTTTTCCAGGAAACTTGTGATAGGTGACAACTCCTGTTTTCTTTTGGAGAGAAACACATTTTATTTCGTTTTTGTATTTATGTTATATTTCCGTATTTTTTAAACTGTGCGAAGAATACATCACGTTTGAGGCATACGAAATAACATTGCACGCCTAAATAGAAAGCAATGTTATTTTGATCAATGCAGTTTTGCACTGGGTTTATGTTTTGTAATAACACGTACCTAATTAAACAGTCATCCATATAAATGATCTTGTTTAGATTGTAAAATTGCATGCATTTTGTTTGCCAGCCGCCTAATTTGAACAAGTGAAGTGTTTGGGCCCAGTCAGTCTTATAGTGACAGAGGCAGACTGTTATCTCTATAGGCCTAAAGGTGCTCAGAGTAATCAGCAGATGATGAGGATTGTATAGCTGCTAAACCATTAAATCCTGTCCTGTCTGAATGATTAGCTATTATAATATTATCACTGTACCAGATAAATATGTTTAAATGTGTCTGGGAGAATAGCTAAAATGTACTGTAATATTATGAACAGCAAAGTTAGGCGAAAAATGCGTGTAAGATCTTTTTTCAACCCTTGGATGACTTTCCAATGAAGGATATATTTAAAGGCGTTACACCGTAAATGTATATAATTTAAAAGTCATTCAAGTGAGATTCATGTACCTTTGGGAACTTAAATCTTATATGTAATATAATGTCTTATGTATGTAGTGTAATGTAATCTTATATAATGTTGTACTTTATGGTGACTTGAAAATGAATGTTGTCATAAAACAAGCAAAAGAAGCCAAGAATATGGGCGAGGTTGCTTTTTTTTTAATTGGAATGTGTCTGAAATTAAATAGCTACTTTAATTTGCCCTTGAAGAGAGCTCCTGGAACTACAGCTTTTATTGTTTTTGTACTCTTCAATTTATTTTTGTAAATGAGATAATTACTTCCAGAAGATTCAACATATGAGTAACACATTTTCTTTTCAATGAGGTCATGACAGTATTGTGGCTTAGACAGAGGTAAAGTGGTGATGTTTAATGGAAAGTTTGAGAAAGGTCAAAGCGTTCATTTGTAATCAGAGTTAATAAAAACATTGTGACGTCTCTTTCTCTCTCTCTCGCCCTCCGTTTTCTCTGACTTTCTCTTTTTTAATGCATTTGCAAATAGAGGGATGTTTGGGGTTGGCCCCCTTAGTATTAAAGATTTTCAGCAAGATTACAAATGTATTTTTAACATTACGTTAGTTTGCTGTGCATGACACATACCATATTAACGTTGTGATGTATGAGTATGATTCTTTCCGTATAAGTTTATTTTCATTGTCAGCAAAGAGTTCTTAGTACACCATGTAGATGATAATAAAACTGCCAAATGCACATTTCTAGTATTTGTGTGTGTGTGTGTGTATGTGTATACGCAGTGAGTGGCAACAGTACAGGTTAGGATTAACCCCTAGGATTAACTGGCTCTAATGCTGTGTGTAGGGGTGATGTCCTCCGCTAGTGTAAATGTGTGTGAGGGCCACATCCCTCAGAAGAGACTTGGCCAAATTCCTGTCTGACAGCTACATTCAATATTGTGATTGCATTATTGCATAAGCATTTTTGATCATTCTAGAAATGCATTCAGATAAAAACATTGCTGTCTGAAATAGTGACTATCATGCAGCTTGTTAGTTTTATGTTGGAGAAATTGTTGAGAAATAGTTTTATGTTGGAGAAATTATATTCTTGTTGACCTTAGACTTCACTGTCTATTGGTCTTAACTCTCACCATATAACATTGTCGTTAGACACAGTTTCTCATAACGCTGCTTGTTACAGATGTGTTTATCTGTAACCACATCTAAAGATTTCTAATTTGATGTAACTCTTAATCTTTTGTCATACATGCTTATATATACTATCATTGGATGAATGATAGTTTGAATTTGAAAAAAAGCATACAATTATGCTTATGTATTGTATGCACACAACACAAATGCGTGTTTTGCATGTATTTCTTCCACAACAAATGAAAATCAGCTGGATTTACCCAGGTTGGATGGAAAATGATTGCCAAATGTACGGCTATAGAGGAAGATTTAATAAAGTATCAAGTTTATCCAACTGATTAAGTGATACTTCTCTGGAAGATACATGCTGAAACTGTTTATTGTCCTGGCTTGCTGAGAACTAAATGACAGTTAACTGAACCTGCCAAGTATAAAGTTACACTGCTAGACTTCAACAACAACTTAACTTCTCAAACCATAACCAGAGGAAGACATCGCTCATGCAACATCTTCCCTTCCAAACCATGTCTTCTGTGTGCTTGATGCTGTACTGTGCTTTCTGTGGTTACATTATATGGTAATGTGATTTGCAAATCTCAGGCTGATGTACTTATTATTGGATTTTGTGGATTATGTCGCACCAATTTAGCAACTCTGGGATGAAGTATGAACTCTGTAGCACGTTTTACATGGTCATCGATTAGTGTCATGACAAATCCAGTTCCACGTAATTGTTTTTTTAATCATATATTATTAAATACTTGCCTTAATTCCTTTTAAGAGTTTTTGCCCAGATAGATTACATTATTTTACTTTTTCCGAAGCAATCTTTTCATAGTGAACATATTCAAGAGCAGAATATTATGATATTATGTTAAGTATAAATAATGCATTGTTTCTTCGATTCTTTGTGTTATATTATGCATAATGTATTTGTGGATGTTGTGATTAACTATTTTTTGGATTGTCTTCTGTGTTCTGGTATATTTTGCAGGCCCTGAATAATGGTTTATACAAAAGTGTGTCCCCATATGGCTCTCTCAACAACATAGTGGATGGGCTGAACTCTTTAACGGACCACTTCTCGGACCTCTCCCTCTCCTCTGAGCCACGCAAGCCCAGCAAGAGACCTCCACCAAACTACCTGTGCCATCTCTGCTTCAATAAGGGACACTATATCAAAGACTGCCCTCAGGTAAGAACCACCAGTCTCAGTACACAAAAGAAAGAAAGTAAGAGAGACTGAGAGAAAGATTTGACTGCAATGACCTACTTGTCAAACAAGCATCTTTCTGTCTTTTTAGTCATGCGTATCAAGTTAATTTAGAGAGCTGCTATACTAAGGTAACACAGAGGCCACTGAGGAGTTGGTTTTAAAATATGGAAATCATCTTTTTATTTCTTTTATAAAAATTTACAATTACATTTCTGCATTTGGCAGATGCTTTTATCTGAAGCGACTTAGGTATATATTTTAGTACCTGTGTTGCCTGGAAATCGAACCCACAGCCTAACGCCATACTCTACCAATTGCACCAAGACTTTTTTTACATCTCTCTTTTTTTAAATCTCTTATTTTCTCTTAAATCAGACAAAAAAGTGAGACATTGGTGAAATCAGTCCACGACAGCAAAACATTAACTGTAAGGATATCAGACATTAACTAAGTTTGGGAAATGAGGCATGCATAGAAATAGTGTCTTATTGAAACCATGTGTGTTTTGTAGGTGCGGGTCACTGCTTATTCAAGCACATTTAACTTTAAGCCCTCTTCATTAGCCTCATTAAACAATAGTTTTGTATAGATGCATGACAACATGTTTACAAGACAACACATATCAATGGCAAAGTTAATGTGGTATGAATGGGCTCAGTGAGGCAAGATATTGTGCAAAAATCAGAGATGCCAGAATGAAAATATTTTGCCCTCGAGAGAAACAGGTGACAAGTTCATGATTTAAATCTGTTTAGACGCTTAAATTCACTTTTACTGGTAATACGTACAAAATGACAAAATGAGCTGGGTCATGAGAAACCACTTGTGTTGTTCCAATATTATTGCAACAGCTTTCTTAGAGCAATGTATACCCTCAGGACACGGCTCTCTGAAATAAAAAATAACGTTCACTTTTGAAGGTGAAACACAAATGGGGTAGTCTTAAAGTGATAGTTTACCCAAAAATGAACATTCGCTCAATTTTCCCCCACTCATGTCATTCCAAACCTGCATGATTTTTTTGGCTTCTGAGGAACACAAAAGAAGTATGTTGGTAACCAAACAACAGTGGCACCCATTGACTTCCATTGTATGAACACAAAACCACAGAGACATTCCTCAAAATATCTTCTTTTGTGTTCCTTAAAAGAAAAAAGTCATACAGGTTTGGGATGAGTAAATGATAGAAAACCTTTATATTTTTGGGTGAGCTATCCCTTTAAATGTACAGCACTATTAGGCAGCTTTTGAAGTCACATTTCGTAGTGCTACATGCTTTTTTTGTCATCTTTTCTTTGTCTTCATTCCATCACTAATTTGATTAATAAAAAATGTGTTAAACAAAGATAAAATACAAGTGCTTGTGAAGGAGACAGTGTCATCTTTAATTTCAAGCTGTTAGGGTTTAATAGTCTTTGGATACAGATCGTGGGTGAGGCTCTTGTTCAGGCTCAGATTCAAGTCAGAGCTGCATAGAATGGTAATACAGACCAGATGTGGGATTAAAATGGCAAACTCCCTTTATGAAAGATGATGAGGGTTCCCTGCAGGCTGCTAAAAGTCCTATCATGATAAAATATCTCCAACTCTATGTGCAGGGCTCCTTTTTTGACATTTTTAACATTGTGCATGCACTCGTGTTTATTTTTTTACGACAGTATTTGCTGTCCCTAAAGGGCTGATGTAAAATATTACCTAATCACATATAACAGACTGAGCTGTAGTTGTATCCATGCTATCATATAATAGTAGCTTTTTTATGAAAACACTGCAGCCATAGATGATATCATAGTGATATTATGGTGATTATGATATTATTGTTTTTGCCAATATAAGATATTGTGTTTCCAGCTTTTGAGTTAATCTCTGTAAGTTATTGTTTAGGGAATCTAATTTTCTGTCCAGACTTACATTCTGCCTTGTGTTCCACGAAAGAAAATCAGTCATACAAGTTGGGAACCACATGATGAATAAATTCTGAAGGAATTATGGGTGAACTGTCACTTCAACCACGATGGTGTTACCCTATTATGTTTTAAAAAGCACAAAACGACATATATTAAAAAAAAATTAGTATTAAGACAAAGAGACAAAACTCATTGGTTTATAATACTAGCTGGAAACTAGTCAGTGTATGTAGAACAGCTCTAGCACAAGGCTTGAGAGTAAATCTCTGTCAAAAATGTCCTGTTTTACATTTTAGTTTCTCCTTTAAATGTCAGTGGAAACACAAGTTCAGTCCCCTGATAACATCCACACTCCTTCACTAAATCAATTTACCTTTCCCTGGAGTCCCACATTCTGTGATTTACAGCACTTTATACAGCAATTTATAGCACATCCACATATTTACCTCTCTGAATATTGTGTCTCGGACACAATGTTTCGCTCTTGAAATGCTCCAGAAATGACTGTTGTAAAATGATGAGCAGGGTGAGTCTGGTCTTGAATTTGAATTCCAGTGTAAGCTGGTCCCTACTAAAGGTTTGTCCTATCCAAAGGACTACAAACTCCTTGCCAACACAAACATTGAAGCCCTGACTTCACAGGGCACAGCAGGACCTGTGATCTGAAGCCAGCGCTGAGAATCACATTCTCATGTGTTCTCCCAGCAAACTGTCTATATCTCCATTAATTTCCTGGCTGATAAGGTGAAATAACCCAACCCAGCTAATTGTAGGTTGTAGGAACATTGCCCTAACATTCCTATAAAGTAATAAAAACGTTACAAATCTTTTTCAAAATGTAGGAACGTCAAAACGTCCATGTTTTTCGACATTTTATTTATTTATATTATATATATATCTTTATTGCTTGGTTATGAGAACTTACAGAAAATTCTGTAACATTTTTAAAAATTTTTGAGGAAACTTTGAGAGAACTTTTAGAGAACATTATCCAACGTAGTTCAATGCAAAAGCAGAATTACAAAACAGCCATTCCTGAAACTGGGGCTGGCCGTGGCGGGGGCGTCTGGAGACGAGCAGACCAGATAGGAATTGGGGAATGTCATGGCTCAGCTGAAGCAGAGCGTGGGGTCAGGAAGAATGTGTGCTGGTTAGGTCCTCTGTGTGTGTGTTTTAGACTGCAGGGCAATAGACCTCTCCTACTCGCGTCACCTGAGGGAAGTGGTTCTGGCCCCAGCAGAGCTCTACAGGGAACATAAGTTAGAAAAGAGCACCATGGAGCAGGCAGCTGTTTGGCCAACTCTGTCCATGGACAGCTAGCAAGACTTATGTCAACAAGCTGTACTAAACAGGAACAGTTTTGCTCTGTCATTCATTACCCAGAATTCCCACTGCCAACTTTTATGCCAAGACCTCAAAACCCATAGCCCAATTCTTGATGTTTATGCTATGCTAGTTGAATATCTGATTGTTTCTGTCAATGACACTCATACCTAACCGGCATAGAGAGGTGCACTGGGATTTCCTCATGGAAAATGTGTGTTATGGAATGCGGCTCGCAGGACTGTGAAGGCCTCTGCATGTAAGCTCAGCTAGTCATGTACTCTGCAATGCATCCCTGCTGCCAATGTCCTTTTCATGGCACGGTCTCATAGTGACACTGTCTGTCATTCACAGCAAGGATTCTGACTCCCACCGTCTCCCAATCAATGTAAGTCTTGTTTGGATATTGTTTAAACATGATGCAGGGTGCGGAAAAGAGTGCCTTTTGTTGTAAGACATTACCAGAGGAAAACAATTCCTGTTTCTGTCTCCTACTTACATTACTGTTCCCTCTTAATTTATGGTATCAGTGGCATAATGCCAAATGCATTGGATGTTAAACATTCTCTGTGCGTTTGGTTTAAATCATGCTGGAAAACAGTAAAATTATATTGCAAAATGTATATTTAAGAAATTGAGCGATGAAGCAGATACAGTGGAGTGGACCCAGCTGGGGTCTGTAAGTCGTGATATTCTTTGATGGGAACGATGAAGATTCTTTGGTGTTAAGCAAAAACACATGAATACCATTGATTTCATACAGAGGGCTGATTATTCTTTTGAGATAATGCATCTCTTGTTCAAATCTTAATCATGGAAAAGGAATGTGTGTATATATAGTTCTGTTTCCAATTTTCATCTCCTTCCTGATTTCCTTAGCTGAAATGCAGTGTTTTTCAGCCGCTTTCGTGCTGTTGCACCCATGTTTGCTGTTGTATTTGGTAGAGGTTCTGAGAGTTCCACAGAAACGATCCATGCTCTTGAATTTTTTGGAAACCCAAAAACAAGGGGTTGGCACTTTCTGATTAGCTGTTTGCTTTTCTAGTGGTTTCTTTGTTTTGATATATATCAACACAAATGTTTCCCTTATGTTGCATTATTTGCTTCCTCCATGTGTTGTGAGCCACTTAACTCTGTTGATTAAGTGGGAGATTTAACACTTTGAAGGCTGTTCGGAACAAATGGTGCCCTGCCCCCACGTCATCAGCATCAGTGAAATGTAATCTACAATGTCTTGGAGTGTCAGTGATATTGTGTGATAATATTGTGTTTTCAGGTTTAGTGCATAGTTATTTGCAAACTGTGATATATTACCATCTTTACTGCTTTACTTTACTTTGCTTCTTTTGTTGTATTTTCAGTCTAACTCATATAATGCATATAATTGCTTTGCACAGTTGTGTTTCAAATGTGTTCTGAGTTTAGATTTTGGTGGAATAGAAATACTAGAGCATTCTAAGGCTTCAATGCGTTTGCTTCTTCACAGAGCTCTAATTCTTCATATTGACTCCATTAATTCTGAAGTAAAGACCTGTCAAACTTGTATATTTTATTCAACTCTGAGGTTTGTCCACTATTGGTCAAAGTGATAAACTTTGATTTGTTGCCATTATCATCAGTATTTACATTATGCAACATGCTAAAATTGTAAACATTAGCCAGGGGTTGTGTAATTCAGTGCGACAAGAAACCTTTGTTTGAAAGAAACTTCCATTAGAACTACAGCCGCCTGTGAAAGGAAAACACTCTGTTATAAGAGGCAATCATAGAGTTGTTAGTAGACAGTCACCTCTTCCCAGTCTCTTGCTGAGATAATTGCACAAACATGGCTTTAATAGGGAGCAAAAATGACAATGTATTTCCTGTTTCTTGATAGAATCAAATAAATAGCTGTAAACTGCATACATAAGCAAGTCCATTTTCAATCAGAAACTTTGGCAGGCCCAAGTAATAAACTGTGAATGTGTCGTTAAAATCCTTATAATTATAGTGTATACTTGGTGATTTAAAAGTTTTGTTGTGTCATACATTGTTTTGTGAGTGCTAGATGATGTTCGACAAAAGTTTTAAAAGCCTTATGTATTCTGTAAAGTATAAATCATGGTATTCATGGCCAGAAATGACCCCTTGCTGAATAAGTGTGTTTTTCAGACTGACAGTATTTAGATTTAGTGAAACCCTCAACTTTTGACTCCTAGAATGTGATTTTGCTTGAAGATCACACTGTGCTTAATCCAGATGTTCATATACTGTAGCTGAAAACCTAATAGCAGTATTAGTTTTACGTTTAAGTTGTGTAAAAATCTCAGTTTGCATGGATGTGTATGTAGATGTGTTATTTGCATTAATATCTGTTCAAATGACCATCACTTATCATATATGGTTATTTAATTATAACTTTCTAACTGGACTGTTAAATATATTGGTGAATAGTCATTCACCAATATATTAGTCAATAGTCAAGTTTTTTCATTGCAGTCAATATTCTTCAGTTATTATAAAAACATATTGCATTAACATTAACATGTGCATATCAGGAACGTTAGTTAGTTAAGCATAACTGGTGTATGATTGTGCATGTAAATAGACTGTTAGGAAGAAACTGGCTCCACAGTTGTCCAACAGCAAATTAGACGTTATTGTACACAAATGACTCCATTTAAGTAAGTGTGATGTTGCTTCACACATCTGTTTGTTCAGGCCAGCTGTTCAGTGTTTCTCACAGCCTGTCAGTCTGTTGTCCTGGGAAACAACCAGTGTGATGTCGCAATACCGATTTAGTATTCACATTTCCAAACATGTGTTTTAGTTGTTTTCATTTATGGCATAATTGTGAGCCATGAAAAAGCTACTTTTAGCCGTTATAGTCAAAATTAATTTGATTTTATACTTACTATTAACGTTAATAATTTGCAAGAATATAAAGTAATGTAATACACATTTAGTAGGACAAGAATAATAATTAGGGCTGTCAATCGATTAATCAAAATGCAGTTAAATTAACAATGTGTACACAATGTGTAACAATGTGGTACAATGTGTACATAATTGATTCAATTAATTGCATATTTGCCCTTAAACTATATATGAAATTAAAATAAAAAAGGTTTAATTTCATAATAATTTTTTTTTTTATGTATTCATAATAAAATACTGATGTGATTAGAGAAGTCCCTGTCAGGATTTGAAAACAGTCAACTGAAGAAGGTCAGCATGTTTATCACACTTCCTCAAAAAGGAAATCAAAGTTAAAAAATATGAAAAGAGGGTTTCCTGCCAGCTGCTTTGTGTTCTGTACAATAATGCCACTCTTCCTCTGATACAGCAGCAACTGAAGGATTTGTCTGGATTGTATGATGTCTCTTCGCATGAGACCTCTATATCAACAAGCAGAAGATCGGAACAATAACATCTCTTTCTTCAACTGAGTGTTGTGATCTGTTGTCATATTTAGAACTGGTGGGTGCGTTGCTCTAAAGAATGCTGCCCTCAAAGAGATCTGTGAGGACAAATTAAAGGGCACGCTGAGATTCTCCGTCTCATAAAGACCCTCAAAACAATCACTGTGGTTTTAACTGAAAGTTTTTGTTATGGAGAGACATAATGCAGATGGGAGTGTATTGCTTGGATAAAGAGACAAAGATCCTCAGCCCTTCATTGGCGTTCATCTGCCTTTTGAGTTTAATTCTTTACGAAATCCAAGGTAATTACTTTTTCATTAACTTTAATAAGTACAGAAACTTCTATCCATATTTCAATCACTTCCCAGCAGGAAGGTTGCGGTCACGACCGGTCTTTTGAGCGCAAAAGTTAATGAAAGAAAACAAACATAAGTGGGTTTCATGTCAACACTAATCTTATATGATGGGTTGGTAGAAGGATTTGAGGCACTTTGATTTGTAGGCTTTTGATTATGATTATTTGGAGATGTTCTGCGTGTTTTAGTGCATGTTTAATCTGGGCTGTATTTTGTTCTGTGTGCTGTTTCCCTGCCAGCTTGATTTTATTAAGTCAGAGCTTCGTATTTCTGTAATGACGCTTACAGTGGTTATTAACAGGAAGTCTGTATCTGAAGTTTTTAATGCAGAGTCCATAGTTGTTCCAAGACACTCTTTGCCAATAATTAACTTAGACAAAGTCACTGTAAACTTGCACAAGGTCATTGGTATTGTTAGAGGTTGTTTGTTGTTGCAAGATTACTTACGACCTAAGTTCCTTTGACTTTGTTGTCAACCTAATAACATGAGCAAAATGACCATTTGTTTGGCCTTATCTAACAGGGAAACACATCCTGCCCAGTTTAGGAGAACAGATAATGTACAAGCATGAGCTCATCTCAGATTCTCCACATATAGCCCTTACAGATCCATTCTTTTTATTGGAGTCACTAAATTCCATCTTTGCACAACTGAATGCTGTTACTCATATTTGACCTGAAGATGTGTAATGCCTCATTCTTATTTCTGTTCAAAAAGAATATTACTGGGGCTTAACTGGGAGTGTTCATACTGAGGGCCAGGGCACACAAGCACAGAAGATGGTGTCAGAGAAATGAAACACAGCAAGCTTTGTGTTCAGGTCTGAATCGGGACCGTCAGGAAGGGCCTAGCGCTGGGAATGGCCAATGTTAATTAAGGGTTCCATTGTTTGTCTTTAGGATCCCTAGACGCAGAGGTCAGGAAGTCAGCTCGTATTGTTCACCCAGTGGGATGCTGACTACAGCACAAGCCGAGGCCACAGATCTTCCTCTTTTTTTAATCACAGTAAAGGCAATCTCCTGTTAGACAGATCCTTAATTTGCAAGCGTATGCACAACAGAACTACAAAGAGGAAGGCTAGAGGCACATGAATGCATACACAGTTTGACAAGCAAGTAGAACATCCTATCACTGCATTTGGACAGAATGCAGTGATTGGACAAACATTTTTAAGTCCTGTGCCTTGCACAGAACATATTGGTATAAATATATCCATACCACTTTACTTAGTGATTGCTATCAGCATGTGAGGAGATTTTCAGCCAGCATACAAAAATGTTTCTGAAGAAAATCGCCTACCCTGCCTTTAAAGAAATATTCTGGGTTCAATACAACTTATGCTCTATCAACAGTATTCAATCAGCACTGGTATAATGCTGTTTACCACAGAAAATTATTTGGACTCATCCTTCTGTTTTGAAAATAATACCAAAACTGTGGTTAAAGTAACATGCACACACAATGGAAGAAATCATTCAAACTCAGAGTTCAAAACAAGTTACACTCTGTCAACAGTATTCAACACTGGCACAACCCTGTTTACCACAGAAAATAATTTGGACTCCTATCCTATCCTTTAGTTTTTTAATTAATACCAAAAAATGAAGTAACACAAACACACACCAATGGAAAAAATCTGAGCCAAAGTATTCAAGAGCAGACAAGTTTGTATTTTTGTAAAAAGATTGGCTATAAATTTACATAAACTCAGTAGAGATTCTATAACACTCGACTGACACTTTACACCCGATGCTGTACTTTTAAAACAGTGTTAATGGTCACCCTAACAGCCTTACTGTAATTATGATTGCTTTCAAATCATTAAACATATATTCTGTTGTAACAAGTATTATGACATAGAGCATACATTTTTTCAACCTGGAACATTCCTCTAAAGAGATAAACCATCATCATTTTAGCTCATGAGACCTTTTCGTTTTGACTGTTTTCACAACCGCACTAGTCACAGAGGTCATTGACCAGTCTGACCCTTCTTTGATTACAACAATCCTCTGGAAGGTTCACCTGGAACTTTTGTTTTCAGATTTGTGGTGGAATAAAATACAGAAAGATTTTGCTTTGTATGCAAGAAATGGATTTTTGCATTGTAAGAATGACAGTGTTAAACCTCAAACTGTGGAGAACTTGATCCTCCGTCTTTTGCAGTCTCTTGAGTCCGTTGTAGCTGGAAGGCCTGTGTTGAGTCACTGTGGCGGCTGTTAAGGGTTCAGGGAAATAGTGGGGGTGTAAGGGAAAACGTGATGGGGGGGGGAAGGGCATTATGGGAATGTTTTTACAGTCTGACCTGTGATCTTCCTTTCATTCTGCTCCAGTCCAGTCCTGACACACTAGAGTCTATCTGGTTCCTGAACCTACCTATGTATGCCTCTCCAGAGATAGCATATGAAGTCTGTGTGTGTGTGTTAAAGAAAAACTGGCTGGGGTATCAGCGAGAGGACAGTGAAATAGGCTGAAATGTAAACTGACAGAGCTTATCTGTACGTCTGGAGTCATAACAGACAGGCCTCTTCTCCTTTGAAAACAGCAGAGATAGAAGACGTGTGTTTACATGGGTATTTACTGCACAATAAATCCCTTGTGGTTATCATAGCTGAGTTGGATAAACAGATAGTGTGCTGATACAGTGACAAACCGCACTGTAAAATGGCTTGTGTACATGTGTACATCAGCAGCCTACAGTAATGTTTCTCCATTGCTTGGAATCGAAAGTCTAGTTGTTCAAGAGAAATCACAACAAAACAGTGGTTCAATGTCCTCTTCACTATCTGAAACATGCTCTGAAATAAGATGGAAACATTTAGATACATTAACTCGATCTTTTCACACACCAGCCAATCAACCTGCTCATGTCATTCATTGCTACGGTAACTTAATCCCATTTTGCAGCTGTACAAGTTATTAGGGTTAGCCAGGTTCACACAGGGATTCTTGGGAATTGTTTTTCACGACCAATACAGAGGTTCTTTCCCTGAAAGCAGCACTACCGATAACAAGGATCCTGGTCTTCTGCATGTGAACGCTTTCAGAAATGTGTTTATTTAAATTACGAACATGATTGTGGAACATCGCCATACATTTCAGAGCAAGTGTTAGCCCAGCTAACAGGGAACATTCTCAGGACGTTGGTTAACATTCCCTAAAAGTTCTCAGTTATTAAAACCATTCTTGCAGTAACATTTGTAGAATGTTTTTTTAAAGTTATGTCACAAGAACAAATGTTTTTGATATAAATTGTTAGTGGAACATTTTGAAAAGTTGCATAAAATGTTTGAATAACATTCTATAACCAAGCATTAATACAATGGATGTTTTGGATGGTCCTAGAACATTAAAAACAGAATTTTTGTTATTTAATGGAAATGTTAGAGGAACGTTCTTATAACCTAAAATTGTTAGCTGAATTGCTAATTTAAACGATTGCTATAGGGAGCATACTGTAGAAGAGGACGGGTAAAGGTTTTATGTCATAGACTATGGCAACAGATTTAGTTTGTGTAAATCTGTTGCTATGAAACCATTCAATACAGTCTATAATTCTCATCTCACGTGTCATCTGTTTTCAAGGATCACACACTACATTATCATGATGGATGTATGCATGGTGTGAGAGGGAGACTAACATGATCGGGAACGACTAATAGAAAAGTCAGCATTATCTGTGGGAGATATTTAGCCAGTGCCAGCTAGTGTGGATGTGAACCCCCTGCATTTTCCAGTGAAACTAAATACGCTGAAAACATTTATCTACACATCAGGCCAAGAGCAAACCTCCTTCTGTGAAACCCATGAACACAATGTGCTCATTCATGAATACGATTCCCACCCGCACCTTTTTTTAAATACAACACCAATCTGAACCTGTAAGCCCTGATTCCGTTTATTAATATTGCTTACAGTAATGTTATTAAAGATATTGAAGGGTAATCCAGGCAAAGACATTTCAGATATGATAAACAAACATGCTCTGGTTTGTTTTCAGGATGGGAGGGCTTACCTGCCTTACAGACACTTAGTGTCAGCAGGGCTCTACAGGCAGACTTAAGAATGAAGTGTTTTTTGAACTGTATTCTGCTGGAATGTTATTCTCAGAATAAAATAAAAATAGTGTTAAACTGGTGGTGCGACCACATTATCCTTATGAATTAATATTGTAATGATACGAGATCTTTTTGATTAGTTTGGCAAGTTAATGAAGATTGTTTCCAGTAACCCTGCCTCTGAAAGACCAACACAAACTTTTTAATGCTGTGACACAACACCAGCAACAACCAATTTTTCTGTGCACACTAAATGTTTTAACATTGTGCAATAATATAATAAATAATAAAAACAAAGCAGTGGACCTGTGTAGAAAAAGTGCAAAAAGAGTATAATTTTAGATCTTGATTATCCTCTGGTCGGCATGTTTTTTTTATGAATATAATATCTGATGTTTTACAGTTTTGATGTCTTTTTTCCAAGTGATCTTGTGTGGCTTGTTAAAACAGAAACTTGGATTAATGTGGAAAAGGTTTTATCAGTTTTTGCTCTGTTGCAGTGTTAGTTCTGTTAGTGTTAGTGATAACTACTTAACACAGTACAAACTAGAATTTTAAAAGATTCCTTTTTCGTTTATACCCTGCAACATCGGACAAAAGAGGCATTGACTGCAAAAGTGGTTCCCATAACCCCTGGTTCATAAAAATGTCACTTTTAATTAAATTTCACACTTGATTGACAAGCCTTAGCAATACAGAGACGCTCACTGTAGCAACACAGGATCAGCTGTAATGGCACAGAGCCAATAACATGTCTCTCTCTCTCTCTCTCTGATGCCTTTTCCTGTAAAACTAGGAAGAGATGACGTACAACAATGAAGCTCACAATGAGAGGAAAGAATAAACAGCCCTGACTGTGGCGTTCTGTTGAGCTCTCTCAGAACAAACTGTTTACTTCTTACTTGCATTCATTTCTTCTGAGTAATCGCCAATAGCAGGTCGGTTTGGATCTGTAACGTGTAAGAAATTACACTGTCGTAGGTGCAGCCAGCATTAGTGTCTTCTTGATAGGGAAATAAATTGGGTTATTTACATTTTAAGTCTGATCCAGGTTCCAGGAAACAGCAGAATTATGGTTTTGGCCTGGACTGTACCCATGTTCATTAACTGGATTATTAATCTTCTTGGGTAAAACAATGCAGATATTTCTGTGACAGATAAATAATAGATGCAGAAAGATAGGTCACAAGAAGACTAAACAGTGACATTTGGATTCTGTGTCTTATTATAAAATATAACAAAATAAATATTAGTAATCTTTAGAAAACAGTCAGGGTCACTCTTTTTATTAGCTCAGACGCACATGCGAAAAATAAATTTTAACAACAAATGTTTTAATGTGCAAACAAATTTTTTTCATTAAAAAGCTTTCTAACATATTTCATGTAACTGTATGACAGTTATAAAACTATAAACATACTTTGGTAGAAAAACAATAGTTTTGCAAGGGTGCCAATTTGTGTGTGTGTGTTCTTGTTTTTCTACTGTTGTGAGGACCAGATGTCCCCACAAGGATGGTTAAGGTTAAACACACCTAGACTGTGTAGACTTTTTTTAAAAATATAACAATGTAAAAAGATTTTTGTGAGGGTCAGGTTTGGGGATAGAATATACAGTTTGTACAGTATAAAAATCATTATGTTTATGAAATTTCCCCACAAAGCACAAAATCCTAACCTGTGTGTGTTTACAGCTTTACAATAAAGGAGCCCTGAATGTTAAATCATGTCAGATTTAACACATTGACCCAGTTTGAAAGCATCAGAGGTTAGTGGCCTCACTGACACTGCATTGACTATGTGTGATGAGCTCCTAATTAGAGGGGAAATGCCAGACTTGCCTGTGTAACAGATTTTGCCTGGTGGTGTTGTGATTTTAAATGGAAAATCACTGTTATTTCAGGATTGGACTCCCTTGGGTTCTGCATACGGGTTTTGATCTACAGTACATTTAAGCACATTTAAAGTGTTAACCACAGGATGGCTAACGTTTGTGTTTGATAAGCCCTCTCGAAAAATATTCAGCTATTTTCCTGTCACCAGTTGTAACTGAGTTGCCTCGTCGTAAATGTAACACTGCTTTGTGGATATGTGTCTTCGGTCTTGCCATTGTACAATTTGAGCTTGAAATAATATTTACTTGTAGCTGAACATTCAGTAATATTACATTTGGGTTATTAGCTGAACACGGTACAGTACATTAATACTAATTCCAGTACATTTCCACTTCTAATAAAGTGGTTGTGTGAGTGTGCTGAGATTTCCTGTAACACATCCCTGTGTGTTTTACACTTGTTGAAACATTATTGTCATAACATATGTAGCTATATGTTCCATATCAACTTCGTTTAGCATTTGTGCGATTTTGGCTGGTTGCTTGGAAATCTCTCTTTGTTTTCTTTCTGAAACTGGGGCAGGGAGGTACATAGCCAACGCTGTGGTATGTTAATAACTATTTCATTTATTAGTGTGACTGAATGTAATTTTATCGTCTATAAATAAGAAGAGTGCTGGTTCCCAAGAAATGATTTATTGAGTGTTGTGTTTTTCAGCCCCCAGATGAAGCTGCCTTATTGAGGTCTTTGCTGTTTTTGATTTTAAAGCTATTGTTGAGGTTTTTGGAACATTTGAAGGGCAGTTGAAATTTTAATCGTCGTTACTTTTTGTGCATGACTGTAAAGCTTTCTGGAAGTTTTGCACAAGTATGCCTTTGGGTGGGATACACAGGGCAGTTTTGACTTGCCTGAGCAGATGTCACATTCAGAGCAAAATGGCTATGATGACCACTGCAGTTTATTTATGACATCTTATTTTTGCTGTAACAATTATTCATGCCTTATTTATATATGTGAATGATAACTGATAGTTCCAGCTATAATTGTAAAACTTGCTAAAATATAAATACTGTAGTTATAAATGTTGTGTCTGTTTAACTTCTGTATCAGAAACATTGAATTTTATATCTAAATCTATTTAAGGTTTGATTTGTGTTTTTGACTAACAGAAATAACAAAAGACAAAAGAAATTAAACCTTTTGTTGGGAAAAGTATAGCCTGTAAGAACAAATTACATATGTAATTTTTTTTTTTTTTAATTCACTAGTACAAAACATTTTAATGCAGTAATTGTGTATGTCTAGCTTTTTATATTTAGCTGCCTCTGTAGAGGATAAGAAGGCTTATCTCAGCAGTCACAGCTTGCAAAGAGCAGCTGCTGGTGGACAAATTAAGAGCACAAGCAATGCTTGTCTTTCTGCAACTACAGCCTCATATATGGCTTATATATTTTTGTCATGCATCTTTTAGTTCTGACCCAACGCCAGTGGTACTTAACTTACTTTAAATTATAAATACATCTGCATAAATAAATAGGTGCATGTTCCAAGCTTGATTTAGCATAAAGACACTCTCTTACATTTTGCTGTGGCTGCTTATGAGAGTTGCCTACCTCTGCATCCTCTGTGTCTTTCACACTAGTCAGTATATATGGATTTGGTTTGCTATATTAGTCTGAAACTTAATGAACTCTCACTTTCAGCATGTTCAAGCAAGTGAACAGACCATGATTTGTAGCCCTAAAACATTCTGTAAAGCCATACATTTTAAAGCAAGCAAAACTGTTATTCTTAAAGTGTTACTGGAACGTTTTTAAAAATGTTATATAATTGAAACAATTTTCACATATTCTTGTAACCAAGAAATACAGTTAATACAATTTTAAACATTTTAAACAGTCCTAGAACATTCAGAACATTGTTAAAGTTTTGGTACTTAATGGAAATTAAGTTAGAGAAACATTCTTACAAGCTAAAATTGTTAGCTGGGAGATTTCTGTTCTCTGTGGCCACATGTCTGCTGTTTAATGTAATCTATAACATATGTTGCTGTTCTAGAAAGTGGAGATCAGGAGAGACTAAACGCTGTGATTTTCATTATTGATTATTTGGTTGATTCATTGCCGTGTTTGTATACAGTGCATGATGTACATTAGTGTGACTCATTCACAATGAGCTGAATGAGAGAATCTTAATCAAAAGATTTGCAGTTAATTATCAGGGTAAACAAAGCAATTCAGAGAACACATCCTCAGGAATGGCCAAGTTTGATCTTGGTGTGTTTCCTCATTTATCAGCAAATCAATCTCTTCTGTATTCCCTCCAAACCAAACAGAGATTAGAGGAAAGTTGAGTTTCCCCTCATCTTCTCTGTGGGGTAATTGAGCACACTGTATCTGGTGGAATTGGTCTTCTAGTGCTGTGTGGAGTCCCCTGGGGGCTGGGCGAGAGGCTCCAGAACCGGGCCTCCATTGTTTATACTGATGGATTCCAGATGCTGGCAGAGAGAGCAGCCAAACTCCAGGAGTCTACGCCAAAAAACCAGGAAGAGGTCCAGCAGTATCTGGAATACTTGGAAAACATTGCTTAGCTTTGTAATAACCTAGAAAATTGAAAGGGCCAAAATCTGTGCTGCATTTTAAAACTAATTATGAGTGACTGCTGCATATGTGTTGGGTTCACAATTCAAAATAGTTTGTTTAGGAAATATTTACTGTATGGTCAAGGGGTATTTGAACAAAGATCCATTTGGTTTGCTAAATGTGTGATGTGATTCAGTGATGTGTTTAGCGTTGATGGAGTATTCAGTGTTGTTATCAGATGTCACAATGGTTGTAATTGTGCACTGTCGTGTGAATGACCAGTTGAGGTGTCATGTAAATGACCAGTTGTTGGTGATTAGTAGCTTCCTCTCCTTTCACGGTATGAGCACAGGTCCAATATCAGCTTTTCCAGACCCTCCAACACTAGTCATCGAAATAACAAAAACTTCAAGGCTGACCTCAGGTCAGCAACTACAGCTATAATGTGTCAGTATCAACTTAACCTGCTCTCTCATTAGGGGTTTTAGAGTCACTAAGCTTTCTTCAAGCAGTTGGTTTTTCCTAACACTGAGACATTATGAGCAGAGAGATTTATCATTTAACACCACACCTGTTCTCTCCTGTCAGTCTCAGTGATGCTGTCCTTGCCTTTCGGGCATAAAAAGAGACAGCTGCACCCGCAAGAAAGAGACACGGAAAGAGGCAAGAAAACACAAGCTTCATTTAGACGCTCTGGTGGGGAATAATAAATAACAGCAGTGTGCACCTGACTGGAATGCTCGCTGACGTCCGGAAATCACACGCAGGCGCAGCTGATGAGCTCAACACTGTCATTCTTGTGCGCCAGACTCTGGGAAAGGCCATCTGCAGGCTCTGCGTTGGCCTCGCCTGAATCTGCTCATCCAGTCCAGACAGAGCTCCGTTTGATCCGTTCACACATTGTGATGCTAATGACCCAGAACTGCATAACACATGCTGGTACCTTCAGTCTGTTTATATGTATAAAGCCATGACACCGGTTAACAGGACTAATGCCGGACCTCAGCTAACAAATTTAGGTTGTTAAAACGCTTCCCCAACATTTCCATTAAGTAACAAAAACTGTAAAAATGTTATTTTGAATGTTCTAGGAACGTTTATTAGATGTTTTCTATCCAGTTTATTAGACATTGTATTAACGTTATTGGAGCGTTATTCAAAAAATTACATTTCTGTAACTTTTTAAAACATTCCACTAGCAACTTAAGAATAACATTTTTGATATATATGATACATAACAATATTTGTTTTTTGATGACTGGGAAACTTTTGTTAGCCAACATTCTGAGAACATTTCCTGTTAGCTTGGACTGTACTATTAAATATTATCAAATATTGACATGTTTATTTATATATTATGTCTTTTGCAGGAACAATCTTAACTGGAAATTTGATTCATAAATAAATACTGTTTTTAAAATAAAAAAGTACAGAAAGTTTTCCTTTAGGGGTGAGATTAGAGTTTGGGTTGATTTGTAATGATAGTAATTGGATTTAAATAATTAAAAACATTTTAATACTTAAGAAAATGTGTGTGTACTGTATATAGAAGTATTCTGTTCAGTGTTCAGCAGCCACCAGTGTTCTGTGCTCTGTTTCTCAGAAATGTGCTGTTTTTCTGTGCATGTATTTATGCCTGTGAGTTCATCTTTATTTAGGTCAGACAGATTTGGGTGACATTTGCAGGAATGAGGAATGAATTAGAATGTTTGGTGTGGTAGGCCGGTTATCCAAGACTGTGTGGGTTTTCTAATGTTTGATTAGTCAGACTACATGTGCACTTTGTGTGCTGCTACATTTATTGTATAAGTGAAGACTTGTTTTGATTTTTGTAGTCTCCTGTTGATTTTCTGTCCCAAGAGCTGACATGCATTTCCTTTCGAAACCAAACTTCAGCAGCTGGGGCCAAAATGTTTTTTTTTAACGTTACCTTTAAGAAATCTCTTAAACAACATACCCACCCTTCCAAAAATTCCTTAATTTTGCACATAGAAAACTAACATATATACTGATCTAAAACTACATGTTTTTTTTAATTGGTGCATATTTTGTAGTGTCTGTAGATTATTATTTAATATTATTTAATTGTTTTGTAAAATGTATATGGCAGCGCTCGGAGAAGCAGGTTTTTGTGTTTTCTCTTTTAAGCTGTCCAAAAGCTTTCATTATTTTTTTAAAAGTCTGGTCCAAATGTTCCTAATGAATTTGCTGTTTTTCTGACGAAGTCACCCTGAACAAACCCTTCCTAACATTTCCCTCTCACCTGAGAAATGTTATCACTCATGCTGCAGATGCCTCTAAACTCGGATTCTCTGAATCGCTGTCTCTCACTGCTCTCCTCTGGCATCCTTTTGTTCATCTGTATAGTCTTAATTCAAAACATTTGAAAAGGGACTGTTACTGTTTTCTTATGTTATACCAGTGTGGAGCTCATCTGCTTCTGATTTCCTTCCCCTTCAGTCTTGTTGGGCCTGATTGGAGGAACGTCTCCAGCTGTGAGCGATGACTGCTGTACTGTGGTATTTGTCCTGTTGTGGGGAGGTTGGCTTTGCTGCTAGGACAGTCAGAACCCCCCCCACCCCCTTTTAGTCTCCGTAGGGAGCACAGCTGGAGGGATGGTGAGAGGAGACGCTCAATCTGATCTCCCTCCCCCCGACTGGTTACAGTCACTGAATGCTTGTATCTGATGTCCTGAGTCTTCTCCAAGTCCAGAGATTTGTTGTGCAGGAAGAGTGACCCTGCTGTCTAGATTATACTCGGATAACAATTTTAGGTTATAGAAAGTTTTAGAAATGTTTAAAATGTCCAGTTTTTAGATGCTTTATTAACATTATTGCTATATATAATGTTAAGAACATATATATAAAAACATTTACGTATATTTATATATATATGTGTGTGTGTGTGTGTGTGTTTTAATTCTGTAACTTTTTAAATATTCCATTAACTACTTAAGGATAACATTTTGGATAAATATGATTTATAACATTAAGAAAAGATTTATTAACATTATTGCAAGAATGTTTTTAATAACTTTGAGAGATCTTTGAGAGAACATTAGCGAGCATTCTGAGAATGTTCCCTGTTAGTCGGGTAGTCAAGTGATGGCATTTGGAGCATTAGCTTCACCTTACTGCTGTTGACAGGCAGTAAATATTTTATGTGTGTGTTTATAGTTATGTTTTCATGGTGGGTGACTGTTTTGTTCACTTTCTGTTCCAAAACAATAACTAACGCCCTCAAACAGCTGGATAGTGAAGGCATCTTTCCAAAAACCGTTAATCGTAATTTACCCAAAGATGAAAAAAAAACACTTAATTGCCCCCATATTATTTCCAACTCTTATTATTTTCTTTTTTCATGTAACACAAAAGGATCTGTGAGGCATAATGTTTGAGTGGCTCTTATGGGCTTATATGGTTTGCTTTTATGATACCTTCATGGTTCCGTAATTGTCATTTTGGTATTATAAATCATCATACACTTTCATTGCATGGAAAAGAACAGATTTTTTTGGCAGATTGCCTGATTATTTTTGGTCTGACCGGAGGAATTAAAAATAACACAGGGTTGGAATAACACGGGGGTGAGTAAATGATGGAAAATTTGTATTGCTGGATGAACTCCAGTACGGCTTTAATGCATGCTGCCTATGAGGTAAACATTGACTTGAAGCACAAATACCTCACTCATATCAAACATCAACACATCTTTCAATGTTTCTGTTATCGATTCTCTTCCTGTCTTTTAGCTGTTTTCATTGGATAAACAGCTAAATTGATTTACACAAACCTGCTGTGTCCATTAAGCTCAGAGTTGGGTAAAATGTCCGTATTACTTCTAGAGCACTGGGTAGAACTGTGTAAACATCTGAAACACACAGGCTTTGCTCTGGATTTGTTTAGGCTGTGGCGTTACTGTCAACGCCATTCGTTTGTCATTTCCCTGGTGATGGCTGTAAGTAGAGCGAGTAGAACTTTCGTTTGCCCTATTTCCTCTGAGATTGTTTCGGTTGGAAAATAAAGAGTGTTTTGTTTTGTGCAATGGCTTAAAAGAATATTAACTAAAACAATAACATAATAAAGTTAAGGTTTTAGAGCTGTGGATTTCATATCCGGTGGTTCACTAATGTGTGTAAAAAAAAAACATTTTTTACGGCAACTTATTTAAAGAATAATGTACAAACAAACATTGGTAATGGAGCTTTGTTTCATTTTTCTTGTTTTACAGTACATCATTCTACATTCATTTTATTTTATAAAGATTTATTTATTTTTATTTTCAAATCTCTAACTGCTGCAGAATCTTTTGACTCAACTTCTCCGGAGGTACGTTGTTAATTTCACCATTTTGTCAGTGTACCTCTATTGGTCTGAAATCTATTGAAAACACAACCAAAATAGGTCAGACTGCCGTAAACAGAATATCATGTGTGTCCTCTGGCACTCACCCAGGGACCACTGCAGTGCTATATACAGCTTTTCTCATAGAGTTGTGAATTCTTTAAGGCTGTTGATCTGATCTGTCTCATAGAGATGCCCAGAGGCTTAGCAACCATTATAACTTTTAGGCAATTCTAAGTTGCTCAACATGTTTTGGGTAATAATTGTGCTATTTGCTTGGCTGCAGTGCAAAGCCATGGCTGAAGTCTCTACAAACGGATTTCATTAGCAGTCGACAGATCAAACACCAAACAGAAATTCAAATATGGCATTAAATGATCATTAAATAATATTGTTCTTCAACTGTGTATCTGGCATATAGCTGAATTTCACACCACACTCCATGTTGAGTTACCCAGCCAACAATTTTAGATTCTTTCCATAACAATTCAATTAAGTAACAAAAATGTTATTTTGAAAGATCTAGATATGTTTAAATCATCCAGTTTTTAGACATTGTATTAACATTATTGCTTGGTTAAAAGAAAAGTATTCAAACATTTTTTAAATTCTGTAACATTTTAAAAACGTTTCACTGACAACGTTTTTGATATATGATATGTTTAAAAATTCTACTTACATTACTGGAAGAATGTTTTTTAATAACTTTATGAGAACGTTTAGAGAACATTGACTAATGTTTAAAGAATATTCCCTGTTTGCTGGGTAATAACTAGACATTTAAGACACCTGATGTGATGTCAAGAACACATCAGTGGTTCTGACGTCAGTAATGACACCCACACTGGACCACCAGCATTACAATAGCAGAGGAATCGGTATCGTCATTTGGACTGGCTTGCGTCAGTCTCTCTAAGAAGTTTGAAAGTAGCCAAAAACAGTCACAAACGTCATGGTTTCCAGCTGTTGTCAACAGTTTTGTTGAGAATGGTTGAGTCATTTTGTTAAAGGTTAGGAAGGAGGGCCTTTTGCATGCAGTATGTCAGTTGGCCAGTTGGCTTTGGTTGGATGAGGCAGATGTTAATGAGTGATATCACCTTCCGTCACTCAGATGGGACCTGAAACTCCCAGCTCCAAATAAACCAGTAAAGTTGCTTTACTCACCAGTAAAGCAACTTTAGACTACCCTATCCCCTTAAGAGTGTGCAATAAACAACCGGAAAAAGGGGGAATTTGTTATGCAAGACTGCACATGGTTATGCAGGGATTTACATCATAAATCCATTTTTTTGTGACGTGTCACAATTTAGTAAAATTCACACCCGACCAAATGGGTTCATAACAGATTACTGCTTTTCTATTCTTTGTTTGTTTGTGTGTTTTTATTTGCAGAGTTGAGTAAAAAGGGAAACATGAAATGTGTTGAACTCTATGACCATAGGCATGTTTAAACCACAGGACAATTTTCTTCTGGGCTTAGAATTCACTCACATCATGAAAATCATTAGAATTCCTCATATCCAGAGTTCTCAGATTTATGCAGTGGTTTGGAGGCTGAACTCTCAGGAGAAGTCTGCCATACCACACATAGCAACTGCTTCAGTGTGAGATGCTGAATCCAGTTAGCAGCTCTCTATAAATACCAACGGTATGTTTGTTATTGCTTTTTGTGTGTTGTTGCAGTTAAGGGTTTGACTGACTTTACTTTTGCATTATGCATTTGGTAGATGCTTTTATCCACAGCGACCTACAATGCATTCAAGTTGCTTACAATGCTAACACAATGGTAATGCAGTGCTATAACACAATGCTGATGTGATGCTCTACCAGTTGAGCTACAGGAACACTTGAGTTCAGTTTTTATAATAGTTTGTTTTGGATAAACTGTGCTTTAAGAGATCCACCAAAAATGATGATGTTTGTGATGCTCAAGGGAAAAACTTAGTGTTTTCTTTTCAGTTAATGTCAGCATTGAGTCATTTTTTTTTTTTAAATGACTCCTGTAATAAAGTTACTGTTTCTCATGTAAACCACATTCTTGTGTTTTCCTCATGAAACACAACCTCTGCTACAGATTTGTATTTTTTAATTTGATATTTTTAGTCAAGTTCTCCTGCTTATAATGCACTTGCTACAGGATAGTTTTTTATAACGTTTATCTTGTAAGTGTTTGTAAGACAGTATTGGGAGACAGTAGATGTGAGGGTCCTGCAGTTCTACACAATGTTTTAATTAAATGCTTAAGCAAAGAAAATATGTTGTGGTCTGAACCGAAAACAAGCGACCAAACAGTTGGCTGCAAGCTTCCAGTCTACAAAAACTTGTCATAAGATTGTTTGGAGACAAAATCGAGAGGCTATAAGCCAGTTCTAAGGCCAGTCCTCTAATAACACCAAAATAGATTTGCATAAAAATTTGTCTGGTCGCAAATTGTACTGTTGTGGTTTTAGAGCATGTATTAAGTGTCTTTTATAACCAATAAACACTAAGGGCTATGTATTTAAATGTATACCTCCTCTTACTATTGAACTAGTTACTGTTTTAATTTCATAACATGCTGGTTTAATAAAAAGTGAGTTGCCTTTTCCAGTCCTTCCGTAACATCAAAGCACCCAGCCTACCTTATTTGCATTACATGTGGCCAGTCACAAATATATACAAATTTTTGCATACTCCACAGAGTCTTCTGATTGGTGAGTTCCTAGCCTCAGGTCAGAGCTGATCTGAAAAAATGTACAGTAGATCCTTGTGCATATCTTGTGAATCAAACTCTGTCTTTATCATGCCTTCCCAGGCCAGACCCAAAGGAGAAGGACTGACTCCATATCAAGGCAAGAAGAGGTGCTTTGGTGAATACAAGTGTCCCAAATGCAAGAGGAAGTGGATGAGTGGCAACTCTTGGGCCAACATGGGACAGGAATGCATCAAATGCCATATCAATGTGTATCCTCATAAACAGGTACAGTAGAACTCTTCTGTTACCTATACAATATTTGTGACACTGTCTCTTTAAAACACCAGACACAGGTTTTTTTAATATGTGAGTTTACTGTAGGAACATGTGTGTAGTGTGTACACACACTGTGTAATCTTCCAAGAAGTTCTTATGGATGGGGCCCAGTGGTACCCTTGAAACCTGAGACAAAAACCCAAGCCATCCATCTACCCCAAATACATATTGAACTCTTGAGAAATGCCCCTTTTTTAGGATGTACTCATAATGAGAAAAGAGTACAGATATATTGTTATATTGTGGGGCAGTTATATCGTAGGGCAGATGTGGCCTACTGCCCACTGCTCCGGGTGTGTGTGTGTGTTTCACTCCTCACCAGTGATGGGTTAAATGCAGAGGTTACATTTTGGGTATGGGCTACCATATCTGACAAATATATGTCACTTTCACTTTACTTTATGGCTAGCTATTCAAACAACATCCCCAATAATGTACGAATATAAAGCATGAATTATGCCATAATTCAATTTACAAAAGGTGCTGGTTGACCTGCTTTTAAAGTAGCCATAAACACAGTTCTAAGCATGTAAAGATGCAAATTTTATTGTAGTAGTTTAGAAGGCAAGCTCTTCCACTGGAGGGAGTATTGCCAGCTAACAGTTTTAGGTTGTAAGAACGTTTCTCTTCTGTTTTGACTAAAAGTTCTATGAATGTTCAAAACGTCCAGTTTTTTAGACTAGCGTTATTGCCTGATTATGAAAACTTTTAAAAGAACTTTTGGAGAACGTTAGCAATCGGAGAATGCTCCCTGTTAGCTAGGATTGTGGGTGATTCCCGTCTGACAGGCAGGATCTTTAGCTTTTCAGTCTCACCCACTTAACATGTTTCCTGTACTAAGCGTGTGAGATGTGCTGCTAGCTGCAATATATATATCAAAAAGATCTTTAAGGATTTGCAGCTGGTTCCCTTTCCCTGTAATCTAAGCTAACATGAAATATTCTGTTTTTATTGTTTGCTCACAATGGAAATCATTCTTCCAAGATGTGGAGTATGGAAATCATTTAGTACTGCAGTCCTTATACTGTTAAGTATTTTATATCTCCAGCCGTTTCTGATGGATGATTAAGTGAAAGTTATTCTTTATTGCCATTGCCACACTGTCATATAAAAAATCCAGACCTGTGCCAGAAATTACCCTGAATGCACAAGGCGCAGGCGTCTGGAGATCCCTGCTTTTATCATTCTCATATTTAATGACATGCACAGGGAATCAGGCTGACATCTTTACAGTATGAGAACAGACATGGAACAGAGGTTTTTTATGAAGTCCTCCCAAACTTCCTGCTTCGAGATTTTTCATTTTTGGCAGGGATACAGTTTGCTTATTGAGAGCATCAGAATGACATAGCCAAATTATTAATTTGCAGAGGCATTAGACATTTCCTCAAATTATCATTCACAAAACATTTTGGCTCTCTGAGCAAACACTCCCTCAGGTTGCAACACTGTCTCCTCCCAGTGGCCCTTTCTAACCTGGTTTTCCGTAATTCACGGAGCGCAGCTGAGACGTACAGGAAAGAATAACAAGATTGTAAAACAATCTTCCAAAAGCAACGGGTGGGAAAACAAATAATTGCAGAAGTATTATTTGTGATCAACAGCCAAGAAGATTTGGCTCACACGTGTTCTCAGTGTCTTTTGAATAACCTCCAAGACAAAGATTCACTCTTGAATCTTCTCTGCCTGCCCAGACTGGTTTACAGTTTGGCCATATTCACAGTTTGTCTGAGCAGTGGAATCCTGTAGGATCTATGGTTGCTTTACATTTACGTATTTGGCAGACTTTAATCCAAAGCAATTTACTGTACAGTGCATTTAAGCTATACATTTGATCAGTATGTGCATTTCCTGGAAATCAAACCCACAACCTTTGCGTTGCTGACACAATGCTCGACCATTAGAGCTACAGGAACACTGTATCTTAACAGGAACTTGAGTAATTGAAGTAGTAATAACAAAGCATGTACTCCTTCTGGCTGGGATTATGGCTAATACTCAACAAGGATAAACTGGTTGTTGATCAGTCCTAAACTCATTTCTAAACTCATTGTGGTTTGAGACTTAGACTTAGAAGTTCCTGATATTTCGTCTCCAAACCCATATCTCCAAAGAGTCTAGCCAAACGTTCAAACAATTCTCAGATTTCAGCATGAATGGTGAACTAATGTGACTCACATGTCCTGTTTCCCTTAGCGTCCTTTAGAGAAACCTGATGGGCTGGATGTGTCTGACCAGAGCAAGGAGCACCCACAGCATCTGTGTGAGAAGTGTAAAGTCCTGGGCTACTACTGCCGTCGTGTGCAATAAGGAAGTCCCTTGAAGTCCCTGTCAGCTTATTACTTCCTCCATCCCCCCTTCTCTTCACCTTTGCTTTGCCTACGAAGCGCACCAAGAAAAAGTGAAAAGTGCCAAAATATTCATGTAAATATGTCTAATGACAGTAACCGCTTTGTGTATCAGCAGCATGCATCACATTTATTGGTTATATTATGTGTATAATGGACAATTGAATATGAATTGAATATGTTTGGAATGGTTGTCACTGACAGTATTTGTTATCCATACCGGGCGCAGTGGATTACCTCACCACTGTGTCCTCTTATTGTGTGTTTACAGACTTACCCTTCATTCACCCTGCTAAGTGAACTACAAAGATGTGTTGAGCGATAAAGGTGTTAGTTCACTCAAACAAGGGTCCGGTGTGCCTTTAACAGAGTTTTTGGGTCAATAGCACATCATATTAACTGTGAATTAACAGAGGGATAATGGACTTTCCATCCCTAGCTTTTGTGTCACGTATTTATTTGTTATGTGTGTATATCATCTTGTAGTGCAATTGAATTAACTAAACTGGGATAAGTACGTCTGTGTTTCTATAGCGACAGATCTTGCCATTAGAATCTACTGTAGAATAGAATTGTCTAAAGCTTCGTTTTAGCTGTGTCAGGTAGTTTGTTTCCTCACATACTTGTATGAATTGCCAAATGCTAGATCATGTTGGGAAGTCGGCTACAGGTAGCCCTGGAAGCACCCAAACACCACATTCAATCAAGTCCTTGGCAACTATGCAAAAACCATAACAACTTGTGCAGATTCCATTGTCATATTTTCTCTGTTTTATGAAGTGTGTAGATGATCAAAACAAAGCCATGGCTAGCTGATATGCAGAACTGAGCAGAACTACCATCACCGTCCTTTGAAATGTGATCATGCATGTTATTAATTGTTGCCAGAGAACTGCTTTGATTGTTCTAGAAACCCAGGTAAAGCTCAAGACTTTTTGTTTTGTTTTTTTAGTACAGGGTCAAGCTTTGAGCTTTTTGGTCCATATGCTACCATTTAAGAAATCGTTTCTTAGCTTAACACCTGTTCTTCACAGAGTTTATTTGCCTCAGGATGGAGAGTGTTTGAATTAGTCATGATAAACCATGTCTCTATATGAACAGTGCTCTGGGAAATGTCATATGTAAATTAAGGCCTCACTGGAGGAATAGCCCATCTATTCTTACAATTCAGGATATGCAAAGGTTCATTTATAAATCTAGAACTATTAATTTACATCCTTTAATTTGACCAGAGACCTTTGCACTAAAATCTTAATGAATTTCTCCTGTTTACACAATCTTTCTAAATGTGCATCCTCATATTTCTGAATTTAAATGCTTTTTTGGCATTATATATATGTTTTTAAGCATTGCCTGACCCAACATGAGTGTCTGTTTATACAATACATTAGTTAAATAACTGATGACTCAAAAGTAATGAATTACACCCTGTTTAAACTGTGATTTTTGAGAAGTATTTTCCATCTGAATGGGCAATACATGATTGTAAATGGAAAAGAAGGTAAAGTAGGTCATTTTGAAGAGTCTTTGGTGATGTAATGACACTTTGGGTACATTTGTTTGGCCACAAGATGTTTTGGAGAGATTCTCATAGTCGTATTGAGAGTGTTATGATGGAAATGTATTACATTTAAAGGAAGGATGTGTCTATAGGATAAAACAATGTGTTGTTTACCTCTTGTAATGGTTTATATGAAGTACTAACTGGTCATATTTGACTGTGACCCAGGATCATTTAATTTTAAATGTAATTTTACATGTTTGGATGGTAAATCATGGAGGGATTTTGTGAGAATTTTTTTAATTAATCCTAGATGTACATATGAAGTTAAACACATTTACATGGTGAATACGATGTGTATAATTGTTTACCACATATTTTGTGTTTGAATATTAGTTAGTCTGATTCATAGGGATAAACTAATCTTGTCTGAAGGGGAATGTCTCCAATGCCTTAGTTGTGTAACTTGGTTTGGTTAGGAAAAGTCTGGATTTTTGGTTAACAGATGTCATGCGTAAATGCTCTGGAAGAGAACGATTAGATCTGAACTCATTTTTCTGAAGCCTGTAAGTTGACGCTAGTTAGTTCCTCGAATGTAATTATTGTTTCTGAGAGCCTCTGCTTCTTAGTAACTGTATTTTTCACATTGTTCTGGTGTTACTAATGGCTCCACTGTGTGTGTTATATGCCAACGTTTACTTCAAGCTTCACTGAAGCTGGAATGAGTTCCTCTGCTTTTTGATAAACACCGTAATGAATGGCGTAATGAAAATAAGCATGAACTGAACGATTACTGTGGTTTCAATCATCATCATTGCCGATACTCTACACTTAATGGCTTCCTTGCATCATTGGGATCAATTTAATTCATCGTCAGCTCTGTAAACCTGAACAGATGATCTAAAGCACTGCTAGAGCAAGGCTTCATTATAAAACTCGCTTTATTGGTTCATTGTAAAATAGTTCTGATCTCAGATTTTCCCGATCCACTAAAATGAAACAGGCCTGAGTTTGGTAAATGTTTAATACAGATTTACGCAAACAGGATTATTTGTTGCGAGTTTTCCGTGATCTTTTAGCGTTTTAGCTCTGTATTTTTGTTTCTGCCTTATTGAACGGAAGACAGAGCTTGTGGTATTGCGAGTGTACGTGCATTTAAAACTATACAAAGTGCTTTTCGCGCATGTGATTTGTCTTGAAATACATATACTTGACTTTTATAGCTCATTTTCAGTGTTATTTTCTATTAAAGTTATGTGTATTTTGGAAACAATATGCATAATGAAAATTTTGGAGCAATTTGATATCCAGACAATAATTTTTCCCCATGTGTTTTGTGTATATATTCGATAGCCATCATTATCAAGTTAGCTATTTCTAATGTTACGATGCAATATTAAAACTTTGTATGTGAAAAAGGGCAATTTGCTAAGATGCAAAAGAGCTGGGAGGTTTTTCTTTGACGTTTTACAGTAATCTTTGGTTATATCTTACAGAAATATTTATGGAAGGATTTTGTTCTTTTTTAACAATTCAATTTTTTTGTATAAAATATGCAACAAATGCTACTCTATGAAGAAAATATTGATGATGACTACATAGAATATTATTCAAAGGTTGGTACATATTATGCCCTTACAAGCCATTTTATTTGTGTTTTGTTATTTTAGATATTATTCGAATATAGTAATGTTACCTGTTACAAGCATACATGTGCTTAAACATGTTTAGAATCTTTGTGTGTCTGCTATACAGTATGAATGTTTTGATTTGCAGTTATAGGAACATTGTAACACTTTGTTTGAACACATTTACAAACATCTGTTTTAAATTAGAGACCGACTCAAACAAGTCGTAGAGCTTTTACTATATGCAAAACAGTGACAAAAGATGTCTGACTCCAGTGATTGGCTATAACACTGAATTGCATCTACAAGCAATCTGCATGTACTAAATGTTGTCGTAAACCAGGCCCTTACTGTATGAAACTGTGAGTTCTAGTTAGTCATGTCTCCAGTTACTGCCAAGTCCAGGAATGATGTTGAAATGCTTTTTTCATGTAAAAATGGAAAAATCTATTTTTCAAACAAGTATGTGGGACTGAAGTTTGCATGTGCATGTTTTTTTAAATGATTTGAGAACTTTGTGCAATGTATTCTTATTTAATAATAATCCATGTTAAATTCCTGGCAAGATATCTTTTAGTAGAACACATCTAATATTCACTGCTAGTATTTCCAGTACTGTTAATAAATGTACTGATTTAACCCTCATGTGACAAATGAGAAACTTGTGTTTGTAAAATCTGTAAAATATTTGTCATTGATCATATTGGATTGGACAGAGTAACAGAAAGATTTGAAGTACTAGAATGTGAGGTGCGAGATCAAATCTGTTGCTCATTGTCCATGAAACGGCATTCCGATATGTGCCTTATTTGTTAGTTAGGAAAACTGAAAACTGTGCTTTTAGAAGTTTGTTCAATTAAAACATTGATTTTTAAATGATCCATGCCTCCGCTTCATTTCTTGTGTTATAGCACACACTGATGTTTCTGCTTAGGCCAAAATATATGCACAGTCTGTTTTTGTATTTCAACATACTCTTTGGCCCATATGCTGGTGTTGCGAAATTCTGTCCATTTTAAATGTCACGCTGAAGGCAGTATGGACTGATGAATTATTTAGATACGGTCCTGGGGAATGATGCTTGTGTAACTGGAAACCAGTTCTTGATGCTGTGGGGAATGCTTGTAATTCTGACATGAGTTTCGTTTGCTGTGAACAGGCTGAGGAAAGGTTTCGAACCCATCTTTACAACAGCTCAGGTCTGAAGACATGGACGTGTATTTTTTTACTCTTGACCTAATCGTAAACATATGAGTGCTGTATGTGAATGTTAGTGCTTGGCAAAGTTGATGGCTTTTCTCTTGAAGCCAAGTTTATGTAATTGGTCTACATGTTCCAAATCCCTTAAACTTCACAAGAGGGTGGAGACCCAAATTATATCAGGTTTGTTGCAACAATGCAGACTTAAACAGAACGAGAATGTCTCTATGGCAACACTGCAATCTGAGAAGTCGAACAAACTTCGGACCCCATATGGTTTTATTTAGCAAAGTGCTGCTTTCCACAAAGGTTCATAATTTATTTTCATAAGGCATTATTGTGATAAGCTACACCTACACCATTTAAAAATGACTGCTCATTTTCATTTCAGGGCATTGTGAATGTCAACTGGCTACAGTTAAAAAGTAAAAAAAATGTAATTTAATTTTTCATAGATTACAACATAAAGTCTCTGCACTCAAGTTGATTGAACATGTTCACGTGAAAGATTCTTGCTTTAAGTTTGACGTTTGAGCTGAGCTTTAATAACAAACAAGATGTCATCCTGCTTTAGGGGACAGGGAATCTTGTTGCTGGATAGTGTCTAAAAAGGATTTGGGACCAAAAGCATGCCACACAACCAGATATACTGCTGCAGTTGTAGCCGGCCCCCATCTGGAAAACAGCCTTGAGTCATTAAAAAATGGGCACAGGATGCAAATATCCTGGAACAAAATTCCATATGTCAAAACTGGTTTCATGTGTAATTTATTTATTCAAAATACCTCCGGGGTTTCTCTGGCATAGTTCTTAAAAGGTAAACAATATCCATACAGCCTTTATTGTAATTTATAAACCCAGAAAATGGTTTTAATTTAGTCAAATGCCATAGGGCATGAGAAAATTTATATTAAGATTTTTGTGAAGCCTGAAAAATACAGTACTTTGCATAAGTCATTTGCTTACTTAGTAAGCATAAAGCACCTTCATGAATGTACACAATGGTACACAAAAATTATGACAAACAGCAAGTATAATTATATTAAAAACAAATCATTCACTATAATTCACATGCAAAAGCATTTTCAGTTCAGATAAAGTCTGAACATATTAAAATGAAAAGACTCCTGAATCACTTGAGTTCTCCACAGTCTGTGATAACAATCTTCTTTATAGTTCCTCCATCATGTAAGCCATAAGACTCCATGAGGGAGACAGTCTCCATGCCCTCTGTGACCTGACCAAACACAACGTGCTTGCCATCAAGCCTGAGAGAGAAGGGCAGGAGCATCAAGCCAACGAAAGCAGTTAAGGCACTTGGAATGAATAATAATTAAATAAGGTTTCTGTTGGCATACCATTCTGTTTTTGCAGTGCAGATGAAAAACTGGGATCCATTTGTGTTCGGCCCAGAGTTTGCCATAGACAGCACACCTAGAAAAAAGAGAGAATCAGACCACCTCCGAAGTTACTCCATGCTCAATTTTTATAGGTGAATCTGTCACTAAACTATTTTATGATGTATAAAAGGAAGATTCAACAGATTCACAATAGCAACCAATGAATAAAGAACAGTTTGAAAAGTTTGTGTTGAGGGTGGGTGGAAGGCGAACTGGATGAGTCAACATCTGGGTTTGGCATGGATCTCTACTACAATTACATCCAGTCATGTATTACACAACCCAACACTATTTGACCGTATTAAATCTATCAAAAGAGTTTGTTGGGGTAGGAACCCCCTGGCACCAAACATGCACTAGGATACACTGACTTTGACTTGCTTAGAAAGTAGGTCATTTGTTTGGAGATTACAAAATTTGTTTTAGCAACTGAGGTAGCTTTAGCACCACAAGGTGGTCATAAAGGGCCGTGCATGTGCAGTTTTTGGATATAGTTATAATGGTTCTTGTTGTCTATCTGAATTAATTACTGTGTTAATCACACGTGTATTGAAAGGCTGGAATAAAAGCTCTCTGTGTTTTGAGGACAGAGGTCTGAACAGCCGAGGTTAAGTATGAAACAGTGGTGGCATCACCTGGCCCGGTGTGTTTCAACTTGAAATTCTCATCCTGAAATTTTTTTCCAAAAATAGACTTTCCACCAGTGCCATTATGATGAGTGAAATCTCCACCCTGTCAACAAAGCATCAACGAACACATGACCTTAGGGCCAAAATACATATAAAACCTTAAAATAAGGTCAAAACATAATTACATTTTTTTATTTTTATGGATATGAAACGTGTAATTGATTTGCAAGGAGATAAGTTAACATTGTATGTATATATACATGGAAATGCTTTTGAGCAGAATGAATAGTAGCATTTAAAAGCAGTTACCTGGCACATGAATTCAGGGATTATTCTGTGAAAAACGGATCCCTTATATCCAAAACCATGTTCTCCTGTACAGAGCGCTCTGAAGTTCTCTGAAAGAAAGGAACCCATGAAAACTCAATGAATTTTTGTGTCAGTAACTCATAAATACATACATAATACATAACATGCTTACCTGCCGTTTTAGGAACCACATCAGCAAAGAGCTGCAAATAAAACCTTCATTATTATTATTATTATTATTATTATTATCATCATATTGCTGTGGTTGGGTACTGTCATTGTTGTCAACACTAATATTATCGTGAGTACACAAGTTAACACACCCATATTTCATGTTATTTACGATCACCGGGCTTAACAAGAACAATTCTTAACGTCGTTCACCCTTACTCTTTTAATGCACAATAAATGTTTGCTTTGTTTTCAGCTATTCGTTTTATTTGACAGTAACTGTGCATTATGCACTGCGTAGCTTTCATAAATCATAACTTGCCTCGATGATAATTCTTCCCATGGGCTCGCCGTCAGCTGCGATATCCATAAACACAACGGGGTTTTTCAGCGCTCCTGAAACAAGCCTGCTCGCAGCGATTGCGACAGAGCAATATTTTAAACGATTCTTCATCTGCAGCATTTTTGCAGTAGTGTTGAAAAGCCATCAAGACATGAAGCACCAGCGGCCAAGGTGAGCTGAGCCCCCGCTACCGCACACACAGCACTTGTGTGAAGGTCGCGGTAAAATCCACAGCGACACCGTGTGGTCGGCTGTAGCATCACATGCAGCTATTTCACTTTCGCAGTGTAACTATTGTTTCAGCGTCATTATTTAGGTGTAAATGATATAATAATGATATAAATATATAAATGATATAATAATTATATATAACGAATACAACGGTTTCCAGTAGACGCCAATGGTTTTTAAAGCTTGTAATGTTAAATCCATATCGTAGTGTTATACATTATGCATATACATTAATATTAATGTACATATATATATATATATGTTGATATAGTTGATATAGAAAAATAAATAAAAATGATGCACCGAAATAATGATGTATAAATATGACAACGATTATACAATATTATATTGTTATACAATATAAATATGATATATTATATATATAATATTATTATATTATATCATATTTATATTGTATAACAATATAATATTGTAATATATATATGAACATTTTCATGTCTTTTCCTGTCCGTTATATCGTTGTCATGTTTATACATCATTATTTCGGTGCATCATTTTTATTTATTTTTCTATATCAACTTTTTGTGCTCATTTTGTGGTAAAACTGATGAATGCGCACATTGTGAAAAGCGAACTTTGAACTAAACTCCGGTCCACACCGCCGCTACAGATATAAAAACATCGATTGCGATGCCCAGGATCACAGTCGTTTGGGATTTATAACCGATTTTATCACAAAAGCTCGGGATTTTAACAAGTATCGACAAATGAGCTCTACAAATGCGCTCAATAACGCAACGCACTTTGTGATGTCCTGTGCGCCCTCTAGAGGAAGACTTAAGACAAACAATATTCGCACAATAACTGTAATCAAAACAAGATTTAGTTTGTTTTTTTACTGCCTAAAGAAAGTTTAAGCTCAGTTTCATTGACCCTGGTGATGACATTTCACTTGATCTATTTTGTCACTCAGTATGATATTCATAATATTCTATATTGTGGCTATGCAGGACAGACAGACTCGTTTATTTGATTTTTTTCATTGAAATGTTTGTGAGAGAAACATCCCCATATACAACAAACATTCTGCTTAGGTTTATAAAGGCCCGTTATTTCAGCTCTTATGCATACACACCAAAAGACACATTAAAAACTTTGCTTCATCTGAATACATATTTATTAGATAAATATTAGGATGTCACAGCATCTAACTACATACAGTTTTGCAAGACTAAAAATCACAATTAGTTTTTTGTTTTTCTTCTTCTGACCAGTTTAGAATATGAAATGATTGTACAGAATGTACAAGCAAAGACAACTGCAACGTTTGGCGCCAATCACCTCAGATTGTACCTCAATATTTTAATTTTCCTGATCATAATATCAAAATTGTACAAACTCTGGATTTTGGTTACAATCTTTTATAACCGCTCCCGGCCCCGATTTTCCAAATTATTCCCCAGGATTTTTTTCATTATTTTCTGTAGCACCTTATTAAGTACACAAGAAATGGAGCAATACACGTAAGCTAAATATTACACAAATGTAAAACAAATGTGTCTCTTTTTATCCCTTTTCCCAAACTCAGTCATGTGGGATGAATATTTTACAAAAGTGAACAAATGCTGAGAGGTTCCACAGACGCTAACAAACACAGATTCATTTAACCCAATTTAGATTCTGATTCGAGGATGCAAGCTTTACAGATTCTAAATACACAATGCACATTCCCCTGGGGAAAATGAATACATTTCTGTTAATGTGTCTCTATTTATCATTTACATATGTACATGCATCCCTAATGTGCCCCCTCCCCTTAATCCTCTTCGACCCTCTCGGACCCCCGACCTGTGGCTGAGTAGCATAAACAGTTTAATTCAATTCACCCTTTCTGCCTCAGCACAGACCGTCTCCTCAACATCTGTACATCAACAGCGTGATACCTCAGATCACTGCTGGCTTATAAGGGGTCTTAAAGTTCAGTTTATGCCTATCTGTGACTACAAACTGGGAACGAATATGTGGCAGTGCATCTTTGAAAGGATATACAAGTGAACTACAGACAAATGTTACAGAACCACATTTTCTTGTTGGAGTTCTAAGCATTTCAATTGTCAACGACAAACATTATATTTGTACATAATTCTACACCAAGAGAAACAGAAAAAACTAATATTGCAATTCATAAAAAAATAACTTAAAATGGAAACATGTTTCAAACAAAGATGCTGTATCTAATAAACACTTTTCAAACAGTATTCAATTGTACAGATGACAGACTTCTGAGACAGTCTTTGAGTAACATTAATATCATGGAAATGTATTCATTACAAATATAAATACTGACGATTATCTGAGGGTCTGATTTGAAATAAAATCCAGAAAAAGTTTTCAAAAATTCACCTTGTACACATGTACACAAAGGTTTTACTGAGATGCATCACAGGTCACACCTGTACATAATTTTTACTGAAATGTACAGTATCTGTAATTGTGTATGCATTGATGGGTACTGAGAAAATATATAGCTTTAATTATATAGATGAATTAAAAGTAAAATTATAAATATATAACATATTCTAAAAGTTGCTTTCTTCATTGTTGATTGATGATTTTACATGTAAACAAAATGATAAAAGTGAGAAAAACTATGCATTTCATCAAATTTTCTGGTTAACAATCTGGAAATTAGTTTAATCTTGTGAAAACAGTTTTGGGCCACCTTCTTAAATCAGGGTGCTTAACTTTGGTAATTCATGGACATTTTCTGATAAATGTACATATTTTGTACATTTGTACAATAGCAAAAACAGGAGAAAAAAATGATCATAATATGAACAATAAAATTGTGCATTGTAAAATAAAAACTGAACACGGCAGTTCATAAAATTAAAAACAAAAGAAAGAAACAAAAAAGTAAGTCTAACTTTTGTCTCCATCACTAAAATAAGGGGCAGTTGGCAACATTGAATGTGTGAACATTGTATGCAGTTTGTAGAAAAAGGGTACAAACATCAAGAGCCTAAGACGACCAAGCCTCATGCATGGAGGATATCACAAAGGCAGCTGACAGTGGAGTAAAGGTGACAAGATTGACTACTCTTTGAAATGTGAATTGCTTTCAGTGTGTAGAATCCAAAAGACATGGCAGGGAGCAGTACAGTCTGTCGGAAGATGCACAATGCCAAGGGTACAGTGCTCAAATGTTTGTGTTTCTATCTCGAGAAGAAAAAATGTATGCCGTGATGCCCTCTAGCATTTGTTTAACTTGAAGATGAACATGACGCATATGCCTGGAGGTGGGTGGACATATGAATCATGTTACACAATGAGGTGCAATGCTGCGGCGATTACTTGAAGAAAACATGTTTTCTTGTGTTCTATGATGGGACGAATTGGGTGAATGAGAGTTTGGGACTGTTGGAGGACTTTTGAAAACGCCCATCATTAGTCTCTGGGATGGAAGCGTTACATCATTCTGGTGCCAATAGTCAGGGAGACTGATAAAAGCTTTCTTCCCTTTGTCGTCTCCTTTACAGACTTCCAGGTGCAGTTTGACGCAGTTCTCTTGTGCTTTTTTAAGGGAGATGGACAGATGAACAGTGCGAAAATCCGGCTGAGGAGTTTTGACAAGGATTTGGGAAGCTGTGGTGGTAGAGCTTGGAAGAACAAACGTTCAAGAGATTTGCAGACATACAGAGGTTGTTACAGGAAGAAATATATATATATATATATATTTCTATTCAGGTCTTTTTCACAAAAGGAAAAATTATCTGAATTAAAATTGCTACAATACTTTCCTAGTGAGCACACACACGGTCCTGTGTGACATTTTTGTATGAACTGATTATAGCTGCACGTTTTTCCATTAGTATTGAAAGGTATCACTTTTGTGTCAACCAACATGGCTGCCATATACATGTGGAAAAGGTTGCTTGTAAAAGAGTGAGATATTTACATGAGGAAGAGGCAAAAGGATGGCTGTTTCCTGTTCGCAAAATACAGTCTGTCCGCAGGGTGCCTCTCGATTCCTGACAGTCAAACAAATTAGGGCCACTCCCAAAGGCCAACTGCAGGAAGTCAGTTGTTCTCAAAGAGGGATAGCAGATCGTCATTACTGCTGCTTGGGAGGTCAGGAGGATCCAAGTATGACAGCAACTCATCTGGGTTCGCCAATTCTGGCAATAGCTGTGGAGATTAACAGACAGGCACATTTACATCACAATAGGAACTGTATAGAGATCATTTAACACATTCTTTATTATTTCAGGCACTGATTCCCAACCAGGGACATGTTGTGTGCCTCAGGGATTACTTAAGCAGGTTCTGGGGCAGTGGAAAGTTTTCTGCTTTGTTAAACCTCCAGGTTTTTGTTATCTGTAAGTCTTAAAGCCTCATTAAAATTTAATGATGAAAGATTTTCGCTCGTGGGTGATATTTCATACTTGTTGAGCTTTAATGGTATTTAAATTGCACCATGCAATAAGTGCAAATGACTTACGTTAAATGTTCCATATGGATTTCATTTGTAAATAAATTAGCTGTTAGGTTTTTCACAAGACAGTTTGTCTATGCTTGGCCCAAAACAGTGAGGAAAATTTCAAGTTTTATGGTTTTAATGAAGGCAAAAGAATTTGATGCATCTGTTTTTTATATAACAATATGATAATAATGCTAAATGACATTCAGTAGAGTAGGAGTCAAAAGGAACATATTTCTGGTTTGTGTAGATGGGCTGTGGGGGTACCAAAGATAAAAACCTCACTGATTTGAGGTGTGAATTTAAGACTGTGACATTATTTTAACATTCAGAGAAACTTAATCACAACTTCTAGAAAACATTTTGCACTTGGGATCATGAGGAAAGCATGATGCTAACATGATTGCATCATTGCAAGTAATGTTAGCAGCACATGGCTTCAGAAATTAAATAAGCGCAAAAACAACTATCTATGCGAATACTTACATCCAGAGAAGGCTCAGGCATGTCTGCAGGTCCCTGGCCACCTGCCTGCCCATCAGCAGCAGGGTTGAAGGTCATGTCTGCATGTGGGTGACTGTTCTGGCCGGGCTGTGGGAGCAGGGGCTGGCGTGGGGGCTGGGAGGATGGGGGACCGCTGTGATGCAATGGCTGAGCTGATTGGCTGTTGGGGTGGGGGGATGCGTGCATGCCTGTCTGCAAGGAAGCATGGGATTGATCAGCACTCACAGGATGGGACATCTGCAGAGGGAGGAGAGAGAAGCAATGAGTCTCTCTGTGTAGGGTGGAGCTTTCCAATTGAAAGAGCTCAAGTGCCAGCCAGAGACAGACAGAGAGCAACAGAGAGCAAGACGAGTGCCATGCAGATGATTCCAGAGCACATAAACCCTCAAGTAAAATCCAGAATTCTTTCGCCTGGATGATTTGGCATATGTACCCTTAAAGGGAAAGGTAATCTAAAAATAAAAACTATCATTATTTACTCATTTATTTACATTTATTTAATTGGGCAGACACTTTTATCCAAAGCAACTAGTAGGGTATTAAAAGTATACATTTAATCTGTACATGTTCGCTGGAAAGCGAACCCACAACCTCTGTACTGCTAATGCAATGCTCTACCAGTTGAGCTACAAGAATATGAGTTATTCTCATGTCATTCCAAAAAAAAATAAATATGAATAAATTTTTCTTTTTCGCGTGAACTATATAAGACTTTACCCACTTCTATTTTTACTTCGTAATTGTGCATATGATTGTTCAAAATCACTATTTTGTCCTGTTTTAAAAATACTGAAACATGCTGAGAGCAAGATAAATTTACTTTCAAAGCCAAACTGGGCAAGAAATAAGACAAGATTGTACTTTGATTTAAGTTTCTAAAGATAATTCTTATATTTTTCTTAGACCATTGTTTTTTCTTGTTTTATGTTGAAGCTTCTCTGAATTATTTATATCTCTGAATGTCTTAATATCTCATGTAATTTTACTTGTTGAGCAAATTTCTTTTAAGACACTGACTTTTTAATGACAACAAATTGTAATTTTTTTGCCATGTACATCTTTTCTGGTAATACCAAACTTTCAAAGTGAAAGATGGAGTGATTTTGTCCACAGTTCATTTGTACTTTGAATACAAAACTCATAAAAAAGCTGTTTGGTAAGATTCTGAGGTGATTTACCGAGTCGGGCATGCCGTGGGCAAGAGGCTTGTCTGAAGCCATGAGACTGTTGGGCATGTCTGGTGGATGGGAGAGCTGGGGTCCGTGCATGAAGTCATTCATGGGAGCTCCGCCACCAGAGTTACTGTGGGTGAAGTCAAAGTTTCCATGGCCCTGGTAACTATTGCCTGATGCACAAAACAGAGAACAGCAATGAAGAGAAATGACCTCAGAAGTGCACAAACAAAAAGCTGGAGAGGTTTAGACAGCTTGGATAGCAAATCAGCCCGTTAAAGGCTCACAAGCATAACTTCTTATGACTGTTACGATTGAAGGGAAAAAATTAAACATACCTAAATAGTGAAGCTAGTAAAACTCTAAAGACTTTTTTATGAGAGGCAGATAGGAAAGAGTGCAGAGTCTGATTGGGTGCTGACCTCTACCTTGACCCCCGTAGTCGCCATTATTTCCTCCGTGCTGAGGGGGCAGGGAGGTGTAGGGTGATGGGCCTGGACCCAGCTGGGCGATCATATCCATCACATTAGGCATGATCATCTGACTGGGACTCATGGTTTTAAAACGCTTGGCCAGAGGGCCATCTGGATCCTCCTTTATATGAATGTCAGACTTTATGGGCACCGGCCTCCAGCTACACGTAGGGTCAATGGTGACCTCTTCAAACTCTGAACTGGAAGAGCAGAATATTGTAGTGAGTGATTGAACGGCAGGAGAACTCATGACAGCTTCAGATCAACGGATGTCTATAAATGTACAGTCCTATCATAATCTCCAGCACGTTTTAAAGGACTTTTGGTACCCAATGTGTTACTAATAAACTTACTTTTGAATTGCATTGAGAATTCCCCACATGTACTGATCCACCTCCAGCCCTTCCAATAATGCTGTTTTACTGGGGACAGACAGAAACATATAAAACACAAAGCAAAAAGGAACAAGAGATCATATTTCTAACAGTCCAAAACAACAGTTATTGCGGTTTGCTACATACTTGCATACAGGACACCTCCATGTTCCTCTCTCACAGTTCAGCTGCAGATACGACTCCAAGTCAAAGCACTGCGACAGGAAATCAGCACATAAGAACAATGCAAAATAACAGTTATATAAAGTAACTTTATCAGTGACCTTTAATGCCTGGACAAGAATCTATAATTTTTTCAAGGCCTGAAGTCAATTGCAGTAGAAACTACTTTGCAAAAAAAAAAAAATGTAAATCTGCATATGATTACATCACATGTTGGAAAAAGTGAAGAACCTTAAAGACAGGGTAGGTGATTTGCTCCAGAAACATTTTTCTTATGCTGGTTGAAAGTCTCTTCACATTACAGTAAAGTGGTCTAAATATATTTATATAAATACATATCTTTTGTGGTAGGTGCAGGATCATAAAATGTCCAGATGTGGTGCAAAATTCGGTCCAAATGCAATGATACGATGTCCAACATGCCTGTCAATCAAAGCATCTGCACACCTCCGTGCACTATTGGAGGGGGCGTGGCTTTGGAAACCGCTCTGAATGATGAACGGGATGTTGTGGTTTTAAAAATAAACTGCTATTGCTAGCTTCTATGAAACTGCCTACCCTACCTTTAAAGGGACAATTCATCCATTCTGCCTTTTGTAGTCACAGATAAATCATACAGGTTTGAAAAAACATGAAGGCGAGTAAATGACGGCACAATATTAATTTTAGAGTGAACTATGCTTCTAGTGAACTAATTAGCATACACAGTTTTGGATGTCACAAGTACTACTAGTGAACACCTCCAAACAGAACACCCCCTAATAGGCAATAAAGGTTCAAATGAAACCTTGAAAATGATCATCTATATTATCTACCTGAAGATACACACTTCAGCAATGCTCACCTGTACATGTTTGCAGTCATGTCCCCTAGCAGGAAGCTGGATGCGACGGAATGTGACTGGACACTTGAGAGACACTTTGATGGCTGTTTGTTCCACTCCATCCTCCCCATTGAGTGTGGCATTGCCAGAGGATGCAGCTACGCTACTAAAGTTCCTTTTAACTGTAGAAAGTCAAGGCATTGTCATGATTAAATTGTCACAGAGATGATAATGTGGAGCATGAATTCCATGAATTCAAAAACTGCTGGAATGAAAGCATCTGCTCTGAGCATCTACTCACTTTTGGTGATGCAGTGCTCAGCAGGAAGAAGCCTCTTCTTTAGAAGACCTTGCAGGACTGATCGCACCGACGGTCTGTGGACCAACTGCAGCACGAACAAATGCGACTGCAACAAGAACCGAACAAGCATGTTACAACCCACTAACAAGCATCCGTGCCTCAGAATATCCTTTACATGATACACTATCCGTGTCATGCACCCTTCAAACAGAGAAGCATAAATCTGATACCAGCTGTGAGCCGAGTGGGACAGAAGAAGCTGCTTCACATCAGAGTTATCTGATTTCCTATCACATGCTTTACAACAGCTATCTGACATGGCCATTAAAAGACAGACATATACATTATTAAAGAGCGCAGCTGTGCAGAGCAGCAGAGGAATACTCACACAACAGCAGGCTGTGACTGTGATCTGGATGGTGTTTCTGCCCGGCTGACACACTTGTTTCAGGTGAAGGGGTTTGTGGGATGTCTTATTATCGCCTCTTTCAATGGTGAGAGGGGTGGCGTTGACACTGACTTGGACGGATGCGGGCCAGTTGGTGTTCATTTGTCGGTCCTCGTGGTGGTAGCACTTAAATTGCAGCTCTAGATCAGACCTGTGGGACGTGCAAAGTGTTAAAGGGATAGCTAACCCCAAATAAAAATACTGACATCATTCACACACCCTCAAGTTGTTCCAAACCTGCATTGTTTTCTGATTTTTATCAAACAAAAAAAGAATACAAACTTCCTTTGTGTTTTATGTGCATTTACTGGGCAAGTTTGGAAAACTTGAGGGTGCGTAAAAGATGATTTCTGTTTTGGCAGCACAGTACAGCACAGTGTAACAGGGCACAGACCTCCACATGAGAGTCTGGTGGACGGAGGGGCGCAGGTGAAAGACATGGTTGCTGACGGCCAGGTTGTGCTCCAGTCTGAAGGGCTCCAGCACCACCCCATCCCTCACGGGGAACGTCAAACGCAGCTCTTCGTTGGGATTGGCTAAAGGAACAAATATCAAGAACAGATTTTATTTTTTATTTATCCATTATTTTACACCACTCCAGCACCTAAGGCTATATTCATGGCAATAAACGATTAATCTACACACAAGTTGGGGAATTTAGCATGTCCAAATTCACCTAACCTGCATGTCTTTGGACTGTGGGAGGAAACCGGAGTACCCAGCAGAAATATACACCGACACATGCAAAAAACATAGAAACTCCACACAGAAAGGCCTCCTAGCTCAGCTGGGACTCATCAAACAAGGACCCATCCTGCTGTGAGGCAACAGTGCTACCCACTGAGCCACTGAATTCATAGTGTGCCTATCTTTTAACTGTATCAGTGGATGGGAGCACAGAGAAGTCTGCATTCCAGTTCACCTGGTTTTACCCTTTACCCGCAGAAGTACATGTATTATAAATGAGCTCTGAGTGGACGTGAAAAATGCATGAATCTCAGATAAATGAGCAATGGGACGTTTTTTTTTGCTCTGCTCCAGGTGCCAGATCAAAGACTTCTCTGGGGTTTACTTCTGATAGACTGTGACAGAGCATGTAATACAGACAGAAGGGAGATCAATGCAATGAAACGCTGTAGTTTCTTCACGAGACTCACTTGGAGGTGGAGGCAAAGACGTCATGTTTGGTTTCATGTCTGGTGGAAACGGAGGCTTGACGTCCTGGCTGGGTGACAGGTATTGAGGGATGTTACTTCCGGGAGTCATGGGTGGCGTAGGGTTCCCAGGAACAGGCGAGTGTGGGTAGTTCACGACCTGCCGAGGAGGCTTTAATCAAGAAAGATACAATCTTTCACTAAACATACAGAACAACTTAAATGTATTGCCTGACATTTCTGTATATGCAAATATAATGTAAGAAATGTTTCAGCACCTACCCCATTTCCTTGACTGTACCCATAACCTCCTCCAGAGAAATTGTTATTCTGGCCATTGAAAGGTTCTTGCTGAAATAGGAAAAAGCAGTAAAAATTAAAAACATGGAAAGCAAGCAGGATGAAATCATTTTCCTAGTACAACTTCTGTCTTCATGGTTGGCATGCATAAATAGGAACGTTTTAGGCAGACAAACAGTGCCACTATAACACTTGAACAATGATGAATGTTCCAACCAATCAAAATTAATGTACCTTATAGTATTGGCCCATAGCTACACCTGTAGGGGGGTACTGGCCAGCCCCCTGCTGTCCTGGCATCCTCTGGCCAGGGTAATTGGGTGAAGGAAGAGCTCTTGAAGCATTTGGGTTAGGGTACTGCCCTTGCTGGCTGGGAAACTGGCCATTGGGTCCAAATTGCTGACCTCCATAGTTAGGCTATGAAACAGAAACAAATTACACAAACAGCTACTTTGTGTAAAGCTTTGGTATTATGATCTTGATGGTCTTACTTCTCCTGGATAGGGTCTCTTGGTGCCCTGCATGGGCATCGATTGAGGTCTGGGGCCTGGATAACCTTGCTGGGGCATCCTTTGGCCGTGGCCGCCAAAGGGCCCCATACTGGGGCCTCTGGGCTGGTTCATGCCCATGGGTGGGCCACTCATGTTGGAAGTATTCATTCCAGCTCCCATACCAGCTGGGTTCATGCCACCTGCCATGGATGGGGGGCCACGGGGCCCAGGCTGGTTCATAAACTGGCTGTTGTAGCCTTGCGTAGGGCCCATCTGGAAAGAGGAGCAGACCTGTGGAGAGGGCCAATAGCAAACAAATAGGTCCAGTCACATATACATTCAGCACGAGCCAGGTAAGAAGTCAAAACCCAGTTTGGGCACATGTGTCTCTTTTCAAGTGACCAACCTGGTTGTATTGGTTCATGTCTTTGTTGTTTTCTTGCAGGGCAGCCACGGTTGCCGTGGCAGTGGCGGTTGCTGTGGCAGCAGCGGCGGCAACAGCCGCAGCGGCGGCAGCAGCAGCAGGTTGGGTGAAGTCAGACGGGGGTCGCGTGTGAGGGGTCATCCCCATACCACCTGGAGCATTCGGGCCACCCGGGTAACTGGGCAGAAGAGATGGACTGATGTTAAACATCTATATTACAATCAACTAAGTCCGCAATAACAAATAAAAGCTGCAAAAAGACTTCACAGGGGAACTTCACAGATCTTTAGAATTTTCCTGGATCTGTGTTCTGTCTACGTGCTTGGCACAACATAAAGGTGATATCATCCCTTTTGAGAAAAACATCCTTGAACTGAGTGTTGGCTTGCCTTTAAACCTTGTGTCAAATACCACTAATGGGAGACTCTGCTGTAGCTTACTGAATCTCCTGGAGTGAAACAAAGCAGCTCTCCTTTCTTTGTGAAACAATTTCCCATCTCTCTAACGCTTTATACTCTGACTTGAAACACTACCTTCCACCAAAACCTCCTCCTCCTGGGTGCCCCGGACGACCGTACATGCTTTGCTGCATGTAGGCCTGGTTGGATCCCCCTTTGGCTGAAAACTGTTGTTGTTGGCCAGGGAACTGAGGTGAGTTGATCCCTGGATTGTTGGCCGACATCCCCGACCCTAGTGCATTGCCTCCAGGGTTCATAGGATTGTTGGTATTGGCCATGGGGTTACCCAACACCTAGATCAAAAGTGATGTAGATGTTAAAAGATCAATGTTATCGCTATCAACATTATTGTTTTCTCTTTGTATGCTGCATGTATGACTCACCTGGCTTTGTGATGTGTTGGTAACTCCCCACACCGTCGTAACCACCGACAATGACCCTGGGGTCTGGTTGGCATTCTGTTGCCAGGGAACGTTGTCATATGGAAAGGACCCATCACTAAAAACAAAGTTCAAACAGTAATGTGATATTAGTGGCATCAAACACAAATTAGCCTTAATAAACAGTGAAGCTGACACTGATACAGCCCTAGGGGGGTTTAACAAGAAATGAAACTGCTCCCTTCCTGACTACAGGACATTTGTTTTTCCATGAAAATTAAGCTGTAGCATTTGCGAATGAGAACTCTCTGTAGGCCAATCACAGGCCAAGACAGCCCTAGAGCACAAACTGTTCTATGAAACTAAGCTAAATGTTCTATAATTACTAAGCTAGTGGATTCAGTCTCAACACTCCAGACACCCTCTGCAGCCACTTCTCAACTATCAAAGAACTCATTTGACCTTAAGCTGACATACCTTGTTGCCAATGTTACATTATTTAAGTTTTATTTTCCATTGTTTGGAAAGTTGTGAGAGCGGAATTCTTCAACAGAACTTTATGGTGAAGTCATGGTTAAAGGTTCCTGGAAAAGTCTAGTCTTCCAGATCACAAGGTACCTAAAAACAAACAATTCTATCCTGGATCACTGCACTGAGCCTGTAACTTCATTTGGAGAGGAAATTTAGTTCTGAGAAAGCAGCTGTAGGGGCTAGAGTACTGTGGGTTTAACAGCACCTGGAACAGATCCAGCGAGTGTTGGTTAGCGATCTATAGAGCAGGGTTTTGTCTGCGTACTGACCCGTGTGAGAGCGAGGGCTTCATGGAATTCATGGGCGGCTGCAGGGGAACTTTGCCCTGTGGATCGTTCTGACGATTCTTCTGATGCCGCAACAAGAGCAACCGACCCAGCTCCTCGCACCAGGATGACAGGAGAGCTGCAAAAGAAGAGATAAACAGAAAAGAGAAACTTCAGAAAAAATTTTTTGTTTGCTTTAAAGCTACTATCTGAATGAGGCTTGTTTGTGCACTCAAAATACTAGGGTGTCGTGGGCTATTGTTTTAGTCTCTAAATGGCTCAATTTTTTCCTTTAATGCAAGCCTACGTGATTTTTCTACCTATTTTATTGTTTGCACAGCAAAAATCTATTGCTTAGAAAACAAACAAGACACACAGCAAAACGTAATAGTTAGGGTTAAGGATCTAAAACTTTTGCAAGCACCACTAATGAGGAGTCTGTAAAATCCCTCCAGTTGTTATAATGTCTATGTCAGTTCAGGTCTTGACCACTAGAGGTCACTACACTCCAGTTAAGCAAAGGCAACTGGAAACCTCTACAACAGCCTGTCAGCATGCCTGGCTCAGTATCATATGCTTTTCATCTGCACTGCACTGTAGGCACTGATCCCACTACAAAAGACCCGTCTTCCCCTCTCATGAAAGGAGGATGAAGGAGACAGTAAGAGAAAGAGAGAAATGGGAGATGAGAATCAGTAGAGGATAGTGAATCATGCTGGTGTCGTCTCCTGGCAGCACTTTAGTCCTGAGAGGACTGACAAAATGAGCATCTCGCCATGGCGACGGAGTCAGTTCAGGGTGGCAGCAGCTAATCAGTCCTACATGCTGCATATGACTGAAACACTAAGGCTGCTTTTAAGGGCTCTCCATACAAATGGTCCTTATATTTTGCAATTGAAAGTGTTTACATACTCTCAGCTGAGTAAATAGTAATATATTTTGATTTTTCAATCACACCACTTATTTACTTCAAAATAATAGTGAACTGTCATATTGTCATATAACTGTCATATAAATGACTAAATGAGGAGGAAGGGACATCGTCAGTGATTTGAGTTTTTAGAGAAGTTCAAATGTTTTGCTTTCCTATTTATGGGTCTTGAAGGCTCATAATAAAAAGCCATAATTCTGATAATAGGAAAAGCAGAAGCCATTTTGGTTTGAAATGTTCCACCCCATCAATTTTCCTTGTCACAAGTTCAGAATATCATAACATTTTAATCTTTTATTAATTTACCATGAGATGGCTCGATGTAATTTATTAGCACTTTAAGGCATTCTTTATCTGACAGATTGTTGAAAATCTTACAGAACCGTACTTCAAAATCACTATTCCGAAATGGAAAAAGAACTCATTTCATACAGTAGAATGACTCATCTACACAGAGAAGTGTTTTCCAAAAAAAAAATTGTATCTCAATCTGAACAGGAATAAAAGCCAGGAGCAGTTTCAGTAGCGCAGCACCTCATGTCTTCCCCTGCCATCAAACAGCTTCTGCAATGGACCTTATAAAATATTCTCTTTCCCTTAAAACGAGTTCATACATGGAACAATGGCCCTCTGTCTTCTCTAAATCTACTTCACAGACAGCAGACGAGTAAAAAAGCACAGGAGTCCAGAATGTCTCTCTCTCTCTCAGTCTGGTGCAGAGAGACAGACGTCTGTCTTGGCTCTTTCCTCTCAAAATCGATCAGCCAGTAATGACTACTAAGACTGCTCAGCCGTCTCCACTGTTTTTATTTATTGGTAGAACGCAATCGAGCACACACACACTATTGATAAACACAGAATACCACACACACACACACACACACACACACACACACACACACACACACACACACACACACACACACACACACTCATCTTAACTCAATGAATCATGTCTTATTTACCACCGATAGCATTTTGGGCATTATTTGTGTGACATTTGCGAGTCACTTCATGCCTACATTAATAACCATTTCAGACAAAGAAATTCAAGGACCCTTAATGCATTGTTGAATTCAGACTGGAGTTCTTCCAAGAAACAGTTTTAAGTTATTCAATATCTCAGCAGCACCTGACTCACTTTCCCTTCAAAGTTCAAACACACAATTACAGTGAGAAAATCACGTTTGTGTAAATATATCAAAGAGGTCTGTTTCAAAGAAAACGCTTCTCACCTCTCTGCGACAGGCGTGAAAGCCGTCCCAGCAGGGTTCGAGAGGAAGGCTGGAATCACCCACCTACTTCAATGAGAATTATTCTACCCTGCCATTACAGAGAGCTTATCGGCTGGCTAAATCACTACCTCTGCATGCTGGCAACTGCTATTTTCTCACAAAAGACCAACTTAGAGCTCATATGACAGGTTACAGCCAGACGCCGCCTGCCAATTTTCAACTGTTGTTCCCCGCCTAGCATGCCTCCCACACCTAACAAAAACTACAGCTCTCCTGCCTCCTAAAGTCACGAAAAACAACCAGTGCTCGGCCTAATCAACACAGTGCTGTCCGTCAACGAACAATATCCTTCTCACCTAGCTGAATACAACTATGCGTAACGTAAACATAATTTTCTACTAGCCGCAATTGTATTAATGCGTAAGATTTGCTAAATATGATCTTTCTGAACAGTAGGGATGAACCAAAACATTTCACAACAGAGCAAATTGCAACAGAAATAACACTTTGCTATGGGGCTTGCACAATAATACACATAAAAATGAAGAGGTCACAAATAAGAGGTCAAGTTTAAAAAATTCAGTATTGCATTCAGTAATGCAAGCAGGTGACTGCGTCATTATTTTGCAAAATCATGCAAGCTGTTCAGTCTAAAATTACCATGGAAATGTTGATTAGTTACAGTATCCTGCATCTATCATATTATTAATAGCATTTCATAAAAGTAATAATAAAAATACTGCTCTTCAAATCATAGTCCTACTGTGCTGTGCTCAAAATGTGTAGCGCTCCTAAAAGAGATAGATATCAGCAAAATAACAAAAAAGTTTGTAAAACAATGATATCTGAGCATCCCAACTCACCTTTCATTAATCAAATTATTCATTCTAAAAAAACGCCTCTCTGCTTCTGTGTTCCACTCATATGTCTCTCTTCTCTCATTTACTCCTGCGTTCTCTGCCAGACACCTGCTCTAGAAAGGCTTTCGTTGAGTGTAAAGTTGGCAGTGGGCTACTGTAGCTCAGTACCGGGCATTTCAGTGACATGGCTCTGTGTTGGGTCCATGACAGCGGGCGTTATGGCGGCAGGGCTGGATCACAGCGGTGTGCACCAGGCAGCGATCCCAGCTAAAGAAGAGAAGCACGGACGCAGAGCGTGGCTTTCATGAAGCCATGCCAACCGCAGTCAGACACTAAAACTGAAGAGTGCTTACACGAGCCAGATTCTAATACAATTTTATACTTAGCATGCTTTGTATGCTGTTTATTATTATAACAGAACATCTCCAATAACTGCAGATAAACACTGTGTAATAAAGTAATTTCATGGTGGGGAAAAGACATTAACAGTGTTTGCAAATAAAATGTCATGTAACAAAACAATTCAAAATATTATTATAAACATTTATGAGTGGTTCTTGCCTCTAAAACTTGCTGTTATGATGTTGTGTTGTGGGTGGTTGCCAGGGCAATGTTATGTGGTTGCTATGGTGTTCAGGAAGGTTACGAGGGCATTGCTAGGTGGTTGCCAGGGTTTATTTAAATTGTCACTCTTTTAAAAACATGGCACTCTGGGTGGGCCGACAGACATTTGGTAGCATCTTAAGATCCATGCTATCCATGCGAGCTCTGCGTCTCTGTTCACAGTGAGTCATGTTAGCCATGTTCTGCTGTTCATAAAGGTGCCAGACTGCTCCACTCTGCAGCAGAAACAGTCTTACGGAGGGGACAACAGCCTGTGGCTCTACAGACTTCTGGCAAAACAGAACATTGAAGCAGACACTACACAAACCAACCCCCACGTCTGTTCTTTGTCTAGAGAAGAGGCTCTCCAAGCAGGTTTAGTGGGCTTTGAATAACTGACCAGGCTAAATCCTCAAATGATCCAGGTGCACAGGGAAACCCGAGTCACCCCGGTTACCCAGATCATCTCTGAAGCCGCCCCAAGAATGTTCACCCATCATTCCTTCTCAAATGGGTCGCTTTATATCTGCCAGCACCCCGTCTTAGCCAATCTTTCATTTCTCACTCAGTTTTACCGCTTTCAACACCTCATAATAAGCTTTATGATTATGATGTTGCTAATAAAAAGTGGACAAATAGAGGTTAGGATAACGGAGAGGGGCCAAAATGGACAAAATCAAGCAGAGAGTTGAGATTCATTGAATAAAACTGAGGAATGTCATGTCCACTGCTGATTTAACACTCATTCAGGTCTGGAAAGTAAGACTTATACAAGAACTTGTGAGTGAATTATGCAGCAATGTTGTTTCAGTAAGGTCACTCAGTAAGTACTCAAGTAAGGCTCGACAGCTAAAGCTGTCTTTCCGAGAAAAAAAAACAATGACATGAGATTTTGAGCTATATGAGGACATCTAGAATGTAAGTTACAAATGTCACCAGATTTCTCTGCACTAGTTAAATTTCCACAAGACCTCAGAGATATTTTCTCTCGCCCTCTCTCTCTCTTTGTGAGTGTGACAGCTCAGACTGATACCGCAGTGTATTGGCAGACATGTTGACTGGCACTGTTAAGCCACTCAGAGTTCCCTCAGTGTAAAAATCCAGCCCTGCTGTTCACATGGCCATACTGTGTCTACCCTTCATCCTCACCCCACTGAGATCATCATATCACAGAGCCAATCAGAAAAGCCCAAGAGCAAAGACTGTGCACGAACACTGTAGAGAAATAAGAGATCTGCTCCTGTTAAAATTATGGTAACACTTTACAATGAGGTTCAATTTGTTATTGTATTAGGTCATCATGAATTAATGAACATTTATTTTCACAGATTTTATTAACCAAGCTTAATATTAAATTACAAATCTAAAATTGTCCATTCACTGTCAATTTATGTTTGTTCATAAAAATGTTAATTTATACTTAAATTTACGAATTTTGGCAGACGCTTTTACCCAAAGTGACTTCCAGTGCACACTGGGAATCGAACCAGTGTGGGTTCGATTCCCAGTGTGGGAATTGAACCCACAACCTTTGCGCTGCTAATGCAATGCTCTACCGTATACAGTATATATAAATTATAATATAGGCTATAGATTAACATTAACCAAGATTAAATGCTTTAGAACTATTGTTTATTGGTATTTCATTGCATTAACTAATATTAACAAACTGAACCTTATTGAACTACAAAGATAAACTGTCACAGTTCTTGTGATCATCATAAAACGCAGTTGTAAATTCTACTTCGTCATAAATAATCTGTCTATTCAAGAATACTGGGTCACTCTGCCTAATTGTTTACTAATTCTTTCTAAATTCCTACATCCAGAGTTCTTCAATCTGCTAATGCAGGTCTTTCCCAGTGTGTAAGCAGCTTAGGCGAGAACTTCCTAACAGCCTTCAGAAAGAGATTTGTGAAATACCAACATAAGGCAGACAAAAAACAGTATGCTTGTGAAGTAGTAAATAAGCAATAAGAAAATGAAATGAAGGTGCCAACAAACGTGTACACAAGGAAAACAGTTTGGCTGACTAGCGTCTTAAATAAAATGCTTTAATCAATGGAATTATTTTCTTTAGATCTTTTTTTTAACAAAATTTCCCTCAAAATCAATAAAGATGTGAGAACATCTTTTTTTCAAGACCTGTTAATTGATATGGAAGGACTTAATTGTAAAATGGAGATGTGAAATGGTGAGGCCTACTAATGCAGTCTTTCCCTTGTACCCAGAGCCCTGCAGTACAGCAATCGTGTGTTCAGGCAACAGACTGTTATTAACTAATGACACAGGGCAAGTTCTCCCTTACAACAGAGGCTCACATATTAATTAAGGCCAGAGGTGAACCTGAGTGTAGGCTACACACACACAAACACATGTACACGTGCATACACTCACAAATTCACACACACACACACACAAGTAGGAGTTATTAAGCCCTAACAGAGGCTATTGAGCCACAAAGTGACCTCAACTCACACTGGGTGATGTAACTAATCAGGACAACTCTCTCCAGTACTGCGCAACACACATACACATGCACACACACGCGCACACGCGCACACACGCGCACACACACGCACGCACACGCACGCACACGCACGCACACGCACGCACACGCACGCACACACACGTAAACAGTGTCAGAATAACTACTTTACTGCCAGAAAGTGCTAAATACTACCAGAATAAAACACTTCACAAAGAGGAAAAAACACCATCACAGAGTAGCTGCTTGAACAATAAAACAATTTTAATTTGAATAAAAAAATAAACTATTGCATGTTGGTGTCTGTTAGAGTCAGTGACAGATGTAATGCTGTTACATACACTTCCTGCAGCGCAGTGACATCCACACAATACACACTAACTGACTCTGCTGTCTGTTTGAGAGAATCAAAACAGCTTGATGCTCTATTACACTGAAAAAGGAATTAGAAGTGTACAGCACAATGCATTGTGGAATTCCGCTATATATGGGAAAGAATGACTGATGAAACAGGAAAAGCTGACAGAAAGACTTTTTAACCAGCACACAACACAGGGCAGCCCTGAAAAGTGAGAGACATACGGATGAAGGCTTAATTTTGAACATTAAACGGCACAGGCGGATAGACAATCATTCCTGTTCAATGAGCTGCACAGTCTGAGGAAAACACTGAAACCTCAACTGTACAGAATGCCTTCATTAAAGCTAGTCTAAGATGACATGAGTCTGTGAAACAGGTATGGATGTTCAGTCAGCAGCCAATGACCCCTCCCACATCAACAACACCCCCGCAACAGAGGAAGCACATTAAAAGCATCTGCGTCATTGCCACTCATCTCCTGTGACTGCGTACAAATGATTAAAAAACAGAATGAATGCCCATGATGACAATGAACAGGGAGAGGGAGAGAGAGAGAGTTCTTCACAAGCCAAACAATGCTAGAACACAGAAGAGTACCTGTGTCACTCTGACATCTCCTGCAGGTGGTGGTTTCTGTAGGGTTCAAATTCAACAATTTACTCAAGGGGGCAAAGCAACATTAGGACAATAATCAGTAAGCAGAGTTGACGTCATCGATGAGTGAGCTGATGTCCTGGTTGAATTGATGCGAGTTCTGCTGAAAAATCCAGGTTAGGCTAGGCTGTGTTTTAGAACTAGTTTCTAGCTAGTCTAAGATGGTCATTAGCTGGTCAATGTGGTGGATGAGCAACAAACAAGCTACCAGCTGGTCACAGCAGCTTAAGGTCAAGCTGGTCTTTAAAATATGATGAGTTGACCAGCCAAGACCAGTGTGAACCAGCTAATAACCATCTCAGGCCAGCTAAAGCCCAGGTACCATGTTCCGAAAATTAGCAGCCAATCTGTTTATTCCAACAGGGACTAACAGGGCCCTGGTTCTGCTCTGGAAAAAAGCTCTATGTATGCTGAGCGAAATTCTGACTTCTCTTCTTTAAAAAATGTCTAAAATGAAAAATTTGCTGAAACATTCCAAGTTACTTGCACATTTGTCAGGAATTTCACTCTGCACAGATTTCCCAAGTATAGATTAAAATATATTTTTAGTTTAACAAACATGTTACTAATGATCTTACTAAACATCACAGATACACCACAGAAGATTCCATGACGCAGCAGTCTAATAACAAAGTGATTTATATGCATGGATCTTGATGACACTTTATATGACTAACAAACTATTCACTGTAAAAATAATCTAAATATCAAATTAGTCACATTAACAATCATCTTTTCATAAGGCTTTCTCTAAGTCTCTAAGTTCTCTTAGTTTCTCTAAGTTATCTTTTTCTATAGACCATGACTACCATATATTACTAGGCCATATATTACTGTTTCAGGCACAGACCATAAGTACCGGAGCTGCAACAATTAGCCAACTATTATAAAGGTTTATTGCTTACGTATGTGTCAGTTGCAAGTGTTAATCATAGCAACATCCTAACACCATTAACATTAACCTCATTATTGTTGTACACTTTCCAAGACAGGCAAACAAGAAAACACCTTAATGACCTAATGAAACTGGAAATGGCTATATGTTGAATTATTACAATTTACAACATTAAAACAATAAGCCAAAAGAGGCCACAAGTGTGATTACAGTGATTTTATCACTAAAACTATAACCATTATCATAAAATAGCAAAAACATGCATTACTGTTCAATAAACAGTTGTATTAATATTAATAATTAATAAAAGAAATTTCAAGTTATTGCGTTCACTTGTGTACTGTAGGCTGTTTATGTTGCTAAGCAACATAGCAATTTAGTGCATAAATATAATAATACATTTCAGATGCTGAGAGAATTTTGAGTCAGTACTATTCATTTTTAATATATGCCATTTTTGTCTAAACATGGTGATCAAAACCTTTTTCAACAGGGTTATGGTTTGTTTAGTCTGATACAGTAGTCTACTTCTTTTAACATTTACATTGTCCACTTTGTATCCAAGGGCAACAGTAAATGTTTGCACTGGCCAATGTGCACATTATCAGGGGCTGTGGATAATTTATGAAATGCATTTGCTGGTCTTCAGACCACTTTTCTAACCTCAGTTGCACAATAGCTGGTGTAAAGTTGTAAAACATGATCTATTATATATATTTAAAAACATTCTTTTCATAGGAGGATCATGTCGTTTTTACTCCGTTCACCAGATCAGAATTTTAATCTTCCTAGGTCCACTTATTGCAAGTGCAGCAAACAAGGAGACATGGATTATAAATCTGTTATTTTTTTGCAATAATTTGACTTATTGATTATTTTATGCATATGGTCATTGAAAATCAAATAATAATAATTAATATCAGATGTCTTAGCTATACTTCCAAAACTGCACTGAATCTTGCATGAGTGCATGAAATGTATAAATGCCTTATTATTGTCTTACTTGGAGAAGCAGTAAATAACTTGAGAATTTACATTTATTTGAATGCTGAAACATCAGAAAAAAACATTTGTGTTTAAATGAAGTAAAGCTGGCGAACACAAACAGCACATGCATAAAGCAGAGAGCTATTAAAAGCTCTTAACTGCTGAAGAAGTTTCACACATAAACAGCAGGATCCTGATTATAGCAAACCACTGTTTATTTCCCCATCAGTACATACTCTGAGGGCCAGATCCTTAACCGAACTTCAACACTTGTAGGTTTTGCACGAGCAGCATATTATACTTACAACTCTGCATGGAAGCTCTAAATGCCATCCTGTAGCAGTCACAAAAACAACTACTTACTAAAAATACCTTTGGATCGTGCTTAGATCTGGGACATTACTGTATAAGCACTGAGATGAAGGCAGGTTTCTGCCGGCTAAATATACAAACAGTGGGGGCGTAGCAATCGTGGTAACTCGACAGACACATTCCTCTACTAATATGAATTCCCACGTTCATTCATGTCCTGCATTCCAAAAGACAACCATTACTTTTAAATCGCTCCTACCTACCTGAAAACAGAAAATAAACCTTTCTATATGCAAACTTTTCATCCAAACTCCAAATGCATCCAATGACTTACAACCCTATAAAGCATGAACACACATGCATCAAATAGTCAAGTCAAGTTCAAGTCAAGTTGAGCTTTATGTGGGGACATACAGTGGAACGAAATGTCGTGCCTCACAGGACCTCGGTGCTACATAAATACAGACATACAACAATGACGTGAAACAGTATAAATCTAAACACAAATAGTATCTATACACAGAGGAAGACAGAAGGACTCGCCATTCAACTGACAGAGTGGTAGAAGCCATGCTGTCGCCAGTCTCATGTCAAACTGCTAAAAGACGAACAAAAACACTGTGCCTCAAGTAGGTCAGCTCTCCTCCTGGAGATAATCAAGTCCACTATGACCCTCTATGTGTGAATGTTTTTCTAGTGTGTGTGTGTGTGTGTGTGTGTGTGTGTTGGGAGAGAGGGAGGGAATTAGGTCAAACCCAGTCAGCTGTTACAGCTCTATCATGTGCAGGACTTGGAGATGCAGTTGCGCTTTATGAGTCTCGTTCCATTAGTTAGTGCAAGGAAGCTCCTCATCCTGAGCACCTCATACATTCTGCTCATTGAAAGGATGCATTTAAAGGAACAGCACACCCAAAATGTAAAAAAAAAAATCTTAAACAAAATGTACTCTTCCTGATGCTGTTCCTAGCTCATCTGAGTTTCTTTCGTTTATTGAACACCAGCAGTTTGGTTTAGCAGAATGTTTAAGTTACTCTATCCCATGCAATGAATGTGGATAGAGACTGGAGCTTTCAAGCTACAAAATGACATCATAAAAATAGTCTGCATGGCTTGTGCACTAGATTCCATGTCTTGCTTGATAGCTGTGGTCACCACTTACTTTCATAGCATGTAAAAGAGCACCTTAAATATTCTATTTAAAACAACTCTTCTTTTGTGTTCCACAAAAGAAAGAGACATACGTATTCCAGGGAGCTTTAACAGATATGCACAGTCTGTGCACACACCAGACTGCAACCTGCCCACACATGGCAAAATCAGCAACACAATCCAACTCCGGTTACTGTACGTCTGTCACGTGCGTTCAGCCTCGCTCTGACTTACCAACGACTGAGATCTGCCTCTGTGGCTTTCATCGCAGTCTTCTCATTGCACAGAGAAATGGGATTTAAACAGCAGGCAAAGAGGAACTCCAGAGAAATCTACAAGCTTTCTCCCTATCTCTGCCTCTGATTGTCTGTTTCTCAGGGGCACCCTGGCTCTCTCTGTTTTCTCTATGCTCGCCTGTCCAGCGACTGCACAATGCACATCAATTATTCAGGAGCGATCTCTGGGTTTCCAGTGCAAAGCCAATCACAGATGGAGCTCTGTGCTAATGGGCTCCAGCTATACCTGGCTCCTCTGCTTAAAGATAAAGCCCGCAGGGAATCAGGTTAAGCGCTTCAAAACTTTACACACACACGGCCACACACAGAGGAAGCCCTTAGAAGCTATATTAGTGGTTTTCATACCAAGATAATGATAATTACAACACTACTGCTAAACCTAACCCTCATGGAAACCTTTCAACATTATTAGAAAACATTATTAGTAGTAGTAGTAGTAATAGTGGGGACCAACTCAAATGATCTTACAAGTCAGCTTTCAAAATGTTTCACTTCATTTGTGAGGATAACCTGCACACACACACACACACACACACAATGACAGCAGTTCAAATGCCTGTAAACTGTCTACAGTGCAAAACCACAAAATGAACAGGAAGCATGGTTGTGTCTCAAAAGGGTTAAAAAAGAACAGGGGGGGGGAGAAAAACAGACACAGAGAAAGAAAAATCTCACCTCACATGCGTGTTGTTAGTGACGTCCACATACTCTGTGATCCTAAATTAAACCCTTTAGCCCAAACTTGGATGGAGATACATGAATGAAGCCACACATGCACACACACAAGCACACACTCACACATACATCCATGCAGTGCGATGGCCACTTTGCCAGAAGGGCGGAAGGGGGGAAGCATGGGCAGCTCACATTTCAAACTTGCAAAGGGGAGGCGGGGCCTAGCACAGCAGACGGGCTGTATCTTGGCTCATGACCAAATCATCAGGAGAAAGACAGAGCAAACAACAAGCTCAAAATCAATTCAGCGGAAGCTGTGTTTGCAGCCCGCGATTACTGCTATCAAAGCGTGTGAATCCTGTCTATTGAAAAGCCTAATCACACGACACACGACAGTGATATATAAATCCATCAGACCACGCACACTAATTAAGCCCGGGGCTGGTAGGCGGCCCTTATGAGTGTCATGTGAGGGTGAAATTAATGGAAACTGTGTTAGCTTTTAACGCTAAGTGCCTAACTTGACACTTGCTAACGCTGCTAATTACACACATCTGAAAGCGTTGAACACCAGAAAGAGATCCAGCACTTCCCCCGGCTGTCAATAGCACAGCTCGATTAATGAATTAATAAATAGCTATTCTTCAGTCCTTGAATTAGCGTCGCATAATCTGCTAATAAAACAGCAGGGCTTTTCTTGACACAGCAAAAAGCCTACAATTTGTGCTGTAACAATTTCCACTCACACCAGATTAGGAGTAATTCATTACAAAGCTCGCAAATCGGCGCAGGCTTACAGTGTATCACGATACATCAAGACCTTGACGCACACATTGTCTACGTCTCTCTGGCTGGCGTTAAAGTGCCTTGCGTGACAGATACCTTTAATATCGAGCTACAAGAGGACGAAATAACTCAGACAGAATGAGGAGACATGAAGGCTACAGGCTACATGAGAAAAGTAGGTAAAGTGCTGAAGCCAGCTCAAACAGGAACTTGAGCTTCCTTTAACTTGTACTGCAAAGCTGTGAGTCATAGCTCTCCACCAACACAGAGACTGATCACAGTAAAAGACTTTCTTCAGCTCTGTGCTTCAGTGCTTATACTTCACACCTGAAGACATCGTGCTCCCTCAAGTACATTCTGTATGCAACTTCCAGAAAATATATGCATATTTCGCAATTAATATGCATGATAATTGTAGATTTTAAAAAAATAATGCTGTGGAAATAACACATCGGTCCAATGCAAAATAATCAAGTCAAACTGATTTGCAATTGTGCTTGGTTTAAAAAATACATATGGGTCATGGTTTGAACCTGGTTTCGCATGCTAAAGCAAAACTATACCACTACGCTTTTGTGTCTTACAATCTCAAAATACTGTATTAAAATGTTTTTAACATAATTTTTTTTAACTTTTATAGGTCATGTCTTATTTCATCCTGGTCATTTAGTGAGAAAGCGAATGTTCACTAGGGTGTGGTGCTATTGATGGCAATCCATTTTATTGTTACAAACAATAAATTATATGAAAAGGCACAAGCCCTTTGTTTCAATAAGAACTAAATCTGAAGCATCTGGAAGCTGCAGAACTGTTGCAAAGTGATTACATCAGAAAACAACAAGAGTTTCTACTGAAAAACTGGTGAAACTGAGTCTGATATTAACAGAGAAGATTGTGACCAACTAACTACCCACTGTAACCTTTGATGTAGTGAACTCAAAGACAGTAGATTTCTGAAACGTGAGTGCAGCACTGTAGGCAGACAGAGAGGAGGCGGGTTTGTGGCATCTCAAACCAACAGGGAGGTCCCCCGGGCTTGAGTTTCTCGTTTACTTGCACTTGTCTCTTCTCTGCAAACCATGTGTACACATGACATGTGAATTACGGCTGGGTGCTGGAAAACGATCCGTCACCTTTGACATGGCGGATTGGTTGCTCTCCTGACATGCCTTCAGGAGGTTGATTTACCATCTGCTGACAGACTTTCTATGTAGAACAGGAGCATTCCTCAACATTGAGCTGAGAGGTCCGTTACCCTTCCTCCACTCAGAGAACAGCCGATGCATCACCCTGTCTTTGATAAGATGATGCATCAACCAGCTATATCTCTGAATAAACAAAGACAAACAGGGCCAAACTTGAAAATGGTGCTTGCACCAAAAGTGACAAGCTCATTATAAGAGGGCGGCATCGCTGAATCGCTCAAAAGTGTGAGAGCATAAAGTCATTTCAACTCCTGTTTTAGTCACAAAACAACATCTAGAAGCACCAATATGTGACTATGGGCAGGTGATATACACTTTTTGGCCTATTAATTAAAACACTGTACTGATTCAAGATTTCAATATTCAATATTTTCAAGATTCAAAAATTGTATTGTATGCAAAACTGAAAGCATACCACAACTGGCCTCCTATGGGGAATATAACAAATGGCCAAGCATTTGTGTGTGAAACTGATGCCAACTATGGAATTCGTCAAACGGTTTTAGAACGAAAGCATTGTTAAAATTCCAGTGCTTAATGTCTTCTGCACTTCATGCCAAATCTGCTCAATAACAGACTATAGAAACACTTGGGTTGAGACACACCTTGCAATTATCTTGTCGCAACATCTCACTCAAAACAATGCAGGACTATCTCTGCTCCTGTGTGCAGACACAGATGTGATTTGGGAAGTTCACGTTTTTTTGGAGGGGAAGCGTTTAAATAATGAAAGGCTTTCTGAACAGGACACACGAGTGAGAAATGTGTCTTAGACCAACACATCAGCTGTCATTCTATCCACTAATGTGCTCTTGATTAAATACCAGCGTGACACGTGCGGAAAGATTTGATGTTGATCTAAAACAGCACACTGTTGCGACTGACAGTATATTATTGAAGAGTTGTGTAAATGCAATTGTGACACTGTATATAATTAACATAAGCGTCTCACATGAGGTACTTAGTGTTTCTTTGTGCAGACGCAGCTATGTGCACTAAAGAGGAAGATTTTAGACAAAATAATTATCTTATTGCACAGGCAGCAGGGTGCCAACCAAAGCCTGTGTTAAAAGTCTGTTAGTGGCACGTAAGCAGAGCAGATCAGACTCAATAAATGCGCACACACACACAGCGGACAGATAATTCCCATAATCACAGATTAATACTGCCAGATAATCCCACTGACCGAGAGGTCAGTACTCACAAACCCTGACAGTATACACGTCATCTGACACACACACACACACACACACACACTTTTGGAGATCAGATGGTGACAGTACAAGAAGCTGTCCTCACTCTGCACTGATTGTATGTTATTGTATCAGATAAATACATGAGCATTTTGTTGGCGAACCTTATGAAGGTTGAATTTAATCTCAAAATAAAATACACTACATTTTACATTTACAAAAAGGAAGCATATTTTGGAACCATTAAGCTTTTTTGCTTTATGTCAGTTTTCATAACAGCACATTTCCCCACAAAGTCTCAAACTTGCATTTTGTTTACTTTTTATTGCAATTCGGATTTTCCAGTAGTGATTTTCATTAGCTTCTCCCAACTCCAAGTTATTTTTAATAAAACACTGCAATACAATAGAATGAAATTAGGTTTCATTTTCTTTATGCAAAATATGTCTTATTTTATACTCTTGAACATAATCTTGAAGGTTTTACTAACTTTGTTATCCAAAAATGCACCCTTCAGGCACCCAAAGAGATACGAGTGTGCTTGATTTATTACCACTGCCAAAACTTCCTCTTGGATACAAAGATATAATCCAAGTGAGTGTTTTATATCACTATAACTGTTGTCAAAGTAACATTAACAAGAGCTCAAAGAAAAACTATATGAATTGCATTTAACTTACAAGACATTATCTGGCATTTATCCATTACAGGTGCTTAACGTTCTTTTACGAAAGTCAAACAAACCGTAAATCTGGGTGCGACTGGCTGACTTTTGGCCATTTTCACAGTCAGGTTTCTACTGCATTGTATATCACAGAGACAGCAAAACAAGACAAATCCATCCTGCAAGCAGTGACTGCTTCTCCGCAGCTCACTGACTGTGCATTGATCGTATAATGTGGGTGTGATGTGCCGCTCTCAGGCTCTGGGTGAGCCAGACACACTGAACTCCGGTGTGTGGTGTCGGATGGCCGCCCCTCTGCCGCCATCCTGCCTGTCACTGGGTTTTTCGCTGAAGCTGCAGTTTCTGGACAAGTTCCTGACCTACCATATGCCTCTCTCTTTCTGTGTGTGTGTTTGTGTGACAGAGAAAGATAAAAAGAGAAAGTGTGTAGCGCAGAGGAGGACAGAAAACGAGAGGGATGGAAAGAGCAGGTTTATGAGACTGAGCTCTGCCACTGTCGTCTGTGTGTCTGGGGCGGCAGACGCTCTTATGATTGAGGTAAGATGGACGCCCCATGATTCCTGAGAGAGGAAGTCTGAGTCATATCTGCTTCCAGACATGTCTTTATCATCTGCTGCTCTGAATGAACACACTGGTATACACTGTAATTGAGTCTCTGCTTCAGCAAGAATATCTAAGGCACGGGTTCTCAACTTTATTGGTCAGCAAATCATTTTTAAGGCACCAATTAGGTTTTACTTTTGCAGTGAACTAGGACTGTCATATATCAAAATGTTACTACATGACTATCCTAAAATAATGATGTTTAATTATGCACAATATTATGTGCAGTTTTAACAAGTTATAAATAATCATGGTTATTAATATCATGGTTATTGTCAATATCATTATATTGCAACACCCCTGCAGTGAACCAAAATTCTTTTACGTTTATTTTGCCACTGGTATGGCTTAGGTAGAATTTCCTTAGTATTTTAAGCACAAGAAAACAGCATATTTTGTGCATCTCTAGCATACCAAAACTGTTATAAAAAGCAACGTATTAAATTTTGAAGTTTTTATCAAATATAGAATAACATATAAAATAATAATCTATGGTGACAGTGCTGTGACCCCAGAGTTGACAACCTCTAATGTAAGGTATTACCGTAACTGCTGTAACTGTATATTTCCGCTTTCACACAACTTTCTATAAACAAAGTACTACTGTCACACAAAAGCAGGAACATCAGAAATAAAAAAACACTCATTCTGGAAGACCCAAGGTGTCCCACAGTAACCACGGTTTAAATGGACAGTTTATCTTCATTCTCAAGAGCGAGCCATGTCAGGCCTTTCTCAAGTGAAGTACACTCACACACCTCAACCCCACAGATTGCCAACCATCTATCTCTGTTTGGCTGATGCCCGTCTGCAGTTCACTTTGACAAATGTACAAGAACAGGACACTCAGCTTTGGCGGAGAAGGTCAGGATTTCAAACAGAGCTGATTACAAAGCAATGCTGCTTTGCTGATGGATGACTGTTGGAAAGTAAACTCTGGTGCTTTATCAATAAATAATTCGTAGGCAGTTCTGGCACATAAAATCAGCAAAAGAGACAACCTTGCAAAGTTATAGCCTTGTGATGTCTTAAGTTGATGGGTGGGTGTCGGACAAAGGAACGTGAAAGGATGCTAATGCGCAGCCATATGCTGCGATTGTATAATGTCGCAATTAAAAGATTCCCCGTCATGTCACTGAATGAGGTATGTTGATTTATTACAAGCAGAGTGGCTCTTTGGTTTAAATAGTGATGATGAGTGAGACGACACGTTGCATGAAAGGAGAACCGAACTGAACATGGAGGTCTTACCTGCAGACTTTGGGGTAAACTTGTCTCGGTTGGCCGCACACACGGCCAGGAGCCGATAGCCAAGGTCCAAGTCGAATCCCTGCTGAGCTGCAACCCGGCTTACAACCTGTAGAGAAACAGCAGGTATGTGTTAAAATGTGTCATTGTGTACTTGTGTTCATCTGCACATGTGTGTGTGTTTGAATCTTTGAATCTGCAAGACTGAAATGGAACGTGCAAACACACAGTTCTTCTGCGAAGGAAAATGAAGCTTAAAATGTTGTAAACTCAGTCTTTAGCATTAAGGCTATTGAATCTTTCAATAATCTACATGAGCTATATGCAATTAGGCTTCCTTGAAAATCTAGCCCAGACTCCCAAGAGAGAGCCGAGAACCAGAGGAATCCACACATCACTTGACTATAACCCCCCTCATCCTTGTACACCAAATATCTCTCCAAAAACTACTTTTAAAAGAGCAATTTCCCTTTTTTAGTGCAATCATATAAAATATTTATATAAGTGCATGAATAATGTATTGGAAGATAAAACAGCCACCTCCACTGATGCAGAACAGCGCTAAGACTGTGTTGATATTTTTGCGGGCAGCGATTGATGAGTTTTCTCCAGAGGTCTTTGCGACTGGTGTGCAGCCATCTTTGTTTGTTCTCTGAACACCCTGATCTGCAGAGACCACAACCCGCACTTGCCCCTTGAACTCAGAACTTCAGCTTCTTTCAAAGCATCTCATGATCTTTTGCGAAAAACTCAAAAGTGTATAAATAAACCCCTAAAGCCACATGTAAGACAAAGCTGGTGTAAGTGACAAAGTTTCTTGTACACAGCAAGCCATGTAGTGTTAGGATCTGGCATCCAAACCTTTTAATAAATAGTCACAATGAATTTCACAACCTCTTTAAGCTATCATGAATTAAAAGCCATTCAATCTTTTTATAAGATCAAGTGTTTTTTTGTTATGCATTTTTTGCCATATTTAAACCACACCCCAATTGCAATGGTTAAAACTGCAATTCGTAACTTTTGCCTCTCTACGGCCATCTCTGATTGAAACATAAAATTGCAGGTTACTTTACATACATTTCATTATGTATGCTGAAGTCAAATAAAGTCAAACTGGCATTTCCAGGGAAATCGGACACAACAGCTCAAATTATAAATCATTCATATAAGCTTACCAACTTGCTAAATAACTGATTTTGTTCATTTTTAACCCAAAAAAGGTACAAATTGCAGCTTTAACATGCATATTTCCCATTTTTAATGTTCAACTTAGACTTGTTGGCTCTTAGAGCATAATGCTCTCTATTTGTAAATCGCTTTGGATAAAAGCATCTGCTAAATGAATAAATGTAAATGCAACTATAACATTTAATATTTCACTTTAGCTCTTTTGTCTCTCACTACTATATTTTAAAAAGGTATGACCAATATGGTAGGAGAGAGGCATTCAGCTGTGCTTTATCTGTTGCTGTAAAATCTCAGCAGAGCTGCACATGATCTTTAATGACTCGTGTATCAAGCTGCTGCAGCTGTGCACCGCATTTCTCCACCTGCTAACCTTCTCAATTCCTAACACTGTGTGCTTGCCGTGCAATTTACCTTCCACACAGGGTGCAAACCTAACTCCTCTTAATCATAAATTGTCACACATCTGTTTCCAAAGCAGTGAAACAAAAACGACACATTAAACCCGCACTGGCAGGTTTAAATCCACTGGCACTGGATTTCTATTTGTGATTTAACGGACAAATAATAATGTTCTGAGGCTTAACGGGATTCTAGGACCAGATGAACAGAATCTAAAAAATTTATATATTTCTTTTCTGCACCTTTTTATTTTGGACAGGCAGCTTTGTGGCGCTCTTGCCAAACTTTAATTTCACTTCTGCAACTGTAGTTGCCAAACGCGGGAGCCAGGCGCTCTGCCACGAGGGCTGATGTACATTCCACCGGTATTTTGAAATGCACGCCTTTCCCACCTAATCTCTCCTCAGAATATGGACCCGAAATATAAAGTGCCTTGACTTGACATTTTGGGTCCCCAAACCACACAGATCTATTGTGTATGTTTTCACGACACGGTAACACAGAACAGAATCCACGAGAAACAAAAGAACGACCTTTTTATTTCCCTCCACAGAGCAAGAAAGAATCCAACCAATCACGTGGCCCGCAGTGCCACAGATATGCAGCGGCTGACGAGAAAAACAGTGGAATGGAGGTAGTTGTCATCAGTAAAGCTACTGACAGTTTGGAGATGTCATTTATCATTTGGCTGAGTGCTGATACTGTGCAGCTCGGAGACAATGGTAGAGAAGCTCCTTATGCAGGTCTGCAGAGAACAGAGAGCTACCTGCTGCCTGAAGGGAAATATGTATGACGTGTCCACATCTGTCAGCCGATGTTCTTATCTGCACAGTTATTTCATCTCTCCACCATCCTCACCTGACGAGAAGAAGCTTCTCACTGATCTCAGAGGGACTACACTACATCAGACAAATTGATTACAGTCCAGAACACAAACCCAATCCCATTCTCAGTGTGAACACATGAGGCGTGAAAACTGTTCAGAGACATACGTACGTGATGTTGTAAATCTAGATGGCCTCTGTGCTAAGGTGGTCTACAGAACATTACAGACATTCAAAGGAAAGCAATTATCTTTGCTGGACAGTCATGTCTGGTGTCCTGGCTCTTCTACTTTCACTGATGTGTGGCAGTCAAAAATATAATGCAGTAAATTGTCATTTTCCATGTCTGGCCTATTTTCTTGAGAACAGCATGTACAGTCATTAATTACAATTGAATAAAGCTGAAGTAAAAAGATTCAATCAGTAACTGAAGTTAATGTAAGGTAGATGTGTGGTGCTTGCATTTACAGAATGATTTCTTTGTTATTTGCATTAAGTTGACTTGTTTTTTGAAAGCCATTTTCTCATCTAGAATATTTTATTTGGCAGTTCTTTAATTGAAACTCAAAAACAAAGACATACAAAAGTACAGACCATGCAGAGGAGCTGGAATGAAAGCCATTTAGAGGAAATCAATAAGAAAAGTCTGTACATCCATGAAAGCACCTGATCAGAAAGTCAGACAGAAGGTGCTAAACACTGGCAGTCTGCCAATGACAGTCTTGCAGAATATGCCTTGGGGGCTGGGGCTACTCTAACCTACTGTGTGCTTTACAGTAAGGTGAAGTTGTTCATTTGTACACCATTAGCATCACCAAAAGACATTACAAAACAATGCCTGTTTTCAAGCAGGTGTCTTGAACACTAAACCCCTCTGCTTAAGAGAGTTGCGCCGCCAAACTCACATTGGTTGAGCCAATGTCAGGCTGGCTGGAATGCTAATTCGATGATTATGCCAGTATTGACCTTTACACTTTTCAGGACAATTGTCCTACACATGGCTGAGTTTTAGTCTCAGAATATGAAGCTGTGATAGTTTAAAGCATTTAAGCATTGAAAAAACTGCCCACTTCAGTTTCAAACACTAGTTTCTTTCCATTGAGTAATAAGAAGTACATTTATAAGAAAAGAGAGAAAAACAGAGGAACAGAGAGAGAAAGACAGAGAAAGAGAAGGCAAGAGAAAGCGAGAAGGTAGAAAAAAAAGAGTACCAGACAGAGAGAGAGAGGGAGAGACGGGTGGGCAGAGAGGCATGTGAAGCGTGACTCTTGCTTTAACCTTCCCCACTGGCCCCTGACATGAGGACAAGACTTAAGCAGCTGCTCTTACCGTCAAGCATCCCATCAGGCTTTGCTCAAAGGGCCGCTGGAAGGCTCGCGGGTCTCCGCACCAGTCCAGCAGTTCTGTGGCCGCCGTCTGGAAATTGGCTGGATTCTGTAAGTGCTGTTTGAAGACAACAAATTACAAACCAAAACACAGTTAATACAATAATATAAAATACTAATATAATTAGACAAGAAAAATAATTAGACCAAACATGCTAATACAATAATTAAACAAATACATTTTTAAATAAATAAACATATCAACTCTTTTAACAATTATGAAACCTGCTGTTAAGAAAAAGATTTTTTACAAAAACAGTATGAGCACACTGAAATGAAACCACACTTTAAAAAAATAAAACACTACCACTCTACCGATTCTGTCCTTACTAAATTATACAACATTATATATCTTAGAAAATTATGCACATAATGTATATGTTATATACGCTTACATATATGTCCCTTATTTACCACCAGTTTTTTTAAGACGGGTGGCGGAAAATGCACATCATTTGTAATTATCTTCAGCCCTTTCAGTTCATCAAGTGGTCCAGCTCCTTCTCCTGCTCTTTGACTCTGAGCATCTGCACAGCCCTGCGAAACCCCACCGGCTAACCCAGGGCCTCCTGGTCTGAACGCAGCTGTGCATTCTGGGACAGATCCACCCTCATGACAAAGACCTCAATGTGATTCCAGGCCTTCTCACAACACCGCAGCACATTCTAATCCAGGCTCTTCATCATCTTTTGTCCACTAAGATGTAACAGATCTTCACCTCTGAAAGCAATAGTCAAGCAGGCTGGCCAATAACGCGCACACAAGAGGGGGTGCTTTGTGGCACAAATGAATGAAAAGAGGCTTATTCTTTCTTCCCTGCTTTTTCTTTTTATTTACTGAGCACTGAGGTTGTTTATCCTCCTTTATGGATCAGCCCCCACAACCTCCCGCCTTACCCCAAAATCTCCACCAACCGGTGGCGCACAAGACACAACAACAACTTTTAACAAACGAGCAATCTGTACACCCTCTTCAGAGCCTTTGCACATGCATCCCTGTTTGGCTGCTCTGAGAAAGGAGGCTGCACGCTTTGAAGACCGCTCTGTTCCGACGGACACCTCCTCTTCCACGCTCACAGCGAGGAAACGACATTGTCTTCCGAGGGCGGCAGAGGTCGCCATTTGAATGGGTCGCTTCGGTCTGTGTGTGTTGACAAAGAGCTCATCTGACAAAGAGCCAATGTCTACTGCTGCAGAACCCTGCTGGGTAAATCCTGCACAGCATAAGGAATATGCAGGCAGAAAAATTCCCCCTCTGCTGTTAAAAGGCTGGTGGAACAGAACCTCCATTTCGAGTGAGGTATTTCTTTGTTTAAGCGGAGGTTCTGATGTTTTGGTCTGACCACGCAATTATTAGGAAAGTGGGCTGGGAACAGAGGAGTTAGGGAGGGTTTGAAAAGCTTGCTGGTGTGATGGTGGACAGTCAACGCTGCATCAGTTGTCAGCCAAGAAGGTTTTTTGCAGGAGTGCAATACAGGTTTCAGGACTCCAGCTTTCCAATACTACACAGACTGCATCTGAATAGGGCCTCTCCAACGAAAGGAAAATACGTATTCTACGGACTAAAAATAAATCTCTACACTTCTGATCATCAACAATGTATTTAAGTAATTAACAAAAAACGCCAGACCCCCTTTTAAAGGGATATTTCCTCCAAAAATGTCAATCATTAATTCACCCTCCTGTCATTCCAAACCTTTGACTTTTCTCCCCCTGTGGAACACAACAGAAGATATTTAGAGAAATGTCTCAGAGGTTTTGTGTCTATACAATGGAAGTTAATGGGTGCCACCATTGTGTGGTTACCAACATACTTCAAAATATCTTCTTTTGTGTCATCAAAAGTAAAAAAGTCATACAGGTTTGGAATGACATGAGAGTGAGTAAATGATGGGCAAATTTTCATTTTGGGGTGAACTATCCCTTTAAGTAAATGAAGGACATTTTAATCTTCAAATAACCCTTACTGTATTCAGTGCATCAGTCAAACAAACAGGTCAAGATCTTGGAATCTTAAGGGTAATTTCTCTCATCAGCTAATCTGTCAGAGGAAATCCCTGAGTGCGAGCTCATTTCATCAGTTCTACACGGGACATGAAGCATGAATAAACGCCTTCTCCAGCACCAGAATACTCATCAACATCAGCACAAATCTGTATTCATGTTCCATGTGAACCATCTTTTCTGAGAGTCAAAGAGTCAAAGTTCTGACTCTTTTACTTATTATTTCTAATTATTACATTTTTCCTCATATTGTTGACAGGGAACAAGCAAAGAGAATTGTCCTGATCTTCAAAACAAAACTATCTACACTGAAAAGTACCATTGCTTTTTTTTACTACTTTGTTTTTTTTTCTTGCATGCAAAAGCATATGAGCACAAGAATATCATATTTTGTGAGGCATCTAAATTTAACACGATGAGAAAAACAGAACCCACACTATAAAATACAGCAATGCCTTTCAATTGCATTAAACATCTTTATTTGCGCACACATAAACACATTATGTTTACAGCATGATCACTCGTCTGAGTCATTAACACAATCTCTTGTGAGCTGTTTACTTTAATGAATCAATCAAACTCAAACATTAAAGGTCTGAATTATTCAAATGAATCATTTGCTGAATCAACCAGATCAGTTACTAAATTAACATCTTGTTAGCGACTGTTTAAAGTCATCACTTCATTCATGTGACTCAAAATCAGCTGTTACTGTGATTACTGGCTAGCTGCTCATTTAACAACATGCATTCACAGTTAAACACATTTTCTGTACTGTATGACATTTACATTGATGCTTAAACAGTAGTGTTTTGTTTAGTATGTACTGTTGTTAAAGGGATAGTTCCATACAATAAAAGTCAATGGGTGCCACTGTTGTTTGGTTACCAACGTACTTCAAAATATATACTTTTGTGTCCTCAGAAGCCAAAATGTCATACAGGTTTGTAACAACATGAGGGTGTGTAAATGATGGAAGAATTTTCATTTTTAGGTGAACTGTCACTTTAAAAAAACCAGGATTCTCTAGGAAACACCAGTCCTCACTTTAGCCTGAGTGAATGCATGCTATTCATTGTAAAGCAACAGTTTGGCTTGAGCCGATTGTGATGTCAGTCTTTTCCTCTCAGAGTGACTAGGATCTCATTCTGTGTGATTGACAGCTATTGGCTTCTGACTGCTCGGCGTGAGAGCTTCAACTAATGGTGAGGAAGCCCGCACAGAGAAAAAAGGGGAATTCTGTGGATGAAGCTCAGTAAATGAAAGTCAGATGACAATGTGAGAGAGTGCCAAGATGGAACGTATAACCAAAAGAATATAGTCTATTTGATTGAAGTTACAGTCGCAGCATGCTGATTGCTTTGTATGGGTGTTTGTTAGTCATAAAATTGGATGTCATGTTTTACACTACTGTCATTATAACCAACTGAGTAAAGTGGAGGAAAGAACAGGCTGTATGACAGGCAGGCGGACAGCTGAGTGACGGAACGACAATGCGATAAAAGGAGGAAATGGAACAGGACGGAAAACGACCCAATCAGATTGAGAGATTATCAACTATTCACACAGTGCTGGTCTGATAAGGTGTCTTTGTTAACCTACAGACACGAGTAGATTGTAACTGCCCTAGTTAACCCCACACCCACAACTAACTTGGCCCCTAACAAATGCAAATCTGTTGTCTGTGATTTAAATCCCTCTATTTAAAGGGACAGTTCAACCCAAAATGAAAATTCTCCAATCATTTACTCACCCTCATGTCATTCCTTGGGTTGGTAACCAAACAACAGTGGCACTGTTGACTTCCATTGTATGGACACAAAACCACTAAAGCATTGTGTGTGAATGACATGAGGGTTAGTAAATGATGGAACATTTTCCATTTTTGGGTGAACTTTCCCTTTAATGAGAGCTGACTGGGACAAGAGCCTCACTGGTTGAACGGACGGCCCTCGACACACTAAATGTTCCATATCAATATGATTAATGAGCAGCAATTGATTGTGTTTTGTCTTTAGGTTTAATCAGATCCAATCTGGCATGCAAACCCAAGCTAACAAATGTAATTTGTAACCCTTTAAATAGGCTCAGAATTTTAACGGATTCTAACATGCTGTAGACATGATCGTATTAGCACTAAGACTTGCCTAATTGAGGCAAAGACAACAAAGCTGAGCAGAAATCTGTGGAAGTGAAAAAATCCTGAACTGCCTGTAAAACACGTACAGGCATGTGAAATATTTACATAAAGCACCAAATGTCACACCTACACAGTACAGTGCAATTATCAAAGTCTAGAATCTCAAGACATTGCCTTGGGTCATGCCATTTTGTGAATACATGTGTGTGCGCAGCGCTTACTGAGAAACAGGCTTTTAACTCAAGAGGAAAAGAGACGCTTAGAAAATAGTTAAAGAGGATAACAGAGTTCAGGCCCTAACCATATTCAGACAGACAGACATTTCTTTAGACAGATAAATATGTAGGTAGACAGACAGACAGACAGACAGATATGTAGGTGGACAGACAGATAGATGGAGAAACAGACGGTCATTGATTCTTTATTCTCACCTGTTTGATGCACAGCAGCCTGTCATTGGTCTGCTGTATGTGCCTGTCCATCGAAGGAATAGAGTTCATCTTGACTGCTGCCTCGTTCCCTCTACCTGGAAGCCATTAAAGTTCTTCTTTCTGAAAAACACACAAATGAACAGGAGGAGAGTGTCAGAGGCTGAGATAAAAAACGAGAGAGCACTTCAGAGCAGACCTGTGATCTCCTCATACATCCAATGAAGCTCTGAAAGACCCAAAGCGTTCAGGTGACATTTCTGTAGTGGGTCAGAAGGAAAGCTTCCATACATTTCATCGAGTCTCTCTGTGAAACAGGAGGTCATGTGTAACTTGAGTTACATTCCTCCTTATACTTTTTACAACTACAAACAAACACAATCACAGTTTCTGATGGTGTAGGCCATAGATAAGACTCAGCAGAGCTAGAGAAGAGTGTTTTTGTGCGTGTGTGTGTGTTGGGGGTAGAACTGTGACCAATTACACTCCAATCAGCTTTCCAGCTTGAACTCCATCGCTTTGTCTATTACAAGCTGTTAAAGGTATCAGGGCCTTACATTCAAGGTTATCAATTTAGCCGCTGTGGGCTGATTTACAGTTGCGCTCGCTGGCAAATAAATACAGGGCCCTGTTGCCAAAGCTGTAACTCACTGCATGGATGTGCAGCAGGATTAATTGGCAGGAAACAGAGTGTCAGAACTTCATCTCTCATCCGAACAGTCACTGCCGTCACTATTAAAAATGCCTAGTTGCAAATGGGACAAAAACCCCAGACATGCATGATGGCTGCTGTGGTCTGATAAAGCTCAAATCAAACACCTCAGCCGTGTGTGTGACAGGGTGGGGAGCGTCTCTGCCTTTCAGGAGGGTTAGAGAGAGCGCAGCGCTCCATATATGTTAAAGGAGACTGTGCATTTTATGAGAGATGTCCAGACAGGTATTAGAGTGCCTGAATAACATGTTTAAGTATGCAAGTCACAGATGAGGTGCTATGAGACCTGAAAGTCAAAGAAAAGCATGACATGCACTAAATGTAAACTAAATCCCCACAGTAGAACATTATTTCTGGTTATAACATCTGTTTTTGTCTTGTTTTAGGCATAAACCTTACTACATATGTACTCCTAAAATAATGCCATAAACATAATTCGCTCTCATTCGTCTTATGCACTTTTCTCAAACGCATGTATCTTTGATTTTTTATTTTTTGCAGCAAGCATGGGTGGGATAATCTACCAGCAACAGACTCCAAGCTGGAAGGTAATGCTAAATTGACAAAACGCTCTGACAGGATTTGTGCCGGTGTGGCTGCAGTGATGGTCACCGGCCTGCAGGTGTCTCTCTCTCACACACTGCGGCGCCACCACAACGACCATCATCACCACCACAAATAACTGCTGAGTGTTCCTTTAAGCCTTTACAAGCGCTACAAATCCACCGCTCCAACCCACTAACAGAACGCGCAAACCAGGAGCGCGTCTGTCTGACCTTGTGGCTACTGATTAACTATTTCCCTCCCTACCCCTCTGTCAGTCTCACCTCGAGCTACCAGTATTGACAAAGAAAGAAAGAGGAGGAGGAGGGTGCAATCTCTCTTTCTTTCGTGAGACGGCTTTTGTTTGGTGTGCAAACTCCAAGCTTAGAGAGGGCGATGATGGCATGAAAACATCATTACGGTGGCTGGTGAACATCCTGATCTATGACGTCAGAGAACCGTAAAGCAGCGCCTGGAGTCCGCACAGCTTGATGGCGCATCCTCTCTCTCTCACCCCTCAGGCAATGAGGGCTGGAAAAAGCAGCAGTTATATAACACAACCGACTACCTCAATCAAAACAAACTCTTGTTCTCATTATTAAAAGCGAAGCAGAAGCTAGCCATGGAGCCATTTCTAACAAAAGTGTACAATCGGATACTTGGCCGCGCTGGTAACATTTACAACACTTAATTGCTATTGCCTCTGCCTAATTCATATCGCTTATCCTAAAACTGCAGGATTTGTTTTACTGTTGGCTTTTGCACTCTAGAAATTTCCCTAGATATTTACATGTTCTCTCGGACCACTAGCATAAGTACGGCAGAAGTAACTACTGTAGTTCGCCGTGAACTCTTCTCACCGACAATTTGCGCTGCGTGCAGCTTTGCGCTTAAAATATTATTATTTCTGGGTTTCTACACTGAATATTTTATTTTCATAATTTCCCTAAATTGTGGCCTTTATGATAACCTAAAATAACCAAATGGTATTAAACCCCCCAAAAAACTAAAAAAGTTATTTCTTACAGTTCACTTGATTGTAACTTGAAACATATATTGCTGTGCTATAAGACTGTGTCAACAGGTTTAGAAGTAGTGTTAAAAGGTTTAGAAGAAAAAAAAATCTATTGTACTTCTAACTGTACTTCACTGCTTGCCCAGGCCACCTAAATGCTGTAGCTTTTTAGAGGTGATGAAACAAATGTGACACCGGCCTTAACATTATACATCACAATATTTTGTTTTATTCAGTCCACAAATGAGATGCGGTGGGGATATTCACATATTACAAAGCAATTCAGGAGAGTATGGCATAAACCTTGGATAGCAGAAGAATAAATCATATCAGATGAACAGGACTAGACATAATTCATACTGTCAGTACAAAAACAAAACCTGGGAAGTGGGGTATAAAAATACAGTGGAAAGCCATTCTGTTTGATCTTTTGAAAGGTGGGGTCAGGCAGAGGGCTGGGAGAGAGAGACATAGAGAGACTAAAAGAGAGAGAGAGCTAGGCTTGATTACGCTTGACTCCCTTTTTCAAATGTAGCTCTCTATAAATATCATCAGTGACTCTCATGGGTTAAGGACTTGGATTCACTGACTGATACAAGCCTGAAATACAACTGAAGAAAAGGCCAAGCTTAAGAGACTGATCATAATTACAGTAGATACAAACTATGAGATGCAACTGACCGTCACATCTTACTGCAACTCTGGCCTGTCTGACTGACATGTAAAACGACCAATCAGTTTTTGATTTTACATACTACATAGCGGATTTATCTGAAATAGAAAAAACACATTAGTTGCTGTCCATCAAAACATATCAAATACAGAATATTATATAAACACAACTACATTCATTGACATCTACAGCAAATAACTTTCCACTATGTAGATTAAATGAAATGCTTGACGACACATGGAAAAACTATGACCTGTGTTAGACCACTCGGATTAAAACAGATGTCAAAAAGCTCTTTTAGTGTGCAATATGCATCAGTCGGCCAGTGAATGGACTGTGGGCGGTCTGTGGACGTGCCGTCTGATGCGGAGACCTGTGGGACCTGCTCGCTTTCAGCTCTGCTGATCAGGGTGCAGTCAGACTGTGATCAGACCGCCCACAGAGGAAAGAACGGGGGACAGATACTCAGCACCTGTTGATGTGACTGCTGCAGCTGAGTGGCAGGGAGTCCGTCATCTGCTATGATCGATTGGCCACTGAAAATACAACCACACTACCACAAGCCATTCAGAGCAGCACTAACAGACAAATGGTTATAAGTGGCAACACCAAGTATTTGGATACTTAAGCCACAATGACAAGGTATAAGTGTCATAGCCTTAGACAGCATATGAATCTGGTATCTGCAAACAACTGATAATGGAGATTTTCCAAGAATTATCTCAAGTTCAAACTGGTATCTACAATAACAGAACAACCACAAGTCTAGTTCATTACTTTAATTATAAAAATGTTCCAATAACGTCTGACAACCAGACGGGATGCTTTTTAAAATGATTTAGTTTGATATGTCGTTATCTAATGCTATGGCACATGTAACTCTGCACATGTAACTATCAAACTCTTCCTCAATTGTCTTTATTAGTTGACTGAATAATACACCATTTGTGCAGATAAAGCATAAAAACCTGAAATATGTCAAACATTTCCAAAGGGAAAAATAAATCTGTTTGAGGGGTTCAGAACCCATTTAAGTGTGTGTGTTCAGCAAGGAGCAGTGAGCTGGACAGCAGCCCCCACAGATAGCACAAGGTAGCATTTGTAATGTGAGTCCAGAAAGGCAGCGTAAAGGCTCTCCACTGCTCTCTATTGTCCTGACCTAAAATGTGCAGTAATCTCCTGAGCAGTCTCTACCATTGTGTGTGTGTGTGTGTGTGTGTGTGTGTGTGTGTGCTGGCCTCCTCCTGCCCCCATCTCTTCTCTTTTTTTCTCTCTTGCTCTCCCATCCCCTCCCGCCACTCAATCCGCCCCTCCTCCCTCTCTTTCCCCTCTTTCTCTCCGGAACCCGGACAGCACGCTCCTTTAACAGGCTGGGGAATGGATTCATTTCATCTAATGTGGTTTGGTCTGAAGCAGAGCCACTCACCCTGAGCAAGAGGCTCCCCACTGCAGTCATGTGTTTTCATACAAGCCAATCAACACGCCTGCACCGGCCCACCATATCCCCCTCCGCCACCCTTCCTCTCTCTCTCTCTTTCTCTCACGCTCTCCATTTATTTCTTTCACTCACTCTACCTTCCTCTTACACTCCAGCCGACTCCCCCTTTCCTTTATCTACCTCCCCCTCTTTTCTTCTTTACTCTTTACATCTGCCTCAAGCTTTCTGTTTCATTCTGGTCACAAGACAACTTAGCTACTGGCTTGAAGCTGCTTTTCTGTCCCTCTACCTCATCCTTCACTTTCTCAGTCTTTGTTCCTCTAGCTCACTTTAATTTGCTCTTTCTCTCCCTCTTTTTTTACCTGTCTTTCTCTCATTATTTCTTCTGAGCTTGGTTCTTTTGGGATCCCTGCTGGAACAGTAGGATGGAGCAGTCCATCTGTGGGCTGATCGGGAGGGTATCTGCTCAGACTGCTAATTAGTGGTCAGCTGATCTTAATGGCCAGTGCTGACTTGATTACTGGATAGTTGAGTGACCTATGTAATAGAAGTATATTTGTGATATAGGCGGATACAGTTTAATTATAGCAACATGAGCAAAACAATTAGGAAAACACAAATTAATTTCAAAATTTAAATACTTAAAGTTTCATTAGCTGTTAGCCATTCTGGCTGTTGGTACATTAAAACAAGTGCGAACAAACACTTCTGTTAACCAAGGTGGCAATGTATTTGGTCACTTATAAAATAGTTTATATAATATCATAATATATCGCTGTATTACTACTTATGTATTTAACCAAATTTCACTGTACCAGCCAACAAAGCAAAATTACGTAATACTGCTGTTCATAGCTACAGTACACATAATTACTTTGTCACATTATAAGTGCAGGTTACATGATCAGTGCTATTTCGGTCATTTCCATCATTGCCTGACTGCCTCTTGTAGTTGCTGACGGCTCACATTTAATGCTCAGTCCAGGGCACTGAATTGTGTCGAAGTATTTAAAAGAACAGATGATGTCACCGTTTTGACATCATCTTTTTCCTTTATTAAATATACAAAATGCAAACCGAAATGCTAACAGAGTCTCAAGCATAAAATCATAGCACACTGTGCTTTCCAGCACAGTTTTTCTTTTACACCTCTGTAGAAGCGGAACGACCTTAGTCTGTTTGACCTTGCCCTCGAGTGCAGAGCACTGAGAGTGAATGAAAAGCACATCACTAACAGAGGGCGAGTATGGCCACCCTGAAAATAATGTCAACCTAGCATTTCCTGAGAGCAGCGAGCAAAATGGATCCTGGCCCCATACTGATGTGCTGCCAGGCTGCCGCACAGATAATATCCACTTTAATTTCTCACCTGAGGGGAAGTTTTCAAGGGGGAGCTGTTGATGCCGGGCTGGGGATGTGACAGCAATTTTTCACCAGCTCACGGCATGTTACCAATTCCAAAAAACCTTTTTTGACTGATCTGGGATCAGTTTTTTTCTCTGGTAATATTCAAAAGTTTGTCAGGTTTACTGTGCATCTACAGACTTTATACCCCATTGTTGGTTTATACACTCCAAACGGCGCTACATGGAAACAAGTACGACGTCTGTTTTAAAGTCAAATAATTACCTTATAAAAGAAAGGTAACGAAAAAATTAAGCTCTATTATTTTGGCAACTAGTTTGAGGCCTGGTGCACTTTCCAAACCAGACAGCCGGTTTTGAAATTGTACGCAGCTGTTTAACTATTTGATATTCGAGAGCATTTGGCGTCTATAAATATTGAACAGCAGTATGGTGCCAGAAGTCCCTACAATGGCAGGTATGTGTCACAAGATACCCCAAAACAATCTCATCATACCACGAATACATTGGGGGAACAGAGACAGTGTTTCAGAGACAGTGTTTCTGGGACAATCTATGAACTCACTCTCTGCCTTCTGCTCTCATTCCTCTGTTTCGGCTCACTTCAGCTCTGATTCACTGTGCAGGGTGAGACAAGAGCTTAAAAAACTCCAGCAATCTCAGATAGGAGCTCCACGGGTCCGTGTGGCGCATGGTCCTTCCAACCCGAGACGGCCATAAATCGCTGTGCACGTAAATCACAATTTAACCCTTTGCTCTTATCAACACATTGCCCGGGATTGCAGAGTGTGACTGTTTATGTGTGAGAGTGCAAAAATGCCTATGTTTGTCTGTCTGTGTGAGGCTGAGCGAAAACATCTCCAGCATTCCTAACAATCTTCTCTCAGCCTGCTTTGGCTCATCCTGAGATTCTCTCATTTGTCTGAGATTGTCAACTGCCAGACCTGGACAGCCCTGTGTAAATAAACCGGGAAGTGTCTCCACCTCACATTGGGTTACAGTGATGAGCAGGAAACCAGCTACTGGGACTTTTTCTGTTTCATTGATTTTATACAGTAATAAGTCAATAAGTCATGAGAGGTCATGCATGTTGGTTATTTTACAAGTGTTAAAGGGTGCTGTTAGAAACTAAAAACCTCATGGTTTTTTACCTCATTGCTCATGGTAAAACAACTGCAATGTACAACCACTCCTGATTGATTTCTTTTAGTAAAGGGCTGCAAAAATATGAATAAAGTGCTCTACCAACTGAGCTACAGGAACACTATAGAATCTGTCATCACAGAACTGTTTTATATAGGCACTCAAAATACAAGGACATTTAACTTCTATAATTGTAACTTTCCTATTATTCCAGTATGTGGTTATGAATGGAATGATATGATATAAACGGTCAGTATTTCTTGAAATCAGGTCACAGTGAGACACGATTGTGAATTGCATGTACTGTTCGGATCTAAAAATAAACCCTAATGCACATCACAGCAAGGCTGCTGAACATCTTTTAGAGTATAAAAGATGCTTTTAAATGGATTTAGAAGGCATGGCTGCATGAGTAAAAGACTTGCCGCATTATGTAAGGTACAGCGGTTTACATATCAGTTTACCCTGACTGAAATATGGCAACTCTGCACATTTACTGTACCAGTTTATTTTTTGTGTGGTATCAGTTGAAAGGAAGACAAACCAGCTGTGCATGAAAAAATGTGGTCTTACTCTCATGAAAACTCTTAAATCTTGAAGTTTCTAATTTAGGGTGCCAGCAGAAAAAAGAAACTGCAGGCCAGGCTTTAAAGAAAAATTAAAGACAGTGAGTAGCTGTATTTCAGACTGTATTTCAGCTCGGGCTGTATCTGAAACAGGTAAGCTCAACAGAACAGAACATTGTGGACCATGAGTGAGAAGAGCTGACAGGCTGGTGTAAACCGAACCCTGCAGGCAGCAGACCAGCTTGGCTGCTGGTGGACTCCTCAGGGCTCCTACTGCTAAATAGGTAAGCTGAGAAATTCCATGGCCTTCTGTTTCAGGTCTGCTGTAAAGTGCTGAAACATCAGCTCTAGTCTGCTAGCGGGCTCTGGGCTCTCATTCACACACAGAGTCAGACGGACAGAGTCTCTGCACCCCATGCCAGAACATCCAATAATAATAATAATAATAATATTATCTTGCTTGTACTAGATATTAGTGGTTGACAGACATGTTTTTTAATAACTGATGACAATTATCTAGAGAGATAAAACTGGAAACAGAAAAGAATGAGAAACAAATAGAAATAAGTTATGACATATAATAAGAGTACAAACACTATAATTGCATATTGCACAGCTAAAAATTCTAAAGAATTGGTTGAGAAATTACGTTTTAATAAAGATCGAAATCTGATAAGCAGAAGACCTGAGAAAAGTTTCCATATGATCTCAAACTAATCTCATCTCTATCTAAAAGAAACAATGTGAATTATATTTTTTTATAATTCTTTATTATAAAATATAACACTGGTTAATATAATACAATTTGGCAAATAAGAATGGCAAAGGAGACGCACCAAATTTCTAAAATAAATAAAAAATGTATTCAAAACAGATATATCCATTCACAATATTGAAACATCTTCGTTAATCAGCCAAGCATGTTACGGCTATTGGTCAATGGTGATAATCACACAATTAACAGATTTGGCCTTTATACTGGTCATTACTACCAAATGTACATGACTTCATTACACATTCACAAACAAACACGATGTTCTGTTTTGACAGCTATGTTAATCTGATGAGGATGGGAGATCACTGGGGTTGAACAGGGAGGAGGGATTTTCTTTTGGAAACCATTCTGTATTATTTACAACAGTAAATTTGCATTCAAACAAAAACTGATCAAAAAAACACATTATGATAAAGACTTTGTGATTTACACAGCCATTCAAACCCAGACACACGTTCGCACATCATTCACAAGCGAAACTAACATCTCTCAAAAAGCTCTAACATCCGACCTCCTGCTGTTCTCGAGTTTTCTTGTGGTTTATAAGACAAATCTAATTAGTGTGAAACTCCAATTAAATCAAAAGAAAACTATTAGAGGCAAAAGACAGTTTCCAGAAATAGAACTTGTCAATATGGTGAAACTTTGTTGCTGGCATTCAGTATTGGTTTCAAAAAAATACAGCGCTGCTGATGAACCCAGCTGAGTGAAAATACAGTGTTTTAATTATCTCACTGACTAATTAAAAAGACTGATCAATGGCGCTGTGTTTACAGCTCAGAGCTCTTACACCTGTTTGTGAGTGCGCTCTGTCTATTGGGCTAGAGAATAGAGTACAGCAGGTTAGAGAAAAGCAATCTCAGATGTTTGCTGCTTACAAAGCTCTCGGATTGCACACAGCTAATGGGATCAGTCTGAAATGGACTGCCATCAAGCTCAAAATTAGCACATGATCTTCTGGCCAAGCCCAGTCTGTAGTGGTCACAGTGTTTTCTCTGTTGTTGGTGGAGCACACGAAAGCTTGGACCAGCAAAAAAAATGTTTGTATAAACATGAGAAATATTGTTGTGCCTTCACCTAAATATATGTTAAAAGGTACATCATAATTAAGGCTGTAATCCGTAAATTTCACCTCTCTACCGCTATCTCTGTGTAGAACATAAAATTGCAGGTTACGTTACTTCACTTTCCTGAAAACAGACCCAAAAGCTCAAATTATAAATCATTATTATAAACTTAACATTGTGAATCGGGCTTTGATCAGTAGACTGATCTGTTGTACTTGCTCAGTAACTTTTTTTAATGTTAAAAATTAACTCCCCCAAAAATTGGGGAATGCAGTTTTAATTATTTGTTCCTCCTGCAAGTAACACTGCTAAACAGACTGTGTGAAAAAAATACAATAAGATACCAACAGCAGCTCTGTTGTTCTTCAAGTTAATTAAAGAAACGAAGCTCCAGCCCTCATCTGGAAGTGGCTGTTTCTGGCACGGAGGGAAATAAACAAATAGAGCTTTTGTCATCCACACATGCCAGTGCAGACAGAAATTTGCGCGGGAAGGGTGGCGGCGAAGTGTCAGACAATCACAAAGAAATTCAACTTGTGCAGTGTCGCCCAGAGCACACAGTCGCACACGCAGCAGCCTATAATCAATCCGGCCAACTGCGACTCCCCTGTGAATTAAGATTTAAATTGAGGCCCATCTATGCTGTCACTAAAATGGATATTGTATCCTTCATGCAGGAAGAAGGGAATTACGGCATCTCTCTCTCCCTCCTTTACTGTTCTTGACAGATAAGTGGTGCAAAAGGAGCTGCATGCCGCAGCCATTGCTTTTTAAACCAGCGGTTGCCTTCATCTAGAGTGGTGGATGCCCAAGTCTACGAGGGACTCACTCTCGCAAGGCTGTTCCTTTCAGAAATGTGCATACTGTGAACTGGCTCAAATAAATATCCCCAAAGACATCCTCCAAACAGCAGTGAGCCAAAGGCAAGTCAAGAAATACCTCCATCATGGCACTCGAACCCTATTTCTAACACACTCCTTCGCATAAAACTCTACTGCTTTCCCTACTTTTCTCTCGACCCAGTGTGCCCTGTGTGGCCAGGCGGTCTGTGTAACTGAAAGGTCATTGGTGGGTAATTTGTTGTTAGCTATGCAGACAAGCCTCACAACAGACATGGGCAGGTAAACCAATTACATCCTGACATGAATCGCAGTGACAAACAGCCTCTGCGCACAAGAGCTGCAGCCATTAGTAGTCACGCCACCGTCCTCTCTCTTACAGACGAGTTCTGTCCCTGACACCCGGCCTGCCTCTGTTAGCCCTTCCTCATTAGCTGACCAAGGAGATCATTAACCAGCATCAGTCAAGTTAGTTGCCAAGATACCAACAATTCAGTAGCCAATACCAGTTAAATTTCACAATACTTAATATCATTTTCACGATCACAGTAAATGTGTTATTTTACACACTACTTTGTTAAAGGTAAAAATAACCTAAATAAATACAATTTAGGTAATAATTGTATTAATTCAGTTATACTGTTTTCTCTGTTTCTTGTAAATATTTTATGAATGATAATAATAACAGCGGTAGATGGCTTAGACTACATTTATTCAGATTAAATATTTTGGACAAATCAGATTTCCCATCTGTTTATATCTGCAAAAGATAGCACTCTGCATAGAGCACACTTGAAAATATGCATGCAAGAGTTCAAAACATATTTTAAAAGAACAAGTCCAAGTGTCATTAGATGACTGACAAAAATGGTCATGCTATGCATATCAAATCGTTAGGCCCCACCCCTTCGGCAGGACCTTTATTAATTTGGATTTCCAGAACTGTAGCAGACTGCCTGAAAAGAACATCCCTTTTGGCAGTCAAAATATTATACAAGACAAATACCACCACAGACTGGATTTCGAAGCATTATTGAGACAGTTTATGATATGAGCGATGTTATGTTTCTCCATGTTTTTTAATAAAGCTTTTCAGCTTTCTCTTCATTTTTTGGTCTCTGTGTGTGTGTGGTATCACCTCACGAAAACAACAGCTTTCTTGGCATTCGTTAAAAATCCTCTGGAGAAAAACTCAAGCTATGCCTGGCAGCCATGGCTTTATGGATGTGAGCAATTTCAGGCGCATGTTTGCAAAACAGCATGTCGTCATGGCTGCTGTTAATCAAACACACACCCTCATCTACCCCCACCACACGCCCGCATACCGTCCCTTGCTCGCGTGCTCCAGGGCTGCCATGACTTGCGGGGCTAAATACTGCAAAGGGCTTCTAAGTATCCATGTGAAATCTGTTATCTTGCATTTCAGAACCCCCCCCACCCCACACACACACACACACACACACAAACACACACAAACACACACAGCAGTCCTCCTTAAAATTAATTACATGAGTGAGCAGCACTTTTACATTTACTAACTGGCCATTTCTGTAGTTGGGCTCGGGAGGGCTCTCCTGTACTCCATTCACTGGCCCTGAAGCAGCCCTCGGCCTCCCCTGCCAGTTACTATGGCAACAATGTTCTTTCAGCACTTGCAAAATAATGAAGACAATGTGTTTTCCATTTAGATTAGTTTTTGGCGCGCTGGTGGTACAGAGTGTCCATCTTAGCACCTCTTTCACGGCTGATACGATGCAATAAAAATGGCTCTCTGGCCTCAAACACAGGTTTACCTCTCCTATCAGGCAGTTAGCTGGTGTATGATACTGCCATTTTAAAGAGATTTCTTTCATCTCATAACACAACAGTTTAATTGCTTGCTGAGAGAGAGAAAGATCCATTTAGCCTGAATGGAACAAAGAAAAGGCCACCATATGGTTTATTTTAGCTACTGTATGATGAAAATAAAGAGGTGAGAAATATAAATATTTTTCGGCACAAGAAAGGTAATGGGCAAGAAGATTCCAAACCATCAATAAAGTAGACAAATGAAGCTTAACAATATATACATTTTCCTTCTTTATGCTAAAGGGGAAAAGTAAGAAGAAAAAACAATATGTTTCAAAACGTTATACAGAGAAACAAGTCTTGAAATTATTTCAATTTATTTCAAAAAGCCAGTGAGATCTAGAGAAATTCCCACATAACTATATTGCACTTTACAGCCCTTCTGTGATAATATAATTTTAATAGAAGCACATACAGTTGCCCCAAACAGAGTTCAGTGTTTCTCAAAACCTCAACACTCGTTCACTGGAAAATTTATTATTGTTTCAATAGAGGACTACGTACGGGTGGGAATCATAAGGACTTTAATGATTGTGGTTCAGATAAAAGTTCAGGTTCTTTAACGATTCCATTAACGATTGTTTTAGTACTTAAAGAATAATTGGTCCCTAACAGACCCTAACTATATATAAAAACAATTCTGCTTCTAACAAAATACCCACATATTGTGTGTATTTTTTTATTGTCTGTATTATTACCTGCTTCTTAGAATATAAAATAGAAAAGCTTTTATTGGCCTATTGATGTGACCGGAAGCTTGAATTTATATGGTTTTAAGCATCTTTTTCAAAACATACTACTTGTGTCTTTATGTGTATCATTTTTTAAAATACTGGGTGCCCAACACACAACACAGTAACAGCTCTTGATTTATTTTGAGTTGGACGTGATGAACGTAATAATAAAAGTAATAGATCTGCATAGATGAATGCAAAATTTTAAGAACCATTAACAGGACATTTATTTTTTTAATGGAACCAGTTCTGAATAAGAAGGTTACCAATCCTACTGAGGACACGCAATGGTTTTCATAAACACCACACCCTTCTAGGGACAGCAGTTAGCAATGCTGCTATAAAAATCAAAACAAAGCTCTTCCCTGGAAAATCATTCCTCTGAAAGAGCCCTGGGCAGATCCAGCCGAAAGCCACTGCTGTGGATGGAACAGCTCAGAGTGTTTACAATGGAAATAGTGAGTCTGGGACATATTCTTCAAGTCCCTTTTCCACTGTTTATAGAAAAAAGAGAGCAACAACACTTCCTGAGAGGAAAGCTAGCTTTCCAAACCCAAATCAAATCAAGCGTTTTGACAAATCGTGCGATCTGTGTTTTCCACTCATTGCCCAGTGAATACACGTCAACAAACTTCAACTGTAGATTGTACTGAAGATATATGAAGATGTGTTTTTTAATCTAAAGATGAAAATCCAATAAGTTCAATTGCGCTAATAGATCCGTGTCATGCACAAACCACAGGATTTATGAGTTAGCAGCAACAGTTTACCCGTAAAATGTGCTGTAATGGATGGTTTTAGATCTCCCCCAGCATGCAGTAATTGAGCCATGTATGGCCCGTCTCCGTTTGTTTCTCACGGAATCTCTGGCATGATTTAAACAGAAATGCACGGAAGGCCACTCTTGTCCTTAATTACATGGAGATAAGACGATTAAACAAGGAGCACTCAGCTTCTGCTAAAACGAAAGAAACAAAAAATGGCACAAGTATACCAACATAAAAAACAAATTAGGAATGGGTTACAACAGTCCCACAGCTGACCAGTAGAGTAGTGACAACTTATTTATACACATACATACATTTATATATATGTATATGTATATGAATATGTATATTAGTTATATTAGACACTTGGTCTGATTGTATATATATTATATATGACTGTCAATATAATAAAAAATATGTATAATGTATATCGCACCAAGCTGACACTTGGTCTGTCAGATTGTACACGGTAATGCATGACTGTTTGATCCTGCATGGGTGGGGATGTAGCTGTAAACACCATTTATTCAGCTTTGATGACGCAGTTTAGCATCAAAGCACCAGTAACTGCTCCACTGATGTCTGAAATCCACGCCGCAACTCTCACGATAAGACTCTGACACAAGCGTGGTTGACGCTAACACACAGAGGCTGTTTCTACACAGATCACTTTGTATCATCTCAGCCTTCATCTACAAACCTGCTCGAACACATGCACGTGCAGACAAGTGTGATAATGAAGTCGGGCTGCCACCTGCAGAGCAAGTCGGCTTGTGGTGGAGATCCAACGTCTGCTTGAGATGCTGCCTTTTGAAAGAATCAACATGAAATGTCTACATCTAGGAGGCCTGGACTAGTGGAAACCTTATTTACTGATCACATCACAAAAAGAGAGCCCCCAAACAGGCAAAGAGGAGGTGGAGTCTGGAGATATTGCAAACAGCAAGCAATTATTAGCGATCGAAAGCTAGCTTGGCTAATTGGCTTGCTCAGCTCAATACACAGCATGTATATTTAATGAGGCACGAGTGCTCATCTGATCCCCCCAAAATCACAAGGGAAACAACGGTCAATTTCACATGCAGTAAATAATCATTTAGGACGAGTTGTTGCTTGTTTTATTTCGTAACGATTGAGCTTCTCACAGTGGCTTTTTTAACTACGCTGCGAGCGACTTTTTTTGGGGAAAGACACTCAGAAATATCCAGAGTTCAGATCGATCTGTAAATGTAATTTTTCTTTTTTTTTTACATTTTATTCAACAACATGATCAAATAGCTGAATTGTGGTATCTGCAACCCGTTTTAAAGCAAAACTTGAAGTGAACCACACTAAAGCACTGGGTCCCACTAAGTACCCAATTATGTGTTCAGTGACCTCAACAGGAGGTGTCACTAAGTCTAGTCTTAACAGCTCTAGCTGTCTAATACTAAAGAACAGGGCAAAGGGTCTACCAGTGTTAAGTGCTAAAGGAACCTTATTCTATTTCAGGCTTATACATGTTCTCAGGCTTGACAGGGAAGCATAACATTTGCCTTGAAGTAACAGCATTAAACACCTAACACCATGAGTGCGATGAGTCCAGGGTTTAGCTGTAAAATGGCCACTATCAGAAAGACTATCAACTCCTCTGGCGTCGCACTGGCCCTGTTAAAAGGCTCATTGTTCGGCGTGACGAGTCTGGTGGAGAATGTGTAAGGAGAGGAGCAGGGAGACAGTGAGAAAGAGGCAGGTGGAGGGTTTGATTAATGTGGCCCAGGCTGCCGCCTCCTGCCACACGCTGCCTGGGACAGGCTGGTGGGAGACCCCCACAGCGCAGGCTGCCAGCCCTCACAGAGACCACCAGGTGAGCCCCATTCATCATGGCCTATCCAGCCTGGCCAGCCCCAGCCCAACGGCCCTACCCCAACCTGCACCACCAGGGCCTAAAAGCGTTCCAGACAGGGCATCTGCTCATAAAGGGATCACGTATCTGAGTGTTTGTGTCAAGCAAGGAAAAAAAACCCTCATCCTCCTGTGCTCCTGCAACAGTGGGGCGAGATTACCCTGCTGGGCGGATCACATGTGTCTGTGGTGAGGCTGCGAGTGGAGCAGGGCGGTTTCTGGAGGAGAACAGGCCGCCTTCCAAACCAAACCAGAGAGGCTGAGCCTGGCCAAGTCTGGCAGAGGGAACGCTCATTAAGATGCTGCAGCCTCGAGACGAAAAGCATTGACTGATGTCATGGGGTCTGTGCTGCCATAAGGTCATACGACAACCCACGCCAGATAATTTACATGAGCGCAACAAAGACTCGTGGGGGCTGAATGTAGAGAGTGAGAAATGAAGCATGCACGACAGAAAGGTGAATAAAGATTAAACAACCTCCATTAGAGGGAATACGCATGGCACTGTTGTGGATTCACAGTGGGGAGTCCTGAAAGCAATTTACTCACAAATTTGCAGCTTTTTTGGAATTAAGTTCTTCAAGACCAACTTCACTACCAGCTTTTTCATGTGCACTATATTCTAATGAGCTCTCTCGTGAATGTAATCAATGAATTAGCCAAATAGTTATTGACAGTCAGGCCTCAGCAACAATATAATACACAGGCCCATTTAGCCACATTAATTGGTTTACAGAACGAATCAATCAATTTTCTCAGTAGCATCAAAGTAACAGGAGTGCCAGAGATATCTCCACTGACAATACAATCTGAAGCCGAGTAAAAAGGAAGTGCGTTTAGTGCGATTTATCATGACGTTTAACAATACTCACTGATGACCAGCAGGTGTGCATTTGTTTAGTGCCAGCGATGATGCTGGTAAACGCAGGAGCAGTGGCTCTGTTGAGGTCCTCAACGCTCTGTGCAAACACAAAAGCTCACCCTGAGCTGCTAAAAGCTTTGACTGCTGGCCAAATACCAGACACACAAACTGAGGAAAAACCATCTGGATTACCTAAATGAATTCTATTTTCTGTTGGTAGACAGACTGGGACAGTAACGCCAGACCTAATCTTTTTTATAATCTGTATCAAACGCTGAGTGAGGAAAAGAGAACAAATGGGAACACTTGCATAACAGAAAAGAAGCTCGAATATATCCTCAGTCTGGACTACACTGGACTGACCAACTGTTCTGTGTGGCTGTAACACTGACACCTCATTTACACCCTCCAACATCATGTGGAATTATCCATATCATCAAGAGAATAATGGCACATAATATTAATCATTCTTGCATTTTTCTTTACATTCTTGTATTTGAAGGAAATAAAGAATCAGCAATGGCGCAATGGTGATGTGCTAAGCCCAAAAAGTTTGTTTTCGCAGCAAAAATATCCAAACGTGCCTAAATAGCCAAGAGACATTTAAATGAAAGGAAAACTTGTGTATGATGTTAAGACTTCTTTTTTAGAATATACTTTGAACTAAGCTTACTTTCAATTTTTTGTGTTTTAAGCATAAAGCTCAATATGTTTTGATAGATTTATGCTTGCAACATATTGACAACAAAACATAACAATGCTGTTAGAAAACAAATGCAATAAAAATATACCCTGAAAACCAGGCATAACACATTATGGATATTTAGTTTATCCAATAAAATTTCAAGAATGTTTCAGGATTTACTAAAAAACATGTAACAATAAACAATACTGTTTTTTACTTAGTATATATATAGTATATATTTTTATATTTATTTATTTATATAGCTAGAGGTGAGAATAAGTTTCAGGAGAGAAAAGAGAGAGAAAGAGAGAGAAAAAAAAAGAAAGAGAGAAAAATGGAACATTGATTTTGCACACTGCCTTCTCTCTATTACAAGAGGCTGATCAATATGCTTGACACTGTGCAGAGGCAAAATACTGCTAGGCCTGCATATCTGCAGTGAGCATGAGGCCTGTCTGGTAATCATTCTTTCCTTATTGCCTCTCTCCCCACCCTCAACTCTGTTTAAGTGCGACCACCCACACACACACACACACACACACACCCACAAAAACGTGCAACATAACTTTTCCTAACATGAGCACACATACATAATCATATATAAATGATATGATTTATGCACCGATGCAATATGCATGAAAAAATACATATTTCAACAACACCAAGCGTGTCGGATGCTTGAGATCATACCACATATCCCTGTGAGGAGAGCTGGCGTGATCCCTGACTGAAGTGTGACAGCTCCAGTGTGATCTGGGAGGTTTTAGAGGTGGGTGAGCGTGTGTGTGGATGTGAATGGACAAAACTCAGGGGGATCAATAGATCATGAGCTGAGAATCCAACATCTACTGGCCAGAGCACGCAGGGTCAATCAGCCTGGAGCAGAGGTCTACAACCCTGTGTCACACCTGCTTTAGCTCCCTCACATACACATTCTGCCTTTACGTTGCTATTTTCTGGATCTGAAGGCTTAACACAGATTTAAATATGTCTGCAGTACATATTATATTAAAGCTGCAATGTGTAACTTCTGCCTCATTCTCACCATCTCTGTTTGAAACATACATATATATATATATTGAAGTTAAATAACATCATTCCTAGGCTCCTGTGGTCAGTTTTCTGCACAGCCTTGGGTTTTTATCAGACACCGATCACTGGCTGTTCATTTGATGCATGACACCTCACCCTCAACTCGATCGATTATGAAGCTTAAACCAATCACTAAGACTAATCAGCAGGCACAGACCTCATGCTAGTGAGAATGACACATAGGACAAGAGCACTAGCTTTACACCGTGTTCAAACAAGGTGCAAAGCAATAAAAGGGACAAAAAAAAATCTAGCTCCACATAACTGAATAGCAGACTGCAAAAATACTTTGATTGGCTGCTGATCATTTTCACAGATTAGTTCCTGCTAAAATCTGGTTAGGATGTGGTGCTAGTCTGCATCCACACACAGGCCACTAACCAACATATTGGTTTATATTGTTGGTCTTACACCCTCTACAGCTGCTAATTGTGGCCTCTGGATATGGAGCAGGGTAACACTTGTAGCTGTGTGTGTGTGTGTGTGTTGTTAGCAAATGAAATAGTGAGGGAGTTCAGGAAATAAGGGAGTTCCTGTTCGCTGAGGAACGCTAAGCGAGAGGCCTCACACCACTCTAATAGAGCTGCATATTTCTACTTGGCCTAGATAGTCTAACCATACAAAATTAAGACTTTAAAATAATCTTTATTTTACATTTTACACATAATTATTGGTGTCTCATCATGGCCTGTGAACTGTCTTTAAAGCTGCATTGTGTGGCATCAAATGTTACATTTACATTCATGCATTTGATAGACGCTTTTATCCAAAGCAACTTACAATGCATTCAAGTTATACATTTTTATCAGTATGTGTACCCTAGAAATCAAACACACGACCTTTGCGCTGCTAACACAATGCTCTACCAACTGAGCTCCAGAAACAAATGTAATTGTAAAAATAATAATGATCGTTTCTGAAACAGGTTTCCTAAACACTACCCTTGACTACCATTGTTTGACCAAACAGGAAGTGCCACCATAAATATCAGGTCATGTAATGTTAAGCGATGCTGAAACCAGCACAGAGCCATAGTGTATACACTCTCCTCTGGGAAATCCATCTCTGAATGGCTCACTTATAACAGACTCTGCACAGTAAACCTCAAAAACCTCACGCATCAACCTTAATTAGAATAAAACCCACAAACAGAATATATTTAAATAAATAAATTACACTCAAAACTTTATCACACAATCAAAAATGTCTACAAAACAATCTGCCAGCTCACGATGTCAAGAAGGATCCAAATGTTTTCCCGAGCAATGGTAAGTACACTCAGAATTCTTCAGAAATTCACTGACTGCTGTCCTGGCCTGCCCAGCAGATCAAAGGCAGTCATTACATAAAGTGTCTGAAAAGCAGCCTCTCTTATCTTAATGAGGCACAGTCACCAGACAGATGATGTTGTCAGATATCATCTGATGCTGAAGTCACTAAGCATAATACTAAATCTGAAACTAAATGAGCAGTTTACACAAGACCAGAGAAAGTGTATCATTTGAGTCTCTTAGCAGGATTAAATACCCAGAACAGAGCGCACAAGAATGTGTGTTCTGTCTTGTTTAGGTGTTAATAGTTTTCTTGCTACTGAGGTGTAAGCTTGTTGCACGAGATCTGGTCATGTCGCGTCTAAGTCTGGCTGTTGAAACATGTCTGAATAGCTAAGACTATGTGCAGTTACCTGGCTTAGGTCTCAGCCTGCAGCTTCCAATGAGGGTTTTATGTGCAGAGCTTTACTTTGATGTGCTCCTGTCCCGAAGCAGCCCTCTGCCTTCCATCAAAATCCATACCCTCTTCATTATGATTTAATGTACCTCGCATGATTCTCTGAATGAATTCAACACAAATAACATGACCATTAGGTCATTTAATATCCTGAGTCTAAACGTGTGGGGCCCCTGGGATTCCACTCTTGTCTAGACATATGGAAGTACTCACACATGCACGCACATGCGCGCATGCACACTAACGCATGTACACAGAATGCATGGGTCCCCCAGGAACAGGAAAAGGAACTAGGGAAAAAAAAGAGGAGCAGGAAAACAATCAGACATGCTTGGACACCACACATTTATCAAAGCAAACAGAGCATCAGCACATACCCCTAGGTTCTCGTACCATTACACAGGCCCATCTCCCCTGGATACAGAGTGGAGACTTGAGCGTATAAGAGAAGAGAAAACAAAGAGATTTGCTGATGGACATATTGTGTGAGGCTGGGGCCCCTGGATTCGGTCCCCCTTCCACGCATATGCCTCACAAGTGTGACCTCTGAACCCTGGAAGGGGCCCAGCATACAGGGCTAAGGCACAGGTTGAAACCTAAGCTCCTGTGTTGCTGTTCAGTCAGGATGCACAACACAACTGTCCAGAGTCCTCTTCCCAAAAAAACAAAGACATATGAAAGCTCTTAACTAGAAACTTAAGACATGGATTTGGCACCTGGTATTAGCATGCATTTCATGTCAGGACACTATCTGGATATTCTTTAGCTGGATTGCTTTTACACCTCACATTCCAATGCATTTACAGTGTGATCAGATAGAGATCTGATGGGAAATGGAAAACAACACCTAGACGTTGCACTAAGCAAACATTTTCTAGCATTTACCAGTTTTGAAAAACATTGACAGATAATTTTTTGCAACACACTTCTTTAAACACAGATAAAAATAGAGCATGATGGAAAATAAACAAGCCAGTCCATCAAAGTGAAGGATAATGATTATTCGTGGCCAACCCCATCACATATTACTTGCACAGTTGTATGCAGATAATGAAAACGCATTAGCATTTAGACCTACGTCGAACATAGTTAGAATCTATCCATGACCATATCTAAATGTGATCCAATCACAATGCATCTTCTGTGCATTTACATCTTGTTTTGAGAGTGATCAGATACTAGCCAGTTATGATCAGATCACCAAAAATGCATGTGTAATGCATGCTAAAACATACACTTTATTATCATTTTAATGCAGGCATGTAGAGCGATTTTCACTGCTTTTCACACCCTCATAATAAGCTGTCTGAGGCTTTGTTAACAAACGAACAGATTTAAGATGACAGAGTCAGGGGAGGAGGGACAAACAGGCAGAGATCTGACAGCCAGCGTGTCCCCTGCACAGCACTACGTCAGGAGACGCGCTGTTTGGCAGTTGGTCTTCGCAGCATGTCAGCTCACTGCCCGTGCAGGCGGGGGTGGGAACAAAGTAAGATAGCGCTTGAAATGATCTGAGAGCCCTGTACAGTGTCTGCAGAAATTCCCCTTGACGCAGACGGCAGCCACCCAAAGCAGGCCCCTGAGATCCGGGTTAGAGCCAGTAATCTGTCTCGCACTCGCTGAGAGACAGCCAGGCTGAGAAAGCAAAAGAGTGAGAGGAAAAAGGAAGAAAATCCAGACGGATCCAATTTCAAATGTAACCAGGGTTCTTATTTGGTAGAACAGATGAGATCAAATTTAAGATGAGAAAGCCCATTAAAAGTACTTTCAATGGACTGGCAGAGAAAAGAGAAAGAATAAATATACAAATTAAGAACATGTAGTAATTGGCCAGATAAAGGAAAGACGGGAGTGCGTGTGATCTTAAGAAGCACAAGGGTCAATACTGACATGACCTCATTAGACGACTGCAAGTGGACTAATGGTAATTAAAAGGAAACTGTGGCATGATATTAGGTTGCCATTCATTACCTCACGGCGAGTGCATTTAACTTTTAAAATTGGCACATGGTCTTGGTGCATTTATTGGTGCAAACAATATGGGTCGGGGTAAGAAAGAAGGATGCATGGAAAATATTGGATGGTGGAAATGTTTTTTAAGAAATAGTGCAAGTGATAATTGGTATCATATACTCACATGTATGACTGTTTTTTTCCTTGTTTAACATTTTTCTGGCCAATGATTGGAAACTGAATGGGGGCAGTAAAGTTCCAAAACTGTCCAAAAAACAGCCTTATTCACTGAAAGTTGTATGTGTAATTTGTGTACACTGTACTATAGAGAGTTGCTAGATTGATGTGACAAATTCTAAACATCTAGACTAGATTTGGAATAAAGTACATGTGTCTTATGAACCCCTAACACTCTGTTTTTCTAAAGATATCATACAAGTTTAGAGTGACATGAGGGTAAATGAATACTTTATGTATTTTACTGGGTGCATTATCCCTTTAAATGGTGGGCTACATGTTGTGGCAACACTTAAAAGTCTTAAGAAGATAAATAGCAGCCTAATTCACTGAAGTAGTGGTGGATGAACTAAACTCCCTCAGAATAAGTTCATTAAAGCAGGGATAGGCCTTACTGACCAGAGGGATCTGACTGAATGGGTGTTTAGTCCTTATTGTTGAGTAAGTAATCCAAAGTCCTTTCGCTAAACCCCCTCTCTTCCCTGAAGGCTAGCACCCTCACCTCTACCCCCTATTCAAGATACACACACTTTACCCAACCCCCAACACAACCCCACCTCAGCGCAGTCTCCGATTTTGAGCTCCTGTTCCATTTCTCACTTTTGCACGGGCACCTTCCGGTGTGATATTTTTGCCTAAAGATGATTAAAAGCAGCAGAAAACAGAGGCATTTGTTATAATGAGCATGTGTGCTGTGGTTTGTGGCCGCAGGAGTAATTAAACTCCCACACTGCATCTTGAGGGGCTGAGGAGGTGAGTTCTCCCGAGACCGACACCCATTTTCTGTGGGCTGCTGGGAGCCGTGCTGCAAGGTTCCGCGTTGGGCCTGAGGGACGCTAACAGATGAATCCCTGTCATTAAAAAGATCACCACCCCCATGGGAATCAGCTCCATACACAGAAACATATCTCTTAAGGAGAAAAGGGCTACCCAGACACAATTGTATACACACAAGCTCACCCATTTGCCCCGTGCCGTATTTATGCAATCTGGTTTGTCATCTATTTTCAGTCTTTTTGTTCCTTGTTCTAACGTAAACCTAGACTTTACTAGGTTGAGGGGAAGCATGTTCAGAAATTAACTTCTCTAGGGTTGAGTTTCTACAGAAGTGTTTCTCACGTCAAAGTTATTGTACACTGGTGTCGTCTTTCTCTATATGGAAATGAACATGTGGTAGGTCATATGCATCGTGCCCTTTCCAGCTGTCTGTCTATACATAGATGAAACATTGTCCATATGATATGTATTCAGACAGCAGCTGTGCGTCTAATAATTAAGAACAATCAATGCAATGTAGATTGCACTCACATTCATGCAATAACCTTTTGCTACTTAATGGAGGTCAAAATTTCACGCCTGTGTTAAGCGAATACACCCAAATCACAAACAGTGGGGTTTAAAGTATGAGTCCACTTGTGAGAATGCCACTGCTCTTAATCAAATCTTTTTTCTTCGTTTAAAGCATGATTTGAGAACATGACAAAGAGCATCCCGTGAGCTTCAGTAGGAGCAAGGAAATTTGACCTTTCATATAAAGGAGTTAAAGGTAGGGTGAGCATTTTCAGAGAGGCTAGCAATAGCAAACTAGCTCTGAATGCCTAAGATCCCGCCCTCCCTTGAGAATGATCTCCGAAGCCATGCGAACTCAGGCCTTAAAACCCAACTATACACGTTTAAAACAGATTGGTGCATGAACGCAACAAAATACAATACATATTTAGAACATACTGAGGTGCAGAGCTAAAAGAATGTGCCGTTCTTCCTGGCTTTCCAGTGAGCAGGATAAAGCTCTCTTTAAAGGGGATTTGGCCTATCAAGAGCGTCTATATCTGGAAGCTGATACAGTCACAGAGATTGTAGATCATTTTTCATGCACAAATCAGCTTTGGCTCAGACCGGCAGGCAGCAGAACAGCAGAGGCCAGGACAAACATAACTGCATCCAGGGGGAGGGGAGGGGAACAAGGGGAACTGTCCACCACCATCACCCCTCCCCTCTTCCATGACTCCGCCTTGGGCCTTCCTTCCCAGTTGCTTGGCCAGCTGAGCAATCAGGTCACTGGGATCTTCCTGTGTCCCCCCTGGTCAATTGTTCCCTCTCCACGCCTCGTGTGCGGCCCACAGCTGTGGTAAAATGATGTCATATATGATCCTGAGGCAGGCAGAGTGTGTCTCAGTGTAAAAACAGAGCGTAGGTGGAGAGGCCCCTACCAGAAACAATGAGCCTGGTGAACTTATGCCAATATTTATGATGATCACTGCACTTCTTACAGGAAAAGGAAAAAATATAAAAGTTTTTTTTCCATCCTCTTTTTTTCCATCTCCTTTCCAAACAATGTTTGTGAGTTCTTTTCTGGGTTCAGCATCAGGACAAGACAGCTTTGACAAACAGTTTGAATATGAATGATAATTCATAATAAAAATCATCATAAACTAATTTCATTCTCACTTAGTTGGATTTTTTGCTGTGGACATACAACCTAAGGGCAAAAACATATTTTTTTAAAATTACATAATTATAATGTATTAGATTGAATTTTAATGTATTTTAATGTATTAATTATAAAAGATTTCACGCAAATGCCTGAAAGGCACAATCATTTTAAACAAAACAAAAATTCACTTTTAAACGTCAAAACAAAATCCTATATGCAATGCTTATTTAATGTCAGTACATGCAATGTAAGTACTTATATACCGTAACTTTAACAGTAACTATCAACAGTAACTGTAACTTTATATTGTGATTTTTACATTTTATATGTATCCCAGATAATCAAATATCCCAGACAAACAAAACCAGAAACCTAAAAAAACAATGTAATAAAAACACAATGTTTAAAACACTTATCAGTTGTTCGTTTCAGTCCTAGTTTGATATTTAAAAAAAATATTGCATCCTTTTTTTTTTTAAATCTCTTTTCTGGGTAAGTGGGGCAATAACATTGCCACAACCAACACACTTCCTCTGAGGACTGGTTATTGGGTTGGTTCACATGTTTGCTACAGTGTAGCCAATGTGAAGCCATTATATTCACTAAATCATTTCTCTAGGAGATAATCCAGGCATTAGCAATGCTTGGGAGCATTTAAACAAGCAGCAACCCGGCCATTTGTAGTCTGTCTAGGCGAACAACTAAGCGCATACAGAGACAATATTGTTGTAATGCAATATCCACAAACTCGCATTCAGAAAAGCCACATTCCAATAACGCAAGTATAACAGAGCGGAAAATGCAAGGCAGCTCCCTCCACTTCTGAAGTGATTATGATGCCACCAGCTCTAAACAAATCAATCACTGCTTCAAAACATGAGAGGATTCATACAGCATGCGGAAAACAGTTTGAACGTGTCACACTGCATGTGGAATTAAAGTCCACCACGCAGAGAAATTCAGATGCACCAGACTGTTCTGCCTCTGGGAGAAAAGACCGCCCAGCATTTTATGGACATTGTTCATAGGACCTTTGAAGAAAACATGCAGTACGAATGAAGCATAGCTGCTCTTCTGAAGCAGGAGTACAGAGCGTATAAACAAGCAGGTGATTTGATTAGGTATGTAATCGAGTGAGTACAAGACACAACACAGCCTCTACTCACACCAACACAGACCAGCACACTGACCAACTTCCTGTGCCCTTAATGAGAGGTTTGCAGAGCTGTGTGTACTTCAACAGAATTGTGAGGGTGTGTCTGGAGTCTTTGTCTACCTATTCTTCTCAGCTTTATTACTGACACTTAAAGTGGAATTAAAAACAATATTTATTTAATGTACTGGGGTATGTTTACTTAAATGTTCTTGTAGGACAATGTTAGAAATGCGGCACGCGAGTGAGACCTGCAAAAGTACCTTTTTTTGGTATATTAGCATGTCATGTCATTTTCCCATAAAATGCTAGTATTCCATTAGATTACATTTACATTATAGTTATGCATTTGGCAGGTGCTTTTAACCAAAGTGACTTACAGTGCATTCAAGCCATACATCTGATCAGTATGTGTGTTCCCTGGGAATCGAACCCACAACCTTTGTGATGTTAAGGGGATGCTCTACCAGTTGAGCTACAGAAACACAGTTTCCACAGTAATTTCAGTGGTGCATGTCTTTGGCATGTTAAATGTCCACAAAATGCTGGATCTCTCTAAAGACTTCTATAACAAAGTTAGTTCACAAAAAAAAACACATTAACTACTTTTCTTGCCAACGTTTATCTTGTTCATAAAATCAATAGTGAAACACACCAAACGTATCACACCATGTCACCGCAAACACGATCCTAGCAACAAGTCCACAATAAAGACATTATACTCCTGGTATGATCTACTCCTGCACCTGTTTTGAGCGCAACACACCCCTTTTATAAACAAGACCTTCTCTTTTAGCACGTTACCTTGGAGCACTATTGTGCAAAGCAGTTTTAAACAAACCTCTAAAGGATATCTTTCCATCCGTGCTGAAATCCAATCACCCAGAAATCTCTGAAGAGGCAAAAAAAAAGTGCTGTGATATGATAACTGTGATAACGTGTTCAAAGGCCAAATTGGCAACTATTCTATAATTCAGACATGTACACAACTTAAATTTGTCCAAGAAACTCAACCTAGTATTAAGTATCTTCTATTGCAAACAGAGGGAGGAAAATAAGCTTTGTCCGCGGGTCTCTTAACCTCGCCAGGGCGCATAAAGGTCGAGCAGTAACCGGTGCGTTTCACCTCATTTCTTGCGGGCCCGAAGAAACACAGCTAATGATGTAATGAAGTAAACAGCGATTTAAATCTGCACAGCCTGTGCCTACACGAGATGCCCTGGCAGACGTAAATGAGATCATGTCTTAGCCTGCTCCAAGGACATAAATATTTACAGTCTTGACTGGAACGCAGCTGTAAATCACGCAAGAGGCCTGAGGTAGAACTGCAGACCCTCTTACTGTCTGAGGGTCAGTTAACAAAGTTTTATTCATGACATTTATAAGTCACCGTGAGGATAGATTGTTTCATTACATATTAAACATTGTCAGTTATCAGACTGAGGTCTCAAACTACCAGCTGAAAAAAATTCATATTGTCCTGTAAGTTATTATATTTAAATCCAGTAGGCAAATAAATACTCACTTCATGCATTTTGTTTGGCCTACAGAGTTATTCTGTATTTCACTTAAAAATGATTCAACAGCAGCCTGAAATATACATTTTACAACACATGGCTTAAAAAAGACTTAAAATACATAATACATAAGTAAAGCAAAACTGTAAACTTGGTGATCATTGGTGATCTAAATGATTGCATCAATCAAAAAAGTTACGTGCATGTGCTGATCCCTCTTCAGAACACCATCTAGCTAATGGCCCAAGTAAATCAAGTTTAAGACCCCTGATGTAGCCCAATGTAAAGCGGTTATGGCAGAAATTCTTGCCTGTTCAAATTAGACAGGTCTGTTCTAGCTCTTCCATGGTTACCTGAGCTTGTGGATTCAGTAAACCTCACCTTCCCTCATGCTTTTTCCCTCTTATGTTATTTGTCACTGCTCTCTTCAATCCCTTTTTGATGGTCTATTATAGAACTCCTCTGGCCAAGGAAGGTTAAAAGTACATAGCTGGTGTTGTGGCATAGTTGAACACCAAGCCTGAGAAATCAACTGTTATGTTTGAGACATGCAAGGTGCCCAGAAAAATGCTGCATGTACTGGCCATTCATTTGCTGCTCCTGGACTTTGTTATACACTTAACATGTCCATTCTAGTGTCGCAACAACACCTCTGGCCGCAGGTTAAAGACAATAGAGAGGCACAAAAGAGACTCACTAAAACAAATTTGCACCCACAGACAGTGTGGATTACTCACATACAGTCTGCATTGTTTCAGCACCTGATTTACTCAAGGAATTACATGTATCAGGTAACAGTACGAACAGCCCAAAAAATCTGTGCTAAATACAACAGATGTGATGCAATTTATGATCTGTGGACATAAATGGATATTCTTTACTGGGACTGTACAGCATAAACTATTATAGCTGGATGTTTTTCTATGATTCGTTGTCTCTAAAAGAAGAAAAAATCCTCTTATATTCTGGTCCAATAATCTGATTTATTTGGGTTGTTAGTTTACTGATGCTACTCGTAGACAGACGGAGCCGAGCTTCTGTTCTCTGGGCCGTGGTCTATCTAGTGCATAAAACAGTCAAATTAATCACTGAAATCTCAAACCCATGTCAAACATGTGATTTAGTATGAAATTATTCTGAATATTATAAAAACAATCATATCCACACAGTCCAACTAAATGACCTTTTGAATTATTAACAAACAAACATCCTGACAGGCAACCTGCTCCCCACAAGCTTTCTGGATCTGATTTGCGGATTTGTGGTAAGATACGGAGATTTATGACAGAGAAAAAGTTAAACGTCTGCAGCGTTTCGATAATAGATCAAAATCAAAACTTATTATGAGTGGATATTTTCTGGGCTGCGGCTAAAGCTTGAGAAGTCCAAAAAGATTTCTTTAATGCTATTGGTCAAATGGGCAGCATTCCGTGTAGAGTCTCAGCTTTGCCTGTGACACTCAAGGGCTGGAGCTATTTTAAGGAGACCCCAGAGCCTCTGGCAGGTCCACCACACGCCACTGTACAACAGCAGCCTCCACAGAGCTCAAGAATGGCTCCATTATTCCCCACAAACACACAGATTTTCACAGAAGTCCACCCACTTCTGACCTGCTCTTGTTGAAAGCCACCACTATTAGAAATTCCCTCATTTTGTAAAGGTGAGAACTGAACAGAAACTGAAAAATAAATAAAAGTATTTCCTTTTATCTTAAATCTTTGAAGATTTTGCCTTGTGTAATGCAAGCAACATTGTATTATATACAAAAGAGAAAAATCACAAGCCAAGTAACAGGAGTTCTGTAAAAGAGTTTATAACCACCAGATAAACATCTACACAACCATAACCCATGCCATGTTTTAATAATATTAATTTTAACAGCACTTTGTTAAATCTCTCTAAAACCATATTTAAAACATATTTAAACCATATTTAAAACAAGATTTAATAATCTGTAACTTTTTCAACTTTTTTAGGCATCAGCTGCCTCCTTACCCCGATTCACAATGGTAAGTTTTAAAAATGATTTATAATTTGAGCCGTTGAGTCCAATTTTCGGGGAAATGTCAGTTTGGCTTTATTTGACATCAACAAATTTAAAGAAAACTACATAAAATAACCTGCAATTTTATGTTTCAAACAGATGGCGATAGAGAGGCAAAAGTTATGGATTGCATTTTTAAACTGGAATGGGCACCAACGATTTATGCACAATAAAACCAGGAACGTGCATTAACTTCTAAAGTAGCAAAAATAATCTACAAAGCCTAAAAAACATCTTGTGTTTCAACATTTTGCCACTAGCTCTGTCTCCAAGTCAAACATGAACCCATCCACAAATATATAACCTACCCTGTGTGTTTATATGAGTGTGCATTTGTGTTTCTAAGCATCAGGAAATACCAGGCCAAACATTCCATCTCGTCAGCACCTCTGGCCCTCATGTGACTGTACAGATACACAGCCCAGATTGTGTGTGTATGTTTGCTCAAGGAGCACGATAAGAAAATTTAGTGAAGTCAAAGCAGAGGGAGGGGTAAGGGAAGGATAATCTGATATGCATGACTTGTGGTCTGTCCCACTGCTCTTTTCTTTTCCCTGGCAGAAATGGCAGTTTGCATCCATAATTTACATGCTTCTCTTCTCCATCTTCTCCTAGCAATCTGGCAAATATGGCTCCGCCCCCCTCCTGACCTCATTAGCATAACGTAGATGCCACCAAAATATTCCTTCAGCTTCAAGCTGTTCCGTGCCTCATCAGTACACAAGACTGGACACAACGTGACAAACATATATTAGAGGCTCAAACATATATTTTGTCGTCAGTTTGCCACGTGTGTTATTCAAACGAATGCCTTTCTGACTGCTTGCTAAAACAGATTTTTCCCCTCAAAAATTTCACATCTTAGTAATTGTGGTTGCCTTTAATAATCACGTAAAAAAACCTGACACCAGCGTTGCGAGGGGGAACAACAAAGCAGCGAGTGATTTGCGAGGCCCCGCTGCTAATTAAGACTCATGTTATACAGAGCGTTCTGTTGCTGCTCAGAAACACTAAATAAATTCGGCGTTTGACTGTGCTCGAGAAATACGAGCACCTAACACGACAGCGTGCATGCCTGCCCGTTTTTAGCACCAATTACGCCGGTGGAGTTAATTCAGGAAAGTTGTTTTGAAGATAACACCATCCAAGCAGCACATGTGTGTGTAAATCTGTGATTAGGTGAACAATCATTAGCACAAATGAGCAGTGAAGGACCATCAGTCAAACAGCTTACCAGAGGATGCAGGAGATTTTTTCGTTCAGGGTTTGGCAAATTCACTCACATATCCTCATCAATCACAGAAGTGATCTAAAATGAGAAAAAACATTACATAAATACCCCGCCCAAACATAATATCGTGCATGGTTACATGTATGTATAATTATTTCTCAGTATTCATAATCCCAGTTTGCTGCTTGATAATGTCACACAGCTAAATAAAGGAAGCATACAGTGAGACTCATTCTGCACATGGGATCAAATGTACCATTATAGCCTGTGGCATGTGGCAGCTATAGGAGTCAATGTAAGCAGTCGACTAACCGTACCAAACCGCAACTGTTCATACTATTCAAAACAACTATGAGGAAGAATAAGTTTAATGTTAAGCTCCAATCTGTAATTTTTGCTTCTGTCTCTTTCTGAAACAAAACTGCAGATAACTTTAAATACTTTTCTTTACAAATGTTGAAATCAAATGAAGCCAAACTGACATTTTCCAGGATATCCGACCCGACAGCTGATATTATAAATCATTATTATAAGCTTATCAAATCCTGCTTGTGTATTGGGGTAACATAAGGAGACTGTTACTTGCTCACTAACTGATTTTTGTTTGCAGATTGCAGCTGTAACAGCATCCTGAATGCATACATTCAACTATTAGTTGTTAATCATGCCATTCTTTAGTCAATTTTTTTGTATAATGACTACTTATTGACCGTTGCCCTAGGCAACCAACTTTCTACATAGCTGTGCTAGTTTGATGTGTCTTGTATCACATTCTCATTCAACTCAAATCAATACTTCATGTATTTTTATGCAGCCATGTAGTAAGTGGGCGTAATGTATGTGCAAAGAAGGCTGTACTTGTAACAAAAACATAAACATGAATTTATATCTGGCTAGATCACACGATATTTACAACAGATTTAATTTTACTTTACTTTTTAGGAAAGTTCCTATTAACAAGTCTGGAAGTCATAGTCAAAACAAATGTGCTGAGAATTTTATATTCAGTTTTATTTTTACTTGCCAACAAAGACAGGAAGCTTTTTACCATTAATGCAGCATAATGAAAAACAAAATTCTGAAAAACTACAAACTGATAAACTAATCCACATTTACAATTCCAGCTCAATTATGACCAATAACAACTGGCTTCCACAGTATTTTAACTGACTATCCCCCTGGTTTGTAAAGTCTGGGGTCAAAGAAAATCCAGAACCTCCTACTGATACTCACAACATCGTGGTGGCATCCACACACTCTTCCCGTAAACACGATAATTCCAAAATGACTTGGAGGCAGCAATAATCTGTTTATATAAAACTCTCTGCCCTGCTTTATCTTTCCCATCAGCTTCCACCGTTCCACCATCCATATCCTGTCACGTAACTGTCACTGCGCCTGAATGAATAGGCTTATAATCCAAAGAAAAAAGTGACAATCCGTCTGATTCTCGGCCCTCCACATGTGACTGGAGTGCCGAGTCTATTAAGTGTGTTTATTGCTTGAATCCCTGCTATCAACCTCTGCAGACCCCTATGGCTATAATTTCATATGAATATTTCAAGTCAGCTTTTGAAAATGTGAAACTACTGATATCCTAATGGGATCATGCTTTGACTATTAATGGACTCGTTTATTGCCACTGTATATTTTAACAAATTTATAGCACCCGGTGAGAATTCATAATACTTCAGATATTCTGCTGGGTCACAGTGACATACTGAGTTATCGAAATAATAACAATATTAATAATAAAAACTTGCATGAAGCGTGATTTCACCCAGCGTGCCGTTAAATCGCACTTAAGTCACGTTGGCTTCCATGACCCTCTCGTTTATTGCTTTGTGTTTGAGTCAAATTAAATTGGACACATCCTTTTAATTAACTAAACACTCGACAGTACTTGCATTACGCATTTGAGAGCAGAAAATGCATGGAACACGCATTGGCAGCCTACCCTGGGAACACCCACAAGTGTTATTCTGGACAACGATGCCCAAGGACTTCCTGAAACAAATATGGTATATGTTATTCCTTAAGGACTGCAGCTGCTCTAGATTTCAATGGGCTACTATCGTTTTAAGTGTTACAATTAGGCTACTTAAACCCACGTCTGATGAAACATCCAGCAAAGACTCTCCGTGTCTTTTCGTAAGGAAAAACTTTGCAAATGTCATTTATTATGAAGAAAATATGACCTTCAGGCCAAATGACTGATCTAAAAGCGTAAAAGAAACCCAAGAGATGGACTGATACCAACAATAAAGAAAAGAAACAGGGATACAGGAGGCCAAGACAGCAAAGGCTTGATTATCCACACTTTCACAGTCACAGAGCACAAACTGAGAGGCGTCTATAGTCAACCTCCTCCAGATCTTGGAGCACGGTGGTGCTCAGATGGGCTGTTGGATTGGGGTGCATTGTCTGTGCTCCACACTCATTAGCTGAGTCAAGGAGGGACTTACTGGGGTGTTTAGCTCTCCCGGTTTGTGTGGCAGCTCAACAAGCTCTCCCAGCTGGAGGACAGCTCTCACATCACAGCTGCACATTTACAATTACTGCAGGTGCAGCTGAGGAGAGAACAAGCATAACACAGGCAGATAAAAACACACACCAGCAGAGGTGTCGCACACGATCAATGTGTAATCTGTATGGTTCAGTGTTTGAATGGATGCTAATATGAGTCTTCTTCAAAGAGATAGTTTGCCCAAAAAAAACTGTTTACGTGCCCTCATTCTGTTTTAAACCCATGTGACTTGCTTTGTTACTTCGAACATAAGAGGAGAAATTTTGAAGAATTTTGATGCTGCTGTTTTGCCCATTGAATGAAAGTAAATGGCGACAGAGGCCGCTCTTAACATTCTGTCTTTAGTGTATCACAGAACAAGGCCACATAGGTTTGAAACAGCACAGGAGTGAGTAAATGGTGTGTAAAGTCATTTTTAAACTATCCCTTTGTTCATTCAAATACACTTCTGGCTTTCCTCTCCAGCATTCCATCATGAAGCAAAATTGATCTGAACGAGATAATGCGCTAACTGCATTTTCCAAATATCTGAAGAGAAAAATGGAAGCCAGGCTTGTGTTTTCCCCCTCAATCTCATATTGATCCGAAGAGCATTGCTTGCAAAACATTATCACAAAACTGAGCTCAACAACAAATTACACGACAAAAGCAGCCATTGATTTATTAAGGGCACGCTAAAGCTAAAATTAATTCCACCATTTTAGGCTTTGTTTCTGAGCCACACAGTAAGGTAATGCAGAAAGGGAAAGTTGCAGAGACTGTCTTACATCTGAAATCATCTCAGATGCATGTCATAAAAGATGCCATTAAAGCAGAATGGACGGGCAACACACACAACATGCATATCTGAATAATTCATCTAGGGTTCACTAGGATTCATCTGCTGGAGAGACATCTTTTTTTTACAGCTGTTTCTTCCCTTCAAAATTGGAGCATATATTTTAAAATAAAAAGCACAAGACAAGCATACCGTGGACATTCGGTACAAATTAGCAAGCAGGTGTCCTTACATGTGCTTTCTCTGTATGGTTCAACAGAGACTGCAGACTGTCTTATTAGGCTCTATTCCAGAGCAGTGTGTAATGAGACTTCACACAGACAATGAAAAACTCACAGCCAGTCAGATGAGAGTGATGTAAGATGTCTATCACCATGCGTTCCTCAGCTCTGAGCTACTGAAGAAGGCAAAGTACAAGAGCCATCAGTGAGGAGGAAACAGTGTGCAGCTGAACATAGCTGGTAATAATGTAATATAAAAATATTATCAAAATTATTAAAATATAATAAAATAATTCGATATAACGTATATAGACATATAATTTTCCAATCATTTTTTACCAGACTTTTTAAAAAATTTTCCAAACTGTTTTTTCCTAAAACGTTTATCTAGTAGTTTTTCTAGTAGTTGTGTTTTCTAAAATGTTTTTAAAAGTTTAAAACTATTGGATGTTTCCAGGTTTCCCATGACCACAGGAACCCCAAGTATATTAATCAGTATAACAAGACTAAAAAATAACAAATGTTTTTCTATCAAAACATTCTCTCTTTGGTCAGAAACAGGGAAAAAAAAGCAAATGTAGAACGCAGAACAAATATATTAATGGCATCTAAAAGGCATCGCTTGGAGTAAAAAGACATGATTAAGCCAAAACTTCAACACTGAATTTGTGCATTATGAAATCAGAGAACCACGATAATTAGGAGCACAATGTGTTGCCAGCAAATCAGGCACTGTAATTCTACACGTTTCAGCAATATAGCTGCAGATTTTTAATTACTTATGTCGACAGCTGGAAAATGACACAGTAGCCTAAAAGTTCACAAGGCTCCTTTCATTGAAACTCCAGTTATACAGGCAAGCGGCCAAGCCTGCCAACCACTAAGCATTCAGCTGGGCCTCCACCACTGGGCCAAGTCGAGCAGATAACCACAGCCATGCGCACGAGAGCGAAGGGCTTGCTGACATATCTGCAAACCCTGACGCAGGGCAAAAATGTACAGGCCCACTCCAGACTCTTCTCTGCAGCCGACTTGAACGTAACCAACAATTACTGAGCTATTTTCTCTAGAAGGGCAATTCCCTGTTTATTGGGACCCGCCTGTCAAAGGCTCTCCCTGTCAATTCTCCGCAGGAGGTTTTCCCAGTGGTCAATGGGACGAGATTGAGCATAACGCGAATAGAATTAGTACAATTCCAGTTCACCCAGCACTGTTTCTCTGGTCCCCCACAACCATTAGACAGGAAGAAAGACGATTCCTAAAAGGATTAAAAACAACTGATACGCCAAGAGTAGAAGCTTCTTTAGATGGAGACCTGAGCAGAGGCTGTAATTTTCCAGTACCACCAGTTAAGAAAAATTATGGTAAAGCAATAGGAAGTTACGTGGGGAAGAAAGGGGTGAGATGTGCTGATGTGGCATTCAGACATTTTCAAATGTCCTCTGACACTATACTTTATATAGTAGATATTATAGTTTATACTATTTAACACTATATAAGGGATAAGCCTTACATATAAAGAATTTTTACTTCTGGTCACACTGGTCAAGCTATGTACACATTTATGCCATTATAGACCAGGAAAAAGTTACCTGAATACACAGTGAGGTTTTTACTGTGTTCAGTGACAGATTGGGGTAAGTTGTCACAAAACCTGCCTTGAATGGTCTTGTAAAGGCTTTTTATTGAAGAATTTGGATTAATGCATAAGAGTTAAAACACAACTGACAACTTCCTCCAACCTGACGTTAATGAAAAATACCCATGCCCTGAGAATGCAATTCAAAGCAACACCTCCCACAGGGTAGAGTATTTGTGAGAAGATCTAACCCAAATTATTATTGTGAAAAAGAAAGACTTTTCCATGCCTCCATGACAGAACATCTATTTGAGTAATGTTTACCACAAAAAAAACTATTGCATGCAGGTTACTAAAACAAATCCCACAGAATGAGTCCCAGCTTCCGTGGGAGTGAGGCATCAGCCGCTCACACAGAAAAATAATTTGGTGCTTTTGGAAAACAGCTTCCACCCCAGTTTCATCACCTCACTCTCCCTTTGTTAGAGCTCGGAAATGCCTGAAGTTAGGAATGAAAATACTGGCATGTCCCTGCAGCTCAGTACGAAAGAACATTTCTGCAGCTGTGGAATGAAGTCAGCTCATCCGAACAGAGCCAGTGGGCCAGGTTTCCTCCACAGATAACCATGTTAACCTAAAGAACATAAATACTCATCTCACGATTGACCGTGAAAGCATGTGTGCCGCTAGTGTTACGAAGCAATCTTTTGGAAGCAGCCAATTAAATGCTCCCCAATTTCCCACAATGCAACAGACATGTCACGTATGCACATTGCAGCCGTTATTATGTGAGATTTGATTTTGACTTGTGTGGTGACACTCCCATTTACATGAAAGCAAAAAAGCTGCAGAACTGAGCATCAACGGCAAACAGAGAAATGCATTCTGGGAATGCGAGTCAACAGCAGGTTCAAGTCATCAATCTAACCACAGGCATCCAAGACATGATGGCAGTCCCGAGACAAAAAAAATCTCTCATCATTTATCTTTGAATTCAAATCTGTTCCCACAGTTCAGATGTCACTGACATTTCAGCACGTCACATGTGTTAGTGTAAACATGAAGCGAGAAAAAGCATCTCAACTCTGTATGTGGCATTCCTTGCCGCATTCCTGCGACAGCCATGAACACAGTAGACACATAAGCCGTCCTACTACAAATCCGTACACAAAACAGAATAACTAATACAGGGCTCTACAACAACGATTTAATACTTCATATTTTTCCCTGCTCTGCCAAACTTTGAATTAGTACCAGCACAAAACAAATATTTTTTATAAACATTTATTTTAAAAAACAAATACATACTATTTTAAAACATCATTACGCAATCTCACAACGTGGAGTGCTTGTGAGAGGTAATAAAGCCCCAGTGATGTCAAAAACCGCAGCCCTGGAATTCAATTGTTGCCATTGGATGCGGCAGTATCATGACCTTATTGTCAATCCTCCCCGATTCCCTATTAAGTGCACCACTTTTAGTAATTTTCGATGAGTCAAGCTGCCTGACTGACACACTCCAATTAGGCCCGGGCGAGTGGAGCCCTTAACTTCAGCACATGCTGTACTTCAGGCAGTCCTTTTTAGCCAGTGACAGCAGGGTGGCGGTGATGACATCGAGATAACCCGCTTCGAAGCCTGAGACCTGCACTAAGTAGACAGAAATATCTTCCTTTGACAGACACGGATACGTGACACCACGCGTGCAGCTGTCTAAATGTTGCCTCGTTTGTCTCTTGGCCTCTCTCTCGCTCGTTATCTCGCTCTATCAATGCCCTTCTTGCTCTCCTGCTCCCTTTCATTCAATCAACTTAAGCACGAGGACTTTTTGTCTGCGGTCGAGGCGAAGGGTCAGCGTTTGGAGGCCAAGCTTTAGACATGATCTTTTGAGATGGATGAGGCTGGGGCAACGTCAGGAGCCTGAACACAACCCAGAGACAACCTCAGACGTTCTCAATTAATCAGGTCACAGTGCAGGGAATAACTCACTCTCTGGTATTTGGGTCTGGACAGTACCACGATCCACTACAGCGCAAGCCGCCTCGCAGCTATTTGCCTGTCAAAACAGTGGAAAGCATGCATGAGTGTACGGAGAAATATACAAGAGTGTAATCGGGTAGCTCAGGATGACATTTAACTTCCATAGTTGAGTGTGTCGTAATGCCAAGCATTAAAACTTGGCATCAAATATGTACAAAGCTAATCAGTCATGAGAGATAAAGTGCTATAACTCTGCTAATATTAATACTGGCTAGGACTGGGGGATAAAAATCTCTGAATTTTAGACTTCTGGTGATGTTCAACATATATTGTAATATTTATATGCTCCTTTGACAACATGTAATTTTTCATTTTTTTCTGAAAAAAAAAAACTTTTTTGCAATTAGAGGACCAATCATTTAAACCAAACAACCATTACAGACAATAGAAAGATGCTGAATCAGCTTGTTTGATTTAAATGTATTCACTGAAAGGAGAGATGCTATTGGTGTATGCAATTCACTACAAACAGACAGCACATAGAAACACAATATGTAAAATTAAGTTACATACATGAACAATCTCTTCCTACCAGCAGATTTTTGAACTCCATAATTTAAAGCGACATTCCACTCTGTAATCAGAAAGTTTAGCAGTCAGTCATCTTGATAATTAAACGCATATCAGAGGCCCGTCACTCCCTCTTTGTGCTTAATAACACAAGCACACCAGCCCTAAACATAGCCCGGATGCCTTTTAAACTCTCCTCTGAGAACCGCAGGACTACAGGAGGCCTTGCTGGACATAAAACCACTTTCATTCAGATTTTGAATGCCCTGCTTTTTTTAAACGCTTGCCACATTGCTCCCTCCACTTAGACATTCAGAGACAACCTTACTCATACTATGAAATTTCCTTATTGTTTCCCTTCATTGCTTTGTTATGGTAGTTCTGGGGGCAGCAGGGGAGCCGAGCGCCTCCCCACGCATGCTTGTTGGGAACCCACATGTTTCTGGGGACCTCGAAACCAAAGGTATCACTGGGACCCAACCAGAGGTGTCTGGAAGAAACCAAGAAACCTGAACATCTGTCTTGCCTTATGGAGTGCATACACAGCCCATATCTGTAAGGAGAGAATGTAAATACATGATTGGAGAAGTATGCATATTTTGGGTGTAATGTTTCGGGATGATTGCTGTCAGACACAAGCAAAACGGATGTTTGTCAAATGAGAGCTTCCAATCTGGTGCACAATGCCTGCTACAGATCCCATATAAAAGCTGGAAGTGCAATAAATACACATTTTAATGTTGGTCTGGGCACAATCATAATGGGCTCCGATTTTATATCCAACCGACCGTATCCGTAAATCAACTCCAGACAGTTCTGCCAGCGAGCAACATCAACATTGTAAACGGCCTAAACCACCAGCAAACAAATGAGAAAAATTCAAATGATCGTGGCAGATGCATGAGACAGTATGTTCTGATAACTCCAGTTTTTTTCAGTTCAGCTCTCACATCAGTGGTTCTCGACTTTGATGGTCTTGATATTAAAATGACAGTTCTGTTATGCCTCCTATGCATACATACACTGATCTGTCTCGAGAATTCGTACATCTCAATCTGTGCATCATTGTGTTCTAGAGATGATATCTGGAGACGTATTCCGATAAGTAATTCACATCTCCTGTGCAGATGAATAGTACATAGTAATTGTGTAAGCAATGCAGTGATTTGTTTCTGTTCAGTCAGAGCTCGAGGGCTGGCATTGTTCACCCAGCACAGCTCCGGACTGCCAGGAACTTCACAATTTGTGATATTATTCAAATCAGCACATTGTTTTCCTGTTTACTGACACGAATGGGGGGAGACACAACACAACAAGATTAAATCATTCAGGAACAATCAGCCTCCGTGTACAAGCAGCATTTGTAATGTATTGCTCAAATTATTAGGAGCCATTAATGCACATGTCCACTTTTGATGAGCTGTATATTACACTCATTTGTCAGGAGCTGCATGGCCTGGCAGGCTAAGAGAAAACATCTTTTGTAATCATGAGGCTTCATGTCAGGAACAGAACACACGTTTGTGCGTTTAATGGTTCAAATGATGTTTTGTTAGCAGGTCAAGTGAAAAGTTATATAAACAGTTTAGGCTTCTCTATAATAACGTGTTACAACTAAAAAATGTAGATGCTGGTTCAAAAGGTTTCTGAAGTAAATGCAAAAAAGATAATTATTTCGATACATTGCTTTAGCCACAAAAAATTCTTTCCAAAGAAAGGGAATAGCGTTTTTCCTAAAATGACCTTAAACTATAAACTTTAGCATAAACATAAGTGAATTGAGAAACCTCCCAAAAACTAAAACTCAAACAGTTAAAAAAAGAAAAACTCAACAGAATCTCTTGCAGTTGATTGCAAAATGTGTAAACACAGCAGTTGCAATACAGTGGCACAGTACATATATTTCTTATGTACCAAGACTATTTTCTTTTTCAGTCAAAGCAAACACATAAAAAACATAAAAGTGTATAAAATGTCAAACTCTGACCCTTTTCCAGATATTAACTCTGTAATAAACACAACACAGATTCAGAGTCCTCAGTCTCTTCTTGTGCAAATGTGAGATGATTCCACACCTGAGATTTCATTTCCCTTCCACAAAAGGCATCATTCCAGATGAATCACTACATCTGTCCCTGCATTGCACAGTCAGTGCACTTCTGGCATGGTTAGAAGGGATATTTCTGCTTGTTTCAACATCTTCCACTGAAAAAAGGTGTTAACTTAATCTGAGCCAACAATGTAAAAATGATAAGGAACTCTGGCAAATTTCCATGAATTAAAACAATCTGCCAGCAAACAGAATTTTTTTGCGTGTGACCGAGAGTGCGGACGATGTGTTATAAGAATTGTATTTTATTGTCTGTCTTTAGTTGTGAAACTTGTCACAAGAGTAGATCTCTTATGGTTTGAACTGAATCTGAAGAAACATTGGCAGATGACAAACTTCTGCTATTCTTAAAGCTGCAATCCATAACTTTTGCCTCTCTACCGCCATCTCTGTTTGACACATAAAATTACAGGGTTCTTGAAGTTATTTTATGGGTGACAATGCTGCACCATCTACAGTACAAAGACGTGATATAGAAGCCAGATCTTCTTCTTTCTGCTTACAAACAGACATCATCTGAGAAATTAGACCTGACCACTCAAATGACAAATAATTGTTATAAACAAAGCTGCAAATTGGGGTAAAATAAGGAGATGATGTTGAACACTAATCCGTCATGTACTTGCTCAGTAACTGACTTTTGTTCATTTTTAACCCAAAATACAGTTATGGATTGCAGCTTTAACAGAGTAATCACCAAAGTAAAAACTACCTTCACACATAAAACTGGGGCCCAGGTCTCAGGCGTGTTTTTTCTCTTGTAACCGCGCAGCCTAGATATCAAAGGGAAGTGAAATACTGGGTGCTACGGGAGCTGAGATGTTGATGTTAATTCCTGTGGCGTGAGCTAATCCTGCGAGTGCTGACATCCTTTTCTTTATCGAATGCAGCATGTGGCTTGTACACATGCCCAGAGAACACCTCACCGTCAAAGTCATTTCTAACTGTTGGGCTTTGTCATGCTGTATGGCAAACAATGAAGACATAAATGTGTTATTGCCAATGCAATAACATTCACAAGAACACAGAATTCACACCTTGAGCAATGTCAGCCTCGCATTCGTGCAACATTACACAAGCAAAAACACTGTTGTACTGAATATTAGCACATCTATAATTACCTGTGGCCAAATCACAGCCGTGCTATTCAGTACAACAGTGCCTGTTGATCCTGTCTAATTACAATCAAAACACTACTACTATCAAAAGGTCAAATCACATATAGATCCATGTTTAGGAAGTCGTACAATGTAAAAGGAGAGACACATTGCTGAAAAATAATGATTCAGAAGCAGACTACTATGCTATTGAAGATAAGACTGGAATTTAAGATTAAAGTGAAAAGATGGAAAAAGAGAACAACACAGAGAGAGAGCGGATGATGACAGGAGAGCAAGAGAAAAAAAAGAGGAAAGAAGAAAAGAGAAGATAACAAGAGGAAGGAAGAACAGGGGACATAAGTAGAAAAAAGAGAGAGGAGAAGAGGGAAGACAGGAAGACAAGAGGAGAGTAGAGAAGAAGAGACGAGAGGAGAAGAGACGAGAAGCCTGTTGAAAGCCCATTTCAGGAAGTATCGCTCCTCTGCTTTAATGAGGTTAACTGTAAACGCATGTGCAGGATACTCTCTCTTTACACAGAGCAGTGAAAAGGTTTTCCGATATCACAATGAGGCCCCCGTCTCAGTACAAAGGAAGTGTAAAATTACAATTAGACCTTAATGAATGGTATATTTCATTACATACATGCTAATTAAGAAGTTGCATTTAGAACATAAACTCTGGCTGTGATAAGCATCTGCTGGAGTATCACAACAGATTGCTGAGTCCTCAGAGCTACATGTTGCTTTGTTTTAGGAAAGACAAAAAAAAGTGGAATAGCAGATGCATGCTGGAAAAGGGTGCAAGCTGGTTCTCATGCGCCTGTTGGAACGGGGCCCCTCTCTGCAGTGTCAGGGTTCCAGGTGGAGTGTGGGAGGGAAAGCTGGTGTTCTGGCTTTTGTAATGGGCACCCGTCTCCACAGACTGACGTGAGTGCACTAATCGCTTTAGCTGATCCTGCTCTGCTGTGTGTGAGGCAGATGTTTGTCAGGCCACAGCACTGCTCAGCGTTCACACTGCACTAAGCGAGATTAAGCACTTTTATTTATTTACTTCCATCCCTTCGTGCCACTGCCTGCCCCAATTCTTAATCACTCACAAAAAAACTGCCGAATAAAATACTGCTACATACAGGAATGGTTTGCCCAAAAATGAAAACTCTGTTCCTACTTGCTCATGTCTTTCCAAACACATGTCATTTTCTTCCATGGAACACAAAAGGGAGAAATGTATGTAGGCCACTTTTTCCATATAATGAAATTAAATGAGACTAACAAACTAACAAAGCACCATAAAAGTTTAATGAAAGTGGTCCATATGACTTATGTCCAAACCAGAAGTCGCTATTTACAATGATTTGAAACAATGATTTATTTGAGGCTGAGATCTTTTCAGTGAATTGGTTGTTCACAAAACCAAAAATCTGTATGTGTGCATGAGATCTGGTTCTTGAGTTTAGCTTACTCACTCTATGATGTGACCACAGTGGTTAACCGGCCACTGGATATTCTCAGTAAATAACAACATAAATATTGGTCTGTGCTTCATACAAATTTATCGAATGACTTTGGAACACAGGAGCCAGGTCAGTTGTACCACTGTTTTTTGGTAGCGATTTTGGAGTTTAAGAGCCCTAGTTCTCAATCCTTGTGTAACACACACAAACACACACACACACACACACAAAAAATGTTACAGAAATTTGTTTTCCACTATGAATTTCCAACAGTGCCGGCGAAAATCCAAACATGCAACAAGACAAATGTTTGCAAACAGTGACAAGGCTGCTCGATCATATCAACGCACAACCTTCTAAGGCTGTGAAAATATTTTCCCGGTGTGAGTCAAAAAAGAAGAGAAACATTTGAAGTGAGAAACCCAAGACCCTGTCATCTGATCTCCCTCTAGTTTCTTTCTTCTCTGTTGTTCCATTATGCAGGTGCTGGAGCCCTGAGGATACGAGGCATCCGCAGAACTAGAACCCTGCGCATAAACACTACCAGACTCTGCTCAGTCCATCCAGCCCAGAACTGCTTTAATATATATTACTCACAGCCTTCCAATTTGGCCAAATCAACTCACCATGTTCCCTGATGCTTGTTGTGCTCACATGAAATGGCCATAATCGTATAGAATACGAAAACATCTTGTGGCTTACAGCCGAGAACAGGAATGACCTACTGCCTCGGCAGAGGGCAGCATGCAAAGGTCAACCGTTATCCAGATGTTACAAACTTTCTAGCATGAAATGTTGTTACTCTATGGTGATTTGTCTGAGTGTATCTGAATCATATTTACATCCACTCATAGTGATCATATGAAACATATTTTCCTTACAAACGTTTATGGCCCAATAAATCCAACTGACCTATTTGGGTCAATCTATAAAGAGATCAGAGATCTAGAAAATAGGGCTACATACAGCTGATAACATGTTGAAACACAGAATACAATGCACACAAAATTATTGAAACTCGTTGAAACACTACTCGTCAATAGATTTTTAAATTGACACTAGGAGAAATAAACTCTGGTTAATCAGCCAAGCAGACATGACTGTCTAGCCAATGATACAATGATCTGAAATGTATGGATCCTATATAAAGTTATGGATCATACCATATATAAAGAACATAAATACTATTTTAAAGTCTGTTATAAACCTAAGAGCAGTGATTTGCCATCAGGGGTATGTACCCTAGGGGGTACTTGGGCTTTAAGTAAAATTATTAAGGCTATAAAATAATCACAGTTCATTTCATAATGTTTTGATGCTTATTGCATTACAGCTTACCACACTAATTAAAAGAAACATATTTCTGGTCTGGTCTTAATAAGGGTACTTAAAAGTTTACTGATGGAGGTTATGAAACACTGTTTGGAGTGTAAAAACAACACGAGAACATTGAAGACTCACAGACAAAGGTACAAAATGTCATCCTTAAAGATAGCTATATTGCAAAAGAAATAATGACAAAAAATGTAATGATTTAAAAAAGGTTACTTAGAAGAGAGGAATATCTGCTACATAGTGGGGAAAAAATATTAATTTGGGTGACATTTCCAGTAACAACATTCAATATTAGACTGCAGATTGTTAAAGACGCAAGATTTGAAAACCTGCCAACCTGTGTATTCTGCAAGCTGGGAGTCACGTCAGCAGCCCCCCCTCCCCCTCCCCTCCCTTCCCTTCATATAGTCCGTGGGGAAGGTCCCTCTGAGAGCTCTCTCGTCTCTGCTCGGGTCCACCGCACCTGCGAAGAAATAAAAGACACGTTATACCTTCAGCCTGAAATTAGAGTATCCTCACAGGGTATGCTCTCCAAACCGAATAATTCACTTCACACGCACACCCCCGACGGTCTGACATTTCCCGCTCTACTGATATATCCTGCACAGGTCTGGTACGGCATGTTTTGTTTGTGCTGCAGTGGGACTGTTCAGTCAGAGCGGCATCAAACGCAGCACCCTGGGGTGTCTGGGAATAAAAATCAAGCTACACCCCATTTCCCTCTGCTCAAAAACGACGTCCTTCCAAAAGGTTATGATACAGCCACTTTGTCACTCCTAATCCAAAATTCATTACATATAGCAGTTACCACAGTTTAATACGATACGTTTTCTGAATGGCTGGCTAAGCTCCTTCACACTTCGCTGCAAAGTAAGGACAGAGCATAAGAGAGCAAAAAAATGGAGGTCTGTACTTAAGGTAATTGTAAAAGAGCCATAAACATGCAGAGTGGTACGTGTCAGCACCAAATCTAATTTACCGAGCTCACAACTCATCGCACACTGGCAGGTAAGCCAATTAAGTGGCCATTAACCCTGTGAAAGTGATAGGGGTGGAGAATCTTTGGTTTCTTGGCATGAACAGTCACCTCATGTTTGGGTACAGGGGCCACTTTCTGACTGACAGCAACGGGAAGGTCATACGGTAATGCTCGGAATGAATCTTCGGGTGATAATGATGGGCTCCCGTCATCGAACCCGTCTCGAATGGCTGCTAAATGGATTGGATGGCCGATAGCACACCTCTGCTGCTGAGACCAGGATCAGGGGGAAGGGAATGTGCAGCAATGCAAGCGACAGGGAGAACATGGGAACGCAGTGGGTCTGTTGGACTGGTCAAGTTGCTAATAGTCAGTGAGATGGAGAAGAGCCAAGCTGTTGACATTTCTAAGCAGCTGTTGAGCAAACTATGCGTTTCCAAGCAGTTTTTCTAGCTTTGGGGCCCCTGAGGCAAGTATTACTATTACAATAGCTCATAATTTTGAACAATTTCCTAATATATTAAGTGTCAAATTTCAGCATGAAACCACGAATGTAATTGATACAACAAATCATGCGGCTGGGTGACTTTTCTAAGGATTTTCACCCGACAGATGATAAAGAGGGCAAGGAGCTATATCCAAAGACCAAAATATCAGAGACTCTAGGGTTGGCTCTTTTGATTGTACTAGTAAGTAACCACCTACCAAACAATAAAAACACTATCAACACCTTGACAACCACACACAACACCATAGCAACACCTTAGAACCATGGCAACTACTTTGCATATATCTTGAATACCGATCTGAACGATCAGAGTACGTCAATGCAAAGTATCTGCTTTAGTGTCTGTGCAAGTGGAACAATTGAGAGTTTTACAGAAACGCAATTAGAGGCAGTGAAATGAGAACATGCTTCACTTCGGGAGAGTAAGATTGCCATTTCTGCATATTTGAATCCACTAGAAGGCAATCACTGAAATATGCAAACATTCATGAGAAAATAAATGTAGTGGAAAATACGATGCATGTCTGTAATCAGGTTTCACGTGCAGATCTAAGAAGAAAGGATAAAGTGAAGGCAAATCAGTTGATATTGAATATCAACTGTTTTTCAATGAGGTTTAAGAAAACCTCTGAGAAAAAGCATGTGTTGAAATAAGACAGATGGTGTTGGACGTCCCAATACTGTTATTGATACAGAATAAATATCCACACATGGTTTTAAAATATGCAGATCTTGTGTAATTCCATTTTTATAAAGTGCTAGAAACAAATCACTGCTGTCCATTTTGTGAAAACGCTTATATAGAGCCCCCAAACAGATTTTTCCTTTTCCTGATGTAGATTTAAGGTATATATGATATCACTACACTTAATGTGCACCTTTTATCATTTCTCTGATCAGCTTTAATCCTTTAAAATCGTGACTTTGGAAATTAGAAACCTTTAGAATATGACACATCTTTTACTTTTGTAACACTGCATTCTAAAATACAAACATTCAAAGAACCTTTCATGAAAGTCATTTTCACACAACCTGGCCTCAATTTATACAGTCTACCAAATGTTGAGTCATGACATACAGAGAAAAAATATCAATGTATCCAGCAGCGCAAACAGTTGATAATTGCAGATTGAAGAGGGGGTGGGCCTGCAAACATCATTTGTTAAGGTGAAACATTGCAGCGACTCGCTACAATACTTCTACATGTGAGACAAGAGTCGGGTGGCAGAACCCTGCCAAAAGCAATAATTGATCATTTACATACAAATAGAGAAGAGAAAATGGGTTCAATCTAAAATAAAACGGAGTGTTTTGAAGTGGCACGGGCATCCAGCAAAATCAATTCACACTATGAAGAGATAATGTGGCACGCTACGAGTTCTCAGATAGTTATCAGTGGAAAATTAGCTGAGGAATACTATTTCCCCACAAAACAAACAGGTCATGCGCTCCACATCTCTCTCTCTCTAATCAGTGACATCATCATCTGAAGCTCCAAAAGTAAAAGTCAACAACTGAAATGGATTTGGACATGGTGCTCTCTAATTGGTCACTTCTAAAGTGACCTGAGGGTACAGCAGCATATAAACACAATATTAAAAGTGGAGTGACTTCTGATTTGTAGCCACTCTGAGTGCACAATATAAGCGCTTTACAGGTTATATAATGTCACACCTTAAGATCTAAGGAAATTGTACTTACTGCTTTGTGTTTTAAATAGAGTTTATAACACCAAAGTATCTCCATCTAAGAAGCAAACGGTGGCCCATTTAATCTTTTTTACACTTCTGGTTGATGTAATGTTTTCAATGTTAAAATACTTTTTTAGACTCAATCTTAACATGCAGACGACAAGTGAGCCACTTGTGAGACTGTGATGCTAAGAAAACAGAGCAACGTTGGCTCAACCAGTTGTTTGGGTATGGGCGGGACTCTCTGTTCCTAAGATTGTTCGGTTATATTTAATATAATTCCATTTGATGTGCTAGTTGTGTATAACACATATCAGTTGAAGCTCGCAACAGCACTCACCCTACAACAGAGCCCTTTGGTTTAAATATCTTTGCACAAACAAACCCTAAATGTAACAGTAGTGCTTTGCATTGCCCTACAAATGTTCATGCCAGTCAGAAAGAGGCCCCAGCAGCACCAGGCAGCCCCTGCAGTAACCAGTAAATCAAGCCTCTCACTAAAAGAATCTTACTTGCTATTTTGAGTGAATTGTTTTTTGTTTTGAAATTTGCTTATGATTTGTTCAGAAGAAATATTGGTTTTCTATTCTGTAAATGCATCAATTTGCTGCCAGGGCTGGTTGTTAAGCTTCCTGAAGGTATTGTTGTTTCACAGGCAGAGTTATTGTGAAATCATAAAGATTTTAGGTGAGAGAAGATTTAACTGCGGGCTCTAGACATGTTGACTAAAGATATATCAGTTAAGCCTCTTTACCATTCTTATTTTCATGATACTGGCACTTAAACCTAAACAAGTTGTATCATGTCGAAAATATTCAGGATAATAGAGAAGTTCTTGATGTTATAGTTTCAAGGAGATATCCATTACTGGAAATACCTCATAAATTACTGAAGGATGTAATAATATTAGTTTAAAATGCCTGTTTGTGGCCAAGTTCGCATTACAGGTCATCATTTTTTGACGTGACAGTAACTCGCATTTATGTTTGTGAAATGACCTACATCTGTCATGAGCGTGAAGGGACTGTCGCTCTGAGGAGCCACGTGAGCTCATGATGACACACACATTCCCACCCCAATATACCACAGTGGAAAACACCACATTACTACGGTCAGTTATTACAAAATCATACATTAACGTGGAAAAATAACTTTATGGAAAAAAAACATGGAAAATGAATTAAAAAAATAACAGAAGCTTTTAGATTCCTCGTCATTTTGTTTACATTTCTTTTTGTAGATGACATCGGAGCCAATCAAATTACCCCAATTTTACCGCATGCTAGTTTGGTGGAAACTAGTTACTGAAGTGAAAGTTTTATCAATGCATGCATGCATTAAAAAAACAAACCCTGTAATTACGGGACGGTTCATAATATAAAATAAACAATACCTGCACAAATGCACATACAGCCTAATTTGCAGATGATTTGTTGTAGCTTCCCAAATGAGTGGTTCTCAAGCTATGATACATAGACAGCCACCAGCACATACGCTATTTACACTTTTAAAACTAATAAGAATATACTTTTCAAAATATTTGTTGTACTAAAACACTAAAGCATTTCCCACATCTTTATAAACAATTTTATGTCGTCAAAGCAAGAGCAGCCACAAGCCAGTTGTATTCGACCCTGGCGCAAAATATTGCTCTGTTTGACCTCTGTCAGAATGTGTGAGCATCTAGATGCTTGCTTTGCTGAAGACAAGGTGAAAGAGAGGTCAGCATGATATTCATAGTGAAACCAGAGCAGATCCAAGTGCTTCTAGACAGATGACAGAAGTTATCAGAGAAGTTTAAAGATATAGACTGTAATGCCCCGAATTCCAAAACATACTTTTTAAAAAATACCCTAAATAATGTTTAAGTCTTGAAATAAAGTACACATAGTTCACAATGCTGCTTTGATGCTTCAAAGGGACAGTGAAGGTCTGAAAACACTATAATTTACCACAAGAATTTTGACATATTAATAAAGCATGATGATATTTCAGACATCAGTTTGCTCAATTCTGTAAAATGAATCTTGAATCTTCATTTTTCTTGAATGGCGGTGGTGACTAAGTTACATCATCTAAAAGTAACTGTACTCCAACCATCCTCTATACAGAAATGAACCAATCAATCAAACAAAATCAGACATCTTGTGCGTACCGAGTCTCATATCAGAGATTTAAGCAGCATATATTCAAAACAAACATGATGGGAATATAAAAATCAGAGTCCGCATTAGCTTCTCTATTCGCTCAGCTCCATTTAGCCCCATCACTTTCTGTTTATTTCTACTGTAATTAACAGAGGCCCGTCTCTCACTGAGACTCTGCATAGCGGTAAAGGTACATTATGCAGCGTTTTGCTATGCTAATCCAGGTAATTTGCTTCATGCCGAGCACACTTCCCCGGCGTCTTGATTAACGATTCATTTTCCTGCATTAGTAACCTGATCAAGAAAATGACACGCTCCATCTCATATATTCTTGAGTCATAAGAAAGAATGCTTTACTTGACATCGCTCATTCGATCGCTGATTGTTCAGTTCCGAGCAGATCTGCACAATTGGGAAGCCATTCAGCAAACCACGTGTAAGCCTCTTTAAAGCAGATGGAATGAGTGACCAGACAAGTCCGCAGAACTATCTTAGCCTTACTATCTAACAGTCTCTACGTCAGATACACATGACCTAGATATTAACCAAAACACAATGAGGAAAAAAATCAGCACAAGGGTTCTGTGCTTGTTCATGTGAGTGCCTTTATGAATAACACTGGAGGGGGATGTCGGAGGTCTTATCAAGGGCAGAGTGACTGATGATGATAGCAGCAGCCTCTTATTACGTCCACTGACACCATAAAGACATAAAGGGTGTTGAGCTGTTATACAGAGCAGCTATAGAGAGAGTCTTGGTCATTTCTATCTGGAACAGTAACACAATGAAAGGAATTTTTAAATTTTAGTTTTTAAATATTAGCTTTTATTCTGTGCTGACATTAGTTTTAAATACATTTCGTTTCTTTTATTTTAGTTTTAAAACTATTTCTGTTCAGGGTATTTTGTATATTTTTGTTTTCACAGTCTATGGAGTTGACCAGATTCACATTTACAGGTTGTATGCGTATATAACTGTGTGACAAGTAAAAACATCTTGAATCATGAACTTTGGACAAACACATTTTCCTAAAAAACCTGTATGGCAGAATTTCCTTCATATTCTCCATCAACCGCGATGATCTCCTGCTCACTGTGCAGGAATTCTGATGTGTCTGAGAGGAATCATGCTGTCTGATTCATTCATTTGTATGCCTGTCAAAGGGAATGCTGGAAATATCTCATTTTCCTTTGAGCCAATACCTTATCCGTCAATGGGAACAAAAGGTCAGCCACATTACAGCGGTCTGACTGAGTGTGTTTAAACCCAACAGCCTGAGATGAACAGTAACACCTCCTCAAACAGTACATTTAATTCATTTCAGGGTTCAAATGGTAGCACACAGCCACCGGGGAAGAACAGCTCTCAATTGTTCCAGAAAACACTCCAAAACATTTTTGTTTATTTCAACATTTAGCAAATTCTTATTGAAAAGCCCCCAAAAATACCTTCTGAGAAAGCTCTATTTTGTGTGCCAACCTATAGAAAAATAAAATGACAAATGACATCTCTGTTATTATTTCTCCTAGACAGCAATGAGATTAAATGGACAACAAATGGAGACTATTGGTTTAGGTCTTTTGCTTCCCTCAGTTTATCCTAAAGGAATCTTGCAGTAGTAATCTCACATATCCAAGAGATATCATCAATTTCTCAGACTGAACAAAGTCTGCAAACAAAAGTCAGAGATTTCAACATGAACTCAAACATTTCTTATCAGATTCTTCAAAGAGCAAATTATCTGAGCTATGCTAACCACATTTACTTTTTACAGCACTGTACTCTTACTGCAGGTCTACAAACGTTTCGTTTACATCTCGTTTTGTTGCTCTTGAGCAATTTTAAAAGAAACATCTGAGACTATGGTGGTACTTATAAAACATAATGGAGGCTCCATGAGATATGAAAGAAAAACCTCTGAGCAATAAAATGTTCCTTTAGAAGGTCACTGTCTGACACTTGGGTACTACCCAGCTAACAGGGAACGTACTAAGAATGTTGGATAACATTACTTATGTTCTCACAAAGTTATCAAGAAAATTCAACCAGTAACACAAGTAGAACGTTTTTAACGTTATATATAATATCAAGAAATAATATCAAATGTTGTTAGTGGAACGTTTTAAAAACATTACATTAAAACATTTTTAAAAAATAGTTTGACTAACATTCTTATAACCAAGCAATAATGTTAATACAACATCTGGACGTTTTGAACATTTCTAGACCATCCAAAAGAACATTTCTAATGTTTTTGTTACTTAATGGATATGTTAGGAAAGCGCTCTTAGAACATAAAATTGTTAGCTGGGTAAGCGATATATAAGATCACTTTTCAACAAAACTTAAAATGTAGGCAATGAAACTGTCTGTTATCTTGGTTGACGGACCGAGCAGAAGCCCTGGCGAGCTCCTGACACACAGCAGATCCCAGTGATGATGTGTGCAGACCTGAGGCCCAGCCACAGTGAGTCACAGAGCAGAGCAGAGCTGTTTGGATCACAAAAACTCATCTATTATTACACCACATATGTCACAACTCTCAGTGGCCCCCAAGAGCTTGACACACACAGCAAAACAGCTGCAGACACTAATACATAAACACAGCATCCACCGAGACAACACAGAGATAATGAAGACTGTGCTTATGTGGATACATATACAACTCATTTCAAACACTTCTGTGTAACACTTTTCAATGTGACTCTTTACTATAGAAAAGTGCCAAGACAGGCAGTGTTTAAACAGTTCCCTACTACAAACAGTAATAAATTGTTACATTGTATAATACAGCTTCAATAACACAGTGCAAATAAAATTTTATAACTTTTTACTTCAGTAAGGTTAAAGGCAAAGTTCTTTATTTATGAAACTCAAGCAGAAGAATTTTTACACCTAAAACTTATGAAAATTGTTACATTTAGTTCAACAGGACAATTTACACAACAACAAACTTATTTGCGTTGTGTAAAACTCACTCATAGGCAACACACAAACTAATAAAACACAAACCATGCATACACGGCAAACAATGTCTGCCAAATGCATAAATGTAATGTCAAATTAAATATGACGTCTAGCCTGACTGAGGTCCATTGGTTGAGTCAATGTTATTATGCCAAGCCCAAACAAAGTTTGCATTTCTTCACCTTTAATATGAACGTGTCTGCATATCACCCCAAGAAAGTCGCAGCAGTGAAGGTGACTGGACGAGACAGAGCGGGCAGGGCGGCTCTGACTGAGCTGAAAAATTAATGCAGCAAGCGGGCGGTGCTTCAGGGCCACTTTCCAGCACTAAAGACCAACAAGATCAATTACAGAGTGGAGATGTTTCTCAGAGCCACAGCAAGCGGCACCTTAATGAGAGAGGTTTCCATTACCTCCATAAATGGCCTAAGAGAGACGCACTGATGAAGCAAGAGCCGTAATAGCCTTTCTCTCTTTTCCTCCCTAATGACACTGCAAGTGGATTACGCTGCCAATCTGGCCATTCGCCGTGTTTATCATTTATGTAAATAACGTCAGTGCCACTGACAGTGAGGGGAGGCGGCTGAAACCGAGGCGTGGAGGGCGAGGGCTGATGGAGGTCTGAGAGGAGGGTGTGGTCCTCCTGTGGTTTTCTGTGAGGCTTGATGTGGAGGAAAACATTATCCGGTCGTTTTGATAGCTGCCAAGTTAAGTTAAACTGGTCTAAAGTTTACAGCCGGTTTAAGTGAGTGTGTGAGGAACATATTGTGGAAGCACTTTAAAGCTGTAGCTTGTCAAGGTACCTTTTTGAAAGGTAATATCTACACTGCAAGCTACTAATAAAAAGTAACTGCATTAAAGCTATTTAGGGAAATACAATGATGAACAAAAATAAATTTATAAATGATAAATTTACACCAATTACAACCAAATAAAACTAGAACATGCACACAATTTGATTTATAGTAGGATTTAACTACCAGAAATATTTATGTATTTTTTGCTAGCCTTTTAGTTTACATTTAAATGAATCGTAAATCACTAAATGAAGCTGTTTAGAATTTTCTTATGCTACTCAATGTAAGACTAGCTTGTACTTGAAAAGCTATTTTATTTCTAAAACAGCTGCGCTACCGTCACACTGCTAAAGAACGTAGTCAAGTTAGTAGCGTTGCTACATTTTGTTAGTTACTCCCCAGCACCTGTGAGGAAGACAGCATGTGTGTTCTCACTTTATATTCAGGTGAGAGCAAACACCCTCCACTTCTGCATCAGATGAGTTTTTCTAATACGAGCTGACTGAGGAGGGATAAAAAACACATCATCAGAAAAATACACAAGCACAATAATCCTTTGCCCTCAACACTTGTGCTGTGCAATAAGCAAACTGAGCTTATCAGGAGCAACCACCACTCCTTTTAACAGCCACCGTGATGCAGTCCTTTTCAGGCAGCTTCCTGTATTTTCCAAGAGCTTTACTGCAGGTGTGTGTCTGTGGGAGCCTGTGTGTTGGTACCTTCTCTTTTCCATACAGGGTGCAGGCAAAGTCTGCATGCGCAGCATCTGGACGGCATGCAGGAATAACGATGCTTTTACCGTCTTTCTCAATTTTACTGCCTCCACTGAATTACACTGCAGTGGTTCGATTTGTGAGGTTGTTTATCAGGCCCAACACAATGCGCTCCGTAGGCGCCCACACCAAGAGACTTGAGGTGTCAATGATGCAGGCTTGCATTACAGATTCAAAGAAACAAAAACCTAATAAAGTTAGCTGCTATCAGATGCAACTTGCTGACATGCTGAGCGGTGCACAGACCACGGGCTGTGATTCTGCCGACCTTATGCAATCATGACCCATAGAAACCATCACAGATGAGTGAATTATGCTGCATTTGCTGCGTTTCAGGCAAAAACCTCAGGCAAGCGCAAGAAGTTTACATACCAAACTATGATGTATCTGTGCAATCTGAGGCATAAGCCATGTTTAAAGGCTCAACAGTTACACAGTTGACACTACACTGTACACAAAGAGTGTTTGCACACAAGTTACAATTTAATTATTTATCTATGCACGGTTTCTGCATAAAGCTACATGAGCCCCTCACAAAAGGCCAAACATATTGAGAATTTCTGGTGTTAAAATGAATCGCCATTTCAAATCTAAACACTAAGCGTTCAGATGTGAATTTTAAAAAAAAGCTGTGCAAGAGGAAAAAGGATTATGTAAATATTAGCTGTTGACACAAGAACACGACTATATTTTAGCTAACTGACAAGCTGAGCTGATGAGGAACAAGCGATAACAAAATCAGCCATGGAAGCTAATGTCAACCGATGTAAATTGTCCATCTCCTACCGCCAAAAGCTACAGTTCAACCCAAGTCTGCCATAATCCACAAGAAGGATGGATTCAACAACACACATACAATTTTACAACTGAAGGACTGACATATTTAGTGTTTTTGTCAAGTATGAAAAGGCCATAGGCAGAAATCTTAGCATCTTGAAAGGAGAAATGTATCATTTCTGCACCACTAGCAGTACCAAACAGAACTGCAAAACTAATTGCTGTTTTCACACAGGTTTTAAGCACTTCCCACCGCTGCCATAAAAACACACAAAATAGTCCCACCCCAAACTAGGACAACTGGTTGAGGCAATGTTTTAATGTCCAGCCCAAAAAAACTGGTGCAGCTGGTGGCACAATTCATCTTTAAAATGCAACCTTGCGTGCCTTTAAACTGTAAACAATGTCTTAAAAGTTGTGAAAGAAAGTCATGCATGTCCCTTTATGCCCCTAAACATAATTCATTTTTAGATGTACTGTCCTTTTAACAGCAGTATAAAACAATTAAGGGAGGAAGTTTAATCATGCAAACTGATGTTTAATCAGGGCTATAATGTGAAGGCAGGATGCTTATACGTGACCATGAAGCTAACATGGTCCATTCTCAGAACGTTGGCTAACGTTCTATTATAGTTCTCACAAAACTATTAAAAATGTTCTTGCAGTAACATTAGTATAACTTTTGTAACATTATATATCATATAATCATAAACATTATTCGTAAGTAGTTAACATTACATGAGTAGTTGGTGGAACATTTTAAAAACATTACAGAATTTAAAAAAATGTCTAAACAGCGTTTTTATAACCAAGCAATAACATTAATACATTAACGTCTAAAAAATGGATGTTTTGAACTTTCCTAGAAAATGTTTTTTACTTAATGGAAACTTGAAGTTCTCAAAAATCTGAAAAAGTTCTCACAACCTAAAATTGTTAGCTGGGCATGCCTTATCAGGAACCCTATTCCAGTTTAGGCATTCCTAAACTGACACAAAATCTGCACCCCTGCAACCATCTCTCTGCCACTCTCTGGATCTGCCTGACAGACACGCAGGGCTCTGCACATCTAGACAGCTTAGATGTGAAATGTAAGCTTGTTAGTATACATCAGCCGGCCACTGCGCTCACTGTGCCTCAGTATCCAGGGTGCGAGTCTCACTGCCATTTCACACTAAAGGCCAGACTGAGGCAGACCTGACTGTGCTCTTCAACGGAATGTTCTAGAATCTGCCCCAAGGCCACTCAGGACATTATCATGAGAACTCACAGGAAAGGCCATTGTGTTTACAAGAGGCAATTTCCTCCTTCAAATCCTTTTGTGTTTCCCTGTTAATGCAAATGGACCGGACGCTGCACGTCTCTGCAAACAGATGAGAGAAAAGCCGACCCTTAACAACCAACTTTTAACACCGTGATCTGCGCAGTACAGAAAGCACTTACACGATAACGGGGCATGATTTATCTTTGCAAATTTAAAAGCTCTCTTGGTCTTGCCGGTGATCCTGGTAACTACTCATGGATACAAACAAACCGAAGCATCAGCATGTGCGGCAACCTCTTCCTCAACTTCTCGCGAGGTAAAGGTCAAACCGTCAGTATATCGCCTAAGGTAAAGAAGACATGAGGAACATATGCTGATAATGGCCTACAGTCAATCATTTGAGAGGTGCTTAGTCATGTCATGTGGCACGGGCGCATTTGTAAATATTTATTACATGGTGCTCTAGTATATTCTGACTGGTCAATTGCAGAAAAGTATAACTGGGAAAGTATAACAGGGACCATAGTCCCTGACAACCATTTTCTCACATAGCTGTGCTAGTTTAATGGCTTTCATAACATTCTATAAAACAATTTAAACCTATCAATATTTTATTTCAACTTATTTATTTAAGTAGCCTTGTAAACGTCCTCAAGATGTCAAGATCCCTCAACTTCGCAACATCACAACTTCGGTGGTCCTGTTGGTGTTTGTTTTGTAATGGCCACTTGATTATCTTGAGGACATTTACAAGGCTACTTAATAAATAAATAAGTTGAGATAAAATATTGATACGTTTAAATTGTTTTTACCTAACAGTAATATCCTATATTATACGCTTTTCAGATGTTAAATGATCGCCGTTTAATCTATGCTGGAGACCCTGCAGCAACTTTAACAGCTAAGTGATAAAGAGATGCTTTTTGTAAGAGCTGCCTAATTATTAATCAACACTTTACTCCTGTAACGTGGCGCAGTAGCGACGAGACAACTTCGACAAGTGAGACGACTCCCAGCATGGGCAAAATTATCTCATTTAAATGAAGAGAATCACTACAAACCACTAGTGTATTTGACAGATATAATCGAATTGAGAATTCAAACTGGTGACTGATATTTAATGTGCCACCAAAATACAGAAAGTGCTTTGAATTATTGATAAGCAGGGAGCAGTACGATTTTAAACAGCGCTGCTCCCCTATCAATCATTCATGCGTTTCCCAGTGAAAACACTTCACTCCCTGAAGTGTCGGATCTCACTTAAAGGTGGAGGGCCTATACTCAGATAGCTCACTTTATTTGAAGGATTAAAATAAACCAGACAATTAGGATTTGTTATCGCTCCTAAACAAAGTCTGTGTCACAGCTGATAGAATCCCTGGATGCCTAGGGTCAGGGTAGGGATTCTGGGTGGACTGACAATTAATCACGCATCAATTTTTCACCCTATACATCCACAGATAATAGTTATGAGCAAAACTACAAGCGTCAAAATCAACTATATGGTGGCTTGCCTGAACAACTAGTCTTCCAATCGATCTTAAAATCCTGTATAACGCAATGCAACTACCAAAAAGCCTGTCTAATTGTTTATCAGTGCCTAAAAGGAAATTAAAGTCAACTTTTCAAACAATACCATGTGAGCACAGCAATTAAGGCATCTCTCTTAAAAATACTAAAATTACAATTAAAAATAGGAAACATCTAGATAAACTAGTCAAACTCACTAAGAGACTACTTGATTGTTGGTGTCAACTAGCTGGCCTTTGGTCCCATCCCTAATATACATGTTTAACAACTTTAGAAATGAGTTGTTTAAAGTTACAAAGGGGAACATTTACAAGTATGTCTCATTACAAGCCAACTATATTAAGACCGGGATGAGTTTCCCATTAGGCAAATATTTTCTGAGGTCATGCCTTCAGCACATGGCAAGCAGAATCAAACTGCACTCTCTCTCTCTATCTCTAGCACCCACTCGGACTAATGGAACACAGAGTGACTCTCAGAGTCTTCTGGTGCCAATCGCCCAGTTAATGTCTGCATGCACATGCTTTCTAGCCTGGCATCAAGACATCAAAGCTGGCAGCCTTTAGCGATGAAGTCTACCTTCCAACATCAGAGATACTGATTGTCTTCAGGAATCATTGAAACCTCCTGCAAACATCAGAGGTTTCCTCTATCAGCAAAAAACGAGAGGGAGTCAATTTGAAGGAAAGATACTGCTGATAAACGTTTTATGTAAAACATCTTTGGCTATAACATAACTGCCAAGTCCCATAAGTCTGGACCCTTCTGAAGTTGCAAAAAAATGGTAAACTACCAATTTGGCAGACACTTATCCAAAGAAACTTACAGTGCATTAAGGTTTAAAACTGCATGCGTGTTTCCTGGAAACTGAACTCATGACCTTTACACAACTAAAGCATTGCTCTACCAACTGAGGTACAAGAACGTCATTTAAATACGTGTCAATACAATATAATCCAATCAAACTCCATGGCGATGCCAACACACTTCCCAAATGTTGTTTCTGTGGAAAGGGTTTCCATTTCAGGGTGGAGCAACTGGATGATTATGGGGAATCCCTTCTGTGGTTGAGGTTTTCCTTATACGTCAACTATCCTCTCGAGTTCCAAGTCTGTGACTAAGCTCCTGTACTTTCCCTGCCACTACAGCCCTTCACTTCTCCACAGCCATTGATTTTGTGTACTGTCTGAAATGACATTTCAGCTGGATTCTGTTATTGCTTTTGATTTGTCTCCACAACAAGCAAAAGACCTTTGATTGAGGATAACAGCTGAAAACAGTGTTTTTGTGCTGCATCAGTTTAAGCTTTGCTGAGATCATTTCATACCACACTGTACACAGATTAAAGAGCTTGTTTCTGAATGGCAGTTTCTGCTTGCTGAAGGAGGAAATGATGTGCAAGGAAATCTGCTGAATTGTTGACAATTACACAACGCTGTGCCTGCATAACTTTCAGCTTCTGCACTGGACTGATTGACTATGAGCAGGACGTGTTTAGTTCAGTTCCTTCCTGTTTCAGCAAAGTTCCCTGAGTTTAGAGCAACCAAAAAAAGCCTACACAAACCAACCACTTCCACACCACAGACAGCCTTTATGAAGGTAGGCTTAATATCTCGTGGGTGTTCTACTATGTATCTGACTGTGGTCATAAACAATCTGATGCATTATTAGACATCAAAAGGTTATTATTGGAAAAATTACAGGAAAATAAGTGTTTAATCTTGATCTTATGCAATAAATTCTTGATAATTTATTACATGCCCTCCAGATTCAACATGGCAGGGCATCACGTACATAACCGTGGCTTTAAGAATCAAAATCGGCGGTGACACAGCGCAGCTAATTATCCTCAGAGATGTTTTTGACAGCAGTTCCTGTGCCAGTAATCTGTCTTGGCTCTCAGCCAGTCATTCTTATTTATTTGATTTTGGTCGCAGTCGAGTCTAAAGTGAGACAGAAGCAGAAGTCACTTAGAAAAAAACAAAAAGACAGTTTACAATTTTATGCATTTGACCATGCCGGGTGAAGTTTAACAAGTTTAACAAACTTATTAAAGCTTGATAAAGCTAAATGCATTTTAAAAAAGCATTATAATGGAGCAATTTTCAACTAAACATACATTCAATACGGCCCTTGGATGCATATGATTAAAAAACTCTATAGCTAAAAAGGAATTTAAAAAATCTGATCATGAATGACTAAAATCAAATGTTAAATCTAAATAGCAATGAATGTAAACACAAACACTAAATGATAAATAATGCCTCAATGAACAATGTTAAAATCTGATCTAGTCACATTTAAATCTGAATTTAAATCTCAATTAAACAGCCCCAAAACTGTCTTAGTTTCACAATGTCTCTGTAAATCATCCATTTTATTATCCGTATGTTTACATGTGCTGCTGCGGTAGATTAACTGCAATTAAATATTTAGTTTAAATGTATATAATTTACATTTTAAATTGCCTTAGCAAATAAGCAACAAATATACAGGAGGCCTACCAAGTGTTAACCACTACATAATACAACAGACAAGGTTTCCTGCGTTTGAAGTTCTTAGTAATGAGCTTCTGCAAACATGCAATATTGATCTTTCTGCTCGTCTATTCTGAATGCCTTCTATAATAATTTCATGATCCATTGGGACACGGGCATCTTGCCAAACATGTGTCACAACTTAATTAGCTATCAGAGACGGAAAAGCCCGCACCTGTGACTGACAGGCCCAAATGCGATCTGTCTGCACTGTCTTTCTCGAACAATACTTTGTGGGAAAACTGAATAAACAAAATGTCAGATTCACTTTTGAGATAATTCACGAAAGCCGAAATGAGTCATCAAGTCTGAGATAACACTGCGCTCTCCTAAGAGCACAGAATCTATCCAGGAGAAGTCTAAGGGTGTCTGTTACTATAATAGGACACAATTATTAATCTTTTCTTAATTGATCTGAATTATAATTTGCAGCACTGATAAACAGTTAAAACAACCAAACCCCAAACAGATATTTTACTAAAGTAACTGGAATTCAGTGAAATGTAGCTAGGAAACAGATATGAAGTAATATCAAAAGGCCTAACTAAAACTTCAGATAATTCCAAAAGTGTTTTGCCAGGGGCAGATTTATCACCACGCAGACACAGTCTTCCACACTCGCAGCAGCTCCCTAACTTCCTCCAACATCAATATTTTCCAGAACTGAGTTTTCAGCTTGAGTTGTTACTCTGTCAGACAAGCAACTGTGAGAAATTCCAGCACTCTCTCCTCCCTCGCACTGCAAAAGTAGAGCTGCCCATCAGAACATAGGTTTCCAGGTTTCCGGGAACTTCAAGTCCTCCATGAGTACAAACATATTAAAGCACAAACAACAGTTTCAAACTGCTGAGGAGTCAGCATGATTACAAATGTACCCTGTTTACTTTCACCCTCCAGAGCAAATACTTAAATGTTAAAGCTGCATAACCTTTGCCATAACTATTGCTTCTCTACTGCCATCTCTGCTTGTAGCATAAAACTGCAGGTTACTTTATGTACTTTTCTTTGCGTCCATTAAAGTCAAATGAATCCAAACTGACATTTCTCGGGAAATCAGACCCGACAGTTCAAATTGTAAATTATTATTATTAACTTCCTGTTGCAGATCGGTTTACGGTAAGGAGAGTGTTTTGAACACTGATCTGTTATGTACTTGCTCAATAGCTCATTTTCATTCATTTTAAACCCAAAAAGTTATGACTTCAGCTTTAAATTACATAAAGGGATATACACATATAATTTGTCTCTTTAATACTGTAATCAAAATATAAAAACCAATGACCAATTTGTGATTCATACTTTTTCATTCTTAATCTAACCATCTGGCTCTGGTATGTAATGCCCACTAACCAATCACCAACAGGCCAATAAAATAAAATAAAAAAAATCAAGCCCCTCCCCAAATTTCCCTCTTTGAATATCCTGTTTCACAAGTAAACACATCACATTATGGAGGTAAATGGTTTATTAACAGCATTTCATGTTGACCCTAAGCAGAAGACACCTTGGTTGAGTGACACTATAAAGTATCTGTTTTAGGCTTTTAAAGAATCATCTTTTACCCACATTCATGACATCTCTCACAAAAACACATATCAGTTGACAATTCCATCTGTAAGGGAACAATAAAGACGTCTTTGTCAGAAACCTGACTTTCTTGCTGCTGCTATGAACAACTAAAGGAATAAAGAGAGTATCTCTGGTTCTCCTACCCTGTCTAGTGTGTGTACTGACAGAACATCACCTCAGAGTGACAAATGCCTCCTGCCACGCATGATGCCAGCCGCGAGTGGCAGAGAGGAGCTCAAAGCAGCACGGTGATGTTTATCAGATAACAATCCGAGCTGATCTTTGGGACATGACGCGCTGTGTCATGTTTCTGTCAGTCAAAACCAGTTTTGCCAGTGAGTGACACTTTGAGTTAGACGATCCTCATCCTGATTTCCACCCTACTTGACCCCCTTTTGAAAGCTTTAATACGCTCAGTTTATACATTGTCTGAATCTTCGACTTTATCACTGCATCTGCCTCAGGAAGGTTTGACGCAAATCTGAAAAAAAGTTTTTTTAGTAGACTAATCCGCTCTGATTTGAAATTAAATCTGGCAAACATTCATTTGTGTCTTTAAAACAAAGGAAAACAACCGCAAAGCCAACTTTCTCTTTTAGCAAACAATTCTGAAAAAAGCACACAACGAAAGCGAATGTTATCTTTCCCAATGACGAGCAAGAGGCAAACAAACAACAAAAAAGGAATCTTACATTGGCTCAGGAGAACAACTTAATTCAATAAAAAGGCTTTTAGCCATCATAATGATTTACAAAGTGACGAGTCAAACAGATTTACGGCGACAGCCTGAAAGAAACCCAACACAAATACAATTACTATTCACGTGACCACCGCCACCGCCACCACCCCCCTCCACTCGCGGGAGGCCGAGAACGGGAAACAAGTTACAGATGCAGGCCCTGAGCGCTCTCAATTCACCCTTTTAAAAGAAGCCACCACCAAATGGGGTGGAGAGAAAGGCTGCCATTGTGGAAGTCACTTAAAGTGACAGGCATTGGAACGGTGGTTTGCTACAATCCAGCCACAATCATTATTCAATATCAGATGAGCTGACGAACCATAGCCAGAGGGCTGTGACGTGTGCTAATTCTTCAGACACCAGCTGCAGCTAACAACACAGGGCACACAGCCTCATTATTAGGGTCAATTCTAAACAAAACACTGTTGTTCTTCAGTCTAAATAAACCATCTTTATTTTAATATAGAGACAAACAGCACAACTGACCTTGATGGTGTAACAAAATTCTGTTTGCGAATGCACTGCTCTACATAAAAACAAGCTCGGGAGGAGATTTCAGATCACATTTTTAAAAAAAGGAGAGAAAATATTAATTTCCTTTTAAACAGGCAATTTTTCTAAAAACTGTGCGCTTAGTGAAAGATATCTTGATGTCTACAACATTAATGAATTAAAATAATACATATTATGCTTGCAAACAGGTAGCTGACAAATAACATGGACGTTTACTTTCAACATCAAGATTTAAAATTAAAATGTATATACATTCAAATGTATATGCATTGTATATACATTAAAATGGAAGTAAAAGTGTATTTTTAAGGTGTTGTGACCAGTACACCTTTTCTTGTTAGGGAACCTGCCATCTCCAACTACCCAAATAGAATAACATACAGCAAGAAATGAATTCAACCATTCTCAGACACACTTCCTGCTATTTCTCTATGAAGATCTGCACAGAAATACAAAATGGGACAAATGTTAAATAAATAAGCATGTACATCACAGCTCTTTGTTAGTACAACTTCGATCTAATTAATAAGACTGCAGCACATAAGCATCGGCCCCTGTGCACATGTTTAGCTGACTTTACACTTCCCACCTGCCCACTAATAAACAAGCTGCTTCGCTTTCTGTGGTTGCCGATGGCTGCGGGGTGACGCAGGTTAGAGTTACACGTCCTGTTCCTTGAAAACAGACGCATAAATGTTTGGGTGGGTGTTGGCAGCTATCTGGGTGGGAATTCTCTTGCAGAGGAACCCCTGAGGGCACTCCAAATTGAGTTTCCACATTCCCAAGTTCCAGAGTCAAAAGAATTTTAGAGAAAATTGGACAGACAGCCATGTACAAGAAAGCATCTCTTACGAGCTTGGACAAGGCTAGTCTCAGCATGAAAACCTCAATAGAGCTCCATTATATCGATTAGATGCTCCAGATGTCCTGAAACGGGTGCTTTGCTTTTCCATATTTGTGATGACGGGAGGGAAAAAACATTAGCCTGTTATTCCCGGTCTGCTGTTCATCATCTGAGGGCCGGTGTAACAATTTAAGATGGCATGTGCCATCCGTTCCTGGTGACTACTTTACTGCAAATGCAGAATCAGGAAGCTCTCTGAACCAGCCTTGGAGGACACCCACCCAACACACACCAAGCCACCCACTCGATTTGGCTAATACAACAGCAAATCACTTCGTTGCTCCATGTCTAACCCCTCAGGATCACAGCACCATTGAAAATAATGTGGGAATATAACTGAGGCCATGCTGTCAGATTAATACGCCAGCAGTGGGTTAATGTGCAATTAAAACATTTCATGTGAACACTGTTTGCTTATGCATCGGCAACAAGCTCACTATAGAAGGATCAAGTTAACGATCTCAGCGGCCATTAATGACATATTGAAGGCATGTAGGAAATAAAACATACTCTATGAAAATACTCTGAGACATCCGCATCCAAAACATGGCAAAATACATTGTTTCTTTACAGGTTTTGCAAAGATTTTAAGACACACTGGCATTAGGCTGCTTTTAAATCATACAGCCCAAAAGGCTTGCGTTGTTTGTCAACAGTTAATTAAAAAGCACTGAGAGACAATGACAAATACTGTTTGAAGATGATCCCTGGCAAGCCCCACACAGTGTATCATTGCTGTCTCTGGAATACACGATTAGTTTAATCTCATTACAGCAATGATAAATGATCAGAGCAACAATGGCTTCTGTTTTCTGAGAAGATGCACACAAGAACGAGGTATGAAAAATCAAGGTTTAGTTAGCCATATCACTTAGTCTTATCGCTACTTTTTAGCTGACAACTTTATTGTGCTGGTGTTCACAAGTTATAAAAACAAGGTTTCAATTTGTTACAGCAACAGCATCAAACTTATGACTGCTCAGCATAGAAATAAATCTAATTGTTTGGGATTTCATAGAACCTATACACCGTTAAATCAAGTTGCCTTTTTTCTACAGTGAGCAAACTGTGACACCAAACCTGCTATTTTACAATATTTGCACAGTGGGGTTTCTAATACAGTTCTTTTTTTGAAGAGCCCAGCTAGAGAAATAAAAAGTCATGAGCTCATAAGCAGTCCAAGGTGAACGCGAAGGGAGGAAACACAGAGTGTCTGGCTTATGAAACGGTCATTAAAGGGCCATGGAACAGGCACAGAGGACTTCCCTGGGACGTGGTGCTTGCCGCCACATGGCAATGTGAGCTTGAACATACACTCGCAGACAAACATGCTTACGTGCCTTCAGATTTATCATGCTCTATCTGGCGGCAAGTCTGCACTGGCGAATGTCTCTCTGTTGCCTACAGCTGTCACCTCGTGAGCGCTGCATGGGTGCTGTGATGCATGAAGTGTGTTTGTGGAGTGAGAAGTGTGTTCTCAAATCGAATACATTTTCGGCGTGGAAACCGCCTTGAATAGTTAATGACTGCTAAAGAAAGCTCTGGTCCTTACAGTTGATTCAATTGATACAGCTGAATCAAGATTAACACATTTCGAAGCATATATACATGTATTACATTTATATATAATATATATATATATATACACACACACGACGTGTCATGCTGTGATATGTCATTCCTATACATTAACCTATAATATGTTCTTGGACAGAAAGAAGGTTCCAGCTGCAGACAGGCAGATTATAACATCTGCTTTTGTAAACCACTCGGTTTATTGACTTAAAACTAACCTGACATACTGCTCTAGAAGTGTTCCTGAAAATCACTGGTTGACTGATTTGGACATAAACAATGTAAGACCTCATCCCCTTACACTCTCTGATATCACAGGAATATTTTCACTTCATGCATACTGACACGCAAACGCCCTCCATGACACATTTGAAATGGGCAGCAATCACACAAACCACCTTAGACACATACAAGACTCAGCTTGGCTAAGTGCAAATGAATCTGGTTGCTTAAGCCACATATGGAAACTTTACTCCTCCCGAACTACGTCAGCTTTCAGAAGTTTAGTTTGAGCTACATTAAGTGCAGCAATATTTTGCTGCCTGGCATCAGCATCACCACAGTTAACATCCTCATATAGCTTGCATTGCATATAGAGCAGGAATCGTAGATCAGGTTTATATCTGTTTTACGAAGACACATTTATGTGGCCATGAAATGTATATACCCAATCAGACTGCAATATGATCAATCAAGGAACATTAGGTGTATATAAACCCTATAACAGCATAACCAAATATCCAAGCATCCAAAAATCTAAATAATGAGAAACTTGGGAAACAAGATAACTACAAGAATTTCTGCTCAATATGAATTCACTTATTTTCTGTGATCCACAGGGATTTAGTGGATCTGGAATGAATTTCATTTGACCATTTAATCAAGTTCCCCCGACATCTAGCAGTTGCCTTTCATTCAGCCTCACCTTGTGCAAACGTCTAAGTCAAGGTTACGAGCGTGTGTCATTCAGCGAGCTGTACCGCAAATCCTCCTTCCCCTACAAGCCAAATTTAGATGAGAAATAATATTTATCCTCCCTCAGAAAACCTAATTAATTTACTTTGTCAGAAAACATGTATGAATCCCCCGGGCCATGTTAAATGTAATTGCACGTCCCTCTCAGAATTGCAGCGATAACTCGCGGGGACGAAGGAAATCTCCCACTCACAGACAGAGACCGACAGCTCAGACATGGTGACAAGGTCCGAGGATTCCATCATGGAATACATGGCAGCATTTCAATACAACAGAGATGTAGTGCGAGTGAAAACAAATTGTAGTTGAATTGTCATTTTACCTATTAAGTATAATAATAGTGTTGCTACAGCTTTCACAGCAATATTTTAAATGACTTGCCAAAAAGGCAAATCAAATCCCTTGAGACTTCGGGTCTATATAAACAGAGTACATAAGAGCACAAATATTTAATTCGCAAGACAGTGCTGGATCTCCTTAAGCAACCCTGAAGAGACTAGCTGTACTAACAGTTTAATATGGAGAACATGGCTCACTGAATAAAGACTCATTTGCCTCAGTCAAAGAAAACAGGTTGAGGACAATATGTTTGTTTTGCTTAAGCTGGATTTGCAAGGCACACAGCAGTCAGACTTCAAAGCACTGCAAGCTTTTATTGGCACCCAAAAACGAAGGTAATTGCTTGTGATCGAGCAAAATTGTCAGTGTGGTGGAGACATTTTGTACTCTTGTGCCAAATATCAAGCCCTCATATTGGAAAAAAAGCAGCTGGGTGTCGTTTCTGATTCAGAGTACTTGCTCCTGCCGACAGAAATGGGATAGAGCCATTGTGACATCTTGTGCGTTCATTTTTCAAAAGAACATCAAATCAAACATGCATGAGCCTGTGACAGTGTGGGACTGGACGTCCCTATCTGAGGGCGAAGCACTTAGAATTGCACCAGCTAGCTAATGCTCTTCACGTTGCATCCCAACGCATCCATGGTCACATTGTCAACTTGAGAGTTGAAGACAGCCTTCAACATGCTTTCAACGTACGCAGTCAGGAAGCAGATTTGGTCCCACACCACGCTCTTTTCAGATGCCTGTAATTAAAATTGAAAGTTTCTCTCTACTTTAATAAGGTCACGAACTGTAAGATAAAACGGAACATAACCAAAAGCCTGTGAGGAAATCAAAAGTCACACAATCCTGTTGTCTAAATAATTGGTGGTTTAGATGCCGCTGTGGAAGATGCTGTACTTTACATTAGCCCGGCTAAAATAATTTCCCACTTGTTGTGGGCCGGTCACAACCCCCATCACCACAGAAATGAGAGTACATGTGTGTCTAGAAGGTGGTTATGTAAAAGTAAAGACTTAATATGAACCATTAAAAAGGATTGTAAGCATAATAAATGAACATGGCCATGCTGATCCACGGTGCACCACAGAGCAGCATGTGGACTCGGAAACAAAGCCTGACTGAGGTTCAAGAGTGGGCGTGTGCAGGTGGCAACTAGACAACTGTTCAGCTTTATGATGAATGAACGTGGGCCAACTGTTTCACAATCTCCCCACAACTGTGTGCTAACAGTTAAATGTCAAGCTGTCAAAACACTGATCAGTGTTCAGCAGGCTTACAGCACTAACATAACTTATTCCGGTTATAAGCAATGTAGGAAAAACTGCACTAAGAAGACGTTATTAATCCTTTTACCTTTAAGTCAGTGATAACAAACACAAAAATATATAAGCTTCCAAAATTAAACTCCAAATTTCCCCTGATAAATTCTATTAAGTTGTCTAAACATGAGAGAAACAGATTCATATTGTATTGTATAATCTCCAAACAGTACTGAAATAATACATTGGTGCCATGTGTTCACACTGCAGTTAGAATTAATGAGACCCATTTCAAATGTCACAATTCTTTATTTATTATGACTCAAATTAATCACAATACGTATGGTATCGTGACCCGAGTATAATGATAATATTGTACAGCCGGATCACTCGCAATTCCCACCCTTAAATCGCCCAGTGAATTAAGCAAGCTTTTGTCACACATGCCAAGAATTTGAATGTGAAAAGGGATCAGAGAGACTCTGCTCCTAAACTGGACAACCTTGAACACATTTGTTAGGCGTGACACAATAAAGACACAAAAGTGCACAAACATGAAGTCATACGAGCATTAATGACTAATAAACCTGTTAGGGAATAATTCAAGTGTAAAATCTTATAGATGATTTTGACAATGTTTATTTGCTTAAATGGCATATTTAGTGATTCTTTCCCAGTCCATCCTGGCACATGCTGAAAACAACTATTTAAACAATCCTATTGCAAGTTTAATCCAGTTATTCTGCATTAAGCTCAACTAAATTCTGTGCAATACCTCTTTAGTCTTGTTTACAGAAAGACTTTAGCTCTATGTGTGCATTTACATGACTGTGGCAAAAGCTTCTGCCCTTGGTAATGATGATCCTCGACCTGGGGGCCCATGTCTATAGGAGTGACACATTCTCCATTCCTGACTTGCAAAAGTTATGTCACTGGTGTGTAAATCTGCAGTCTTTTAAAATACACACTAACAGACTCGTCAAATGTGACACGGACCACTTTTTTGATTCAGGGTGTAGAGGCTGGGTCATTTTTAAATATCTACAAGCATACTTTTGTTGTTTTTATGACACCTATGCAACAACGTTCATATGAACTAACAGAGTTCAAAAAGGATACGCTAAGGACTAGAAACTTTCACCTTTGTTCCAAAAGCAATCCACCCTGAAGGGGGAAGTTTCTGCATTATCAGTGTTCACACACCATGTAAACATTGACTGTGATTGTCAGGTCCTTAAAAAGTGACCGAACAATCGTCATCAAATGGCAACTTAGACTAAAGAATCATGCTGAAAACATCTGAGCATCTACATTTCAAAGGAAAATGCTGTTTAAACAAACAGACTGTCATAAATACAACAACAACAGAGTGTAAAATCAAACCGCTGTTGGAAATAATTCACTCTGGCTAGGCTTTCAATTATTAGTATGGACAAAGTCACCTAAATATGAATCACTTCTGTCATAATGTGAAATATTAACATGACTCTGGGTAAGGCGTGGGTCAGGCATGCTCAAAAAATAATAATCGCTGGTTTAAGCACTAAACCACTTCATTCAACCAAGCATGCAGGAAAACCTCGTTTGCTCTTATTAACACAGTCGTATCATTACCAGCCTGACCCGAAGAATCCCTCCCGTTACCTGATCGTTTACAAAGCACAATAAACTGCCTATGGATCAACGAGAGGTTACTTGCTGTTTTCTTGGCATGTGTGCCACATCTCACAATCTCGTAACACCGTAACTGATGAATGTTTGATGCATGTAAGAATCAAGCATGTAAAACTCAAAGATGAAAAAATGATTCAATGCATTATCAATGCGCTGATCGTCTTTTCCAAAGCGCCTGTCCAGATTTAACGAAGCGGCGTTACTAGAGCACAGCATGGTACACCGGGCTGGCAATTGCACATTTCGGCACATGCTTGAAAGCGTTGTTTCTTTCCGCTTCTCAATGACTTAAAACACAAATGCACCTAATCATAAAGATCCTGTAGAGTTAAATCTGCTCGTGGTAAAGCTACATCATCTATATATGCCCATGCATACGTGCCAACCAAGCGCCCAGCGTATGACAGTGCCCTCTTCATCCGAACAATGCAACGCACCAGAACGATACGCCGCATGTAAACGGAGGGCTTCTCCGGTTAACGTTGAAGTGTTACGAACGGTTCACAAAGCCCGATGCCGCGTTTCTCTTAACGCCACCGTCCAGGAAAATTGCTCAATAGCGAGCGATTGTTGTTTTGCCTCGAAAACACAACGCCGTGCCGCGAACATTTCAGACCGTGCGATTCAAACGAGCTCGCTTCCTGCGCGGAGACCCGCACAAGTCCTCACATCTCCGCGATACTTTGGCGAGTCTTTAAGCGGCTCTATTGTTAGCCGAGGTTGGAGCTACTAGCTCCGAGGCTATTACAACGCAATGGGTAAAAAGCGCTCCCCGGTCCCGGGCAGGAAAATGATAGGAAAACGCACAGAACTTACTTTCGGCTCCAATCGCGGAACGGCGCTCCCGGTTTAAAGTTGCGATTTGTTTTTCTCCCCTCGCACTTTACAAGCGGTAGGAATAAAGCGCACGGCGCTTCGCTGGTGCGACTGCCCGAATCAACTAACGTAGTGCACGGCAAGTTGAAGTGTCAGATTACACGGGCTATTCTGTTACCACTAAGCCATGCTTGCTGGTTGCTGACAAAATGTGTCCCAGAGTCCCGTAAAGCGGTCGCGCTACACACACCAGGCGGCGTGCGCGGATAAACGGACTGGATTTACGCTCAAGCGCCAGTTGTGTGTTTTACTTCAGCGTTTGGTTTACTGGTTGAACGCTTCCGCCGTTTTTCTTTGTTTTTTATTTCAATGCAATCGCATCCAAGAGACCGTCCTCCAAAAACGTGTTGGTCGACTTTAATGCATCATCACAAACCGCATCCTGAGACGCAATTATTGCAATAACGTACCGCTTATGGACGCGATGTGGGTTTTGGCTTCCCGTTAGGTCGCCGGGTCAATAAACCGGGAAACTTAAACTATATTAAAATGTTGCAATGTAACACGCATGTGTCTGTGCGTTTTGGAAATCGTTCTCGGACCCTCCGACAAAACAAACCAACGTGCGTCCTCTACAGGAAATGGGAATAAAGGGAACGGCTCGCTCCGTGTTTTGCGACTCGCCGGTCTCCGATGGAAAGCTGAATAACAAAGACGTGTTTGAGAGCAGCAGCGCCAGGCTTGGCGGAGTGGTGACGTCAAGGAACAATGACTCTCCAACGGTGCCGAGACCCAGCGCGCATCCGCCGCCTCCTCAGCCAGTGCGCACCGCTGAACTGTCCAGGGGCGAGTGGTAGTGCATCAGATACAATCGCTCACTTCACACCACCCGAACAAAACTCCACCATGCCTGAATGACTCTGGAAAATTTTCCAAAATGTGGAAATCTGAAACGCACTGGCTGGGATTTTGCAGCTTGTGTTTTCCTTTTCCTTTATATAGGAGAACAGCTAAGCACACGTGATATGACAAGATGATATACAGTTGTCTTCTAAGTTCTGTTTGCATCGTTTTAATTATAGGATCACGATGACATGGTTCTCAATAGACGTGTAAGATGTTTTCCTGCCACCTGTCAGTTATTCCATGAACGTCTCCGATCCAGTGCTTTCAAAGGAAGTGTTCGGAAGTGTTTTTGGACATCCTTGGCTTCTCCACCGCACGCCTGTTGACATTAATGCATGGGGCTCATTCTCCCAGCACTTTGTCTCAAGGACACTTGCTCCTGTACAGTTATCTAAGTTGGCAGGGATAAATCTAGCAGATGACATCATCGGTCATAGGCAGTCATTCATATTTATTTCTGTCCTGTTCTTACAAGGAGATGGCCGTCTGCCGAATGACAATTTAAAGGCTGACGTTTTTTATCAGCTACACTTCCTTTTCAATCCAGATATGATATCATTACTGATTGGCTAGTGTGCGAAAGTGCCTTTGTTGACATGCACTTTTGCTGTTTGGTCATTAGGCACTATATCAAGGCTTTGACTGTTAAAGTGATTTAACAGATGCTGTTGAATTTGTCGATAGAGTGACTGGTGCCTCGAATGAGTTCTGCAAGGATAGATGTCTCCGTGTAACATCAGTATCAAAGGGAGTAATGCTGAGTAGCCCGGTGTCTTTTGTGATTACCTTTTAAGCTGCTTGTAATATCCTGTGTTCTGGGCCATTAATCATGTTTTTGTGAAGAGCTTCAAAGATGACACGGTTCACACGAACAAAATCACAGGCAATCCATGAACAGCACACTTCGGTTTAAAACTGGTTGTTGAAGGGCTCCTAATGTTCGTGTAGAAGCCCTTAACTCTTACGTTTGGAGACAATATGACCAGATGGCTGCCAAGAAGATGGATGGACTTTAGGTGGTGTGACTTAGGCTTGACTGAACCCCTGTATAATATTAGAAGTACACAGGTGCAGGAAATCAAAATGGAATTTAAATCAAAAGGTTTACAATGTAGAAATTAGCATTTGAGAATGTGTTGCGCAATGGGTCAGACAGACCACGTTATTAATAATCATGAATAATTTGGAGACCTATCCAGGTTCCTCTGTGCTCTCATGCTTTTCGACCTGAGCTGACATGAGCTGCTTGCCCAGCTAACAGGGAATGTTCTCAGAACGTTAGCTAATGTTCTCTCAAAGTTCTCGAAGTTATCAAAGCCATTCTTGTAGTAACATTTTTTTGTGTTATATATTATGTCAAACGTGTTATTCGTAAGATGTTAGGGGAACATTTTAAAAATGCTTCAAAATTTTAAAGTGTGAGAAACATTCTTATAACCAAGCAAAAATGTTAATACAACGTTTAAAAACTGGACATTATGAACTTTTCAAGAGCTTTCAAAATAACATTTTTGACATTTTTGTTACTTAATGGATGCGTTATGGAAACATTCTTACCACCTAAAATTGTTAGCTGGGTTAACACAGAGCACCACAGCTCAGCTAATTCCCTGACAATCACAGGGGAAATGATTGATGCTGCTGGGACTTCATAGCTACATGATGGAAGGAGAGTTTCAGTTCTGCTGACATAAGCTTTCACACACAGACTGAGTGTTCACAGATTATTTACAGCTCCTTTACACAGCGCTCTATCGCCCTCACAGACCTCCTTAGAGGAAACACAAGCGATTGTGCCAAAGCACCATTAACTGGGTAGGTGTAAAGGATATTACAGAAGTGTAAAACAGACAAAGAGAGGAAATGCAGATCAAGGGTGATATAAATGAGCTCTGCGAAGACGTTACAGCAGCACATAAAGATCAGCCCACACAGAGAAAGGCAGAGGTGCACAACGTATTTGACAACAAGACACAAGAGAAATCCGTTTAAGTACACTATTGATTCCCTTTAGAGTACAGCCACTGAGAGGCAGGAGAGAGAGAGAGGGGGAGAATAAAACAGATGCATCTGGCTCTCTGTTTGCAGGGGTGGAGGAGGAACTCACTTGGAGACTCTCTCCCCCTCTTTTATTTCTGAGAAAAATGTGAGGCACAGTGGATAAAGCAGACAGTCTGTACCCCATGCTGACTGGCCCGACTGGCTTTGGAGAGGGTAGAGGCAATCAATGTGAGCTCACAATAGAGTTGGAGCATTCAGAGCGCTAACTGCTCCCTCAGGCCATGTAAGAAGGAAGAGAAAGGGGGAGAAAGAGAGATGGAGAGGTAGAGGATAGAGGTTACGACTAAGGGTTCATTTGGAACTTCATGAAGAGCCAAAGCTGTTTATTTTCTCTTCTTCTACAGTAATTGTGTAATGTTTGAACAGTCATGATTCATATTCCAAGCCATGTTCCATTGTCACATGTCATAATCATAAATGTGCTCATAATTATTTTTTTTAAATAGGTTGTTACCAAAGTAAGAGAATAGCATTCAAATGCCCAGTTAACCAGGGACATAAAGTTCTCTCAAAGTTATAAGAAAATGTTCTTGAAGTAATGTTAGTACAACATGTTTAAAAGTTACATTAGCCAGAATAAAGAAGCAATAATGTTAAACAATGTTTAAAAATGAATGTTTTAACGTTCCTAGAACTTTCATGATAACATTTTTATGTAATAAATTAAATGTAATTAATGAATGTTACAGAAACATTCTTACAGCCTAAAATTGTTAGCTGAGTGGTCATGTGATCTTGTCATGGAGGCCCCTATAAAGCAGCCCTGCTCCATGTGTGGAAATAAATGAGCTTTTTGGGGGCTACTAGTGTAACTGGATTTTTCGTTTGTTAAACATAATTTCTAACAAATTTTTCAAAAGTACTATTACTTAGGGGGAAAACTTTTTAATGAGGTAAAAAGTACTGAGTACACTTTAAATTTTTAATGTTGGTAGTTTATAAAAATCAATGCAATGTTGTGGTTGAGTTTCCTGTGGTTATGCGTTAGAATTGCAAATCCACAAAAAATAAATTGATGCCACTCCCCTGAGATTAATTTCAGCATTTGAACTTGGAGCAGAAGACAGCCTGAAGAGACACTAAAGTTCACTGTTATATTCTCTCTGATTGTTAATTAGCCCCATTAGTTGACATGAAACAAGATGTGTGAGAAGCAGAACCTGATGACTAAAGAGGCCTTAATTCCCTCTTGACCGAATATCTATTTTTTTTTCAAAAGCAACACTGCACATTCTAGCTCCACCCCCAAAACCAAAAATAATAAAGTAAAAAACAATACAATGTTCATTCATAAACATAGCTTAGGAACCTAACTTTGAAATCCACTATTGCACACATTTAAAATGTTGTTTTCTGTTTTTCAAGATTAATTAACTGATAGGGCTAACAATAATCAAATGAGCAAACTAAACAATTTTTCATTAATCAAAATAACCCTTTAAATGTATTAATTGTTGGTTCATAAATCACACATTTTCCCATCTCTCATATTTCCTGCTTCTCAAGTGTTTTTTGCCGTATAAAGCATTCTCTGACATATGCTTCTTACCATAACATGACATATCTACTTCACAATTTTAGAATGCGTAGTTTTATAAATTAGAATTTCACCTGGCTTTACAGAGTACTTCAAAAAAGGACTATAGTACTGCAACATGACTATAGGCTTTTAAAACCCATCATTCAATGTTATTGGAATGTGTTCATTCCGGGGGTACACAATATTTGTTGGTTTGATTTACAGATTCATTTAACATAATTAGAAAGCAATTACGGGCCTACAGGAATGTCTACCAGGCAAAAAGAAATGAACATGGAAAATTCTAATATGGTATTAAATCCTTTGCATGTTCTGGAGATAAACAATCATGAAATGAGTGTGTAAGGTATTTTAATTTGGTACATAAATATGCAGTCCAGACTGCATTGCAGGGAAAGGAGCCTCTTTTCAGGATATAAATGAAGCCCTTGTCTGGGAATGACCAGTGTTTTCTCAGAGCCTTCAGATGTGTATCATATTACTGGTGAACTGGCATGAGCAGGCAGGTTGAGAAACATCTTCCTGCATATGACATCATAATAGTAAAGAACTTTAGAGGGCAACAACTTTAGTTTAAACATGTAGTGTCTGTACTGGTGATTCATAAGGGAAATGAGAGGAGGGCAGGAGGGCCTCAGGCTATGCATACATGCTTCTTTCAATCCCTCTCACTGTGGTCATTGAGGCCAGGTGCCACTTTTTATGTTTTGGCGGGATGTTGTATACAACAGATCTCTCTCTCTCTCTCTCTCTCTCTCTCTCTCTCTCGTTGTTTTACTTTCTCCTCTTAAAGGCAGGGTGGGCATATTTTATTTCCAGAAACATTTTTTGTTATGCTAGTTGAAACCCAGCTAACAGGGAACATTCTCAAAATACGTTCTCTCAAATTATCACACACACAGACACACACACGATGGCATGACGTCATCTACTGTTGAAGTAGATGACTTACCATCTTAGTTGAACAAAACAGTTCCAAAGATTTGAAACACTATCATATTAATAAAAACTCATTAATATATTAAACAAAAGCTATAACCTTCAGACATGAGCCTCGGACTTATGTCTTGTGAGTCCAGGCATGTTTCACAAGCATAAGTGGGCGCTTCAATTGGGCAATTAGACCACAAGTGGCATGAAAACATGCTAATGAAGTTAATCCTTCAAAGGAGTGATGGCTCTCAGAGTCTGATGACAGGGACTCTAATGCCTCCCACTGCCTGGTTGGGGGAGAGGAGCCACACAAAAGACTGTTCTACAGTCTTCTAGATTGTGTCATTGTGTGGGTTGAAATTAACTTGCACTCAGTTCTCAATGAGGGTGGTCTTCCTTCCGTGCACGGCTCAACATGAAAAAGAAAACTGCCTAACAGATCCCACGCAAGCTGTAATAGATAAGCTGTGTAAGGCACGGAGATGTGACACGGTTTAAATATATTAGTGGCGTATTATTGCTCCGTTTTGATTTTCTGCAGGCCCTGATGAATGCGTCTGGGTGCTAATTCATTTATTATAACCATGCCCTGGAATTTCTAGGATAAGCTATAATACTATCATGTACTCTTGAGTGTTATTGTAAAAGTGCTAGTTAACTGGGCAAATTGTCCAGCAGTGTGTGATTGCTGTCTAGAGTCTAATCTTTATGGCTAGAGGCTGGTGTCTTTGGTTGCAGTTGAGTTGTGGTTAAACACCATGTTTCTACTCCATGCAGGGCCCATAGACTGATTAAACTGTTTGCTCATATAGCCTAAATGAAATGATTGGTCTGAAGTACAGTTTAAATAGAATAACATTATCATAATAGTTAAATATTGCATGTGATGTTGGGTCAATGCTGCATAAAGCATGCTATTTTTATTAAGGTCATTCTATTAACATTTTCACTGTAGCATTACAGGTTATTCCAACAGTTTTATCTCTGCAGTCTTTAAAGATAATGTGTGTAATTTTCTCTGTTAAAACATCATCACATATATTATTTCACCTGAATATGCAGAGACACCTATAGTTAAGCCATTTGTAGGTTGATTTTCTTAAAAAGTGTTAACACCATTGTGCCTTAAAAATTGGTTTGTTTGAGCCCAATAACCAACATACCAACTTTGGCTAAGCCAATGGCATAAGTTTGGGCTGTGGCTATCTGTTTAATGACCAACTGCAGATAATAATGTTTGGGAAACTAAGTTACCAAGAGCTCTTATTTTTGCAGTTCTGTTTGGTGACACTAGAGGCACAAGAATTGTGCACTTCACCTTTAAATTTGCCTCCAGGGCAATGTCATTTTCAATGTGCCATTGATACTGCAGAAAAGACTGACATCTGCTGGCTAAGCATCAGTACCAAAGGCAGGTTGAGGTTAGCAAAGACACACTATGTTGTTTCTAGTATCCTTTAAAGTCACCAGGAAGTCAAAATATACAATTGTAATTTGTAATGAAATATTACAGTGTTTATTGTTCCGTGCATATCATTTTTTAAATTTCATGCACCCTCATAATCTTTAATCAAAGTGTGAAAATGTACTTCACCTCTCGAATGGGGATCGTCCGATGACATCAGTCTGACAGTTTGGGCGGCGCCAAAGATGTTAACCACTCCCCTCCAATGCTCAGTCTACATCCAGCAAGCTTTGAAATGCCAATTTTTCTAGATCCAATCAATTACCAGTGGATAAAAACAAACCACTCCCCAAATTTTTCCATTTCACTCTTAATGGTCACAACACTGAAGTACAGTGAGTCTGAACTACCTGTGAATGCAGACTTTAGGGTCACATGTTCAGTTGTTATTAAGAGAAGTGTTTAAAGGGATTATACAAAATCAGCTTTGAAGCATTGAAGAGTCATATAACATTATGCTTAGCAGAACAAGTGACTCATGTGAGTTTCACCCTATATTAACTGTATTTGCATACATGCATCACCATTCCATCTCACCACCACTTCTGAATTTGACTTGAAAATCTCTGTCTAGTTACTCATGTTTACAGCAACATGTCAGGTAAAGGAAAAAAACACTGACAATGTAAATTATTTACTCTCTTTGCTCCAACAATATGAAGAATAAATAAATGCTCTTTGTCAAACAGCCAATAAAAAGAGAATGTTGTTCTTTCCTCAGTCTTTGCTGTGAATTTAAATGTAGCCTCTATCAATGCTTAAGAGACTTTCACACTTAGAATTCGGGAGGTGATCGTTCTGTGGAACTGTGAAACTTTATTCAGTCTGTTTAATATATCTAAATAGTCTATACTACAATATCAGAACGGAAGGTTACTTATTACAATGTGCTTACGTATTCATTTGAACTAAAAGACTTGAATAAAGGAGTTGGTCAATGAGTGGTTGATCTCTGGGGACAATCCTGTTTACTGACTACCGTCAATATTGTTTGGAAATGTTGCCATAGCAACAGCCACAGCAAACACCACACCTGGCAGTGCTAAAGTTCCTACAGGAAACCACAGCACTTCGGACAGCCTGCCTATCAGCTAACAATTTTAGGTTGTAAGAATGTTTCCTTAACATTTCCATGAAGAAATAAAAATGTTAAAAATGTTATTTTGAATGTTCTACGAATGTTTAAAATGTCCAGTTTTTTAGACGTTTTATTAAGGTTATTGCTTGGTTATTTGAACTTTATTTCCCTTTTATAAATTCTGTAATGCTTTTAAAACATTCTACTAACAACTTCAGAATAATGTTCTTTAATATATACACCTATTATATATATATATATATATATATATAACAACTCATTTTTGCAATTGCTATGCAAAAACGAAATGGCCATTCAAGAATGAAACTAACATATAATGCCCTTAGGGTTTCCTGACCCTCTTTCCCCATTTGAAGGACTATTTGTGCAATTAACACCATGATTTACGTCATTGTCGATGAAAAGTGTGACGTTCGGTCCATTAACGCTCCTCCTCACCCCCTTCTCTCACAAGCCTATCAATTTATTGTTATTGTTGGCAGTTCCGCTAAAGCTTCTGTATTGATTTCTTAGCTCAAGAGAAGATAAGGTGGAGAATCGAGATGGATTCCATATCTATTATCTAATGGAATTCCTCCTGTTAGAGAGGCTATGGATTTTCTGCCATTGAACCTCTGCAAAAAGAAAGGGGGACAGAGTGGCCCCCACAATCCAGACTAAGTCCCTACTGGATGGATTAAAATGTTTCGCACAATGCAGCTGAGAAAGGCTGGGCCATACTGGGACTGTAAAATAACTGAATAACTGAAAGGGGCCTGCTCTTATCATAAATGTTTATTGACCTATAGAAGGTCTAATGGCCCAGCTAGCGCATGTACAAACAATTGTCTGTGTAGCTTCCATGTGAACATACAATACAGCAAATGGATCTTCAGGCACATTCACCTACCTGGTTGAGAGCAAGACTAATAAAACCAGAGCGCGATTTCTCCAAGTAAGCATTTGTGAATGTCAGCACTGCAGAACATTTCTTATTTCCAGTGCTAAAAATATGAGTAATGTTCAGCTTAGATATTCCTGATATCCAGAGTAATATATGCATGTGCAATGCAAACTGAAACTGCATCCCTAATCTATTGCTTTTAAAAAATGTATTTTGTCAATGGTCTTTTCTGTCTTTGGAATATGAAAATCTCATTGTGGCCAAAAGCTTACAAAACTACTGAGAAGCAAAATGGGTTCTTCATATCCTGCCCTCGACCAGAGGGCAAGACAGGAAAGAAAGGAGAGAAAGAGAAAGAGAGGGACACATATTTTCCAAATGGAAGTCTGTAAGAAAGAGAGATCCATCAAAGCCAAAACCTGCCTTAAAAGCAGTCTCTGATGCTGTGGGGTTCAGAGAGTTCTCACACATTTAGACGGAAGATTATTAAAGCATGGCCAGAACTCACTACTGCCGTCCACATGGCTACAGTTGAAATCAGACTTATGACATGGTGCCTCATCATGGCAACAGGAAAGCCTCTAAGCTCCATGTTTTTAATCAAAAACAGATCAGTAAAGGCTGACCCTGTGCTGCAAATGACTCTGTATTTCATTTTTAATATCCTCAAGGCAGCGGGTTGTATTTCGTCCTCTTGTAAGAGGCACTTCAAGAAGCAACTGGCGCCATCGTTTTATGTCCTGTCTTTATCTCCAGTTTGGGTTAAACGGACAGTCCCACGTAAAAGTTGCAAGGTTAAGTTGATTTGAAGTTTATTGTGCCTTTAAGAGTGCAGATAGGATTCAGGTTATACATTTAATAAATCTTAGAGTATTTTTTCCATGCCATTTTTGACAGCTTATGCAGTATAATCCTTCACCTTTATTTCATGATTGGGTTTGAAAAACTTTGATCTTAAGAGCCAAACTCTTCTCCTACTACTCTTATAGGGTTGCCATTCGGTGTTTAATTCTGTATTATACTCACAGTTTGATCATAAACAGGAGTGACAAATGCATTCTCCAACTGAATTAAATCACCCATCTGGCTACATACACATAACAGCATAACATGGTTGTCAGTCCTGTTTTAGCATACTCAATACGATTACATTCACAAGCAGTTTGGTTATTAACGAGAGTGATTCATATAGCATCGCATTTTCAGTAGATGTGCTACCTAATGTGAACAGCTGTCCGTCATGTCATGCAATATAAGAGCTACTCAGACAGCACACAAGTGTCTCACTCGACTAAAATCGGAAGATTTTAAATTCGGTCGCTGTTTTTGCATCTGATCAGCTTTGTAGCTGAGTGCTACTCTCAATGGTTATGGTAAGTAGAAAGCATTCAAAGTATATGAAATATCAGACGGATCACGTCGATTGAACGCGTTTAGATTCCAGTGTAATGGGCATGGCCATCTTTGCTATTATAGTCACTGTCACTAGGGTTCAATGTTACATTTACAGCTGTTGCAAAAATGGCAAATTTATGTGTTGTTGGAAAAGGACATGACTACAGTTATTTGTCAGATAGTGTTCATATTTTGTGAACTGTTGTAAACGAGATGATTCTAGAAATACATTTGTTAGTAAGTAAACATCATTGTCAACAAAAACGTAAATCCTAAAAAATTCCAGAAGGTAATTTTGTTTTCTTATCCATTGTTATTCCAATGTTTAAAGCATACTTGGCATATGATATTAACCTGTAATGGTTTGTTGAGTGCACTAAACAATTTGATACTATCCCGACAATCTAACATGAATTCTAAATGCTGATCATGAAATATTACAGTTTTATCACCTGGAAATGTAGCATACTTTGCCTTATCACCCAAATTCTTTGTTCAGGCATGTAGGTCTTCTAATAACCCAAAAATAACTAAGCAACTGGAAGTTTTACACATTCCTTAAACTTTCAAAATAACATTTTTCACATTTATGTTACTTAATAGAGCATTAGTGAAATGTTCTTACAACCTAAAATTGTTAGTTGAGTATGGGCATTGCCAGACTTCAGCAACAAAAACTGAAAACTAAAGAACTGTTTAATGTAAATGTACAGTGCATGTCTTACAAGCTTACATGTGTCATAGGAAATCTTCAAAACAATTGGCATGGGGCCACGGCCAGAATACATTTACAGGTGAGTCAAACAGTTTTGTGGAAGATTTATAATGTTGTTGCTATGGCAATATGCCATGCCCCATGACATGTGTTTGCAGAGAATAGCCTGTGTTCCTTGTAGCGTGTCGACTGCAGTGACAAACAGAACAATGAAGCTGTGCCAGAAACGAGCTAAATCCACACTGGACCAACACTCACACAGCACTTATTTAATGGAGCACAAGACACCCTTAGCTGTTGAATAAACGTCTAAAGCAATTAAAGATTTGATGTAATAATGGTGAGCAGATGGGAAAAGCGAGGCAGGTCACAGGTAGAACATGTATCACCTGAATTAGAGCCACTCAGGCCCAATAGACCTGGCAAGGACGTCCTCAGGGCAGACGAACTACACACTCCCCAGAGAAATGTGTAATGAACATACTAACACTATAAGGCCTCCACACCAGGGATGTGGGAAGCCAGTATCAATATAAAGCAAAGTACGTTTGCCACTTTGATTGTAAAACAGGTTGAATAGACTGAGTATGATGCTATGACATTTGGGCTCTAGATTGGTTTAGCTGAGTCTCTCCTCAGACGCAGCCAGAGGCCCTAATGATGTGAAATGCTGCTGCCCTTTTGATAAATGTCAGCTGCTCTATCCACTTTTAAAGTGGTCTTCTGGAAGTGACCTGGTCTTCAAACAGATAATATCCATATTCACAACCACATTTAAGCTGCAAGAAGTTAAAAGCTATAAGCGAGTATTTCTAACTTTGCTAATATTAATTAGCAAATATATTTTAACTTTTGCTAATAATAATAATGCCTTTATTTTTGCTAATAAAAAAGCACTGGGTATTCTTCATACAGGATGTCTCACAACAGTAAGGTTCAATGCGAACCTTGTTTCAATTTTCTAAGTGCTATTTATTCAGCAACAAAGCGAGTCCTTGTCATATTACAGCGTGATTGTCATGGGTTATGCTGATTATTTATTTCTATTTTTTATAATGACATTATAAGCCCCCAGCTACGTTTTTTCTTGTGCACTTCTGAGATCATGATTTCACATTATTTGTATAATTACAAATATTACAATTCTACCAAATTAAAATAATATTCAATGTGTTAACAAGCAATATAAAGTTTTTTTTGAATATCTGAAAGCACTACACAGTCAGTTTAGTTAGATGCATATATATATATATATATATATATATATATATATATATATATATATATATATATATATATATATATATATATATATATATATATATATATATATATATATATATATATATATATAATACAAATACATAATGTGTACCCATAAAAACTGTGCGCTTTCAAAGTAACTATGTCTCTGAGTAGCTGGTTATCCACACTGAAATTCCTGGAGTTATCAATTTAGTGTGTGGTAATCAAATTCAGCAAGGACTTAAATTAGTCCTAAAGAGGGCAAACACACTTCTGTGTACATTTGCACTTCATCATGTGTAACTCCTTTATTGTGCATCCTCAAAAGAAAAGCAGGCAGAGACTAATTTGCAGACAGTCTTAACAGGACAGTGACTGATACGAAAGCTCTGTGGTTAAGAAACAAAGCCATGTTAGCACAGCAACCTCTTATATACAAACACACCAGATCAATTAGACCAATCCTATGTGCTCACGCTCAGTTTACTTCCCTAAGCATTAAACGAATGTCTAAGCTAACAATTTTAGGTTGTAAAAACATTTCCCTAACGTTTCCATTCAGTAGCAAAAACATTAACAACGTTCTAGGAACATTCAAATTTTTAGACATTGTATTAACATTATTATTTGGTTACAAGAATGTTATTCTAACTTTAATTCTGTAACATTTTTAAAAATATTTTAATAACTACTTAAGACCATTGTTTTTTATATATACAGTATATAACATTACAACATATAACAAAAGGATTCTACTAATGTTAGTGCAAGAATGCTTTCTGATAACCTTGAGAGAGAATGTTAGCCAACATTCTGAGAACATTCTCTATTAGATGGGGTATCTATGTTATATGCTAATTCATCTGCTAAGGGTGTTTGTATGTGCAGAGCTAAAGCCTGAAACCAGGTGTCTCTCTCCTACTCTTTCCTCTGTGTGCTGCTTGGAGGGAGAGGAGCATGTGTTGGCACGTATTGAACGGTTTGATTCAGGCAGAGGTCTCCTGGGTCCAGGTCTGATCCATTACCCACTCTCCTAGTGCACAGTGGAGGACAGGAGGCTCGGAGTGAACTGATGTCTTGTAACACACTCCTGCCTGGTTTCCTTAACAACAAAACACCCTCAGGGTGCTGTGAGTCTTTCACTTCCACTACCATATCTTCAAGCTCCTCAAATAGAGACACAGGTTTTCAAGAGACAAAAATACATTCAATGAAATCACAAAAAAAACACATGCTGGTATACATTGCAGCCTGTCCTTATCCTGTCTCTGTGCTGTGATACGTCTGCATTTCATTTACCTAGTTAAATTGCTTTAATGCAGCAACTCACAGTGCATTTAAGGTATACATCTGAGATTGTGAATCGAACCCAAAATGTTGGAGTTGCTAGCATCATACTCTCTGTGAGCTACAGGAATTCATACAGTTATGTGGCTGTTTTTCTAAAAAACAATATAGACTCAAAATATACCCAGCTAACAGGGAACATTCTCAGAACACTGAATAACATTCTCTAAAAGTTATTTTAGCTAAATGTTTAGCTAAATGTTATTTTTAAGACATTACAGAATTAAAGTTTAAATAATGTTTAATAACTTTTGGACTTTTTGAACGTTGCTAGAACTTTCAAAATAACATTTTCAATGTTTTTTTACCTAATGAAAATGTTAGGAAAACATTCTTGGGATAGATGGGATATAGCTCCACAAAATAACAGTGGTGATAAATTATTAGCCTATGTGAAATAATTTATGAGATGGTGTGATATTATTCTGTGCTTTCACACTTTGCATATTTTGACTGGTTACACACAATTATAGTCAAGACATAGTTTTTTAATGCACTCATTTGTGGAACATATTCTTTTATTCATGCTTTGCCAACGGCTATGTAATGCTAAGGCATGTTATTATCCTCATTGTTCATCTTTAAAAATACATCAACTGCGAGTGACATTGAGATTAGTTAGACATAATGATCACATCGCGATTTTTTACAAATGGCTTTTATCAGAATTAAGACTGAGTGGTTAAATTTAAATTAGCTGTTGCTATCTATTGGTAGCAGGTATGTTGATGCTTCATTCAAATTATATGATTACAAAGTTAACGCTATGAATCTGTTCTGAAAGAACTGTGCAAAAAATGGGCCTACTAATAATTACACAGGTCGCCCATCTCTGTACACAAAACACATTTACACAACAACTGTGTGTCATGAGTACATTTTCATTCATGCATTTGGCAGACGCTTTAATCCAAAGCAATTTAGAGTGCATTTCATGTATACAGTTTATCAGTATGTGTGTTCCTTGGGACTCAAACCCATGACCTTTGCTGATGTAATGATCTACTAGTTGAGCAACAGGAACAGAACTCATCCTTTCTGTCTGTACAGGTCTGGAGCTTGGAAGCCTGTGGGGAACCAGCAAGAAGAGATTTAAGTAGTGTCTTCACAGCTCAACCTGTTACATCACATATCTTTGGCAGGGTCTCAGGTGAACATCTGCTTCTACTAGTAAGCTCTCAGTAAGGCTCTGGTTGTTAGAGGACCTCTCTCATTATCTCACTCACTACCTGCTCTTTCCTAGGCAGTTGGATAAAGATGATATTCCTGACACATTTTTCTGTTTTCCATTTACTGTGCATTGATTTATGTGTGACCATAAACTAAAGTATTTCTTGCAGTTTTATATGCATGTTTCTCGTTCAGATAGAAATGAGCTCCCAAGTCCTTATGTCTACTCATCATCAGTTATCCAATGTGTTGAAAGAGACGGGGAGCAATGCAAACTTCTTTCAGAATGATGTACCACGAAACCCTACAGTATCTAGGCAGTATTTTGGGGGATTTAAATAAGATTAACTTAAGACAGATAAGATTTAAAAAGCATGAATTTAAGTTTCCTATGAATTTGCCTTAAAGGGATAGCTCACCCAAAAATGAAATTCTGTCATTTATTTTCTAAAGTGCAATTTACTTAAAGCAATTTAAATTGCTTTTCCCTACATAAAGCAAATGTATGGTTTCAGAAGTACAGTGTGAGCCACTTGGACTACTTTCCAAGCTAACAGGGAATCTTCTTAGAACAAGGCTAATGTTCTCTAGAAGTTGTCTCAAAGTTATCATAAACATTCTTGCAGTAATATTAGTAATCTAAACCTAATATAAACCTAATTCTGTAGTTGTTAGTGGAACGTTTTAAAAAGTTACAGAATTGTGAAAACTTTGAATAACGTTTTCATAACATCAATATAGTGTCTAACAAACTGAACATTTTGAATGTTCAGGGAAACACTTTTACAACCTACAAGTGGAGTGGTAGCTGAGTTTATGGAGTTTTTATTGTAAAAGGAAACACGTCTGCATAGTGGCTGCTATATTGGCACAGAGGAAATCATAATATTGAGGCAGCAGAGACAAACACCATTTCAGCCTCTGCAGTACTGATGGCTATGAAGTCTTTGCCAGGCTCAAGCCTGCAGGCTCGTGATGCAGGTCTTTTCGGTTTCTGATCTTCACACTTCTTCCTTCATAACACAAATTAGACTGAAGTCAGCTGTTTTTTGCTGACTGATATAAAGTTAAAGTCAGGGTCTTGAGCAGCTATATGCACACTTTTGCTGGCGGAGATGAGAATCTGGGGGATTCTCATCAGTAGTGCTTCACTGCAGTTTTCCAAGACACACTGTAGCGGCTCATATCCACTTGTATTCTATGTCCAACTCATGATTGTAAAGAGGAGAAAACTGGTCTAGGGATGCAATCTTTCTGTTCACATCTGGATTAGATAACTGTGATGATCAACAGCATATGCGTGTGTTGAAAGGAATACATCATCCTTATAAGAAACTGAACCTCTGTTACATTGGAGAAAGTATAAAATCATGTAACAATTCTTTAAGATTAACTGTTACGACCTTGGTGAAAAAGGTATATCATCACATCAATAAATCTGATGAGAAAAATGACGAGAAAAAAGACAAAGGGAAGATCGGGGCTAGTTGTCACATATTGAGTGTGTTCAAATAACTTTTTAAATTATTTATACATTTTTATTTCTTGGGCAGCAACAGAAACGTTTTTCATGGTCTGTAAGGTATGTGCCTACACATAAACTGACTTTTAAAACAATCCTAGCCTAAAAAATACTCAATAGACAAAAAATGTGACAACTAGCCTCAGTTCTCTAAACGTACTGTGTGATTCTGTGATAATGGATTTAACCTTTCCCCAAGTTTTCCTATAAAACGTTAGAACTGAAAATCGGTTAATGCAGCTGCTCAGTGCCTGATTTTCCTGCCTGTAGACTCTTTCACACCCTTAAAAACTGCAGTAATCCATCAGCCCGATAGGTTTCCATTTTTACCTGCTGCTGATAAAGAGCAGAAGTGCACGTGCAAAGCTTTGCAGTCAATCTACAAGGCCAATGGGTGTGAATGCAAATGGCTCCTGTGTTGTCCCAGTCCGGTGATCAATCCTGGCAGGTAGAGCTCAAACAGGAGCCTAATGTATTCAAACTAATTAAAACGCGCCAGCGGGAAACTCCAGAACCCTGCTATTAAAACAGATACTTTTAAATGCAGCGCAATTAAATTTCCCATTGGCACACATGGCCCCGAGACCATCTGTAGCGGTATCAGAGCGCTCACCCTCACAAGAGTCGTTTCAGATTGAGCTCTTCAAAAACAAAGCAAGTTTCGCAATGCGGTGCAGTCACAGTGCTTGTCGCGAGGGACCGCCAAGTGCTGCTCTAATTATTTTATGATACTTTGCCTCTGTTTAAAGAAATGTCTGCGTGGGTTTTCTTGATTGTGCTGGCAGCACGCTCTCCCTGAACGCATCATCTGGCTATCATTAATCCAATAAGGCAAAGCACAGGCCCAGCTAACATCCTGGGTAACTGTTGGGTAACATTCTCTGAAAGCTCTCTCAAAGTTCTCTCAAAGTTATTAAAAATGTTCTTGCAGTAATGTTAGTAGAACTTTTTCAACATTATACAACATATATTAAAAACGTTTTTAGTGGAACGTTTTAAAAACATTACAGATATAAAAATGTTTAAAACCATTCTTATAACCAAACAATAACATTAATACAGCATCTAATCTATAACGTTTATGTTACTTAATGGAAACACTAAGTAAACATTCTTACAGCCCAAAATTGTTATCCAGGGAAATGCACATTGGACTGTTCATGCTCACGACTCCCATGTTTTTTTTGGAAAGGTAACCTCTTGAATTATTCACCATGTCAAATGTTAACATTTCTGAACACAGGGGGATAAAAAGAAATGGACTAATTTCTGCTTCTGTTTTGCTCAGTTTTGTTTTGCTGGTGATCCAAATGCAGGCACTGTTAAGCCATGCTGCAAAAAGGAGATAAGAAAGGCTTGAAGCTTATGACAGCTCTCTGATCAACACTGCAGTGTTCTTCTCAAATTCAAACCCAGCTGCAAAAGCATTTACACTCACAGACGAAACCCAATGGCATGCTCAGGCATTGTGTGACTTCTTTGAAGTTAGTGACATAATCCCAATGTAGCATCCCTGGTGTATGTTGTATTGATGGGGCAGTACATCACAAGAAAGGACCTGTTCTTTAATGGTGGCCAACACATCATATTGAAATCATATTTATGATTTAACAGGTTTTAACCCAGCTAACAGGGAACATTCTCAGAACATTGGCATAAACATTATTTTAGGGAAACATTATCAAAATTGTTATTCCTAAACTGTTAGTGAAACATTTTAAAAACATTACAGGCTTTTCAAACAGAGTTTTATGAAATAAAAACAATCTTTTTCGTCTTGGTTGTTTTTAGACAGAATTCTGCAAAGGGTATCGTTTTATTTCTCCAGTTATAGAAAATAATTTTAAAATCATTTTACATTTTACCTAGATTATTGTGATTCAGATTTAACCATTATAATGTTATGTTTATTAACTGAGTAATCAGAATAATACAGTGACTTATCAGTGTATAATAAAATGGATTGTGTAGCACCGATTAGAGGTAAACCGTTAACCTTAGTTTAAATGTCAGACATGTTAACTATGCACCCACTGTCATACTAAAAAATAAACTTATTTTTACTCAGTTTCAATATATATTATTTAAGATTAAGGATTACATACCAGAGTACAACCCATACATTTGTAAAATTTTTAAATTATGATGCAAATGAATAATGACTTAAAATGAGAAGGTGCTGGGTATTCTGCTCTTTCTATTGGTTATAGGAGATTCAGATAGTGGAGTCTTGTTCTGTTTATGCTGTACAGCTGCCCAGCAGTGGTCTCACAACAGATCGTGTCTGACCCCCGAGCCCCTGCCAGCCCATTTACATAAATCACACTCCAGATCTGACCGTTACTAGGCAGCACAGGCAAACAGACTCATTCCAAAATGGAAATCAGGCCACCAACCCAGACAGCATCATACATGCTACAGTGACATATGTGGCAAGGAGTGAATTTTACTACTTCCTGTCTACCTTTTATCTTTATGCTCATCGTCACGCTGATTCATTTATTTGCTGTGAAGCTCTTACATAAAAGTGCATATATAAACAAAATCCTGGGGTAATCTTATTATTATAAAACCAAAGATGAAATTTATTACATCCAAACAACATTAAATTCCAGAGATTATACAATTAATTAGGTTAATAAATTATATTATTAATTTAGTATTTAATACATTAAAAACTTTTTTACTCAGGGTTATGTTTTTTCCACATAGGAATAGCTTTTCTTTGGCTGTAAACCTCTCAACAATACATTACAAACAAGCAGTAAAATCTAAAGAGCACAATCCACAGAACTCTACAATAAAAAACAAAAACAGAGCCTGACAGGATCTGCAAATTTTAGGAACGTTCCAGAAAAGTTGCATTTAATCTTCATGTTTGGCAGAGCCATTTAAAAAAAGTGACATTTTTGTAGCTGGCAGCAGAATATTGGACGTATCAAATGAACTCACCACCGAATTACCATATGTACTTATGATGAAGAGCCTAAACAGAGGCGCGATGTGACATCATAATCCTTTAAGCGAGAGAATGTTAATCGTGCAAGCAGCAATGTTGATATAAAAGCTCTGAACTGTGGCTGAGAGGTACAGCTAAGGCTCTCAATAAACTCAGTCTCTTCAGTGTTGTGACCCACGGAAGTGGAGGTCATATTATTCCTCGGCTTCTTTAATAGCTGTTTTAAGGAGATCTCACTCCTGCACCAGCCTTCCTGTCAGAGTCTTTGAAGTGGAACATTGCAATTACACAGGAGAAGGTTTTACCAGCTAACAGTGATCTGATGCTTTTCTTCCTACCTGCCGTGGTACAGCTGTAATATGATGACTAAAGGGTGGAGAGTTCTTGTTTACCCCAGCTAACAATTTTAGGTTGTAAGAATGTTTCCCTAATGTTTCCATTCAGTAACAAACACTTAAAAATGGTATGTTGAAAGTTCTAGGAATGTTCAAAACGTCCAATTATTTAGCCATATTAACATTATTGCTTGGTTGGAATGTTATTCAAACATTTTTTTTTAAATTCAACAACTCTTTAAAGCGTTCCACTAACAACTTTTGATATATCAATTTGATATACATATCATATATCAAAAATTTATATGTAATGTTAAAAAAGTTTTACTAACGTTACTGCAACAACATTTCTGATAACTTTTAGAGAACGTTAGACAATGTTCTGAAAATGTTTCATGTTAGCTGGGATATTCCTGTGGGAACACTCCAGAAGATTGATTAGAGAAAAACACAAAGCACAAAACTACCATTTTAGGGGCATGCTCTTAAAGCAAACAGATGGATTAACACAGTGGAGAAAAGATGTGATTTATTCAGCCAACATAAAACAAATACAGCTTTTCCACATAATATCATTTGCTCTGTGAGTTAATACATCCATTTAATCAGATTTCCTCTGTTAGCCAAAGGAAACAGGTTATGAAATATTCAATGGATTTTCTCTACCTTGTGTACTCCTGGTGAGTACAAGATGATTAAAATATACTGTATAGCCCACCAGAGGCCAGTTGCCCCTAAATACACATAAAGCAAGACTTAGAAAACAGTTTCTTTGGAAGTACACTATTTCTGTACTACTGTTCCTTTGATAGAGGTATTAACTTTTACAAAATCAGCTTCCAATAGTGCAGCATGACTTTAGACACAAACACAGCTGAATCAGAACACTAAAGCGTCTCATTGTGTCCTTGAAAAACAGCTAACACTGGTGCAGTTTCATGCAGTAATTGTACTTACTTCTGTGCTGTTTGGAATGCATCTGAGTGTTTCCGTATGTTATCTCAAAGAGAACCTGTGATCTGAATGTAATTTGAATTGCTCATCCAAATGAAGATTATCGGAGCGTTTTTCTTCCTATTATGCCAATGCTCTTAATTTTATGAATTAAATTGGTTTTGAGTGTGTGTGATTTGAAACTCTTATTCATTGAAGAGGGAGGATCCCACCTAGGACAGAGGGATACAAGATTTTTCTTTGTTGCACTATTGATCATTCAGTGGCCCCCATGGATCCTATCAGCCATATCTATTCTCAGCAAACAATTTTAGGTTGTAAGAACATTATCCTAACATATCTATTAAGTAACAAAATTGTTAAAATTCCAAGTACTAAGAAGGTTTAAAACGTCCAGTTTTTAGACATTGTAAAAATTTTATTGCTTGATTATAAAAGCGTTATTCAAACATTTAATTTTGTAATGTTTTTAAAACGATCCACCAACTACTTAAGAATAAAGTTTCTGAGTTGTACTAACGTTACTGTAAGAACTTCTTTGATAACAGTGCGAAAACATTTAGAGAGTGTTAGCCAACATTCAGAGAAATTAGCCAACATTCTAAAAATGAACTTGAATTGACATTGTGGCACGTGACACTGTGTGTGTGTGTGTGTGTGTGTGTGTGAAGTAAGGTGGTCTGTTCGTCGATGTTTACACAGAGTCAAGCACACACCCCTGGCACTGCGCCCCACACTGACACCACATCTGTTTACACACCTCCAGCTCATGTATTGTGCACCCATCTTACCAACTTACATAACTGTGTGTGTGTGTGTATTAAAAAACAAGTCATTATTCATTCTTAGTTGTTTTGTATTACTATGTATATAAACAAATTAGAAATAATAAAGTAGGAAAGTAGAAAAAGTAGAAAATACAGACGCAATATAATCTAACAGAATACAACTGCCTTGGTCTTGAATTGTTATTTATTTATTCTCTGGATTAACAACACATTCATTAGTAGCTAACCATAACACAGGATGTTGCTCATCAATTTCAAATGGTTTTAGGGGAAATTATTTAACTGTGGTCTAACAACCCCATGGTCCAAAACTACTACTGATGTTTTGTATTTTAGGCCCTCATGCATAAACAGTCTGGTGAAAAACACGGAAACCGAGACAATATTAGAAGCAATTTCCTCAGGCTCTTCTGAATGCTTCAGCACAGATAGCTGCGGTTTTATCTTGGCTCTGAGGACAGTAAGGGTGTATTCAGTCTCAGCGCTGGGTAGGAATTTCATTTTGCCTAATACAATCCTTCCAATTTGTGTCTTACTTACACATTTGTCTCATGAAATTCAGATTGCATGTGTTAAGTCAGTACTGCATTCTTAAAATAATGTATTATTTTAGATCATTCATTTTGTCAAAGCAATTGTTATCAATTGTATGCACCACAAAAAATAGGAAAGCAATTGGATGCAGGACACTTTGAACCGTGGCCCTCTGGGAACAGTAATATGGGGGGAGAAAAGGACAGCCCCAGTTAATTCTGGGAGATTTCACACTCAGCAGCCTCGATGCCTCTGTTGCCTGCAAGGGCCACACCGCTCTGATAAATATGTCATTTCCTGGCTGATAGGGCCACAGATGGAATAAGGTTTGTATTGGGAACACATGCGCTGCATTTTGTCACCCACTGCACTGGCTGATAGAGGAAGCCTTGGGGGAAGCAACCTGCCAATTCATTTTCTCCCTACAGATTTTTTATCTCAGCGAGAACGGGTATTTTCTCAGAACAGACAGGGCAATATAGCTTAAAATGAAAAGCATTTTAATAACTTCATCCTGTGGAATGTGTGAACTGCCATATCAGCATAAAGGCAGTCCAGTCACCTCTGTGTAGACAAGAGGGACTATCACCAGTACTAAGTGTAACATGTTCTTTTTACACATGTAAACTGTGATTAGAAACCAAGTCCAAAATTAACAGGCGTTAAGTGCCAAATCCAAGCAATTATTCGGTCGACATTGTTAGGTAAATAAATCTGTTTGGCTGACAATTTTAGTATGAACTGTAGCACACAAAATTAAAGGCTATCTAGGTTGCCTAAATTGTTTTTCATAACTTAATAAATTGACAAATATATGAAAGTATATTTTAAATACATTAAGCCACATCGCAATATGACAAATAAAAGCAAAATCTTTATACTTTGGAACCTGGTGACATGTCAGACTGTATATGATGCTAACTGTGACTGCAAATGTATGCTGTAATATATAATTGAAATAAAAAAACAGATAAATAATTCAACATACAATAGAAAAAATCCAGATAGAAACATCTTATAAAATGACAGCTACCCTAGAAAATATAGGCTAATGTTGCAGTGGAGGCATGTCTTCTGCACATCTGTCCGTCCCACTCACTTTGTGTTTGTTTTACACTGGAGGCTGTCTAGAAAGAGCACAGCTTTGTACAGCCTGTCTGACACAGCTTGGCATTGTGTGAACTTCTGCTGTAACTCTCTGTGTGGCTAAGGAAAAACAAGGGTGGTTAAGAGCTGGAATGAAGGCCGTTCGCTCTTCTGTCACATGTATTTGGATTCGCAGGCCCAATCATGAGTAAGACAGGGGGAAAAGAGTCCACTTGCAGCTGTGCAAAAAGGCCGGGGGAGGTTAAGCACAGCTGTCTGTGTGACATGAAGTGTTGTAACTTGGTGGTGGTTTTGGGGCAAAGCTAAAGAAGTCCTCTCAAAACGTTGTGTTTACCTGAACTAAACTCTCAAACAGCATTAGACTTGACTGGGCTGCTTCTAGAAGTACCACAGAATAATACAGTCAAAACCAGGCAGCTCAAGAATAATAGTTAACAATGTATAGCTCACATACTTCTACTAATTTTTTTATTTCTTATTATTTTTAGCATTTTGGGTTTGATTATACAAGCCATAATGTACCGTCACCTGAACATTATTGCAAAAAGAAAAAACAGGTGATTATAATGTGATGTGAAGCTGAGACCAATCAGAATGACTTATTCCAGAAACCCATAAAATATCTAGTATTAATATACCACATAATATTATATTATACTATATAACAGAGTATATAGAGTATACATTACTTTATATCTATATATATATATATATATATATATATATATATATATATATATATATATATATATATATATATATATATATATATATATATATATATCATAATAGTTCCATCAGTGTTCAACAAACTGTTTCCTCTATTTCCAACAAATTCACTGCAAAGACCACTACAAAAGATTGCATTTATTACACACACACGGACGTTACCCTGCCTGTCCATCTCACCCCTCTACCCCGCCCCCTCTTCCTATCTGCCTGTGCAGAGCATCTGCCGCCCAGAGACGAGGGGGAACATGGGAGCACATTAGTCACCAGATGTCACCTTTTGCTGCCAGCCCTATCGAACAGGCAAGCAGACAATGCAGCACGCATAGTGAACATCTGACTGGGGCTCTCTTCAGTAAGACAGAGCTCACTGGCTTGGAATGACAGCTTCTACTGAACAGCCTCAGCCCCGCATTCCATGTCAGGAGTGACACCTACAGTTCTCTCTGGATACCCACTGCAAGCCACGACTGTGTGTTAAACCGAACGTCACAGTGCCAGCATGATAATACAGTTAATTGTCGCATTTATAACATTGTTTTTTGTTGATCTGATTTCCGTAAAAGCCACCATTTTTTCCGCAACAATCTCACAGAGAATGAACAGGCTCTCCGTGGGGAGGCTGAGCATCAGTTGTGCCTGAAATAGTAATGGCTGCAGGCAGTAAGTCATGCATACATTTCAGACTCATTAAGGGTGTACGAGGCATCTTTGTCACCACTCGGTTTTGTTGCGCTTCTGTTGCAATTCAGACAAGTGAAGTTTTGCTCCGAGATGTTTTTAAAGTAACAATTAACTCCTTTAAAGCAGCCAATTAAAGGTAGGGTAGGCAATTTAGCCTCCAGAGAGGTTAGCCATAGCAAGCTGGCTTTAAAAGCCCGCCTTCTGTTCAAAACGCTCTCCAAAGCCACACCTTCTCCAATAGTGTGTAAATTCGTAGTTTGACAGACAAGTAGGACTTCCAATCATTGTATTCGGACTGAATACAATGGCCCTGTGCCTTTCACAGAAGATATATAAACATGTATTTATGTATTAATGCATTTATACCACTTTACATAGATTGCTCAGGATGTTGAAAGACTTTCAAACAGCATAACAAAAATGTTTCTGGAAAAAATTGCCTAACCTGTCTTTAGAGCTCGAAGTGAAATTGAAAATAGTTGAAGCTGTGTTGCAGTTACTGTGCGGCCGGAGGACCCCATGCTCTTTTGATGCTTTTGCAAAAACAAGCGTGACCCATGCAGTTGCTCTCATAAATCAGAGCCTCATAAATGTTGAAAATTGCGATGCTTATGGCAGAGAGCTATGAGACAAGGGTCTCTGGTTCAAATCCCAAAAAGCTTTTCATCCACATTTTTGTCCACAGATGATGCTCTAGCCCTTTTCACGGATGCTGTCAAATCCAGCAGCAGGTAAATATGAGCAGCGATGTATTTTTCATCATGAATAATTGAATGGTAAGTAGTCAAGAGTTTGACCTCCTATCTATCTTCACATCACATGCATATTTAAATAGTACTTTTTGCCATTTAATTCATTTATAACTGTGCTTTGATGTGAACCTTGTTTTAACATCAGTATGGCTCAGCACACATTAGGGACTTTTATTACAGATTAATAGTGTTGCAAGCATATCTAATGTGTGTGCATTGTATTAAAAAACCCTTATAATTGCCTTCATGAATGTGATCTTAATGATGTGAATTTCTGTTGATGTGTGAGACAGGCTGTATAAAACACAAGGGCAGTACAGAATAGCTTATGTTGCTCAGCGGTCAGTCACAGCAGCAGAAAAGCAGACATAAGGTCAATGGCTATTGATCTGCTTCCCCCACCTACCTCGTAAACTGCACTTGTGTATGAAACTAAGCATTGCTGACCTACTAACACTGAACCCTATGGCATCCCTATGTTATCCTGACAATTACCACACATATGAAATAGAAGGAAAAACATTGATTAAAAACGTATTAAAAGTTACCTGTCCTATGCCAAAATGAATCTTCAGTCTCGTCTAGAATGCTAGTCCAGCCTGGATTTTAGCTGGCTTTGTGTAGATCTAACTGGTGAGCACAGATCTTACATTTTTAATTTTTTAATAAAACTGTGGTGGAATCATTTTCTTAATCGTGAAATTGTTGTATTGAATCATTATATTGTTGGAACTTTTAAACCTTGTCATGTATATCAAAAACTTTATTCTTAATTGTTAGTGGAATGTTTTAAAAACGTTATAGAATTAAACAAATGTTTGAATAATGTGCTTATAACCCAGCAATATCATTCATACAAAGTCTAAAAGCCTGGACATTTTGACCATTTCTAGAATATTCAAAATAACATTAACTTTTTCCTTAACAAAAACGTCCTTACAACCTAAAGTTGTTCGATGCGTCTCAGTTCCTTCCAACAAGAAAAACAATTTATTTGTGATATGATTTACAGACATATACATATACATACATATAATCATATATATATACATAGAGGAAGGATATATAAAGTCCTTTATAATGCATATTCTTTATATATCGTCTAGCCAGCAGGTTTTCCAGAACTAAAATAGTGCAGGAACCTGCCTCCCCTCTTGGCAATCAATAGGTAAATTTCTCATTCTGTGCTTGGGTAAGTAAACGGAATTGAAAGTGGGGCAGAGGGTATTAATGCAGAGGGAGGAATATCCATTTTATCATGTCCTCCCTGCAGGCCGTGTTGATAAAAATGACAGCAGGAGCACATTACTAATTCCAGCACTGTCACAGCCCATAGTCACTTACCTTGTAAATGAAGTGCGGTAATGACACCTGCCTGACGGTCCGAACATCAGGCTATAGTCTCAGTAACGCAGCCTAATGTTGAAATGGGCCGGGTCTAGACCTGCTGTGACAACTTTGTACAGTAAAACACATAATATGGAGTTGTAAGGATTGTGTTTATTTAACCGGACGAATCACAGCATTAAATAAACACTCAGCTAACAATTTAAGGTCGTAATAACGTTCCCTATTGTTTCCATGAAGGAAACAAAAACTTGATGTTATTTGGAATGTTCTAGGGTTGTTCAAAACAACAAGGGTTGTTGTTTTTATGCTGTATTAACATCATTGCGTGGTTATGAGAACATTACTCATACATTTTTTAATTCTGTAACAGTATTAAAATGTTCTGCTAACAACTTAAGAATAATGTTTTTGATATATATTTTTGATATAACTTTAAAAATGTTTTATTAACATCACTGCAAGAACTTTTTATAATTTTGAGAGAACGTTTGCCAACGTGATAACACTGTTCCCTGTTGGGTACAGCCTATATAGACAATTCTTCCAGCACCACACCCTCACTTTAACCAATTTCTTAAAAAAAACTTTGTAAAAACAAACCTGGATATCATTCAAAAACAAATTCACACTCAAGCAGAAGCACAGTTGCTTGTATAAAATCTTAAATCGGTTGAAATTACAGACACAGACCTTTTAATGAGAATTATATGAATTAATGGATCATACATTTGATTCAAGCTTATTTAGTTACAATAAACAACTGAGCATATGCAGCAAAAAGATTCATCCTGTGTCAATAGTTACTCTTCCTTGTTTGTTTTATTGGCGCCCCCTCTTGTTAGTTTACTGTACGTTATTGGTAATAGGCAACTTGGAAAAATAAATCATTTATGAGCCAATGATTTATTGCACTGCTGAAATAGTGGCATCCATTACTGATGAATTGTATTTGCTAACACATATTAACGTGTTGAAATTACTAAGGTCCATTACTGAATTTGCATAAACGTGCACCTTATATCATGCATGTGGAAGAGGCTATTGACCTTTATATGTTCCTTTGCCAACGACGGTTTACCATGCAACAATGCAACAACCCCCACCTATGAATTAAACATGGTACAAAAAGCGGAACATTTAATTGGATCTGAAAGCCAATTCTGAACCCTCTTATCTCCACATTTAATAAATTAGATTTAGTTCACACAGTAATGAAATTATTTCATCTGTATTGGATTAAAAACAGTTTGGCATGCAAATACAGAAACACTTGAGAAATGCGGCACTTTTATAATGGTTAGTTTTTTTTCAGCTCACAGAAATGCACCTGTAACCTTTTCCAATGTATGCCTTCTACAGTAGCTTTACTGGCTCCTCATTCAATTTCTGGAAGCTTACTGTATCAGCACAAGATCTATTGATGCAGGGCTGCTCTTTTTAAAAACGATGCAAAGGCCAGAATTTCATACCCAGCAGTTCAAATCACAGCAGGCCCAGCTAACAGGGAATGTTCTCAGAACATTAGATAACGTCTTTAAAAGATCTCCCAATGTTCTTGCAGTAATGTTAGTAGAACTTTAACATGACCAAAAACATAATTAGTTATTAGTGGAACATTTTAAAAACATTTAGACAATTAGACAATGTTTGAATAACGTTCTTATAACCAAGCAAAAACTGGACGTTTTGAACGTTCCTACAACTTTTAAATAACAGTTTTAATGTTTGTTACTTAATGGAAACATTAGGTTTAGGCTTATGGAATTAAAACTGTTGTGGGGAAGTGTTTGTACATAAAGCTGATATATGATGCAGTATAGCACTGGGTGAATAAAGATGGCTTAATCCAGACAGCTGATTGAATCATTTTCAGTCAGTCCCCAGTTTCTGATTAGCCTGAAGATAATCCACCACTGGTAAGTGACAGACAACAGTCGTTCCAGCCTGTGTGATAACAGCCTTGATTCAGATAAGAGAACAAAACACATCCAAAGACTGATGCATTTGAGCTTAAGATCTGTCGGACTGGTTTGAGATCAGCCCAAGTCAATCACTGGCCTGTCCTATCATGACAGAGAATACAAAACCTGTTCTTGGATCAGTCCTATACAAAATCAGTCTACACAGTGTCCAATCAGGCTGGTGTATAATGCCACCACTCTGCAATCTGTTCAACAAATTATGTGCCCTCACCCAGGACATCAAATTTGTCATTCTGTTTGGACAGTCAGAGCCTGTTTCTCAGTCTAGCCCAGTCTCCTTTAGTGAACTGAACATCTGCTGGCCTGCTAAAGCCACTCGCTTGCTACCTCTCTTCGCATGAAAACAGGAGGGACGTGAGCACAGGGAGGCAGGAGAGCCCGGTGTCGGCTCACCGCATACTGCAATCTTGTTCACACTGTTTTCCTGCACAATCAACCAGGCAAGATGCACAAGACACACACAACACTTCTTTTCAACAGCACAAAACTCGAATGGGTGCATTTCTATATCAAAATTAGATGCTTTAGGGGTGTTGCAATAGCACGGTTATTGACAATTCCGGTATATTTATAATTATGATTATTGATACTGTGTTCATACTACATATATGGCATATATGGTAATATTGTAAAGAATTCAGCACCAATCTGGTTGACACTCCAACACAGTAGGTGGTGCTATTGCACACAATTAACATTTTGCCTTAAGAGCCACTATGCTGACAAACTCATTCTCTCTGCTTCTTTACGCTCTTTGGGCTCTTTTGCCAAAAGAGCGTAAAAGAGCGTAAAAGAGCGTAAAAGAGTGAATCTTTGGGCAAAAAAAAAAAAAAAAACCACTAAATGAACAAAATTAAAAATTCACTGATAGCTCTGTTTTTTTTAAATTGCAATATATACCTCAATAATACAGTTTCTGTGAATTCTTTTGGCCATGATAACAGTGTAGTGAAAATCTGAGTCCATAAGAGCTCTAAGATGCATTATGAAAAGATATGAACTCAGACAATTTCAAACCAAAGGACAGAGAGAGAGAGAAGAGAGATGATCTATTGACCAGAAGCATAGGAGCTGCTATGTAGCAATACCAGCATACATATCCACCCGGAGTGAGAGATGTGACGCGGTCTGTGGGGGATATTGGGGTTGTTTTCTTCATGCTTCATGATTTTTTCTTTGTGCTTGGGAAGAATTGCAGCCAGAGCCAAGCTTGGGATTCAGAGCACATGATTAGAATTCTAGCAACCCTACACGGCCTCCGAAGCGAATCATTTGCCAGGTCCTAAGGGGAGTTAAAGGCAACACATTTTACATATTAGTACCTAGCAACTGACACAATGCAGGCAGAGTAAAACTGATACAACAGACAGATGCTTTAAACAGCAACACAAATAATGCAAATAGCATCCTATTCCATAAAGGAATCCCAGCTAATAATTTTCACCCCAACAGTTCTATTAAGCAAGAAAAACATTAAAATTGTTATTTTGAATACTCTGAAAATGTTTAAAAGGCCCATCCCTTTAGACATTGTATTAACGGTATTGCTCGGTTACAAGAACTTTACTCAACGATTTTGAATTCTGTAATGTTTTTAAAATGTTCTATTAACACCTTAAGAACAACGTTTTTGACATATAAATGTTAAAATAGTGATCAACTAGCATTACTACAAGAAATTAAGCATCTCCTGGTATACAATGACGGTACATAGTGACTGCAACTGTCAAAAACAATGCAGAGTTGAAATGATTATTCTGATAATTTTGTCTTTCCCTAAAGCTTGCATCTAGTAGCTACACCTACAACACATTAACAGCAGTAAATGAATATGATAAAGAGCATTTAGAATTATAAAAATGTTAATAGAAATACTTAATTAACCTGAAATGTCTGTCTCGCAGCATTAATACTATAAAATTCTGTTTATTTTTTTTTAAATGTGTATTGTTGGCTCGTGATAAACTGTGATGTTCCTCATTTGTAAGATGCTTTCAGTAATAATGTCTGCTAAAGTATAATTGTTGCATATAAATGATGTAAATCATGATGAAACAAAAATAATGAGATCTTCAAAATCTACAAGTCATTAATTCAAGCAACTCCACAATAGTAATTAGTTCAGTGGTGATATTTTCATATTCATCTCATCTGTTCAGACCAGCATTTTAACTGTTATACATAAGTGTGAACGCTAATCTCTGCTTTAATTTCATATATCCAGCTAACAGGGAACATTCTCAGAACGCTTTCTAACAGTTCTCTCAAAGTTACTAAAACATTCTTGCAGTAACATTATTAGAACATCTAATTGCAAACAAAAAACATTAAACTGTTAATCTATGGTTTTTAAAACATTTAAAAACTGGTTATATACAGTTTAAATAACGTTTTTATAACCAAGCAATAACGTTAATAAAAAGCAGCAGCTGTATCATGGCATTGTTTGCTTTGACATGACGTACTGCTGTAATCACCATCTTCTGTCCTTAACAGTGAAAGAGGCCATTACAATTGAAGCCACGTGTTCCAGGCATCAAAACCAGGAGCTGACTTTGTGTCAGATGCGAGAAGGTGGCACTTAGGAATGACAAATACCAACACACAGTTTGATGCATTTCAACAAATCTGGACACCCTGACATTGACATACTCCTTGGCTAAGAGGATGTCCCTGGTCTGTAACAAACAGCAGCAAAACATTTGTCTCAGTTTCTCTTTCTATCTGCAGAAGCCCCTGGAGAAGAGCAGGCACAGCCCCACCATCTGCTAACTGCGTCTGGAAGAGCCAGAAAGGCTGCCAGGGCCCAGGTGACAAAGCTGGCCAGCTCAACCTCACAAATCCATGAATGATAAACCTGCAACTGTGCCTTTTACCTCATGCATCCCTCATTTTCTTTTATTCACTCTTCTTTTATTCTTCTATTCACTCTTTTGACACTTAGAGCAGTGAGACTAGAGTTTGACTTTCTACACCACACCACATAACACCTACACTAATTGGAACCTACTTCAGTAGATGTCAGCTATATATACACAAGTCTAAGCTCACTGAGGCATTAGAACACCAAGATGAGATTTTAAAATCAGTTATTAAATTAACTGCATGCAACAAAAATGGGCTTTACAGAATGTCATGTGTGCACTCATTTAAGGTTTGACATACCCAGAAATTGTTTTAACAAAGCAAAAATGACATGATCTTAGCATGTGGCTTGCCAATCAGTGGCAAGTTTAGGAACACGTTAAGGACACCCAGACAGTCTTGAGGAACAAGGGCCCTGTAGAACTTTCTGAACATTCTCCCCAATTAGGAGCACCCCAGATCTCTCCTGTCCTCTCCTGGATAAAGCACTTTAATGTAGTACATCTCCTATGAGCTCCCTGCCTTTATCACTACAAAATCATAAGGGCCAAGACGGAGAGATTGCAAAGAGAAAATGAGAGATAGAGAGGTAGAAAGAGGAAAGAGAGAGTGAGAGAAAAAAAAGAGATGAGGGGAGAGGGGGCCAGGGAGTGCACGTCAGCACTGCTGAGAAGAACCTCATTTTCCAAGACCATCTGTTACCAGTCCCTGAGCTGAAAGCTCCATTTATGTCATTCTTGCCACTGCCACACAAGCAAAGCAGAGCTGGATCTTGGGTCCTTTTTCTGTTCACACTACAAGACTGAATCTTTCACCAGTGTTCTGTTATTTTAACAGTGAAATTGCATATTTGTGGGGAAAAACAAAATATGATTTAAATATGCAAGATATGGCAACTTAAACTCTGAAAAGGAAGCTGTTTGCTAATTAAAAGATCTTACCAGGGTTCAATTCATGTGATACGAAAATGTTTTTGTCATCCAGAAATACTAAAATACAATAAATGGTTAAAAGTATGTGGACACCAAAACATCAAAACCAAACGTACTTTCTGGTTTGATGCCATAACATTCCCTCTTTTTTGCTTTAGATGTTAGAACATGGCTGCAGGGATTTGCTTCTATTTAGACAGAAGAGCATCAGAGAGGTCAGGGATTGATGTTGGGCGATAGGGCCTTGGTGTCAGGTCAGGGCTTAGTGGAGGCCAGGCAAGTTGTTCCACAACTATACTCAGTAAGCCATTTAACTGGGCACTTCAGTACACCCAGTTCTACTGAAAATGCTTGTCCAAGCAGACTGTATGACTGTATTCTTGATTTTATGCACCTGTTAATAATAGGTTTCATTTACATCTAATATTTAGAAGACGGGTCCACATATTTCTGGTGTAGAGCACATATAGAAAGGTCTTGCTTAAATATCATAACATATGATTAATATAATCACAGCTACGATTCTGCACTATGAATAATAATATCAGAACGTACACCAATTCCTGCTAAGATGGATCTGAAATGGATTTAATGCGTCGCTCAGTTATTTCTGATTTAAAGCATTAAAGATTAAAAGCAACAGCTGCCAGAACTGTTACCCTGTGCATTTTTAAAACAGAAGTCTGAAATGCAGCAAAAGAAACAGAAGAAAAGGACTGACAGGGAATAGCTAAGGAACAGAAAATAAACGCAGCAGGGGGTTACGAAGCAGGCAAAGAAAACAGAAAAGGCCATGCGTGCTGTGCGCACTGAGAGAAGAGAGCAGTAGTTTACCTGACTGACTATTTTCTATTATGGGTGCTGGATTGTTTGCACTGCTGTGGCTGAGTGAGACCTTCCTTAAATCAATTTGTGGGGAGATCATGCTGTAACCTTTGCAGCGGGATGCAGGGGTGGCCAGAAGATATCAAACCCGAGGCCGCCCACACACTGTACATGTATTGAGAAAATGTCTGGTAAACCTAACAACTCAAAAAAGTAGAGGAGACTCTTTACTGCATAACAACCTTGTGGTAAACACTGTGGTCAAAAAAATGGCATACAATATGTTGAAATGCAGATTTTCGCTTGTTCATCCAGCACTTCCCACTTTTTAGAACTGCGTACCCCTGCAAACAGTAAACCTCCTGTGTATAGTATATTATATTAATATAACATATTGTAGCTACATAATATATAGTAGCCTATATTAATATTAAAAGAATGCAACAGATACAATTTCGCAAAAATAACAGCCTGATATTAGATTGGTTGCTTTCCTGAACTAAAGCATTTTGAAAAAAAGACTCACTTATTAATGCGAAGGCTCCGCGGGAAGTCACACATCGCGTAACTTTGCGATGTTTGCTTGCTGGACAGAATCGTTTCTATCGTATTTATCGTATCTATGTTTGTATTTAGTAGAGAAAGGCAGCAAGACAGCACACTCTGTACCCAATTGCATTTCTAAAAAGCTGCATATAATTTACAATAAAGCTTCATAAATCGCCGCAGAGAATACGCAGCGAATGCGGCTATTTATATCTCGTTAAGACGCACGCTCACGTGACCTGTTGATTAGCTAATCTGATTGGACGAGGTATTTTACGTTGCCACTAGCGTGCACCCGTTATTTATTTCCTGTGAGAAATACGTGTGTTAACTCACTGTGTGTGTTATTTTAGTCTTTAATTATAACTTTAAAAAGTTTGCGTATCCCCATCTTCACCTCGCTTACCTCGGTTGAGGAACCACTGCTTTAACCCTAATTGCTTGTGTGCATTACTGTCATTTCATTATCCTTTTTTTATTCTTTTTGTTTAATCATTCCCTTAAGCATTTACCCCATAAACATAAGCATAAGAATAAACATTTCATAACATACTTCCTGTGAGATAAGACATGCCAAACAGACAGCATTCGCCAGTATTGAAAACAACATTGATCGAAATATTCACACTGATACCTGCTTATAGTATATACTGGTAATTTTCTCACATTCTAAGATGCTGGTGGGTTAGCCTAGAGAAAATGTTACTGAAATACAGAAAGAGAAAGAGCCGACGAGACCTTGTGTTTTGTTCTTCTCAGTGCACTGACAGGCACCAAGGACGACTCAACTCATTCGACCTACTTAAGAGTTGGTCAAAGTAAAGTATGTCATAAGCTCAGTTTTACAGAGAGAAAAAAACAAGCCTCTTAAATGTAGGCGCTAAAGATTCACCAGCTTTATAAAGTCATACTGTAATGTTAAGATCACTGCATTGCAAAGCTTTAGGCTATTCACTACCTTCAGATGTTGGACATCTTTTCCTAAGAGCATCGTGCTACAGTCAGGATGGTCTTATGGACTCACAAACTTTCAGAATATTCTCAAAGGAAACGCTGTGTTGTCATTTTCATCATCCAGATGTTTTCAAGCCACAGCCACCAAGATGCATGACTGAAACGGGCTGTAATTTTCTATAATGCACCTATTTAAAAACTGCATGAAATCGTTTTTGTGGCTTTTAGTCCATGTGTTAGCTCTGAGGCCATTCATTTGCTAGTGTACTGAATGTTGACAAAATTTATTTTTGGCAAACATATATATTTAAAATGTACAGTATGAAAAATAATGATGACTCATACTGCACTCAAATATATGCATTTAGCTGATACTTTTATCCAAAGTGACTTTCAGTACATTTAAGATATACATTTTTACCATTACAGTATTCATTCCCTGGGAATCAAACCCACAACCTTTGTACTGCTAATGCAATGCTCTTCCTATTGAGCTACAGGAACACTCACTCATTTTGTCCAGTTATTTAAAACCATTGAAAAATTGAATGACTCCTTTGACTATGTCCCACCCCAACTTCCTGTTCCAATTAAAATGTCAATGCTAAATATGTCAATGCTAAATACGTTAATAAAAAGATGCGTTTAACCCAGTTCGCAAGGGACTTTAAATCTGTAACCTCAAAAACAATCATCTGAATGCATCTTCGTCATCAAGACTTCTTTGCTTCTGTGCTAATTACTCTTAAAGGTTTTGGTCATTGTGATGACATTGCTAAAATGACAGAATTTTCGCTGACCATTTGCTGTGTGTGGTAAAGCAAAATAAACACAAGTCCAAGGAAATCAGACTGCTGGGCCATGAGAACCGTGGGCCGTATTCTGCTTTCCACTTGGCATCAGGACCATGACAAACTCACTGTGTGTTTGTGTGTCTAAAAACAAAGCAAAAGGAAAACGCTGTGCTCCTGCTATTGCCATACACAAAGAAAGACAGCAGAACATGGGATTCAGTATCAAAATGAGAAATAATTCAATGTGATATTAATTATATATATATTTCTCAAACATGAGATTCGTTTAGAAAACTCAAACTGGCATAAGCCAGGTTTGCAGCCAGAGTGTTTTGACATATTAAATGACTGCAGACAGTGATGCTCTCCCCGCTCTGTATTCAGCCCACGTTTCCGGAACATTCTGAGCGCGCTCCTGCGGCTCTGCCTGACCCACCGCCAGCCCTCCTCAGATCACATTCAAAGTGATTGCGCTGTTCAATATTTCATTGACATCGGCCTCAAAGATTGTTGCTACAGTGACACCAGAGATAATTATTTTTTACCACAGTCTTTTTTGAGATGTTTTTACCCCCTCCACTCCCCGGCTCCAGCCTTTCCTGTGGAGAATTGTTCTGCATAAATCAGCTGGTGGAATATTGAATCAGCCTCACCACAGGGAATGTGTTTTTGTGTGTGGTATGTGTAACTGATTATTACAAAGAGTCAAGGTGCAAAACCAGGCATATAGCGCCCCCAAGTGGCCGCTCTGGTTGTGAGGCGCTTGCATTGCTGGTTATGTTCGGCGTTTGATGCAAAATCTTGCCTTTGAATCTAATAGTCCAGATGGAAGTCTGAAATCAATCCGGGTTCAGGTGTAACACAAAATCTCTGCCTCTCGCACAAATCGTATGGCTTTGAAAGCAGCTACGATCAGCGTCACGATATAATTGCTGCATAGTGCCCTAGGTAAGGACATCTGCCAGGCAAATAAATGCTATAATGCAATGCAAAGCTCAGGGATCCTTAGGGGGAACAGCATTGTTATTCGCCGCGATTATGTGCATATTTAATAGCTGTTTACAGGCATGCTAATGAAATGCTCTTCAGAGAATGTCGAACAGGTCTTGCGCGCACGTTGCATAATATCCATAAAGTTAAATAAACGCCGCATCCCAGACTCTGATCGGTTTCATTGAGGGATTTCAATTTAGTCTGAATTTCAAGTGCAGGGTTTTTTTAATTATCAGGCCAAATTCGTTGCATGTCGTTTCCCCTACTGTTTGATCCACATCTTCAATTTTAATGAGACTATTAAATGTGAGAAAGGGTTACGTAATACAGAACGATCTTTTTACGGGCAGCACTGCATGCTTAGCGCTTGCTTTGCAATGCACCTGTGTGTTGTCAATAAAATATTCCTCAAGAGAAATGCAATGCCCTCAGGAAGGAACACAAAGATGCATAAAACCAGCAGATTTCCCCCTCCTGTTTGTAGGGTTTTATGAATCACAAATCACTAGGCGAACACACGGTTCTCTGCACACAGGGGCCCCGGGTTACTGTGGTTACATAGGAGCCCCAAAGACATCATTTGCACAAGACCACTGTCAAAGAGGCAGGTTTTTTCCAACAGGAGACAGACCTTGAACAGGTCAACGGCATCTTTGCTGCTAATTAATTTCATGGGGACAGTTAATGGGCTGTTTGTGCCGATACGAGCAGCAAATCTACAGATTTCATTGAAAATGAACCACATTAACTGTAGGATAATAAATGAACGCAAGCCTTTCATGTACACTTTAACACAAGGTGAACTCAGTCGTCAGGAAGTAACATTCACTACTCGTTAATTCTCTGCTTTTGCAGTTTAATTAAATCATTCTGTATTTTTTTTACATACATCCTGCTAATTCACGAATCCATAGAACAGATACACAAATAAAAAGCCACCGTCCTTTTTTTTTAAAGAATTTATTTGTTGACAATGTACAAGAACATTTTCAGGATGATGGTCTTCCCTGAAGGTCTTACTGTAAGAGGAAAAAAGACAAATTGTCAATTATATATTACACGTCAGACTGTCAGACTAAAGAGCTGTTATACACACATTACCTACACAACATGTCTTACATTTTCTATAGCAAGGACAAGGGCATTGATCATTTATCAGGGGAAGGAACAGGTTGTTCTGAATATTTTAGTGGGGCTATCACAGTTGCAGACATGCAGTCAAGTGGCCAGTTTATTTCAAATGAGTGATCGCCAACCACGCACAGCATGCTACAAATTAGTAGTGGTTTATAACGGTCAAATAATAGGATGTAAATAGTGTAAACTAGAACAAGAAGTTCTACCCCTAAAACTAAAGCTGATGTTTCACCCGAGTTAAAAATACAGGTTCCTTTCAAATTATCTGCAAGTGAGGGGAAGCATTGGGATTTAACATGCAAAGCACTTCAAGAAACTGGTAAAAGTGGATCACATCAGCACACCATGCCGATTTCCACTCTACCTTCTGAAACCTCATTCTTTCACTTCTGTAAACATCCGAGGAAGGCAGAAGAGGGCAAAAGATTGAGAACAAATGAGATCTTTGAACTAATAGGCTCAATGTTAGGGCTGGGTAAAAAAACACTGATTCTCAGATTTTAATCGAACTCAATTTATCAAAATATTGATTCAGGAAATTTCCAAACTGTTTTTGAATGTGCGTGCTGTGCTTAAGAGGATGTAAAAATTATCTGTATTTCGCCTTTTGTCCTGCGTGTGGGCCTATTGTTAATGTAAATGTGTATTTAAAAAATATAGCCAAGTAGGAAGGTTTCGGTTACCAGCAATTATAGTTAAATATGGATTCTATGTCTACAAAACTAATATTAACCATATAAACAAGAATCACCAAACTGGTTGCAATACCCAGCCCCAATCAATGTCTATAATTGCTCTACGAAATACTGAATTTCATGCTGGAAAGGTGAACTGTACAATCTATGGGACAGCTGCATGATAAGTGATGTTTTCAGGCATCAACTGCATTAGAGCTTGTTCTATTGGATTACTACATAGTCAACAATTTTGCTATTAGTGTACTTTAAACACACTACTTCTGCTACTTCTGTGAGATTAAACTGAAGCACCTACAATTACTCCCAACCAAGCCATGTATGTAGCACACAACCACATCATGGTCAGTTGCATTAGTCATCATTATTATAGCTAGATGTTTGGAGTTAACTTTACAGGTCACTACAGACTCTCCTTCCACAGCAGTTAGTCTACTTGTGAAAGAATTTACCTTCTACAGTCCAGATGAACATTTGAAAAGGAAAAATGACAAAGTAAATCCAAGTCAGTGTGCAACAAAAAAAAAAAAAAACAATGGGCAGCTACGACTATATTGCACAAGACAACAAATGGTTTTAACAAACATTACCTTCTTGCCAGAAGCACCAACAGTGGCTTTCTTGGTTCCTCTAACTTTCTTCATTCTGTTCTTGCGTTCCTTGCGCTGTTTTCTGGACGTCTTTTTCTTCTCATAAAGACCATGCTGTACAGGAAAAACAAATTAAGTCGAGCCTAAGCACTGACACAAGTAGCCATTGCAGTAGTCAGATTCATCTGCCTGATGAATCTGAAAGAGTTTTTCAAGGAAAGCACAGGTTAGTAACCTACCCTCTGCAGCCTGTATTTGGGCTCATTTTTCTTGGCGAAGTCCAACGAGTCGTAAATCATGGCAAACCCTGTTGTCTTGCCACCGCCAAACTGAGTTTTGAAGCCGAAGACGAACACCACATCTGGGGTGGTTTTGTACATTTTTCCAAGCTTTTCCCTTATCTCTGTCTTTGGGACTGTTGCTTTGCCTGGGTGCAGGACATCGACAACCTAAAACAAGATAAACATGAATGAGCATGTGCATAAAACATGCCGGCCACACTAAACTTCAACAAGCCACCACTGCCACACACTTACCATTTGCTTCCTCTGAAGCAGACGGTTTGTCATAAACTTTCTGGTCCTGACAGTGACTGTGTCGTTCTGCATAGACATTAGTAAAAGACATGGTAAAAACAAAACAGAAGCAGGAATGATTAGTTACGCTCCAAAATATTCACCATTTAACAGAGATCAACTCCAACACTAATAAAAAAGCACTCTTAAACCATGCTCACTTGAAAACTACATGCACGTATGTTCAGACCTGGGAGAGTATTGCTCCATTACAGGATTGAACACAATGAGCCAGAATCACAATTTTAAACACATTTACACTACAGACCAAAGGACGATAACATTAAGAGAAATTAAAACTAACACACACACACAAAAATGCGTGTATCTTGTACAGAGGTAACAAAACGTTACACTTCGTAAGCAAAACATGGTTAGCAATTTAGCTGCATTAGCTCCACGGACTCAAACCAAGCTCTGGGGTCTCTACAATACTTTCTCTCCCATTTTATTTTTTAAGTCTCTCCTTTATTACGTACAGCGATACATACATGGCCTTAACAACCCGGGTCGTTCAACTTTTTAGCCACCGTATGACAGCGGCACGTTATGAACGAAGACACTTCATTGAATAAAACAACGAAAATATAAATTCACACTCATGTACGTTGCTCTCAATCAAACTATACGATGAAAGTAATACATCTACAGTGCGCTTTGTGGTGAAAATGACAACATGAAACTGTCGGATGGTGAAGATTAAGTAAGATTTTCGGAATCATTTAGCTACACTTGACTCACCATCTTGGCGTCGGCTCGCTCAGGGACGAGAAAAAGGAAGAAGGACCCGTAGGTGTCCGAGAATATGCCTGTGCCGTGCTACAGTATAGTCAGGTAATGCCTGATCGGAAAATTAAATTCGTTTCTATAGACCACTGAAGTATTAAAAAGAATGCAGTTATTAGTCTGTAGGGAAACATGATTATTAATAGCTCCTATGCTGGCATACCAGAGATCTATGCAATTAAGTTATTAACCAATTTCACTGGAAACTTTTTTGATTTTCCCAAATGTGTATTATGTAATAAATATAAAATATATACTTTTAAAGTGTCAACCGTAAAATATTTACTCTGTATTGTCTGCTATTTTATTATATGAGCGAATCAAAATGTTTTAGCAAACAATACTACAAACAGATGTTTATTTGTAGCATAGATTTTCTACAGCTAGGTGTCAGTCGTGCACCATCTCAAATGATCTAAACTTAGCACGCTATTTTCTTAAATCAGTTCTGTCTTTAAAATGTATTTACCATTTGGTTTATTTAGATCAGTTTCATTCATTTTATTTGCAGTATTTCCGATTTGTCAGTTGTTAAAAAAACTGTAAAAAACTTTGCTGTCTTAAGTTTTTATGCTTAATCAACTTGGCTATACAAGTAATTTCAACTTAAAATAAATAAATTTAAAAAAAACTTTAAAAAAATAGGTTAAGCAATTTTTCCAACTATTTCTTATAAGTTACATGAACTCCACATCAGTCAAGCTTACAAAGAGTAAGTTGAAATGACTTGTGCAACCAAATTAATTAAAAAAGTTTTTTTTACAGTGTATAAGTTATGGATATCACTCAGACACAAAATGGTTTGTTTATATTTAAAAATAATATTTATAGAGCCTTTACCAGTTGCAGAAATACATGGCATGGACCACATCACACATGAAACATAACACATTTATTAATGCATTTAAAGTTAATAGTATATTATGACATCATTCTCTAATACATCTTGCATGCATCTTACTGCCCTCAACAGAAATTCCCTCCTCCAGAAAGGACAAAGATGCGTGTATGTTTGACCTTACAGGTGGCACCTGATCTACTATATGTATTCTGGGCATGACAAAAATGTCTTCTTCCCGTCTAGTAGACTTAGAAAAGCGTAAGTTTGGTTTGTCCTTAACATCCACGCGGTGACTGGACCTCCTGATGCAGAGGGAAATGGTGGACATGCAGTTCTTCTGAAAATTTTCATTCATAAAAGCATAGACAATGGGATTGTTGAAAGAATTAGAGAACCCAATAGCCTGTGCAACAGCAATAATCATATTGACTGTGATGTCATCATACTTCTTGCCCAGGTAACCTAGAAACAAAGTCAAGCTCAGTTGAAAGGAATCACATTTTGAGATGGTAACATGCAGGAGTATGTTTTTAAATGCTCTCTTACTGTACTCAAACAGCATGTGCACTGTGTGAAAAGGTGCCCAGCAGACGGTAAACAACACAACAATGGTAACCATCATCTTGATTGCCCGTCTCTTCTTTCTGTTCCATAAGGAGGGAGGTGAAATAATGAGCATTCGAGAGAATTATTATTAGTGACATTTAAATAATCAGGGATGCAATTAGTGTCTATTGTTGAAAACAAATATTTGTAGTCAATAATCAGTCATATACAATATAGTATGTTGAGAAAGATAAAGACTGAAAACAGTGAGCGCTGGTTCATGAGAAGTTACCTTGATATTTTGCTGACCTCTCTGTGGTTCATGGCATTAAGGACTGAGGAATCCCCAACTTGTTTGCAAATCCAGAGCTCAATGGCAATTCTAGTGTAGATCAGCAGCATCGCTGCCAGTGGCAGGAGGAAAAGGAACACCAGAATGAAGGTAGCATACTGCTTTCTGTGTGCACTTGAGCTCCAGCGTTCCTGACAGCATACATGATGGAGCTCATACAGGAAATCATATTTTACCTGAACAAGTATGAACAGAGCAGATTGTTTAGATGAAAAATTTGGAAATCGATAATTTATACAGCAGCAACATATTGGACCAATGGACCAATTTTGTGTCAAGGAATTTGCATACATGAGTATTCTATAATGCTGTTATTCCCCTGCTGTTGAGTCACTTGAGAGCTAAAGGTCTGAATGATCAGTTAAACCCTGGGGCATACTTTGTTAATGGGTAATATACCCACAGAAATTATAGTAAATTAGATTAGATTCAACTTTATTGTCATTGTACAGAGTAGAAGTACAAAGCCAATGAAATGCACTTAGCACCTAACCAGAAGTGCAAAAAGCAATATGTATACAATATAAATATTTGTATGACTATAAATATACATGTATACACTAAAGATTTGAATGCAATGCAAAGATATGAGGTAGAGAAGCAGAGATCAGCTCAATGTAAATGTTTATAAATACAATACAAAGTGCAAATATAGAAGTATAATATACACAGATACAGAAGTACAACATACATCAATGATGGAATACTAATAGATGTTCCCAACAGGAAAAGGTTTAAATTGTATATTTAGGGGAACACAATTCAACCATACTTGCCTCCAGTTGTTGCACAAACAGCATTGGAGACCCAACTGTCATGGCTGCAATCCAGACAACCCCTAAGATTTATAAAAACATCACAGTTAGTATCAGTTACACAAATATGAATAATGCATATATATATATATATAAATATATATATTATATGGAAAAATGCATAAAATCTTTTAAAAAAAAGGATCTCAGAAACTTCAGACCCAGCATTCTGTATGCTCTTTGTGGGCTGCACTGTCTTTTAATTTTCAGAGGGTGCACAATGCCCTGGTATCTCTCCACAGCAATACAGGTCATAGTGAGAATGCCGGTTACTATGGCAGTGGTCTGAACAAAAGGGACCGTCTTGCACACCAACACACCTACAATATAATAATAATAAAAAACAAGTAATTAATCACTTAGAGTCCGCCAAGAAAGCTAAGCCTTTGCAAAAATGTTTTAGAAAAACCTTAAATTATAATTCAGCAAAGTTTGACAGTAATTGCAATTACTGTAAAAGTGGTTTACTAATTGAAAAAGTAGTTTCCAATAAAATATTTTAAATATGTAAATAATTTAAATAAAACTTAATGGACGCTCTTGGATAATATGCACTTGGTGTTGTTTATGCTATATAGGAAAATTATAATACGTAGCTGTTTGGCAACACGCCTGGACTTGGAGCTGAAAACCTTGAAAAATTGCAAAGAAAAATCTTCTACATCTTCTATGTCTGCCAAGGTAAATTATTTATTTATATTTTGTTTGTTTATTTATTTAAACTGTCAATATTAAGACAGACACACTATATGGTATAGGGCATGGAACAACGTTCTTATCAAACAATTACAGCCCTAATGTCTCTAGCCAACCTACCTGAAATTAGAGGGAAATTACAGATTTATATGAGAAGTTGTTTAAACTCCTAACCTCAGCCCTAAAATAAACCAATACACATATCTGACTAGCTAGAAATGTTATTTCGAGATTAACATTGATATTGATCTAATTACTTACTAAGTTACTAAGTAACTAATTCTGTAGTTACAGAAGATACATGCACATATAAATTTAAGTTTTCACAACATGCATGCGAATGCATAAGCTTTCAAATCAGTTTGGTAAAATAAAAAATGCCATTCGGTGAAAGGATCGGCACCATTCTGCATTATCACAGCACATGCATTATGCATAATAATAATAATATAAAAATGCTTTGTAAGTATGCAAAGTGGGACTCACCCCCGAACCACTCAGAGGAGATATTCTGCAGCAAGGTGAATGGGATGCAGAAGAAAGATATGAGGAGGTCGCTGACGGCTAGAGAGCAGATAAAAATATTTGTAGCAGTTTGGATCCCTCGCTTTCTTAACACAATATAGACGACCAGACTGTTACCAACGAGAGCCAGGAGGAAAATCAAAGTGTACACGATTACAAATATAGTTTTGGCGCTGGACGGTAACTCGGGGATGTACACCAGCGGCTGAATCTTGTACGTTTTAATAAACTCCTGACGAGTGAGGTTATAAAATCGCAGCAGTTGCTCCAACACCTCCGGGGTAATCTTCGCATCACCCATGTGTAACCCTTATCCTTAAAATGCTCCGAAAGAAATCAAAGTTTTGCAATCCCCCGGAAATCTCGGAGGGTCCTGAAATTTCATAGAAACAAATTGTCAGTCTCAACGCCTACTGAGCTGCCTCAGACAGCGTCATGCTCAGCATCATGCCCAATAATAGCGGATAGGCAACTCTCTAGGTTTTGAGACGCGGCCGTGCGCTCCATTATAAAGCAAGCTGTTGAATTTCTTTATGACTATCAGGAACTTTTATGTTACGGTGAATAAGTCTAAGCCGTGAAAAAAAGCCACCTGAGATTGATTTAAAAGCCCGTTCACGATACATGGGATAACTTCCATAAACAATGTAAACATTATACGATATTAAACATACACAATAATACAGACTAGGAAAAGAACGTACACCAAGCAATGAATGTATTGTTTAGAGATAATTATGCAAAATAAATAAAACATAATAACACCATTAGGCCTACAATTAAAGCTTTTTTCCCCCTTCAAAGCAAACGTAGAACTTAAAGAAGATATCTGAAATTAGGGCTATTATAATTTTTCATCATACTGATTGTAAAGTTTACTTATTTGCTGCATTCAGTTACTGTATTGCGAGATGGAAACTCGAAGGCTCTGTTTCATTGGACTGATAAAGTATTGGTTTCTATGGCAACACTCACAGAGAGGACTTAATCCGTGTATGATACGGTAAATATTCAAATACCAAATATTAAAATGTACATAATATCATATAATGTCATATAATAAATGTGACCCTCCTTTATTCTCCATTAAAACCATACCAGCACCTGCTAATCTACCTTGTGAATTTATCCTAAACTTTTAAAAACAGATCAATACATGTGATGGAGCAGCTTCCCTCAAGATATCTTTCATCAGTTTACATCAGACACATCCAGGCTGTTCACAAAATTCACTATTGACTTTTCCTCGCTTTAAGGGAGATCCTTATCAAGAACCTGCGTAGCTCATTTGAGTATCAGTGAAAGAATCAATTTAACACATTTTCCAAGACATCTGACCAAGACATATGCAGAATCCTTTGGAAAACACAGCAGCTGACTACACACAAGCTGCTGGTCCATAATGAGCTTGAATGAAAGTCTGTTTGATCTACAGTTCAAAGAAATATGATTTTGCCCACATTGCCACTATATACTGTATACTCAGATAGCAAAACCTGACAATTTTAACATAGATGCGGCGCATTAGACAAATAACAAAATAAACTTAGTGGTGCACGTGAAAACAAAAGAACCCATTATAAAAGTGTTAGGGTTCTACCCAACCCTATAGGTTTTTGAATGAGGACAAGCACAACATGTTTCTTCTCTGTGGTCTGTGATGAGGTGGGCATTTTTATAAAACTAGTCAATTATTTCACAAACAGAACCTTGACAACCAACAAAAGCAGCTCATTTGTGGGTCTTTGTATTGTCATATAGCTGTGTAGTAGGCAAGGTAGTAATTAAATATGTAGGTGCTTTAAGAAAATGATAGATGACAGCCTCTCATGCACAATTCATGAGTATCAAAACCCATTTCTATGTTAACCTCAGTGGCCTCATTTTATAGTTAAAATCAGTCTCAACATGGCCAGAGCTGGGTAGCAGATTTCTAGTTCCCAGAATGCTTTGCGTCAGATTGTATGAGAGTAAATGTTGAAGTTACATGTTTTTGAGCAAAAAAGTCATTATCTAAAGTGCAGAATGGTATGCATCAAGACTAATAACCTCCCTCTAGGTTACAAATTATTCAGTCAAATTACTACAGAGCAGTTAGGAAACACTTTCTCAGACATTATGTATATATATATATATATATATATATATATATAGGCATTTGAAACTTAAGGGACCTCTCTGCTCTCTAAGGATAATGGAAATCATATTTTCTTTATCACAGGTTGGTTTTCTTTTGTCTCCCTCGGCATGTTATCTGCCATTAGTATCTTTAATATCTGATCATCAAAAGTCACATACTGTGCTTGCGAAACCTCCTCAGACCTTTATACAGACACATGGAGTCCGTGACAATCAATCAATTTTTTAACTAACTGTAATAAATTAAAATGCAAAACGATTTAACAATTTGGTTGCAATTTGACTTTTTTATGGCAATGTAGTAGCTCAAGTTGACTGTTTTAATGGCAATGTAGAAGCTAAAAAATTTGTGCCAGAGAGGGACAAATTTTCCATTGCTACTTAATGACAATGTCTACAGGAATCAGTACTGTATCTTTCATAATTCCTGTCCTGTTGCACACCATTAAAATAAAATTCTGTATAAACTGTGAAGAAAACTGTGCCCTGCAATTATATGTAACCTGCAAGTAAACAGGACAGGAATTATGAAACTCTAATGCTATGTTATTCATTGATGCTTGCAGACAATGTCATAAAGTAACAGTGAGAAGACTAGTAACAAGAACTCCAACAACTATAACAAGTCTAGGAACAACAGCATTGTTCTGCATAGCTTGGTGCTTATTATGACAAAACACATAAATAGAAATCTATTTCTATTTGTTTGTATGTTTCCCTCTGTGTTATGATAGACATAGCCACAATCTCACTTGAATCATTAGTGTCCATAGGTTTGAGATAGTGGCGTTGCCTTTATTTTAACGCCTACATCTATGTTTTTCAGGGAATTAATTTCACATCAACTTTCACTGTCTGACAACCAAATCTAAAAATGCACAGGGCTGATGTAAGATTTAGCTAATACTGGAGGAAAAGTGTGCCCTCCAATTTCTGGAGCATCAGCAGAAAAACAAATAAATAAATAATAATCAAATAAACATGACCTTTGACAAGTTAAAAACAACTTACCTGAAGTGTGAATTTTTGTGTTTGGCTGAGAACACAGCCTCAGTCAGCTGTGCTACAATGTTGCCTACAAATGTGACATGAGACTTCTGAACATCAAGGCGAAATGGCAGATTATTCTTTATGTTCACCCTATTTCACTTCTGCAATTACAAAATAATATCAACATCCAATGAATATGAACTGAGGTTGTTCTAATCCTATTCATATCATGGGGGTTCATTAGCCTATCCACAGGTTTTAACATCATCTGTTATAGTATATCTGTAAACTCACAAATCACATACGTGAGAATTATATTTGCATATAGCAGTTAAGTTGATCATGACATGATGTAGGCAGGCCCAAGGAAAGAGTCAAAGAAGAAATCGTCTTTTAAAAGTTTAATGAGCTCTGAAAACAGAAATAATTCTTTTATAAAGTATTTATGAAATGTGAGTCAGTATTTCATCAGCTTGGCCTGCTGAATCTTTCTAAATAAGTTGCCCTCTCATAGGAACAGACTGGGCACTGTGTGGGAGCCAGCGGAAACGCAGCCTGGCCATCAGAGAGTCTTCAGGGTTCTCAAACTCAGAAAAGCCCAGATGGTTGAGGATGGCATAGATGCCAGCTTTAGCTGCCACCTGCAACATTAAAAGCTATTAATAACCGTACTTTAGTGGAAGAATTATAGATATGTCTAAGAAAGCTTCACTTTAATTCTTTTATGCATGTATGTTCATAAGTGGCTTAGCTGTGCACACTTGCCCACAAAAGATGGAATAATGAAAGAAAATGCTTTTATGGCCTTGACAGAAATTCCAGCTTGACAATTTTCTGCTTTTACAATGTTCAGCTTTTATAAAAACCTATGAGGTTCTTCACCAGCTGAGTCTAGTTAAATTTTTCATTATATATCTGTGGATTGATGTGTGTGGTGGGCAGAGGAACACCTGGAGCAGAGGAAGCAGTGGTTGAACTATTGAGCTGAAGGCAAAAAGCTTAAGACACAGGAAATTTTCATTTCTGCTCTATAACAATTTTTTTCCCTCACACAGGAGGGTCTGTTTGATTGCTTCTACAATGTTTAGTGTAAGTTATTTTGTTTTAGGAATAACGTTTTTGATATATGAAATATATAACATAAATAAATAAAATGTTCTACTGATATTACTGCAAAAACTTTTTGATAACCTTAAAATCATTTTCAAAGAACATTAGCCAACATTCTGAGAACATTCCCTGTTAACTGGGTGCAGTCTTGCCATTCTATTCCACCGCCTCAAACCAAGACAAACCGCCATGTCTATAGACCAGAGCTGGACATTGAAAATGCCTAAAAAGAGACTGAATACGTTTTCAACCATGTATTGACAGAGAACACTCTCCCTCCCATGAATGTTTTATGAGAAATATGTTTAGCTGCAGCACTGTGAGCCTGAAGACGGTTCAGTCATTCATCTTGCCAAAAGACATTTGTCTTCTGCACCGTGCACTTCCTCCCATCAGGTTTTCAAAGGTACGGAGAGGTCATATGATAGATAGGCTTGTGTGTTGTGGTTGTGGGTGACAGATTATCTGAAACTTTCTTTAAACTATTAAACTGTGTATTAAGTAATTCAATAGTTTTCATTTCATCCTGATATTTACACTTAAGAATATAAAATTAAACAATGCTGTAAAGCATAAATATTAAAAACATTATATATAGTTATTTGTGTTTTGAATACATTAAACTCGGTTATTTGTTTCTGAAGAGGTTTTGCTTTCAATTCTTATTTTATACATGTATTCATATTATCTATGACATTACCTACATATGTTAAGATCCTGTCCTTTCATGAGATGTCATTCCAAACCTATATGACTTTTTTCTTCTGTGAAACACAAAAGAAGATATTTTGAGAAATGTATTGGTGTTTTTGTTTCCATACAGTGGGTGCCACTGTTGTTGGGTTAACAGTGTACCTCAAATCATCTTTTGTGTTCCTGAAAAGCAAAAAAGTCATACAGATTTGGAATGCTATGAGGGTGAGTAAATGATGGAAGAATTTTTGAGTGAACTATCCCTTTAAGAAATGTTTCTCCTAACAGACATTGGAGTATTATCTTATCAATTGAAATAAAAGGAACTCTATTGCACAAAACAGCTACAGCATGTGATAAGTGATGTGAGGATCTTACCTGGTGCATCCACTGGCTGAAGGATCGCTTCCAGGAGTCTTTCTTCTCCAGATGGAGGTAACAGTTGAACAGTATGAGATAAATGTAGCGCTCCAGGTACTGCAGGCTTCTTAACCGTAACCACTGAGCATCAGCCTCTGATTTAGCCATCCTAATCTGAGGGGAAATGCCAGTAAACTCACTGTTATACCTCTTGTTTCCTTCATATTTAGTTATAAAATCTAATGACCATAGTGTCAGTTAGATTAAAAAATAGTATTATTATTTCTCTGTTATATGTGCACTTTGCTAACCATATTTTGTTAGGAAGTTCAAAAAGCCATTGGTGTATGCATGCTTCAGCTTCAAACCTTAATGTTCACCGTAATCTACACAATAGGGCTCAAATGAGTCATGACATAAACAGTGTTTAAAGACAAAGTGCTGATTGCTGGGCTGGATTATTCTTTTTAGTTTTCTGATCTGTTGAAAATGGCTCAGCATCTCATGACCAACAGCAAGCAAAGGGAGTTCAGAAAATCTGTTTAAAAAAATGACATTATATTTGCAATTCAGTTGGGTACCATAAGTGGAAGATAAAATGTTATTTAAGATTATTAAGGATTTGAACTTGCACCCTTCAGCACTATAGTTCCAGTAATACATATTCAGTTTATGCTTATATTATGCTTAGATTAAGTTGTGTTATTATATATGCAAGGAAAGTGCTCCTGGAAACCACAACAATTTCCTTGTCTGTATTTCTGTTTACTTCAACTGACTGTCATACAATGAGAAGTTGCCTCACCTTTCATCCCTTATTACTTAAAGAACTTTTAGAACTCTGGAGCTGTAATTAGGGCAATCTGACTTTGATGCTCTGAGGAAAAGTCTGGTAAAGTCACAGAAGTGACAGAAGCAGCGCTCTGTGTCGGTCTGTTTGTGTACGAGCTTTCATTCTAAAACATTTAGTCATTCTTGTGCGTTTGCCACAAATGAGTTGCTCTGAGACACTGCCGCACATTTCAAAAGATACATCTGTACTGTAATTTGCACAGAGTTTTTCAAAGCAGTCCCTTTATTTCACTCTATTTCAAAGGCTTTCAGGAAAAAAAATGCGCTTCTGCCTGGAAAATAAGACCAATGAACATGAGGTGGTGTAATGTACACAGATTATGCCTTTGCCATTATCTTGAAAATGAAAAGATTCTCTTGTTTGTCTAAGATATCTTAGGGAAATGATGTTGGGGAGAAAACAATTAACATGGGTGTTATCAGTGATTCAAAATAAAGGGCACAGATTGGCTGTCACTTTAACTGTAGTTCATATTTAAGACCAGCTATTCATGTTGAAGTTTTGTTATGAAAAATATATTGAAAGGACAATAAAAAAACATGATGACGTGGTTATACACTGCACACACACACACACACACACACACACACACACACACACACACACACACACACACACACACACGTCACCTGTCTGTAAGTGGATATGATGATTTCTCGTAAATGGTAATGCATGGGGGTCATTGTCTCACTAACAACATCCAGAGCAGCATCTACTTCTCTCTTCACACGATGACCATCAGGTAAGAATCTTACCACCTGCATCACCACCTAAACACACACACAGTCACTTACATAAGTCCAACTCAAAATTGTACATAGGTCACAGCTCACATTATAAATCATTATTATTAACGTTGTGAATTAGGGTAAGGTAAGGAGACCATTTTGAACACTGATCTGTCATATACTTGTTTAACAGCAGATTGTGGTTCATTTTTAATGGATTGCAACTTTAATATAAAAAAATTCTTTAGTCATTCATTTACTAAGAGCAAAATTACACAAATATTGTTATAAAATGTGTGAGAAACTGTTAATTTCATACATTTTATCAAAACTCAATATTCCAATAAAAATACATTTTATATATTTTAATACACTTTATAATACAGAAAAAAACATTTACATTAGGTGGGTTATTAGGCTCTTAGTGCACCCTAATAATAAATTAATAAATATGGCAGCCAATGAAAGCAATGACCTTTAACCTTAAATCATACCTCAAACTCTCCCTTGGTGTACTTGGCATCTGGGACACTAACAATCTCATCATCTCCACAATCTGGAAAGCCCTGAAAAAATACGGTCAGGTCATGGTTTATAAAACTGGTCTGAGCTCAGTTTAGATACTCTCCCTGCAGCTGTCACAGCTGCATACTTTTTAATCCCCTCCACTCAAACAGCCAATCACTGAAAATGACCCACATTGATGTGCCACATGGTGAGAGTGGCGGCAACCAGGGCTGCAGTAGTTCTGTCTTTTCCATCATGGCAGTTGAAGATGAAAGCACAGCAGGGGTCATCAGCCAAACTGCTCTTCATGGTCTCCAGCAACTGGTCAAACACCTAAAGAAGAATAAAAACTTAAAGGTAGGCAATTTCAGAGAGACTGGCAATAGCAAGCTTTTGAAAAATTTTAAAAGCATAAAATCCCACCCCCCATTCAGAGCACTGTCCAAAGCCACGGCTCCTCCAGTACATGAATGCATGCGTAGTTTAACTAGTGGGGCATCCTGTCTTTGAATTTGGACCGAATGCAATGATTGGATGAACATTTTATGGTCCTCCTGCCCCTTCCGTAGAAGATATATAAATAGATTTAGACCACTTTACTTAGTAATTGCTACCAGGATGTGAAGTGACCAGCAAAACAAAATATGTTTCTGGTAAAAAAAAACCTGCCTTGCCTTGAAGAGTAAAAAAAAAAGAGGTTTAGATCTGCCCTATGCTAGGACAGTTTAGTGTTTTGCCTTACCTCTTCTTTAGGTGCACAGCAGTCAGAGAGAGGAATCCGTTGGTATGTGAGACCTGGATAGATGCTCTTCTGCTGAATAAAGAGCTCCTCTACGGTCTGACAACTCCTCAACATCCTCATCTGTTTTTCCTGTTCTGTAATCACCTCCAGCCACTTCTCCGACCTCAGGATGTTCTCCTTCAGTGCCAGCTCTAGTTCCTGTGGATCAGCCATTTACTATTGCTAATTTACTACTGCTATTCGCTAAAGATCCTGCTTCAAGTTTTTTGAGGTCACAGCAGCAACTCTTGTGGGTGAATTTTTAAAAAATGTGTTCCGTTATACACTACCAGTCAAAAGTTTGGAAACACTTACTTTTTCTTTGTTCATATTTTTTTTAAATTTATGAATAATAGTAAACTTATTAAAACTATGAAATAACACAAATGTAACTTTAGGAATTATTTTGTGACTTAAGAAAATTAAAAATAAGTAAAATAGGATATATTCTAGCATATTCAATATAGTCACCCTACGTCTAGAATTTACAAAAATTTTCCATCACCCAGTTTCTTGAGGAATCATCCTGAGAATATTTTAAAAGATTTTTAAAGGAGTTCCCCTCTATTCTGTGCTCTTATTTGCTGCTTTTTTCTTCATTATTTGGTCCAAATCATCTATTTCAACATTTTAAGAACATTTAAGTTTCTTATCATTTTAAGATAAGAAACATTTTAGTCAGGTGTTTCCAAAGTTTTGACTGGTAGTGTATATCCTTAATATCAGGATCCTCACATAAAAAAATAACAAACCAAATATGTCTTAAAATATGGTCTGTTTCACACTGCACATTAAAGCAGTGTGTAAGCAAAGCAGCAGTGAAAATGGATTAGCAGCCTCGCGTTGTACTTTTACACTGACAGTGTATTTGCTATTGCTACCTAACGTATAAATACATATAGCAGTTTTATAGGCTACAATACATTATACACTAAGTATTGTCTTTAATAACAAGCATAAATTATAAAACATTTCTCTCGAGGGGCTGATTACAAATTATGACCAATTAATTTATGTGTAGAGTGTATTAATTTACATTAAATTTACATTCAAATGGTAATTAATCCACACAGAATGGAACTGAAATCCCAAAGGGCAGACTGCTTAAATCTGCTTAATTCAGTCAGACTTACTGTCATAGAAAGTGCTGCATGTGGGCAAAAATAACTATATGCCGCTTATGTGTGTGGTGTGAAACAGGCAGTAGACCATGTTACATATGTTTAAAAATAAACTCAGATCCACCCCTAAACAGAAATGATCGTGTGAAAGCCATTATATCCAGATATGCAGTGGTCAAGACACACAAATGATCTAATTCAATACACCTGGAGCTGCTGTGGGTGTTGAACCCACACTGTAATGGGCTGCTCCAAACAGCCTGGCTCTCGCGGCGTGAACATTTGTCCATTTCCCTCCAGCACAAGCTCCTCTTGTAAATTAATCCAGAGAATTCTGGAATGCCCTCGTCTGTGGTCTGTCAGGTAGGATAGTACAACAGACAGAGCCTTAAATAGACACAAACAAGCTTTGATTAGTTATTATCAGACATTGCAGACGGCTACAGTTTAGAAGCTAAAAAGCACAAGAATGTGTTTACCTCAGAACTTGGCTGGCCCATTCCATACAGAGGCATTTTGGAAACACGTCTGAAATTGGCCACTTTCATCTCCTTGGCTGTGCTGAGCAGATCTGTTACTAAAAACCCGCTGGATACCTTTCAGAGAAATTTAAGATTTTGTGCATGCCTATATGTGTTTGAGCGCATATGCTTAGAAGAATCTGCAACCCACCTAACAGAGAATCTCAGAACTTTGGCTAATGTTCTCTAAAAGTTCCCCAAGGTTCTCTTAAACTTTTCCTGCAGTAACGTTATTTGAAATTTTAACTTTAACGTTATGTATATCATATATCAAAAACGTTATTCTTATGTAGTTGAATGTAGTGGAATGTTTTAAAAATGTTACAGAATTAAAAAAATATTTAAATCAGTTCTTTTAACCATGCAATAATGTTAATATAACCTCTAAAAAACTGGATGTTTTAAATGTTCCTAAAACTTTCAAAATAACATTTTAACATGTTTGTTATTTAATGGAAATGTTATTGAAATGTCCTTGCAACCTAAAATTGTGAGTTGGGAAAGCTGCAGGGGAGGAGGTCAGTTTGCCTTTGATTAGCCAAGCTACAGAACATCTCAATTTAATTAAGATTCAACCTATGCTGTTATTATTTACATTTTATGAGCCCTGGCATGTCAAATCTCCTCACAGAGAAGGACAATTCAGTCTGGTTCAAGTGAACACATCTGTAAAACAATGTGGTCTATGGCTGTTTTAATATTTATCCTCTTTGTACTTAATTCCTCACCAGAACTCTGATCCCATCAGTTAGAAGGCTGGCCGGTGCTGACAGTTCAGAGCTATTCACAGTGGTCAGCAGTCTGTAGATCCAAGCATTTGTACACATCCACTGACTGAAGCTCTGGGGAAATGCCTGTGGGTACTAATAAGATGAAGAGAGACAGCTGATAGAGAATATATTTTAAAATAATGGCATACACTTTTATTTTGACTATAATTGATATCACTGATATCCAGTGATAGCCAGTAATACCTGATCGTGAAGATATGCATTAAATACAAGCAGGTACAGGTAACATTCAAGACTCTGCAGTGTTCTTTGCAGTAAATACCCTTTTGCACTGCTTCCCTGCAAATACAAACATAAATTAATGAATAAGTGAATGAATTACTTTCATTTAAAATGAACATTTAAATAATCAGTGCTAAGACCCACTTGAATCTGGAAATCTTCACCAATGCCTTCCACCTTTAGTTTGTTTTCATACACAGCATCTTTTATGTTATGCATCTCTGAACACATGGCAATAGCATCATCAACCTATGGAATGTTTATATAAATAATTTTTTATATATGAGTTATATAAAAATTCATTAGGTTTATGTCTATTATGAATATTTAATGCCCCTCATTAGGATACTGTGGCACTGCATGCTTAATTCAACCATTGTTTACATAAACAATATTAAAATATTCTAACCTCATCAAGGACCTGTTGACCTTTAGGTAGGCGACTGATTAGCAACTGAATCACTTGGAAATCCAATTTGTGTGCGCTTTTCTGTATTTCCTCATCATGACTATAAAAGAGAGAGTGCTTAGGATTTAACTTTAAAATGGTGACATCAGATAAACTTATTATTATTTAACGTAGTGTCTTAATAATGAATAAGTAGCGCTCTTTTTTAATAAAAACAGAACTAAAGTAACCAGTGTACTGTAGGTACCTGAGGTTTTGTGACGCCCCCTGCAGTTGATGGAAGACTAATGCGCCCAGGATTAAGCCAAGATTAGTCCGTCCCACACCCACTTGGCAGCTGAAGACCAGTGCAGGTGGAGGTTTGGTGTTATCCCGCATCACAGAGAGGTTTGGGGTCTCCTGCGTACAGCAAAGCAGTGAGTGGCCTTACAATGTGGGAAAACCTGGCATATATTGTGAGGTCATATATCTACTGTCACTGTAATTCAAATCGCTTAATAAACAAACTGGTTGAAATCAAAAGGTTTATGTGGGGTAGTTTTATGGATAGGGTAAAGAAAATATCATTATCATTAGTAAAAACTATTAAATCACTGGAAAGTCCTCATAACAACAGGAGTACCAACATGTGATTGTGTTTGTGTGTGCGGATTGTTTAAATTTGCCTGGTTAGCTCTGTCAATGTCCATCACTGATTATAAACAGTGACTGTTTTTAAAGATTAAAAATTTTGTCAATGAAACCACAAAAAAATAAAGAATATTTTTATAAAAAAAATAAGAAATTCAAGTTAGAAAAGAAACACATGATGGAAAAACTGGATTATAAAGTCTAAAAATACCTGGCCATTTCCCGATCATAAGCAGACGCCTGAAGACATTTTTCATGGTTTTAAGTTAACATTTATAACCTTTTGTCTGTGTTAGTATGGTTTTCAAAGATTGATGTTACCGGTGACAATAAAATATAAATAAGATTCGCTGTTCAGTCGAAAGTTTTGAGTTCCTGGGATGAATTATTGCTTCTGAGACACAAATCATCAGCTATAAATAGACCAGAGCTGACATGAAGTTATTTTAAACTCCAGGAAAGCAAGGAGGAAAATGTATGTGAGATCAGGACATGTCATCACTTTTTACTCCAGTGAATGTTTCTCATGGAAGATTTATTTTTGAAAGTCAATATCTGAATTGACACATATCATAAAGTGTATATATACTAAATAATCATTAAATGTAAACTGAAACATAAAAAAGAAATTGTTTTGGCTAAAAGAAATTGTAATTATTAATGTAAAACTAATTCCTGATTAAACAAGATGACCTGCTCCAATCTGATTTTTACTGAATGAAAAATACCCCTGTCCCAGTTAAACCTTTCAGTTAAAGTCTACATTATATACATGACTTATGGCTAAACGTATGCCTATGTGAGTTATTGCATTCCCTTGATTAGCCAGCAACGTTACAAAAATATGATACTGATATAATGTGTTTTTGAATCTGAAAGACAAAAAATATTGATAAGAAGGTGTTTGAAATCAACATATAAAATGGCTGCTAGATAAACCAAGCAATTGTGTATTAGACTTTTGACTTAAAACTGTATAGTTACTAAAACACAGATATAGATACATAAGTGACAACACGCCCCAGTCTTCCTATAATTTTCATAAACGTCTTACCCTAAGTATCTTAACAAAGGCATCAAATGTTTCCTCCAGTGGAGCCCCTTCCATTGGAAGTGGTAGTCTGTAATATCTAAATCCATCAGAATTCAGAATTAAAAGCATACAGTATAACTTACAGCACTAACATTTTGTTCTGTTTTTCTATTGCACTATATAATAAAATATTACCTGTGCAACGGTTGATTGAAAAGTGGTCTTTTGTAGACCTCTTCAGTGATGCAAATATCCTCCTCTGACAGAATCTGAACATGCTGAGGTTCATCTTTCAAGTGCTCAATGTCATTATAGACATAAAGCATATTTTCACTCAGTTTGGCCAAGTCACACAACTGAAGAAAGACATTAAACATATCAGAGAATTCAAAACTGACATGGAACAGGCGCTGTGACCTTTGTCTAAAATTCGCCTTAAAAGGATGGCAAGCAATCCCCCTGCTAAAACTCAACATGAGTGCTAGCCAGGCTAGTTCTGCTCACACGGAGGAAAGCATAGCTCTAACTGACCTCCTTCTGGATGGAGAGCTCCATTTGTTCTGCGCTGAGCCCTTTGTCAAGATCATGTAGGTTCTCGTGGAGGTTCTCTCTTCTTCTGGGAGTGTATGGAATGAAGTCTTCATCCATATGAAAGAAGACCACTGGCTCCTCTCTCACACAGATGAAAATAATCTCCTGTTCACATGTTTTGTGGGATGAAAAGTTATTGATCTAATTATTTATTGTAGGTCTATCTGCAGAACACATGACAGTCTGTCGTATTTCTGTCATATTTCTGAGCTATTATTTACAAAACAATTAGTCCTTACGGACCTCATAGTTTTCAGTCTGCAATCTCTGGAGGACCTGTTTGAAACCACTTAGGCTGGGCTGGCCCATTCCAAAAAGGGGGTAGTTTCCCTTCACTTTGCGGAAGTTGGGGGCCCCATAGCTTTTTGTAGTATTTAAGACATCAGCTCTATTGTATACATCCTGTACCATGAAAAACTCCCCCTGGGCAATAAAAGAACAAAAACATGTTAAACATGAAACAAACGTGGTTTATTTTCATGTTTGTGAATGACAAGACGTTTACATGCATCAATCTTCATTTCCTGCCTATTAATGCATGTCATTACATTGAGGCATTTTGAACAATCTGAATTTTTGTTTATGTTTCTGCAAGACAAACATACCAGCACTAGGTAGTGCTCAGGCAACATGTCAGATATCCTTCCCAGTGAGTAATTGGCAGATTGGATTTTGTCATGAATCTGAAACTCTTCCCTGCAGTTATTTCTGTATAGAGATTAATGGTATTATATATTGAAACATTAAAAACACACAACTAATAAAGTTAACTAGTAATGTTGTAATGATGTTAAAGTTAAATGTTATAGTTAATGATATATTGTTAATAATAATGTTCAAGTTGTTATATAAAAATGTAAAAGTGTTTGTCTCTTGAAGTAGAATAAAGTAGTTGATAAATTCCTTTTGATGCACTACAAAACAATTATGTTTGTGTTCTGTAAACTGAAAACAGTTTAAATGTAAAGTATTCAAATTTAGGCTTAATATAAGAAAAATATGTTTGCCAATGGTGTAAGAAAAACAATAATTAAAATATCTGAAAAGATGTCTTAACATCTTATTGTGAATATTGCTTGTCAGGTATATTAATCTCATTTATGTTTAGATCTTATGCTCACTGCAAAGACTAACACAGTCAAAGAGTAACACACAGGTGTGACATGTTGTGCATTCATGCCCAGTTTTAAATGGCATGGTGCTGCACTCAACACTTACGTGATGACAACAGGGGCCACCTTGTTTGTGATGATGGACTTAGCCTTACTGTTGCGAATGCTCAGTGACTGTAGTGAGCGCCTGTCCTCAGCCATGCCGTTACCTTGGTGACCAACCTGTTGTGTAGGTGCCAACGGAGCAGCCTGGGATGTTGCACTGGCGCTCGTACCCATAGTCTGCACAGAGCTGCAATGGACTTATATTGTGACTAATAATAAACGCATAGAAACGTTAGTCATTTAACATTGGCTTATTTTGAAATTTGCTCCGATTTAAAGGTACAGATGCACTTTAAGTGGTGAGACCACATTGATTTATTTCCTTTCTCTGAAACACATTTAACTCACAACAAAATCTGCTATAAAACATTAACAAACTACAGAAACTTTCGAGTGGTGAGAATATACTCTAAGTTATAAATTTATACAAAACCAAAACAAAGTCACAGAATTAAAATCATGTTTAATTATACATGCATCTCAGTCATTCGTGTATTATTTGGTCATTAAATGAATGGCTTACGGTTTCGCGTCTGTGCCGCGTGTGCACACATCCTTTGGTTTTAGCATCTCAGAAAGATATTCGGGTCTCTTTATCTGTTAATCCTGTCAAAACAAACTTGGTATCCTGTTGCCAGCAGAACCCCAAAACATTAAAAGCCTTTTGTTTCAACTCAACTAAGATTCTGTGCCACCAAAGTGTGCTTTTGTCAGATTCTCTTTTCTGCTCTGTCTCGCTCAATGCCTCTCTGGTTCTCTTCTCACAGTGACAGAATAACAGTTCCAACCCTTAAGGGGGCCAAAGAGAAAACAGTACATCTGGCAACCAGACGGCAGTGTGGGCGGCACCACACTTTCACAGGGACAGCCCATGCAAAGTTCTCTCAGGCCATGACTGAGACATTACAGAAAACCAAACGTGAGAAGAGAGCACAAGATCAAACATTTCTGCAGCCTTTGTAGCATCTACCAAAATCCACCTCAAGTGTTTGATGTTATAGTCATAAAGGAAAAAACAGTCTCCAAACAGCTCTGAATTTCAGAAATAATGCAGTTAAAGAAAGACTCTTTGTGCTTTTTCTCTTTTATAAGATCAAGTTTGTGCCAAAGAGATCACTGGAAAATATACGATAGGTCTGTGAATGTCATTATGACATTCTTGTCGCATGTTTATATAACTGGCTGGTCTATTGAAAGTTTGGGATACTGACTCCCTGGCACCAAGAGCAATACTTCCCTATTCAGGGACTTGATTTAAATTCCAGTTGGGTCTGAGTATCACAGTCCCGGAACAAAAAACAACAACAAAAAAATCTCTAAATATGGATGGGAAAGACCCCGGGTTGCACGCATACAAAGCTACACAGATCTGTGCACACATAGTAAGCTGCATTGATTTTGGAGTGATTGACATGTCCACGCTGATAAATGAGAAGTTTATATGAGGAGCTCAATTAACAGTTATTCATTATGTAAACACTGGAGGCACAATCATAAGAGGCTGTGTAACAGTTATACTCACTGAAAACACACTAACTTTGACGTACATGCTGATGGTTTCATACACGTTTGTCTTCTCATAAAACGGTCTATTACAACATTGAACGTCCTATTCAGCAAAAGCTGTCAAACTTTTGTGACCCCCGTGACCCCCCCACTGAAATTCACAGCCATGCCAGGGACCCCTAATATAACAATACTAGGATTTTCTCCCTTTACAATAACTTACATTAATGACATTAACAAACATTATCAAACTATGCTTAACTAGTGTTTACAAACTAGTCTTTCTCATTGCACTGCTTTTACCTCCTGGATTTACTGCACCACTGTATTGTGAAAAAGAAAGAGAATTTAATTTGTGTTTACTGTAGTTGTGTGCTCTGTAAAACCAAAGGTGATATTTTGGGTTATTTCTTTTGACCACAAATAAACAAATGTATCATTTTTAATGATTACATGCTTTATATATATTAAAGCACCTTGTGACCATCATCAAAAACAACTATCTTTTTTACATTTCACATAAATGTTCCACAGTATGTAAATCACGTCTCATACAGTGAAAATGAACACAGTTGTCCCAACATCTTGCAGAATTAAATAAACATCTAGCAGAAACAAACTGATTAGCTGTGCCAAGCAACTGGCTAAAGTTTAAATAAAAAACACTTAGAATAGCAAATATTTCTAGCCTGAAGTCCATGCAAGGTGATATGAAAAGTAAATATTACTCAGCAGCTTTCTCACCTGGCTACCTGCTCTCTCAGACACCTCTCAGGACTTCGGTGTTAACTTGTCAGAAAAAGTTAAAATGTAAAGACTATGTCACACTCATCTTGAATCCTGTATATGTTTTCCAGCAGATCCAAAGCCACGCAGTCAAGTGTGCATCCAGCTGAGCAACATGACCGATCACAACATCTTACAGCAGCCCGACCGAAGATGTGAGGCGCAGGGGCGGAGAGGAGAGGAGGCGTGGCGAGAATGAATTTAATGTCAATTCACCTATAAACTCCGCCCTAATTTAAGTACTGTAGTCCATGATGTTTGGAAACCTTTTGACAGAAAGGTGACAATTCATTCCTATAGAGTTCCCATTCTCTCTGGATTGTGGGATTGTCGCAAAACGCCCGTTCACCTGCGCTCAAAAAACATTGACGTCGTTATCACAATTTGACTCCCCGTGAGATTTTAACTCGTTTATCACGTTGGTAAGGATTCGCTTTAGTGTGGGGCGGGCTTTACGGATAGGGACCAATCAGGTAGCAGCCTGTTCAGTGTATGAACCAATCAGAAGCAGGGGAGTCCAAATTTAAAGGGAGTGAACTTGGGGAACAACTTCCCCACAAGTGGATGGAAATGACTGTTGTCAATACATTTTTAATTGAAGAGAGGATTTTCATTAACATTTCTTCCATCTTCCAGCAACAGACCACCTACCCAAGAGCACACTTTTAAATCTGAGAGCAGAGAATAGACTTAAAGATAATCCAATGGAAATAAGGAAATTATGATTTTAATGATACCTTTTATAATGATCAAAACGAAGTTGTGGGTATATTGTAGATGGGTTACCTTCAAACGAACCATGATCTGAAACTTTCTACAGCCAGTTGTCCATTAAGAGTAGATACAAATGTTTGAGGCTGGTAGGCAATGCAGATAGGGAATGAGTTTAATTATAATAGTTTCAACAAGATGCTTATGTAATGCATTTAGTTTGCAAGAATGGCTTACTGGCTTAGTTCTGACATTTTACTGTCACTGCATGTGACTGTTTTTCACTGCAAGAAAACTTTGCCTCTTTTTAAACTGCTGGTGAGTGGACACATTGTGCTGCCATACGTTTCCAAGCAACCAAGCTCTTGGGTGAGGCACTCATGTATTATAGTTTATTCAGTACCAAGTTGTTTTAGCTAGGGAGACAAGGCCTATTAAAAATAAAGTGTGAAAACTCCAGTTTATTACAGGACATTTGTATAAAGTTGATAAATTACAATTATAGTGCTCAAATAAACATTGTATATTTTACATTACCATATTTACAAACATATCCACGTGTATATACGTGGATATTTGTAAACAAATCCTTGCTTAATTACATTAACATTAGACTCCAAATTGACAATTTTGCTCTTTCCTATAGTGCCCCACCTAGTGGCTACAGCTAGTATTTCAAATCCAGCGGATGGTAATATTCAGGCATATGAAAATGCATAAGCTCTTGGCAGAGAAACACAGAGAGTTGATATCAAGGAACTTTTATTGATCTCGCTGTAACGGTGTCCACTGGCATTGGCATTTTATTAAAATTAAACTCAACAGGGTCTCAGAGAAGAAAGAAAAGACAGTTTCAAATTTCTGCCACATTAGATAAAAGACTTCCATCCAAAATCCCCTTTGTACAGAGTTTAATGCATTTCTGATACATCAAGAGATCTTGAAGTATGAAGCAAAAGTAAGCAGTGATCGTTTCAAATGTCTAAACTTTTGTATTTCAGAGTTGCAACAATCTGGGATTTGACAACTCAAGGACAGTAAATAAGTTCAGTTTAATTTATTATTCTTAAATGTAACTTCAAAATATCTGAAAAAGATTTAAACCAGGCAATGTGCATCTAGTTCTTAAGGTTTAAAGGTAATTCACCAATATTGAATATCTGACAAAGTTTTAATGTAACTGAAACCTAAACCAGATTTTTTTGTCAACCATCCCATCACTTGTATTACAAACATTACACTGATGCATCTCCAAATCTTTCCATCTCTGTAAGAAAGTAAATGATAATAAACATGTTTCCAAAAATATATGTTTTCTAGTAAAACATAGCAATATCTTGACCCTACTTTCAACTTAATAACAGGGAAGAAAATTTTAAAAAATGGAAAGGCATGAATCCTGCTGTAAGGTATGCAGGGGAACTGCATTTGAGACAGCTGCTCAGCTTAGTAAAGTAAGGCATGGATACAGAGGCTAAGCACAAGAGATTGTTTTGAGAGCAAACAAACTTTCTCTGCTCAAAAGAATTACTGAAACACAGTAAGAGACAAAGTCATGAGAATACGTTTTATCCTCTTTTAAGCCACTTTGTTTGGATAATCTCTTTGTTTAATTATCTTTCAATAATAATCAAAGCCTCTAATCTTCCACAAGATTTGGCATTCCAAAAAATAAGATAACTAAGTAATGTTAATGATTCTGACAAGTGAACTAAACAGCAGATCAAAATAACATGCATAGAAGAGCATTGGAAAGATTCAATTCAAGTTTTCAAGGTTTTTTGATCTGAATCAAAATACAAATGTCTGGTCACTGCAAAACTATCCACCTTTCAAAGAATATTTGAACTTTCACATTGTGTAGTTGTGAGATAGACAACAGTAAAATGACCAAACAACACTTCAGTGCTTTCCTACCTTTGATTTGATTATCAAGGTTTGTAAGAATTGTAGTAATCGGAAAGTGACAGCAGATGTCACAGATGATATTAATGTAAAATATTCACTGTTATTACTCCCATGAAAGGGGCAGTAAGAGGTGTACTTGTTATGTACGTAGCACAAGTACTTCCTGAGACAAGATCTCTTTTGTTGTAGTTTTTCATAGAGTATATGAAATCCTTTATTCAGTCAAACATAACTAGGTATTGACTACCTTTAAACAGAAGTGTTTACCAGCTAGAGTGACTACAGAACTTATGTTGATGCTTCAAGTATCACCTGAACAAACTTGCCATGCAAGCTAGACACAAACCATACTGTTACCAGGATAAGTCTGAACTCTACAACCATTCACTCTAACAGTTGCTATTCAAAAGTGTAATCAGACGTTATTTTTAACCTTAAATTAACCTTTACTTTTTAAGGAAAAAGGAAATTATTAGAATATTGACTGAAATGCTGATTTTAAGGGAGGTTCTACATAAACCTACAAAATCTGTGTATTTGTTTGGCATCGTGGTTTAGTATGAGTGATTATGGTCTGTGTTTTTTTTGACAATTCTATTAAACTATTCTTCTGAGTTAAACAAACACCTGAAAACCTTGAAATCTTAAAAACAGAAAGGTCAAAAGTATACAGATGTTTAACTGATATAAAATACCTGGAATGAATATGGAATTCTTTTTATCTTTAAACCAAATTTATGATGCTAATTCTGTCGTCCCTTATTAGAATTACAAGACATTACAAAAAAAGTCATTTTCTTCCTTTAACAAATATTAAATTTGGGACAACGTGTACATAGTGATTCCTGCTTTTTCTGACCTGACTGCAAATAAGTTTACATGTGAACAAAGCAGAGAGCAGTTATCACTTTTATCAACTGTAACAGTGTACTTTGAAAACAACTCTGTACTATAAGCAGTTAATCTCTGATGGCCGGTTTGTTTATGAGTCTATTACAGTAAACGGGTAATAGGTCGGGGCACTTGCAATACAGAATTTTTCCCTTGCTCTGTGACATCAGTAAGTACAGCTGATGGTAGCCCTGAAACTTAAATAGAGCAGGCTCAAGTTAACTTTCAGGGCACCAGCAGCCTCACTGGGCAAACTTTATGCAGCACCCCACAGCTAGATAGAGCTAAAGGAGAGGGCTCACAACATTGGTTTCTATAAGCCAAGCCACTGGCACACAGGTACCAGGTAAATAATCATTCTTTAAGCTGGTTCCTCTTCTTTAGATGTCCATCTCAAACTGAGCATCTTCACCTGTGACACAAACAATAATGCATATAATTTTACAGTAAACTGTTGTACAGTAAACAGAGAAAGTCATAATGCTAACTGTATGAGTACAGTACAGTTTATAGTCATAGTGTACATTATAATTACTATATAGTAATTACTAGTCTAAACTTTCAACCAGACCCGTTGATTTAATTGTTTGTGTATAAAAGATGCCAGACTGCAGAGTAGGGAGGTTCCAGAAGAAACGGATCCAGTCAGATCACTTTGAAAGACTAACCTTGCCCTGGTTTGACATCATGATTGTTGATGTTGTTAACTTCATTCCTCTTGTTTTCATTCAGGATATTTTTGCTTGTCACTCCTGGGATAACAGGCAGGTGTGCTGGTGGGGTCTGTGCAATGGGGGAGTTACGCCGGTCCAACAGGAACTTACGATCATAGATTATTCGGGTACCTGCATTGTCATACAACTGTCAGGGTTGCATACTGTTATAAACCAGTTTAACAACATAATATTAACACATTAATTACATACCAATCTTAGAGCAATCTAATTCGTGGCCAATTTAATATGACTAGTCACAACAAGCAATAAGTTCAAGCAGTATAAAACAATACAAACAACAGGCATAACCCTGGCTTTTATTTTGAACCCACAGCAATTGGTGTCTGTCTTCATATGGGTTAAAACTAATGCATTCCTTTGTTCATTTCTATTCTGTCCATCAATCACTGCAGACCAATCACGTCGATCAGAGCGACGCACAGGCGGCGCTTATCGCTGCTGTTGTTGTTTTGAAGTACACAGCCGTCTCAAAGCCTAGCAAGCTGCCTTCCTAGACGACGTTTTTGACATCGTCGATTTAAACGTCATGCCATTTTTGAGCCCCATTTAAACGTCTCCATGCAAAGTGCAACTTTCCAACGAGAAGCCTATATGTGCTTACGGCTTCCTGTCCAACACAGGCCACCCTCTAACATTATACGGTCTCCATTTAAATTACAACCGGATATCTGCTGTGATATCGGGCGTGCATTACCTCCCGGGGTGGTGGAGAATAAAGTGCCCCCTGGAGTGGTGCAATAGTCGTGAGGTAGCTGCGTTGCGTCGTTGATCAGCACCGTCCTGGACGGGATGGCCCTGCTCTCACTAAGCTGACGACTGGACGACATTGCACTTGCTTCGGGTGCTAATCAGAATCAAGCGATAAGTTCCCCGGATGGAAGGTAAAACCTTGGGCCCTTTTCCCTCTTTTATTATCGCTTTCCAAGGCTTTCTTAACGTTCAGCTCGTCCTCCCAGCCGTCAGCACCGTCCCCTCCCTCCGCCAGGCAGGAAGCGAAGAGCGCTGGGCGGATATGACGTCACGAATAATTGCGTCACCATTATCGTACTAATATTTTGAGCGGTACGATAGCAACGTGTGTAAACTAATTCTTGTAATGCCTTAAATCTGCATCAAATGTATGTGTTATGAATGCATGCTCTACTTTTCAGACAAACATACAGATGTGTATGTTGCTAATGTTTTAATGCAATTAAATAATGCAATTGCAAGAGTATAATCATTTATAATACTAAAAGATCGAAAACATTGATATAGTTTATATAAATGAACAGCAGTGGATTAAAATGAATCTATAGGTTCACAAACCTCACACTGAACAGGCTGTTTACGCAACAGTTTCTGCGCATGCTTGATTTCCACCAGCTGCAGTTCTTGACTATATAGTCTACCGGAATCAACACACAACTGAGGGCGCATCATGCGTTTCACCATTGAAGAAAGAGGAAACCTTAATACTCTGAGCTACAGGGTGTATTTCAGTAAGTATGAATTGTAATCTTGAATTTGGTGATGAGGAGTTTGTACGACCAGGGCAGTTTATTGAATGGAGATGAAAGGGGTTGGGCGCAGGTCCCATGTGTCGCTTTTCTTGCATCATTCATTAGCTAAAACTTAACCACTAAATTGAATAGGTTTACAATATGAGGTTGAATTTGGATGGGCGACCCAGAATGTATAGATTTATGGATGGCTGCTGTTTAGTTGATTTTATTAAACGCTCTTTTAACGTTAATACAAATAAACCTGCTGTGCTGGTTATACATATGAAAGTGGCAAGTTAGACATGTAGTTTATTTCTATCAGGAAGAGGAATATTAAACAAGCAATATTGCATTTATTGTATTTGTATAAAAGTAAATGCGTAAGTGAAGTATGACCAAATACAATATTTGCATCACATTGCATCATTCAGTTAATAATACATTTTCTTTGGGCTTTGAATCTGCATTATCTGAAGAAAAGGCAAATTAGACAGAGATTCTGGGTAGCATTCAGTTTATGAGTTGTGGCTTTGTAGGTGATTAGATGTACCAGTAACTAAATCACACAACTGCTTTAAAATATTTCTACTTGAATGTTAATATGTAATTCAAACATTTTTTTTCTTGTTAAACAGAGAACTCAGATGGAAAGTACATTTCACCATTTCATGACATACCTGTGTATGCTGATGAAGCTCAGGTAGAGTATCTTAAAATATTGTATTCTTAGTTTCCTTCTCAAGGTCCTCACCCTTGTGGGAATCATTTGGCAGTGAATGGCCATTTCACAATGTCTATCAGTTCTTTTATCAGCCATACTGAATGGGCGAGGGATTTGTAAGGGGAATGATCTTTACCCCTTTAACAGTATAATCATTCAGTACTGTGTACTAGTCTGTTATCTTACCTTTGTATAATGTATCTCAGTTTGTCAGCCCTTTTGTTTATATAAATGAATATATTTAGGACAAGAAAGATCAAAATTATATTGGAGTGTCACACAGTACATTTACAATAGAAAGTAGAATTTCCCTACATTAATCTTTCTTTCTTTTTCTTTCTTTCATGCATTCTTTCTTTAAATAAATTACTTATTTGCTCTGCAGAATATTTTCCACATGGTTGTTGAAGTACCAAGATGGACAAATGCAAAAATGGAGGTATGAAGAGGATTCAATAGATTAGACCTGTTGTGATTTTATTATTTAACGTAAAGCATGGAAAAATAACAATTTGAATATATTTCTATTTTTAATACTGTATTTCAACTATTGTGCTGCACAACTCAACTCACTGTTAGGGATCCCCAGCATTTTGTAACTGTCTGTTGCAAGACAATATATTAACATACAGATACATATACAACTAAAACATTAGTGGATATAGCACAGGGACAGTGTAACGTTTAAAGACTTTTATTCTGTGTTTGATGTTTTCTATATACTGACAAAATAGCAAATCAACCAATTACTGTGTATGTGAATATTCTGTAAATCAACATTATGATTTACTTTCAGATTGCTACAAAAGACCCTCTGAACCCAATCAAGCAAGATGTGAAGAAGGGCAATTTGCGCTATGTGGCCAATGTTTTCCCACACAAAGGCTATATTTGGAATTATGGAGCAATCCCACAAGTAAGCCCTGTAAACATACACTGACCTCCAAAAGTATGTACATTAAACACTTCATACAAAACAGGTGAGGGTTTTTAGAACTAGTAAATAAAAAGCACTAAAACACATGCATGAACTCTTTATATTCACCTTTATAACATAGAATAAACATATGTTAAGTACTTGTTGACTTATCTAGAGGTAAATAAAGTCCCACAGATTTCCTTCAAGTAAAGTCAAGGTGTATTACTCTTGCTATCTTATAGGGAAAAAATAAAAAGAAAGAAACTCTTCATTGACCCTGTGTGTGTGTGTGTTCTCTCTTCTGACAGACTTGGGAAGATCCTGGGCACAAGGACTGTGACACAGGGTGTTGTGGTGACAATGACCCGATCGATGTCTGTGAAATTGGTAACAAGGTCAATATTTTCTTCTGCTGTCAATCTCTGTCTTTAGAAATGTTGTGTGAAACAGAGTAAAGGTGTTTCTAGGGTCAGTTATACTTTGAATGGGTAAACCCAATAATGCTGGATTATTTCAGGTGCTCTCTCGTGGAGATGTTATTAAAGTAAAAGTGCTGGGTGTTTTGGCAATGATTGATGAAGGTGAAACTGATTGGAAAGTCATCGCAATCAACGTTGATGACCCAGAGGCAAAAGACTTTAACAGTAAGTATTTGCTTGGAAACTCCAGCATTCCATTTGACTTATAAAAGTGACACAGATGTGTGATTGTCCCTCTTTTGCGAAATGTAGACATTAGCGACGTGAGGAGACTCAAGCCAGGCTACCTTGAGGCAACAGTTGATTGGTTTAGGAGGTACAAGGTGCCTGATGGGAAACCTGAAAACCAGTTTGCCTTCAATGGAGAGTTCAAAGACAAAGTATGTTGTTTAATAAACTCCCCTCATAAATAAAATTTTGTTCTCATGAATACATTTTTAATGCTGTACCAGACATCAGTTAATTTAAGAATACAGTTTGCGCTGTAGTTCTTTTGTAAAACCACCTTTATATGACATTAATACGGTATACTTATTTTAGGACTTTGCCATTGAGACAGTTAAAGCCACCCATGATTTTTGGAAGGCACTTATTTCACAGAAAACCAATGCTGGAGAACTGAACTGGTAAGACACGCTTCCTTTAACAAGAATGTACCCTAAAATATGCATTTGCTTGTATTGCATGGATATTTTATATCAGCCATCACTTTTTTTGGCTTTCATTAATGATATCATTCATCAGCATTACAATATATAGTTTACAACAGATATTTGTCAGACTGCAATTTGAAGTTATACCCTCTTTTTTTTTTTTGCCATCAGAAGTCATAATGCTTTTTTGATTATCACTGTGCAGTAAGAACACGTGTGTCTCGGGGGGAGACAGTCCTTTCTGCTGCTCTGCAGATGAAGCCAAAGCAGTTGTTAATGGAGTAAGAACCTTCTTTATCTTTTATTACCAGGATTTTGGTCCCTGTTTGATAGCTTACAAGTATCATAATATACAGATGTATTGCGTTTATAGTGTTGCCTTATGTCAGCTAAGACTTCACTAATGTGGTGGCAAACACACTCGGACATCCTTAGTGCTTATATTTATTAATCCACATTATATAACAAAATATTCTTATTTCTTTCATTGCATTTTCAGTCATGCCCGTGTGGAGACGCCAGCCCAATTCCTTGCTCAGGTTTGATTTTATTTTTGTCCCTTTTTGTGCACTCAAACATCTCCATAGCAAAATTTTAGTATACTTTTACTACTAGGTATCTAGGTAACATTTTTACAAACATTTTGTTAACTTCACCTTTTCACCTTTTTTTTTTAACAGTTGACAAATGGTTCTACTATGCGAAGAACTGAAGAACAAAACATTGGACGGACCACCCTTACCACATGTTTAGAATATGTACGTCTGTGTCTGTATAGGACTATGTATATTTTACAGATACACTTACCTGGGGACTGAATCTCACAATAACAGAAAAACACTGGTTAGCACTTTTAACTAAGTTTCTTAAAAGTTCTTTAAAGGCTTGATATTCTGTTTAACAGATACTAAAGTTAGGAGGCAGTCTGGCTAAACTCAGGTACTGTAAGATTCTCAGCACTTGCTTTAATAAAGCGTTCCTCATATGACACTGTGGTTAATGGTTACTGGTGTTGGTGACTATTACAAATAAAATATTTTTATTTGTAATATTATGTTAACATATTACCTTTCTGTGGTTAATATTATATTATGCAAATATTATTTACACGCAAAAATAAGAGCTGACGTAATGATCCCTATTGTAAGTATGTCTATATAATAGGAAAAACGTTCTGCAAGTTTCTGAATGTAAATGCTGAAACAAACAGGCTGACAGGGCACGGTTGGCTTCATCGATAACCTGCACAATTCCTGTTTTGCTGCATTTTAACTGTAAAGCTTGTCAGATCGCTTCAGTGACCATTTAGCATTCAGATCCCAAACTCATAACGTACAACTGATCTGAGAGCGCACAGTGCAGCTACGCAGTTCCGGTTAAACGTCAATTGTGGCTTGGCGTTCAGCAGCACAACACGGCGGGCGGACTGACTGCTTTACTACAGAAGCGGACCCTCCGAGGTATTGACATATAGGTGTTTTTTATAGCTGTATGTCCTATGCTACTTTATTCATCTTTATTGTCAATGTTAAATTACTTAAATTACAATGACGCACAATTTGTGCGCGGGTTAAAGTAGACTTGCAGGGCAATAAAACGCATAATATGAATTGTAACGCTAAAATAACCAGCCCTTGAAGTCTTCTGTATGAATATGTGTTGATCTCTGTTTACATTCACAAGTTTGCCATCGCAAAAGGCTTAAGCTTTTCAGCTTTTTAAGCGTTTAGCTGTTGTTTTCAATGTATTTTAAAGCGCGCCTCCGGTGTATTGACGCGCTTCTGGAAAGTGCGTGAAAAACATTTGGACTCGAAGTGTTTACTGTGACGACTGCGTTAAGGAAACATTATTACAACCATTGGGTTGCTGATATACTGATCGTGATTTACATTGCGAAATATATGATGATAAGGGATGCTATTAATGTAAAGAAACATCCGATCAAGTACACTTGAGAGCTGGACGCGACTTACTGTCGTTTGAGTGACAGCTATGTCTGTGCGGTATATTCATGGCGTCGAGTGACAAGGTCTCGCAACTAGAAATAGTTGCTTGCTTAAGTTGTGTGCAGGATATTTGTTAATAGCCTTCAGGGTTTGCTTTTCTTAAGTGTATTCTTGGAGTCCGCTTTTACTTTTAATGTTATGCAACAGACAGTTTGGTAATGTAGTAGGCTACTGTTTTCATCTGCTTACAGCAGATTTAGGTAAAGAGCTTACTTTGTAGTTAACAGAGCCCCTTTAAAATTCTTGGATCGTACAGTACTGCCATGGGAACAATTCTCTCATTTTGTTGCCATTTTATTTCAGGGAGCAAGCTACAAAATGTCCTTTATATTTGATTGGCTCTACAGAGGATTCAGCAATGTATTGCAATTATTAGGTAAAGTATCAGCCAGAAGTTAAAATGCTGATTTGTTTTAGGAAAATGCCCTTTAGAGTGACACAACATTTGGCAGGCAAATCTTCATGTACCTAAAACTTCTTTTTTATGCTTTAGGATTATATAAAAAGTCTGGGAAACTTGTTTTTCTCGGATTAGACAATGCTGGAAAAACAACTTTATTGCACATGCTTAAAGATGATCGACTTGGGCAACATGTTCCAACACTTCACCCTAGTAAGTGAGGATTTCTTTCAGTTCCATGTAGCTTAACACTTTAATGTTTGATGGATACATTTAGTAAGAACAGGACAGCTTGACAAATGCCCTCTGTCATTACAATATGACCATTATGCTGGAGCTACCGATGTACATGTCTTATGTCTTATGTGCTCTAGCATCTGAGGAGCTGTCTATTGCTGGCATGACTTTCACAACATTTGACCTGGGTGGACATGCTCAAGGTAAATTATGAGAGATGTGTAATTCCTTAAGTATTATGACAATTAAGCAGAGCATTTTAAATATGTAATGATAGTATGTTCAAACATGCAATAATTTAACAAAAATAGATTAAAGGAATAATTTAGCAACTTTTGACACAATGTAACAAATGAGTCTGTTCTTTATTCTCAGCGAGAAGGGTTTGGAAGAATTATCTCCCAGCAATAAATGGAATAGTCTACCTTGTGGATTGTGCTGACCATGAACGCCTACTTGAAGCCAAAGTGGAGTTGGATGTGAGTTTACTTTTTAAATCTTGATGTTTACATGATTAAATCTGACTGTTTTACTATGAACACACTCAGCAACTCATAGTGCTGGCTTGTCATTTTTCAGTAATAAAGGCACTTTATTCTTCATCTGATATGTTTCCTAAATCATAGGCCCTCTTAACTGATGAAACCATCTCCAATGTGCCAATCCTTATTTTGGGTAATAAAATTGATCGTCCAGAAGCAATAAGCGAGGATGCCTTAAGAGGAATGTTTGGTCTTTATGGACACACCACTGGAAAAGTAAGTTAATTTAGAAATATGTAAATCTTTTCTTTAAAGTAACTGAATGCAATGTCATGGTTTCTTTAGAATACAATATGTAAATGTTAAAAACTCTTTGATATATTTATATCACTTACATATTTGTTGTACAAAATAAGTATTTTTTTTCTGGGGCATTAGAAGGTATCATTTTGTCTGTGTGTGTCAACACAGGGGAATGTGTCACTAAAGGAACTCAACCTGAGGCCAATGGAAGTTTTTATGTGCAGCGTGTTGAAAAGACAAGGTTATGGTGAAGGTTTTCGATGGCTTTCTCATTATATTGATTAACGTAATTAACAGAATAATGTTACTGAACATTTATTTATCCAGAACCCATGTAACCTTATTTATTAATTCATCTTGTAATAAAACTATAGTATCCAGGGGGTGTTGTATATTTTATCAAGTGGTTACATAAGTCAGTTGAATATGCTGTTTCCTTTTACTAAAAACAGGGTAGAAAAACAACATGCTGTTACAGCTGATAGATCGAGTAATTTCAGGAGCTGACATACTGTTGCAGAGCATCTTTTTCACCCTAATGTCAGTAACGTACCCTGCCAAAAGTATTTGAATCGAAGTCTTTAATTCAGGTAAAAGTGACTTGTGCTGTGATACATTTTGATGATGATCAAAATCATCAAATGATGCAAAATCAGTGGTGTGTCTTCATGTTACATTACCTCTGTGCCTTAATGCTGGTGGTCTTTTACAACTTTTACTTTTAGCTTAATTTTCCTAGTTCTGTATTTTCAACGTGTACAAAGTAAACATAGGGTGAGGAACAAATAGTACAGAACAGGAAAGTGATGATGTGTGTATTGCCAATGTATACATACTCATCAAAAAGATCTGATTTACAATGGAATATTTGTATCCAGTATTTAAAGTGGAAGTGCTATTTGTATATTTTATATAAATATAATATTTTGAATATTTTCAAAATATCACAAATATAATATTTTGATATTTTGAAAACAGTGCTGATGTAACACTTCAGTTTCAGATGCGTCCACATTTGATTGTTTCAACACTAGACTACCTTTATAAATCTGTGCAATAAGTACTTTTTGACTGTCATCTGATTTTGCAGCTATGGCATGAGAGTACAGACATTATTTCATAGAAAAGTTGCCTGTGCAATATAAAAATGTATGCGTAATATTACTGGGTCATCTTTCCCCTTAATGTGAATGAATTGGGTTTTGTTTGTGCCGCTTAGCTTTTGAAATGGCTTATGTATGCCACCTATAGCACAATATTTATGTAAGTAGGCAAATAAAATACAAATAAATATTTTAAAAGGTGTATATGGCCTTTATTTCTTATGTTCATGTATTTCTTCAAAGTGATCATACAAGCATGTATGAACCATGGAACCCATTTTGTTAACAAAAACATTTGTGACAACTTAGTAATATCAGATAAAATCAGTTGTTTAGCAATAATATAATTTTAAAAATAATTTTACCTTTGTTATTTAGGTAGTACAGACAAACAAGCAATTAGTCCTATGTGTGAATTTAGTGCTAGTAAATGAGCCAATAGATCGACGCGCCGCTCACCACATGATCACGTCTACACCAATGAAATCACACCCGGAAGTGTTGTCGATGGAGAGTTCATGCCGTCGTTTTAAAACTGTAGTGGATAATTTTTATACCTTCAGGTCGCCGATAGATAAATATAACCCCGGCTAAATAAACTGATCACTTCATTGGGCTTGCTTTAATGAACAACGATTCGTTTCTGTGTTTGCCTGGCAGCCCTAAGGTGGACATTTCTGTGACTTTGTATAGTAAGGGAACAGTTCTCGTGAATGCTATGCAAGAAGACAAACTCAGGTCCTGAACAATTAAAGCTATAACCTTTAAAGTTACTTTTGTTGCAATTTGTTTTTAATAGTTAACTATCGGAAATGAAGGCCATTGAGGAGGCGTGCTGTGTTGTCACAATATCGGAGACATCTCAGCTCCATCTCAGTTCTGGCTCTCGGAGTAAAGCAATAAGTTGTAGCGGAGTATTTCTAAACTACCCGTATGGAATTGTAGTCTGTACCGGCATTGTGTTTTCTGACTATATACTTAAAAAACTTTCTACCGAGAAAGGCTCAAATACACTGCTTTCTGACAGTTTCAGTAAAGATATTAAAGTGTATGTAGATTACACTGAACGCACTGATGCATCTGAACACGACCCAGGCGACCAGCAGTGCGTAATGGACCGAAGCAACGTGATCCACCAAGAAGCCAAACTGTTAATGATGATTAACTGTGTAGAGTTTCAAGAAGCGTTTCACAAACTTTTCAAGAGGGCAGATAACTGGGGATTTTATAGTGGCTGTGAGGATACAGAGATTCTGGAAGAAACTAGGTTATTAAGCTGGTTTGCCATTCTTAAAGTGCCTGCTTTATCCACCTGTTGTGAACCGGTTTCTTGGTTGAGCAGTAGCACTCTTAAAAAGGGATTTGCTGTCCTCGCCTGTGGATCTCCTTTTGGTGGTCTCTGTCCAGATCTCTTCATGAACACAGTCAGTAAAGGTATTGTGAGTAACCTCACTGGAGATGAGAACGCACTGATCCTGACCGATGCCCGCTGCTTGCCCGGCACTGAAGGAGGTGGACTGTTTGTTAGTGAAGGAGGAAGAGCTTACCTTGTGGGTTTGATCATTTCACCACTATGCTGGAAATCTGAGGAATGGATTGGACTGACACTTGTGTGTTCTGTTCACTTGATTCTGAAAAACGTGCTAAAGGCTGTTGACTCTCAGGAGTCGCTGACAGAAATGTCCTCACGGCTCATCACTAATTCTCTTCAAGTACCATTAACAAACCAACAACCAGGATCTGAATGTTATCCTCAAGTGGCATTGATAGACACCGGCTGGCTGTGGGGTTCTGGTGTGCTTCTAAACCAGAATTTGGTTCTGACCTGCAGGCATGTGGTGAATGAAAAGTCTGTGCTTACAGTCAGGGTCAACTTGGGAGGAAGGTACAGTACTTTGAATGTATGTAAATCCATTATTATGAGGTGTAAAGAAATACAAACGTTGTTTTTGTGAAGGTGTGTTTTGTAGGAATCATTGCTCAAAATGGTAACAAATAACTACTGTCTTTGAAATTGCTCATGACGTTTCATTTGTAGTAAAATAAATACATTTCCCATATTACAGATTTCATTCAGTGAGTGGTAAGGTGCTATACTCATCAGCACCATCATCTCCTTATGATATTGCTGTGTTGGGGCTTCAGGAGTCCCTCTTGGACTTAGTAACTCCTCGGTTTGCCAAACACTTTTACCCAGGTAATGTTATACAATGCTGTATTATTAAAAGTGTAGCCATGTTTGTTCTGTGTTGTTCCATTTACCCGACGTTTTTTCCAACTGTGCTGGCTTTGTTTAGGTGAGGACGTGGTTGTTGTTGGTTATGGGGCTTTAGGAGCTAGCTGTGGACCCTCCTTGACGTCAGGGATCTTATCCAGAGTTCTCCCCCATAAATCACAGCCTGTGATGTTGCAAACTACATGTGCAGTGCAGTCTGGAGCCAGTGGTGGCGCTGTGGTTCGTTCTGGCACTGGGGAATTGTTGGGTATTTCCATTTTTGTGTTTATTTTTAAATAGGTAGGGAATGGAAAATCAGTGAATAACAAATTAACATTGTACTGCATCAGATAATGCTAACAACTAGTGGTGACAGAGGTAGAACTACGTATTTGGGGTGGAGGAGATGGGTCATAATTTTTGCAATTCTGTTTTGTGCCATTAGACACTTACACACATTAGAAATTACACACTTTATACCCTTAATAGACAAGTTATTCTATTGCACTATATCTTCTCTAACCAGAAGGGGTCACTGTGTAACAATTAATTACATTTTTTTCTTTAAAGGTAAAGCTCTCTTAAAGCGATAGTTCCCCCAAAATACAAATTCTTCCATCATTTACTCACCCTCATGTCATTCCAAACCTGCTTTACTTTTTTGTTTTTGAGGAACACAAAAGAAGATATTTCGTATAAGTCAGTTGGTAAACAAACAGTGGCACCCATTGACTTCAGTTGTATAAACACAAAACCCCAAAGACAATTCTTGAAATATCTTCTTTGTGTTCCACAGAAGAAAAAGTCATATAGGTTTGAAATGACATGAGGTTGAGCAAATGATAGAAAATGTCATTTTTTGGTAAACTATCCCTTTAAAGGGTCATCAGCGATAATGCCTGGCTAAATCAAGCACATTTCATGTTATATGTTTTATCTTACATCCTTTTATTTTAGGAATTGTGACTAGCAACACAAGAAACTTCACAGCAAAAGTGACATATCCTCACCTGAACTTCAGCATCCCAGTGACAGTTCTGGAGCCACTGCTGAGACACTTTGCTCAGACTGGAAATGCTGCTGTGTTTAAGGTCTTAGACAGTGCAGAGGATGATGTCAGAAACATATGGAGACTACAGAGCATTCAAAGCAAGCTCTGATCATCAATCAAATGTAATTCGACTGGACGGTTGAATGATAATATCGCTAGTAAAATTAATCGTGTTTTATAAAGTGGCTGAAAGTTGGACAATGAATGCTACCTGTCAGTGTATAGACACAATAAATGGCATATTTCTCAGGTCCTTATTTCTAAACAAGACAATGAATAAGGAATGTGGGGCATGGATGGACATTAGGCTTACAACAGCTAGGCTCAGTTTGACAGGAAAATTAAATTGATTGATTTAGGCGTTTTACATGTAGTCCTGCTTAAATTCCCCTGAAATTGATTTTTAATAGATTTTATGCAGATACAAGCAAGTGAACATAATGGCTGGTCTAGATTAAGTATGACAGTGCTGGAAAAACATCTTAAAATTGTTCCATGGTTATGCCAAGTTTCACTACCTAATACTGTGTTTTGTAATCCTGTTGTTTATGGCTTACTAATGTAATGTATATTTCCATTTGTTGCTTAAATTCTTACATTTTCAAACAAAAACATATTCAGCACACTGGATCACTAATATATTAATGTATGTGTGCCAACACTGAAAAAAGGTTGAAACAGCAGTTTTTACATGTAGATTTTCTTTATAATGTTAAAGGCTGTGTACTTCCCTCGGTGACATCAAATGGATTTATGGAAGATGTGCGTTCACTTCGTGCTTTCTGTTCAAATTGACGTTTATTTTTTTTGCCACTGAATAATTTGAGCCCAACAGTGACTCATGAGTTCTCAGAACCACTTAGCTTTTGTTGGGCATTTTCTGTTTGTTATAAATTAAACTGCTTAATTGTATCTTAAAACGGCTTGAAAAGATTTGTTTTCTTTCATGTCTTCAGCATCACATGAAAACGAGTGTGTAGCAGAGTGCTGCAAGTAATTATGAGAACAAAAGGAAAGCATTTAGGGCCAAAAGCCTTTAATCATATTCAGGCAAGAAAGATGACACTCAGACAAAAAACATGCAACTAAATGCATATATACTGCAACTCAGTGTAAATACAATGTTTTCTAATCAGTAAAATCCAAGTATTTACAATAATAATGCATGTACAGTACAATACAATCATACACTAGTCCAAGTGGTATAACATCACTGTTAACAGACTCGGTTGTACACGGCTGATAAAGACATCAGAACATTCACTATTGACTTAATGAGCAGGCTGTCTTTTCACCCAATCAAACCAGAGAGATGTTATCTGATAATCCAGATGTAATTCAAATATCCCCAAGCTGTCTCATTGACATTTCTATTGTATAGAGGATTTGTATTCGGCACGAGAAGCAGCAGTTCGTTGATGAATATGTTTACTTGTTTGGATGTTACCATATCAAATGCATTTTCTCTTCCCCATTTGGAGCTCAGAGACCACATCCGAGTAAATTAGCACAGCAGACCGAGTCTATAACTCATTCACATTTTACAATTCTGTGCAATAGCAAGTGAAACTCCAATAACCCTAGTGGAATAAAGAAAACCATTCTATAAAGCTAGCTAGATGCTTTGATTCCATAGCAAAATTGTTTTTGCTCATAAATACACAAAGAGGATAACAAAACTGTGATGCTTTAAGAGTTTTATAGAAGCAAGACTACCCTCCCATATTTACGTTCAGTCTTAGGTTATAAATTTAGGCTGCGATTATAAATTCTTGCAGCATCAGATTTACACCTTGTTATGTTACAGCTAACTCATCTTTCACTGCGAATGATGGGAAGATCTGATTAGAGGACATCTGCAAAGACAGATTGGTCCCTTTGGGTATATAAGGGAGAATATGTCAGACTGCATTTTCAAAAGCTCATTCCAGACTCTCCTGTTCATCCATATACTGCCTCGTTATAATAGCCTCGTCACCTCAGAGGTACCGTATTACAGCCTGACCTGGTGGAGTATAAGCAAATTCTATTATAATAGAAATATGAAACCCAAGAGCACATTTCTCCGGATTTATTACTGTGCATTTCAAGAGAAAACAATGATTTGGATGTCAGCGCTTGTGGGAGAAAAAGCAACTGCATTGAGACATAGTTTATATGAAAATATAATGCTTTGCCAAGCTCTGGTTTCGGTTGAATTATTACACAAAAGAGGAAAAAAATTGTGCCGTTAGGATAAGGATTATCATGAAGAGGTGCACTGTGTATTTCTGGCAAACAGGCTAGAATTTGTTGTAGTTAGTGACTGCAGAGAAATATACCACATACGTTCAAAAACGTTGATGATGGCTACCTCATCATAACAGATCTATTTCCAGGTTGCACCAATGCAAATAGACAACAGATCTATTTCCAAGTTGCTCCAATGCAAATAGACAACAGATCTATTTCCAGGTTGCTCCAATGCAAAGTTTAAGAATTAAAGATACAGAAACTGATTTTATCTAGAGCTTGCACTGAAGACAGAAGAGGGTAACAGTCTTGGCTGTAGAATTTTTTAGAGCATGTTTGTAGCAATCTGGAGGACATAGAAACTTGCAATTTACATGAACTCTTAAAGCAGACATTATAGCAGCAGTCTCAAAAAGCCAAAGCCATGAAACGTAACGATGATTGACAGAAGATCTAATGAAGCAGTATGCTGGTCGGACCCAAAGTCTGCCTATCTTTATACAATATACATTCTTTAAAAAGTCTGATCTGAACTTTGAACAATTTGGAAATAACAGGTATAATTTTCAAGTGTATAGTGATAAAGTATGTTTGTATTAGACTTGCATAAGAACGTATCACATCACACCTATCAAGCGTCTAATTCTGAGCTCGTGTTCGCGGATGCTAGAGACTGATTCACTGATTCAACAAAAAATATAATGGTTCACAAGTATTCATAAGCCCCATAACTGAAAAATCTGCTGATATACCAGAATCTCACTACAGCTAACACTAACCGGTGAACCCCTTCCCACCCCCTCCCTAACTCAAAGCTGTTTGGAGTGCAATAAAAAGATGATCGACCCTCCAGCGTCCACCATTTAATGTCAGAAGATAGAGCTGCCTCTGTAGTGATGGGCCACAGAAAGCTACGTTGAACAAGGCGGAAATGGTTTGACGTTCTACCAAATGTATCCGCCGTCGTCTATCTCCCCCACCTCCCCTTCCTCCTCCTCTGCCTCTTCGCCATTCTCCTCCACTTCCTTTTCCTCCTCGTCCTCCCATCCGAGCCCACTGCCGAAATCGCCAGAGTATGTGACCACCTCATCTAAACAAGAGAGATGTTATTTAATGATGGCCCAGTTAACAGGGAGCATTTTCAGAACATTGGCTAACATTCTCCAAACGTTCTCTCAAAACATTCTTGCAGTAACAGTAGAATATTTTAATGCTATATATCATATATCAAAAACGTTATTCTTAAGTTGTTTTTAAAATGTTCCACTAATGTTACAGAATTAAAAGTGTTTGAATAACGTTCTTATAACCAAGCAATGATATCAATACAACATCTTAAAAACTGGATGTTTTAAACATTTCTAGAACTTTCAAAACTTAAAAAAAATGTTCGTACAACCTAACCCTAAACTGCCAAAGGCTAAACAAAGCATCTACAACACACTTGGCATGTAAACAAAAAGCAAACAGGAGGTATGACTTTGACATTGGGCTATTTAATCGCTATTTTTTGTCCATTCAGGGGACTCGTTCTTATCACCTGCAGGTCCAACGCAGACAGTTGTAATTAATCTTATGGACCTTTATTTCAGCAAGACAACTGCTCTTTTGGAATGGAAATGAACTTGGCCTAATGAATGTAGCACTTGGTCTTCTGTCAGATGGGTGACTGATGTTCTGGTGGATCTAAGCCCTGTAGCTACAGATGGAGTATTGTCCTCTGTGTGTGTACATGTGTGTGTACGAGTGTGTATGTGCTTATGCTTACCACAGTCAGGGTTGCCATGGATCCTGGAGCCCATTAACTCTTCTCCATGCTGGTCCACACACCAGCACTCCCTTCTGCTCTTGTCACACTGCAATCTCCTGTAAAAGCCGTCCTCGTCACAGCTGGGAATGTATGTATCTAAAACAACAAGTGAGAGAGACAAACACACACACAGGCACAAACACACATAGTGCGTTAATTTTCATATTCCTAAAGGACTGGGTATAAAATGGGTGCTGCATCATGGGTGCCACTACAAATCAGTTTGCATATCGCTGGCTGCAAATCATGTGACAGACCCAAATAATGATTCTCATTGTAATGCAGAAATTGTAACCCTGGTAAGGTTCAGGCTGGGATTCTGTCTGCAGTATCTCGACACATGAGGCACAGTGAAAAGCAGCGACATTGAAATGCAGGATTTAACCTTCTGATATATATAGTGTGCTACAGTGGATAGATCTTTAGAAGCCATTTTAGGCATTCAGGATGTGATGTTGCATCACCGTGGGTAAATGTTATTTTAAAAATGCATCACATTACAACAGGCTGCTGATGCAAATTGAGAAATTTATGTGTTATACAAGCTAAACAAAATCTCTAATATCCAGTCTTGCATATTAGTGGTTCTACAGAGAGATCTATGTCTTTTGTGTTTTTTTTCCTTTTATTTATTTATGGCAACATTACCACTATTTAACTTCATCTTCTATTGCAATTGACAGAAACTCTATCAAAATATATAATTTTCCACAAACAAAAAGATTAGGAATGATTGCATTCTTGTTTCAATTACCTTTTGCGTTATAATTATTGCATCAAAAGGTAAAACACAGGTTAAGCTTTCAAGATAAAGATGAAACACTTTGATTTTATTGTATACATTGCTGTTCTGAGGCATCAAGGGCTTTTGCATTTTGGTCGACGCTGATTGGCTGCTGCATCTGCAGCATGTCCTTGGAGAGTCCTAGATGCAGTGCAGCCCAACATGCAACGCTGCCACTGCCCAAAGCTCTGCTCTAATCCCCACACCTGATTAAGATCTAATTCCTGCCCTTTGCTTGTCATCTTTTAAATAAAACTCACTTTTATTCTCTGCCTCTTTTTTTTACTCATATTGACCCTCTTTATCCTTCTAGTTGTATACATTTTTAACATGCTGTCTGTCCTTCTATTGCTCTCCCAGGTTCTTTGTCTGAATCTCCCTTTGTTCCTCTCCTTCACACCTCACCTTGTTCCTCCTGAGATAGCACATCGCGTCTCAGCAGAGCGTTCATTCTTACCCGGTTTCAGTTTGGCTCCCTCTTGCACTTGGATTCTCTCTAGCTCAGCCAAGCAGGGAGGCTCTGAGGAAGAAAAACAATCAGTGTCTTTAGGGAAGAGCCGGCGCTAATCTCCTCCAGACAAATGCTTCACACAAGCTCCCCCACCAACTCCCAGATGAGGCAGCGTTACAGCAGAGCATCTCTGTATGCACCCACACAATCAAATCACACTATCACACTCAAACACACCTGCATTTTAGAAGTGGCACAATGGACTGTTATAATCTTTAGTTTTATGCCAATGTAATTCTTAAGAGAAAGAGAAAATTACATTTTGAGTAATATAACTTGCTTTGGATAGATTTTGAAAGTTTGAGTAAATGAACATCCAATAAAGAAAAAATTACAATATGAAAATAATTTAATAAAGGCTTGAGGCAAAATGTACAATCGTTTCAATAGTAAATTGAAGGGATAGTTCACAATTCTGTCACCTTTTACCCATTCTCATGTCTTTTCAAACTAATAAGCATATAAAAAAGCAGAACTTTTTTCATTCAGGGTGATCCAAACCAATAGCCTGTTCAGTACATTTACATTTACGTATTTGGCAGACTCTTTTATCCAAAGCAATTTACAGTGCATTCAAGGTATACATTTTTACATATGTGTGTTCCCTAGGAGTCGAACCCACAACGATTGTGCTGCTAATGCAATGCAAAGCTCTGCCAGTAGAGCTACAGAAACACAGTAATACCAGCAAATGCTTCAAAGGTATCATGTTTCACCACTACATGTGAGGTTCGGTCAGGTCATGTCTAAAAATGCAATGAGTTTCTGTGTGACTGCCCGTCTGGTTTCAGTCCCAGAGAGTTTGAGTCTGAGCAGCCTGTCAACAACCAACAGTGATATTATTTTCTCTCTGCAATAACCATTTCCCTTCCACCAGGGGAAATACAAGGGAAAGACAAAGTGTGACAGGCCAAAGACAACTGTGCCCTCCCCTGGAGAGATGAGAGTGGCCAGCACACTGTGAGCAGAATCACATCAAACAAGAAGCAAGCTGGTCTAGTGTGTGTGTGTGTTGATATACAGCTCTGTGCCCTCCGATGAGATACAGAGTAAAGCATATGTCTGTTTGTGTCAAGTAGCTTGACATGCTCCATGGCTTAAGTAAATATGCATACACACACAGCATGACCCAAAGGAATTCCTCAAACAAAGAAACACACTCACACGAGCCTCATTAATATGTATAACATGTTGCTAATAAACATGCACACGCCAACAGACTCGCGCTCTTGCGCTGAAACACACACACACACTTACTGTCAGTCACCCTAGCAACACACACTGAATACCAATTCCCCCACACATACAGCTTATGCAGCACAGACCTGTGCGTCTACTCAAATAAACACTTCAAATTACTCTTGCCGCATACCACAAACAACTAAAGGTCAACTCACACTCGCTCTCTCATCTCTCATTTTCTAGCCGGAGGGATTGAGAGTGTTTGAAGAAAATGAAAACTCTGGATTACAGTAATCCAAACATCCCGCATATGGTTCAATTTGCCCCTTTCAATGTTTGATTATATTCAGAAAACCAATTAAGTTTAATCCAGTGCAAACCAAACGAGTTATTGGCGCGAGTCTAGAAAACTCTCTGCACATACATAGCTGGATTTTCCTAAAGCCCTAACTAGTACCTTTATCTTTAACATCAATCCAGTGAGCACCGCACACCGCAACGTAAAATACAGAATCTGTGCTATACACCCTCGAGTCTTTGCATTTAATAACTTTTCCTAGTCTTCGTAATGGAAACCAAACATTCCCCTCAAACCCAACTCAAACAGGATTTCAGATTTTAAAGTCCCAGCTCTCTGAAGCTGTGTTCAACACACTAAGACACTGACTTGTCCTGGCACTGACGTTCAGCCATGTGTCCCCCTTCTGTCATGCTGATATAACCAAGCAGAGCAAACTGTGGACTGTGGCACTAAGCAGCAGGGTGCAGGGCACAAATGTGCAAAGCCCAGGCAGCGATCCCAGTTATCCGACTTTGAAGCTGAAGTGCTTCATTTTCTCCACCTTCCAATATTTTCTCTTATCTCAGCTTAATTCAGCCGTTGTGTTTCTAGTCCTACAACCCAGAAGAAAATATTTTTTTTTCTCTGAGTTTACTCTTTCAAAGCTCAGGAGATTCAGCTCAGTTGTGTTTCATTTCAATATCAACTTTGTCTCAGATGTTTCTCCTAAAATTGCTTAGGAGAAAACAGAAACAAATGAAGAAATTGACAGATTTGGATTGCAGACTTGGAAAATCTGAGCTCAGTTTGTGACATGGCTGAGATGTCTTCTAAAATGTTTTTTTAGAATTTCTTCTAGGGATTTTTTCTTTTTTTCAGGAGAAATATCTAAGACACAAGAAGACTGAAGCAAAAGTTTCCATTTACTCTCTATTTAATGTTATTGCTGTCTAGGAGAAATAATTAAGATATTAAAGAGATTTCATCTGTGATTTTTTCTTCCTATGGGTGTGTTCCCTCATGAATTTGTTATTGGATTTTAGAATAGCATTTTTTTACAGCATAAATTACACACAGTCATACCACAAACAAAGTTGTGTAGAAATAAAATTGTGTAGACATACTGAAAACTCACTTTCTCTCCAGAAACAGAGACACCACTCGGCTGTGGAGACTTTGCCATCGCGATACGAATCACAGGAGTTGAAGAAGGGCCGTATGCACACTTCATACTTGTCCAGATTAATGGCAGCCAGCTCGGCTTGGTCCAGATACAGGTCACTGTTTGTGTCCAACTTGGAGAACATCCAGCCAATAGAATCCTTACAAGTCGCAACAAGAGTCCGATCCACAACTGTACAGAAACACACATACAGACATATTTTCAACTTGTTTACAAAGTAATACTATAGTTAATATATACTATACAATACTGTACTATACCTTACATATACAGCTGTTTGGCTCAGATCAGAAACTGCAGTTGTTAAAATTCATTCAACTTCCTTTTAAAAGCAACACTGCTCTTAAAATGTTTTCCATAAGCCAGTAAATCACTCTAAGGAAAGCCATTGGCATACATTGTGTATTTCTGTTTGTTATGCGGTTAGGTTTGAATATCCATATTCAACAACACACTGATCCTACTAATAAATCCCTAAAATGGATAAATAGTGTGTTCACCAAATATTCTACAATAATTTGTGGATCAATGATATGAACATGTCAAATGTCCTGAAATTGGGATCTTTTTAAATAAAACAGGAGCAAATAATAGAAACTCTACCACAAGAGAGCCATAGCCAGTGCACAGCTAGTTTGAGAACTGATGAGCCGTGTGGTGAATGTGGCCATATTTTGCCATTAAACTTGCATTTTAATTTGAAGTTGGGGCAAATAGAGTGCTTAAGCTACTGGCATTTCCCATTTCAGCAAAACTGCTTTTTAGAGGGTAAAATGCTGTATGTGCTATTTGTTGATCGGCCTATTATACAGGAATGGAAGCAATTCAGAACATAATAGCTTTGACTCTACTGGTTCTTATGTAAATAGTACACAAAATGCAGTGCTACTATTGTAAGACCATCTTTAAGACGCTGCCGAGAACATTAAGTTTCACAGCATTTGTGGCCTTGATTGGCATTACAGTCACACAGTATAAAACCACAGTATTAAAACCAATCAGAGCAAAGAAAAGAAGGTGGGGTCATTATATGGTGGGGTTTAAAAGTTAAGACCATATTGAAAATGTAGGATCGAAAACCTATTATAGACCTCAACAGTTTTTAAATAAAATTCAAAACAAAGAAATGTTATGGCATAAAACCAATAAGACATTTTCATGTGATTTACTATTTTTAAGTCTGGTATAATATATATATATATATATATATATATATATATATATATATATATATATATATATATATATATATATATATATATATATATATATATATATCATAATGTGAAGTAGAAAGAAATTGTATTAAAATCGGAAAAAGCTCCTCAAAAGCATTTTTACTAGTGCCCTCAGATATTTGGCCCGTATACTGCTAATCTGTGGTCTATGTATATCATAGGCAGCCTGAACTCAATCCTGTGATTTTACGGATTATAACAGCACTGTCACAGTGGACATTAGCACATTACTTGATGCAGAGCTGGCGACAGGATTCCCTGTGCTGTTCTGCTTGCTGTTGCCTTGGAGCAGCTGGAACCAGTCTCGCAGACGATCGCCCAGATCTGCCAGGTCCTGCCCTGTGCAACTCTCTGTGGGCAGAGGGGGAGAGAGACAGAAACAGTGAAACAAAGGAGATAAGGGAGTGTTGCCAGATGTTGGTATAAAAAAAATGAAGAACCAACTGTGTTCTGATTTTGCCCTTCTGAACTTGAAAAGCAAAATCTACGCTGCAGATATAAATCAGACAATCAAAAGTCACCACATCTCCAAAGACAGAGCAGAGTCTGTTGATAAATCAATAAAGCCTTTGTGAGGTAGAGCTGCGAACTGCTCAGTGGAGGCAAATACACACTGAAGCAATCTCACAATTTATCATCAAAGTATGATCATATACATTTCCAAGCTGGTCAAAATGAGCCCTTTCTACTGTGCTATATACAGTTCAGAAGGTAATTCAGTTTTTCTGTAATGTTTTTTAAGGGCAGCTTGACAAGCTTCACAAAGCCAGACCTCAGTGTATTGCAGTGTATGGGAGGTGGATACCATGTTTGCCGTCTACATCTGTAGAAGGTGCCACAGTGGTGGTACAGGGGCAGAGACCAGCACATCGAACTTTCAGCTCTTTGCCTGTGAGACAAGCCTGCTGCTCCAGTTTGCACTGATTCATGGATGCACATGCACACACAAACACAAACATGTTAAGTTTCTATGCTTTGTGGGAACTTTCCACAGATATGACTTTTATATTGTAAAAACTATACATTCTATTCCCTCACCCTACCACTAAACCTAACCCTCAGAAACCTTTTTGCATTTTAAATAAAAAAAAAAAGCATTATTTTAGTATTTAATAACCAGTTTTCCTCATGGACACAATGTAGGTGTGTGTGACTTTTACCAGCCTTGTGGGGACATTTGGTCCCCACAATGGTATAAAAAAAGAACACATACACACACACAAAACATAAAGGATATGCAGAGCTTCTGTAACGCTCGTCCAGTGCCACATGTCCCAATTCACTGGTATGAATTACAACCCAGATAAAAAACAATTATTTCTAAAGGCGAATGAAAATCGCTCATTCAAACATGACATGTCCATTACAGAGAAGCTGAAGTCATCCTTTATTTCTTCCTGCACAAGGTCAGAAATAGATGTAATGCAGATAATACATAATTCAACAGAATGGGCCTTTCATCTCTGCGCATTCTGAGCTTCCTTAGACAATTCCTCTTTGATTTCTGAAGATGTCAAGAGCCAGACTACAGAATATAATAGAGACCATTACCCATATTGCTCAAGCAGATTGATCCATGAGTCACATGGAAAATCACACACATACAAGTTCGAAATGTGCAGTCATTCCTGATAATTCCTGTGGTTTGGAAATTAAATGCTTAAGAACATGTGGTGTTCGAGTGTGAATACTTTTGGTCAAATTTTTACCTGTCCTAACCCTAAAAAGTTTTAGTCCATCCAACCAAAAGTAACAGCACAACAAACCTGCATGGTGAGAACAAAACTGCAACATTCACTTGTATTAAAATGAGCTGAACAGCAGAGAAATCGATCATATCTGTTGGGTAAAAGAGCTGCATGCAGTGCAGTACCTGCGAGGCATAGTTGTGTCCATCAGAGCCGCAGACTGGCCCAGCAGAGGACACTGAGCAGGGCTTACAGCTGCTCTCCTGCTGCTGTCTTGTAACCTGCTGCTTAACTCTAACACAAATCAACAACATTCACATCAGTCTATTGGAAACACAACTGAAGCATAGTCACCTGAATGCACCAGACACTGTCATTGGCCAGTTTTTTAAATTAATGTTACATTGCATTCTGTCTATATTAAGTTGTGCAGTACAGTGAGAGCAACTCCTTAGGGGTGGCCTTCGGAACATTTGAACATTTGGCCTTTGGAAAAAAAACACACCCAGGGAATAAATTGTGTTCCCTACAAACAGACAAGACGTTTTTTTTCCCTCTGTTAAATAAGATACTGTATGCATGTGTCAGACTCTTTTGCTATGTTTTTAACATTAAGTGATCTTTTCATCTGACACTGGAAAATTGTCTAAATTAAATTTTATTTAGTTTGCTGTTTTATATTAACAAGGAGCTTGTATTAACATCTCTAGATATGGGTAATTAGTTTTTGTTTGTTTCAATTTTCCATCTGTTATTTTTACATGTGGTAATTCAAGGGTGTTAAATATCATTTAGATGTTCAGATTTATATTTAGTAATAAAGTAAATAGCAAGCTGTCATCAAGCCGATGCTTTAATATATAGTGATTTACAGTATACTTATTACAGTGACAGTCTTCATAAAGCAACCTCAAGTCTTTCATGTATTATTTTTCTTTAGATTGATCCTATCCCTATGTGCCGTACATGTTCACCCAATAATTCTGTCATTATGTACTCACAAGTTGTTTCAAAGGTGCATAGGGAGAGAAAGTGAGGGGGCTCACCTGTGCTCCAACTTCTTGCGGTTGACACATACAGCACGCTGGTAACCCTGGGCAACACACACCTTGTGTCGGCTGCACTTCACCTTCTGGCATGGATCTTTAGTGGTGTCCACATCTGCAGAGATTCATCTTAGTTGTCAATTATACACTGTATATTTTTTAATCATTATTTTTCTCTTCATTTACATAACAGTGGTGTGCATTGTTTTATTTACACACAGCTCAGTAAACAAGGCAATACGAATGGAATGAATATTCATCATGCTAATAAACTATGTTTGAAACCAAAAACTGTCAAGAAGTGAGGATGAGGGCCATTTTTCCCTTTAAAAAATAAGCTTATGACAGTCAGCACATGCTCAGCAGCGCATTACACTTACAAAGAATTAACTTACATCAAAGCATGGACATGTTCCCCAAGGTTCATATAAAACCAATTCCACAGTTACTGTTATAAGAAATATTAATAAGTATTGCAGAAATTACTGCATTACTTGAGGGGTGTACTTACTTGAGATACTGTGAGTTAATGTCAATAATTTTCAAGTGCTACAATTGCCCCAAACCACTTTAATTTCTTGTATTAAATTGGACTTTATGATCTAGTTTTTCTCATTATAAGTCTGTTAATGGTACACGTACCTCTGGCACAAATTAATGTTTTTTTCTTATACCAAAAGATGACAGAAAGATATGTAGTCTGAGGAAAATGTAAATAATATCATAACATTCCCCCACTCCATCTACATTTTCCCCCACTCCATCTTCATTTAAGTGACTGAGTGAATCACTGTGACAGTTTCTAAAATGCCAGAATTATGTACAGCAAAGGACGCATCCAATAACAAATACACTTTTGATTTTAAGAAATTACACATCAAAACTGTTAAACAGCAACCACCTATCAGCAAGACACAAACTAAAAAACAAACAGATTGCTGTTTTAAAGCTCCACCAGTAACCATTCAAACTCAGACCTTATACCTAAACATACATATTTACACATCATATTGTTTTCCTATACGTCTTATTATAACCAAGGCTGAACTCACTATTATAACAGTATAATCCTCGCTGAATGAGAAACATTATTTTAGGATTAACAGATTATTGTGATCTATAAACAACGGCACACATCTGATCTGTAAAGCTCAATTTACCACAACAAGCTCAAGCAAATTAAAGAGAACACAAGAGTGATGATGTTGCTATAGCAACAGTCCAACTCTAGAGTGAGGACTGATTATTAGCTCATATAAGTGTTTAGAAAAAAAACCTCTTTTCCTCTCAGTCCATAATCATCGCTCTCTTTTCTTTCAGTCTCTTAAGTGCTTCTCAGAGCAGTAGCCCTTTGAGTTTGAGTCCTGTGAAAAGCATTACGTAGGTTTCCATGTCTGAGCGATGCCAAATCCGGTTTAGAGAACCGAGGAATCTCGCCCAGCCACCACTGCATCATCTCTGCACCTTATCCTTTGTTTACACACAAGGGTGAATTAAATGTGATCATTACAATCGCAGAGTGGACGTAAGGAGGTACTGATATTTAGTCCAGCCTGAGCTAATGCAACTAACATACACCAGCAGTCAGAGGCACCCAGATCAGATCAGATCAGATCAACTCGCAAGGAAAGGTACACAGACATACGGATGTGACATATGCTGCTTACACAGTAAGAGAAAATAAAATCCTGCTGATAAAACACACACACGCTGATTGTATAAACACGTCTCCATGCTTTTCTTTGATGAACTGAAGCCTTGTTTCCTTTAGCAAGACGTTTTCATTCATTTACAGATGAACACAATGGAATAGCGAGATGTGCTTTTCACAGGTACACACGGTGGGAAAGAAAATAACTTGTGCATGTTAAAAATTGTTGACCTGGGATGACTGTGATCTTTACATATATTCTCCAGCATACGTGCAGCTAAAGGTTTATAAACCGTAACAAGTAAGTTATGTTGGTATGGCAACTGGTAAGGAAAACTTCATGCCTGGTCATGTGCGTCCACACATTATTGAGCCATGAGAATTTTGAATGCAAGGTCCAAAAAGTAATATATCTTTTATCATTACAGTTTAGTATTATTCTTGGGTAAAAATAAAACAGAAAAATGTGGCACATTTTCAATTCAGAGTCTTCATGATGATGACGTATGCATTACGCGGCCAGATAACGTATGCCTTTGTTGGCAGGTTTTGTCAACCTGCGTACGTATGTGCGTCAGGGTGTAAATCACAAGATTGATCACAATTCAATCTTATATTGATTTTCTTTCCCAGAGATCCGGTTTGGGCCGATACCTCAAAGTCTATGTGATTTCGATTTGATTATTGGGGTTGCGTCACCTAACCTTTATCTTACGTTTCCAATTCAGAAGCAGAAAAACACACACTTGGCAACTATTTTCAACAGAAAGTAGCTAAAGTCAGCTACAAAAGTCATTAAACTGCACTACATACGTCATGAGCTATTTAGCATATTAGTGATGTCATGGCGTCATATTTGCATCTTTACAAGCGCTGTTGGCACTTTGCCCGTTATACCTTCATCGTAAGTTGGCAACACTAGGAAAAAATAAATTTAAAAATAAATTCAATAAATGCGAAATAAAGTTACATTTAAAAAAATACATTGATGTTTACGCGTTGGCACTGCTTTGTTGGTTTATCGATCAATATCCAAATCAATGATTGGATGCTCTAATGTTCGTGGGCATCTATTTTGAGAAAAAGGTCTGACACTATGGGTACATAGTGAACGTGTCCTGAGACTGTGTGACAGCCACTGCGTTGATAACATGTAAAATGAAAATTTGTTTCTCATTATAAAGGTAAGCACTGGAGGTACCTTCTAAGAAGCCACTGTAAACTACAGTGGCATCTGTCTGGCATCTGTCTACTACATTAGGAAACGAAGAGCAGACGTTCCTGTAATGTTATCCTATATATAAAATTGTACATAAACGACCAATTAGCCACCAATACAAATAACTAATGTTTTTCAACACTTGTTCTACATTTTTATCTAACCTAATTCCTGTCAGTGAAGGCATGCTTTTATCTCTTTTCACCTGTTATCTAAAACAATCTCTTTGTGTTTTAAGGGCATTGCTTTTACAATATTGTATCTCATGTGGGATAAATCCCTTCCGAGGTGTGAGCCTGACTTCAGAAATTGCAGTGTGTTGTAAAACACAGCTGTGACACTATTAAATCAGTGAAATATTCCTTGTTTTTCTCTTTTACAGTAAACAAAACCTAAATTGGAGGGATGTCTGCACGGGCTGCTGTTAAGTGGAACCATCATATTTCTTGGGGCAAGGAAGACACTTTACCACTGCCCCATTAATTCACTCATAAATGAGACACAATGCGGTCAATGTGGTAAGATGAATAGATATTATTTTTTGGGAATAATACATTTCTAAAAATCATACTCTGTGTGCATAGAAGGGTGTGTGTGTGTGATTAATACATCTGGTATGGGAATTTTCTTTCCTGTTTTATTTAGGCTATGGTTGGTGCAGCCACTCAGCCCAAAGATATATAGTAAAATATTTAAATTAATGATGGCACGTTCTTACAGTAATGTTAGAAGAACTTTTTTAATGTTATAAAACATTATTCTTAAGGAGTTAGTGGAACATTTTAAAAGCGTTACAGAATAACAAAAGAAATTTTCTTATAACCACTGGCACTTTAAATGTTCCTAGAACTTTCAAAAGAACATCTGTAATGTTTTTGTTACTTAATGAAAAAAGAAACGCTCTTACAACCTAAAATAGTTATCTGGGTATGACTTCTGTGGGACACAAAGGATGAATGGGGATGTTAGGCCATAATATTAGTGACTGACAGCCTATGTCCCCATTCACTTTCATGGAAAAAGAGCAACATTCGACATTCTTCAGATTTTCTCCTCATGTGTTCCACAGAAGAAAGAACAGCAGATGCATCTGCAACACCAGTGAAGGTGATGACACAATTTCATTCTGCTCGTTTAAGGTGTTACATTTGCTGTGTTATGTGTGCATTCTCTTTCAGACACCTTTATCAAATGGATCTGATAACAATTCCCTTAACAGAAAATAACTGCAATGAAAGAGTTTCACAAGGTGGGAGTAGTGACAGCTGCTCAAGACGCTTTAGTTTGAACTCAGAAATGGACCATCAGGTTCATGGACCTCTGTTCTGGACATACGACGATTAAGTGGATTTGTGAAGAAAGCCAGTGTCAGTCAGTGCTAAATCAAGCCTCCGGGGCTCTTACTGGGCCTTCAGTGGAACAAGCAATTACCCATTAATTACATCCTGAGATATTTGCTAATGGACTCCTGTATTCTGAGGACTTCATTTAAACTGAAAAGAAAGTCACAATGCTCAAATGCGCCTGGGCCTTCTCTCTACTCAAGAACACTAAGATGACTTCATCTCTTGTGTAAGCAATTAGTGTTTGGCAACCAAGGAGAAAAGAAGGGCTGTTTGTTGTGACAAATGAGTATGGAATAGTCTGACCACATGATAATTACAGTGCTTGTAAGGAGGCACTGCATTAAAGCTTTGCTGATTTACATTGAATCACCTAACATACAGACTGAATTCAAACTTTGTACATTTGATTTGTAAACGCTGCTATTTATAGTTTTTTAAAGCATTACACGTTTCAAATTTCGAAAATTCCTCATCGAACCCACAGCAATGAGGTCATCATAATATTTGCATACTGAGTGGTGATTGGTCCTTTCCTCCTTGCATGTATTTAACATTTAATAGCTGCCTTTACACCATGACTATGTTGAGTCTTGTGTGCGGCTGACAGAAAACAAGACGCAGCAAAACTGCTTTGATGTGGAATTTCGTTTATGCAGAACCAAAGCCTGTAACCTAAGCTAACCTTGTAAACTGCAACACTATTGTTCAGCTGTCTTAGAAGCACTGGTGCTATTTCCTTTAGGGAATGCAAATCTAGTTCATTTTAAAATGGGCCATTGTTTGGCACATCATGAGATGTGAGTACTTAGAAGGGCAAATGTAAATTAAATATTTTATACGATTTGTAATAATATTAAAGATGACTTACTTTCGTTTGAGCCTTGATTTTCATCCCATGATCTGATGTAATCGTCCTGACAAAGAAAAATAAGTTGTCAGCAAACTATGGCAATGAAATGTACACTAACAAACATATAAATTAAAAAAACAAGCTTTTGGTCAAGTTCACAATGTATCAATGTACTATAATCTACTGAATTTAGGATTACACAAGCAATTACGTATTTTTTAATTGTGGTAAGCAGAATGAAATCACTAATGGACAAAGGATGGATAGAACAGCGTGAGGACAAAAAGGTGAAATAAATGTAAAGTGGGATGACTAAATTAAGATTGTGTTAAAATGCAGGTTTGAATTGTGATAAAGAATATTAGATGGCTTGAACTCATGCACAACCTTTTAAAAGAGACATCAAACAGGCAAAGTCATGAGGCAAGCACTACTAACCTCCACCTCCTGGTGAAATGTGAGGAAGATGAATAAAAGAGAAAAGAGGAACAGACAGTTAGAGGAGAGAGATGCATCTCTGAGGAGTAACTATCAAGAAAATAAAGACAGGCCGCAACTGCTTAAAACATCTATTTGCCTCCTGGGCAGAACTTTGTATACAACTGAAATATTTTCCAGTGTGTTCTAATAAAATAAGCAGTTGCTTTAAAATAATTATACACTTGGTGCTTATGGCACTTGAAATAATCCACTATAAAGATTAATAATAACTTTTTTAAAGGTCACAAGCGGTGAACTTTACATATCAGCAGTCATTTATCTTGTAGTGGTCTCCTGTTAGTGCTGTTGTAAGTGCAAATAGGAGGTGAAATTGCAAATTGATTGTATTTGGCTTTGTCAACTACAACAGTGCAATAAATTATTACTTTTCTGCAGAAAATGCTGCAGGCACAAGTCAAGTGGGTGTTGAAACTGTTTTCTGTAGCCAGAGGTTACCCTGGCTAACAGGGACTATACACTCACCGGCCACTTTATTAGGTACACCTGTTCAAATGCTTGGTAACACAAATTGCTAATCAGCCAATCACATCGCAGCAACTCAATGCATTTTGGCATCTAGATGTGGTGAAGACGACTTGCTGAAGTTCAAACCAAGCATCAGAATGGGGAAGAAAGGAGATTTAAGTGACTTTGAATGTGGAATGGTTGTTGGTGCCAGACGGGCTGGTCTGAGTTTTTTTAAAAACTGATGATCTACTGGGATTTTCACACACAACCATATCTAGGGTTTACAGAGAATGGTCAGAAAAAGAGAAAATATCCAGTGAGTGGCAGTTGTGTAGACGAAAATGCTCTGTTGGTGTAAGAGGTCAGAGGAGAAACATCTGAAACTGGATGCTTTGAACATACCTCGAACTTAAAAATGCTAAAGGTTATTTTGAGTTACTTAATGGAAGCGTTACGGAAATGTTCTTACAATTGTTGGCTGGGTATACGATTATTTGGCTTAATAGCTCCACTTTAGAAATGTATACCCACTGCTTTGAAAGGTAGATGAAAGACACCACTGCCAAATCTTTACAGCGCAAAAAAACCTTTTGTATCCACTAATGTGAAATTTGCATAAAGACTTTAGCAGGATTCTCTCAGTGATTAGCACTGAACCAGCTCTGAACTAAATGGCCCAACATTTGTTCAGAACCACTCTTGGATCAATTACAATGAAACGCACCATAAACAGTATCATCCATGAATGTCCCTAATATGACAACCTTGTCAAAAGCAATAAACTCATTTTGTAATAGACCAGTGGCTCAGAACTTCACTGCTGCAGTACTTATCAGCAATAATAGATTACAGTGGACAACCTCGTTATTGATTTCCTGATATCTGCATTATTTAAGTCTGTTTTTGCTGTCCTGGCAAATACGATACTGTGTGGTGTTCTGACATATTAGATGTCTATATCACTAAATATCTAATGTTCTACAAGGGCAGGATGGTGAAGCCATCTCAAGGGATGCAGTTGTTTCTTTAGATTATGCAGACTGGAGCAGCCATCCATGCCAACACAACCTAAAGCATTTAGACATGCCTGTATGTGAGTTGTGCACCCATTGAGTGTGAAGTTTGTGGAAAATACTCTGTCACATCAATGTGTTCCCCCTCTCTGAAAAGAGGCAGGGATGAGTCAGAGCAGGGAAATATTGCTACCACTAATACAGATGTTGCCATAGCACATTATCATCATCACATTTAATATCATCACCATCACAACATATCACCATCAGCAAGCGCTTGGTTTCTTCCCAGCTAACAGGGAATGTTCTCAGAGCAATGGCTAATGTTCTCTCAAAGAGTTATAAATTCCATATATATAAAAAACGTTATTCACATTATTCAAAGTTTTTAATGTTTTTGCTAGTAATGGAAACATTAGTGAAACGTTCTTACAACCTAAAAATGTTAGCTGGGTTAACACTGACATACAAAAGGCAAAATCTGACGGCTTTAAGACCAAGCATCATATGCCAATCGGTTGTGAACACAGTAAGATGTAGATGTGACTTTAATTAAGCACACCTGAATCAGCTAATTAAGGTCTTTGGGATTGCTAGAAACATCCAGGCAGATGTGTTGGAATAAGTTAGAGCTAAAATCCAGGAACTTCAGGCACCTCCACGAACATGGATTGGAGACCACTATTCTATGGCCTTTAATATTAAGACTAAGGACTTCTGAGTGAATGCAACATCGCCTAAATAAAATTTATGAGCCCTTCCAATTTTATTCAGATCATTTCTATGCCTCTTTTAGTTTGACCACATTATTGCTATTAGACAGCAAGGGAGCGTGTCATGTTTTTTATGACAGCTTAAAGAGTGAAACTAAACTCTGAATGTGCAGATCTGATTCAAGCCCTTTGCCCTAAAAAGAATAAACAGTTTCATTTAAATTCTGCTCTGTGCTGCCGGTGAAAGATAGTGGAGTTACAGTGTTTCTTGTTTGAGAACATGAACACATCAGACTGCTGCACAAGTTGAAGTCTAGGAAGCATCTGCAGATGTATCCAGAGTCAGCTCATCTTTGCCCTGCAGTGAGTGAAGGCTGGCAGGAGTATTTCTCAGAGGACCTCCGTCTCATGAAAAACATCACAGAGTGTCTCACCCCCTGCTGTGCTGACAGACAACTCTTTTATTCCTCCCATCTCTGCTATGTAATACAACATGTCTGAACATGCACTCTGTAAATTCTGCTGTGATTTGGAGGCTCTGTAAGCACCTGTGTATGTCTATCTGAAAAATAAGCATTTGATTGGCACTTGAGACAAACATCCCAGCGAACAGGGAATGTTTTCAGAATGTTCTCTAAATGTTTTCTCAAAAACGTTTCTGCAGTAATGTTAGCTAAACTTTTGTTATCTTAAAAATGTTATTCTTAAGTTGTTAGTGGAACATTTAAAAATGTTACAAAATTTTAAAAAATGTTTGAATAACATTTTTAATAACCAAGCAATAACTGGATGTTCTAAACGTTCCTCGAACATTTTTGTTACTTAATGGAAATGTTAGAGAAATGTTCTTAGAACCTAAAATTGTTAGCTTGTTATGTCTACATGAAAAATAAGCATTTGTTTGGTGCTCAAGATGAAAAGTGACATGTGTGTGTTTTAGCAGCACCTAGTATGTGAACTGGATCTGTCTTTTTCACTCATTTTTGACAGGTACATCACATTGCAGAGAGACAGAGAGTGGTATTCAGGAATGAACCATTGTGCTTGTGTCGCAGCTGCTACAAAAACGCCTGTGACAGTGACATACAACAAACACACAGCAGGAAACATCAATATAAAATGCAGGTTTATTGACTTTTCTCTCTACGCAAACAGTGACATTTTGAAGACTGTTCTATACTCTTCCATAATAAAAAAACCCATAATAAACCCATATATAAAGTATATAAAGTATATATATATATATATATATATATATATATATATATATATATATATATATATATTGTATACGTATATGTATATATATATATATGTGGTGTAACGTGGTGTGTTATAAAATAAAGCTATATTTTCAAGTATTAGGAACTTATATTATAGCTCTGCATGAATTTTTTTTTTCTCTAGGTCCCCTAAACGGCCCTCTAACGTTCATGACATGTTGGTGAGTATATACAGACAGAATGTTAATTTTCAGGTAGACTATTATTTAAATTGACAGTTATAATCATCAGAAAAAATAGTACATATTGTTATGATGACTAATTTCACGTTCAGCCTGTGGCCTCCCACCTCACTGTCTGTTTCATTTCATGTCAGGCACTGGAACTTTGACGTGATTCAAGTTTGGCTGTCACTACGTTGCCTTTTCTGTTTCCGCACATATTAGGAAATTGCTCAGACAAATTTTGCATGGCGTGCTTATAATTATGGCTTGTTGAAGGCCCTAAGTGAAACAGCCTTCCGTAATTGATTAAAGCCGGATAGATCCTGGTGGCGATGACCTCACAACGGCCTCACACCCACGCATTTATCGCACTACGATGTCGGCTGCAATCACACAGGCTCCTCGCAGTTCAGAAACACCTCAGGCGGTGCATGTCGCAGAGGTCCCTCACATTCATTCTGCCTTTGACTCTAAATCTAATCACTCATGTTCCGCAAGGGAAAAATTGACAGAGAAACAGACACTGTATTATCAGAACCTTCCAAACTATGTTTTCACTGTCACACCATGTCTATAGCTGACAGGCATGCACAAGCCTCCTACTTGATTTATGCATGAGGCCTTTCCGACTGGGATTTTCAGATTAACTGTACACAAGCACATCAAAAAGCTTTGCTAACAGCCCACTCCCTTGACTGTGAACACATCCTGCCTTTCCTCATATGGAGGAAGAAAGCTCAGAGGCCTGCCAGTCTGTTTTGCAGAACTGAGGAGAGATAGACGAGCCGCTCCTCCAGGGTAGAACTCCAGACCCAGACAGATAGATCATGAGACTCAAAGACGGTGCAGAAAGAACACAGCTGACTTTTCACGGAGAGCGTTTGTCACTGACTCAGGCCTTTAAATGAAACATACAACTGAGGGGGAAAGTGTCTGCTCTTTGAGATGCACTTTGAGATAAGCACTTAAAATGCACAAAATGCACTTTGAGATAAGAGATGCATCAGTTTTTATTTTTGAGACCTGATCCTTATGTTTCCCTTGATTTCTTAATATCTTTGTTAAAATACATGTCCTGTCCCACATATGCAGATTGAATGTGAAGAAAGTCATCTGTTGGATGATTCTACTGCTGTAAAGCACATTCAAACTTGTTTGTTCGTAATGGCTATGAATACTCAGTAAAGGTCCTTTAGTCAGTTATCTTTAATCTCTCTGCCTCTTCTAGCCTCAGTAACACCGCATACGACTCAATGGGACCAACTGACAGCCCTGAAAGTAAGAGTGAGAAAGACCAACACAGCCAAAGCAGGATCTGCTTTTAAATGAACAAATCTGACACCAGGAGCAGTCAATAAGGCATTCTCTGGGTGTGGAAGACTGAACATCTGAGATGGGGGGGGCCTGACAAGTCACGTCAGCCCCATACCTTTACAGCTCTCTCCTGGATTAATCCTAGTTTCCTCTGCCTCATTACTGCTGGAGGCATAATGTGCTTTATTGGAGTTTTGGAATAAGTCACTTAACTCTGGCATTTTCCAAAAAGCATGTCTTATTTCATGTAGACTTGGAAGCAATGCATTCTGCTAGCTTCATCAGGCACAGGAAACCTCAGGGGGAGAAAATAGCATCGTAATGCTAGTATTTGTAATTGGATGCCTGAAACAGGAGCCTTTTAATTTGGTAGGTCAGCTTGATCTTCACAGAACACTGTGATTGGTACCCAGACTCCCAGAGGCAACAGAGAACAACCAGGAGAATGACGGAAAAGTGGCTGCTTTCATTTCTAGCAAGTATTGTACAGCCCTCATGGATATTGGAGGGAAAGGCATGTTAAAAGAGACCAAAGCCTTAAAAAATTAGCCTGGGAACACCATGTTCTGTACCTGCATTCTTCCAATAAAAAGTCAATTTCGACAGGAAAGGTGCAGACCCTGCAAGCAGCCTGATGAAAGGCCAATTCCTCTCCACTCAATTAAAGACCACCTACACTGCTGGTCTTTGGCCAAGGCATGCTACTGCATTGCCCTCATTCGCTTTTGTCAACAGCCATCATACTGCACTCAATTTCCCTCCCCTGCAGGCCTGCAACCTCCTCCACTGGACAAAAACTGGCCTGCTGTGTCACACAATCGGACCTGAAAGCGCCAAACAGATGTGCATAAGCATGCATTGACTGTGCTCCAGAGAAAGCATAACGTTTTTGCATTTGTGTATCACTGCAATGAATGCTGATCTATCACGATGAAATCTTAATGGGGTATTTGGGTGTAGCATCTTATACTGCATTATAAGTGATTATGGACCATATGCTATGCTGCTCTGGGAGTTGTGAGGGCATTCCCACCTCCACAAGCACGTGACTGGAATCCTGATGGACCAGAGCCATGATAGGTCAGCACTGAGGTTCTCTGCGGTAGGTGTGCATAGGCCTGTCAGATGAAATCACTCGCCTGTCTGATAGACAAATACTGTGCAGTACTTAAAAAAATTGAAATTGAAATTTTATTAAAGTAAAAGTGTAGTAATGTTTTTTTGTGGATTGATGACCATTTGTATAAACATAGTTTTACTACAAATACTATGGTTACAGTAGCAAAACCATGGTTAATTTGTTACCATGGTTTAACTATATTAACCACATTTTATTGGTTTTATTTGTAGTTAAACCATGGTTAATGAGGGATTGGCGTGCGATGAATCCGGATGTTCTAATGATGCTATTAAAATGAAGTAATTTTAAAGCTATTTTCATCAAAGATTAACACAAAATGTCTTAGCTGTGCCAAATAAAGCTTTTGACAGAATTCTATCAAAAGAGACAAATACATTCAATATTGAAACCACTGTGCAAATTTCATAAGTTAAGAAATACACACATACAAAGCAATCAGGAGAAACAACATTCCTCCACCCACTCTGAATGAACAACTGTGCATTTTAAATGAAATGATAATGAATGGTTAAATGAAAGACCATTTTCAGGGTTGGTTTGAAACAATTTTGCTTCATTAAAAATGTAGCGGTGAAATAACAGGTGCAAGCCGACAGTGTTCAGAAGCAGAGGGAAAGCTCTGGGTTTTAATGAGCTTCTTCTACATTGTGAAGGGGGAGAGAGAATGAGAGGGTTTGCCAGCCACCCGAGGATTGGTCAGCACTGCCGCTTGTTTACTTTCAGCAGAATGGATAACAGATTCATTGCTGGTTTGTGAGGCGCTCTCTGTAAGGGTGCAGGATGCAATTAGACAGAGCCACTGTCAGCAACTGTGTTAATCGATAATGAACACATCACAACATGAGATGTTTATTGAGATAGAATGTATATATGTGTATATATTATGTAGGGAAAATCTGATATATAGCTTAAAATTAATGTCGCAGAGGCAATTGTGATTAGAACTGTGTCCAACAGGGATTTGACACTTAATGATCTAATCTAACACATTCTGCAGTATATTTGGTCTAAAATGCTGACCATAAAATAAGATTTAATTTTCCACTTGTATGGAAATAGATAAGAGAGCATGACAAGAGTGGTTTAAACCCACACTGAGTGTCTGTGTGATGTTCTTGGCTAATCCTGATTCTAGTCTATTTCAGCACTTAGGGTTGAGCAGAATGTAATTATCGTAAAATCTATGTAATCTTTTCTAATACAGTCACTGTGATTACAAAAATCACCATAACACTTTTTGAAAGTCATCATGAGATTAAAATGGACCCTATTTACGTTCCTAATGCATGTTACTTGTCTTATTATGAATGATTTTTCTGCGGATGTTATTACAAATAACATAATTTTCTAGTGTTCTAATGTAATTAATTCCTTTGAAACCACTTTTCCTTCTCTACTGATGTCACTTAGGTTCAACATGCTGTTGGATAATGTTAGCTAATAGCCAAATAGCAATTTAGCCATTGTTTTAACTTCTTAGCTGCATTTTGGCATGAAACAAGCATCTTTTCGTGAGCCAACCAATTAAATAAAATCAAGTTTTGCTCAACATATTTTCCTGTTGTATATCCTGTTTCACAGAAGTAAAATTGGTTGCGAATTACCATTTATGTTGACTTTATTTTTAAATTTCAAGTTTATAAGTTCATCTGTAAAAGTGGTAAACAGCCTGTCTGGTTGTCTTTGTGCCCATTTTCCATTTGTAGATATGAGAAAATAAGGTAATAAAACCTGTTTGGGTCCCATAATGATCTAGAGGCCCGTTTGTGGGATGGTAGTTCATATTATATTTTTTTATTATTTCAGTTATGGTCCTGCATCACCATAATACTACAGAAGCTAATATATTTTTTAATTGAAAGCAATACATTTAATTTAAATGTTTGGGTTTATAATGAAATCAGAATTTGCAGAACTTAATTTGAAAATATTAATTTGAAAATATTAAGCAAAATTACACTTCCTGTTGATAGAATCAACGAATGGAATGCGAAGAGTATGTTAAACATTTATGTCAAATCAGGAGTCTGTGCATATGTGTATCAGCATGTGATTATGACCCTTTCATGTGCTGCTTTCATCTGCGTTAGCTTGAGTTGTATTGCTATTCAGCTTGGAGAACCTCAAAGGACTTTGGAAGCCAGCGTCAATTTGGATTATTTGCCTTTGTCACAAGCAACACTTTAAAGATGAAATAAGCTGTGTTCAGAAAGAGATTAATTTTCACAGTCTTCAACAATTCTATCTCTGTCTCTGATCAGAGATAACAGGTGACTATTAAAATGGTGCTGAACTGTGTCAGAGGGCCTGTTGCTTTAGCTAATCCCTGCAATCTCAAAATAATAAATTTTGTAGCACCAAAAAGCATCAGCATGAGTTCGATCTGAACCCATTTATCTAAATGCATTTTAAAGTCATTTATAGTGATTAAAAACAAGAAGGAACAGGCTTGCATTTAAATCAAAATCTACAATGCAAATTATGTTAATCCATGTGTGGTGGGACATATCCCAGCTAACAGGCAATGCTCTCAGAACATTGGCTAACGTTCTCTAAATGTTTTCTCAAAGTTCTAAGACACATTCTTACATTAAGGTTAGCAGAACTTTTATTAAACATTTAATATCATATATTAAAAGGTTATTCTTAAATTGTTAGTGGAATATTATGGAAAAACGTTACAGAATTTGAAAAAAATTTAAAAACATTCCTATAACAAAGCAGTATCGCTAATACATTGTCAAAACGTTCAAAATTAACATTTTTGTTCCTTATGGAAACATTAGGAATGCTCTTGCAACCTAAAATAGTAAGGAGTTACTTTTTTTATATGGAAAATACAACACCTGGCTTTCTCCAGAACAATAGCTGGCCTTATTTCAGATGATTTCAGAGGCATGCCTGTTGTTCTTTGTCAGCAGGAGGGAAAACTGTCAAATAAACCTAATCAGGAATGAGCTGATGTTCCTGTCTGACTGCCAAGCTTTTGTTGCTAAGGCAGCCGGCTACAATGAAAACTGTTGATTTAAATGTGTTACATGTTTGCTGTGTGACTTTGTGGTGCACCTTTTTTTTGCCCTGCTACTGTTCTACCTGGATCACCTTAAATTTAAACCCTAAATACTATTAATAATAAGGGATTTTTCATCATCTGTGCAATGACATGGCAACCCAAAAAATACAACAGCATTTTAATTAGGCAACTGCAGAGACAAAGAAACGACTTTTTCCAAAGCTGTTCTAATTTTCCTTAAAGAAGAGAGGCGTGTTATTTTAGCAGAACACCCATGTGTGTTGGACAAGCTCTGCTCCTCTGTATTCATACGTGTGAGAATGTGTGATCAATGGCCATTGATTGGAGAAAACAGAGTCTGCTGCAGGGCCTGGTTTGAACGTAAGCCACTGATGTAAAATTCTGTACTTATCCATTTATAATCCAGGTCTAATTCACACTTAATCTTTTCATTTTGACAAATTTCTGGTTCTCTTGGATGTGTTTTTCTACGTAATCATTTAAGGAGTTATACACTTAATCCACTTCCAGAAGGGTAAAAATAGCTGCCAGCCAAACACTGATGGAGATAAATCACGGTTTCTGTTTGCCGGTTTAATGTTTCAATTTGAGCAGCACAGCTCATGCAAACAGAGAACGGCTGCGAATCCTTCAGGTTTGAAGAACACTAGGTTACCTGATCTTAATTATCATTATACCTGTTATAAATAGTGTTACATATTTATCAGGATTATTGATTTTTGACTGACAGTCATTAACAGTTTTTTTAAACGACAAAGAATATATTTTCTTACAATGCCTAGGATGCATTGTACATTGTCTGTACATTGACAGAAATACCACTGGATAAAGGATCAAATAACACACCTGTACAATATAATGACTCCATGCTACAATGCAGCATGACCTTTGGGATATGAATCAATTGATAAATCTTCCTCTGAATGCATGTAAAGTCCTAATCAATTATTAAAGTTGCTTATTATTACATCTCACGACAGCTGGGCAGCGAATGACACTTTGTGCAATCTGCTTTATTCTGTAATCAAACCTATGTCGTCAATTAAACAAACGATAACAGATGGTACATTGTTTTGAACCAAGTCTGCGTAAGAACAGGATGGTTATCCAAGATGTGAAGGACTGCTGTGTATTCGCAGTATTTCAGGGATTATTTTAATATATCATACTATTTAAAACACTCACACTCGACGGTTCATCTATATTCTTCTCCTGAAGTAATTTATGCAACCGTGCATTCATTTCTTGGGAAATGCTGAAGGACTAATGGAGACTAATACTAATGGAGAGCATTTTCGTACTTAACGCTTACAAATCTAAGCGATCAGCATTTGTAAAAGCTGAAGTAGATACAGTCGTGCTAAGTCATCCTTCATACTCTTAAAGAAAACTCACATCTCTGAAGCGGTTCCAGTGCTTGATCTTGCGACTGTACTGGGAAATGGTGGACAGCCACTGCTCATCTTCCATGAAATTCCCGGTTTTCTCGGCTTCCTTCCCGTTCTTGACGTCCACCTGCACGGAAAACCGCACAAGCACGAGCAACGGGACGAGAAGACATCCCAGATCATTCATCCACGCCATTATTATTCCGCTTGTCTGATGACTCGTTTGCTCTGCTGTAAAGAGAGACGGATGCTGAGACTACAGTGAAATGTGACCTGATTACGAGATGCGTCTTCCCTCTTAACAGAGAGAGAGAGAGAGAGAGAGAGAGAGAGAGAGAGAGAGAGACGAAAAAGATGCTACTATGTAAATAGAAATCGTGTAAAAGTGACATTGAAATGATCTGGATGTCAGTGATCGACGAGATCACAGAAACAGAGGAAATTTATTCTGAACAATATAAAACGTAACCATTTATCAGTTTTCCCCCAATGGCAGCTTAAAGAGATAACAGAAGAAACAAACGAAACTAAATGATTATGGGGTATGTTGTCCCAACGGAAGCCACCATTAAACAGCAGACGTCTGTGCAAAAGTTGAATTGACAAAATATTGTTGTGGCAGAAACAGAAATTAATTGTACATCACCACTTATTAAAAACATCAATTGACCAAGTACACTGCAGGAAGCATTTGTATCACCACCACTAATGTTGTGTTAGACATTCTGCTTCTCTCTGCACTAATAGCAGAATATGAAGTAATGCAATCCCTTTCAACCAGTTTAAAGAAGGATCATACATTTTGGATTGAAAAGCATGTTACATGTGTGATATTCAATACAGTTTTATACGCCAAATATGCATTTTTTATCTAAATTATAATAAGAGAAACCATAAGTGGTTAGAGGGAAACATGTGCCCTGATACTGACACCAACATGATATGACATACAAAACACTGACTGACAGAACAATTGCCTGAACATGCATCATTTTCCTGTGTGTGAATATGTCAATGTGTAATGTAACTCAATCCTGAAAGTCCCACGGGGGGTTTCAAGTGGTCTTCATTTCTGACCGTGGTTGTCACTCATGTTCGAGTGTGAGAACAGCCGATTCAAATGAACACATGCTGCAGGCAAGCAATGTAAGCCTTAACCTACTAACATGCACTATCAGACATTTTTAAAGCCAAGAACACTATATGCGTCAGTGTCACAGAGAGAACATATCTGCATTTGTGCAAACAAACAAACTGTAAATATAAAAAATATATATATATTTAAAGAATTGAAGCTTCAATGCCAGGTGTGCTTACACAGGTATATAGATAATAGAAATACACAATTAGACATTGATAAAATACATATTTTAATACACGCATAATATGCTTTATAGCATATAATGTCCTTCTGATATACCTATAACATTGACTAACATTGAGTCTCATGCTGAGAAAGACACATGAAATGTTTAGAGGTGATGTTGTGCCACTTGGACTGGGACGGGGTGCAGGTTGTTTTTTACTGCTCTCAGCACTTCCCCGCACTGCAGTACAGTGTCACTTCTGCCACTGATATACTGCAGCGAAGGCAAATTCCACACTTACCCTCCTTCATTTCATTGTCTTTCATCTGCAGTAATGTTATTATTACCCTGCACAGCAAGCTGTTCATGTTTGCTTTTAGGGATTGTTAGTGATACTGATATGTTTTTTCTCTCATCCTGGTTGGAGAATCTTGGTGGCGCTTTGTCAGGGGTAACTAGAGACAGATGGAAATATTTATACATGGACAAGAACATTATGTGGCCATAGGAAAGCTCTTATGTTGCAAGGTTTTATTTAAAAGTGCAGCATATGGATCTTACAGGGTGTGACCTTCCTTAAGGTTTCTAAAGTTGTTTGGTGTCTTACATCTCACAGAATAACATAAATATTTTATGAGGCAGTGATTTCGTATGAATTCGTACAATGTGATTTGTACAAAAACATGTTTTTTGAGAGAACGTGCGAGCATGAAGGTCCACCTCTAACCCCACCCCCTAAGCATAAAGATTACTGGGGCGAAAGCAGATCGCATGAAAACGTATGAATGAGATTGTAAAAATTCATAAATAGCCATTAAATTGCTAAAATGTAAAATATTTACGAATTGCCATGAGCTTGTGTTGGTAAATACATATATTCCACATTTGGGCAGCCACTTTAACGGTGTCTTTAAAGTCTTTTCAGTGGAAAGATGGCAAGTAAGGTTTACAGAAGACTATTATTGACAGTTGGCACATATTCTGAAGGTGAGAATGCAGTCTGTAAAGTCAATCAGTAAAGCCTGTATCACTCTAAGGTGAAAACTCAATCTCTTGCACTAAAATGATATGACCTGCTAATCCATTCCCACTGGATTAAAAATATTTACTGGATGAAAAATATTAATGACATTCCTCTGTGGATTAGGGTTTTTTCCTCCACATTTAAAGCTCTAATCCTTGATTCAGTGTCCCAATGTATTCGTTTTCTGTGCTTCCTCACCAGTGAAAATTTGCACTCAAAATGTCACCAGCAGCATTCTCTTCCTGTAAAGCACACAGTGTGATGTTTAAAGTGGCTCAACGGCTTAGCCCACGATTGCCTTCCTCCAAACACAGCAAAACCAGCAGATATTATCTTTGCACAATTTCGCTGATGGAACAATTTTAAAATTGTTTTAGGGTCATGCTCTCCCAAAAGGGGTACGAGATTTTAAATGGCGTGACATTTTCATAAATCACTCATCAGTGCAATATACTGTAGCTGAAGGAAATTGACTTTCCCCAGACATATTTCATGGGCCACTGGGTAAGTGCTTCAGCTTGGTTTGTTAACCTTAAGTATAACTTTACACCTAAACTGTGCTGTGTATTAGTGAATTAGCAAACATCAGTTTCTCCTGCCCCCACCCCCTTGGGAGCTGTGGCCCTTTTCGTCCTCTTGTGCAATAAATCAAATCTTAAATTTGAACACTGTTTTGGATTAAGACACAGTGATACACACACAATTTACACTGTGTGTCTGTGCTGGCTCATGTTCTTACCTGATATCAAAGGACAATGTGCCTCATATTTGGTTGAAAGGGGTTATTATAAAACTTCACTGTCATGAAGTTCACTCTGCATCACTGCCGTGTTCCTGCAGACTATTTTGTAGTGAACTGTAATGCCATATGCACAATAAGTCCATAGTTCTGGAGATAATTATGTTTTCAAGAGTTTAAACATCAGTAGCCACAGACAAAACAGGAGTCTGTCTTCCTTCCTGAAAGCATGTTGTTTCTATGGTTACGGACCACTCAAAGCAGTCCAGGGAGCCCCTGTAGCCCCTCCCCTCTCTGTGCCCATAATTCATCTTAGACTATCACCCCCAAACCCATCTGAATCAAAACTATTCTTTACACTGCTTTAATTTCATGCTAATAAAAATGCAGCTCTATGGTTGAAAGTCTGTATCATTGATCAAGAAAGTGGGCATTGGTAGTCTAAATGTAAGTAAAAAATTCGCAATATTCTAGGCATGTTTGTTATTTGTGTATATTTTATGGATATGTACATATGTACAGGAGAGTTGTTGAAGGGACAATTGTGTAAGACTCTTTTCAGCTCGTTATCATTTCTGATATAGTAAAGCTTGTGACTGCCGCCCGGTGTGTCATTTCGGTATTACAACACTGATAAAATAGTCAAAATATTGCCACGTTTAATAAAAGATGTAATTGAATAGCTTGCAGTCCACTCCATTATAAACAAGTCTTGCTACTGTATCAATTTTAAGTTCACACGTACAGGCACAATATGCTTACCTCACAGTTAAATCACTCACAGGCAATTTTTTAAGAAAATCATTTCAGAAAATCAATTACATTTTTAATGATTTCATTCCCAAAATGAAACCTATTGTCACAGAGGTAACACCTCCTTAATCTAATAATTTATCCCACACTAAATCTGAATAAGATTTTAATCAAGTGTTATTTTCGTCAAATGTGAGGTATGGGATGCACTAATTAAGCATAATTATTCAAGCTCTAAACTTAAGAAAATGTATTACCATTCTTTTTTGGGTAACTATATTGTATACATCACAGGCTTTTTACAACAACCAAAACATTTCATTAAACTTTTACAAAACGCTACATTATGGTGAGAGAATATGAAATATGGGGGGAAAAGTCAAAGATCTGGCTAGATCAGTGGCTAACTGGTCTAAACATAAAACACAAACACAAATGTTTTTTTCCAATATTACATGTATGCAGGGAGTTACAGTGTAGAGTAAATCTGAAGCTGGCAAGCCACTTGAATATGCTTTCGAACCCACAATCTACACTTTTCAAAACACATCTGTAAAAATGAATGCTTATAACGATCCTTTCCTATTTTTAGTAATAAATAAAACAAACAAAAACAATGTGTAGTATGATTCCATTTAATAAATACAAATATTATGTTTTCATTTGCATAAATCTTAAACATTCTTCTTAAAAATCTAACAGGCAAAACCACAGTGAACAATTCATTATATGCTGAAGGACCCCATCGTAATCAATTAACTTCCTGTGGTCAGATGAACAGATCCAAACACTACTAAAAACTTACAGTTGGCTCAGAAAACCCAGATATGGGTGTTGAAAAACTTTGAGAAAAAAAGCAGTGAGCTAGCAGCATTGATTACCAATAAACAGCCTTTTACTTTCCTCTTTACCATTAAATAACCAAATTTTCTATTGTTCATTCTTAATACATAGCATTTGTAATCAATGTTAAGATCTTCCAGGAGTTTTAATGGACAGATGAGCCCCTGTGCACCCGCACGATCTGTCTTTGATTCTCTTCAGCAAGTACAATGCAATGTCCCAGTTTAACACAGCAGAACATTTCTGTACATGATCATCTCAACCACCAAAACTGGACATTGTTATCTGAAAGCAAACAAAATGATAAAACACAGTCTAAGATGTTTATGTACACCGGTAGGAAATCCAATAAGGAAAGTAAATGTAAGATGATATGTAAGCTTACTTTTTGCTACTCAATGTCCATGTAACAGAACTTGTATGTCTGAAAGCTTTGAGCAGCTGGGTGTTGCCATTTTTTGTGCCCTTTGGTACAAGTCTGAGTCTCCAAAATAACGCGCCCGATACAACAAGCCTTCCTCTGCAAATCAGAACACAGATGTCTCAGTTATCTAAATATGGAACAATATTTAACTTTAATTTCATTGAGTGGGCAAGTCAAGTTGAAAGCCTTTAACTTGATTTCTTATACAAAAATACTTGATTGATGAATTCTTTGCACACTTTTGGTTCAATCTAAACATTCCCAGCACAAAGCACGTCTTTTATCATCATGACAGCTTTTAAACACAAGTACTGCATAACTATGTATGAACTGCTGATGTTATCTTCCATCCACACATATCTGATGCATTTTCATGAATTTAAAGAGACAGCAAATGTGAAGGGAACATTCACATCGAAAACACTAGCTCAAACTTGGAAGCTTTCTCATCAACATTTTTCAAAGCTTATCATATATAAACATGCATTACTGAGCAAGTTCATAGAAAAGCGTGAGAACATTGGACAGAGATATCTGCTGCTTTTCAGAAACGAACCAATAACTATTGCACATACTTTGTTGTTTCTCCTTCCAGCAGTTGTTCCTCAGGTTTGATATATAGTCCTCCTCCACACTTTGTTCAACATTCTTCAGATTCATCCCTGTATATTCCTCTGAGAAGTGGTCGCCAACATAGTAAGGCACCTTCAGAGTGGCAGTTTGTCGCCTGGTTGTGTGGCCTGTGGATCTGGGACAACGTTTTAATAACATCAGAGATATGCATCACCCGTAAGTCACTTATCAATTATCAAGAGACCTTACAAAAACAAGAAATACATGTTCCGGCTTTCTAATTTTCCCTACAGTTCATGTTTTAAAAACAAAAAAACGAACAATATCTGGTTAACCTATGGAGCAATGTGGCAGCTAACTCAGAATGCATATTGTGATAAAAAATGTGACAGAAAATGTGAAAATGTAAAAACTCAATGTGATAGAAAATGATCATCTTATTACTATCACATTATCATATTATATTATAAATATCACATCACATTATATTATTATTATTATCACTATAACGTCATATTATATTACATATAACAAGTACAGAACATAAGTTCAATTTGTTTTTTTAATAATAATTAAACACCATAAACAAACAATACATATGGTTTTAAATAATAATACACAGGGTCTTACGGTCTATGGCTGAGGCTATAGGGAGGGCTGGACACCATCATTTGGCTGAGAGCTGAGACTATGATTAGAATTAGTATGGGCATCAGCTGTACAAACAAGGCAAGCCCACCCTGGATAATAAAATCATTCATTTCAATACACAACACACCATGACGACATGAACGAACTGTTGCTGTATTTCAATAACCAAATACTTCTCATAAATTTACATGACAAATGCTCTATCAGCACAATAACACTCAAATTATTTTTCCACATAATAATATTGTTGCACAGACATAAATCAAAAGCATAAAACTGCTGTTCAAGAGCGGCCTTTACCTCTCGCTGCGGTTCTCGTCGTTCGTGTCGCTGGTGATGACCAAACCTCATCCTGCCGTTGCTGTACACATGCACGTTACCTACAAGAGTAAAACAATTATGCCATATTTCAGGACTTTTGAATGTACGCCATCACATTCACTAACACATTAAATATATAAACATAAACACACACACACATATATATATATGCGAGAGTTACATAGTAAAGAGTTACATAGTATGATTACTCACTAGTTGGAAAGCCACCTCCAAAGAACATATTAAATAGATCCTCAGGGGAAATATCAGCCTCAAAGTTTCTGTGATAGGTCCTATGACGGGAAGGGTGCTCTTTTTCTTCACCATAAACATCATATTGTCTCCTTTTTTCAGGGTTACTAAGAACTGCATAAGCATTACCTATAGCTGTCAAATACAAGGAAACAGAACAAACCACTTCTGTCAAAACCACATGCCAATAACCTGCATAAATACTGTCACAATACACATTAAACGTGAGTTTTTTTACATATGTATTTTACCTTTAAATGCTTCAGTGGCACCAGGCGCATGGTTTTTATCTGGGTGGAACTTCAGAGCCAACTTTCGATAAGCTTTTTTTAGGTCATCTTCAGAGGCCTCTTTAGTAACTCCAAGAATCTCGTAATAGTCTTTACACCTCTTGATTCTGCATCAAGAGAAAGACAGATCGCTATATAATGGTGCTTCTAATGGGACATCCACAGTTAACGCACATGAGAAATAGAATAGCCACGTTATGTTTTTAGGAAAGCGGTCAGTAACAAATATCAGACCTTTTGACAGCATCCAGCTGTTCTGTTGTATATGGTTTGGCTGAGTCTGAGGCACCATGCCCAGAAGTGTGGTCTTCAGTGTTGTGCATTCTGTTTCGTAAACCAGCACCATTATTTTCTCTAATATTTTCTTCACTTGTGGAAGGTTTTCCATTCTCAGTAAGAGACTCTAGTAAATCTGTAGAGAGAGCACTTTCATTTCAATGAGGAGCCATTGCATCATTGTTTTTATGACATAAGACAGATTTCTTACCCGACACACTATACACATATAATATTACAGAGCTATATTTTACAAAATTGCGTTATGTACAACGTGTACTACATTATCAGTGTGGTTATATTATTTACATGTAAAAATATAGAAATATTTATATATGGGCATCGGGTCTATTCAATGTGAGGAATATGCTTCGAGGAAACACAATTTTATCATTATGGATGAGAAATACTAGGTGTTATTTTACACCTTTAATGAAGGCTCGAGATTCCAGGGTTTTAACTTCCATCTACCAACTAGTGATTTCAGGTTTATCTGTGGCCCTTTAACAGACCACTTACGATCTTTGGTAAACACATATTTAAATAACACGCACCTTTCACCTTATCGGTGGGAAACAGTCTCTGTGCCTTCTCCAGAAACCGTCTAGCTTTGTCATGTTGATTATCTCGCAGCGCTGCGATTGCAATTTCAATGCAGCGATCCGCTTCGTCCTTGTTTGATTCCATTGCGACAGCGGAACTGATGACTGATCTCTTTCCTGACCCTACAGGCGCACATTGATGACGTACGGACAACGTCAAAGATATTTTCAGCGGCGCAAAGGATGGCCACTTTGTGTACGTGAATCACAGGAAATGGCCGAGGTTCAAAACGTTTTTGAACATTACGTTACATAAAAAAATGACATTACATTGCATGCAAATGCATTATTTTAACACATTGCATACAAATATTAGATCTTATTTACTTTGTAAGTAGTTTTCGAAGTATAAATAGTTTAAAAGTAAAATGATAGGACAAATCACAATGTGCAATTAATGTGTAACAAGCGGCTCTTATCGTTTTCGTTTGTTTGTTTTTGTTACAAACTGCTTATAACAAAAAAATTTCATTGTTTATATGCTTTTTTTTTGCTTTCCTTGTAACGTTTATATGTTATCGTTAAAAATTAATATTTTACTTCCGGTATTCAATTGTTGCTGTCTTAAAGCAGAGTGGGCGTGCTAGTGAATAAACTATTATCTTGTTCAACTTGGACACACGCAAGGTAGGGGAACATCGATTGATCTACCAGATTGTTGGCAGTACAAACTCTTATGTTGTTGGACAAAACATATCCAGAGCGCTGGTAGACTCATATTACAACATTAATGTCATTGTCCCTGAGTGTGTGATCTCACGCTTAGATATCTAATGAAGTATAGAAGTCAGCATCAATGAGGAATGCCTATGAAACAATGCGTTTAATTTGCCCATTGTTGAAACAAATAGTCACTCAGCCGAAAGCATGCTTTAGTTATGTAAAGAGAAGGAAAGTTAAAGCCAAACTTCCTGCTGATTGGCATTCTCTCTCCTGGGAAGAGAGACTGGCTGACACTGTGACACCTCTATGGAGGCTGAGTTATGAGGAGCAACTCCAGTGGAAACAAGAACAGCAGCACAAGATCTTACTTGACATGACAAAACAACTGGCTGAAGACTCGTCCCATACATTTTCAAATGACTTAAAATTCCCTCTTCTGCCGACAGTACCCTCGCCTGTGACTGACGGATACCGCAATAAGTCAACCTTCTCTGTCAACAGAGGGGTAGATGGAGATCCAAAGACTGTTGGATTTTATATTGGCAATGGAAAAACGGGTAACATCGTCTGTGTGCGTGGAGACCATCTCTTGAACATGCCTCCAAAACACAAGATGGTTGCAAGATACTATGAAGACTTTATACGTCTCTCATCGTTGAATCCCTGCCTTTTGTTTCATGATGGTGGTCACTGGAGAGAAATCACTGTAAGAACAAATTCTGCTGGTCACACTATGGCTATAATCTACTTCCATCCTCAGCACTTAACACCTAAGGAGATCAGTGTCCATAAAGCTGCTCTGGTGGAATACTTTACTCAAGGTCCTGGTGCAGTTTGTCAATTGGATTCTCTCTATTTCCAGGAGAGCACAATGACCCGCTGCAGTCATGAACAATCCCCTTATCAGCTCCTGTATGGACAACCCCATATCTTTGAGGAGGTGCTTGGGTTCAAGTTCAGAATTTCTGCTGATTCTTTTTTCCAGGTGAATAGGGGAGCAGCGGAGGCCCTCTATCAGACTGTTGCAGAGCTGAACCGGGCTTGTGTGGGGGGCACACTTCTGGATGTTTGCTGTGGTACAGGAGCAATTGGCATTTCCTTGTCTCCACAGATAAAGAGAGTCATTGGCATAGAGCTCATTGAGCAAGCAGTTGAAGATGCCAAGTACAACGCGAAACTAAACGGAGTTAATAACTGTGAATTTCTCTCAGGCAAGGCAGAAGTTGTTCTACCAGATCTGATGTCCACATTGAGTTCTCACGGTGGGCTGACAGCTGTTGTAAACCCATCCAGGGCTGGCCTGCATTATCGAGTTGTCAGAGCTTTGAGGAACCACCCAGCCATAAGAAGACTTGTCTACATATCATGCAAACCTGATGGTGAGGCAATGAGGAACTTTAGAAATCTCTGCTGTGCCTCAGATCAGCAGAGGAAGATCATTGGAGAAGCCTTCACACCAACCGTGGCTGTCCCAGTAGACATGTTTCCACACACTCCACATTGTGAACTAGTGCTTGTTTTTGAGAGATAGTATGTGACTAAATGATAGTGATGATCTTGGAACAAAACATCATAGGAATTTGTCATTTAGATGTGAATTCAGACTTTTTAATATAATGCATAATGAAACCATGAATTAGCTAAAAACACAGAACCGTCGATATTACATTTGAACCCATTAAATTATGCCATCAATTGTGTTGATTTCGTTGTAATAGAAGCAAACCACTTACATTACCACTAGGGGGTGCAATTGTGTCATTTATTTTGAAAATGGTATACTGCAGAATACACAAAATTAAAACACAAATGTAATGTGCTGCAAATCTGGCAAGCCATTATTATGGGCCATATTCTGTTTTATTGCTTTTGACAGATAACCACTGTCATGGGTTTTCCAATAAATGAGACGGGCTGATGTAATGATTTAGTTGAAGACCGCTTTACAATTAATTGCATACTGTACTATAAAAATGCTGAAGTATACAGACTGACATCAAATAAATAGTTGACTTTATGATATGAGAAAAAAGCCTGAGCGGTTAAATCTTAATAATATAAAGTTACTATGTACAGTTGTGCATTTTAAAGTTGGAGATGTAGCAATGTGAAGGTATCATGTTTGGTTCAGTATGTTCACCAGAAGGCCAACACTGTCTCGCCAGGCTGATCTGGTAAGTAAATGAGCTCTTATTTATGGAAAATATTTGAACATTTGCATATGCATCACATAAATATGAACTGATCTGTAATCTATGGTAAATCGTCTAATGCATGCATTATGGCAACTGTTTACCTGATGCAATTACACCAAAAGTGTATTTGTGCATTTCACCTCTATTAACTATTAAACACTTTATTTAAGATGTCATTCGAAATGCCGATTCTGGAAATGTTTCGTGCTTTATGTAAACCAGACAACAACCCACCCTGATCTTTCACACAGAGGTATTTCTCAGCGATGCTTAACATCATAAAGCATATCGTACATGGCATTCTCAAAGTAAGCATCAGATAACCAGGCAACCAATGAAACTGGTAGGGGTAGAAGGCATCGTTTCAGCCTCGCCCAATTGCATCATTTTGAAAAACCGAAATCGGAGGTTTAGGTGAGAAAAACATCACTCGACGGGAAAACGCCCGTCTAAACCCGCTTCCTGCCAGCGCGCATTTCTCCTATTGCAATAAGCTGCCATGGTTGCATCTCAGAGAAAGGTAAGAGAAGCTATCGCGTTGATTTCAGCGCGTATCTGGTGCCTATATAGAGACAAGTCTCCCATTTTTCTGTCCAGAATTGAACATGTATTGTTATTGCACTCACGGTTTTAAAGACGAGGTCTTTTTTTAATGGTACCTGGGATAAAAACGTTTTGTAGCTGTCCGACGGCCGCAAAAATATAATCCACTCGTTTTCTCAGCAGAATACAATAAAGAGCATGAAAGCGATTGACGAAGCAACGCCAGCAGAAGATGCGTATGATGATGCTTACAAACCGAAAGAGGGCCCAAAACCTCCGATGCAAATAGTATGGAGAAACATTGTTTTAATGTCTCTTTTGCACCTGGCAGCTCTTTATGGATTGACTCTCATCCCATCCACCTCTGTCTTAACCCTCATGTGGAGTAAGTAATGTTACTGCTTTTACTTATACTGCGATTTGTCAGTTAGGTTTATTTTAATACCAAACCTATTCCTGTCTTTCGGTTTTCTGTTATTTCATAGTCTGGTGATAATGTCGTGCCAAGTGGCTTGTTCTCCAGAGATCCAGACTTGTGATTATTCGCAGATATAATCAATTAATGTGACCATTAAACAATGTTCACCAAATTGTTCCCTCAAAACATTCCACTGCACATTTTGTCTCAGCTAAATTTGTTATTTAGAAGGGTATTCAAAACCTTTTGGTCTGTGTGTATGTAAGAGAGACGGTCCAAAGAATGACTTGAAATCAAACCAGTATCCAAAACTGCTTCACTGTTTTGTGCCTGTTTTGCATTGTGAATATTGCACTTTGCAGAACAATGAGCGATTGCTGTTTAAATAGGCCGTCCATTGTAAACTGAGCAGGGTTACAACAGTGCACTCTTCGCAGCCTGGGTGTTAGTATCCCACATGATAACACACAGCAAGATATTTTGTCCTCTCATAGAATAAATCGAGGGCACGCACCATTACAAACAACAGAATGACTCAGAATGACTGTGTATTTAAATGTACAATTTGTTTGTTTCCTCCCTTGTGACAGGCGGAGTGTGTTTCATGATAAGCGCTCTAGGAATTACTGCTGGTGCCCATCGTCTTTGGAGCCACAGGTCCTACAAGGCCTCGTTGCCATTGAGAATCTTCCTAGCAGTCGCAAACTCTATGGCTTTGCAGGTAAACTGTTTATTAAGTGGATGCATTTATAAAAATACAGCAGAATAGACATGCTGCAGTCACAGATGAGAATATTTTCCAAAAAAACCCCAAAAAGGATTGCAGTAAAGTTGAACATTTTATATGGGGGTGGTGTGGCATAGTGGTTACAAATCAGGCCTAATAGGTTCAAACTCCACAAGCAGTCATCCATGACCATGAGGTATCACCATTGTGCCATTAATTCAAGAATGCTCCACAAGGGATTGGCCCCTTTAAATGTTCTATAAGTCATTTTGGAAAAAAGCAGCTTCCAAATGACTGTAGGTACTACTATATATATTATCTATTTAGAATGATATCTATGAGTGGGCCAGAGATCATCGCGTTCATCACAAGTTTTCCGAGACTGATGCAGATCCACACAATGCCCGGAGAGGATTTTTCTTCGCTCACATTGGCTGGCTGCTGGTCCGTAAACATCCAGATGTTATTGAGAAAGGAAGCAAGTTGGAGCTCAGTGATCTTAAAGCAGATGGAGTTGTGATGTTTCAGAGGAGGTAAGAAAATGTTATCATTTAAACCTGCTTGCATTACTGGATTATAGAGTATGCTGATTTGTGCAAATGCTTTGTAGAACTCCACCCATTTATAACAACATTTTATAAAGGTAATTTGATGGCCAAAAAGATATTATGGTATTGTAAATATTTGTGGTTAGAGTTCCTTACACCCCATGACCAGGACCTTTAAAAAATGTCATTCATTTTTAACCATAACCAGTGTGGATTAGTCAGTATCTGGATACCCAGTCCATGTGACTGGATGAAGTCCAACAGCTTTCTGAACTATCTGATAAGGGTTTAAAGTTTTGAAAAAGAAATTTCATAGAATTGCCAAATCAGATAGTGGGAGAAAAAACTGTTTGTTCTGATCCAGCTGATCATAATTCAGAAAATCTGTTGCATACACTCAAAGCTATTACAACACATGACAAACAAGTACACAGTTAAGTCTTGCATAGCAGTGGTAGGATAGATACTTTAATTGTTTGTGTTGATTATGCTTTATTTCTCTTTTCTAGGCATTACAAGTTGTCTGTGGTGATCATGTGCTTTCTCATCCCCACGGCTGTGCCTTGGTTCTTCTGGGATGAGAGTCTATGGGTGAGTTACCTCATCCCTGGTCTGCTGAGATGCACAGTGGTGCTTAATGCGACCTGGCTGGTCAACAGTGCAGCTCACATGTGGGGAATGAGACCCTATGACCACAACATCAATCCTAGAGAGAACAAGCTTGTTGCCTTCAGTGCCATTGGTGAGAACTATATTTTCTTTTATCTGTTTAAAAAAAGTTATAGCAGCTGTTTGCACAGCTAGACCCCACAGATGCAGGTAAATTGGGGTCTACTGTATATATTACCCAGAAATGGACAAAGAGACTTTACGCTCAGTATTTATATATTAAAGCTGCAATCCATAACTTTCTTGGATTAAAATGAACAAAAATAAGTTATTGAGCAAGTATATAACAGATCAGTGTTCAACACAATCTCCTTATCTTACCCCGATTCGCAATGGTAAGTTTATAATAATGATTTTCTGGGAAATGTCAGTTTTGCTTAAGTTGACTTAAACATACAGAATGAAAAGTACCTGCAAAAGTCACCTGCAATTGTATGTTTTAAACAGAGATGGCGGTAGAGAGATGGAAGTTAGGGATTGCAGTTTTAACAAAGCTGTAAATATAGCAACTTTACATACATTCAGTCACACATTATTTACATTGTCGAGATATAAGATATTCTGTTTGAATGCACAGCTCAACCAAACAAAGAAATAGCGCTTATTGTAATAACTTCCAACAAGGACATATCCAATAAGCCATTGAATATCATATAATACTACATTTTAAATTTACCCAATTTTAAATTTGTTCAATGCTCTCATCCTCTTGTAAGTTTGGATAAAAGCGTCTGCTAAATGGCTAAATGTAAATGTACCACAGTGCTGTTGAATGCTTAATTCCGATTGGCTGACAGATGTTCTAAGGTGTTCAGTTAAGTTCTGTTGTTGTACAAAACCAATGCAGTTGCCATCTACATCATTGTTTATTAAGAGTGCCACCACAATCAGTTTGCAGATAACGATTGGATAATAAATCCATCATTTCATTTCAGGTGAAGGATTTCACAACTACCATCACACATTCCCTCATGATTATGCCACAAGTGAGTTTGGCAGTCAGCTAAATGTGACCAAAGCATTTATTGATCTCATGTGCTACTTTGGCCTGGCCTGGGACTGCAGAAGGGTACCTCATGAGACCATCATGGCCCGTGTCAGACGTACTGGTGATGGCAGCTACAAAAGTGGCTGATTTGTTCAATGCATATCATCAACACAAAAGTTATGTAACCAAAACATACAAATGCATTCGCAGCATTTCACAGTGTGCAATGAAGACTGATATGTATCCACTCATGTAAAATAAGAACATCCAGAGTGTGTTGGGCTTATATTTATTCTAAAGAACCTTTTCATGATGTGTATTGGACTGTTTAGATGATTTTTAGGGGATATGCCTCATTTATGCTTCAGTCTGCCTCAAGTGGCAGCAGATGGTAATTTGCTAGTTAAATTATGTGCCTCATTACAGCCCTCTCTCATTAATAGGTTGACCCATGTTTTTTCAGCCTAAACAGTTACTACTCTGATTTAGAAATATCATTCTAGCGTACTATGTGAGCTGCATAGGATGACATACTAATCTCATGGTACTCATTTGCATTTGTTTGGTTTTTAGGTAGTGAAAGCTTATTTCTATCTAAAACACAAATAATATTTACTGAGCACTTAAAGAATTTGTTTTTATAGCTAAATGTAGTCAAACACAAGGCTAAAATGTTGCTGTGCCATAGAAAATGGACATTGAGTCCACTGGATTTATACTGCCAGTCTGATACATCATGTAACAGCTTTGAGCTCTATTTAAAATAAGTAACTGTTTGTCAGTATGGACAGCACACATGGAAAAGTTGTGGATAATTCATCTTCTGTCATTGTTGTTAGAAACATTGGCGATAACCATGAAATGATGCTATGCGCCAAGGCAAAAGTTACATCCTGAGATAAATGGTGCTAAAGTTGAGGAACTTCCTCAAGAAAAATGAGTAATTCAACAGAAAATCTGAATTTGTAACTATTTTCTATGTTGTACTTCTTTTAACCTGACTTCCCTAGACTTTACTGTGGTCGTGTAAAAGACCTGTCTCAGCGTCTCAGTTCTTTTAAATGAAGAGAGATCACAGGTGTGCTGTGATCAGTTTTTAATTTAAATACACTGAAGCATCAAGGAACTAATTCAGATACTATGAGATAATATTTACTCAGTTTTCTGTTGGAGTAACTGCAGATTTTTTGCGGGACATCTTCCTTGTCCTTATTCTGTAAACTAAGAATTACATTTTTTAAGGTGGTCTTCATAACTTAGCCCTATGCCTTATACAATATATATCTTCAGATTTTTGAGATTTATTAGATTTTTTGATTTATAGCTTCTGAAATTTTTGTAGGGAATTTACAAAGTTTTAAATAATATATTAAAATGTATCATTAGGGGTGGGTCCATACTGTGACAAATACATGACCACTTGCTTACTCAAAATATTCCTTCACATAGAAGCATATATATATAATATAGATTTAAAACATACACCCATTTTCTCTGTTTTACAGCTACATATTTATATACAATGTTGACCTTTGATGTCTGGGAGACTCAATTGGGCACATTTTAAAAAGAATGTTTTCACTATAACATGAAATAAACCAAACTTTCTATAAGTGGGAGAGTTTTGCAAGGTGTACCATGAGTTTTGTTATGAGTCGATATTAATCTTTTCTTAAATGAATAAAATGTGTGTACATCTGAACATTTAGTCTCAGCAAACCTTTCTTTTTCCGCTCTTAGTTATTATTAATGCATGGACGAGACCATGAAAACTGCGAGGAAACTTTATTACTCTCCGCTTACTCGATGTTTAAATTAAACATTATTTTTTCCCCGAAACTTAAATGAAACCTGATTTTACAAAAACAATGCATTGTTACATTATTACACATTACATTATTGTGTGAGTGTTTCTATTGATGCTTTTGGAAAGCCCAAAATGACTGAAATTAAAGCTGCAGTTGCTTAGATTGAGATTGTTATTTCGACAAACATGAAGACCTTTAGGCAACTGCATGCTATACACTTTCAATAATAATGTTACATTTTAAAATATTTAAGGATAAGGATTTTTTTGATGTATTAAAAAGTTTATGCAAAAACTTAGAATTCGTATATTCGTAGAATATGGTGTTATAGGCTATAACATTTTAGGACGTTTATATCAAACTCACTAAGATGTGGTATATCCTCACACTAAAATAGCCGAAGCAGAGGGAGATTTTCCCTCCAAACATTGTTTTCATTCCATTTATAGTGCCAAATTCGTTTTACTTTAATCTCATTCAGGGCGTAATCCAAAAACATCCCTCTGGAATCTCCCAAATAATTTTCTTAATCCTAATTTGCACACAAGAAGATACGCGGACGTCACAGAATCGGATCCTAAAGGTCACGAAGGGTCAGCTAAGGACTCAACTGCGAGAAAAGGTGAAAAATAAACCCTCTAAAATAAGTTATGAAGTCTTCCGAATGAAAATGCAAACGCACAATCTTATCACTTATTCTTCATAATCCTCCTTATCTACGTGAACTCCCGCTGAATGTTTTAATCTCTTAATTCGTCTCCTCGTCCCCGTGAATTCGCTCGGGTTTTGAAACGTTGTTCAATGCAATCAGCAAAATTTTAATTCAACTAAAATGTGATGAAATTGTAATTTGACTTAATAACTGTAATTTGAAAACAGTTCTCCCCTTATTGTTTAAAAACGAAATGCTGTGTATTTCTTTTGTCTTTCTTTACAATGGCTGTTTTGATTTCATTTTAATTCCTCTGCCTTTCACTTCTGCACGTTAACATCTCTATAACCGATACATATTTCAACATATTTCCACATTTGCTTTCGCAAGGCCTGTAACATCCAAAACGCATCTTAACATTATAGTCGTTTGATCCATCGGATAATGCCAGTAATCCCCGAGCGTTATAAGACACTACTGTATCAAACCCTTTCATGCTGCTCTTGAAATTGAGTTTTAAGGCACAACCTTAGAGATGCCATCCTGATTTCATATTAATTCTCTCCAACTGTTAGCACTCGGGGAGTTCTTCCCAGCTATTTGTCCTGGAGGAGCCCAGGGTGCCCTTTTGATCATTTCAATCTCTCTCTGGTACAATAGTTCTGACTGGCTGAACGCGTAAGAAAGGGGAAACTCTTTAATTAAGCAGATAATCTCTTGTTGGGATGAGAGGAGCTCCATTTCAGAACCCCCCTGGCTCACACATGAGACCCCCAGCCTCCAAAGTCTGGATGTAGGTTATATAGAGCTCTCGCAGACTCCTCTGCTTTCCAAGGTGACGAAAAGTCCGCCGGTCCTCTCTCAGGATGTTCATGCATCTGGAAGTTTATTATTATTCGTTCATCCTGATGGCGCACATGAAGACTTGCTGCAGTTGGTAAGTTCACCGTTTTGTATTCGTTAACGCACACGACTATGGCGTTACCATGCGCGGTAACATCCAGCACCTTTTCTTTTAATAAAAAAGCAACAATTGAGCAAATTAGGTCGTTTACGTACGCACGCTTTCTGTTTTTTTTTCTGTTTTGTTTAAAGTTCATCATGTCTTTTTTTTAAAGTTGAATTGTCTATTTAAGTGCTTTCAATAGGAGGATGCTTTAAAGCTTGTTTCGCTGTGTGTCATGCAGAACAACATTTGTTTTTACGTAACATTTCGTTTTTTATTACAACATTAAAAAAAATCATATTTCTGAATGTATGTATGCATGTATACCACATACCGTTAAGCACCTAAAACACATTGTGAAAGCTTCTAAATAAATAAAGCTTAAGTTATTATTTAATACTCATTCAAGTTGTATATTTTGAGACTGTAGCATTGAATGTAATTCTTATTTAGGAGTCTACTATTAAGATGATGAGTAGTTAAAATTAGTAAGATAATTAGTGTGCAATGGTTGTTTTCAGAAGTTAGAGATGTTACCAATGCTTTCAATCTGTTTTTCTTGTAATATGAAGTGGAACGTGTAAAAAATTGTTCCTCTATAATGTGACGGCTCAGACTGAACACTTTTACACTGATTTAATGGGCTGATCTGTTTTCCAGGTCAGTGAATAATTTCCTGATGACTGGCCCAAAGGTAAGCCAACATCTTTTGATCTCCTTTTTGGATCTTTATCAGCAGAGAGAAACTGGTCTACATAATTAATGGATTTGAGTAGCTAATGTTTCACATGGGCCTTGTGATCACAATGTGAGCAAGTGGCAAATTAAAAGATCCACGCACCACAGGTGCTGTAATTCTTAAACATATATGTTCTGTGAGGTATTACTTGCTTTCTGGGGTGGGCTGGACCATATAGCTTTCACACACTTGAGCTCATTCACAATGTGAAGTTGTGAGGACTTTTTACTGAGTGGTCAGGGAAGGGGCCTTTGGTGGGTGGTCATCATTAGCAACCCAGCCGCCGGTGAGAGCACTTGTAGTGCTGTCTCTTGTAAACCACTTGAGACATATTAGATTGTATAAACCAGAGTTTCAGCATGCTACATACCCAGCAAACAGTGAATGTTCTCCGAATGTTGGCCCAACGTTCTCTAAAATATTATCTAAAAATTCTTGCAGTAACAATAGCAGAACATTCTTAAGTAGTTAGCTGAATGTTTTAAAAGCGTTACAGAATTAAACAATGTTTAAATAGCATTCTTGTAACTAAGCAATAACGTTAATACAATGATTATAAACTGACTTTTTAACAACTTTCAAAATAACATTTTTAACATTTTTGTTACTTAATGGAAATGTTAGGGAGATGTTCTTACAATCTAAAATTGTCTGGGTAAACCCTTATTGTTTACATTTTGTGTGCATTTCTGAAGAGTCAGGGAAACCACGGGGAAACCTTTCTGACTAAAATGTCTTCTACTTTTCCCATAGCTTTAAGAATAATATTGACACTATTATCATTCATTTAGGTGATATTCATTATTTATTATTACTTAATAAACAAATAGCAAATAAAATGTTTTATATGAATTGTGCATGCTGATAATTTACATTCCAACCATGTGTGATGAAAAATGTGAGGAAAATGACTATTACTTTTTGGTTATAGTGTTTTTAAGAGTGTGTATTTCATTCAGAATCATTTGGATTGGATTGTTTCAGGCTTACTTGATCTACTCCAGCAGTGTGGCGGCTGGAGCTCAGAGTGGGATTGAAGAGTGCAAGTATCAGTTTGCGTGGGACCGATGGAACTGTCCAGAGAGAGCCCTTCAGCTCTCCACCCACAGTGGACTGAGAAGTGGTGAGAACCATCACCTCTGCTGTTGCTGATTTTATATAGCTGTGAAATCATTATCTATTAAATCATTTTGTTTAGATTTCAGATTTCTGAAAAAGAACATAAACATAGAATGTGAAAAGAATGTAGAAAAAGTGAGAGAGAGAGCATGTTTTTATATAACTGTGAATAAAGAAATGCCAATTCCTTTGTAACGATCATTGATACACCATCTAAAACAAACACAATGACCTTGTTTAAACCGCAGAGACATCTCCCAATGTTGATGCGCATAAAAACATTCTTGAGTCAATTAATCCTGGTCTGTTAATAGGCAAATAGACAAGCCACCAAGGGTATATTGTGCACCAAAGTGAGTGAGTGAAATGGACGCCCTCTCAAGTCAAAGGGTGTGGGTCAAAGGTTTGCCTCAAACTCTTTTCATCAGGAATTCCTCAAGTGCCAAAGAGGGACCTGTTGCAGTCCAGTGTCGACCTCAGGCTGACGATGTATAAGAGCAGACCAACACTGCTCTTCTATGTTTGATGCTGGGGGAAAGTGTCAAAAGCTATCCCTTTTGAGATGTATACTAATATCTTAAATAAAAACATATTTTAGTCAGTGTAAAATTATAAATAAAATATTTTTAAATACAATACAATTATAACCAAATGAGATGTTTGATGAAAGAATTAAGTCATTTAATATGAAAAAATATTGTGGCTTCTTCGTGTTCTTAACAAAGATATTTTGCACTGTCATTTGTACTGGGCTGCATATCTTTTGTCAGGTAACCCAAAAGTAAGCTTAATATGGTTAATTATTTATCTAAATATGTTTTTCCACTTTGTCATCCTGTTTACATTAGGCTATACTAACAAAATAATTTTAAGGGGATAGATCAGGTAGAAATAGCTACCAAGATGCAGTTTCTACAGTGTAAAACATAAGAATTGAAGATTAATGAAGATCAAGGAAAATAACCAGAGGGTATTTATGTCATTGTTGCTTGTTCCTAGCAAACAGAGAGGCAGCGTTCTTCCATGCCATCAGCTCTGCTGGAGTCATGTACACCCTCACCAGAAACTGCAGCCTCGGGGACTTTGACAACTGCGGTTGTGATGATACCCGGAATGGCCAACGAGGTAATAAACAGAAGAAACAGTAAACTAAAAAAACTCATAACTAACATTCTACAATTAACATTCAATTAACAATTACTTCTTCTATGGCATTGCTGTGAAGAACTTTATGGAACTTTTATTTTATAGTTTACTCTGGATTAAATGTAGTCTGTTGCTGTCTCAGGTGGACAGGGATGGCTGTGGGGAGGCTGCAGTGATAATGTGGGCTTCGGAGAGGCGATCTCCAAGCAGTTTGTGGACGCGCTTGAAACCGGACAGGATGCAAGAGCGGCCATGAACCTGCACAACAATGAAGTGGGACGCAAGGTACACAAAGACATTTTTGCCTTTTAGTGATAGTCTCCAGTCCTTCAGTCAGGAGTTTCTCTCTTAGCTTTTAGCCTTTAGGAGGATGGAGAATTGAGCTGGGCTGATTTAGGTCTTTGCACTTGCGCCATGAGACGGGGCCCAAAACTCAGGCATTTGTGTTGGCCACCGACTGATTGTGGAGTGCCTTTTGAATCAATTTTCAGCACTTCTAATGATAGCGTACCACCCAAGAGTTTCATTCACAGCCTTATAAGCAAGGTGCCACTCGTTCCTCCAATAGAGTGTGCGCTGTACCAGAAGGGCCTATTTACAGCCTTTGAATGTCCTTTATGACGGGGCCTTAACTTGAGATTCTTGGGATCAGCAGTGCGCGCTTAATTAGACGACCTAGGGGTTCGCACACTGCAAAGGTTCTGTATTCTGTTGCTTCCCAAATAAGTGTTTAGTTTTATTCTTGCAATAAGGATCTTACATTTATGTTGGTCTTTGTTGTACTTGAGAAAGCCACGGGGATCACAGCCATGTGGCTGAAGTGCGCTTTGTTTATCCTGTCTGTGCCCCGTCTGCAGGTTTTGTCAATTGATTGGCACCTGGAGCATCATTGTAACTGAAAAAAATGTGAAAGAATTCTTTTTCACTTCCTATTCAATGGACTTACCACTGAGTCTATCCATGACAGAAAACATCTTGACAATGGCTATGCAAAATAAATACACCCCTTTCCTGTGCCGAACAATCTCGCTCAATGTGAAACCCTGATTCTGTGTCTAACGTGGGGCAAGTGCCTCCCTGAGAAAAGAGGCGTTCCTTTTTAAAGGAACAGCTGTTTGTTTCAGCTGAAGTCAGGAATTATTGTATGGGTACCAGAATAGAGAAAACCCCAGACTTGAACCTTGAACCGGTTCCTCTTAACTCAACGTTTCCTTCTGCTTTTTTGAAGTGGAGTTTTTGGGATGTATAGCCTGTATAGTAAAGAGAGCATTGTATATTTAGACCACTGAGTTCAGTACTAATTAGAATGTTTTAAAACAGGAACATTTGCTTCTAGAATGCCTGAATGAAGGACAAATACGGGCCCTTCATTTTAAATGAACCGTTGAATTAAATGTGTTCTCTACAGAAGTGCACTGGTAATTCTTTAACACAAGATCTTCTTTCCAATCAGGCAGTAAAAGGAACCATGCAGAGAACCTGCAAGTGTCATGGAGTGTCTGGCAGCTGCACCACTCAGACCTGCTGGCTGCAGTTGCCAGAGTTTCGAGAGGTGGGCAATTATCTAAAGGAGAAATATCACAGAGCTCTGAAGGTGGACCTGCTGCGTGGTGCTGGCAACAGTGCAGCCAGCCGCGGGTCGATCGCAGAGACCTTCAGCTCTATCTCACGTAAAGAGCTGGTGCATTTGGAGGATTCCCCTGACTACTGCTTGGAGAACCGCACTCTGGGCCTGCCAGGTACAGAAGGCCGTGAATGTTTGAGAAAAGGCAAAAACCTGACCAAATGGGAGAAGCGCAGCTGCAAGCGGCTGTGCGGAGATTGTGGTCTGGCTGTAGAGGAGCGCAGGGCTGAGACTGTCTCCAGCTGCAACTGCAAGTTCCACTGGTGCTGCGCTGTAAAATGCGAGCAGTGCCGTAAAACTGTCACAAAGTACTACTGCGTGAAGAGGAGCAAACGTGTCAAAAACGATAGCAGCGCCAGCCGCAGGAAAAGCTATCGGTTAAAAAAGAAGCTCTGAACTGCTTGCAGTGGTGGCCAAGCAGTTAGATGTGCCAGTATTGTACTGAAAATTGATTCCCGTGAGATTACAACTTCCCTCCATCTGGTTCATACACTGGGGGTGCTGCTACCTGATTGGTCTTTATCTGTAAAGCCCACCCCCACACCTAATCCTAATCCTAACCACAGTAGGGAGAAACAGGGGAGTAGTAATTTTACGGGGATTAGGATTTTGATACTACACTGGTAAAGAGCTCGTGATAATTTGAGCACAATGGTCCATATGAATATTACTGGGAAAAAAACAGTAGAAACAGTAGATTTTTCTAGGGGGTCTTAGCTGATACTGTAAGCACATGTTTTTGTATGGCTTGATATGTAAAATGCATGTACAGTAGGAGACCCCCATACATCTGTTCACATTTTAAGATAGCACTGAACACTGCATCAAATCATACAGACCACAACAGACTGTAAATAATCTCTTCATTGAGATTTCATTAACAGGGATGTACTTTAAATAATTTATTGCAGTGATCTTACAAAATATCATATAAATTTTGATTTCAGTATTGGGTTACCTCTCCAAATTACATAAAAGCATTTCTTACCTAATGTTTTCTTGTCCGTTTAGCATTCTGATAATAGTTTTACTCTGCTACTGTATATGAACTGTAAATAAGAGGAAGCACTTTGTATATTGTTAATTTATTGCACAGATACTATAGTGCTGTTTTTCTATAGTAGTTTCATTCTATGTTGCCTTTATCATCTTACTTTCATAATTAAAGATGTGTAATCTTTCTAATAATGTTTTCATTCATTTAGGTTAGCTGAATGCATTTAAATTTATCTGAGCCCCTTGCTGTTTATGTAGTTCAATATTGTCTGCTAATTTCCTGTGCTAATTTATATCTCATAAATAAATGTGTTACAATAATGGCAAAATCAAAAATCAAAGAGGAAAGAGGGTTTGTAGATCCATACACACCAATTGTAAATGTTTTATTCTTTTTCGATAATCTGGGATTATTTTATTAGTAAATTTGTAGACTTATCAAATATGAAAGACCAATACGGAATTTCACTGAATTCACACCCTGGTAGCACACATTCTAAAATTAGATAATTTACTGTTGATCAGATCTAATTATTTCTTCGTCTTTAGCACATACAACCTTTTTCTTTTTGTGCTGTATTCTTCAGCTTGATGTCACCTAACCCTGGGGCAGACAGACAACGGGAGACAGTATTTGATTATAGTCTTCCTTCCTTCGCGCCTCTCTCAATTTCTTCTTCCCAAATGCCTACTTTTCTGTTTTAGTAATCCTCAAAGCACTCCCAAGGCTTCTGCGCTTGGATGTTTCTTTACTGTTTAAGACAAGTTTAATTAACTTTGTTGAGACAGAGGGAAAACATGAACCAAGTCGCCCCACAAATCATCCAGCGTCTAATTTTGTATGCTAATCTCCTTTTTCATGCCGCCATCTCGGGAGAAAAAAAAATGTTGGGAAAACTTCATGTAGCCTGTATTGGGCTTCCTGTGGATGTTTTATTCCAGGCCCACCTATTTGGCTCTTTTCAGGCTTCTAGGGCCTTCCTTTGCTCGATTTAACAATGAATGGCGAGCTAATCAGCTCCCTCGGAAATGCACTGCTGTTGAAGACGCTAATCCCTCTCTCCTCCTCCTTCAATGGCCTGTCGCCTTCAAAAGGACTTTGGGAAAAGGCTTTGCATGGATTCACACTGTTTGCTGAATAGAAGTTAGTTCAAGTATTGTACCCAAACAAGTAGGGTTTATAAACAAATACTTGCCAACTACCACCTCATCTGCGAAAGTGCCAACCCTATAGTAAAACACTGTGACAAAACCATGGCCCTTTGAAAGTTGATTAAAAAAACAAATTAAAACTCTATTTTTTGGGGATGCTTGGTGGTGATGTAGTCCTCTTTGCTTAGTTTTCAAAGAAGCACCTCGTTGACATCTTATTTACGAAATCAAGATCAAAATAAAAACTCCCCTTGACACCCCACTAATTATGTGAGTTTAAGCGAATTCTTTCTGTTTTGAAACATCCACACCATGTAGAACTAATGGCTTAAAAACTCTAAAAGTTTTGTCAGGTTATCTGATATAGGTAACTGATAATCTGCTTTTTCCGGCTGTATTTAAATGAGATATTAAATTCAAACATGAGTTGTGATATTCAAAAAGTAATTTCACTTCATCATCAACTGAAGAGAATTAAACAAATTACCTAAAAACTGATGACTGTTAAAGATTCTTATAAATGCGCTGCAAGTGTTATGTGATAATTAAATCTGCCTCCTTCAAAGCAAATGGGTGAAACACACGCATATCACACACTGAGCTGTTTGTGCTTCTGAGCCCTGTGATCAAGTACTGCCAAAACACCTTGATGCTTTGACAGCAGGTGATACATCAGCAAACTAGTGCATGGTTGATAACTCAAGGCCCAATTGTTTCAACCTTAAACCCCACAGCTAAACTTCCTTTTGAGTGTGAGACTAAAAATTTGGCCTTGCCATGGATGATTTGCAGTGGGGCATAAGTTTGAGATGAATTAGTAGCGCAACCGGCAGAGCATTCCATTAGCAGCGCGAATGTTGTGCATTCGATTCCCAGGGAACACACATAATGATAAATGTTATAACTTGAATGCACTGTAAGTTGCTTTGGATTTAAAGGGTCTGCCAAATGCATAAATACAAATGCATAAAAGTACAGAAAAAAATGCAAAAAATGTACAGAAAATAAGACAAAAGGGGATTTAATGTCCTTATTGAATATTGTGTGCTGAATTTAGATTTTCGTCTTTATGTGGAGATCCACAGTGAAGGGTTGCTCAGGTCACTCAGCTGACTGAAATGATGATATGATCCACAGAGATTGGGAAAATTACATTTAATGGCTCTGAGAAACCTTGACTAATAGGATTTATGACTTAAGACATCTGGGGGAACAACACCAAGAGGTGACTAAGGTCAGCATGGGTGTGAGTGAAGCTGTGGGTGGCAAAGAACTATTTATCTTCTCCCTTTGACATTCCCTAGTTTGTACTCTAGTGGGTTCACATGAATTTTAAAAGATACTTGCCAAACTTATTCCACAATCTCCCAATCATCAAGTAGGCTTAATATGTATATACATCATTTACATTTAAAGCATTCTAAAGCAGTACATCATTAATAATGTTTAGTAATTGGAAACATATTTTTAAAATTATAAGCTATTCAGATAATAGCGGATTGTCTGGTAAATACACGTTTTTTCACTAAATATCTGTGGCAGAGGTTGCAAATGCATGAACCTTTAACAGGTGCGCCCTGAGAAACATCTAACTTCAGCACAATAGCGCCATCTGCTGGTGACGTGATTACTACTACTAGCAAATTTACTACTATATTTTTCATTACAATTAATTTTTAAATTAACTTATATTTATTTGAAATGGTTTTAGGGTTTAACTTAACGCCTATGCGGCTGCAATGATCTTTAAAATCAAAACAATCATGCAATCAAAATATGATATACGCAACTTAATATTATTGCACATTATTAATTTATCGTGATATTTATTGTAGTAACAGCTGTATTAACTGTTGTACTATTGTTTGGCTGAATCTATTGTGCTGTGGTACATGTTTGCAGGAGCACCGCTTTTCTAGCAAGGTGTGGAAAGTCTGAGTTTTCAGGCGCCCTCTGGAGGTGTCCTATATTTTATAATATAAAGCTTCTGTGTTGCACTTGGGTTACTTTATTCAGAAACCACACGGATGTTGTAACACCTCTTGTGTCACACAAAAATGAGAAACAATGACAATAAAAAAAGATAATAAAAAGATAATGAAAGTAATTTGGTAAGCATGCATGTCAGAATCTGAACACTGACCAAAGAGGAGTTATATAATAAATGCATCATAATAAATACACCAACATGTTCAGGACTTTAGGGTTAAATAGCTGGGGGTTGTTTTGGGGTTCAGCTGGAAATGATTTGGATTGTAAAACATGGTATTTTAATTTCCAGCACCACATTAAATTAGTTTCTACAATGAAACCATTTACGTCTCTGCTGCATTTGTTCTTAAACGTATTGTAAACGTATGTAAAGCCTATTTACACATTATTTCGCGCCTCTGTCTCTGTTGTGTGAAAAGCGCTATTTAAATAAAATGATAAATAAATAATAAAAAACAATAAATTGATTTTTAATTAAAGTAGACGTTATTTTATAGCTTCCGTATTGCCTCATTTTTGCGTTTAGTTTCCAGCGCTCGCGTGCGAAGACTTGGAGACTTTTAGTTTAAAATCACCCACTTCCGGTGGGTGTTGTGTGAAAACATCGGCAATGTTTCTTCTTTCTGTGCGATCGTAGTCCGGTGGTGTGTGTGTGGAAACAAGGTGTGTGTGGTTCCCGTTCACACCGCTTCTCTTGAGGCTCTGCGGTCCGAAATAATCCTCCGGTGCGCACTCGGAGGACATGGCAGCCGCGACCGTGGCTGAAGCCGACCCCGCAGAGACCGACGGAGCTGCCGCCTCCTTCGCGGATCTACGGGACCCGGGCTGGGATGAATCGCAGCTTCGCCAGTATCCTTTTAAAAGCAGACAGATACCGAGACTCTCGCATACGGATCCACATGCGGAGATTTTAATAAATAACGAGGTACGTTTGCAGATTTCTCCCGGGTTTCATTATAGTGACGGATAGAGAAGCTGCGACTCATTTATATACCCTTATGTAGTTCATGATATTGCCACTACCCTCCAAAAGGACTTTATTAAACTCAACCTGACGCAGACAGTTATATGTCCATCAAATCTTGATCAAATCTAACTAATTTGGTGCTAAAACTTTTGTGTGCGTTTGCATCGATGGCAAGTCCATTCATAATATCAGCTCACATTAACATGGCTTATCTGGTCTCTTACGGTGCTTTATTTATTCGTATTATTTAGTAGTAGTTACAAAACAGGCCATGTGATACACATCATTTCTGCTTGGTTTCTGCATAAGGCGAGGAAGTATAACTGTACAGTATGGCCTGACTGTATAAGGCAGAGATTGTGGAGAATATATGAGTTACAGGTTATATTGCATTGGCCATCTAATACTGTTATTCCCATACATTGATCAAACGTAAGCACAAAAACGAACATGTTCGTGTTGGGTCAAAGGCATTAAATTCAGTGAGAAGGGAATAATTATTATTATATAATAATATATGCATTGAGTAGGGGTTTCTGTGCTAAATGAAAAAAAGCACATTTTCATTTAATATCGTTTTTCACAATAATATCGCTTTATTATACGTTATAACGTTGTTCCTGTTGTGTTGACGGCTGTCTCACGGGTGTAAACAGGGACCACCGACTTACATAGGCGTGCAGCTCGTACGTTTCGCCATGCTTTTATAATGGATAACTAGTAACGTGCATTAATAATAAAAAATAATAATGATATTAGTGTTATGGTAATGATATACACTTTCGGAATATTGGGATTTGATTTATGTTTTGATCTGGGTTTTTTTTATATGTTTGAACACGCCTTGGTAAAAACAAGTAGTCCAATAATAATAATAATAATAATGAGAAATGAGAAATAAAATAGTTTTTGTACACCTATTGGTGATGTGCATGCGCGATGCTCGTTTCTGCGCTTCTGTGGCTGCAGCGGAGGGCGAGCGGAACTGAGTACGTTCCTGCAGTCACGTAGCGCTTGTCTTTTTTTCACGGTGCCGCATCGGTTTTATTGTGTGTGAAACGGACACAGACCTCGGCTTGGTCGTTCAAGAATTAAGACTTTTTTTCTGCAGTTCTGCTGAAGTATTTGCAGCAGTATTTGCCCCCGAAAACACACAGTAAACTTATTGATGACCTGCGTGTGTGCAGAATAATAATAATAAGTGACCGTGTTTACAGAAGCGACACTACAAATGGCCACCCAAATGAGGACTGAATGACTCCTTTAAGCTGTTTTTAAGTGATGTTTTGAACGTGTGCATATATTTTTTTAATGAAGATTTTAATTTCTGGGTTCACTGTTTTCTTACTTAGGAGCCTGTTGTGTTAACAGACACCAATCTGGTATATCCAGCTCTAAAATGGGACATACCCTACTTGCAAGAGAACATAGGAAATGGGGACTTCTCTGTTTACATATCAGAAAATCATAAATTCTTGTATTATGACGAGAAGAAAATGTCAAACTTTGAGGACTTTGTGCCCAAATCTCGTCGATTAGAAATGAAGTTTTCAGAGTTTGTGGACAAGATGCATCAAGCAGAAGATCAAGGCGGAAACGAAAGGTATGTCCACATTTTATTTATGTTTCTATTATGCATATTGAGTAGTTCATTTTTTTGTGTAGAATGTTTTATCCTTTTCTGCGGTAAAAGCATTGTTTCTATGTTTTTGCCTAAAAAAGAAGTTTATTTGCAACTTTATAAGAAATTGTTATATAAAAAGCTTTTTATTTTTATCTTTTCATCTTTTTATATTTTTTCACAGATTTATAAAAAACATTCAATAACAAATAATTGTACATTTATGTATAATTAAAATGTAACTATAAGGTTTTGCCATAAGCAGTAGATGTGTGATGCTGTGAAGAAGTGTTGAGATGCATGAAATCCAATCCAGGAAATGAAATGACTTGCTACATGACTAAGCAGTTTATTCAGCCAGTGGGTGTCCAGGCCATATCTTTGACCTTTCACTATGTTACCCTGGTGCTTATATCATTTACAATCATCTTGTTTCTGGTTCTTGACCTTCTACTTTTATTTGATCTTACTAAACAAAAACTAATACAGACAGATATTCAATTTACTATAATCGTGATTGTTTCTGAGGGACTGGAATTGTAGTGTAAAGCACCAAATGATTTAATTTGACTTTTTAACATTGTAAGTTGACTTTGTCTATTGTTTAATTTGTAGAGTGTACCTGCAGCAAACTCTAAATGACACAGTAGGCCGAAAAATAGTGGTGGATTTCCTTGGATTCAATTGGAACTGGATTAACAAACAGCAAGCTAAACGCAACTGGGGAGCGCTGACCTCAAATTTGCTGCTCATAGGCATGGAAGGTACAGTTCCAGTCCACTTTATTCTGGATTCTGCATCCAGATTAATATCGTCCATTTAAAATAGTTGAAACAAATACCCAGCACGGCCAAAATGTGTCTTGAGGTTTTTAGTGGATTTTCCCTCTTGAGAATTGACTGCTTGTTCTCAGTTGTCTGCCTTTGTTTATAAGATGAAAAGTTGGCGATGCAGAGGCTGTAATCTCATTTTTTGTTTGTTTATCTTCTTAAAATGTCAAAAGGCAATGTGACACCAGCACACTACGATGAGCAGCAGAATTTCTTTGCACAAATTAAAGGATATAAAAGGTGCATCCTCTTTCCTCCTGATCAGTTTGACTGCCTCTATCCCTACCCTGTTCATCATCCATGTGACAGACAGAGTCAGGTATTATGTTTCATATCAGTCTAGGCCCGTGGTTCTCCAAGGCGTGTCCAAGTGATCTGCATGTGCAGAGAAAATATTTGCAATAATGTAAACCGTGTTGCAAGCGTAAAATAAAGATTTGCCTGGGCAGTGTAATATTTGTATATTGTCCATCAATTTGCATAAATGGAAATGCGGCAGAAATATTTACATTCATAGTTTTCAAGCTCAACAGTGGTTTGGCGATGCTGTTTAGTGTGCATTCCACACATTTAGTTCATGTTTTGGAAAAAAGACTGGAATAACCAAAAGCATTAAATACTAAAGCAGAGATTAAATTGTGTGGCTTTAATCTGTGAGCATTTAGATGCTTCATTTCCTTTAGGGCAAAGAGTAGACACTGCTCTTGACCCAGAAAAACTGCATTCAGCAGTTAGATTCAAACATGGTATCAGTTCTGTAACCTGTTTAACAGAGGAGCACAAGATATTTTGTGACCTGGTAATATTTGAATGTTCTTCTGACATGTTACATGTCCTGAAAACTTTGGGAACCACTGGTCTACTAAAATGTTTTTTATTTCATGTCATATGTTTTCAGACTGTAATAATATATTTCATAATTTTTAGCAAGTGTTTTTTTTATTATAGGTTGATTTTGAAAATCTGGATTATGACAAATTTCCTAATTTCAAACATGCAGTTGGATATGAGGCTGTTGTGGGACCAGGTGATGTTTTGTACATCCCAATGTATTGGTAAGAGTTGCTTTTTAACTATTCATAGAAGATTTAGCACAATTATTTAAATCTGCATACTGCTACTATACATGCAGAGACAACAATAGGCTTGATTTCCCTGGAAAGAATAACAGTGTGGTGCTTAGGTTTAGAAAGCAGGTTGAACCTGAGTAAATTTCCTTGGATTAAGATGCTAATCCCAATTTTCGGAGTAGCTGTCAGGGTATGTTAGTAACCATATCAACATACTGTGTGCCCGTAACCTGCTCCAGAGCTGGTTATGTGCCAGGGTTGATTTATTATTCTATTATAATTCCATTTGGTGACACTAGACCTACTTTTCTAAAAACAGTACTTAACATTTTTACTTTTCTGCATTAAATGAATTGAGGGGGTCTGGCTGATCTCACCTGTACCTACGTAGTTGTTAATAGACATTCTTTTGGTTTACTCTTACAAAAAGTGTTCCAGTTATATAGTGTGTGTGTATATATATATATAAATGGGGTGCATTTGGCACAGTCTTGGAAATGTCTGTCATTGAAATGTAGACCTGAAGTGACCCAGCTGCTGTTGGCTCTCTTTCAGTACAGTGCCCCATTTAGAAGGCCTCTGCCTCTCTGCCTGTATGATCTGCTGACTTAGTTTTAAACCCGTAAGAGTGACTCAGTCATGACGGCCTCCTCTTCCAACTCCTTGCTCCCCCTAGTCACTGGAGGGCAAAATGATGCCAACCAGCTGTGTAATTCTACAGTCCATGCGTTTCCTCCATGCCTGCCTGAGTGTAGACATCTTCCCTCATTTTGTAACTCAGCATCACAGAAAGGCCAATCTGAGGGCAGACATAAAATGCTTCTTTTTTCCAGCTGTACCTATTTTCTTGTATTCTATGCATATCTACTGTAATTTGACACATGGACAAGATGGGAGTACAGGAGCACCATGCTGCATATGTCTTGCTCAGGTGTACAAAGTGCCTAAACTATTTTTCGGTCAAGAAACTATAGTTTCTTGCAGGTGTGGTGCTAATCAAAATGCCCCATAATAAATATACATTTAATGTAATTAAGTATATAACTGACATATGTAATCTAGAAATGTAACCTAGAAACGTTTATTATAATCATTATGTTTATGTGGTATTTAAATGTCAAGTAATAAATGTGCGTTTGCATTTTTGCTTAATGAAGGTGGCATCACATTGAGTCCCTGTTAAATGGAGGCGTAACCATCACAGTGAACTTCTGGTACAAGGTATGATTTTGCAAGATCATCTCGATCATTCCGTGTCTTGTGCATGTGGAACCTTTGCAGGAGTCAACTAAAACTGCACAAAATATTTCCAGGGGGCGCCCACTCCCAAGAGGATAGAGTATCCATTGAAAGCTCATCAGAAGGTGGCCATTATGAGGAACATAGAGAAGATGTTGGGAGAGGCCTTGGGGGACCCACATGAGGTAGAGAGAAATAGAACAGTCAATCAAATTCATTTCCGTTTTTAGTCCCTAGATATGAATAATGCATTAAAGAATTCCCTGTGTATTTTGACCTTGACAATAACCTAATTACAAGTATATTTGTGGATAACCTGCTTTAAACCTGAGTAAAATTGTGTGTGCCTACCTTTGACTGTGACTAAAAAAGAATAACTGCTTTCATTTTTTACTATTAATTAATTTATTGTACACTCTTAAAAGTTTAGGTTCTTAAAAGGTTATTTACAGCAATGTCATAAAAGAACCATTTTTGGTTCCCCAAAGAACCCATTCAGTTAAAGGTTTTAAAATAACCATTTCTTTCTTATCGTTTGTAGCCTTTTTCCACTATGAATAAGCTTTTGGGAAACAGAAATGTTTTAGGATGTTAAAGGTACTTTATGGAACCTTTATGGAAAACAGCCAAAAATGGTTCTTGTATGGCATTGTGAAGCACCAATTTTTAATAGTGTAGACAAAACATTTTTTGCTTAATATCTTTTATTTTTGGAAAATATTTTCTTAATTTAGTCTAGTTTGTAAAGCTTTGTTATTGGGAATAAAACAGTAACAGACGGAGATATTTTGCACTGATTATTCTGTGTTGTTAACAGGTCGGTCCATTGCTGAACATGATGATCAAGGGCAGATATGATCATGCACCGAGTTAATGGCCGGGGCTGAACCTCTTTAGTGTGCTGCTAGGACGGTTTCTTTATATGTATGTGTGGATAATATGAACATGTGCTTGTGAGTACATTCAGACTGTTGAAATGGCAGTATTTGGCAGTATAAATACACCTGCCTTTTGTCTGCTTTCATTTACCGGACCCATTATCATTAGTTTTGTGTTGGTGTAAGGAGAATACCACTAGTGAGAAGTCTTTGTTTGATCTCTCCTTAATAAGAGCCTTTATACATATGTGTGAAGCATTATGTACCAATAATCTAATGCAGGAGTGCCCAGTCCTGTTCCAAGAGGCCCAGAGTCCGGCAAAGTTTTACTCCGACTCTAATCAAACACATCTGAACCAGTTAGTCACGGTCTTACTAGGCAGATTAGGAACTTCCAGGTGTAGATATGTTGAGGCAAGCTGAAGCTAAACTCTGCAGAACAGGAGCTAAACTCTGGTTGTCCAGGAACAGGATTGGGCACCCCTGGTCTAATGCATTAGTAGATCCTGTAAAGCACTTTTGCACCAACCAGAACACCTGTTGTCAGTTTTGGTCCCATGCTGGGACAGAGAAGGTGGCATAAAACATGATTAGACTCCTGTGGTTCCAAGTCTGCAGAATGAAATTGGCCTTGAGAATGTTCACAGTGGAGGTAGATCTACAACTTGAAACAAACCATCAGTATATTAAACTGTTTTAAACTGTTGATGCTATCTTTTCTGAGAAATAGTAATAACGGTGCTTGCTTTTCACTTTCATGTTTCTGTTAGGATCGAGGTAATGTGGAATGCAATGGTCGGCTAAAATGTTTTTAAAACAGAAGGAATTTTCTGATCGTTTCGTACCTGACTCACTGTATTAAATTCTGCATTGTAAATGCATTTGTGATCATTTTGTTCTTTTTTAGCTATGTGTATATTAAGACAAACATTTCATTTTCTTGATGTTAAGTGCTTTAATGTAACATTACATGGTACCGTTTTGGTCAGGATTGTAATTCAAAACAAACTAGACTTGCCAAGTGTTAAGACTCTCTGTTTGTAAGGTGATAACTGATAATCTTATTTTAAATTAGTTTGAAAAGTTACATTTTGAATTAAAATTATTACACTTTTTAAAAATTGCATTTCAGAGCTCTGTGTTTTTAGGTTATATTATTTGTGTGTTCTACAAAGCTGTAAGTGATGTTTACTTGTGTTCAGGGAAACCAACAACCAACCTCCTGGAATTTAGCATACAATGTGCCAAAATTGTCCTCCATGCATGTTGTAATCATACCTATGGTAATGTTGTTGGCTTTAGTTTAAGCTTGGGTCAGTTAAACTGGCTTGATAGTGTTTGTAACATCTTCACAGTTGATTTTGATAATATCGACATGTTCCATTAGTGTTTTTCATGATTATAGCCATACACATATACTTGCTGAAAGAAAGGCAAAATAAATCTTAGCACTGGGGCATTATGGGAATATTTGTCTTGTTGCTATTTGGCACTTAAAATCCTAATAAACATATAGGTACAACAAAATTCAATAAGAATCGCAGATCCTGACCACAAAGAAATATACAGAAATTATGCTTTGTCTGCTTGTGGCATTTGCCTGTAAAGAATAAACGCAGGTTTAATGTACTGAAGCTCTTTTTTTAAGCTTGATCTTAAACTTAAGAGAAAACCTCCTACATGATCTCTGTACTTCTACTTCTGCACTGATTTCTGAGTTTCCTTTGAAAGTTACATTGGTTCTAAATAATTCTGCTTGTAGTCCTTAAATTAAAAAGAAAATTTCATACCTTTTTGTCTTCAGATGTGTAGGTTTTTGCATTATAGCATATTCCTCCACTGTAAAATAAACACAACCTCATTGTAAAACTACTTGTATTAAAACAGACACAACTGAGGAAAAACAGGGTTCTTAAAACATTAAATCTTTACTAGTTACTTTCAGAAACATGATCAATCCTTCAAAAATAACAGTAATATATTTTAATCTAATCACACATTAATTTCAGGGCCACGGTGGTGTTGGAAGTAACTGGTAATGTTGTAACTGTAACTGACACTGAGTTCCTACACAAAACACATGGGCAACAAGTTAACACATGTATAGCACAAACAAACTCCTGAACATACTAGCGTAATACAGATAAGACAACAATACAATTGTTCATTGTGAACACAAACCACATCCATTTCTAAAACTATGCATAGCCAGCTAAGTACACAATACAAAAAAGCGAACTAAAATAAATATACAGGCAAAGGTTAGATCTATGCAAACTTTTCCAGTGTATGTGAAAATTCCCAGTAAGATGAGTCTTGAATTAACCGTCAGACCTTGTTTTGTGAACTGCAACAGAAGTCAAGACCCTGTCAAGGGTCAAGATCACACAGACCCTGCTTTTTCTTAATCTCTATAGGGACATATATGGAATCTTATTTCTGCATATGAAAATAAAGACGCATAATATAAGCGCAAAATATTAACGCTGATGTTTATCTGATTTCCTGCCACTAAAATGTGCTTTATTGGTTGATTTTAAAACAAAACAACCACTTAGCTGCATGTTTCAACGACTTTAACGAAAGTAAGTTTAAAAACTTTTAAATGTTAAAACAGTTAAATGTAAAAACCTTAAAGTTCTTAGGTATAGCTTGATGTTTTAGAAAAAAGTTTACAAAATAAATACAGTAACTCATAAGGACTCGAAAAAGAGAGACCTGCTGGGAGTTAATACAGAAAACAAAGCAAAACTGATTCAAATCCGTCAATACTCTCGGGTAACAAAAACTCGAGCACCACATATATAAATGGACACACATTTTGACTGAGATACACTTAAATTAAAACGAAGCTGTTTGTTTCCAGTCATGGACAAGGTGACAGGACACAAATATCAAAAACAAAAGGGTTGAATAAAAGACCAAAACGGTCCATCAACACAGTGCTTTTCATCAATGAAAGCGATATTTGCGTGCTGGTTTTAGACTAACGTAAGTCTTCTTCATGTTTTCACTTTCTTCTGTCTTGACTAAATGGTAGCGCTCTCCTTTAGTGGTGACCACCTGATTGCCATGGTAGCGCACCAGTTTCTTAGGGGCCTGTGGATTACCAAGCAGACAGGAAAGAATTCATTTTAAATACAGAATTTTTACTACAAAAGTACATGCAGTTTCCTGCAAAAAACTCTCAATGCTATCGGCCATGCTAACATGTCACTGAAAGACTGATTAAAAAAATGATACATTTCTAACCAGATGTAACAAAAAAATCTAAGGTTTTTAAAAAATGAGCTCAAAACTCACATCTTTTGGAGTGACTGGTCGGTGCACTTTTTTATCTTCTTCACTATCAACCAGCATGTACCTGAGGGGACAGAAAAATATTCTGTAATTAAAAAAATGTACATTTTATTTCTAAATTAAGTACAATATCTAATACGAATCTGTCAAACAGTTTGAAAGAAAGACATTAAGGCTCAGTTTTAAAAAAGCTCACTTTTCTAAAATGCTTGCTTTAAGTTTCTGATCCACTTCAGCAGATATGGACTTCCCTTGGTTTGCCTAAAAATATAACATTTAAAAGGCATTTACACAATGTACAAATAACCTCAACACTGCAACATCATATTTGTTCTTGGTTAAACTTGTCTAGTAAAGACTTTTTATGAGCTCACATTAAGAGGTGGTGGACAGTTCAGCTGAACATCTCCCTCAATAATAAGACGGACAGCTTCATCCATATCTCCTTTAGCAATGGACAAGAAACCTCTGGCCTCAGTCACACTGCACTTGGGAAACATCTCAAGTAGATGCTGCTCCTGGTTATCCCATGCACATTCAGTCACCTGAAAACACATTCACAAACAGACATCCAATGTATTACGGTTCAGATATCTAAGTTATGGCTCTTAAAAATTTCTTATGATTATGGATGTGGTTAAAAAGGCCTGATACCTCTGCTGTGGCTCCCTCTGCTTGTGATGTGAGCCTGTGGGTTGTTTCTCCTGCGTGTCCCTGGGTTAATGCTGAGCTTTCTGAGAAGGGACATTTATTCTTCACTCCAGATTTATTCATCACTCCAGATTCTTGAACACACAAAACAGCACAACTGAGCGGAAAAGTCTTATATAAATGTTTCTAAAATGGAGTCTAAAAAAATCTAAAATAAAAAACAACACCACTACCTGTGTCCCGTGCTAAGGCCAACTTCGATGCCAGACTAAACATCATCTCGCAAACTTTGACACTGTCAAAAGACAACTCAGAATATACAAAATGTATTGTTTCAAAACTGTACCAAACTTCACTCCGAACATTCATTTATTCTGAACTCACCTGTCAATATCAGAAAAGCCAGGAATGTAGGCTTCAAGCATTTCAACAAACACCTCCACATCAAAGTTTTCCTCCACACTTTCCTGGGATCCGAGATCTTCCAGCACTCCAGTGATGTATGTCAAAATCACGTCATCTAAAGTACTAATACATATGGGGAAAGTAATTTGCCTACAATATTGAAGTAATGATAACACAAAGCTTTATTTAAACGCGCACTTTGGAGGAATAAGACACGCCCTTACCTGAGATCCGCTTGCGGTATGTAGGACTGAATGAACTCGTGTAGTGCATCGTAAATGATTTTCTGGATGTCCATCCTTTCAACAATCAGCCAAGCAAAGTTTTGCCGCAAGTATAACGTTAAGGTAATGCGCCGTAAATAAAACGACCTAGAAAATGTGTTAAACAATATTTATCAATACGTGCCCAAACAAATAACACCACGTATCTAAGATTATGGTTAAATAAGCGTTGAATTTCAGCATTGCATTGTGCAAAAGTGTTTTTTTTAAAGCAAGGGCATTCGAGAGTTTACACTGCACTAAACAACGGCTTAGTTAATAAAAATATGGACACTGAAGTCATGCACATTCAGTGAAACTCTTGTAAACGTGTGCGGGGTAAACACTTCTCACACATGCGTAACGGTGACATTTGCACGCGTACTGCACGATCGGTTTAGCTAATCTGTCTTTATGAACGATTTTGAAAAATCATTTTTATGATAAATATAAGGAGTGCAATCGACGAGCCTGACGCAAGTAAACGCGTCCGATACAGGTCTCGCGGTTTGTTTACGTATGTTAAGTGGGGTAGCTGATGGCTAACTAGCATGGTTTGACCGAAGGCCTTCAGATTGTCATCTTACCTTTTGGATCCAAACGCAAGTTGACAAACAGAGGTGAAAAAAACAACTGCTGAAACGTTGTGACTTGAAGTTGGGAGGTGACAACAAATCGTGAACGTTTAGTTAATTCATTAGCCCTGCGCGCCGTCGCTGTAGTTTAAAACCAGTGACGTCACATCCGCCTTAATGTAAACACACCCTCGTGTCGTTGTTGTGATTGGCATAACTGTACTATACACTCACAGTATTGTCTCTATGTGCTATCTCACTGTATAATAAAATGTTTTTTTTGGGATATGCATATTTGGTGTGATGCACAAATGCGTGCGGTACAACAGGAGAACGTGCATGTATTGTTTAATGTTAAATAGGCCTTTGCATTGACTGTAATTGTGATATGTCATGCATTCATACGCAGTGGATGGAGGCTGCCTTAGCACTTTTAAATGGATAAACAATAGCAAGTACCGTCCGTGGTGTGTTGTTGATCTTTCATAATGCCTTCACATACATCATCATTTGTTAGACCACATACAAGGGGGGAACAGTGCTGTAGTGGTTTCTGGTGGCTCGGTGTTATTACACTTGTGTATACTGTCACGCTTTCTGATTACAAATTGGTTTCATAGATGTTTAGCACTGCATAATTAATGCTTCATCACACCCGTGTGTCTTATCCTGCTGCACTGTTTCATTAGTTAGTGCGGGAAATCCAGTACACAAGCTGATAATAAGTATAGAAGAAAGATGCCTCATCTTGGCTGGACTCTGTTTAACCCTCCTGGGTCAGTGGTATGTGGAATTGTCTTACTAATTGAATGCACGAATGAAACACATACTTTCCCCCCATATTTAGGTACATATAGTAAGAATATAACAGTGTGTTGTGTTTTATTGTATTAGGGTAAGGCAAGTGAAGTTGTGAGTCTTGTTACACAGCAGTTCACCAATTATCATATTGATGTTTACACTTTTTTATCCTTTGACTAGTTCTCAGGTTGGTTAATTTGTCAAAATCCAAAAAACTTCTGAACATTTCCACCATTTTTTGCTCACAACAATGATGAAGATCACTTGACCTATATCCAATATCAGAGCATGATGTTCCACACTGTTGGAACTGTTAGAGAAGGTTCTGTCACGATGTTGAGCCAAATATACTCTTTTTATTTTAGCCAAATGTAACAGTAAATATATTTGAAATACAAAACAGCCCAAAGCATAAAATATCACAAAACATCAGACCAACCTTGACCAACAAAACATTATTTAATAAATTGTATATAGTTATCACATACAGAACATAAATGACAATTTTGACATTGTTTTAATGCTTTGAACTGTTTGTTTACAACACATATATATATATAAACCAATATACATAACCACTGCTGGAAAAAACAAGCTTTGTTTTTTGGACTTCTGACTCACTATCACATAGTTACTGAGATGCAGCCCTGGTGACAACTTTCCCGTGTGACAACTAGCCCCAGTGTCCACTATGACGTTTATTTTAATAAACGACTCATAATTATCTGATAGCCCTGTTTGTCTTTTAAAGGCCACATAACAATCGTATAGCAGTTCATTTATTTTATACTTTTTGAGCTGATAGAAACATTACGTTTTTGTTGGCCTTTACACTCTGAACACAAGGTGGCGGCATTGAGTCACGTTACACGTTTAGTGTTGCAGCGCTTGTAAACGGTAGTGTATAGGGTTTACAGGAAACGTTTAGTACTCAATGTATATTCGTATTACTGCTGTAACTACAATTTTGCTATGCTTTGGCTATTATATAAGAAATGTTAGGAAAAATGAATTAAATTTCATTACATTTTTTAAAATATTATTTGATTTTCTTTTAATATGACAGTGCACCTAATTGACATTATGGGTATACAAAAACAGTTTAATGGTTTTATGTAAATAACAGTAAACGTTAATACTTTTTGTAACTTTTGTTCTGGTGCTGGAGGCGATGTTATAGTTGCTCTACTAGTCTTTCTTTTATTCTCTTATTTGTCATTATTGACACAAGAGAACAATTTTTCCAGCTGAAGGCATCACGTGTCCCATCTGCCATTGTGCCAAAGCCCTCATGCTTAAGGTGGGCCACAGAGACCCCAGTACTGGAAAAGCCGTGTCTCAAACATCCCATATTTATCAAACACATCCCATAATAGTACAGCTTTAACGTACCAAATGCATTGCGATGCACTTACATATGTTATGATACGTTGTTACCGTCTCAGATGTTTGTTAAACACACCCCTTTGTTGCTCTGGGTGCTCGGTAACCAGATGTGAAGTGAACAGCCTACAGCTGTACCATAAAAATCTGTGTTATACATTGATTATCTGAAGTTATCAGTTTCAGTTAAGGTTGCCTCAGTTTTGTGTGCTGCAATTTTGTGCATCTGTAACTCAAATTCTGTAGCTCAGAATGTGTGAGGTATGAGGTGTGTCTGAAGTATCATTTTGAGTGTTTTAGAACTTAATTGTTTATCATATTTATACAGGCAAATTACAGCTTCAAATGCTAAAAAATGCTTTTATGTTACAGTGTATAGGGTGGTTGATAACATTACTAGTATTATTTTGAAGTTTTGCGTATTTCTGTATAAATTAAATAACATCAGTATAAATCCAGCTTGTAGGACTTTCTAAAACATAAGTGCACACATGACTTCTAGGTTAATTTATTTTTTTTTCAGTATCTTACCACATTTTAAACATTTTGCATTTAAAACATTAAAAAGTAATTAAAGAGGTTTCACTCATAGTTACCAGTACGCTCAAGCATGTCTTTCAGCAATGGAAGGCCATGATACACAATATGCTCAAAGAGAAAGATTTCCATTTGATCAGACACAATAAAAGACTTGATCTTTTGCAATTTCCTCTCCTTCGTTAGAGGAGCCAAACACAGTGCGAATAAATTTACTGCCAAATTAATTACCTTTTCCTCAACTTTAGACAATAATACCAGGAGCCGTCTGTCGGAACACATCTCTAATTATTTTATTAATGTTTGATTCACAGTTCAGGTACAGCGGTTTCACATTTTTTATTAACTTTATTATACTTTGAAGTGAAGGTGTGTTATATTATATTATATATTAGATGATTTTGAATTGAATTACCCAAGTGCCAAAATCAAATCAACAGATTTTTGTTTTCTTCTTGCAGATATTGATAAAAATTGAACAAATCTATTGTGTAATTGACGGCACCAAGTTTTATTAATGAGGTTTTTCAAGCTTTTCACAATTTGTCCTCCAGCTCTCAAACGGTGAGATAAATGAATAGAATTTAATCACACAGCCAGACTGCATGAAAACTGCTTTAAAGTTCACCATCACTTATATAGGGGAATGAGGTTTAGCCTCAATTTTATCTGTAAATATATTTGTTAAACATGCAGTTTCACGATCTGTGGTCAACAGTATGCAAGAAATGCTTTAGATCAAACAAATTGTGTAACTATGCTACACTCCTAGATAAGACAATATATACAGTTATATACATTAAACGGTACACTGATACAGTATATAATGTTTGTTAAATATAATAGTTAATGGACAATTGTTCACTCTTAAATGGTGCATTATCAGTTGCTTGCTGGCAGGTGGTGATCCTGACACACATTAGCTTTGTCCTTGAATACAGTATGAAAGACAAGTAGCAGGGAACCCAATGTCACACAGTAGCATGCATGCTGCAGGCATGACAAACATTAAGACCTGCTTCTGTGGTCAGGGTATCAGGCTTGGGGGTCTGGAGCTGTATCAAGCTATCAGAGCTGGCTTATCCGGCCTCCTGCAAGGCAATGCTTGCCTTCCCGTCTGGCTCCTGCTTAGATCCTGTCTCAAGGAAATAGGCACCAGACTGGCCACTGTTCTGTAAGACCCACCATGAACATGAGGCATAATACAGTCTTCAGCAGTGAATACCGTCCTGTGCTTTAATTTAACTGAACTCAAATAGAATGGAAACGCCTCTGCATATGTTGATGTTGGGAATATTATGCTTTATATAAACATACACAATTGTGGACACATAAGTCATACATACTTTGATTTCATTTCATTAGAAACAAGTTGTTAAACCTTATAAATGGCATGTACTATAAGTTTTAGGTGCCATCAAAATTTAACAAATGACAATAGACCTTTTTTGAGCAGTAACTACTTCTCATAGTCATTTTTATAGTTTGTTCTGAACAACCAGTGTTAAAATGACTTTAGGTGGGTGTACTAACCCAGATAACAATTTTAGGTTGTGATAACATTTCCCTAACATTTTCATTTACTAATAAAAACGTTCAAAATGTTACTTTGAAAGTTCTAGAAACTTTCAAAATGTCATTTTTTAGGTGTTGTATTAACATTATTGTTTGGTTATAAGTACATTATTCAAAGATTTTTTAAATTTTGTAACATTTAGAAACTTTATATAGAGGAAGAACATAGAGAACTTTTAGAAAATGTTATTAAAGTTTTAAAAATGTTCCCTGTTAGCTGGGAAGGCAGTTTACACTATCTTTTATCTAGATATATTTTTATATCTATCTCTCTACCTGTGACACTTTCATATAGAAAATTCAGTACAGTGTAAATGCACGACACATCTGCATATGACAGATATGTGACAAAGTTGCTCAGACAGATGATGTTGTATGGTGTATGTTGGGCTTCATATCAAATGAGGAGCTTGTTTCTGACTTCTACCCCTCATCACGCCTGTCTGTGCGTGACCCCGGCACTTAACTGGTTAAAGTGTGTCCGCAATCCATCTTCAGGACCCCTGCATATTAACATTGATCTGTTGGAAATGAAGAACAGATGTGTGTTATCGTTTACAGTGGGAAAATTTTTCTTTTGGTGATAGATCTGAAGAGCAACATTTTTGACAAATGGCCTTTCTAATGTGTTTTGTTTTCAGTCAATAACGCAGCTCTTCTCCAGATTATGGATCAATAGAGGCAAACGCTCTGTGTGGTAAGACTTCTTCGGTCTTTATTTTTTGTTTTCATTTTTTTTTGTTTGGCTATAACAAAGGTTTATATGGGGTGTGTTTCGGTCTAGCCATTTGTAAAACTTTGGCAGCGGTGCTTTGCTGCTTACGTTTTAATACCCCTCTGTGTTTTTGACTGGAATATGCAGGGGTGGGTCGTCCAATTGGGGGGTGAGGGGGATGGGGTGTGTTTTTACCAGCGAACATACATTTTCAGGACGGTTTCCGGAGCTTTTGGGTGTCTTTCATGTGTGAGACTGCTCAGTGGAGAGTTGACTCCCCTCAGTAGAAACATCTGTTGTAGAAGAGCCTGTCACATTTTCTTTTGTAGGCTCTGTCTCTTCCTCAGACTGAGCCTGTCATCAGGTTTGATCATTTGCGCGGCTCACAGAATATTGTAGCAGAACTGGGCGTGCGTTCATGCAGTTGAGTAACTCTGCGTCTATACAGTCTTCCGATTGCATTTTAAGGAGAGATCTCAATGTTTTTGTCACTGAAACAAAATGCAAGAATGAGATGTAATGAGTGAGATGTAATGGAAAGAATACATTTTCCCCCTTGAGTCACTCTTCTGAATGTTAAATTGTGACTTATTTGTGTATCCTTTTGGCATATTTATATTTATGTGAGTTTTAACATCAGACTTTGTGTATTTTGTACTTGATGCACCTAAGGGCCTAGTGTAGTGCTTCTCAAACTAAGGCCTGCATTGTTTGTAAGCTGAATTACAAATCTAAAAAAACAAACCTAAATGAATTAAATGATTGTAATTGTCATTCATATTGCATTGCCATTCATTTTAAAATTGTGCTTCTAGTGTCTTGATTCAATAAGTCATTGTATGTACTGTAGTTACTGAATGGTTGGCTAGCTGTCTAGTTCATTTAAATGAAATTAGAACAAAATAACAGACTTTAAGGAATCAGGTGTGCCACCTAAAAATATATAGGAACTGCTGACTTAGAGAAACCAACACACCTGCTGTTAATCCTTAAAAATTTAGGTTTTTTTGTAGCCATTTGTGATATAATTTATATTTTTAGGTATTGGGGTTCCCATAAGCTTTGAACATGATAGATGAGACAGGCTTAAACTGTTTACAGATAAAGATAGTCTCGTTCGGTCGCCCTTATCTCAGAGTTTTCATAGATCAGATCCATGTCTAAAATGGCCTGAAGGTGTGTCGTCTCTCGAGCAACACAGGAAATGTTTTCAGAGCAGCACCACAACAATGCTACAAGGCTTCTCACCTCCTGGTGTCTTTGGGTCAACCGCCATTTATCTTGTGTCAGAGATCACCTTGTGATCCTTCATCTTATCTTGACATTAAAGCCTCTTCAAAACATGGCTTGGCCTTATTTCTATGCCACTGGAATCCATAAATAAGGGCGCATTGGCCGTCAAAGCAAACGCCATCCCAGCTAACAGGGAATGTTATATCATGTATATCAGAAACGTTATACTTAAGTAGTTAGTGGAATGTTTTAGGAACATTACATAATTAAAAATGTTTGCATAACATTATTTTAACTAAGTGATAACTTTCTTAATTACATTTGTATTGTTTTTGTTACTTAATGGAAACGTTAGGAAATGTTCTTACAACCTATAATTGTTAGCTGAGATAACCTTCAACCTTAATAAACTTCAACTGGTTAGAAAATCCCATATGTAGGTTTGTTAGGAATTAACAATGCTACAGTTTTTGGATAGTTCTTTTGTAAATACTGTTTTGTAGCTACTAAATTACATTTCAGGCATTTGGTTAATGAAAAAATTTGTATGTGGTAGACGACTACCCATTTAATACAATGTCTCTAATGAGGCTGCTGTACTTCTACATTTTAGCTCAAAGTGGCGTCTGATTTCTATTGAGAGAATTTTCTTTCAATAAGGTATTGACAGGGGTTTCATATGGTACAAGTATTATCGACACTTTAACAGTTATTTTATTGATAGCTCATAGTCATCTCTCACAGTGTGGGTTGGCATAATTGTATTTGATTTTTCGCCCCTTTTATTGTCATTGTAAACGCGGCTCTGTGTCAGGAGTTTTTACGGCACACGACAAAAAAGCAAAGCAAAATAAAGCCCTCACAAGTAGATGAAACTCAGCGTAAGCTCAGCCAGACCTTTGCAGTTGGATGCACAGACGGTTATCGGGTTCACCTGTACCCTGTAAAGATAGTCTTGCTTATGAAAATACAGGTTATTTCAGGACGAAAACATGTTTGGCTTTGAAGGAAGGGCCCTGTGCCACTTTTGCCTGTCACCATATTGCTCATCTTGCACAGCGAGTGGAATTCCAGCTCTGGTCTCCTCCGTCTCTCACCAGTGTGTGCGTTTTGTTCTGAGACTGTGTTCCATTCTTCTAACTTTGTTCCATTGACTGAGCTGCCCCGAGTGAGCTATGAGAGACGCTGACTTTCTGTGCCAAAGGTATGCTAGCATTACTGTCTGAAGAAAATAAAGCTCGCTGTTTCGCTTTGCTGCCACCAGATGCAATTCGCAGCATGAAATACGGGCGACAGAGTCTCTGTGCTCTATGCTTTGTGCAAAAAAATTGCAGGGTGCTTTCTACTCACAACTCACCACTTTTATTCTCGAATTATACAATTGGATCATTTTCTTGTTTTGTGTTTTTCTTTTTCTTGTTGTGGAGAATGACTTTTTCACAGACTGTTTATCAGATTGTTTTAAAATATGTAAGTTCATTTTAAAAAGCTTAAGCACTTCTTACATAAAGATATTAGCCTTTTCTATCATTTTATCCTGACATTGTGCTCCCATAATTCAAGATTTAATGAGTCTTGTCATTCAAATATAGAATTTATTAATCAGATGTCAAATGTTAGTTGTATTAGATCTGTGGAGATGATATTGAGTCTTTGGGGTATTCTGAAGTTTACACACACATCTGTTGAAGTGGATTGTTGTTGCAGATTGACACATAATAATAAAACCTGATTACAAGTTCCTGTCTCTTATCTAGTGCAATCCTTTGACACACAGTTGTTTTCCCATGGCCAATTACCAGATGACTTCTCCAGGCTCCTGGTCTGTATGGTTACACACCTGTGCTATAAAACTCAAGTGACACAGTTATGGAACTGTGGTTCTCCCTTCCTCAAAAGCAGTTGTAGCTTAAAGGTCACTTAAAGTGAGGTACAAATGTGTTTGTCCAACAAGCTATTTTAAGAGCCATAGTTATTTTAGCCTTGCTTGTATTTCTAATAAACTTTAAAAATATTGTTATTTGCATTTTTTTGCTAATTATTTTAGTTATTTTTGCAGTTATTTGCATAAGGGTAGACCCAAAATGATTATGATACATTTCTTACTAATCTGATTCATTAGACTTTTCTGTTTTTGCCCATATTAGTAAATAAATGAATAAGTAAACGAATAAACAAACAAACAGACAAATAAATTAATGTTAAAAACAAATGTTGCAATTTTGCATTAGTGGGCCAGAAGGACATGCTGAGATCTATAAATAATAATATAATAATGATGTAAAAAATCAGTTGGTTGCTAATTCAACATTAGTTGTAGCAGCCCTAAATATATAAAAATGTTTATGCAATGTATAAAATCTCATGTGAAACAGAATTTGATTTTCATGTTGCTGTTTTTGCTGTTGTCTTCAGAGATAATTAATATTAAATCTTCTTCAAGGTGAGAAAGGCAGAGCGGCTTTCACATGCCTCTGATTTAACAGAGCCCATGTCATTTTCATATTGATTAATTATCTCCCCCTCTGATGTTCCAGCAATGAACTGGCCCCTTCTTTATCTCTCCGATACATTTTATCTTCCTCCACCATTCATGTACACATTTATTGAATGTGGAGACCTCGGGATTCATCTTTTGGCCACCACAGAAGCATAACTAATGGCAACATTAGAGAGGTTTTGTGAACGAGGCGACCGGATGCAGGTTAACCAAGCAAGAAATAATCTAGGATTTTATATCCTGCATGAACGAACATAGGATATGCCAGGAATAAATTCATCCCCCAAAATAATTTGGGAGGGCGCTTTCTGAATGGGACGGTTTTTGGGGAGTCAGATTGTTGGTGCTGATATGAAAGGCGGGGACTCTCCTCTACGCATGTGTGGCATTTATAAGCAGATAATCGCTGTCAGTTTAGTATTTTGTCGAGGTCAGATGATCTATTTTGTCTCTGACCACACGTCTAGACAGCTGCCATTTAGAACTTCAGTTTTCTTTGTGTGCATTGAAGACTTGGCCAGCTCTATTCCTGCTGCCCAAACAAGGAATTTTTTGAGGGGTTGACATTGCCACACAAGCTGTCTGTGGAATCCCCTTTAATTAAAGTGACATTTGAAGCTTTTCTTGGGCACTAATAAACCTGGAAACCCATTAAGATCTTCCTAATTACTCAGTTCGGGAGGAAGGAGAAACACATGGGCAGCCAGCACAGGGGTTAGCCCGCTGGCATTTGGCCCCAGAAGCTTAGCAGCACACAAAAGAGAATGTCCTCGGTTACCCATCCCTCCCAGCTGAGCTCTGCTCCCCCTTGTGTTTTTGCTGGCGATGAATGGAACTATATGACATGTCTGTCTTAGTGTCCATTCATGGAGCTGAGGGCATGTATGAATGAAGCCTCTTAATTAGAGTGACCTTACAAAGTCACCTGACTCATCATTAAGATGGTATTAAGCAAACTCTGCTTTAATATGACCAGGGGAGAGAGCGTCTCTTTGTGTGAAAGTCAGACATGACAGTCAGCACAGCGGCCCCCCAGATGCATCAGAATTAAATGAAGGAATTCTGCTGAGGGAGAAATTAGTAAATGATACTAAATACATGTTTGTACATAGCAATGTAGTGTTCTTGTGATCTGTATACCCAGCTAACAGGAAATGCTTATAGAACAATGGCTAACGTTCTTTAAAAGGTCTCTCAAAGTTATCAAACACATTCTTGTTGTAATGTTAGTAGAACTTTTTTTAATGTTACTTCAAAAATGTTAAAGTAGGTAGTGGAACGTTTTAAAAATATTGCAGAATTAAAAAAATGTTTGAGTAACATTTTATAATCAAGCAATAACGTTAATATAACGTCTAAAAATCTGGACATTTTGAACTTTTGACATTTTGAACATCCTAGAACTGTCAAAGTAACATTTTGAATGTTTTTGTTACTTAATGGAAACCTTGGGGAAACGTTCTTGCATCCTAAAATTGTTAGCTGGTATTTCTAATTTTCTGTGTTGTTTTTTCTCAGGCTGAACTTGGTCATGGAAATTAGTTTAAAAAAACAAAACGTGGCACAGAAAACATCACCAAAACCTGCTGCTGCAGAAACAAATACAGATGAGGAGATTCTGTTATTGTCATTTCTCTGTGTGAAGCCCGAGTCTAAACAGCCTCTGGTGTTTTCTCCCCAAAGCTGGTACAAACAGGCTGATGTGTGTTTAGTGCGTGTCCTCGACGGCAGATTAATGACATTAACGAAGTTTCCATTAGGCCAGCGATGGGGGGAGACAGGGGCGTCCATGCGGAAAGCCACATGACTGAAGCACTGATAAGAGAAAATGAAACACATCTCCGTGGGCCAAGAGGGGCCAGGAAATGCCACTCCAAATTAGCCGTCGGCCCAGTTTGTTGTTACTTCATTAGCCCAACAGCCTTGGGAAAAATAAAGAGGGAGGTTACGACCTCTCCTGTGTCCAAATGGGAGGCCCAAAAGAGAGCCTATCCAAAGTTTGCCTCTCTCACTCACTCTCTCTATCTAAAGACAGGTGGCTGGGAGGGATGTTCCTGGCACCAAACCAGAAATGACAAAAACCTTACTAGATAACAATTTATTTAGCGCTCAAACACAGGCCTGGGGATAGCCATCAGGTAGCTTGCCGCCCAGCGCCAACATGACCCGAGAAAGCCATCAACCTGGAACCAAGCGCCTTCCTTTGTTTCATGTTTTAGCATGCGTAGGATATTTTTTTTTAAGCAGCAATCTGTAACTTTTATCCCTCTACCGCCATCTCTGTTTAAACATAAAATTTTACGTATGATGAAGTTAAATAAAGCCAATCTGACATTTCCTGGAAAATCGGACCCAACAGCTCAAATTATTATAATTTATTATAAGTATTAACTTACCATTGGGAATCAGGGTGAAGTAAGGCGATCATGTTGATCACTGATCTGTCATGTACTTGCTCAGTGACAAATTTTTGTTCATTTTTAACCCAAAAAGTAATGAATTGCAGCTTTATAGATCAAGTTCCACAACTTTGCTTTATTGCTAAGCTCTTGATGTTGCTTGTACAAAAAGCCTTTACGCTGGCTAAAATCTGAACTACCTTAGCCTTGTGTTGTGATCGGGTTTCTGTGTTTTCGGGTCTGCATTAGCTTAGCATATTTGTGGAAAACAAACCCCCTGGAGGCATAGTGCAGCCCTTGTTGTTGGTAATGCGAGTGCGATAGCAGCTCCTCATTTAGCCGTTGGTGACTTTATTAAAGTGTATAGTTTCAGACCCCCGGTGCCTGAGCTATTGTATTCTCACCCCTCTATAGCAGGGTTAAGTCCTCTACTGCCTGTGAATACACAAAACAACTCTCAGCCACATTCACTGTTTTCTAATGCATTCAACTTCCATTGAAAGAGAAGTGATTGTTGCTCTTATTTGTCCCAATGTTAAATGACATTCGTGGAAGGCTTTTTTTGGAGTAATATTTGTATGATTTGTGCCTTTTGTTTGCATTTTAAAATATTGACCTAAAGTTGATGGACAAACAGGTTAGTTATGTATAGGGCTTTCAGTAATTAACACATGAATTTTTATTCAGAGCAACTTACATTGCTTTTATTGTACACATTTTATCACTCTCTGTGTTCTGTGAGAATCGAACCCATGATCTTACCATTGTTAGCGCCATGCTCTGCTAGTTTAGCTGGAGGAGCATTTTATCAGCCCTAATTCCATACAATTGTACACAGTTTAAATCTGAGTCAACCTCTACCCAGCTAACAATTTTAGGTTGTAAGGACATTTCTCTAATGTTTCCGTTAAGTAACAAAAATGTTAAATGTTATTGGGAAAGTTCACAACATCTAGTTGACATTATATTAACATAGACATACATAGACATTATATTAACATTATTGTGTGGTCACACAGAACATTATTCAAACATTCTTTTTAATCTGTAATGTTTAAACAACTAAAGAATAATATTTTAAAAATATAATATATATAAAGCACTACTAACGTTATTGCAAGTATGTTTTGATAACTTTGAGAGAACTTTGAGAGAACTTTGAGAGAACTTTGAGAGAACTTTGAGAGAACTTTGAGAGAACTTTTAGAGAACGTCAGCTAACGTTATGAGAATGTTCCTGTTAGCTGGGTAAATGCCTTTATTTACACAGAGATGCACACACACTCACACATACTACACGGACATACATTTTTATCTGCTCTGCTCACAGATGTGGTTGTCTGCTGCCTGAGCTGGAGTTTGTATTATGTTCACACAGTTTTGCTTTGCCAAGTACCCAGTGGAGGGGAAGACACACAGCAGTCTGTATGATCTCAGGTGCTAAGTGAGCATGTAATATTCACCTCTGGGCTGAAATGCAATCAGTGGCCAGCAGTCAAGAAATTACAGTGATGAGCAGAGCAATAAAGGAGAGCTCTGAGACGCTTGACTGTGTGACTATGTCATACACTTATACTCAACTATACTGTGATTGGGTGGTAGCTACTGCATTGGTTTATGTTTAAAGGCAATGATGTTAAAACGTTTTACTTCTCCATTGTTTTTCTTTGCTCCTATATATTGGGAAAACATGCTCAGTTCTTTGAGGGATAAGATTTATAATATTGTTTTTGGATGGTTGAGTCTATGAGTTTAGGCGAAGTTCTGTTCACTGTACTTGCACTATGAATATGTTTGCACATTTTCATTAAGGCTATTGTTTGAAAATTACACTTTGCCATTATATTTGCATTTAATGTTGAGCTTTGTATTCACTTTTGATTCTTAATTTTGATTCTTAAAAATAGTCATTTGTGTCCTTGCTGTAGGGGATAGATAAGGAATTGTAGTATTAAGAAAGTGTATTAGATTCAAATTCATTTCACAGGAGCAGTGCAGATATACTAATGAGCACCATTATTCATTTATGTGTTTGTCTGAAAGCATGTGCAGGTTATTAAAGGAAGTTTTGTTGCATCTGTTATCATTTAAAATAGGTTTTAGAATGGAATGAGTTTGAAGTTTTATTATGTTTTTCTTCATCACGGAAATCTGTGATAATACAGTTATTATTAATACAGGAGATTAAATAGTACATGACTGCAAATTTATTTGTCATTTCCTGGCATCATTTCTTAATGGTTTCCTTATCAAAACATCCTTACAAATGTATTACAAAGTCACAGTGCTTTTAATAAACCACAACACTTTACATAACAGAGAAAAAGATTCAAAACAGATTTCTGTTGTATACATTTGTCATTTCAATGGTAAATTTATCATCTGTTGGCAAAAGCTACAAAGAAGCATTTATTTTAAGAGACGACTCCTAATTGTCAAGGCCATTTTAGGTACCAGTGTCAGAATTAGTGCTGTTTTCTTTGAGTTTCATTAGCTCCCACTGGAGCCAAAAAGCTCTTTAGTGGTGATGGCTATTGTGGGTGCCCTGGTTACAGCTCCACTGAGCACGCAATAACATTTTATGTGCTTGAGACGAGAGTCGCTCTGAGTGTTTCACAGGAGCCGGTGGAGAGGGCGTTTATACCAGTGCTCTCAAGAGTTCAGTCTTCCTGAGCATTTGGCTTAACAAAAGCAAAGAAAACAAGCTTTTTTTACATGATTCTCAGACCGTGTCTTGAGCTGCAGTCTTATGGCGTGTGATGGGTTAGAATATAAATAACAAATTGATCAGTTTAAATCCTTGTTTTAGTTTCACTTTGTTGGTTTAGTTTTTTTCTGTGAGAGAGGTTTTAGAACTTATTTGGAGAATAAGGCATCTGTCTAATGTTAAAATTCATAATTTTAATACAAAAAAATGTAATACATTTAGATACTTATTTTGATTACACTCTTGCTTTGTAAGTCGTAACAAAAGATTTTGAAAGATTTTGAATGCATGTCTAACATGCTACATTTACACTATCAGTATTGACTGTAAGTGTATTTACCTGGTATGTAACAGGTGTGACTCTCAAATTGTTCATACAGCATCCAAGAGTAGTGGATTGAATACTGTTTGTATAAACAAATAGCCTATTTTCTAACTTTCCCTTTTTGAATTCTTACTTGCTGAATTCACTCCCTTAATGCCAGTGTGAGTGCTGAATATTTAAGGGAGTCTGGTTATCGAATTCAGTTCCCGGTTATGGGAATATAGACATGACTATACTTGGCAATATTTAGCATGTAATTAACAATGTATTTCTTTCCTGGGAGAACAAAATTTTATATAGTAAATTTCCCAATAAGATTGTGGAAGTACTAAATAAAGCATTTTGGTACATTTTAAGCTACTGCAGGTAAAGCACAAACAAACTATAGCAACAAAAAACAGGCATAAATAAAACAGATATTGTGTTTCCAAGCATTGTTTTATTTTCTTGCCTGGCCATTGTGTACAATCGAGGATTATTTATTGACAGTGGTTATGAAGGTGCTATTATTTTCAGACACAGGTAAAAAACAACTTGTGCCTCAAGGGGCATGCAGACGTCCAGGTACCAGAGAAAATGGACTCTTCCCATTTAAAGCCATGTGTTATTTACTTTTGTTTGTATAGTTTGTGGCTGTTAAGTGGCTGAGAGTGTTTACAGGCTCCACCAACTGTGGTGTAAGTGTGGGATCAAGGTCATCTCTGAGCAATGGTACAGTGATGGGCCATCAAAGAGAGCAGTGAATGTGCTCGGACAGACACAAGGGCTTTTACTGACTTCAGTCCTGTTTCTCAGGTAGCAGTAAGGCAGGGCCGAGACCCTTTTATCTCTCTCTCTATCTGAAGTTACCTCTGCTGTGTGGGCTTCTTTACTCTGACAGCCATTTAAAAAAAATGATTCTGGGGGAAAAAAACAAGCATTTACAAAATGTTAACTCAAAACCTTAAAGTTACTGAGATACAGACCCTGTGACAATTAGCCCCAGCCTCCACTGTTTAAAATAATGTCAATGCAAAAAAGTTATCATTTTTTATAATATGTATAATAAATGTATACTACTTACAATATGAAAGCAAATATAAAATGAAGGGGTAAAATAGTCCAATGTCCAATTAAAAAAAAAACACACACACACACACACACACACACACACATTAAAAAAGACATTTTGTAAAGGTAGAAGTCTAAGTAGCTTGTGAAATCTGTCCGTCAGTGGTGTGTGTTGTAGCACCGGTCTGGTGTGGTGTGGGTCGGATTTGAGCACCAGTGACAGATGCCGTATGGTGGGTGGTATTCCCAGCAGAAAGAGACCCCTGGGGTCTGCTGACATCTGACAGTACATCAGAGATCAGCACTGACACTCTTCTCTTCTGATGGCATCGTATACAGTATGTCAGCGATCACATGTACCACGCTGGCCTGTGCTAACACACGCAAGGTGATGTCATCTGTCTGCTGATGCGTTTGCTTCTTCACTGTTTACTGCACATTGATGATGTGTTATTTCCGGAATTCTGCAAAGCTGTGATATGTCAGTAACTGCTGGGCTTGATTCTTGCTAGGGTGGAAAGAAAACATAATGAGGAAATTTCAACTTTCAGAATTATTGCCAGGCCTGAAGACATTTAACCCTCATTTTCTCTTTGGGATCTAAAATACCACAAACTTGAAAAATATACCTTAACATTAAAGTATCAGGTTGATTCATGCTTTTGATGTCATTGTTATTTATTAAAAACACTAAATTAAATTTACATGACATTAAATGTAAGTAATTAATTTTCATTCATGAGAGAGTCACCAGACAATAGTTTATTTTACATTTTTAATGGTTTAATATATGTAATCAGATTTCCTCCCAACAGAACATATTAAAGAATTTGAAGGAAAAATAAGAGGGTAATTCCTGTTTGTGTAAAAAGTCAATCTGAACAGAACATAAGGGTTAATGAAATTAAGACCGTTTTGGAATTTGCAGTTAAGGTAGATCTTTACATTTAATGTGTTCCTGAAAAATACTCAAGTTAAAAATAAATTAAAACAAAAAGTGTTTAGACATTATTATAATGGCTTCTCATAAATGTAAATGGTTTAGAGGGAGTGTTTAAGGAACTGCATTGCCTGTATTTGGCCAGTTGAGGCCATACTTTCCCCAAACTGGGCAGAAAGTGACCAGAGTAGAGAGAGTCTGTGTCTGTTCTCTTCAAATGCCCCCTCTTCATTTTCATTGATTCAATGTATTTTCCTCCTCTGTGGACATAATTTCTTTACATTTAAATACCAAATCACAATTTGCTTTAGCATTAGAATAAAACTGATATTGATAAATCTCCTTACACTGCTACTACACTTGTGTAAAACCTTTTTGTATGTGTAAACTTACAGTATATTACAGTATAACTTACAGTAAATGCTTGGCTGTGGCGGTGGGGCTCAGGTAGAAGACCTCCGTGTAGAATGGAGGATTGAAGACAATTTCCCTGCTGAAAGGTGGTCTACCTATGCAGGCCGGCCCAGGGGCAGCCACATGTCATTTTTGTCCCAGCCAGCCAGGGTCTGTCAATTAAGGAAACACAGGGCAATCTGTGGCCACTGAAAGAGATCCCCTCACCCTGCTTGCTGGCAGAGAGACGGGCCTTTGTTCACCGGCATGTCTCACATACTTTCTGAGGCCAGATAAGCCTGGGCTCCATGAAACCAGGCTTTATATTTGGCCACTGTAATGTCCCCACGAGGGCAGAGCGTAGTTAAGAAAGCACAGGTAGTGAAAAGGTAATATTCCCCTCGTCATTACGGGGTCAGCAATAAAAGCCACAGGTTAGGTGGTCCCAAAGTCTGGCTTGGAATATTTGCTGAATGATGCACCCCCCCTCGCACCCACTACCTCACCTCCTCCCCATGGTGGTGTAGAAATAAGCTGAGAAGCTAGAGGGCGGCTTGGTTGTTTCCTGAAATCGGATTAGCAGCTACTCTACACTTAGATCTGCGGGGAAAGGGGCTTTATGCGAGCCAAGCTTGAGACCACCCATCAGGTAAACAGGTACATTAACATGGGCCTAAAGAGAGAGCAAAAAAAAAAAAAGTCAAGGGGAAAGGGAGGAAAAGTGAAAGATGTGTTAGTGATTGGGGGCGGTCGCCATTGAGGATAATGCCTTCTTATTTCCTCTTGATTTACACAATGTTTTTAATCCAAAGGGACTCTGTCCCTCACAGATCTTCACAGGCAGGTGTATCGCATTCATCTATAATAGTAAAACAACTATATACATAATAATACATGTATATATATGTATATGGGGATATATATACACCTTCTCTTTATTAAGATACAAACAGACAAATACAGGAAATATGTACACAACATTTTACAAATATGTACAAAAAACCTAATTCACAACAAAATAGTTTCTTTAGGCTAAATTCAGCCGGTTCTTCAGTCAATCACTTTTGCCTATAGAGGCTTTTTTTTTGGATTTTTCTGTTTTTTAATACTGCAAACAAATTTCCAGTATTTTGTGGTTGTATTATAATAAAGTGAATATATATACATATAAAAATAACTGCCTAAGCAAACGAAATATATACTCTATATGACAATATATACTATTTAAGACTATATATACTGTATATATGACATATAAAATGCAAGTTTGCCTGACGGCTTGTATTTTGGTAATTTATATGCAATGCATCCCCAGATCCCTCACACGCCATGATATCTAAAGCCTGCCATGTCATAGCACCACCAAAGCATCCCGAGGAAATCCCTGAGTGCTCCTGAAAATGAGTTTTTGGCAAGTTGCTTGAAGACATGCTCTTCCCTGCGAGCCACCCAGGCTTTGTTAGCATTGCTGGCCTGAGCCCGGAGCCTTCAAGACACCTATTATGCCTGACTCAGTGGGGCAGAAAGCGCAAGAGCCTTTTCTGCAGTCATGTGGCCACAGTGGCATTATACACAGTTGAGTATTAGATATTTTGTGAGTCATATAAACAGTGCAGAGGCTGCCTGGAGAACTTTTGATAATTGGGAGTTATATAAGTGCCCAAATCCTCAGCGGAGGCTCGGAGGAGTTTCCCCCCCCTTTTCTTTTCTCCTATTATGTGTTTTTGAAAAGCCAAGACGGCCTCACAGTGGAGGTGACAAATCCTTTGACATAAACTGTTGTGTAAAGGTTAGGGGCAAAGTAAAGTCTTCAGGAAGAACATTACTAATTGCCTCGTCTGATTAAGTTTTTTTTAGTGGTCTGTGTTTTACAAATGAAATCAGTGTTTGCGTTCGCTGCTGACCGTTGTTCAGTACCTAATGCTATTGTATCCGGTTTGAACGCTTCACTCAGTGATGTTGTCAACATCCTCACACAAGGTTTGTGCCAGGAGAATGGAGGTTTTATGGAGGTTTTTTTAATCAGTGATGGGCAAACTGCAGCATGGTCAGCTGTCAAGAGGGAGGAATCAGTCTGGGGGGGCTTCCTCCAGGAAGCAGACAAAACGACTCTTATTTTCAGGACTCTGTTGCTACAACATGGAACTCGGGAGAATTTGTGTTTGAAATGTGGGGATGTGCTGTCCCTCCCTTGTGTTTTAATGCAGGAACTGTTAACAAACTTTGTTCCTGCGATGTCTGATAATGGGATTCACATAGGAAAAGATTGTAATTTATGACAAGCATTGGCATATTCCTAGTGTGTTATAGGAAGGGGAAGCACCTGCTGGATGTTATAGAAACGTTTCGCATGCGTATGAATTTAAACACTGCAAGACTATGTGTATGTGCTAAGCTCTAAAGGAGTTTAGGTCTGTGATATTGTTTAAAAGTAAATTTGGCCTGGGTTAATCTGGATTCGTGTTCTAATTAGAGCTACACTAAAGTGAGCCGCTGTGGTTGTAGGGAAAAGAAATATCTGGCGTTTTATTCTGACTGGTTTTTATTTCACCCCATCAAGCAAAAAGAAAGGCACATTTTAATAAATAAATAAACAAATAAGCATTTCTGTTTTGTCCTTAGGAGCTACTTTTTTTCTAGTGTTTTCTAAGTCTAAAAAAATGTAATTGGTTTTTAAGCAGCAACCCCAATCAAGCGAAAAGCTAAGACGAAACAAATAAAAAAAATAAATACATGAAACACTGTCCAGGCATGTGAAAGACCGAAACATACAAAGCTTTTGACCCTCTTGTTGGCTTTTTTGCCCCCTTTCCTCATCCCCCTCTGGTTGTGGCCCCAATTATAAACAACATGAATTTGCCCCAGTGCGGGTGCATCCTCCTGCCCTGTGCAGCTGGCTGGTGTGAAGCTCTGCTCTCTGGCTGTCTATCCCCCTGCCACCCCAGCTGTGAGAGAGCCGAGTGGCTGGAAAAGGACGGCAGGCTGAGGCGCTCAGGCGTGACCCTGACCATGTCAGGCCTTGTGTGCTGGGGGGCACAGAACCGGGCGCCTGCAGCGGCGTCTTCTGCCCGGCTCACAAACAGGGATTTAGTTGCCAGCGGAAACCTCTCCACCTTCATTCATATACAGCCCTGAGAGATCCTCTCATTTCTCACACAGCTTTACATCTTTTGCCTTTGGGAATCTGAGCAACAGACCTGCTGTTCTGTTCTGAGCTGAGTGTCTCTCTAAGAGTATCTCTGAGTATCTTTCTTTCTTTCTTTCTTTAATTTAATTTCTTGTACTGTACCCGTTGTTATTCACCTCTCATGTTGTTTTCTGAATCTATAGAATAGGTATATATGTGTGAGGTATATGTAAGTAACATAATTTGAGTTTGTTTATTGAATCTTCCTCTCTACTGCACCTACACTTTAATTTAGGCAATACTCAGCTAACAGGGAACATTCTCAGAACTTTGGCTATTTGAATAGTTTGGGATTTGTGTACTCAAGACTTTGCTTTCCTTTTAATGCACTGTATAACGTAAACAGTGTGATTTTTCAAACTCCTCGTTTTTGTTAATTAAATTGTGATTTTTATTCATCTCATTTGGTGGGTTTTACATTTACATTACATTTACATGTATTTAGTGCTTTTTATTAAATTCAGGTTATACATTTTGTCAGTAAGTGTGCTCCCCTGGGAATCGAACCCACAACTTAACACAATGATAGCTACAGGAACTTTTTAGGAGGGAATTTTCTGTGTGGGCTTCCTCTCTGTGGGAAGTGGGATTTCAGCTGCCAAGAAGGCCAGCCTGGGGCAGAGGCTACCAGTTAAGCATTTTCATGGTGGATTTGAAATCAGATTATATATGTGTCCGCTCAATTGACTAAATGGATTTTAAGAGACTGGATCCTATTAATGACAGTGCCGCCCCTGAGGCCACTCTGCCACCAGTATCGCAATAATCTAGCATGCAGATTAAATACTACCTCAGTATGCTTGTCTATTTATGGTAGTTTGTTACTGTTACCCCTTTATTTGTTTAGAAGTAATATTCTTTCAAGCACATTGAGCCAATCCGTGCAACAGCAGTAATTGCTCAGAAAGATGAAGTGTGTTTTGGGGCACAGAGTGCCCGAGGACAAACCATGATCATCAGGCAGGAGATGCAAGTCATATTCTGTCATTTCTCTCTCTCAGATTCCCTCTCATTTCTCTTCCACTCACTCTATCTCTCAGTGGGGATTAGGAAACGCCAGCCATTTAGGACTCTAATCCAAGCAAGTGCCACTGTTTGCTTTGTAACTGAGCTTATCCTGTTTTTTTTTCTCCTGCTCCTTCTCCCTCACTCTTTTTTTTGGCTAATGAGAGCATACGTTGCCTTATTTTTTGCATCCTGTTACTGTACACCTTGTTAAGAGTCAAAGATACGCTGCCTCACATACAGCACATAAGTTAATCGGCTTTGGTCTTAATGATGACGGAGATTATACAGCGTATAGCGCTTTGGCTTTCAGATTTTGGGAGGTGTGCCACACGGGGTCGACCCACCTGGGGTCGACACATTATACCAATCAGAAATTAAAGTTTCCAGCTGGAGGTGGAAAATCCCCAAAAAGTGTAGAATAAGTGGCTGCACATTATCTCTCTCTTAAACCAAATGCCTGGTTTATGTGCAATTTACTTGTTCCCTATGGCTGAAAAATGATTTCTCGTGTGGGAGCATTATCTGCATCACAAAATAAGGAGATGTTCTTCATAAAAGTGCTCTTAGCTGTTGAAGCAGGTGGTGGGGTTTATTTATTCATTTGAAAATTTCAAAACAGCAGTTAGAGGTATTAAGTTAAATGAATGAGTGTAGTTGTTCTTTTTAAATAAATACTTAATACCTTACATGAGCGAGTGTGTAGACGGCATCCTTTGTTTTGAATTATAAGATGTTATTGGGCCGTGTTTGAATCAATGTTCTACTGTAATTGCCCATCAGAAGGAGGTGTCTGTTTAGCTATGACAAGTTTTGTCAATTAAGATATTACAGATGTAGCTAAGCAACAACCCAATTTTAGATTGTAAGAACATTTTCCTAATGTTTCCATTAAGTAAGAAAAACGTTTAAAATGTTATTTTGATAATTATAGAACCAGAAGAATTCAAAACATCCAGTTTTCAGATGTTGTATTACAGTTGCTGTTTCATTATTCTGTCACATTTTTAAAATATTCCCTTAACTACTTAGGAATAATGTTTTTGATATATGATATGTAAAATATTGTAAAAAATGTTAAAAACATTTACTAATGTTATTGCAAGACTGTTTTAGATTTCTGACTTAACTAACTTTTAGAGGATGTTAGCCAGTGTTCTGAGAACGTTCCCTGTTAGTTGGGAAAGCGCTTCAGATACATATCAGATATTGACAGTTTAATGTAGGCTAATCACAGGTCCGGAATCAGTAACAACAAAGAGCATGGAATTATTTCCTGTTTCCCAGATATCAACATCCGGCCAAATAAAAATAAATAACCACCTTTCAAACAAAGGTATGCTCGTGAGTCCGTACCTCATTTCAAGCACAATTAACTTGAAATGGAGTGCTGTTGGATCAATAGTCCCCAGTTGATCCAAGGGGCTGTCACTATGTGGAAAAGGCACACATATGGTAATACACCAGCTTAACAACAACTTAGAGGATTTACTGTTGCCGTTTTCAGACCAACATGAATAACAAACAGTCGTCCACCCCTTGGGAGCCATTTTGTTTTATCCCAGCTTCAATTAATCTTTCTGGGGGAGGATACCATTTAAGATAAATAACGGGGGAGCTAGGGAGAATGTATTAAGGAGCTAAACAGTAAACTATGGTAATTATGAAAATGAAAACCTTTATTAATGTAAATAGTATGCGTTTCTCTTAAGCTCTGCTGTGCATCCGGGAGATTTTCCATTGTTATGCAGGAAGTACATATTTGAAGCCCAAAGCTTTTCTTGGCATAGGGAGTTTATATTTATACCCAGGTCAGCTTATGATAATACATAAGCATAAGGTACTCTCTGCCATTGAGTCACATTGCTTAACAAGTTCCTAAACATGCATCAGCAAGGTAAAAGTAAATAGTAAACAGACTTTCAAAAAACAGTCACATTTTCTCCATCTTAATCATTTTCAGTGGCTAAATATAGCCGTGTCCTGGATGGCTGAGAAAGGCTGCTTCAGAAATTAGGCAGCATTATTAAGTTGACCTCAGCTAACAATTTTAGCCTGTAAGAATGTTATCTAACATTTCCATTAAGTAACAAAAACTAGGAAGTGCTAGAAGTTCTAGGAATGTTCAAAATGTCCAGTTTTATAGATGTTGTATTAACATTTTTGCTTGGTTATAAGAATATTCAAATACTTTTTAATTCTGTAATGTTTTTAAAACACTAACTACCTAAAAATAACTTTTTGATATGCTAAAACATTAAAAAACATTCTACTAATGTTACTGCAAGAATGTTTTTTGATACAAGAACTTTGAGAGAATTTTAGAGAAGGTTAGCCAACGTTCTCAGAATGTTCCCTGTTAGCTGGGCTACTGACTGTTTTGGCCAAATTGTAAGGCAGCCAGTTACCTTCATAGATAAGAATGCATTATGCTCCAAGCTCATTAAAAGAAAAATTAATCAAAGATTTTAGATAAGGTGAGAAGAAACTACTTTTTTATTATTTTTATATGCAAATTTAGAGTATTGTGGTTAGCTTAGTTACATGGCAGCTCTGTGCATATACAATGGAGAATCGCTGACAACCTAGAACAAATTGTTCACTTTTAAGTTTCCAGTTTTGTTAAAATTCTGCATTGAAAGGCAGTGCTTATATAGGGGGAGAAAACAAGACAGCTCAGTAGATTTTGGAACAGAGCCATTGCATAACATAGACTGATTCTGCAGGCTCGGTGGTCCTGAAGCCTATCTGACTCCAGCACTGAGCTGTGCTGATGAGTGCAAAAGCAGACAGGCATATAAAGAGGCAATGTCACCTTAGATGATAAGAGAGCTGAGGTCAATTCCAAATTGATTTCCTTCAAGTGCAGAATTGATGTGTTCCATTTGATCATGAAACTTTGCCATTGCAATTTACTAACTGATCAGGCGCTTGTATTAGAATTGACTGTGGTGTGTCAAAGTGTTCTCAAACCAGGTATGGAATTGAGCCACGCTTCGTGTATGATCGGCTATCAGCCAATATGCCTAACTAAGCTGTTACTTGGTTTAAAGTCATTAAGGTGGGAAGTGAGTCATTTTAAAGAGATTAAAGTTAACATGAAATAAACATTGACCCTATTTATCTAAAGCATGTTCTTGGTTTTATTGTGAATGATTAATAGTTGCATGTTATTTTGTTTTTAACGTTTGTCTTGGTAATCTTTAACCAAAATGTACTACATTTATGCATTTGGTAGGTGTTTTTTTCCAAAATAACTTACAGCACTTTCAGGCTATACATTTTTATCATATGTTTGTGTCTGTCAGTTTCAAACTGCATGTTTTACCAGTTGAGCTTTCTGTTTCTCTTAACCTGTCTTTCCTTTTTCACTCGCGTCACTTTGGCTATGCAAGCTATTGCGTGATGTTAACTAATATTCAAATATCTAATAGCCAGATATTTATTTAGGCATAGTTTTAGCAAATTCGCATTTGGTCTGGCTTATTTTGGTATGTATCTTTTGACATGCTGAAACATAAAATCAGTGTTTTCCTCATTGAACATCCTGTTTCACTTACAATTATGTCACATTACAGAATTAAAATGGGTTGCGATTCACACTGACCTCAGCTCCAATGCAGTAAAAATGCAGTTTATCTGTGTGTTTATTCTGGGCTGAATGCTGCTTTTTCTTCTCTGATCTCTTGCCTCTCAGACTTGCTGCTTGTGCCGGGCGCAGGATAGGAAATGCATTACACAGAGGCAATTCCCTGTCCTCTTTCCCCGGGAGTATGTTAAACCAAATCTAAATTGCTACTATGATTTCCTCAGTTGCCCCTGATGGAAAGCGTGTGATGTTGGTAAAGAAATGAATAAATGAGAAGCAGTTCAGCTCTGGGGCCAGTTCTCGGAGACTTTGCTTTTCTCATGTAAATCAGAAGATCGGGTGGGTTAGGAGGACAATTCCCAAGCCGCCACTTGGGTGAAATGCAACTTTCCTGTGCTTTGAGGACCCACAATGAGGAATTTATTTGGAGGATTCAGTTTTAATTTAAAAGAGTCAGAGACTCAAGGGAGTAGGACCCGGCAGTCATGGTTTGTGCGTGTGTTTTCAAGACAACTGGGACGCTGCTGTTTTTTTCCCATAATGCATCACCTTCGGTCTGTCTATTGTGTACAAGCATGCGTACGCCGATACGTCTCTGAGGTTTTTAGGGACAGCAGTTCACCAGGGTGAAAAAGTGAATCGGTTTCGGTTATTATGTTTTTAAAAATCATCTACCGCTCCCTATGAGGCAAAAAAGAAAAAATTGCTCCACTAGAGGCAGTACCTTGAAATTGACAGCTGTTGTCTTGCTCCAATGTGTGGCACCATCTGTTACTGATGCCAGACAACAAAAAGGGTTAATATTCTATGATGTTTTCTGTTGGCACTGCCTGCACAAGCAGCCAAAGTGTGTTTGTTCCTTGCCAGCAGATTGTATCATCCAATAGACTGTATACTAGCATGACCTGGGCACTACACAGAATGTGTATCACTTAAAGGGAAAGAAATGTTTGGGACATTGCCAGAAAGTATTGATTTGAAGATGTCAAAAAAGGCAAGAGTTAGACAAGATGATAATTTACTTTTTATTATTGTGTCTTTGGTTTGGAGATTCTGTAATGTGTGTAATATATGAGTTGTACAGAAAGTTATCAGTGGAGTGGCTGACAGTGTTCAGGGGCCACAGATGTACATATATTAAATCAATGGGACATAAGCTCTCTTTTGATAGCTTCCGGAGAGGATGTTGCCTGCTGACATTAATAGACTTCCTGTGGCTAAATAAGCATTGGTGAAATAACATGAAATGTCCCCAGATTGTTTGACAGACAGGGCCGGAGACTCAGAACAGCAGGTAGTTATTATACAATGATCTACAGGGAACATATTACCATCCATGTGCCATTAAAGCCATTACAATGCAAAAAATCACTTACGAAGGACTGCGACCAGTCAGACTAATTAATGGGTAATCTTTTGTCCAACTTGAGTCATCACTTTTGGAGATGATGTAACCAAAATCATGCAAAACTTGAAGATGAAATACATCAAATACATTAAAGTTCAGAAACTTTTTTTGGAGATAATAACACATATGGACACTCATTTGCCTAAAGGTTTAATGTTGACAAAAAGCTAACAAATATGTCCATAAATATGTGGTTTAGCTAGAAGACAGGCTTTTTTTAACGAGTCGCTCATTTAGCATTCTGGGGGACTGTTCGTAAAATGGTCCAACATAGAAAGCGAGCAGCAGGGGGTAAATTGGAGCTCAGAGATGAATTATCATATAATCAAAATTCCAGACTGCGGCAAAAACAAAATACACAACATTGAGCAAATCACTGTTTCAGTGCTTTCTGTTCTTCACTTTTAGATTATAAGTGCATTTTTCTGTTTGTTGTATTTATTTACATAGAAAATCTGAGGAGTGATTTACACTCAGAATTGCTATTGATAATGAAGCCTGCAGTGTCACAGTTTCTGAAGTACAAAGTAACACTGCAGTAATCAGAAGACTTTTCAATGTTATTCGATGATGTAAAGACTACGCTTTATTTGTCAGTAATCGTGTTGTTCGGTAATCATGTTATTGCTCTTATGATGCTGTTATGTTACATATGACTTTTGAACCACCCACATTTGTTAATTCTAACCCATGCAAACAGATTAATGAAAGCTTCACGAAAGAGAAGCTTTACGAAATGAAAGCTTGACGAAAGAGAAGAATGAGAATCAGAGTTGAAATTTACAGGCAGCAGAAGAGGGTAAGAGAGTAAAAAAAAAAAAGGTGATTAATTGTTTGCTGAAAAATTAAAATTCTGTCATCATTTAATCATCCTCAAGTTGTTCCAAACCAGTATAAATTTCACACAAGATGGTATTTTGAAGAATGTTTGTATTTTTACCTACTATGGAAGTTAAATGGTGCCCCAAAATTCTTCTGTTTATACAGGTTTGGAACAACTTGAAGATGAGTAAATGATGAGAGACTTCATTTATCGGTGAACTATCCTTTTAAAGATAAGAATACTGCTTTGAGATGCTGCTTTGAGATGGTGCTTGTATCTTGTCATGTTATTAGTATATGAATGACTTTCTGAGTGAAGCATTGAAAGAATGATTTGAAGTCTATCTAATTAATTAATAGAGTAATCCCACTAATTAATTAAAGGAAAATAATTATTAAATATTAATTTGCAATTCATTACTTTCTTAGAGTATCTTCCAGTTCTGGTCAGCTGTATTTACAAATGAGAAGCTGTATGCTGTAAGACAGAACCAGGTATTGTAGATGTAAGTAAATAGTAAGATAGTATAAGATGTAGAAAGCAGATAAGATGCAAGTGTTCACTGTTTGTTACAGCTACTCTGCATGAGGTGTGTAATTCAGCATTTGAAGTGTAAAATGTGGATTAGGTGCTTCTCCCTTCATGGTGCAGGTTCTGTTGTGATGATAAAGAAAACAGCAGGGCTCTGGCCACATGGTGAGATGAGACTTGTGCAATGGTCAATAATCTATTACTGCACACTGGCCTCCACAGAGTGACAAATGCCCATCACTGAAATAGACCTGCAAAGGTCAATGTTGGTCTGGTGACCTCAGCCCCAACAACAAAGACTAGAGTAGTTTTACAGTTGCAGTCACAGTCTCCAGGGGCAAATACAGCCACAGACACAAACAAAAGAGCTCCATGTTTGGAGACTGACTTTCTTTGCCAAAATCAATCCTAAAAACACACGTTGGTGGTACGTTGTAATTTAATACAATGTATTGACATTGATAATTAGTTGTTTTCGAGTTACTGTTTAAAATGATCCAAATACAAATACTTGGATACATAATTTGGTATCGATAACTAAATAACTACAATAGCATTAATACATAGACTGCATCTACATTTACGCAATTGGCAGGTGCTTTTATGCAAAGTGATTTACAGTGCGTTTAAGCTATACATTTGATCCGTATGTGTGTTCCCTGGGGATCTAACCCACGATCTTTGTGCTGCTAACGCAATATTCTACTATTTGAGCTACAGGAACACACCTAAGAAGCTGTGTACTACTTTGCAGCTGTAAGAGAATTATTTCAACAGGGAAGAGTTTGACTTATAAGGAGCTGTAGTTGATTCTTGCTGAAGGGAAATCTTTAGAGTTTCTCTGTAACAGGTAGAACATCAGTCCAGCGCTCTTATACCAGTCAATGTGTGCCACTAATTCTGATTCACAGCCACCCAAGCATCACCCACTGACTCATCTTGCCTCTAAAACAAACCATTCTCCCACACTTCCCCCGCAGTGCTGTTCAATAAACACCGCTTAGCTCCTCAAAATATTTACAAGACAGTATTTGTTTCCTGACCAACAAATCAAGGTTGTTCCAAGTTGTAGAATGTTTAGTTTTTTTGTTAGAAGTTTAACCTCAGCAAGTGTCTGTAGAGTAGGTACAAATATTGTTGGGTAGGACAAATTTGTAGGTTTACACAATAAAAAATGGAAGAAACAGTATTTGTAGATTCTTATTGAAACAAGCAGCATTTGTAGCTGCTTGTAGGGAGTTATTGTAGCAAAATAACTTCCTGTAATTTTATGTTTAAAACAGAGGTGGCGGTAGAGAGGAAAAGTTACAGATTGCAGCTTTAAATTGCTTTACAAGCACAAAAATATCCCACACCATGAAACCAGGTACATAATTTATCTGAATAAATCTTGATACTTTATAGATCGCGCAACTGTTTATATAGAAGTCAGTACACTTTTGGATGTAAAATATATCCACTATCACAGTTCCAGATCCAGGTTTTTGTGCAGTTTTTAATAATGAAATAAATATCGTCTGGTTGGTTTATTGTCCGATGGGTATGAAAGGGTGGTACGAAGCCTCTGAGAAACAGGATCAGAGGGTAGTTAATTTTCATGAATATTAATCAGCCGGTTTTCTTGTCCAGCGCTACGACTGACAGAATAAGGTCTTGTGTTCTAAGGTTGAGTTGATGGAAAGGAATTAATCCAACGGTCGTGTTGAGGTTTATTTATTTAGCTAAAGAAAGCACCTTGAGTCTGGACTTTGTTGCTTTGATGTGTTGGGTCTCTGCATATCGGCATTGTGGCTTCCATGTAATAATGATAAGAATGGACGTGAGCCATTTAAGTAGCAAATCAATAGCAAATTAAATTTTTCGGCACTGAGGCGCACTTTCTGAATCACGTGTAATTAGCCCTGACAGTCCATCCCAGGCTGAATTAGATTGCTGCCTCTTGTCACGTAACCTGTTTTTTAAGTCTGCTTTGGAGTAGGGCATGCCAATGCTTTATGGTGCATTTCAATGTCTTGCGCGAAAACTGCGGCGTGGTCGTGCTGTTTATCATACCTTCAAGGCTAGAACATCTGTCCTAATATTAGACATTAACCACAAGAACATTAACAGCAACTACCAGTAAAATGTGGACCCTTAATTAAAAGATAATGGAACAAAATATGATCCGAAGGCCACAAAACCAGTTTGTTTACATGGAGACCTTGGATTCAATGTAAATTTGTGGAAATGCCTTTGTCAAATAGGGAATGTCTTTGTCAAGCCATGGGCTTTTCCGTACCATACATCTTTGTGATTTAATGAACTGAAGTGTCAGATTGTTCTCACTCCCAGGTAACAGGGAGTGTTCTCAGAACATTGGCAAATGTTCTGTAAAAGTTCTCTCACAGTTATCAAAAACACAATTGTGGTAATGTCAAATATAAGTCAAAAACGTTATTCTTAAGTAGTTGGTGGAATGTTTTAAAAATGCTACAGAATTGAAAAATGTTTGAATAATGTTCTGATAACCAAGCAATAACGTTAACAATGTCTAAAAACTAGACGTTTTGAATGTTCCTAGAACTTTCACAATAATGTTTTTGTTACTTAATGGAAATGTTAGGGAAACATAACCTAAAATTGTTAGCTGGGCTGTTATATCACATGACCCAGAATAATCACTCTAGCTATATTTTCTCAAGGAGATCACATTGGAAGGGCAGGTCTTGAAGACTCTACCTGAAGTAGGTTAATCAGAGAACACATGGCTCTTGCCTGGCGGTATTGGGGAAAAATGGGCTAGAACCTGATTTAGATAAAGCATGATGACCCACAGGCACTCCTATATAATGAATAGTGTGACGACAGCGTCCTCCAAAATGCACTGCTTGCTGCAGTCCATTCTTCATCTCAGTTCTCCATATGAATAAACAGCCTCGTTTAATTTATCTTTCCTTCATCTGTTTGTAGGGCATATGGCTTCAGCCTGTGCATGCATCCACCAAGCTTTGTCTTTGAAGTGCTCATTAATTAAGTTGTTTTCAATCGTTTAAGTTGTTTTTAATTATACAAATTTAAATAGAGGAGACCAGGGACTGTTGTAACATGGGTTTAATTGTAACGCTGTCATTTTAACAAAGTAGCTAGAGGCCATTCAGATCAAGTTTTTTTAATGCATTTGTTCTGTATTTGTTTCCAGTTATTTTGGACAGAAAATTTGATATATGAAATTTCCGTCTTGTCTTTTGCCATTACAATCTACCCAGGTAGACTGGCTTGTAACACCAATAGTACTTGTTTTAACCTGACACTAATTTAAGCTGTTTATGGGTATTAATACCAATCTGCTTTGACTGGTATCTTGATAGATTAGTAAAAACACTTTACCAAAATTACCAAAATCATTGTATGATTGATTTTTAAAAATGATCTTAAAGCTGCATTCTGTAACTTTTGCCTCTTTACCGCCATCTCTGGTTGAAACAGAAAAATGCAGGTTACTTTACATACTTTTCATTACATTTGTTGAAGTCAAATAAAGCCAAACTGCAAATCGGGGGAAGGTAATTTTGAACACTAGGACCATTTTGAACACTAAAGGACCATTTTGAACACTAATCTGTCATGTGCTTGCTCAAGATCTGATTTTTGTTTATTTTTAACCCAAAATGCTTCGGATTGCATCCTAAAAAATTCTTGCTTTCCCATCTTTATTCCTAATATGTCTATGCTCAGTTTTCCCCAGGTTTCTATGTATAGGTAATATCAGTGCATTCTGATTGGACCAACATTAACTGCACCAGACTGACACAGTAAAGACTCTAAATGCGCTTGAAAACTGCAGACAAACCTCCTTTTAATAGACTTACACCTCATTTGGCCTCTAAAGCCCATTGAGGGGTCCCAGAGGATGGGTGAAGACAGGTCCCCTCGGAGACCGCAGGCTGTTTCTCACTTCTCTGGGGCTGCGCTGAAAGGGAGAGTGCTGATTAGAGCATCGCCTCCAGCCAGAGGAGACTACAGCAGGACAATGCAGCATTTTCCCTTTTAAAACAACAGGCCAGCCCGTCTGACCTCTGTCACCACCAATGTGTGTCACAGTGAAGATGACGCACACACACACATATAGCCCCACACGCACATTCACAAACAACAAAGCAGAGGGACATCCTTGCTTGATAGGTTTTGTATTATGTAAATGTAAATGTATGTGTCTTTGAACGTACTCTGTACATTTTACTTTGTATTCAAAGCTTGAAACGTTCTTTGGCGCGAAAAGGTTCATAATCTTCGGTCTGTCCTAATATTTTATGTTTGTCAGTAGCTTTCTTTTGCTAGTTTTGGGTTTGAGTTTCAGGTTTATTTATTGAAGTAGCACTTTTTACAGTTTTGCACTGTTGCACAGAGACAAATTTTAGAATAAAGTATTTTAAGAGATCTGTGTTATATGAGGAGAAAAATAGTTCAAAATGCCATAGTATGATTCTTATTGTTCGTACACTCAGTATTCATTCAGTTTTTCAGTTTTGTTGATAATGCATTGCCATCTGGACTTGATTTAATCCTAATTAATATAATGAATTTAACATTTTATTATTATTATTATATTAAGTAACGATCATTAACATTGTATTTTTAGAACCCAGCCACACAGTCAAAACTGGCAATATATCAGAATATGATCTGGAGGGTTCTGTAATTCATGACATTTTTGTCAATCAGATATTGATACCTGCCATAATGTTCTTTTTAGAGCTTAATTTCTATACATGTAGCAAAGAAACAGGCCCTTTGCAGAAACAGAAAAGCCTGGAAACATCTTTAAAGCTCCTTTAAAGCAGGTGTGCATGGAATTCACTATCTGTTCTGTGTGCAGTATATCACTGAGCTGGCTGGAGATAGGAAACACAGCTGTAGTGCTGCGGAAGAGGCTTTTGGGGCTGGAAGTCTTTGCGTGTCTTGGAGTGACGTTCTGCATTCAGCCCCCCAGCAAAATATCTGATAGAACCATGAGCTTTCATACATACTGAACAGAATACTAATACACACTCTGTGTGGGCTGTAGCGACAACGTGCAACGTTAAAAATGTTACTTTGAAAGTTCTCTGGTATGTTCAAAGCATCCAGTTTTTAGGCATTGTTGTTGCTTGGTTAAAATAATGTTATTAAATCTTTTTAATTCTGTAATGTTTTTAACATGTTTCACTAACAAGTTAAGAATAACGTTTTTGATATATAACATTAAAAAATATTTTGCTAACACTACTGCAAGAACGTTTTTGATAACTTGGAGAGAGAACTTTTGAGTACGTTAGCCAACGTTCTGAGAAGGTTCCCTGTTAGCTGAGAAGCTCCTAAATGAAAACGAAACAACCAAAATTTATACAAGAACATTTTTTACGTTTATCAGATTCAACTGATGGCTGAGCCGATTGGCTCACTAACCCAACTGATGTGCTGCAATATGGCAAGTTTCCACAAGTCAGGCTTGGGTGAAGTGGTCATTAGAAACAAACATTGTCATTTGGAATGGATCGTTACTCATCTGAGTATTGTTCTCTCATATTAATATGGAGATGACCTTCTCAGAAGGGGGCTTGTTTTGCTTAGCCGCAAATTATGATGAATACCAATTGCTATTTGTGATACGCCGCAAAATACTTATGCATCATAGTGTCATATTCAAATTGGTGCCCATAACCTTGCAATCCCTAAAAAGTCATATGTTATGAATTTGTGTTGGTGGCATTGTTTACGCTGCATTAATCATGCAAACATGCATTTGGAAAACAAATGGCTTGTGTGTTTTTTTGGAAATGATTCAAAAAGGTCTGGCGCTGGTTTTGCTAGCTCAGTGCATGGCAAGAATAAAGAAGATGTGGACATGAAATGGATCTTACGCTTGCTACACCGTTTCAAACACTTTCATTCTTTTTCTTTTATTATTTTCTTCTTTCTGGAAACCGATTTCCTCTAAAGGACAATTTAGTATTGCGAGGGAGTGCTGTATGCTTTGCTGACACAAACATGTGTAAGACGTGTTCTGAGAAAAGACCCATCAGCCAGCTGTAAATATAAAACCAGTTAAATCACTTGCTATCAGGGCTTGGATTCAGGGTTTTGGGCCAATAAAGGAGCATTGAACAGTGTCCCTAATCTACACATAAGATTTTACATATTGCTTACCTTTTTATTTTGTCAGAAGATGTGCCTGTATTTATGACCGTGATCGTTTTTTGAATGAAGATTATTATTGCTGACATTGTGCATGCTGTCGATTATGGGATGGCTTGACCTCGGTTACCTAGTTACCCATATTGGATGCAGGTCAGTAATTGAATACCCGCAGCAGACGTGCTGCTATTTCTTTGCATGCTCAGCCGCTGCAGGAGCTGCGCTGTCATTGTCGTCCAATGAATATCTTACAGCACGTCTGAATGAAGGTTATTCTTGGCCGAGACAAATAAAAGGGATGTTGGTGATTTCATGAATCATAATGAACATGTGATGTGCACATTTTTGAGAGCTTAACCAAGCACAACCTTGGACTCCTTTCTGCCTTATTCTGAAAGGTGACATCCAATGTTCTGATAAGGCACTTAATGTACACGAAGAGCCCTTGCATAGCTCATTTATTCATTGGCCGTTTCAAAAGCACCCTTTGTCTACGCACAGGGCTTATTGTCTACATATTAAGTGGGGTTCTGTGAAGAGTTGAACAGCATCTTGACTCCCCTAAGTTGAAGTGCGGCCGAGGTTAAGTGGTCTCTCTGCTCACAGCACCCATCTCCAGTGCTGCGTGACAGCTGGGGACCGGCCGTTGCTATGGTTACGCCTCCTTCTGTTGCCCCAGACTGCTCATTTGAGACTGGAGCAGTCCACCACCCATTTGAAACAATGATCTGGAGATCAGTAAACTTCCATACGGCCTTTCTCCCACTCTCTTGCGTTCTCTCTCGATTTTGGTTTGCTTATGGCATTTGGCTGTAACTGTACTCGCTTTGTTTTCACGCTTTGGAACTTTTAATTGCATACAAATTAAACCGATCGCATAAAAATGGAAAGTCGTTTTTGGAACACTAAAAGGAAATTCCAGTCACATGAGACAACCATCCTCCAGTTTATATTGCTCTCTCTTACAGAGCGCAGTACTGCAGATGGAAGCTTTCCAATTGATAGTGAGGCCACTGATCAGGAAAATTATTTCAAATAGTTTTCACCAGTGCCCTCCCCGCAGCTCTGGCCTTTGTAGTTGCGCAGGAATAGTGAGCGTGTTTATTGATGTTCTGTGCAGAGAATTTATTAAAATAATGTAAATTTAGGCATATTTTTTGCAGCAAAATCTTAAATTAAATCAAATGCCCTCAAGTTTATATTTTTTGCAGAATATATTGGACTTCAGATATGGTTTGTTTTGTATTAATTGAACTGTAACATTTTTAACAAGTACAGTATGTTTTTCTGGTGTTATAGATTTTGGAGATGTGACTAAACATGCCCCACAACTGTACCTGCTATTTGTTTTGAAAAAAGCAACATTTCCATTTTGAAATTCTCAGTTTTATAATTACTCACTACCTGAAAACCATTACAAAAACAAGTAATTCTTTAGATTTAAATACGGCATATAGATTAAACTTAAGCAAGTAGCATCAGAAAAACAAACTACCTACTGCTTTAATGTTATTTTGTCAACACGGTAAACTGTCAACATGTAAGATTTTCTGTGGCATTTCAAAAGATGGGACTGAAATTTGTAAGAAACTATCCTGTAGTCTCAATTCATGCATTCAGTGTAATGAATTCTAGTCAGTATTTATAAATAATTATTTGACACATTACATTTGAATCTGACAAAGTTTCCTCATATTGATTGATAGTTGAGGAAAAACTTATCACTTTGTGAGAAATTGAAGAAGCACAAAATTCTTAAGTTTATTTTTTAGCTCCGTAGGTCCAGTCCTGAAAAATGGCGGCATGCTCATTTTTATGTGTGTGTATTTCTGTTACAATTTAGACACTTACAATTTAGTCAGTATCAGTATAAGCAATAACAAAAAAAATCTACTTATTGATTTATATGTATGTATGCATGTACAGTATAGATAAATGTATTCGATGTATTAATGCACTCCACATTTTGTGTAGTTTAAAGGTCTATTTATACTGATCTCAGTTCTGAACTATGATCTAAGACCCCATGTATGAATGAGTATGTAGAGATTAACTCATTCTGGCAGTTTATTTCTAGCAGAACTGTTGTTCTGCTAATGGGGGACAGGCACATATGGATTAATTTTTGTCACTGCTGTCACTTTCAGCTCTAAATTAGTACATCTCCCCTCTCTTTGTTAGCAACCCTGAGAGAGACTGCGCTCCTTATCTCAGAATCTTCTCAAATCACAGAGCAACACAAGCAGACAAACAAAAACATTTCCTCTAGTGAGAGGCACGTCTCTTGCAGGGCGAACATTAACAGCTTCGTATGCAGCTGTGCTTGTAATTGCTGTTTTTCTTCTGAGAGTCATAAAAATGAACTTCAAAGACTCGGTTTAGTGCTTTAAACTAAAGAACCGTTCCAAAGCGTTCTACATTCTCCCCTTCAATCAGGTCTTACAAGGGGTTATGACTGGATACTTTTAAACTGGTTAGCTGGAGGTTACTTTGATCTTAAGTGACTACCAAACCTGTCCCAATGCAGACATAAATAGAGCAAGTAAACACCTCTAAAAGCACAACTTTTGGCAATTTATAAGTCTTCAATAACCCCCTGTAGTCGTTGGCATGCCCAAACTCTGAGCTTGTCTCTTTCTGTCAGAACCTTTTTGTTGCTGGGCCAAAGTGTCTGGGCTGTGGAGCATCTGGAGGTCCCCACAGCGTTAACCTGCCTTTAGCACCTCCTCCGTCATGCTGCTGGTCGGTCTGCGTGAAGGGTAAATTCAGGCCGTGCGGCGGCGGGCCCCACCGGAGCCTCCAACCAGCAGGCTCACATTAGAGGACATTTGTTCCACAATATTGCTGCCTCCTGTGTTCTCTAGGCTGGGCTCGGCGCAGAAGGTAGAAGCAGATATTTGGGTTGTGGCCAAAGCGTCTCCATAGCCACCTCGCTGGCACTGCAGGTGCTGAGCTGGGCTCCCCACTGCTAGTACTCAGGGTCCAGAGCCCACACCGCCTGACGGAACAAATGCCGGCCACACGCAGAATAAACTTATCTCGCTTGCATGACAACACATACCCTCGGGTTAGAGCACTGCACTAGTTTTGCAAAGCTAGCTGGGTCAGAAGAACATCTTCAGTGGGAGGGGAAGGAGGGGATCCTTCACAGACAGAAGATAGGATGAAGGATAGTGTCCTGCTAGTTTTTATATTTGGCTCAAATGTGCATTTATGATAAATGTGCAGACACTAAAAAGGAATTGTTTACACAAGAATGAAAGTTTTGCCATCCTTTTCTTGCCCTTATGTTGTTCCAGTCCCATAATATTTTCTTTCTTTCAAGTATCACATAATGTTAGGCAGATTGTCTGAGGTGCTTTTTATGATACAACAGAAGTCAATGGTAATTTTTTTTAATGCCAAGCTGCAATTAAGACAAAACAGGCATCATCACAAGTCAAGTAGTGAAAGCTATTGTATGATTTCAGATGATTTGGAATATAGCCATAGTAAGTCATATGAACCACTTTTATATGCTTACTCTTATCATTCAAATCATTAGTATATTTATAATTTCAGTAGGTTATTTTTGTGTTTAGATTTATACTGTTTTACGTCATTGTTGTATGTTTGTATTTATGTAGCACCATGGTAACTTGTTTGGGTTTATAATGAACATAAACCAATTATTGAGAAATGTACATAACAAATCAGCATTCAGAACGATCTCCTTACCTTACCCTGATTCGCAGATGTACGTTTTTAAAAAAGGAATTTATAATTTGAGCTGTCAGGTTCACGGGTAATGACCGTCTCGTCAGTAAATAGAAAGAAGATCCAGCTATCGCATATTTTGGGTACTGTAGACGGTGCAGCGTTTCTAGCTCATTCTTATACCAGTCATTTAAATGTACTTTTGTCACCCACTTGAATAATATAACTAGCTGCAATTTTATGTTTCAAACAGAGATTGCAGGTTACAGGTTGCAGTTTTAGATGTGAGGTCTTTGACTCAAAATAGCATTGATGTGTTGAGTTGATTGGCTCACTTTTGCTTTTAGCACCCAATAAGGTTCCATCAAGACCCTGATGTAAGGGTGCCACAGGTATGATTGATCACCCCCAGCAGGTCACCCCCAATCCCAGTCTCAACCACCAGAGGCCAGCCACGTCCGGACATAATGATTTGCAATGATTGTGGGTGAGGTGTTTGATGATGGATGAAGCTTTCTTAAGAGGTCAGGGGGTCAAAGAGAAAAGAGCATTGACCATACGGGGTATTGACACAGGCTGTGGAGGCTCAATAGCCCTGTGCCGTATGTCTTTATCATAATTAAGTGGGGATACTTAACCCTGGAATGATGTGGTTCTTCATGTCCATTGGGAGGCACAAGCAGGCCTCCTCAGGGAAGCTCTCCCACAATGGCTGGCCATATTGTCAAATGATATGCTAATAGCAGTGACCTATGGAACAGAGGGACTACTCCCACATCTATCCAGCTAACAGGGAATTTTCTCAGAATTTTAGTTAACATTGTCTAAAAGTTCTCTCAAAGTTATCAAAACATTCTTGCAGTAACGTTTGTAGCACGTTTTCTAACATTATATAATATATATCAAAAAAGCTATTATTATGTAGTTAGTGGAACGTTTTAAAAACGTTACAGAATTAAAAAAAAAAATGTTTGAATAATGTTCTTATAACCAAGCCATAATGTTAATATAATGTTAATGTGTAAAAAAACTGGACATTTTGAATGTTCCTAAACCTTTTAGGCTTTTGTTACTTATGGAAACCTTATGGAAACATTCTAACAACGTTTACTCTCATGAACTGAGCTTACTTATTGATGTTTCAAGTATTCTTTTGTCCATTTATGTGATGTATGTATGTAAAGTGAAAAAAGAGCTGAAATTGAAATGTGGAAGTAATGATTGAGGTTTTAATTTGTTTATCATTGACCAAACTATTCAGTGACTTAATCATTCGTCATTAGAGATTTTCTATGTCAGTTATCTTTTAAATCTTTATCTTGGGTCATATTGGCAGTTGAAATGCTAGGTCGTGCAAAATTATTTATTTATCTCTCCATTTTTCTCCATTGTAAGGTAGAAAAGGACTGTCTTACAAAATGACAGTAGTCAAGATTAAGACTACCCAATTTTTTTGAAATGCCTAAAAATGCTGTTCTACATAAAATGGTAGTACATCGATTTTCTCATAATTCATAAATCATTCATTGCGTGCAAAATGGAAGATATCGATACAGTGCGACAGTATGTGTTTTAAGCATCTGACGCCTAAGAAGAACCATGGATTTGGAAGGGTCGTCACTGGCACACACGAGTACATGCATCACAGAGCAGGAGTGCTCAGCCAACTCCCCCAAAAAGCCTGTCCCTCGGTACGAGGAATTACACGACCTCTCTCAGCTCACCGTAACCTCCTCATTATACACACACCAATGAGCTCGGATCATATTTTCCTGGGCAGTGGGAAAAAAATGGAAATGGGAAGGAGGGTGGTGTAGCGCATTTGAACAATGCTTTGCTGTTTTATAAAATGACTCCATGGAGAAGTTCAGATCCTGTGTTATCGTAAAAGAAATTCCCATTTTTGATAATTTGGGGAGAATTTTTATTCTCCATGTTCCTGATGCGTGAAGAACAGTGTTGAGCTGAATTTGATTTGTAGAGTAAATAGTTAAAAATAACAATTTGTTTTAAATTCATGTAATATTTGTTGTTATGCATATATGTGTGTCTTTTTTTTTAAAAAAAACTTAAAAGTCTTTTTTCTAGTTTATTGTTATATGGTTATTGATAGCAAGGGGATCATTACCGTAGACACTATTTATGAGGCTCCTGTGTTGTCTCTGTTCATGGTCTTTCTCTTACGGTCCCCCCATTCATTTTCAAATTAACCTCCTAATAGACCTCATCTGTCCACGGAGAGCCTATTAACTAAAGATCTGTTTTCATCTGCTGGACAACTTAGGACAGGAGAGACCCCTGCCACCCAGACCTCACTCCCATGCAGCGAGCAGTATCAGAAACACAATCGAATCAAAAAGAGTTAATAAAAGGATTTCATTATATATAGTTAATTACCTCCCAGGCCTGGGCCAACCCTGTTCTGGCTAAAGAATTAGAGAGCCTTAATTGCTTTATCACCAGCCCTGTGATTTCCAGCAATCAGACGGCTTTCGTTTAATTCAGCTGCCAGGGGACAATGGGGTGCGTGCTGCTCTCTACCTGCCCTGGAGCACAGGTGCAGGCGAGGTGAGGTAGGGTAAGCCTCAAACTGGCAAATTTAGTGTCTGTGAATTAATGAAAATCAACAGCGGAGTCTGACGACTGCCCCTGAGGTGCGTGTTAGTGGTGGAAGCTGTGCTCGAGAAGGAGATGGCTAGTGAAGGTCTATTTCAATAGTGTTGAGAAGATAGAAAAACCTCACGCTGGCTGCCTGAGGATGAGCGCAGGTACCGGGGGATTTGGACAGTTAACGATATCCAAGCAATTAACACAGACTGCTTGAGAAGGAGGAGGCTGACAGTGTCTCTGCGAATGTCAGCAAATGTCTGATTAAAAGGCATATATATTAATTAGAGACGTGTTACTTTATTGTATTAAAAAGATGATCAACCTGTGTCTGCGAACATGATTTACATATAGGTCTGAGGGGAACCTAGCTAACTTTTGTATGTTGTAAGGATGTTTCTGTACCATTTCTGTTAAGTAACAAAAACGTTATTTGGAAAGTTTTAGGAAGTTCAAAACGTCCATTGTTTTAGATGTTGTATTTACGTTTTGCTTGGTTAGAAGAACATTATTCAAACTTTGTTTTAATTTGATAGCATTTTTAAAACATTTCAACTACTAGGAATAGGAATCATGTTTTTAAAATATGATACATAATGTCAGACAAATGTTTTACTGTTGTTACTGCAAGGATGATTTTAAATGATTTTAAATGATTTCAAATTATTTTGAGAGAATGTTTGACAACATTCGCTGGTAGCTAGGAAGTAGATTCTTACTCCAAAAGATTCTGGATACTCATAGCATTATGTGTGCCAATAGTATGTTGATGTATTTTCTGTTGGAACAGGGGGTTAGGACAAGTCATATTGAATTGAAAGTGGCATTCAGAAAGGGCCAAGGTTTGGCTGCTTGTTATGGCAGACTGACAGCTGCTGTAACACCTTACAGGGTGAATTTTGTCCACTTACACAAGTACATTGGAAAATAGGTGCCTCAAAGCTAATAGACATAGACATAGACCACAAGCCTCAATGTTGATTCCTTGACTCACATCGGTTTCTTTATTTGAAATACACATTCTTTGGTTTGGTATTTTTACATTTTTCTTTTGATCTCTTAAACAAAAAAAAAATTAAGGAAGATTTGACTTTTCTTAAGGATCCAATATATTCACCGTATCTTAGACATATTGGTCTTTATTTGTAAGTTCCATCTCTTCCATTTCTTCAGAGCAGCTGTTTTGTAATGAAAGATGTGGTCCAGATACAGTCCCGTTGTTGTTGTCATGCAGTCCCTTATTCCATTTATCCTTACGGTGCTAATAAGGTCAAATTTAAATACGAAATTCCTGACAGTACATTTTCTGACAGTGTTACCTCTAGGTTCTGCATGGCTGTTTGAATCAAAGAGTGGTTATCTCTTCTATTGAGCTGTTCTAACCTCTGTCCGGTGTGATTAAACAGACTACTGTGAATTTTCTTGTTATTCAGGACCAGGTTTCAGGGTCACTTACTGTTGAAAACAAAAATGCACAAGGCAGTAAAAGACAGTACGCATGGTAAAACAAATATTAGCCTAACAAAGTTTTGATTCATACATTAAAGCTTTGGTTATTCTGTTACACCAGTAAAAAAGGCTTTTGCAGTTTTTTTGTTTGCATCATTTTGTTTTAATTGGCATGCGTTGTAATAACTATTATGAACTTTGGTTACATTTGGTTGGATTTTCTTTTGTTTAGTACGGGAAAGAGGTAAAAGGTTTAGAGCAGTGACACTGAGTGGTGCTGTAGTTGCATATGTGTTGTACAGTATTTAGATTAGATTAGATTAGATTCAACTTTATTGTCATTATGCAGAGTACAAGTACAGAGCTAATGAAATGCAGTTAGCATCTAACCAGAAGTGCAGGAATATAGTGATTTATATATACAGATAGTATCTCTTTCACCTGGAAAAAAAGCTACAACCTTATCTTCCATAATCCTTACAATACACACAAACACGTATGTTACACACATATATTTATATTATGTTTAGAACATAGTTATATTTTATAGCATAAGATTATAATTATTTCTTGTTTGCCAAATAATACACACACATACATGTATATTGTATTCTTTGTCTTAACACTGGGTAACAATAGATTGTCAGTCCTCGATTAATACATCGGCTTTTTTACTCAGACTTAACCTGATTATTGTAATAGAATGTAAAAGCGTGTAGCTCAGCACAGGCCGTGATCAGTGGAGATGGATTAGGAGAGAAGGCTTTCAAATTGAATACAGTTTTCCCCTCTCAGCCCATTAATTGTGCCGTTTACCACTACCTGAGTAAGTGACCAGTGATATTTAGTTTCTCTAATGATGATGCACAGTGGGCTTGGGTCAAAGATAATTAAAAAAAAGCTTGGCCTTTCTCTCTCAGCCTTTACTTTTGGCTCATTGACAGCTGAGCACAAGAGAAATATTGAGCTGTCCTCTTGGCAGCTTCCTGACTGCCAGCATCGAGTTCTTTAAAGTCTCTTGTGCTCTTTCAAGAGCTAAAAGAAAAACACTGTTATTGGTGTCCTGCTCGTGATTGACAGGATTTTTAAGTGCTCTCATGTTATGCAGGGTGACTTGCACTTCAACCTGGCAAAACTTTGTCACAGGTTTAAACATTTTCTCCTGCTCAATATTACATTTTCTGCAGCATGTTTATACTGGTATTTCCTTTCATTCCTGAATGTCCTCATAACCCTGATGAAAAAAAACGCTAAAGCCAGTCTTAGCTGGTCTTAGCTGGTTTACGCTGGAAATTGCTGGTTTAAGATGGGCCTCCCAGCCTGGCAAAGCTAGCCAATATGGTTTTAGCTGGTAGGTCAGCTGGTCTTCCAGCATGACCAACTAAGATCAGCTTTACCAGCTAAACAATGGCCAAATCCCCTTTAAAACCAGCCTGGTAAACCATCTTAACCAGCTAAAACCTGCCAACCACCTTAGGCTGGGTTTAGCTGCTTTATCAAACATGGAAATCAGTCAATCTCTCTTTTTTCTCTACATCTCTCTCTCTCTCTCTACCTTTCTCTATGTCTCTGTTTTTCTCTGTGTCAGCTAATGTTTTGCTAGTCCACACATGACCACAGGCTAAGTGACATCAAACCTCATTATATTCATCACATGCCACATTTGTAACCTGTTAGAGGAGTAAATTGCACTAAAATCAGCTGGTGTCTCATCCCCACTCACACATAAAAGATGTTCTCTGTGTTGAGAAGTGCACCACAGGGTTAATTGGGTGGCTTTGGCCCTGTTATATTTTCTGCAGTTTCTGCCATGAATTCATATCTAACACATTTCAAAGCTTGACATAAGAATACATTGCGTCTGGATGAAATCTGCAGTTCGCTGATCCTCTGTGCAGCAATATGAAGAATATGACATTTATTTGGAGAGGCTGGTCGGAGGTGCTGAACCTCATCTGTAGTAAACAGAGAACATCAGCCGATGATTCTGTTTAATGAACTCATTTGGTTTTCATCAGAAATGACTTTTTAACCTGCATTCTCTGGAGTTTCTCTCAACGAGAGATGCACTCGTGACTGCTGCCTCTTGTCTTGTTGTTTTAACCTATTGTGCTGTGCTGTTAAAAGGGTTTGTGTCAAGAGAAATATATAATTACAGATATCAAGGTAAAACAGACAGAATGTACCAATGTGAAGTGTTTACCAAAGTGTGTTCTAATCACTTAATTGTCTCCAAGTAATTAATGTGCTAGTTTTTAGCTACAGCTACAAAAAACTGTTGCACACAATGTTGTTTTTATGTATGAATAGAGTGTAATAGAACAGAAGAGAATAAATACATCATACTGCAGTATTTGTTTGGTAAATGGAGCAATATTTGAGAAGTACGTTTTCTATTGAAAAACAAAAAACTGCAGTGTGTTGTCTATGTCTAATGTCAGAAATTCCCCGAATGTACTGTGTAATGAAACGTACACTGAAAAGAATTTGAAATCAAATTGAATCTGAATCAGCATTGTGTCTAATTTAGATCAGACCAGAGAATCTACATTAGAGGCAATGTTAGTATACAACAGACTTAATCATACAGCAGGTGGAAGTGGCCCCGTTAAGTCTTATGAACTTCAGGCAAGGTGCAACCAAATTTGCAACCTGTTTGAAATGTGTATTTATTTGGCATTATGGTTTAAAATATGTGGCTTATAGAAAGGTGCAGAGAAAGTGTTTCTAATATTGTATGTTAATTTTAACTATTCTGCGGTGGAAGTGAAACGTGTCTCAATAAGTACAGGTGAGCTTGTAAGAAAGGCAGAAAGTCTTGTCATCTTGATTTTTAAATATGAAATCTCACTTAAGTTTTCCAGAGGGGAAACATGCTTCACCCATTCTGTACTACAGCGAGCAAGCGAGCGAGAGAGAAAGAGAGAGAAGAGAGAACAATTTATGCCACCACCGGTGCTGAGCATATGCTAGAATAATTAGGGGGAAAAAATCTTGCGCTTGTGCAAACTTCCAATTGCCAAAAAAATAATCTGTCTCAAACAAAGAAAAGACCCCTATGGTGCCGGGGTCTATGGTTTCTGTCATACCTATTCCTGTGGGGTTTCACATGACAAAATGCAGAAAGTTGTTTTGTCCCTCTTTCTGTCATGTTACACCCCTTAACCGGAGTGTTTTTTATTCTCTCCGTCTCTCTCCCTCTCTCTCTCTGTTCTGTCTTTCATGTTGTCTCGCTGTCTGTGCTGTCAGCTCATAGCCTGGCACCTGCTCTCATGTTCCTAATTAGTCTCATTTAATTAATTATATTCTGCTGCACATCTCCTTATCTTCCTCTGCGTTGTGTTTTTTTTCCATTTGCACTAGGCTGAGAAATGAGCTGCTCATCTTTGTGTAGTGAAATTGAAAAAATGTTGCCTCACTTAAAATGGTAGGACATCTAGAGGCTGGGGTCACTTTAATAATGCTTCAAATGAAGCACTTTTCTATAGCTCATTTTCTTGTGTTTTTGATAAGAATGAACTTGAGAATGAGCTAGTTGTTACACAGGACAGTCACTAGGTATCAAGTCCAATTAAAAATTTCTCCTAAGTGAAACCAAATTAAACATAGGCGTAAATATTATTTTAAAAAACTACATGAAAATTAGAAATGTTGCCTTGGCAATAAACCAAAACGGGTTTAAGCTGAGGCACTAAAATGATTCATTGCAAATAAATTAAACTAAACTAAATCTGAAAATGAATTCATCTTATCTAGCAATATTTAAAATAAATAAATAATAAAATCTGGAAGCACATGACAAGATAAACTAAAATTAACATGAAAACTGAAAATATAAAAAAGCTTATTCAAAATATTAATGAAGCTACAATATTACTGAAAACAAAACTATAATAACTCTGCTGTTCTGATTTATCCATTTACCGGTCACTTAGAGTCAGTCGGAGATATGTGGCCTCTGTCAGCAATCCCCATGCTCAAGGCCTCACTGCTTTGCATTTAGTTAGTGATGCGCTCATCCGTCGGCTCTTTACCTTACCTAAGAAAACAAGTCAACTTTAAAGGGCTGCAGTCAGGAGCGCCCTTCAGCACAGACAGTTTACCTAAGCACCTTCTTTCTTCTCGGTTAGTTTCTCTATTTTATTTGTCAGATTCACTCAGCTTGCGTGCTGTTGTTGTCTATCAGGTTTACTGGGGCTTTGATAAATAGCAATCTCTCAGCAGAATGTTGGCTGAATGAGCCCAATAAAGGAGCAGAGATTCAAGTGGACCTAATGTGTGGAGTTTAGACTCCGATTTAAGGGCCCGTGGGTGATCACTCATCATTTGAGCTGTGATAAAGGCATTTGGTAGAGTTCCAGTAGACTTACATGTAGAGTTCCCTGTATGGGGAGTGTCAGTTAAAGAACTTTGTTGGGAACAATTTCTCACATTACTTTATTGTTAAATAGATAAATAGCTTTACTTGTTGTTTTTCTGATATACTTCTGTAGTTAAAGGACAGTTCACCCAACAATTAAAATTCGTCCATCATTTACTCACTCTCATGTCATTCCAAACCTGTATGACTTTTTGCGTTCTGAGGAACACACAAGAGGATATTTTAAAGTATGTTGGTAACCAAACAGCAGTGGCACCCATTGACTTCCATTGTATGAACACAAAACCACTGAGACATTCCTCAAAATATCTTATTTTGTGTTCCACAGAAGAAAACGGTCATACAGGTATGGAATGACATCAGGGTAGGTAAATGATGGAAAATGTTTGCTCTTTGAGTAAACTCTTGTTTTAACTACACCAATGCCATTTGTATATAATCGGAATAAACCATAAGATTTGGTGCCTTCTTATTGGACACATGCAGTAAATAGATTCTGTAATTTGGTCAATTATCTTTTTCTAAAAGATGACTATAGGACAATCATCATGGTACCTGGGCCTTCACTCTGGCAGTGGATAGAGCCTCAAATTTTACTTCCTCTTGGTTGAGAATTGATGTTCTACAGATGCCCAAGTTCTAGCTTCCCCTTACAGCAGACCCTGCGTGTTGACTAGATAAAGGGCCTCATCAATAATACAGCCTACAATCAGACCCTCCACAATAGGAATGAACAAACCTTTGGCTTCATGGCATCCACGTCACACTGATAGTATTTCCCATGCTTAGATAGCTTTGCATTGACCATATGGACATCATAATTACCAATGGGATGAGGCAACCGTCTCTTGATCACCAGGCCAAAAATCACACAACAGCCTTAATTAGTTTGGGCTGCTTCAGAGCCCATTCTGGACTAATCCACTGCTGTAATGATGTTTTCTGATAGACAGGATTCCATAAATACTAATAAATTCTAATCCCAATTTGGAACTGTGCACAAAGATAAAGACAACTGAGAAAAACAGAAGATCTATGTTTACTTTGAATTACGGCCCTATACTTTTTATGTGTGGTTGTCAGTCTCTTGTACTTGAATACAACAAATTAACATCCAAGCTGAAAAAACAGTAGAGACCATCACAGACATTTTATTGGATTTAGCGGAATAAGTCCCAAAACACTATATAAAGGAATTTTGTAATGTTTTAATGGAAACTGTAATGGTCTCTAAGGATTTTACTGGTAATGTGCTGGGTTCTATTGGTGTTTTTTTATCTGGCAGATGGGAACCAATAGAACATCATTAAAGCCTACTGGAATAAGGCCCAAAACACTCTACATTTAGTTTCAGTTTTAATGGTTTTGTAATGGTTTCAATTGTATAGAGCTGATGGAATTTGTATTGTTAACATTTATATTGTTTCTTTTAGTTGGAATTTATAATCATGTAGTGATTACATAAATACATAAATATTTACATGAAAACCTATGTAATACAATGTATATAATTACTGAACTGTAGCTTTAATTGAAACATACAAATACATATTATGATTATTTGAACACAATTTTTGAAAATTTTGTACTTTTCAGCTGTACTTTTCATACTGATAGTGTGTACCTGTAGTACTGTATCTCCTGCTGTTTTACCAGACCTGTGATTAATCATAAAATTCTTAAAATAATATGTTGAGTTAACGGTGAAAGGTTTCTCGTTTCCAAAATACTTTTTCCATTGACTATACAAGTATAACATGGGGGCTTTTTTAATAAGTATTTTTTATAGAATTTGAAATTATGGAAAAGGATACTATTCTATTAACCTGAGTGTGGTGTTAAAGGATCTGTTTATGGAGAGGAAATGACAAGAAATGGCATTGACAGCCCTGGAGTGAGACAGTTAAATGCCCCTCGCTGCTTTGGATAATTAATAAATAAAGCACCAGGGGAGCCCTGCCATGCCTTTTCTCTATGACAGGGGCTGTCTCCAGTGCGCTAAAGCATTAAATGACCAATTTCTGTCAGACTAACTTCCTCTACGCACTCTCTCGTTCTTTCTCTTTTGCTTCTCTCTGTGGCTTCCCTCCTGCTCTCTCTCTTTTCCAAAGTAAGCTACTTTGCTCTCTTTGCACTGAGTTTTTCAGCGACTGATGGCTCTAGTTCATTTCTGCTGAATTAATTGGTCCCTGAATGAATTCTGTTGACAGGGCAATTCATCATGTGTTTGGCCTGACAGTGACTAGGTGTTGGGGAGGGGGAGGAGGTGTAGAGAGGAACCATGAGCTGGAGGGGGGTGGGGGGGAGTCTGGGGTTAGGAGGGACTATGGGGGTTGGTGTTTTTCTCTCTCCACTCAGACACTTAACAGGGAAGATGAGCCTCTGTGTGCAGTCTTGAAGAGTGTAAACTGGGGATTGCGTGTTGTTTTAGCCCCTCTTCCGGATGTTAAGGGTGCCCTGGGGTTGCAAACAAACAATCTCCCTTAGGTATGGCTTTTGTCGGTTTTCTAGAAGATCTCCACTTGATTGGACAGCCGGGTTAAAGGAAAGCTCAGCTTTCTCTTTAAGACTGTCTTTACCGGCTAGGTGACATAATCGCTCAGAGAGGCAGATTGCCTTAGCTCTTAATTACATAATGTGTCACACAACAGCTATTAGAAGCAATCATTTAGCCGCTAAAAGTAAATGAGTTTTGGCTGGTGAGGAAAGTGGCCAGATTTGGGGAGGAGGAGGCACAGGGTCTCTGATCAGATGGTTCTCCATAAGATTCCTGGGCTAATAATACAACTAATAAAACCCAGGCTGAATTCCACCCACATGGTACTTTTTACAATGCAAAGTCAATCAGCGCTCGCTCATTAGGATGCTCGCAAACTTATGTAAGTGTCTCTTGGATGGGCTCGCACAGTTTTGTAAAATTGACCTCATAATCACAGTGCAGCCATCAAGACAGAGTCTCTGCTTCACTGCCACTATGCTCGTATACAGCAACATTACTGAGAAAAGTCATGCCCACTTTTTATTCTCACTCAGTATTGCCCCTTTCAATAATGACATTTAGTGTCATTATGTTGTTTTTCGCAATCATTAATGCCCCTCAAGATGTTTCAATGGACTTGAAACAACACTTGAAACAAAAATGTGCTGTATTTTAAGAAAGTATTTCTGTAAAAGGATATACCAGACGTTCAAAAATACTTTCTGGTCAGGTCAGCCTGTATACTTTAGTAAGTCACTCCTGTTAATTTTAACTTCCGATATGGAACACTTAAATCTGAAAATTAAAATGTTCTACTAACATTACTGCAAGAACACTGTTTTGATAATTTTAGATAATGTTAGACAATATTCTGAGAATGCTCCTGTTGGCTGGGATGTACAGAAGGATGTGAATGTTGAGTGCAGGAGGTGTCAAACATTCCATAGGTATTTCTTAGTGTATTATCTTTGCATTTTAATACAGAATGGTGTAGAATACTGCTTAGTATGCAAATTGGAAAGCATGTAGTATTAAACACCAGAAATATTTCTTAAAGTTTCTCATGTTTAAAGCTTTGTACATGGAGACAAAATTAACTGACCCTATATATGGTCAAAACATTGTGATATTGTGATCAAAAAAAGAAACCATGTAATGTGATTTCCATTGTAAGCCATATGATGCGGGCATGTAAGTGTTGTGCACAACACAGACGACCCAGGTGTTTATTTACTTTTAGGCAGCATGGAAAACGTGTCTTGATGATATATAGTACCTAAGAAAGAACGCATGCCTCTATTCTCAGGCATCAGAGAGAATTTCATAATTAGCAGTGTCCCTAATGAGGTGGATTTGATTGACAGGCCCAAGTTGGCCTTTCCCCCCAGCATCAAAAATGACAGCGATGATGATGACGAGCACATAGACATGTGACAGGACGTACCAGTGAGTGCTGTCCAGTGAAACTCCTCTGGTGCTCCTTCTATCTCCAGTGTGACGCCCCATGACAGATGATGCAGTTTTCTCCCCATTCAAGCCTCAGAAAACACCCGACGTTTTTCCATTTCTTATGAATAATGTGTCTGTGAATCTTTTTCGCTTGTGGAAAATTTACATAGAACTACATGGACACATTTTCCGTGCTATTACCAATGTGACTAATGGTTGATGAGAGATGAGATGCAGGCCGTGTCATGCTGGCCTGTTTCTTGGTAACATGTATGTATGTATGTCAGTGATCAAGTTATTCTTGTAAAATCAGCATAATACAGTCATAGATTTGCAGTTCCAAATTGGCGGATAATTGGAATTGCGTCTACATCTTGTGATTCTATAGCGAAGGGTCAATGCAAGTGGAAAACATTGTATTTAGTATCTGTTTCAATGCAGACAAAGTGGAAAACATTGTATTTAGTACTTGTTTCAATGCAGACAAAGTGGAAAACATTGTATTTAGTATCTGTTTCAATGCAGACAAAGTGGAAAACATTGTATTTAGTACTTGTTTCAATGCAAGTAAAGTGGAAAACATTGTATTTAGTACTTGTTTCAATGCAGACAAAGTGGAAAACATTGTATTTAGTATCTGTTTCAATGCAAGTAAAGTGGAAAACATTGTATTTAGTATTTGTTTCAATGCAGACAAAGTGGAAAACATTGTATTTAGTATTTGTTTCAATACAGACAAAGTGGAAAACATTGTATTTAGTATTTGTTTCAATACAAGTAAAGTGGAAAACATTGTATTTAGTATTTGTTTTTAATACAGGTAAAGTGGAAAACATTGTATTTAGTATTTGTTTCAATGCAGGTAAAGTGGAAAACATTGTATTTAGTATTTGCTTCAATGCAGGTAAAGTGGAAAACATTGTATTTAGTATTTGCTTCAATGCAGGTAAAGTGGAAAACATTGTATTTAGTATTTGCTTCAATGCAGGTAAAGTGGAAAACATTGTATTTAGTATTTGCTTCAATGCAGGTAAAGTGGAAAACATTGTATTTAGTATTTGTTTCTGTTTCCTTTCTGTTGTGTAGTGTAGGTCTTTGGTGTTTGATTGTTATGTGAAGTGTAAGCATGTTGTAAAAAACAATTTGTCAGAATGTGTCTAACATTACCTGTGCTCACCTTAAATGGTTGTTCTTATGGTAAATTAACATAAAGTGATCATTTGGTAAACTGCCCAGCTAACAATTTTAGGTTGAAAGAACGTTTCCCTAACGTTTCCATTAGTAACAAAAACATAAAAACAATTATTTTGAATATTCTGGGAACATTTAAAACGTACGTTTTATAGACATTGTATTAATATTATATAACGTCAGAAAAGCTTTACGAATGTTACTGCAAGAATATTTTATGAGAACTTTTAGAGAACATTAGCCAACATTCCGAGAACGTTTCCTGTTAGCTGGTGAGGACTGCAATGGCTATTTATTGTTTTTTAATACTACAAATTCTTTTCAACAGACTGCCCATAAATACATACTTTATAATGTTTTATAATGTTGCTGAGATTCCAAACAAGTACAATTATAATAATGCAATAATATCAAATTATGAACCTTAGTAAATTGTATGATATTCTATATTGTAAACATTCCCAATCTATAAACCTTATCCATAAAGTTTACTTTGCATAACTATTGAATGTTGTTTTAGCTCAAATGAGCCTGAATCGTCTTGGAATTGTTTGTACAGTCGTCTCCAGCAGTACAGAGCTGGGGCCCCTCACAGTTTTTGAGGAGCCGAGAGGATGACAGGTGCTTTTTGTAATGCCTTGCTGATGAGAGCCAATCAGCTGATTCCATTCTGCTGCTTTTTTCCCCATCTCCCCTGTTGTCATCTGGCATGCTAAAGTAAAGATGAGCCTGATTGACAGATGCATCCGGGTTCACAGTTTATTGGTTCCAGCAAAAGAAGCAGATATGCCAATTTAGACAGGGGAGTGACAAAAAAGTTTCCATCTAAATGGAATAATTTTACCACTGGGAATTCTCAGCTGGGGGAAGAACAGAGGCAGGCCTTTTTTTTCTTATTTTAACAAGGGCTGAATGACAAACATATACGACAGTAAAAGGCTGACAGAACAGCAGCTTCGGATGCTTCACAGGGGAGCTATGAAATAAACAATAGGCAGAAAAATTGAATTACAGTGGGGTGGGATTGTCTGCTCGGGCAGGAGGGAAGCTGCTGCAGGCAGCAGTCGACTGCAGAGGAAACCCAACGCATCATTAAATAGTCCACACTCTGTTTTACACCCTCACTGTGATCTTACACTCCGTCTTTCTTTCTCTTGCTTACACTTGCTTACGCTCGCTCTGTCACTCTGTTTTCTCTCGTTTATTTTCAGTTCTGCGTTTTACTTCTTTCTCTTAGTCTGTTTCTGCTCATCTTCCTCTTGCATCTTTAAAGACGCACTTAGATGAAAAGCTTTGAAAATCTGTCATTTTTGTGTTTGTGTGAAGTCAGTATAAGCCAATGTTTTACATGCCAGCATCTCTCAGTTAATAATATAAATGGGTATAGACATATTTTTATTTTTATTGTAAAATGTTTAAATTCTTATGATTATTTTTAATCTTCATCGTTCGCTACCTCACTGCCTTCTTAAAAACAAACACTACACTAACACACACATACACATGCACAAACACAATGTGACATTTTATTTACTGGAGACTAACAGATACATCCATACAGACAGAATGGCGTGTTTCTCAGTGTTTAGTGTTTCTCAGCTCAGCGTTTCCTTGAACTCTGAACGACTTCTCATGAAAGAGCGAATAATCACCACAATGCTCACACGCTGACATACAAAAAATTTATTTCTTATATGCACAAAAAAAGAACTGGACAGATGTTGAATAAGGTGATGGCTGAGGCCACATGTCTTTTGTTACATATATTCATCAGAAATTCTAACATCAGAAATTGTAACAAATTATGTGTGTGATACATATTTTGCATTATTTTAAAGAAAGGTGAGGAGCATCATCTCCCCTCTTTGCTCTGCTGCTGTTTGCTTCTTTTAAAATTGAATTGCAGTGAGCGACTTAAAATCTCTTTATTCTAAGCAGGGCTATAGTTTAACCTAACATTGACAGAAAAAACAAAATTGTTCTTTAGTGTACTGTATAAATTGGAATTTGTGGCTGTCTTGTGTGTACATATGTCGGTGTATACATATATTTACTTTGATTTTCCTTTGCATGCGATGAATTTTGACTCATCAGAGGATCAGGTCTTATAAATAACTCGATGTTGCCAAGAAAAGCTTCAGAGCTCCAAAGTATTATGTTCAACTGTATGTTGCAAAGTACAACAAGGTTCAGAGTACAAAAACAATCCAGGCATGTGAAACCAGGCATGTGAAATGTATTTGTTAATTTCTACAGGCTTTTCCTTTATACAGGATTATGGGATCATTTAAAATGAAAGAGTAAAAATGAATGCAGCAATAAAGGAGAATACAGAATACCATTTTACTTCATTTGCATAGAGACTTAAACAGTATGAACAAGTTAATAAAAACCGAAACAAAACATACAAACAGCCGCACATGTGGTGACAGCATTTGAAACCCACCGAACGAGTTTCAAACTTTTTGTTGTGCGTCTCGGCAAAGCACAACACGTTGAAGACACAAATGTAACGTCAGTCTTTTTTCTTTCAATTCTCATATCTACAAATGGAATCAGTAAATTAGTACGATACTGCAATGGTGAGATGCAGGTGATCTTATATACACAGAAGAATTGTTTTCACATTATACACAAATCATTCTACAAAGCAGCAGTTTGTTGCAGATGACATACCTTTAAGTAACAGAATTCACCTTTTTTGTGTACATCGCTGTGGGGCTAAGATGGATCTTGTCCTTTTGTTCAACATTATCACATACAATCAGTATTGACTAATATTAAAACATAATACTGTTTTATTGACAGGTACAGCAAATAAAATATTAAATATCAAACTAAGTCTTTGGCAAATGTGGTTTAAGGTACATTCACTTTACATTTCCAGGAGTGTGTGTATGGACCGTTTCATTCCTTTTCTCAATATTCCACTTAACATTTAAAGAAATGCGTGACATGCATGTCTACCTCTCAGGACCATAGCCAAATATAAAAAGAAAATAGAAAAAAATAATTTAAGAAGCTGTAAGGCATTTGTTGAACTGGTTGTTGTACAGTTGATGTCTGCTCATAATTACTTTGGTACCGAGCCAGACACAGTCCGTCTGTCTCAGATACACAATATAGAAATTGTTCTTTAAACTTTGAGGAATTGTTTGTGATTCATTGTGAAGGACACAAAAGACATACTAGCTTGTAAAGTATAATTTAAATAAAAAAACAATCAAACAGCTTGTATATTTTTGTCTAATGGTGCTATCACTCTGTCAATTACAGCAGACCTTTGTCCTTAAATATCAAATGTAATCTGACAAATTTAGATAACTGTAATTCATTTTTACTTACAAATCCAGTAATGCAAAATAGTGCAAATGAGAAAAGCGGCACCAATCATGATATTGAATATTACACATGATAAAACGAAATATTCCAAAAATGTATGACACACACAAATGCACACACACACACCAACCATCAGCTAAACCAAAGCAATAATTTAATATACCGATTTCTGTTCAGCTCAAGTACAGCAACAGTTTATTTTCAGTGTTTTTGACCTGATTTTTCTATATACTATTTTCTTTTCCCCATTTTGATTGTGTATCACAGAAAATGTTAAATCATGTTGGTAAATTTGTACCATGAGTCAGTGATGGCTTCAAAATGGTTACAATGTTCTGTTTGACAGAAAAAGGAGCAGTTTGTCTTTATGCCGGTGGAGTCATACACGTCGCTGTTCTGTCCATGAGAGGTAAGACACTCGTGAAATGACAGAACATGAGTAAATTACTTTAAAGGCCTCAGGCAACCTTGTGTTCGAACCGTTAGCGATACTAAATACAGCATGTAAAGGAATGTATTGATTGACTTAAAGAGAGAGGAAAAAAACAACAACACATCAATTGTTACTTTGTATTCTTCACACGGTTTGTCTTGTTTTATAGCTTGTATAATATATATATTTTGTAGAATCTTTCAAAGTCTTTCAGGAAATAGTTCAGTCATTGTTCAGTGGTTTGAAGAATGAGAGCCTTAGTGTTGATGATGTGGGTAAAGTTGATGTCAGGGGGGCTGTTGCTTGACCCTCCTAATCCGATCTCACCCCATGAAACTGAAGATTGTGTAGCCATCTTCAATTCCTCTGACCTTAACGGCATTCACACTGGTACGATATGGAGGCCACGGCCATGGTCCTGCAGTTTGATTGGGTTGCCATGGTAACTAGTGGCGGTCATAGGCAGTGGCAGCAGTGGGAGGGGCGGAGCCCCGGGATGCGGCACTATAATAATAAGGGGAACCTGGAAGTTAACAGAAGAGCGGAGCGTTTGAAACCAACCACAGTAAGACAACATTTACGCCCACTCCGAAACAAAAGGAGTTCAGTTTAGGTTTGATCGCATTAAGCAAGGAGGCTGAAAGTAATTGTTTTGCGTTCATTTTCGCTTAGAAATTTCCTCTGGGAATAATTTTGCTTACATAAAATGAAACAAAAAAATTCTATTACGCTCCGAAACCTCAGCACTCACAAAAACACTGGCACAGGGCTTATGTGTGTCTGGAGTTAATTTAGAGATGCAGTGTGTTATGACCTCGGTAATCAAAAAAGAAATAAAATTGTACCTAGTTTAGTAAAGCTGTATGCAAATAATGTCATTGTAAAATGTGATTATATTAATCCCACTTTAAAGCGACTAATCCCATAAGGGATAAGCAAAAAGGGTTAATACTCACTTAATAACGCAGGGTTGCTGAAGCGCCAAGCTTCATTGTAAGTTGTGTACTGTGGGTGGGAGTAGGGATTTCCAGAAAAGTCACTTCCTAAAATCAAACACAAATCACAGGTTAGCAATAAACATCACACTAAGAACTAAGAAACATTGCAATATCTTAAACAATAATGTCTTATTGGATAATTGTATCTGGCATTTGTCCCCACTGCAGTGCTGCTAGTAGATCTCTAGCATTAGTTTGGTACATCAGAACTAGAGAGATTGGCATTGTTTCACTGGGCTAGCTAGCAGATGGCTTGCTCTGTTCTTTTTTCTGCGCCCTGGTGCTCGGCCATTTTGGCTGAATTTGTTGCATTAATTCAGAGCAGGGTTTTTGAAGTTTCCTTCTTTGATTGTGCTCTTAAGAATCTCTATTCTCTGCCCGCACCAAAGCCTGGCTTCAAAAAACAGCCCAATGGATTTATTCTCGCATACATTCGCCCCTTTTTATATAGCCGAATTCGACTTTCAGGAAGCGCCTCTGTCCATGTCAGTGAGCAATGCTGTTGGTCCCCCACGTTTCTTTCTTTTATGAGACAATAAAGGCAGGGTTTTATATGAAGCTGGTGAGGAATGGCTTTTGCTTTAACAGTGTTTGGGGTCTGTCACTAAATCTTAGTCGTTCGAGGGCCAGATGAATGGAAGTGCACACAAAACCCATGGCTCTAGGATTTAAGAGGATTTCTCAGCTTGTGTGACCAATGAAAATGAATCTTTGATGAAAACATATTTGATGTACCTGTAAAGATATGTTTGCCCAGCAAATGAATCCTGTCAGTGAATTAAATTTGCTCCTGAAAAGTATTCATGTTTGTGGGCCCCGGAAACCAGAGACAGAATCTATCTGAGGCACTCAACAGTGACCGAGAAAAGAATCCCTCTCTGTGTTTGATGTAAAATATTTGTTTTCCAATTTTCGCATACGGTATGTTTGCGCTCAGGCGCTTCGAGTCCAACTTTGTGACTGATGTTATCCCCTGGCTCTACGTACAATGGCATTTATGCTTTTTTAGGCTGATGATAACCACTCTGTGGCACCATGTTTCACTATCCCAGCTATCAAGGAATGTTCTCAGAACGCTGGCTAACATTCTCTGAAAGTTCTCTCAAAAATTATCAAAACATTCTTGCAGTAATGTTAGTAGAATGTTATCATATATATCAAAAACATTCTAGCTGTTAGTGGCACATTCTGAAAATGTTTGATAATGTTCATATAACTAAGCAATAATTTAAAAAACATTTAAAACACATTACTAGAATATTTCTAGAACTTTCAAGATAACATTTTTAATGTTTTTGTTACTAAATGGAAACTTTAGGGAAATGTTATTACGACCTAAAAGTGATTAGCTGGAATGTTGCAGGCAGCCCTCAGGCTGTGTTCACAGGCATTTGTGTACTGTATGTTCCTGTGTATTTGTGCTGTTTGGGGAGAGGGCACCAATCTGTTGCCAAATTGCATCGTGTCCTGGCAGTGGAACTCAAGTCAGGTCCCTCTGAGAGACAGTGATTTAAATATTTACAGGCCTTCCTGACCGCTGTTTTGTGACCCTTAACTGTTTGCTGTGAACCTGAACTGCAGGTTAAGTAGAGGGGAAAGAGATACGCTCGGCAGCACCGGAGTCAGGGCTGGAGAGAGCCGTGTTTATCGATGGCCCACGAGAGCATCGGAACCCGAGTGGAACTGTCCTATATACCGCACTTATGTGCCCGATCACTTATTGAGGGACGCTAATTTTCTCCTCAACAGCCAGTAAGCTGAGGCTCCTTTACAGGGTATTGATGTACACGAGAGAGATTCACACTGCCCATCAGTGTCATTATTTAGACTGCCACCGTCCTGCAATTAGAGCTCCTCATTAATCTTATCCTCATTAATATTATCCTGTTTAATAAACATTAGCATCACCAGAAATGTCACTGGCAATATGTTTGTAGCGTTGGTGTCACTTCTCTTTAACACTCATTTATAAAATGTCCCCTGACTTTCTGCACTTAAAGGGATAGTTCACTCAAAATGATTTTTTTACATGAATTACTCATTCTCATGTCATTCCAAATCTATATGTCTTTTCTCTCTAGCACAAAAGAAGATATTTGGAGAAATGTCTCATTGGTTTTTGTGTCCAAACAATGGAAGTTAATGGTTGCCACTGTTGTTTTGTTACCAACGTACTTCAAAACATCTTCTTTTGTGATCCTCAGAGGTACAAAGGTCATACAGGTTGGAAGAATGATGGAAGAATTTTCATTTCTGGGTGAACTGTGAACCCTTTAATGCATTAACGCTAGCAAAACATCAAGAAATAAGGTCTGCGCCATTGATAGCAAACAAGATTTAAGTACCATTTTTTATCAGTGCAATCTTGTATTAAAATTACTTTGGATTTTATGTGTCATATTTAGCATTGCAAGTTTTCCCCAAAATATTTCTGAATAAACTTCAGGCTTTGCATGACCTCAGGTTTCCTGAAGATGATCAATTGTTAAGGAGCCACTGAAAATATTACGAGCTGTCCTAAAATTAATGCCCTCGTAAAAACAGTAATTCCTCTTACCAGGCACCATTCCAGCAAGTGTAGAGGTGGGGTAGCTGCCCTGCCCAGTGGGGGGAACGTGAGGTGGGTACCCTGGTAGGGTCGTGCTCGCCATGTCTCGACCTGTGAAGAAAGTTAAAACTTTGAGAGCAAAACCAGAACCAGAAGTATCTGTTCACAAGCCACATCTTCTTGGGAAATAGAAAGAGCATTACTGCAACTGAAACGAAAAGTGAGGCAGGATTGATTTTTAGGATTTTAAGATTAATATCATAAACCACCAAAATAAATTCAGTATTTGTACACTTATCAAATGCAGCTGTTTTTTGATATGCTGTAAAAAGGATAAAGCGAAGAGCACATATTTCAATACATTAAAGTTTATGATGCATAGAATAAAGTGGAAAAATGCCCTGAGCATTGAACTAGTTCAAGTGCAAAAGTAAGACCCGAGATCACCTTGCAGATCAATAAAAATTTTTACAAACATATAATTTTTTTTAAAAAAGCACTGTTGTACAAAACCTATAACCCTGTTCAGTAATTTTCTCTGAAAAACAGAGAATGTTGACAAAAAGCATCAATAAAATAACAACAAAAATTACTTCAAAGACAATAACTAAAACACCATGCAGATGATAAAGATCAGCTCTCCTTAAATTAACAACTTCAAAACCTGATGACCATGCAGAAGCTAAAAGAACCGCAGCTTTTTTCCAGGTCACGCAGCCTTTTAACTTCCTCTAATACACAGAGTGGCGCTGCCGGCCTGTTTTGACTGAGTGTTTTAACAGAGAGAAGCACAGAATGCCATCAGCCTGCTGGTGGCATCACTGCTGCTGAAAAGGCCAGAGAGTCAAACACACTCATGGCGTCTATATTCAGTTCGGTAATTGGAGGTGACGGCTAGCAGTCGTGCTGGCTCAAACTCTGGAGCACGTAGGCCTTCGTCAGCCCCAAATGTTCTCTCAGAGGGTACTGCATCATTGTTTGAAAGGGACCCTGCGAGGGTCACAGGAAACTGTTTCCCCAGTCTGGTTGTTAACAAGAGAGCCACCCGTCAAAACTGCTTACTATGTATATACCAGAAGCACCCATGGCAGTACCACAGTATGTACAGTACTACAGCAGTGCGACAACCTATCTATGCAACTTAATCTATATGCCCTGGGAGGAATTGAATCAGGAATTTATAGTCCATAAATGGCAGAAAAAGGAATATTGTGCCTTTTACTTTATGTTTAGTAAGCAGAAACTAAAATGATTTTATAGTTCCTGCTATTTAAACATTACAAGACAGTATTAAAATATGAACAAAAATTAACCAATTTTTGCACAATTGTGTGTTAAACAATTCCATCCACATTAATGAGCTTCCAGGAAATATTAGTGCACAGTGCACATAATAGTGGACACCTAGCTAACTGTTTTACGTTGTAAGAACATTTCTGTTATGTTTCAGTTTAGAAACAAAAACGTTCTAGGAACATTCAAAATGTCCTGTTTTTTAGACATTTTATTAACGTTATTGCTAGATTGTAAGAATGTTATTTAAACTTTTTTCAGTGTAACGTTTTTCTGTAATGTTTTTAAAATGTCCCACTAACAACTTAATAACTTTGAGAGAACTTTGAGAGAACTTTTATAGAACGTTAGCCAGTGTTCTGAGAACATTCCCTGTTATGCACTTAGGTGTATAAGTAAACCACTAGAAGATATCACAGTTGACTAGATATTGAAGTATTAGTAGGACAGTAGCTGTCTCCCCCAACCAGCGCAAGGTACACTGACTTATCTTTCTTTCTTTTGGTAGGGCTGTACCTGCTATAATAGACTGACTTGCATACTGGCTGTAGCTGGAAACATGATGGCCATAGGCAGCGTAGCAGGGGGTGGAGGCATCTACTGACACGCTGGGCTGGAGGGGTAACAGTTCTGCTAGGCCCGAGGCTGCCAGCGAGGAGGGGGTGAACGGAGCCAGGGAAGCCTCATGCGGCTCCTGCTTTACGCACAAGGAGGATGAATGCAACTCTGCCAGGTGAAGAAAAACAACAAAAAAGCCAAACACACACACGATCAGACAATGCGCAGTCGCTCACACTCACCAAAAAAACAAAAATGAATCATGACAGATGGAGGTGCTAAACGGAGGTTGTAAAAGGAAAGTCAGATTTGGCTGACAGGGTTTGGTGTTTTTGTGACGCTACACTGCGAAAAAATAAGAAAAAAGAAGGATTTATGCAAAGTTCCTGGTGTTGTGTTCCTCTGACCTGATTCTTTGTGTTTAGGTGTTGTAACACAGAGGTACATGCTCACCAAAAACATTTCTGTGTGCCAACATTTTGGTAGTGGTAAGCCGGGAAATGTGGGTGTGTGGGATCTGTGTGTATAAACTGACAGATAAAACAGTGGAAAAAGGGCATGTAAAGGGTTTGCCCTCAATTAGACACAACTCAGTGGACCAATCCACAAATAATTACAGCACAGATACATCGCACACAGCCACACACAAACAGAATATAACTTCATCAATGTTCTGTTTGTGTGGAATAGGAGTTGTATAGAAGTTATATTCTGTTTGTAAAGTATATTTGTTGTAATATATATACACAGAGTCAGAATATGTACGTTTTTTTTTTCAAATCTCTTTAGTTTTTTCAAATTAAAGTGACAAATAATTTTTTTATTCAGAGGAGTCTATTATGATAATCTATTAACTTCAGATAGGCAGATAGTACAGTATAACAAACATTCTAGCTACATTTTTATACAAATTTGATTGAAATTACCAATCCAATGAGCTAAATAAATTCTCACCTGTTAGATAATCTATTTAGAAATAAATGAATATCTCTCTGTAAATGGCTAAATTATTTTCATACAAAATTTCTCTGAAATATCATCAGCAAACAGCAGCTAAGATGTGCAGATCAATCAAGCTCAAATACACCGAAATTTCCCTCAGGTTTGTGCGTAGAAATAAACAGAGACGCATCTTAAAACAAAAAAACACCACAAACCGGGAAAAGGCCCCTTTGCAGCACCAGCCCTAATATCATTTGCCTGATGAGGTTTGGCATTTTTCATTTTAGTGGGTTTGTCACTGCAGCATGAGCAATCAATGTGAGCTCTGTCTTCATCTCTCTCTTGCTCTCTCTCTCGCTCATCCTCTTTAACATCCTGTGCTGTTATCGTGGTCTGTGGGGAGGGCTCTCACAGCTTCATGATAGCCTCATTAGCTGCTTCCCAACTATTGTTGTTTTACAACCAAGCTATGTGTACGGAGTCCCTCATTAAGATAAGGCCTTGTTGTCAGACGCAACCCTGACAACCCGTTCTGACTTAACGCCAGGAAATCAGGCAACTTAACTGGCCTCTTTCCCACACAAATCAATGGCAGAATTTCCTTTTCTAAGTCTGGGACTAACAGCTGATTCTTGGTACATAATAAATATGGCTTTATAATTAAGAGGCACGTAAAGAAGGTAAATTCTGTTGCCGTTTCCGCAAGTGAGGAAGTTAAGAGGTGGTATAAAGCTTAGACGACTATATTTCAGAGAGGAAAGATGATGGGCATAAAGTGTAACTTCAAAAGTGAAAACCTCAGAGGCCAATAAAGGAGAAAAGAAGAGAAGCTGTCTGAGGCATTAGGCATCCTGTTCTCTCAGGCTCTGCTTTGCCGTTGTATAGCGAACAAGGGCAGACGCTACGCTGGCCGAGACCCAGTGTTCAAGATCACTGAACTTTGAAACTAATCAGAGGTGCTGTTGCTTATTGTCCTGGAGACAAGCAAGGGCCTGCAGAAAGGAAGGCTGTCAACCTCCTGATTACTGAGATGGAAGATAAACACTGGTCTATGTGGAGGCACATCACATTTGAGCATGAACCAGTTCTATAGAATTCTCCACGTTTGCCCCGTGAACGCATGGTTTCACATGATTGAGAGAGAGAGAGAGCCAGAGGAAGACAGTGAGAGAGAGAGAGGAAGTGAGAGAGAGAGAGAGAGAAAGAGAGAGGGGGAAGAGAAAGAGAGAGAAAGACAGTGAGAGAGAGAGAGAGGAAGTGAGAGAGGAAGTGAGAGAGGAAGTGAGAGAGGAAGTGAGAGAGGAAGTGAGAGAGACAGTGAGAGAGACAGTGAGAGAGACAGTGAGGGAGACAGTGAGGGAGACAGTGAGGGAGACAGTGAGGGAGACAGTGAGGGAGACAGTGAGGGAGACAGTGAGGGAGACAGTGAGGGAGACAGTGAGAGAGACAGTGAGAGAGACAGTGAGAGAGACAGTGAGAGAGAGGAAGACACTGAGAGAAAAAAGAGACATTCCTTTTTTAAACCCAGTGGTTGCCGCAAAGTCACCTGCCTTTGAGTCTTTAGAGATTAAAAAAAAAACTATATTCACGGACACCTTAGTGTTTGTTACAATAACCGCCGCTGAAATCTTTGACCTCAATTTTCGACATTCCAGAACTGGCAGTTTATCATGAGCCTACAGAAAAAAAGTGTAATAGACTGCTTCACCCCAATCAATTACAGCAATGTAATGTTTGGACAGCCAAATTGCTTGAATCCCCAATATAAGTTCCAAAAGTCATTCATTATCAAATGTGTGCTCAAAGGTTAGTGTGCTATTGTGAGGATGAAATAAACATTAATTTGGGCACTAGGGCCTGGCGGGGCTGCTGGTGACTCCAGACAGAGGCAGTTTGTCACCGGGCCACACATCAGGTAGCTCAGCTTAGCCGGCAGCGTGTTGTTTGCTGCTCACTGGAGAATAGCAGGCCACACTTAAAAAATGGTTCTTTGGTGGATATATTTCAGCCGGGGTTCATCAGCAGAATAAGCCGACACAAAGCAGTCTTTTCTTTTGCTCTGCCTGTGTATGCTGCTTTTCTTTCTAACTTTTCTTGCTTCATGTGTCTGTTTTTTTTAGACATTGAGCTCTGTTGCTTTCAGGCCCTGGTGCTTGTCCCCCTCCCTATATCTCTCCTCCCATGTCTCTGAAGAGATTTGGAACAAGGGGGAGCCCTTCAGCACCTGCTCAGGTTTTCAGCGGGTCGGAGGGGTGCCCATTTACATGGTACCATCCCACTGGCACCAGGACGACCTCCATTATACAGCTCGGCAGGGACGGTGCTTAAGAATCTGCGCTGTCGTTCATTGTGAAGGTATGTGCAAACAGGCTTTTTAAAAAGCTGGCCGTATCTGGACAGCATCCAGGCTTTTTTACTGCAATTTGAATAAATCATGCCATTGTTTTTTTACCTCTAGTGTTAATACATGAAAGTATGGAATGTGCATAACTCACTGTAAAGTCTCCTGACAAGTCTGAAGCCCTTTAAGAGACACGGATTAGCATGCTATAAAATACAACCTGGCATTGTCTACTGTATATTTGTATTGTTTTATAAACTATGTTTGATATTGTTTAATAAATTATGTTTATTAATGTAATTTTATAGTAGCTTCACTATTTCTTTCTTTCTATCTATCTGTCTGTGTATATATATATATATATATATATATATATATATATATATATATAAAATTAAAATAGAATTACAAAAATATATTCATATTATTAAGCTAACAGTCTCATAAAGGTATAGTCTCTAATAATTTACTTTTTCCAATAAAAAGGTTATTTTATTTTTTTGCCCTGCCTTTAGGTACAGAGCAGTAACCCCTAAAACTAATTGGGTAAACAGTAAACACACACAAAAACACATCTTGTATGCCTTGTAGTGCCCTTAAAATTCCAATTTCTGTTTTGTAATGAACAGTTCATTAATCATTCATCTTTAATAGATTATGCAAATCTCATGACATAAAATCAACAAGATCAATGGCAGCATGAATTTTAATTGGCTCAGGAAAACATTGCTGGGAATGAGCATAATCTCCAGCTCTATCCAATGAGAGGGAGTAATTTATTCAGAATTAGCTCTCAGTGTAAATGTGTAGGGTAATTTAGCACCTCCTTTAACTCTGCCCTTATTCCTATTTCCAGTTCATCACATGCTAGTACCCCATAACATTCCGTTACTGCATTCCTTCCTTGCAATGTTATTTTATATGAATGAAGTTATTACTGCCAAAAGCAATTTAGAGTATGACATGTAACAGTTAATATTGAAGTGTATCAAGAAAGGCTATTTGGACAAAGTGCATTTTGAAAAATAATTACTAACTGTATTGTAACAGTATTTTATTTTTCCAGATAACATCACATGTTCTTAAATTAATGCATAATACATCAATGTCACACACATTGAATGTTTTAATGTATAATTGTATAACTAATACCTGTACAACTTTAAAATCATTAAGAACATTAATAAAAACTTAACTAACCATTTAAAAATCTCTCGGCAGGGAAGTTTTATACCCTCTGTGTGAAACAAGAGGTGGTCTAAACTAAGACCCCCGGTGTATCCCATCCCAGGTGCAAGAAGGGCCACCTGCCATGAGGGTGCTCCCCAGACCGAGACTGCTTTCATACAAAGGACAAAAACACACCTTTCTTCTCCAGAGGCCCAACTTTCTGGAGGGAACTTTACCTCCCACATATTACTGAGGGGGGAAAAAAGCCCTTTCTTTTCACATAACATTATCCAGCTATCATGTGAGAAGGGGGCACAGCAATTTTCCATCATCCTGTCCTCCACCCACACAGAACTCATTGGCTTTGATGGCTCCTGCATAATTATGTGAATTTTATTAAAAGCTCAGCGTATTAATCTCAGGCCGACAGTTGGCTATCAGTAAACTTAACCTTCTCTGAGGTAATAACAGCCGCAACAATGAAACAATATTTCAATTAGCCAGGCTGACATTAACCACCGCATACCAAGAGAGCAAAAAAAGCACTGCAGAATCAAAGGCTGAAACCATGCTGGAATATTTCTATCAGAGCAATATAAGCTGAAGAAAACATTGTGCATACCCACATTTGCAAAGCGAGTCCTGCCTGCTTCCGTCTTTAGAACTGGAAAGTGGCACTTCCCACAGTAAATCCCTCAGCATCGGTCATCAGCTCTCAATCATCACTTGGAATATTTGGATCTTTCATGCAAGTAACAGCACCTGTCTGTTTAGATTGTCCCTCTCTCAGAGCAGACAGCACTAATCCATCCACTTTAAATCAACATGTCACATTCCACAGTCACCTGTCCGCTCAACTTCTAAAGCTCACTTTACCATTCAACGCACATACAGAAAGTCACACAGTCTAGATTAACTCTGAATATGAACCTCCTGCCAGCTCAGGGACGGTGGTTCAGCTCTCTTACCTGTCACTACCGGGTAGCTCTGTGACACGCTGGAGCCCAAATCTGAACTGGCGCTGGTTGAAAGACTAGGCTTGACTTCGTCCAGTCCGGGGTTCAGTGCTGGTAGAGAGTATTCATTAGCCTGCCAATGAAGTTGACACTTTTAAGTAGATATATTTTGCGATCCAAGCACCATTTATTAAGGGGACGAGTTAGAAAGCTGCTGGTCCAAAGACTTCTAGTACACTGTGATATTTTTCGGCTTACAATTGGGAAAAGGGTTTTATGGCATCTGGGTTAGACAGTTTACTTTATCAATAAGCCACAAGAGATTGTGTGTTACAGTGATTTTACAACAGATAAATGGTATGCTTTTAAATTATGAATATTTAAGTTATAATAATTTAAATTATATTTTAATTTTATTTTAGACACATCCTCTCATGTTTCTTCTTGCTTTTAAAACAGCACTTTGATAGAAGATACCAATGTTTAATAAAGACTTAGGTTTATTAATGATCAAAATAATCCTTCATTATTATAATTCATTATCCTAACTGTAGGCTGTTTGCATTGCCAAGAAATTGCCTGAATTAATATAGACTATGCGATCACAGTGGTGTTTATTGTCATTTTACAATGGCTTTGAATGTGACTCGTCAGAGATTTTGAATTCATCAGAATTTTGAGTTACAGCTCTCTGTCTTATAATATGGCTTTATAAGTGAGCACCTGAAATTAAGTTACACTAAACTTTCACATTTTGTTTATGGCCTCCAGTCAGAGACAGTCAAAGAGACTGTAATGTGTGCCTGTGTGTTTTGGAGTGAATGTGAACCGTGTGTGCATACATTAAGGTTGGGAGTGGGACAGAGAGTAGGATTTGGAGCAGACTGAATGGAAAGGGTGTCAGCTGTCTCTTTGTGCTCGACTGCAGTCATTCCCCTGACCAGCCAAGGGAGGAGACGGGCCGCTTTGTTACATTACCAACATGGCCTCGTTTCGAGACACAGAATCAACCGTTTGTAATTGTTTTCTTTAGGATAGAGGAAATGATGACATGAACATAAAGACAAAAGCAGATCTCTGTTGTTTTCAAGCTATGTCATATATATATATATATATATATATATATATGTATATGTTTTCTAAATTTTTTAGATGAAAATGTATAGTTGAAGTAGTTGAATTAGGTTAATATATCAAGCTTTTGAGCTGCTTTGAATTTTGTAGTATTTTCTCCAAAATAGTTTTGTTCTAACTAATGCAACAAATGACACAAGATTTCCGGCGACCATTGTTCCTTGTGTATTAAAGTGTGAACATACATAGGTCCACTCGTGGCCTGTATAAGTCTGTACGTTCGTACATCTGTGCTCCACAATGGGCCAATGTCCCAGAGGGAAATACTGTGACCTCACACTTGTCTCTCTCTATTCCAGATAAACTCTAATTGTCTGCTACAAATGTTCAGTTGGCCAGTAGCGGATGTTCCTCTTTATTTGGTCTGGCCTCAGATGCACAGCAGCTATTTTATCATGCAGATAGGGGCAAGTTGGGCGTGGGGCAACTGAAGAGCCATTTGAAAAGGATGACCAAATGGCTGGCAGAAGTGTGGGAGGGGTGAGCCTATTGAGTTTAGCATTTCCAAAATGGCTTTTTAATGCCCAGACTTACACAGCAGACATGGCTAATAGGTCCGTCCTTTCAAGAGTTAAAAAGGGGGCACAAAAACCAACCAATAAATGGGAATGTAGTCTGATTAATATTACATTAAATTAAAAGTGATTTTTCTGGACTGTTCCAGGACTGTTTTTTCCCACGTTTAGCCTCTTTCCTTGCCTTTTTTAATACCTTCTTGGCTTCTCTTTGTGATTGCAAGTCATTTCCAATTCGTTTTGGTATTGATCTTCCAGTAGAAATCAGTTTTGTAATTAGCTGCAAATTAGGCCCTCTACTAGGGGTGAGGGCTGTCCCCCTGATTTATCACCAGTGTAATTCTCTGCGATCGGAGAGAAATTAAAATGAACTCAATTAGGCCACTGCTTTTGCTTTATGGGCCTCTATATGGAGTTTTAAGGGAAACATTAATAGTCACTGGCTGTTTGATAGTATAATGAAAGTAAATAAAGGTTATTTGTTGTAATAAGCCAAAATCTTTAAATAAGCAGTTCTATATACTGTGTTTTTGTATGATGTGGTTTTGTATGTTTTTTTAAGTTTTTTTTTTTTTTTCAAATTCCTAATTCTGACTGCAGCAGAACATATAGTGATTCATTTAAATTAATAGTCATTAACAGTCATTAATTTAACAACAATAGTCATTTAATTCAAAGGCACTCTGGTCCTATTTTAGTATTTGTTTTGTGCCAAAAATGTTTATATGACTTTAACACACACTATTTTTGTCATATGATCATCATACAAGATCATATTTAAATAATTTAATAAATGTCAAGCATTATCTGTGGGTTCGAATAAGCTCTGGTGTTCTGATATTGCAAGCTATTTGCAGCGTTTTAATTTTAACCATAATTAATTTATTACTGCAGACTGTCTAACCAGCTTCAGATTTTTGCCCTTTTTGAGTCTGTTACTAGCAGCAAACTTTGCAGAGAATTAATCCGTTAACCTCAATATTACTAACCTGCTCTGGCTTGATGTGCTCTGACGTGGGGAAGACGTCAGGGTATGACGGCCGCTCAAACACCCGGTCCAGAGCCTCCAGCTGCTGCTGAGTGAAGGCATCAGCCCTCAGGTGCTTCCGTAAACTCTCCACACTACCCTGAGAATCACTGTTTGGGCCAGAGCCATCTGAACCATCTATGAGAGGAGAGAGGGACAAGGCCACATGCTAGTACCAGTCGTTATGGGCCCGTTTCACCACCCCACCCCCCTCACACCCCATAACCACTAAGTCTAGTGAACCTGTCAGCACAGGGATGAAAGATTGGAGCATATCAGCTCAAATTTAGTCAGCGCTAGCCTCAGACTGATCCTAATAGCAGTAGAAAGACAGAGCACATGAGGCTGAGAGAGAGAGAAAGAGGGAGAGATGTGGACGGTGCAAAGAGAGTAAGACCCACACCTCCCCCAGCTCAGCATCAGCACCATCATATCACAGGCCTTCAGTAATTGATGGATTACCTTCAGAGCAAACATATTCTTGTTGGGAATGCTGCGTGTTTTAGCATAAGCGGAAGCAACTGGGGTTGGTTGGGGGGGTGATTTTCTTTCTCCTGTCAGTGATTGGTGGAAAATGGAGAGCTATTATTTAAAAGGCACAATTTCCTTTTGAATGTAATGCTGCTTTCACTCTCAGATTGCTTTTCTCTGGAAAAATGGGAGGCCGGTCCCAGTTGAGGCTGGTTGAATACAATTACACAGCTTGGCTGCCGGCTTATGCATTTCCCTCCATCTAACTCTTTATAAACAAATGAACAGTTTCCCCTCAGCCCATGACCTCATCACCCTGCCAGAGCAGATACGGCTGCTTCCTGAGAGCTCGTTTTGCCCGCAAAAACCCCTCTGCAAACGTTCTGCGAATGTCTGTGCAACCCCGGTGGCCCTGCCTGCAGCCTCCAGCCTGCTGGTCTCTGGTGGTGAAGGGGCTTTTTGCTCCCTTACAAATCTGTCATTCTAAATTTGCAGCAGATTATGTTCTCTCCTCTGCAAGAGCGTAGTGATATATGATATGCAAGGCTCCTATTGATTGCCTGATCTGGTGGCAGGAGAGAGGCGAAATGAACTTGAAATGAACATCATGCCTCAACTCATTGTGCGTATAATACTCTACTTAATCCCACATTTTTCTGTGCTATGGAATTCAATTGATCAATCATGTTCCACTGATAGTACCATTTCAGGGGCTTTATTGCCATTCTACCCGCCAGCTTGACCTTTTTTCAACGACTGGGGCCACAGGATGAACTGACTTTCAGGAGAAATAGATCCACAGAGAGCTGAGGTAAGAGACTGGGAGATAGTGTGTGTGTGTCTCTGTGTATTTGTGTTGCAATAAGTGTGTGCTTGTGTGTGTGTGTTTAAGCTACAGTGAGGCAATTTTTTTCTTTCTTGCTATTAATTCCAGTCAAAGTTGTTTTGTTTGTGTTTTTCTCTCAGTGTCATCTGAGTCATTCCATGCATTCCATATCTGAGCGCAGGCATTTTTTATAGACAGCTCCCTTGGGGGCCTTCTATAGAGGCTGCGTGCTGTTGCCGTATAAACCTCAATTGTTCTCTTCGGTACAGAAGAAAATAGAGTCATTAATTACTTTCTATCAGCTGGTCTAAGTGCGAACTACGATCAATAAGCAGGCGTTTGTCATTTGCTTTGGTGCAGCATGTTTCCCATACTCAAAAGCCCACAGCGAGCAGGGCTGCAAGTCGACATGGGGGACGAAGCTACAGTTTAAGCTGTGGGGGGCTGTGCCATTTGCTCTGTGTTACATTACAGTGAGAGGAGATTTAGGTTGGACCAAGGTTATATAAACTTCTCATACACATTTGACAACCCCAGCAAACAATTTTATGTTGCAAGAACATTTCCATAACGCTTCCATTATGTAACAAAAATGTTATTTTGAAAGTTCTAGGAACGTCCAGTTTAGAACGTCCAGTTTTTTAAATGTTGTATTAATGTTATTGCTTCATTATGAGAACACTCTTCAAACATTTTTTAATTGTGTAACATTAAAACATTCCACTAAAACCTAAAAAAGTAATGTTTCTGATATATGATATATATAACATTAAAAATGTTATACTAATGTTACTGCAAGAATGGTTTTGATAACTTTCAGAGAACATTTAGAGAACATTAGCCAACATTCTGAGATAAAATGTTTGTTGAGCTCTTTTGTATTTTGATTACCATTAATATAACTTAATTTCAGAGGGATTTATGGTGAACGCAGTGACTTTGTCTAGACTGTATATGGCTCCTGTTTACATCGGTTCTTTCCCTGTGGTTGTACTATATTGATTCCATTGGAACACTTGAGTGTGTTTGTTTTGACATCCCACTGCATTAGCACTCTGGTGCTATGGGACTAGAGCTCTGTCAGATCAGATAACCAGAGTCCATAAAACAGGCTCCCCTTGGGCTTCCTCCTCTGGAGAGGCCAGTTCAAATAAAACTAAGACCAAGAGATGGTGAAGGGCTTACTGTGGTGAACTTGTCATTTTAATAGAGGTTCTGCACATATTGCATGTTATGCTTTTCAAGTGTTTTCAAATATAGTAATCAAATATAGACAAATTTTGGGAGAGCACAAACATTTAGGTTTTAGGAGGTGTATTTTTATAGGGTCCCTCTAGGCAGGTGTGACATTCTTAGTAAAACAGCCCTGATTTTCCTTCTTTCATCTCATCAGATAAGAGCTTTTTGAAAAGCAAATGAGGGTCTTGTGACCCCATGACCCTTGACCTAATATCACACGTCTTTTGGTTTTCTTTATCTGTATTACTTTACTCTCACGCTTAGTTGGACGTTTACGATGGTATTCTAAAATACCAGTGTAATTTTGGTGGTCATGTGTCTGTTGATTGGTCCGTCCAAAGTACAACAGCAAATTCTGATTTGATTGAAATATGGTAAAAACTGAATTTTTATGCTTGCTCAAACACCAGGAATTTGTGGATAATCTGTTTATAAAATCTATAATGCAGCGAAGGTTCAAAGCCAGTGATCAAATCTGAGAAAGATGAGACAATAAAAGAAAAAGAGCAAGAGAGAGAGAGGTAGCAGCAGCAGAGGCACAACCGGGGCTGTTAATTTCCTGTTATGTTACAGCGTGTTTAAAGGCTTTATTAATTCAATTTGCGGTGTTGAGCAGTGTGCTGGCTGGAAGCAGGAGCTGCGCTTGCTCCCCTTGTCCTTTTTTCATTCTTTGGCTACCGCTGTCAGCGTGGGTTTCTCCTCTCCTTAACACACATCCTTTACTGTACTCAAACCCGGTCCGTCATTTAGCACATCGGCCTCATGTGATGCAGCGTTCTGGAACGCAATTAATGAACGCATCTCTCCCTCACTCTCTTTCCTTTTTAAATCTTCGTAATGCAGCGCACCATTAATTCTTAGCATCAGTGTTCGTAATTGACTTTTCTCTGACATGATTCCTCTTCGAGAGAACCACTCTAGCTAACAATTTTAGTTGTAAGAACGTTTCCTTAAAGTTTCCATTGGGTCACAAAAATATTAAAAATGTTATTTTGAAAGTTATAGGAACGTTAAAACATCCAATTTGTAGACATTATATTAACATTATTGTTCGGTTATAAGAACTTTAAGAAAAAAAATTATTCTTTAACTGTATTAAAATATTCCACTAACTAGTTAAGAAGAACTATATATGTGTGTGTGTGTGTGTTTAAAAAAGTTCTAACATTATTGCAAGAAAATTTTTGATAACTAGGGAACTTTTAGAGAACGTTAGCCAATGTTCTGAGAGCATTCTCTGTTAGTTGGGATCCTGGCCTGAGATGTTTTATGCCACAGATTTTCGAGTTGTCAGTTTGCGTGAAGGCGGGCTGGCTGGCTGGGCAGCAGGTCTGCTTGAATGCAGATGTATCAGCGAAGCGGGGGCGCAGACCTTTTGTGTCCTTTGATAAGGAGCCCGGCACCTTCCTCTCTGCCAGTTCCGCTCCGCAGCCTCTCTTAAATCTGAGCTTTCTCTTTCATACAGAGACCATCATCATGATGAGATCGGTGGGATGTTCTTATTCGATTTCGACTGAGGCCAATCCATTTTTTGGTTTGGATGTATTTCATTTCTATTCTTTTTAAAAGTAGAATCCATATTGACACAATAGAATCTCACAAGCCATGAAATCGAAGCACAGGTTAAATCATTCCAGCTGCGGGCCAAACTATTTTAACACAGGAATTCTGAGGTGTGCCAAGCTTACTTTGAGATGAACAAACAAGCTACAAAGTGAAACTTCTTGCGATCTCTTACCATGATGGCATAGGCTGTGATGATGTAATCTCTTATCGTTGTAACGTCAAATAAATACGCCACTAGGCCTTTTAAATCATCCCATTTTAATTTCTTTTTCTTCTGAACACACACTTGTTCACTCCCACAGCAGATTCAAGTGTCATTTTTGTTGATAATTTATTGCAACTGCCGTATAACCTAAAACTCCCTTTGTGTTTTTCACTCTAGATTGATACTGATGAAGAAGAGCGCTAGGTCACACCAACCCGCTAATCAGCCGACACAAGGACAGGTGAGAGCAAAACAGTGCAGAAATACATTCCTAATATGTGAATCATGCCTGTATGGTAGTAATTAACTCAGTTCACTCATTTGTGTCGCTTTGTAACAAAGTATTAACTTTGACAAATGAGAAATCCCAAACAGGCTTAATTTCCCTCTTTTGCCATTAATGCATTTGGCAGAAGAGGCATTCTATTTTCCATAATGAGATACACAAATAAATCTGGCAATGGTTTGAAGGGCCTGTGAAGGCTGCAATAAGGTTGAGGCGCATTCGCTGTGTGTTGGCATAATTGGTATCACTGCTTGCAGACATATAAACCAATCTTTACACAGATAGGGCTGTGTCTCTCTCTTCCCCTTTAGGCTATTTCTTTTGTCTCCTCAATAGCTTGCACATCCATGATAGAAAAAGGGGGGTGCTAATTTGTGAATTAATAGCTTTTCTCTGCAGAATTGCAAATTCTCTTAAATGTCACTATGTTCAACTTGCGGGGAGCTATTTCCACCAAAGAGCTAATCTTGGGAGCTTCTCCCCAACCCTTTGCAACGGCCTGGGCTACACACGACGTCACCCATAGCCGTCGTGCAACATGCTACTTTTAATTTGCAGTAACACATGAAAATGACAGATTAATGATTCTTATGACACCTGTGTCCCTGAAGCTGCTCTTACAAAGACCTGGTGTACATAACGCGAGTCACACTACATTATCTCCATATCGCTCGTGTAATAGGGACCTTTTTTAAAGGGCACTGCCATCATTGAATATAAAGACTGCAGAAATCCTACATCCATCCCTTAAATCAAGCGCTGATAACTCATTACTGTTCAAAATGTTCCTGGGCCTTTTCCCAGCTAACAATTTTAGTTTGTAAGACTGTTTTCCTAACATTTCCATCAAGTAACAAAACAAAGTTAATTTGAATGTTATTGGAACGTTTATGTCTAACAATGTTTAAAACACTGTAACATTTTGAAAATGTTCCAATCACAAATGAACAATAACAAATTAATTAATAATAATTAAGAATTTTAATATATTACATTAAAAACATTCTACTAACATTACTGTAAGAATGTTTTTGGTAACTGAGAGAACTTTTAGAGAGAATTTTTAGAGAACATTAGCCAAATTCTGAGAATATTCCCTGTTAGCTGGGTTTTTCTGGAAACTTGCTGCTTTGGACCTCACCTTAAATGTATTGTGTGTGTGTGAGCGTTTCAAAGTGCATTTGTGCAGCTCTTCATCTACCTATAATCGGTTTAGCATATATTGTGTTATGTCATCATCTAATGAAGAGAAGACTGGCTGTACCCAGCCAAATAAGGCTCAGGTAGCCCAAGGCTGCTGGGCTGCTATGAAATTGAAACCATACACTGGCTGTCGCTCTGCCTCCCTGATGTCTCGGTGTGAAATAAGGGCTACGTTTAAATAACACAAAGCTTTTGAGACATTTGGCACTGCATCAAATTACCAGCCATGAGATCTTCATTAGGGGCACGGCGTGACACGTTCACCCACGAAAACTGCCCTGCCAATGTGTTGCTACACCTGGAGAGACCTGTGTAAGGTCACAGTGCCAAGAAGGAAACACACCTGACAACACCAGGAATATTTTCTCTAGTCATTATAATGATAATCACAGAGAAAATAATCCTCACTGAAGCAATATTAAACTTGATATTACACACACAAGTAAACTTGTGTTTTCCCGCCCAGTGTTTTATGATCCAATTACACACAGCCTCTTCATCCACTCTTCATGTCCTGTCAGTTCTAATCAAACCAGCAATAACTACTCACACTGGCATTTGGCTGGATAAATCCCCTCTCGCTTGCTTTATGTTCTTTCTCTGTTTTTAGAAGTGAGAGTGACACAGGAAAAGCTCCAACATGCTATGCTGTGGCAAATGTGATTTTCCACAGTCGCTTTTTCACAGTCTTTATATATGATCTACAGCTCTCCCCATAAAGATATCATTAAGCATCACTGCGCTACATCTCACACACCCCGCCCAAAAGCCTACACACACACACACACACACACACACACACACACACACACACACACACACACACACACACACACATACTTATCTATCTAAATGGGGGCATTCCATAGACTTCTATTGTTTTAATACACAGCTAGTTACAAACAATATAACGTAACCCACGCTCTAACCCTAACTGAAAATGTTCAGCATTTTTACAATTTTAAAAAACTGTAAAAAAAAAAAAACATGGCTTTTGTACTATATTTTTATAGCATTTTTACAACATCCCCAAAATGAAGTTTTGCTCAGATTTGTCAGGTTTTACTGACTTTTGGGTACAAATTTGTTTCCCAGTATATGGTTAAGCAACCCCCCCCCCCCCACACACACACACAACACACACCCCCTCACAGAGCACTTGATCAGATTCGAGTGGCTCATAATTGAGCAAGCAAAGAGAAGGTGGGCTAACAGAACTTACAATATCCTATTTTCCTCCCATCCAAGTGGTTGCCACTCCAGAGAACTAAAGAGATGGAAACATAAAAGAAGCAAGTAGCCCTGCTTTGATAAATGTTTTAAGAGATCATTTCCAACCACTTCAACCTCCTCCCTTTGACTACAGCACTATCTGTGTTCCCTTTCGGCCAAGTGCCACATGGATGTTTATTCACTAGCATTCAAAAGGCGATTGTATGAAGAGCCGATCAGCCATTAGGCCTCAGGCAGTATGTGCCCTCTCATTTAGAAAAGGAGAGTTGACACGGTTAGCTCCCTTTTTGCCGTTATTTCAGTTCTTCAAACACAAAAATACACGGCCAGAAAATCATGAACATTTCTGTTGTAGACAAAATCCTTTAGCTTCAGGAACAATCCAGAAAGGTTTCATAACATTACCGTAAATCACACATTTGGCAGTTATTTTCATTACATTTTTAAATTCCAGTCTGCTCTAGCACATTTTTTTTTGCCATTTTCTAATGCATGTCCTGCATTACGTTGCTGATTTAGTTGTCTTTGAGTCTGTTGAACTGTATTATTTGCAAAAGCATAAAGCTGTGACCCTGATGCACTACATAAGCACAATACTGTCATGATTCCAGCGAATGATGGTACCTCATGCTATGTAGGCATATTCTTGTTTGTGCAGACGTACTGCATCATCAAATAAAATTTGCTACAACCCTACAAACAGCAGAGTATCAACCTGGCTGAAAGAAATCATGCAATCTGCTTTGCTACATAACAAGTCACTTGAGAGTGCTTTTTTTTTTTACAAAATGCTTTGTCCAAAGCTATCAAAATATCATCTTTATCTGCCCACTCATATTGGAAATTACAGGGGGCTGTAGAGAGGCCTACAAAAGGAGAAAGAGGGGAATGAAAATGGAGAAAAATCCAGTCTCTTACCATCATCACGTTTTCTCTTTTCACCGTTGGAGCGAGGGATTCCAAGGATGCCGTTAATAGAGTAGGACCCCACTGGGTCATTGGAAGCGCTTGACACAGGTGGGGAGGCTGTGCTGGGTACTGACAAAGCAGGGAGAAATGGGTTAATATACATGAACTACTCTCAAGATCACCTTAACCAAGAATGATTTAACCTTAGGTCATATACATAATTAATGCAACTAATATTGTTATTTTTACATTGATGTGTTCTTACCTATAGTGTGTCCTGTTGTGAGAGGTGTTCCCGTGCCGTCAGAGGATGGGTGGAAAGGCTGCTGGACTTTGGTTCGAATTATCCTGAAAATTTCAGACGAATACCATGAGTTGCTGCGACACACATTCAGGGTGCGATAGACTGCTTGAGCTTTCACATAACCTGATATGACCCACTGCGTGTGTAAAACTCTATTGTTGTTTTGGGGCCTTGCTATATAGGTGCACTGATACTGTCACAAATAACCAATCTAAGGGTATTACGGCCAATCATGGAGTAGATGTGCGAGGCAGAGTGGGAGCTACCTCAGAGAGAGTGGATTCAATCAAATGGGATCCCATCTTTAGAAATATGATAAAGTCCCACTACCTCGAAGGTGTGATATGGGGGAAAGTCTTCATTGCACTTTGGTCTGAATGATCTTGCAAACAAAGCATGAAATCACATCAATTCACCTCAATGATGAGCTTCACTGCTTCGAACTGGCCTCAGCTTTAATAATCTTTCCCTCTCCCTCTGCTTCTTTATCTATCTCAATCTCTCTCCCTCTCTCTCTCTCTGTCCTCCTCCCCAATGAAGCAAGTGAAGATTGCTTGTAGAGTGTAGATACTGACTTCCCAGATCCGACATTTTTTCTAGCACAAACATTCAGGGGTGCCAGGGCAGATGAGGCCCTATTGATCGAGACTTGAGGATGAAAAAGTTGGGAATTAGAGGCAGGGAAGAACAGATGCAAATGGAGGGCTATAAATTATATGTGACAGGAAAGCAATAGTGTTTCATTGCTTCACCAAAGCCCACTGCAGCATCTGATGTCTTTAATCTGGGACACGCTTTTAAGAGAAAAAGCTGTCACGTTTTACTAGGAACACATTTATATTCTGTGGCTACACATTTTTCACATTTGTATAAATTATAATGCGGCTGTAAATTTCATTACTAAACACATGCTGTAGAAGGCAATTCTCACAGATAAAATTTCAGCTAATGGAATAAATCTAGGATTATTAAATTATTATTATTTGGGTAACATAGAAACATGCATTTTCTGTAAAGCTGCTTTGAAATGATGTACATTGTGAAAAGCGCCATACAAATAAATGTGAACTGAACAGAATATTAAATGTATAAGTAAATACACAGTGTATATATACCATACACACACACAAACACACTGAGACCTTTGTTTTATTTCTCCATTTTATACATTTCTTTAGTTTGTCCTGCAGGCAAAATTGGAAAATCTATAAGGGCTCTCCTGAATAAACGCATCAGAATTTTCTTTACATTTTTAACATCGAACTTAAACAAGGGTTTGACCTTGTGACTCGTGCTAGTCAGACAAATTCAATAGCTTGAATCCATGTTCTCACTATCGAATGAGCTGTTTGGAAGGTGTGAATTAATGACTTGCCGGGTGCTGAGAAATCCCTGTAGAAAAATGAAAATATGAATCAATGCTATTGAAAGGACGTTTAAGATCCAGGCGGAAAAGGGCTCAGAACTGGTTGTGTGCCAGTGGCTTCCTGCTGTGAGGAGGACACAGAGAACACCCCAGAATGTGTGTAATCTTTAATAATTCATGCAGAGAAAATGTGCTTAAAGCTGTGACATCGTCTAATGTCAACAGAGCAGAGGTCAACCTCTTGAGCACCTCTTGTGCGTGAGGGTCCTGTCACTGATGTCTACTCACTGGAGAGGGAATACTTTTAGACAGGGTACAAGAACATCTGTTTGAAATGGCACAAGTGTTACAGTTTGACTAGAAAACTACAGCCTGTGTAAGCTGTGAATGATTCCTTAATTTTAGGCGAAAGTTGTTCTCCTGAAATATAATTTAATTATATAAACTGGTAAACAGGTATTGTTTAGTAGAGTTGACCGTTTTTAGTAGTATTAAAGGGCAGTTCATATTATAGTGCATTTAGACTGATAACTGTGTCAGAGCACAATCAATTTTAATATTTTCCATAGCCATTAATGCTGTTGACTGTAGTAACTAGTGTTTTTACTCTAAAGGCACTGAAAATAATTAGCTCAGGGAGTTCTCTTTCATATGTTTCTTGTGCAGGAAACCCAAATTTCTTTGATTCAGAATAAAACATCTACATCCCTTACCTCCATGTACATATTAATTGTACACATAAACAAAGGTCCTTACAATAGTCTCCTCTGAGATGATAACTCAAACATTATTGGAAATGAAGGTTTATTGTTTTTTCTTTCATGTCATTAAGATTTAAAATTTACCACGTACATGTGTTGAGACCTGTTCAAATTGCCCTTTTTAAGCAGTCATAGTGCATGAAATGAATTTTTTCAGTCTTTCTCTCCCCCAGTTTTCTTCTAGGAAATGTCTTATGCGGGTCGGCCCATGATCTCTCTTCAGCTCATTAAAATGTAATGCTGCTGGCCAGCTCTATGGAAGAGTGCCTCCTAACCAAAGTTCATTACTCCTGCTCGCAGGTAGGCCTTTTTCACCTTGTTCTTCCACTCTTTTCTAACCCACTCCACCACACACACACTTTGTATTGTATTGTTGGCCTTGTATTTTATGAAAAATAAGAATGACATTGGTAACCAATTGTATACACAACTTATTTCTGATGGATTTAATGTGTGCATGAAAATAAGCAATATGGTACTGCATATGATGTCCCTTGTATTATATTCTTAGTAAGTTAAATAGCTAAAAATATAGTATACACACCCACCACCCCAACTAACACTGAACGTTCTTAGAGTGTTGAATAACATTATCTAAAATTATGTCAAAGTTATCAAAAACATTCTTGCAGTAACATTAGCAGAACTTTTTAAAAGCCTTATTCTTAAGTTGATGAACGTTTGTGGAACGTCTAAAAACGTTTCAGAATGTAAACAAATTAACGTTAACACAATGCCTAAAAACTGGACGTTTTGAACGTTTCTATAACTTTCAAAATAACATTTGTAACGTGTTTGTTACTTAATGGAAACGTTATGGAAACGTTCTTACAACCTAAAATTACTGGCTGGGGCGTTTCCAACGAGTGACGTTTTGTTATTATTATTAATTGTAAATAAATCAATGCAACAAACAAACTATCTATATACAAAATGACAAGTATTTTTCTCAACACTCTGTTGCGTATGTTTAACATACACAAACTTATTTTGTCCTTTATGCAGTCGCATAGATTTTTTTCCAGAACTACTTAGATGAGATTACGGCAAAGGCAGTGAGGTCTGGTCGCGTATTTCCCAGTGCCAGTGGATCTGGTTACAGAGTATTGATTGGTTTTCATCGAGACAGATGTGATTTTCGCGGCCTCGACTATAGATCCTATGAAGGCTGTGGACAGATTTGGGATTGAATTGCACATTCGAGACCACCCCGTTAGAAAGAATTAAAAGCGCACAAAAACTCAAAACAAGCGCCGTCAATTAGAAACTATGCATAAACTACATTTTGCTGTAAAGGATTTCAGATTAGCTGAGGATAATTTGGTCGTTAGTGTTAGGATTCGCCATTTTAATAACTCTGCTGATGATCAATAGGGAACAGAATAAAGATTTCATTACCTAACGCTGTTCTTTATGGGCTCAGGACCATATACGACAACATATACGATCTATGACATCATGCGTTTTACATCGATTCGAAATTTCAAATCGGATTTAAATTCGAATTGTGAATTTTAAATGGCGTTTACCTGTTTATAGATGAAACACTTGGTACAGTGTCATTGTCACACACGCCCTCGGCAAGAAGTCGGTCTCTGATTTCCCAGGCGAACATTGTAGGATTCTGCCGCTTGTATTCTGCAATTTTATCCACAACTTTGGGCGTCGCCACTTTTGGTTTGGACCCCCCAATAACTCCAGGTTTAATACTGCCGGTTTCATAATATCTGTGAAAAGATGAACGATAATTTGTTATTATAACACTTCCCTGACGTGCCATGGTACTGGCAGACTGGCGATTTTGTTAGCGTGTGGCGTTCTGTATGTATTCGTAAACAGTGAGTTATGAATACGTTTTATAAATATTTAAATAGCATGTTTTTTGTAATTTAATTTTGTTATATGCGTTTTCCCCAGTCTTGTGAGCCTTATGGAAAAATGTATAAAACATCACTGTGGCTCATTTGCTCATTTCTTTTTTTTTGCGCCTTGATATATAACATTTGTAGCCTGCAAATAAAAATCGTAATCATCCATTTATTAAAATGTTTCCTCGGCGACTGAGGTCCCATGCACCCTACGATTAATACATGCCACCAACACATCTCATATTTCTAATGAACATTTAAAGTGCAGAATACCTTATAAGATCCTTTTGATAGCTGAAAAATATTTCACAAAATTCAAAAATCTATAACAGTTTCCTAGAAAACATCTTTCCTCCTTTACAATGAATTTAAGGTCAATGAATTTATGTTAGACCTTTCCACTACAAAGGAAACACTTTCTCAATAACAAATAACAATAAGATTCCATTTACATTAAGCAATAAGCTTTTAGTAGGCTATACATATTAATTCTGAACGGGAATTACTGCACAAATCTGATACAAGTGTTTTGTACTTTCTCGTACCTTCCGAGAATTTTGCTGACACAGCCATGGCTGACCCGTAATTGTCTTGAGATGTCACACGGTCTGACTCCTTGGTGCGCGAGCTCCACGATTCTTTGCCTGACCACGTCAGGTAGGGGTCTGCCATTCACAAACACCCCTCCTAGCTGGTTCACACCGCCGTGCCCTATATGGGATACAACAACACAGACACAAAAAGCATAACATTACATACATATAGAAGACAGGCTGCACCGTTAACATGGCTACCACAAAAGCGTTTAATTGTCTTTCTCTCTATCTCTTCCCTTCTTCCTTTTGAACACTCTTCGCACGGGAGCGCGCGCATACACACACAAACAAACACACACACGATCTGTTTGTGCACAAGTAGTGTGTGGACAACGAATTAAAAGACCACAATAATGTATATTCTATCCGATTTTGTTCTAGCTCTTCATTATTCGTTTTTTTGTTTGTATCTTTCTCTATTGTTTTTGTACTATGACAATATTAGTTGCAAATTATCAAAAGTGTTACTTTGGAGGCAGTTTATGCTTTTTTTACATACCGTTAAAAACTTTATTGTGCGTTGGCCAATAGTTTACAATAAACACGCCTTATATTTATATTAGATAATATTTCCTGTCGTGTCACAGTAATATGATATGATAAATAATTATTACACATAACAATAAAAATTATTTTACGTCCATAACTATCTTTTTGTACGTAGTAATAATGTCTATGATTAAAAACTGATGAAGTCCTGTGCTACTCTACCCATAAGTCCCGCTGTAGTTAGGCTGTATTTTCCTCTACTATTCCATTGCAGCCAAACACATGTCGCATAGATTATGTTTCAACCTGTTTAATTTTCCTTGCACAATTATTGTAAATAATTAAAAAGAGCTTTGATAACTGATATTACAACCATGGGGTAGGCTACTGCAAAATAATTAAGAATTAATTATTTAAATTAGACCCAGGCCTTCCGTCATCTTATTACAATACCGTATTTCTAACAAATACCACAAAAAACTAATTGTTCAATTATTATTTAATTTATAAATTATCACTTAACAGCAAACATTTTCTTACCAGTTTTCAAAAATTGATATTGCATATTTTGTGCGTCACTGCCTACAGTTCTGCAGGCAATATTTGATAATTAATCGAATGTTTTGCAGATATACTGGGATTATCGAGAAATTGCTTGGTAGATATTTCTTGAGCTTTTTATATATTTCCTGCGGTACGCCACTTTCCACCTTACATGTACCAATATTTTACCTTACCCAAGCCTTTGATTTAAAAAATAGAAATATTAATGCGGCGTGTGCGTGCACCAGGATACGTTTTATGTAAACAATGCATAATTAATATTCAGTTGTAAATTATGCTTAATACTGTAATCGAATTTCTGAACGACTTTTTGACAAAACAAACCAGCGACCAAAGGCTGCCAAATATAATCACTAATATCGCATTGTGATTTGCTTAACAGGGCGACGAGTATAAAATAAAATAATTATTCATACGTTAATAACCATTCATTTCATTTAAGGGCTTTAAACTTGGTAAGAGTTGGTCGCTTAAAGCAGACAGGTTGTCCTCATGCAACTTGGAAACGCTTAAAAAATTAGACTTTAGTAATGCCCCGCCAGGTAGAGATTTTCAAGTAATAAACACTGATATTTTACTCACGGTGCATCGCCGAGAAGGGGTCTGCTTTGCAGTGAATATCCATGGGATAGCAAAGGAAGGAAAGATAATCGACTGAGGTCGCCGTCTCGCCTTGATTATGTAGCTTAAATGTAAATTAATAAAGATTGCTATCCGTCCAAAGCTTCCGATGCCAGTGTACAGAAGTTCTTCAGCGCGCAACGAACTTTATCTCGGGCTCTTCAGTCCATTAAATGAAGACACGAGGCTGGTCAGGTGCGGATCATGTCCTGCACTAGTCTCTCCAAAAATCAGTCGTTCAGTTACTATTTGTTAGCTACATATTTAAGGGAACGCATGCATATGCGGTTGCGTCTTCTCCGGGGTCCTCTGGTGAGACCGCAGCGTAAATTCCTCGGTATGGAGAAGCGTTTCTGGTCAGGTTTGAGGGGCACAATCAGGTTCGTGCGGGGATGACAGAAAAAACATGGACACGGCGAGTGTCTCTCGGTCCCCCTCTCTTCAAGAATGGGATGTGCCTGTTAGAAGCTTTGGGCTGAGACTGAAACCCCTCTTCTCAGTGTGTCTGTTTCTAAAAGCTGCAGTCCACCGCCCCCTCCTCCCCAGATCCCCCTCGCATAGAGATGGATGACATGTCAGACAAAGGCAATAGATTCCAACACTTTGTGATTCGCCAACGCAAAAAGCTGGAGCACCAAATGAGGAGGTCTCTTCATCTGACACTTCGGAAGGGGAGGGATGCAAACAGGGAAATGAGGAGAGATGGGTTAAAAAATCGAGGAAATTAAAAGACGAGTGGAAAGGAAGCGGTAACACCAGCGACCAAGCATCGCGGTATTTCAAAACTATATATGTTGTCAAACTAAGTGAATCATGTTTGCATCATATTGGTGACCTGAACGTAGAGACTGAATATGAAATATTGTGCAGCGTAGATGCAGGCGCATTGTTGCCAAGTTGGCACCAGTTTTAAAAGATCGTTTGCGTGGAAGAAGGTCCAAAATTCATATTTACATTTTGCATCCCCTCTCTGTTTTCTTATTTCGTCTTATCGGATTTTTTTTTGCAGAACACCGATTATGTTTATATTATGATATGATTTATATTTTTATATTGCATTAACTTATATAGGCTTATTATTATTTTATTTGATCTTTTTATTTATTTGGAAATTTGAAACACGTAAACAAAGCTATAAAGCATACAGTGAAAACATAGGTTTAAATATATGATTACAATTTCCGAAAGAGACTTTTTTCTGCATCTGACAGCTTGCTGACATACGAGAATTACTGTAATATTATCTAAATTGCTTTTGATACTAGAACAAGATACAAGTTTGATGCTTGTCACATAGGCTACGTTAGTGAAGGGTTGTGTCTTGACAGTGCGGTTTGGACTGCTGTGTTGTTAATATCTCTGTAGATGGCGCTGCTTAGTTTGCTTTATTTAAACTAAGCGAGGCTCTTGAATATTGTTTTACGGATATTCAACAAATTTCATAAATATTGATAACAAGCGATTAACTTATTTTTTGTTGGTGATTTGTAAGGTTTATTTCGTTTTGTTTTAACGTACAGCAGATGGATAAAATGTTTAGCTGGCTATAACTGAGATACATAGTTGACTTATGATGTGATCAGTCTGTTTAGAGATGATCAGACTTGTTTATAGTTTAGTAAGCTGCCTTACTAGCTATCACATATTTTTTACATTTTAGTGCAATAAGGACTACGACTATGTCTCTCGTGTATACGATATATACATGTATATAATTTTAAACAGCGTTTGGTCAATTACTTTTGTAACATGAGAAAAATAAAACATTTTCCTAAAGCTTCACTCTATAATATATCAGTATAAAATGTTTATATATTAATTATCCTAAAAAAATACATTTTAGAAAAATCTTATTTGATTACATATCTCGGCTTATATGGTGCCTGATTAGCATATTTATTTATTATCACTGCAGCGGAAACAGCTGATAACGTCACATGAACCTCTTATCTTAAATGTCATAATTTAGAAAAAAAACATCTTTTTACACCGAAAAACTCCAATAATTTTTTTTGTACACGCTGACATTTGTTCAGATGATCTGAATATGTCCAAATATGGTGAAAAGTATCAATTCTTATTATTAATATCTTCAGTGATGTTTTGATTATTATTACAGTTTTTCTTTTAACTTAGGCTATATGCCAAGTGCACGTAGAGGTAAATCTACGAACACTAAATGTTGTGTTTAAAAATTGCCTGTATTAAAAGGTATAAACTGTAGTATTTGGCTTCATTGAAGAAAGCACTTAGATTTATAAACTATTCGCACTGTGACCGTTGTGGGTTCGGCTAAAAGAACAGGAGGCCATGTTATGTTATGCCTTGCGGCCAAATTTGGGGACGATTCTTCTTTTTGTTAGTATTTTTGGAGGGAGCTTCTGGTACAATATGTAACACCATGGGCTGTAATTTCACACTCGACTACACATTTCCCTTAAAGCTGCTTTTATTTCCCCGCAAGACCCCAGCTTTTTGCCTCCACACCCTTTTAGTATATTAGTTACTTCCTCTGTTAAATGATAGGAAAACTAATTGCAACTGATCACAGTGGCCTTTGAATACTAAATTGTGACTGTGTCTGTGCTATAAAGTATTATTATTATGTGACCAGTCAAAACGTTGTTAAAATATTTTCTTTTGGATGATACTAGAGTTCTGTCACAGTTGGACAAAGAGTGAACTGTATTAAAAGCATGTCTATTTGATTACACAGTTTAACATTATTGCAAGACGTTCTTTAAATTTATTTGATAATATTTTACATTTAGGGTTTTTTTCCATTAGATCAACCCTTAATTAACAGAGAGTTTTACTCTTAAGAGAAAGACTGAGAGAAAGAGAGATCGAACGTGTTGAGAGAGAGAGAGAGAGAGAGAGGGAGAGAGGGAGGGAGAGACTCTGTTGTCTCTTTTTTGACAGTCTCTGGTATATACCACCGGAGTTTATCAGCCAACGTGAAACAGAAATGAACTTCCAATAAAAACTCAGAAAATAATTCCCATTCCGTTTCTCGAAAGCCTATGGGTTCTTCTCAGTCACTGTAATATTGTCAACGTCACCAATCGATACTTTCCACTCCACTAAACTCACTGTCCACGTCAGTTTGCGTGTGCTATAGCTGAATACATGTTGTCTTAGCTCTTACAGCAAGAGTTACCCACATTGGAATTGTAAGCTTACTGATAAGCTTACTGCGATTTTCAGTGGACTGATTGTTTTAAAATAGTTTAGACGTGTTTTTCAAGGGGTATTTAAAAATATACGTGTGCCCCACAATGTATCCCTGGGGGAAAAGTAGAAGAAAAGTTTAACAATTTTAAGACTTTTCTGTTATTCCATTTAATAAAGCTTAGTGCATTTACAAATAATAAATTTGTATATTATTATTATTATTATTATTAATAATAATAATAATAATCTACTGTTATTGATATTGTCATTTACATTATTATGATATTACACTATTTACATTACAATATACATGCATTATGTATATTATTATATACATTTATTGACCCATTTAATAATGACCAGAAAATAGGATTTTAAGAAACAGCACTTCAATTCTTACAAATATAAAGTGTCCAAAAATGATCGCTCTCACAAAAACAAATAAACGCCATTAACAACGTCTTAGCGACGATATCAGCTGTGCCTTTAGATTACCCATTCATGTTGTCTATAGAGTGAACAGATGGACCATCAACTCAGTTCTGTCTACAGCATTGAAGATTGATTTTGTACTTGCTTTTAATTTTACCATAATTAATTAGATTATTACAACTGCTTTTATTGATATTCTCATTTACACCAAAAATAGAAAGGTGAATTAGCATATGATCTATGCCTTCTATTAACCGAACGGCATAAACAACAACAATAACAATCCTCATTATAATATCAATGAAATAATGTTGGGAAACAGCCGCATTCCCCGTTAATGCACGAAAAGCATGCTATTGCAAATAAGCTTTTGTTTCAACAACACGAATACGTTTTTCTTAATGATGCATTGGGAGATCCCGCTGTAAACCGATATGGATTACAGTGAGCACTTATGTCAACACATGGGCCCAGATAATAACACCGCATAATAATATAATCCCAGCGTGGCATTTTAAATTTACAGATGTCAGACTTTCCCCGCGTAACATTAACATTTCCACCACGTTTGCAACATTAATAAAGGCTATCGGTGGTTAAGTAGTTTGGTTTTTGTAAAGTACACCTGCTGTACGTTCTTACCTGAGCTGACGGCGACTTGCCCATACCGCTAGAAAATAAACACTGACACTGTTTGGCGAGACGAAAGGAGAAGCCTGCGCTTACCTGATCGACCAGAGCTGTGAGCCATGGCTTTTCCCTGTCTAATGGTCCGTTTCGTCGATGCAGCCCACTAGATCTGTCCGGCCTCCTGCGTTCCCTCCTCGGCTGGGCGTCCTGCCTCTCCCCGCTGCTTTTCACAACCTTTGACCGATCATCCAAAACTAAACGGTTTATACGACAACAAAAAAGGAGAGCAACCTCTGCTCTAGTGAACTAGATTGATAAAGGATGGAAAATAGCAATCAAAGCAAATAAAGCGTTGCAGGTGTTGTATAAAAAGAAAGAATAAAAGTAGCTGCTGGAAGTTTAAAGGGGACTATGAGTATGGAGATATGCTAACAACCGCACGGCGGCTTTTGCGTTTATAGGATACGCAAAGGTAGGACTTATATCATTGCATATTCATGATGATTTGAAAACATCTATATGCTTATGTGCGATCCCTTCAGCAAGGGCTATACAGTCCCTGATCTTTAACTCGTTAACTACGAGGTTTGGGTCAGAAAGTTGCTTCTAGGCTATAATTGTGATAACGGATTCGTGCTGCTCATTGGCTGAACTTTAAGGTGAACCTGTTCCCGGTGGGAGGGTCTAGCTAAAGAAACGAGGTAATGTGGGGTCTGAATCCTTGTTAATATATTGTGAGGCCGGATTAATTGCATGTTATATAAAGAGGTTTTTGTCTTTACTTTGTTACAGGCTTTCTCCAGGTGATGTTTAAAGAAGATTGTCTATATTGCCTAGAAAGTTTTAATACTGTACGTGCTATTTAGTTTACTAAAAAAAGTTTGTTCCTATGCCCAACTATTCTTCATGCGTAGTTCGTATACCCTATATTAAATAATTAAAAAAGTATAGTATTAGTATCATAATACAGCAAAGGTGTACAAAGTGTAATAAAAACGATTATTTAAATTGTACAGATAATTTCTTAATATTTGCAGTTAGGAAGACAATCAGTTCACTATATGCAAAAGGTATTTCGTAAAGTTCATAAGGTTAAGGCCCTTGAGCGTGTATTTTTTTGACAGTTTACAAATGATCACACACAGAAACAGAGACACCAACCCCCCCACATCACTTCTGCCTCCAACTGCGACTCAACGTAGATAAACACCCGTGAAAACTGAAATTATTTTATGCACATTGATCGTAAATATTAGGAAACGGCTGTACTAATTTGTAATTTGTTTTTCATTTGCTATAACACTCACCGTGAAAATCTGATTTTTTTTATCAGAAATATTTAATTTCTTTAATTATTACTTGTTTAATAATGACTTCGATCATACTATACTATTATACCTTCTTACCTTAATGTTGTCTCTTATGATTAATTTGCATTTGTGCCTCTTCAAGGAATTGCCCAGAATTTATGTATAAGCCACATCAGTACAATATTTCTAACTTTTAAAAGACTTAAGATACACTAGCCACCATACGGAGCACGGTAACCCCCACCCGCCTCATCAGACGACAGAAAAAAGGGCCAAAGTTTTCAGCTGAGCAGTCAAAGGTGCGCTCCCCGTCACGGAAACAAGCCTATAGTCATTTGTTTGGGAAGATGGTTGTATTTTAAACCAGTGTAACCTTTACTGTTTATACTAAAAGGGACTGCAGTTCGTGCATTATATTCCTAATAATTATTGTATTACTTAAAAACTTACAAAAAAAATCACCTTAATGTATAGCATCAATACAATATATTTTTATTTACAATTCTGAACTGACCAACTGTGCAAAACCCCATGAACCAGTTTAACAATAACGTAGCTATTTTGTGCGTCTAGCTGTGCATTTTAACATTTAACAAATAACATTTTTGCCCAGGGATTAAATATAAAAGGAGATTCAAAATATAAAGCTTTTACCAGTGTATGTAACACTAGATCGCATTAAACCACAAATAGTCCTGCTTTACCATCACTAGCATTTATCCATAGAATTATTATAACGGTTGCACGTCTCTGTCACTAGTAATTAACACACAGGGCAATTAAATTAGTCTGATGTAGAGCATTGCACTTGTAACAAGGCGTCCACCAATGTTTTAATGAAATCGATTTCTTTGCTTCTCTCTGGCTTCGGTGAGCACAATTCTGACGTTGTACATCCCTAAACTCTGACAAACGTGGATTCGCACAAAATGTTTGTTAACTAGGCGAAGTAGAGGCCGTAATAATTTAATGTACAATTTTATGGCTTTACCACGCTCTGTCGTTCTTTTGGATATTGTAATATAGCATTTTTGCAAGTTACTTGTCTGTTAATGTTCCAGCTAGTAGACTTTATCATCCCTTTCGTTTTTTTTCCTCCCTTTCGTTCGCACCGTTTAACTCTGGCTGAAGTTTCATTCATCCGCTCTACTTATATGTGCATTTGTGATGAGGCTTTACATGCGACTGTATTGAACATTTGAACCATATTGCTCACAACATAACTCCGTATCATTTTGCTACTTTAATGTACTGAAGCCTTGTGGCCACATGACTGTTCTCCTCGCATAGTTGGCTTTTTGCAATAAACCACAGCTATGGGTTTTATGTCGAATCAGATGAACACGCGTATTATTCGTTGTGAGAGTGAGAAGATATGTTGTAACGCCCAGCTGATCTACAGAAATAAATATATTCACATTTGTCTTAAATATAATATTCCTGCATATATAAACACTTATTTTCTATTCCTAAGGGTTTATTACTATTTATATTTTATGGAGTTGTACGGACGTTTCCTTTCTTTTCGTTAGAAATAGTTTAAAAATGTAGAAAGTCAATTAAAAAATTCAAACAAAGTGACTCAAAAAAGATAAATAATAAGTAATAAGTCATTACTAGGTTTCGAGTCCTGTTTGTACAATTATGTGCAAAATGTACATATATTTTATTTGTCATTAAGTCAAAAGCTAATTGTTTATATAAATGTATTTTAATATTTCTATATAATGAATTTTCAATTGCCCTTTATGTGTGTGTGTATGTTGGACCCTGAGGCAGCCCAGGGTGCTCTCAAGCCAGCTGCCACTGTTTTAAACAGACAGGAAACAGCTTCCACTAACATGCCTGCAATATGGAAAGCAGCAACCTCCTCAATACACCCCATGGCATGATTCTAATATCCCCCTTACACACACACATGCACACACACACACACACATGCACACACACACAGGACTTTTGTTAAACATTAAATGTTAAGTAGTGCTATATTTTACCTTTTAGTAACATGCATAGCAAGCAAACACATTCTATATAATTTGAATGTATATTTCCAAGATCATAATGTTTGTGATATTTTGTACATAGGGACCTTGACTTGTTTCAGTAGCACCTCATGAGCATTTGTTAACTTTTGCCTGGAGTGTGATGGAGAGAGACTTGCATTTCCCCTGTGCTAGAGATGCTTTGATTCACTGTAAATAGTCTTGTGTGTGTGTGTGTGTGTGTGTGTGTGTGTGAGTGCATATCTATTATCCTTCTGTGAAATACAGATCTGCTGGGCTCCCACACTGGCCTCTGATCATCTCCCTGTAAATGCAGCCTGTCACCTTCAGTGGTGTAATGATCACAGAAACAGTGACCTTGATCTATGGTGAGCCATAATAGAGAAAAAAGTGCCTCTCCCACACTCAGCGCTAAGATAGAAGAGTGAAGCCCAGCGTATGGGTGAAGCCAAAGGAGGGTTCTGAACAGGGCCGTGTTTGATTGGCAATAAAGCTTGTTGGAGTGTCTGTAATGGATGCGGGATCTCTCATGTTATCATCCATTTGGATGGGGCATAGACTGAAGGCGATGTGATTCCAGATTGAAAACTCAGGGAGTGGCTGATTATGGTTTTATCGCATAGTCCATTACACTGGTCAACAGTACACACAGTTTCTCATAGCAAAGACTGTGGTGGATTAATGGGGCTGCTCTTCTGTTCGCTCCAGCCCCCTCGGACATTCAGTACCTGCACCTTTCCTTCCCTTCAGCGAGGCTTTTTTGAATATGTCCCAGTTCCTGGCAGATTTAGCTTTAAATAAGTTTCACCCTCCCTTACCCTTTAAAGAAGGGCACAGCGGGTTCATACACCCTATGAGTTCAGCACTCATCATTTATCATGCTCGCTGTTTTTTGTGAAAGGATGAACAATATTGTGTCATTTATAATGCCTAAGGAAAGTTCTGGAAACTGTACACTAACGCAAGTAAAGTTTGCTAAAAGGCTCTTTGTCAGGCTGTATGGTTCCATAAAAAACCTCTAACATCTACAGAGCATTACTGTTGCTTGAAAGGTTCTTTGTAGTGGATAAAGGTTCTATAGACTATTAAACGTGAGAAAGAAATGGTTCTTTTGAGAACATTTTAAAGTTTTTTTGGGGAACCAAAAATGTTTTTCTATATGGCATTGTTGTGACAAACCTTTCAAGCACCTTTATTGTTTAGAGTATATGTTTACATTACATGTACATTTATTCATTTAGCAAATGCTTTTATCCAAAAACAAATCAGAAATAATTTAACATTTTACATGCCTCTGAAGGTAAACTATTTGCAGAATGTCTATTTGTAAAGTCTTATAGCATTGTTAATGTTCTTGTTATAAAATAAAGTCAGGATAAACATAATCTGTTTTTTAAAAAATATTTTTTGCATTATTTAATAATGGAAAAATGAAATAACAAAGTAAGACATGAATTATTAAAAAATGATGGGTAGGGAAATAGTAACCTGGTGAAGGCCACCAAACAAGGTAGTAAGAGACAGAAGCACAAAAATTCTCCCTACAGAAATCTGGATAATTTCGTGAAATCTGGTCCCCACAACAGCGAGCACCATCAACTCATCTCCCCTTGCCAGCTTTTCATATTTAAAGCCAGTACGGGTTTAATTACCAAATGATGACAGTGTCATATGGTGCCATGATGGCACAGGATATGTGCGAGACACTGACTGACAGTGGGAAGCTGGAAAGCAAAACAGGGGAGAAAAAAATAGCTGAGACAGTAAAACATCTGTAATTTGCAATTCACTGGTGTTCAGTGGTTGCTCATGGATTAAAGATTAAAAACTATTGTCTAGCAGATGGAAGAGAGCAAGAGAAGGAGAGAGAAACATGGAGGGAGGGGGAGCTTCTAAGCAGCCCATTTACATTTGTATATAAGCAGCACTGTTAGGATAATCACATGGAAAAAATAAGCTGTCTCCATCACACACCCAAGGCAATGCCTCCATTAGCCCCCATCTCCAGATGCAGATGCTTCTGTTTTCAGATTGATTTGCGACGACAGCATGTTGCCCTCTGTAACAGCTTGGCATATAGTTGGGTACAAGTACAGAGATAATCTTTCAGATAATGTTCGTGAGATGCCATGCTTTAAATACTTTCATATATAAATCTGCCTATAATATGTAATGCAATCGATTGTGCTGTGTTTGGTTGACCAGTGTATTTAAAACAGCTACACCTCCTTATGTGGACATATTTATCACAGATCTTCGTTTCCCATCTATCCCACTGTGATTAAAGAGATCAGCTACACCTGATCTTTTTGTAATTGTAATTAATTGGTGTTTTGTTAGTCTTGCTGTGCCTTAATTAGTTAGCACTGCCCAATGGAGAAGGAGAGACTGTTCCTGTAGCTCAACTGGTAGAGCATTGTGTTAGCAGCGCAAAAGGTTGTCTGTTCGATTCACAGGGAACACACATATTGATTAAATGTATGCCTTAAATGCATTGTAAGTTGTTTCGGATGTACCTGATACTATTAATAACACATTATACCTGAAATTACTTTTAGATATTATTTATTTATAGGCTTATGCTTTCACTAGGAAGTTGACCCTGGACTAGCCTAGTTTGCTAGGCTCAGAGGTTCCTTTGATGCATTTGGGTGTATGGGCGTAAATGGGCGGCCTACTGGAGCATGACAGACCACCTGAGAGTTTTCTGGATCCTGGGAGGACACCTGACACCAGTGTTCCTGGAGAAGGTGCACGACACTGGATTTCACGTGAGCCCCAGCGACTCTGAATTAAAGGACCTCTTCAATAAAACATCACCAGCTTTCAATGGTGCACGCTTGAGCTGCTCGTGTAATTGACTTTTTGACTTTTTCGGATTTGCATGGACTCTCCAAAAGTAGCTCACCTGGCAAGCATTGCTGTGCTCCAAAATTACAGTAGTGGTGTGTTATATTACAAATTATAAGCATTCTCCACTGGTCACAGCTACTTAGAATGTCTTAATTGGAACTCAACCCTTAGACAGTAAGCATGAGATCTTGAGCATTCTGAAATTCATATTATTCAAATTCATTTTCATTAAATGAGAATGCTTATATAGCTGTTCATTTTCAAACTATCGAAAGAACATCCTCTCCTATCAGATATGAATAGATGTTCTACCTAATTTCATTCGCTTTGAAAAAGAGGAAGACTCTGTTCTGTATACACACCTGAAAAAATTCTATATGCACAAAGCATCACAGCTATTCTAAGAGTGAGGAGACGTATCATTGCTGTTCTGAATGGATGATTCTGAGCCAGAGGTGAATCATACAGGGGTTTGTTTGTATCTGTGCCTTTGATCTCCCTCTAATAGTCTCTACACTGCACAACATCTGTCACGCCGTGTGCCACAATCACTCACATAAAGCTTTAGGTGATGATGGTGGGGTATGGTTTTTCCTGCCACATGGTCCACATGGGCATCCCCAAAGCCAGTGCTCATTAGCAGGCAGGTGGCGTTAGAGCTTTGACTGGGGCTGAAACAAGGAATAGAACCTGGCAAACCAGGTTGTACGTCCGTGTTGGGTAATCCCCGCCAGATTGCCAGAATATGAGAAGTGACATCACAAAGCCAACAAAAATTAGCATCCCTAATGGTCTGCCAGGCCAAACATTATTCTTCATGATGAGAAGCAGTCATGCCTGCACAGGACTCCTGGTGATTTGGCCAAAAGCAGAGGAGGCCCCTAAGCTCTCAGCTACAGCCAAAACCAACAGGCTCTATTCTCCAAAGCCATGAAGACCATTTCTACACTCCTGAAAAGAAGTTCCTGAAGCTTACCACTTACCTGCTGCAAAATGCCTTCAGATTCTACAGGGTGTTTGGAAAGAATTTTGGGACTTGAGTTTGAGGGACTTTGAGTCTGAGAACCACATGGCCACCTGAAGGGAAAGGAGATCATATATTAAAATAAGACTCTCACCTGGACTGGAAAAGCAAAGAAAATACCTTGAGTAGATGTAGAAGATCAATGTGAAGAGAGGGAAAGACTGGCAGATTTAATTAATTACTGCATATTAGAATGTTTGTTTACAAAAGTGAACAGTTACAAGGGGGTTGATGGTAATTAATTTAAAATGTACTTCCCCCTGTCCCTGCCTCATGCTGGCGGTAGACGTGGTTGTTTCATGGCAGGTAAGCCCACGTCTCATTGGATTTCCATCAATTGCTCAAAGGTGTGTTTGAAAACAAAGATGCATGATATGCAAATTAGCCTGAATGTTAACATGATTGCATATTAAGAAATCTAATTAGTATTCGAGGAAATCAAAGGAGAAGAGCTGAATAGTGTTATGATACTGCATATCTAAATGGAATCCCATACATATCCCATATCCCATAACGTTTTCCCATTTTTTCCCCATCCAAAAAGACGTGTTGTTTATCTATCTAAATCTGTCTTTACATTTTAAATAGATATCATGTAAATCTGCTAATTCTTTCTGGGAAGATGACTTTATTTTGAAGACAATGTCACAGTGGTTGCGTGTGTGTGTGTTCTGCTGTGGTCAGGAGGTCTCCTGAGGTCCCTTTCCAGGACAATGATGTATTTAAGTCCCCTATGAGGTCAGATGGACTCTGTCCAGAACATCACCTGCAATCAATAGTGTTGGTAAACCAGGCTCAACTGAGTGGCCATGAAGACTCCCCTTATAAACACACTCGCAGAGAGGCCTGCATGGCCCATTGCTTTGCTAAAACCACAACCAAGATCCACACACACACAACACATACCTTCACTCTGAAAACAAGTGTTGATGACAAAGAGAAGAAAAATAACAGCACCTCTGTGGTAAGTGAAGCCTCCAGGTGATGAAATCCTCTCTAAAGTGACAAAAAACAGAGGTAAATTGACAGCCATGAGAATGTGTTTATAAATGCTGGTGGGTGGTATTACTGTGGAAAAGTGTGAAGCAAGTGAGAGAAAAGGCCCACTGGAGTGAGAGAGTGGAAGATTTATGTAATTTATTTTTGCCACATGGATTCATTATATCTGTGAAGTCCTGACAGTGGGTTGGACATGTACAGGAGTGGAATATGTTTGCAGCTATTTAAAATGGCTGTTTATCATGCGTCATTTTTATGCCATTTTATATTTAAAGTCTTTTGCAGAATAAAAGTTTATTTGTGGGATTCATCTATATATTCTTCTCAAAATGGCTTTTAACGTCATTATTTTGCTATTTGATAACAGCTTGCATACTAGCATCAGTCCTGTGAATCTATTAAATAAGGAAACAGTTGTTCGCTGTATTTTATTTCTGTTGTGCTTAACACATTTTAAAGTTTAATGTATGGTTTATATTACCTGCTTTTAATTTTAATCAGAATATTATTCACTACTGGATTAATGTAATAACATTAGGTTACACTAACTAAAGTAACTTTCTAGGGTTGGATCTAGGGCTCTTGGATCAGAGTCATGGTAGCAATATTATTGCAGTATTAAAATAACAAAATAATGCTATCAGCTCATATTTAATTTGTTAATTTTGTGTTTTCTCTCTTTTTTGGCCAGAGAATCAGGTTTAAAAGAGTGTAGGGAGCAGAAAATGAATTCTTAAGATATCAGTCGCAAAAATGTAATTAATGTTTTAAACTTCTCCCTTTTTGCCTGATTATAATCACATGCTCCTCCCCTTTTTTGTTTTATTATTTGTCGGCAATTCTTTTGGCTTCAGCATCACTCTGTCATAGCAAAAGCTGTGCATTCCCCTTAACGCACAGGTGAATTGGGTGCACTGGTTAAATCAGGGCTCCAGTCTTGGGTTTGAGAGTCATCTGAGCTCAGGCAACAAAAGCAAACGCTACAGTGAGTGTCTCTACTGTAAGTGGCTTTTGAAGAATTGGCACAGTCATGTGGAGAACACCTCACATCTCTCACAAACAAATGAAGGCCTGGCGCTTCAAAGTGAGATTGATATCTCTCTCTGAACTTCAACCAGAATATTCTGAATATGGAGAGAGGTGCACTCCTCCCCCGAGACCGCAGAGACGTTCTTTCCTCCCTCGCCCCGCCAAAAGAGGTGAAAAAAGATTGCTCCTCTGGATCTTCCATGTTCATCAATATTCACTCATTCATCGTGAGCCATGGCAGCTGAAATTTGGCCCAGTAGCTGAATGGATGACCCAGAAATCCACTTTGTCGCCATAAAGATGTCTGCAATTGAGTTTTAGGATTAAAACAGAACAATACACAATTTTTATAAACTTCAGATTCATCTATATATTTTATACAGTGACAGAGAAACTTTTCAATTTGCTTTGCAAGTCCATAAGAGTACCCAGCCATTTAATAGGTCAGGAATAGATGTATCTGCTTTGTTCTGCTTTCTGACTCCATGAGAAAAAGCATCTGTGTGTTTGCCAAATATTGCAAAGGGTTTATGTGAACTTGTTTTTTCCACAAATAAAATGGTGAAGGAAACTACTGCTAAAGAAGGTTGTCATAAATCAAATATGTATTGCTGAACATATCTCAGATCTGTCGCACCATATTTAGGCCATTAAAACTGTTGAAGAAAGTCAACATTTTTATTAAACTAAACTTCTAAAAAGTGCAAAAACGTGCAAAATATCTTGGTAGTTGGAATGTTCATGCAAAGAATATAACATATTGAAATGTGTGTTGTTTTGATGTGAATGACCTTATATTTGTTTTTTATCTCAAAAGTGAATTTAATGATAATAAACAACTTGTGTTAACTGTAAAACACCCAGTCATTATAGTTTAGTTGCTTGGGTCAAAAAATAAGTAAAACTCTGACACAAACAAAAAACAAAGTGGCCATTTTATTTTACATTGACATGGGCTTTGTGCTGTGTGTACACTAGAAGGTTTACATATTAGTCTTTCTGCCTGTGAGAATGCATAAAACCTGTATTTTTATTAACAAAAAGAAGTTTTGTATCCCCACAATCAATTTGTATGTGAACAGTGCCGGTTTGAAATAACTGCTATACTGTTTTTGAACAAAATGTACGATTACTGTAATACTATTTACTGCAAGAGTATATTACAGCAAGTCTGCTAAAGCAGGGAGTGGCTTAATGATGTCTTGATTGTGATGTAAATGTTACTACGAACCTTTAAATGCATTGTAGCTGTTTTGCGGCTATTGTATTCAATAAATCAATTAATTATTACAGAATTATGAAATGTGAAATTATGAAACAACCATAAACACGTCTTTCAAATCCCTGATGATTATTAGGAAAAAACAAACCTAACTTTATAAGAAAATAACTTCAGTCATAAATTCAAGAACATTTTCATGTAAATATAAATAAACTGTTTTTATGTTGTGTATCAAATTAGTACATTTGTATATCTTAATTACAGCAAATATACTATTATGATCCTCAGAGAAAAATCAATAGTTGCTGAGCTACAAAAGAGGTTTTATGCTGAAATGGTAATTAGCATGGGTCCTGACCTCCCTCATGGCATCTCTCAGGCAGCACCCTTAGAGCCAGAGGCATGTCCAGAGCTGACACTTAATGGCCTTCAACATTACACACTCGCTACAGTTGTTATCAGACTTTGTCTTCATTCACCTTTGAGGTAAGTTCTTGGGAACCCCGTTTATCAATCATGGAGGGCTCCAGCACATTACTTCCAGTCTTTGGCCTGACTTCAACAGCCGTGGTACAAATTGTCTCCTGAATAGTGAGGGCTCTGCACTCCCCCCACCCTCCACCCTCTTTTTGTCACCGTCTTCTGACAAATGTTCCTCTGCAACTTTTCTGAACATGGCCATCCCTACCTTCTGCTCCTCACCATTCAGAGGGGGGTTCTGGCCTCATGTTCTCTTCACTAGATGAGCATAGGATCTGCAATGAAACCATTAAGGCTCTTACTCAAAGACTGAGAATGAGTCAAATCCATTGTAAAGTGATGTTGTCAGTTTACAGCAGGTATTATAAGAAAATAAACATGTTAATGACCTAGTTAATGGGAAACGGTCTTAGAGCTTTGGCTCACGTTAAACTGAAAGTTATCCGAATGTTCTTGCAGTAACATTAGTAGAAAGTTTTTTCGCATTATATATATCATATATCAAAAGCAGCGGTTAAGTTATTTAATGGAGCGTTTTAAAAATGTTATTAAGGGATAAAGTTTGAATAACAGTTGTATAACCAATAACCAAGCAATAATGTTAATGCAATGTCAAAAAACTGGACATCTAAACATTCCTATGTTTCAAAATAATTACTTAATGGAAATATCGCATTCTTATAACCCTTAAATTGTTAGCTGTATAGAGACAAAAGAGATAGGTTTTATAAAACAAAAACAGCCATGGCTCTAACGTTGGTGGTCAAAATGTGTATTCAAAATGGGTTTCCACTGCATTCATTATTAATTATTTTATGAGCTGTGGGTTAACTTGTGTTTCAGGGTTGTGTTTTATTGGGCTACTGATCCAGGCACAATACAATAAAAAGTATCGGCCTCAGGGTTTGAATGACTCACATAATTTCTCTTCAGCTGTCTGAAGAGTGAAGTAATTAAGACAGATGAACAGATGAATTAGTTGATTCCGAGGTCAAACTGTGATTGTTTAACTCTATTACTTCACCGTTGTGAAACAGTTACCGTGACACTTTTTCATGATATTCTTACATCCACAGAAGATAAGGCATGAGTAAAGGAGTAGAGAGAGATACAAATTGATTGTTCAGCGACGAGATCGGTCACAGTCATCTTGGGTGGAAGGATTAATGGGTCTGATGGCTGTTGCAGGTTCAGGCCAGGAGACAGGCGAAAACAAGAGAAATTGGTTTGAGGCCCTGGGAGCCGAATCGATGTAGTAGCATATAAGCAGTGAAGAGAAAGAAAGAGAGGCAGAAGAATATGAAATATTTGTTTTGAAAAAAGTAGTTTTACAACCTTTCTTAATTAAAGGGATAGTTCAACCTACGTGACTTTCTCTTTTCTACCTATAGGAGGTAGAAAAAGAGGATATTATTATCTCTGTGGTTTTGTGCCCTACAGTGGAACTCAATAAATGCCAATGTTTGTTTGGTTTCAAACATTCATACAAAATATCTTCTTTGTGCATTTCAAAAGCAAAAAAGTCATACAGGTTTAAAAATGACATTACATCTTTAAGTAAATAAATATTATAACTAAGCAATTCTTAAAAACTCAGTTTTGTTGTTAAATTTTTACAATATTTTAATATATTATTTTTATTACAACCTGTCATAAACCAGGGTTACTCAAGTCTTCCTGAAAGAGGCCCAAGCAGGTTTGCAGCTGTGACAGAAATCAAAATCCATTTTCTGTGGCCAAATCTAATAGGACCAAATGGTGGATGTTCCATTCATCTCTGCAGCCTGTCTGAGCACTCAGGCCGCAGGCAACGAGCTTGTAAGGCAGGTGTGAATGTGAGGTGAAGGGGGTATTGGGAAGATGATGTTCAGTGTACAGGCATTTATTTTTTACTTGTGCTGTGTTTTGGGTGTCTATAATAAACCATTCATTTTTACTGAATGTATGAGGCGTTTTTTGAATAATTCAAAAATAAATGTAATCTTATTACCATATCAAACTTATTTTTGTGTAAGATAAATAGAGTCAGTCTGAGAAACCATCTAATCTAGCATCACTGAATAAACTCTGTACTGTTTTTTAAATCTGTAGCGGTCACCTGCATTTTTTCCTGTTTGTGGGCAAGGTTGGGTTTGTTCCACATTCTGAAAACAACACATTCAAATTGCTCCTGGATTATGACTGAGAGCTTACCCTCTCAGTCTTCGACCCACCTTCACTGAATTTGGCAGAGCAATTCACTACAATGGGGTTAGCCCTTATATGCCCTAGTGTATTTCCCTCCTTTGCAACAGAGTTCATGTAAAATTAATCAACTCTCACTGTAATTCTAAACATTTGTCACATTGGACTGATTGAGGTCAATGGCTCAATTCAACATCAGGACACGTAAACTCACATCATGATTGATTGACAACATAATCACACATATTGTTATGAAATGAGTTTATTAGCTTTAAATCTACTGGTTATGCATCGCTGTTGGGAGCCTTACGTGCAATTTTCAGTGAGGCAAAATGCCTGATCGGGAAGAGTTTCATGGAGCTTGCGTGAAGCACTTGCTTATAATGCCTTTTGGAACACTCATCTGGTTAATCAGCAAAGCTCTTACTTCTGTGCTAATAAGAGGCAGGCCTGAGACCTACGGAGTATTTCTACCTGTGATTTGTATTTAGAATGAACACAGGGGACTCTCACTGAGTACCAGTCATGGCTTATTATTCCCTCAGATAAACAGGCAGGTCAGGTGGAGACCACCAAACCAATTTCAATTTTTTCTATTGGAACATGATTTTTCTCCACTCGTATTTATGTTGTAAACTACATTACATTGATTTAGCTTGGCAGTCATAAATCATAATTGTGAAGAATATAAAGGCAGCAATTCACTCATAAATAATAAGGTCTTTGTATTTATAGCTACAGGCAGTATATTTTATGGTTATGGTCATGTGCATTACACCAGTTCATTACAATAGCATTAACTTGAGCTTTTTAATAGAATAAGAAGAGTGCCAAATGCCTGTCTATCATAACCTGCCTTTCTAATAGCCATATGAGTCTGATAACTAAGCAAAAAAGAGCTTGGCAGTAATGAGTCATGTGACACCTCATGGGGTTTTCCATAACTATTTGAGTAAATGGTCGCTCTCCACCAACAATTCCCTTTGATGACCCATTAGATATTATGGGGCAGCCTGCTGTGAATCCGTAGTCTGAGTCTTACCAAATTTGTATTTAATGCCCAAGAGACAAACAATAACTAGATTTTAAAAAACTTCCTAACATTATCTCTCATCTGAAAGTCTAACAAGTTTTGTAGTGAGGGACACTAAATATTCAGATATTAGCAACAATGTTGTTGCTGCTATTGAAAACAATCCAATATAAAAAAGAACAATTTAAAAAAGTATCAGAGGTCATTCGCCAATAATTTTCTAGGCAAATATCCACATATCACCATTCAAACTATTACCCCAAGTATGTTTAAGTAATTTGGTGCATATTTAGAAATTATGCTTATTTTAATTATTTCTATTATTTTTACGTTACTATAGCCTCACTTTTACATTTAAACAGCTGTTATAGTTTCATATTCCTCTTATATGTGAGCTTGGCTAACAGGGAACATTCACAGAACGTTGGCTCTGTTCTCTTAAAGTTTTATCAAAAACATTCCTAAAGTAACTAAAAATGATTTAAAAATTACTTTATCTTTTTGATATCGTATATCAAAAATGCTATTCTTAAGTTGTTGGTGGAATGTTTTTCAATTGTTACAGCATTAAAAACATTTGAATAACGTTCTTATAAAAACCCCAAACCAACCAATAATGTTCATACATAAACATAAAAAAATTGACATTTTGAACATTCCTAAAACTTTTAAATAATGTTTTAAAATTTTTATTACTTAATAGAAACGGGCAGCCGGTTTTACAACCTACAGTTGTTAGCTGGGAATAGTAGGCTACTTATATTCTTATGCAAGAGCTTCAAGGGTTCTGCTTTTGTTTTGAGATATTTGTTTCATTGAAAAATTTTTCACTGAGCTAGATCAACTCCCTCAAAGAGCTTGTCAACTGGGGACTATATAAAGATAATTAGTATTATATTAAATTCTACTTAATCAAATTTTTATTTACTAACATGTTTATTTTCTGACATGTGAATCAAGTGTAAGGCTAAATAATAGATCTCAGCAAAAATAACTCCTCATCTCAAGGATAATGGAAGAGAAATGTTGTAGATTAATGGCACTATTTATCTTTTTAGAATTTCTATCTTTCTCAGTGGTAGCTGTGCTCCCAAAGGAAAATATTCATAAAATGAAATTGAAGTCTCGTCAACTTAATAGGTTATTAAAATTTTGAGTCCATATCACTTCTTCTTTCGCGGCGCTGTAAATTTAAATTGAAGTTTGTGGAGTTCAAGTCACCAGCCGAGTTTTTATGATGGCACAATAGAGGAGGAACATCATCTTTGTCAGGAGGTATTTGCTATTCTAATTTTATGGCAGGCCAGATTATCAAAAAGGAATGTCATTGTTTAGGCTGCAGACAACACCCAGCCTTCAGCCATGTGTTTCCATTAGAGGACTGAACCGTTAGGGGATGTATTACTCCCATTATTTCCATTTCTGTCTTTTGTCTTGATTTAAAGTGAGGCTCACTGCATGTTCCTGTGCTGTCATTTCCTTCCTCTCCCACTGCCTGAGATTGGGCAGCATAGGCGTCTCGGCACCAGGCGTCTTAGGGGCAGTGAGCGAATCAAGGTGGAATATCTTTAGACTGCCTGTATGTCTGGAAACAGGGTGCGAATGAGAGATGGTGATGGAAAGAGAGAGGGGCCATCTCTAGCATTTCCTCAAGGTCAGAGGCCAAATTTATTTATTTCCCTAAGAAGTTCTGATGATTTTACTCAGTACTTTACAGTAATGATAAGGGATATCACAGGCCATAAATTTCTCTTGCCATTTGTCCCAAGATGAACCATTTTTTTTGGCCTTCAAGGACATTACTTGGTATTTGTATCGAAGTGGTGTTTCATAGTGTTCGATATAACCTAGTGGAAAAATTAAAAGTAAAACTGACTGGGGTAGGATTCATATGCAACTAAAGCTGTTGTAATATACTATATAGTAAATGTCGACACAGTTTGTGATGCCCTTGTCCGTGTTTGAAAAAATGCAACTAAATACCTGTTTTATCTTTCTCTCTTTTTAGGATCTTCAATAAGAAAAACTGCAAATAAACAATAATCAATTTTTGGAACAAAACAAATATAAATATTTTACTATGGCTCAAAAGTACTATTGTGATGTTACAGCATCATAAAATTGAATTTATTTCTATAATGCCAGATATGGACTGAAACATCAAACATGCACCCCTAGCTATTTGTGGGGCTTAACAATGTGATCAGCTTCTTTTTATTTATTTTGCAGAGATTTCTTATTTTCCACAGATTTCTGTGATCTAAAGGTCATGTAATTAGCATAACATCATGATGTCTTTTGTTGATTGGCTATTTAAAATCTTATTGCAGTCCTGGGAGTAATGTTAATGGGTTGAAGCCACACCTCTTCATTACCTCTATTGATATCCCATGAGGCCTTGTGGCTATTCCTCAGTGCACTCTTTTGTAGTTCAGGAATGGTCCAATTACTTAGAGGCTCATAGGGCCCCACTGTGTCATCAACACAGACACTGGACAACCCTCTTTCAAGCCTAACCAATCCCTGCTGCCTCCTAAACAAATAATAGAAAGCCTTACAGTACTCAGGGGCTGAAGCACAGCTTCTTAACTAGACAATGCCAGAAAACCTGAGAAGTTCCTGGTCCCTTGTTGTTTAAAATCATTGCCATTTTACTCTCAATTTAGGACATTCAAACAGCACACATTTGTCATCTGAGAATAGCAGCCTCTATTATATTAAAGGGATATTTTCCTCGTTTTTTTCCTCTCGGTCTCTACTTAGGATTCTGCATGCTTAAAGCTTAAAGTAGAACATATTAGAATGTTCAGACAATCCTGACCTGTTTATGCAGGCAGAGTTGATAGGTTGTGAGGCCCCCAGAGGGCCTAATGAGGAGAGCTATCCTTTAAACTGCCTGCCTGATATTTTGTGGATAATAAAAGAAATAAATCAGACAATAGGCCTGAATATTTTATTTATTATCCATATTCATATAGGCAAAAATGATACAGAAATGTAAAAACACAATTTCACTGTGGCCCCTGATGGAATTGTAGCACCGCTGCTGCTGTTTTCATGTCTAAAGACAAAGTGCATTCTTCCCACACGGTAGCTTGTACTATATGTGCTATAACTCTATTTAGCAGCCCATTACTGCGTATTTTAATGGGGACATAGATACAAATAATGCCCTTTACAGATTTCACCTCCTTTAGTCTATTCAATTTCATTCTTGTCCCTCAGCCTTGCCTGTACAGTATGAACACAACCAGCTAACAGGAAACAGAACATTGGCTAATGTTCTCTTAAAATTCTCTCAAAGTTAAAACGTTCTTGCAGTAATGTTGGTAGAACTTTTTAACATTATATATCATATATATCAAAAATGTTATTTTAAAGCTGTTAGTGAAATGTTTTAAAACGTTGCAAATTAAGTTTAAATAATGTTATTCTTATAACCAAACAGTAAAGTTACCACAATCTAAAAAAACTGAATTTAATTCCCTAAAACTTTAAAATATTTTTTAATTGTTTTTTTACTTAATGGAAATGTTAGGGAAACATTCTTACAACCCAAAAATTGTTAGCTAGTTAACTGACTGCTTTGTTAATATCAGTGTTACATTATCTGTCCCTCAACCTCACCTCTACAGCATACACACAATGGATGTGAACCCGAAGCCTGGCAGGTCATGCTCTGCAATGTCTGTAATCTGTTGCCCTTCATTTGCATCTCTCCTTAATGGTGTACCATGCTGTCTCTATGAAAGATGCCTCATCAGCAGACAAATAATGGTGACACTCAGGCACTCAGGAAAATGTGCTAAGTGAAGTAATTATGAGCAAAGGTTGAGAACTCATTCAGATCCCTGAGATGACAGCACATTCACAGAGAAGAAGTGCCCAACTGGCAATAATCCGGGAAAATCGACGGCCTCCAGGAAAGCATTGTGGGGTCTGATAAAATGGCTGCTATAATATGCACTTAATCTGCCAGGTCTCCAATGAGCCTGCTTGTATTTCAAACTGGAGGGAGTCATTGTTGAGGGGGCCTGAAGCATCAGGGGCAAAATGGTATGGTTTTAGTCTGTTTTAATGCAAACAAGCTATATCATACCTCATGTCATCTGCATGGAGCTATAACATCAAAGGCTTGTATTAAAACATTTAACTTACCTTTAGAAACTCCAAAATGGCCCCCAGCTAACAGGGAACATTCACAAAATGTTGGCTTACATTATTAAAAAAATTCTCTCAAAGTTATCAAAAGCCTTCTTGCAGTAATGTTACTAGAACTTTTAAAATGTTGTTTTAATATTATACATGTATATATGTTTTAATGTATATAAATGTTATATATTTTTTAATGTTATATAATTTTTAATAATGTTATTTGTATATATAATATATAATGTTAGAATTAACAGAATTAAAAAAAACATTAAATAATGTGCCTATAATCAAGCCATAACGCTAATACAACATCTACAAAATGGACAAATAAAAAAAAATGGACGTTTTGAACATTCTTAGGACTTTCAAAATAATTTTTGTTACTTAATGGAAATGTTAGAAACTACTATTAGCAGACCAGCAACAAAATGTGTACAATCTTTAGAATACATAAGAATTCATATGTATGATTCAAAATTCATCTATTAATAAAATTCAATGCATCACTCTGTTTCCTCACAATGCCACTGAGCCTGTTGAATGTGGAACAGCAGGACTCTAGAGGCATGCCTCTCCTATAAACTACAGAAGACAAGGTGTATGTGGCCAATAGCTGATTATGTCCACTCAGCACATTGTCAGAGCAGAGCCGACAGTGCCTCTTTCCTGCTGTCATTAGGTCTTTTAGGAGTGGAAATATGTGGCTGTTTTGAGCAGAAGGAGAGCACTCAGTGTCTGTTATTATCAGTTTTACACTGATAACACCCTGATCTTTTACTTTCACAGGGAAGATGAAGTCCTCTCAGAGATCCCATTTATGAAAGGAACCATTAACTGAAGGTCATTTTCATCTGAATGTCTTCAGTGCTGAAATCTAAGTGCTTCTGTTTTAAAGCAGGTTGTGTAGGAATTTTTGACATTTTGTAAGTATAATTTATATTTATGCATTTGGCAAATGATTTTATCCAAAGCAACTTACAGTGCATTTCAGCTATATATTTGATCAGTAAGTGTGTTCCCTGAGAATCGAACCGACAGCTGAGCTACAGGAACACTAAAGGCAGGTTTGTTCTTTCTCTCATCACCTTTCATCTGTTTTCATCTTTCAGAGTTAAAACATACTGGAACAGGACCGGGCGCTACCTCTGCTATAAACAGTTTAACTGAGCTAGTTGATGATTGATTTTCATGCTTCACTGCTGGTTCTGTTGGTCCATGCCATATAAATGTTGATTAAAAATAAATATCAGACACTTTATACAATGCAGCTTGCAGCACATTCAAAACACATTTTTTTCAGTATGTGTGTGTGCTTAGAGATTTGAACCTATGACCTTTGTTTGCTAATGCAGCACTATACAAACTGAGCTACAGGAACAGCAAGCTGCAATGGGCAAAAATGCTCCTTCAACTTGCAGAATTCTGGCTTCTGCTGCCCAGCTAACAATTTATGAGATCGTAAGAACGTTTCCTAACGTTTCCATTAAGCAACATAAAAGGTAAAACATTATTTTGAATGTTCTAAGAATGTTAAAAGGTCCAGGTTTTTGATGTTGTGATAATGATATTGCTTGGTTATTTACATTTATGTTTAGCTGACCGTTTTATCCAAAGCAACTTTTAAGGTGAAGTTATAAACATTTTTTTTAATTCTGTAAACGTACCACTAACAACTCAAGAATAATGTTTTTGATATAGGCTATATATATATATAGTAATGTAATAATGTTTTTAATAACTTGAAGAGAACTTTTAGAGGACATTAGCCAATGTTCTGAGAACATTCCTTGTTAGCTGGGATAATACAGTATGTGGTGTGGATATATTGCTGTTCTGATTATTAATGATGGTGGGCCCAAATAGGTTATGTGATGGGAGACCCAGGTGAGCTCCAGGAGAGTCTGCACACCACACCCTGGGGTCCCACAAATATCACCCTTGTAATTTCATGCCTCTGATTATTATTGCACAGTGTAGCTCTGAGCACTGCTCCTCCACCTCCATTCTCTTTTTCTTCCCCAGCTGAGCTACTGTTTTAACAGGACAAGCCTGCCTCCTGCTCTGCTCACACACACACAAAATATGGGCATGATCACCTACTGTATTCACTGACTTCCTCTCTGAAGCACACTCGCAAATACTCACACACACTTTAATCTTTATTTTTTAATGTTTTGCCTCCATGGACCAGTCATGAGTTTCTCATTTCTTCTTCGCTCATTTTCTGTTAATTCGCTGCCATCTGCCTCAGCATCTGTTTGAGGAACCAGAAAAAGTGTCTGCCATGATGCAAAAAGTCTTTTTCTTTCTCTTGTTTTGTTTGTAGTGTCTCTCTCTCTCTCATTTACATGCAACGCTCTTCAGTCTTTGTTTGGGTCTGTGCTCCACCCTTTCACCCCATTCTTTTTAGCATAATCTCTTCTAATGCCTTTTTGGATCCTCACTTTATCGGGCAGTGAGTAAACCTGTGGCCCTCTTCCTCTGTCGGCCTCAGAGGGAAAGGACAGAAGAGGGAGTCATATCCTTTCCATGTCCGACTGCTTACTTAATATCCACTGTCAACAGGAGAGCACAAAGGATTAGAAAAAGTGCAATTGTAATGCCCAGACAATGGCACAAGGCTTTCACAAGGTCCTCAAAACATCTCCCTTCCCCCAATGCCCCATTCCCCCTCCCTCCCCAAACTCCCCGGCCTCCTCCCGCATCTTTGAGACTCGCCGACAATAGCAGCAGGCCTGCTGCAGAGCAGAACCCGGCCCGGCATCACCCCAGCCAACCTGCCCATTACAAGCATTCTTTGTGAGGGCCAGGGTTGCTGCGGTCCCCTCTTAGGAAAAGGCCATGGCAGAGGCTGTGCTGTGCCTCAGGCTGCATTCTTCTCTGTTTAGAGAAGTTATTGTGTTCCCCCTGTTTGACTGACACAGAACCCATCATAATCTCCTCCCCGTGGGGACTTGCGCCAGTTGTCTAGCAGACCTTACAAACTGTTCCGACCCCACATCCTCTGTTCTGTGTTACATTAGTGTCATTTAATTAATTCAGTCTTGCTTTTCATCTTCACTTACATCTCCCTGTGGTGTCTTGGTAAAATACACCAAATTTTAATATGTATAAATATACAGAATGAAAATTATTTTCAGAGGGAAATGGTGTGGTATGCGTGCACTTGTAAATAAATGTAATTATCGTAAATGCAATGGTTTTAATTAAATTGCAGTGATAAATTCTCATGTCTCCTCTGAGGGCCAGCATGAGCTCCAGGGTATAAATTAAGGTTTTTAACTCTTCAAATAAATTATAGATTATAACCTAATAAGATTGGGATTATCTGTTACATTGTGACAATGACCAACTATTTTATATGATCCTCTTGGCTTTGGATTATAACCCTAATGGAGTGGATGCATTTGGCCTTAGGTGCGAGTGCATGGCATTCATTTCCCATAATGCCTCCTCCTCCTCTCCCTCCTCTCTCTATTTCTCCACAGGGAACACTTTACTGATAAGTTGCTGTATTACATACTAACTTTTCAGCAATAGCTCTGCATTTGACTCCTTTATGGTCCAAGTCCTAATGGTTACCCTCGGGCTCTGCCTCTGGCAGTCATGTCACAAATAAATAGAGGCTGACACAGTCATTTACTTAAATCTTCTCTCTGCTTTTGCACCATTTTCCCTTGGAGATTACTCTGGAACAACAGTTATTTGAAATGTCACTGATTCATGCCTTTGGGCCATAGACAATGAACATTATAAATCTATTAACACCTATAAATATTTTTAAAAATGCATTTATTTATTTAAATTTCATTTAGTTTCATCGTGTTATTTATGTGCATTTTATTTATTTGCATTTTATTTATTTGATAAGCTAAATTTAAACCCTTCTCTGTAGCTCTTTTCTCAGACCGTTAAAAATGTTGCCAAGAACTGTTTGTGTATTCATTTATTTGCGTTATTAATTGTAGCTTTTCAAACCATCTTACACATTTAACATCCTGAGATTTATTGTGCTAAGATTGTAACTGTATAACAAGCCTTTGTTGATGTCTGAGTGTGAGATCATCTTTAACTGCACTGCAGCTCTTTGATGTTGCAGTATCCGTGGTGATGAGAAGATCTGCTGTGGTGACACTGGAGTTGCCACGGGGACTGTGTTTGTGTTTAATTTCCTAGCTGGCTATTGTTTAGCGTGGCTGTGTCTACAGAGGAGGGGGATCTGAGGACACTGTCACAAAAAGTCGTTCTACATGACCTCATGTAACCTCTCTTCTGCCCTCTGTGGCATCCCAACATCCCTATCGACTGTCTTGGCTGATAAAGATATTTTTACATGCACACAGGACATCAAATAGGTGAAGTAGATTTAAACATGGTCCAGAAATCAATGCCCTGCATCATCTGAAAACCTCTAGCACTAATAAAGACTTCTAAAGGTATAATGTGTACTTTGTACCACCAACGTGCCTGTAATACAATAAACTGCTCATAGCCCCTAGATCTTTACATCAGACTACTTTTATTCCACAGAATTAAAAAGTGCACCCAGTCGTATTCTACTTTGGCACTGATGTCCACTTAAAATATGAAGATATAATGATATTGCTCACAGTATCAATCTATTCCATTTGATTGCCTTTTTAAGATGGGCTCAAAATCCATCTAGGAATAATAGTGCCATCTCCCTCTTTATAGTGCATGTATTTGTTACCTTTAGCCCAGTAGCAATAAATTCAATCTAGTCTTTTGGATTTGGACCACTGACCACTAGGAACTGGTCACAGTGAGCTGCCACAGACCACTTTACCTCCACCACAAACTAACAAGAGCACCATAACACACACACACTTCTTCCCCCACATCTTCATTTGGTACACACATTTTGAGCTTAGTGTTTTGAGATAACATTTATATGAAATCAATATAAATCTTCTTAAAGTTTTCTATGGGTCAGTTCAAATTTTCTGCTTTTGCCCATATTTTCCTAAGTTTTAAAGAACACTTACAGTAGTTATTGATGTACATAAAAGTCACTAAGAGATTCGAGTGTCACCAAGAATTCATATGACTGAGCAACAGGTTTGCCAATCAAAGAAGCTTGGAGATGCTTGAAAATACTTAAGTCTTGAATTACCATGGTAACCTTGTCGTTGCCATTTTTTTAATGACAGGTAAATAACGTTAATAGTTTTACTGGTGCCATTTTTTGGCATGTGAGTTGTTTTTACCCTAATAAGTCATTTTAATTTAATAATGTAAATTCATATTTATATACGATAAATGATAAACTCATTAAAAATGCACATGCTGCGCGTCTTATAAACCACGCGTGGCGTCGGCGGTGGCCGCGACGCTGTACGTTTTGAACATGTTGCGTGGCGGTAGGATCAACAACACGGAGCAACATCACTACAAGTCATCAAGAAGTGAGTAAATAATCTTCCGCTATTACAGTGATCATTTGTTTAATGGGATCTCTCTGAGTATCTCACTCCTTCGTTTTACAAACTTCGCGACATATTGTTTCCTGCGAGCACAAACATTCAGAAAGTAAATTGCTTATGAGTGATTACTGTCTTTTATTACTGTTCCCACGCGAGCTGTTAATGGAGCCCAGATGGCATTTAAAACCATTTGAAGAAGAAAGAAAAATTAGCCTGTGTGCATGCATTTGCATTTCTATCTTAAATGAATAAAAACAGGATGAAAATGAAACTTCTGCGTTGCTGCCATCGCCTTTATTTACCGACAGGTGTTTGATTTATTAAACCGAAGGGAACGGCTCCGTTTGTCTTGTGCTGCCTGTTAAGAGACTATGTTATATGTTAGTGATGGTTCACAGCTCATAGTTAAAAAGTTTTAAGGAAGTACTTCAGATCTGAACAGTGGACGGAAGGACTGCAGAGAGCACAGGGCAGGTCGAAGCTGAATGGCTCAGTAAACTTATTTCAGTCTTTCAGTCTTTGGTTGTTGAAAAAGACGCTCAGTAAAGTAAGCGCTTAGCGTCGTAAATGAAAAACCAGTGAAGAAGAGACTCCCGTGACAGTGATGTATTCTGCATTGATCATCCTCCGTAATTTTGACTCGCTAATTAATCAACTTTATTTATGCAGTAAGGGGAAAAATCCTAATGAGCAAAATGCCTCAATGCTCAATCATATAAACTTTGAGAAATATGCTAAATATGTTCAGACTTTCACATAATGAACCATTTTTAAGAACCAGTGTATGCATTGTGAGAACCCGAAAGAGCATAATAAGATTCTTGGGAATATCTGGAAGTAAACCGATTTAAATATAAAATGACTTTTTCTTAATAAGCTGTTTTTTTCAGACTTACAGTTTGCAGTTGACAGGATAGCTTTGTTCTGTAATCCAGTAGTTTTATTTAGAGCATGACTCTTCAGGTTAGGGGCCAGATTTGCAAGGTTAACATTTCTTGGCCTAGCACAAGCTTTAGTTAATCTAATCCAGAGTTTTTATTGCCCAGGCTTTCAGTCTGTCACTTAAATTCTTTAACCCCAAAATTGGCCTAGCACATTGTAATTCAGGTTTTAAAGGAAAGAAATATGCACACCCTCCACCCAAGGATCTTTGCATTGGGCAGCTCACTGTATTTTATGCGTTTTCTCTTGTGTTCATTTGCATTTTTATGTAAGGTTACACACAGGGGCTCGATTGCTGCCGTGGAATAGATTAAGGAAACTATCAATCACGTCTCTTGTCGGACACAGTGAATCAGGCACATAGCTTACCTTAAAAATGGAGCTGTGGACTGGAAAATTGTCTTCAGAAAAAGATGAATTTGCTGTAGATCCAACTAATGTCTTGCAAGGTGATGATTTTTGCTGAACTTTGGCTTTGAAGGAAAAATCACTAGCATTATATAAAATGACATGTATGTGCTTAATTATGTTGCTTATTTGTCAGGTGTTAGAGCAAACAACCTGAATAAAGAATCTGTGTTTGTGAAAATAAGAGTGTCTGCATTACTTTTCTGGGCCGAGAAGGGGCTTAAAACTTCTGGCTAATGATAACAAATGACAGCTAATGAGTTGTCCTGAAACATAACAAATGAAAAGGTAATTAAAGGCTAGAAGCACCACTGTTTCATTAAATGCACTAAGGAGAGGAAAGATTAAATTATATTTGAGTGAATTTTATTGGGCAGGGTTTGGTTTGAAAATGGAAATTCACAAACAAGGGCTAGCTGATAGTTTGGTTAGCTGATTGGATGTGATAAGCTAGCACCTATGCAATTTCAGCCTGCATCTACAGTCTGGTATATTGGGGACGCACATACAATTCTGCAGTTTCAAATTTTACAATGATCTTGTGTTATCTGAATAGTCTTGCTGCATAAATGTTTCTTGAACATAGTTTATCCCAAGTCTTTGTGCTTGACATTGAGTGTGATATCATTTGTCTTTATGATTGTATTCCCTTGGAGTAGCAGTTTTCTTAACAATAATCAATACTGGTCGCCATTGGCCAAAGCGACCAGAGGGAGCCCAGCTGTATGAAGAAGAGGGAGGTGAGGGAATTCTCTCACTGAATTGACCTTGTCAATGTAACAGTGCTGTTTGAGTTTGGCCCTGAGCATTCAAACACACTCTCAATCACCTCTGAAGCCAGCAGTCCACACTTGGCTGCAGTAGTAGCCCTTTGCTATGATCTCAATTTGTATGTTGTCTCGGGCTGTTACGACTTGACATGGTAAAATAAATGGATTGATCTATCGTTTGAGTCTATCTCCTTCCTGGAGGCGGGATAAGTTGTTTTTGAAAACTTGTGTGAGGAATAAATTAAATGAAAAGAAACAATAAAAGATCCCAGAATTTTCAAAACACACTGAATAATTTAACTTGAACAACTTAAAAATGACGAAGCTTTTATTATTGCTCTCTTTTAACAGATATAGTTTTTTACCTCTTATCCTAACAGCCAAATTAGTTTCTTGTTTTTGAATAATTTATTTAGCGTGTTTTCAGTACAGTAGATTATTATGCAGTTTTGCTCTGTTTACTCTATTTGCATAAACTGAATTTACATTGATGTATTTTGTATGTTTCTCACATTGCTAGGCCCGGCTCATTTGTGTAATTTTGTTTTTATTCTGCCGCACGCATATAGTCTGCAGAAACACAGTTTTAACTCTTGACTGCATTACATCTGTTAATGAGCTTGCGTATTCTGAACGGCACTGTAAATTACTTTGCATGTTTTCCGAATGCCCAACACAGACTGGGTGCTGTGTGCTTCCCATCTTCTTGCCGTCTCCTAGAGGGAGTGGAGAATTACACTTATGTTTACTGCAGAAAAGGAGGCGTGCTCACAATTAGATGGCAATAGAGAACCCAGCAGTCCACTAGACTTCATGCCAGGATTTACAGAATGAATACATTTAGCCATCACACTGTCAAAAGCTTCATTTGTTTTAGCTCAGTGTGATAGGTCAACATTGAAAGCTGTAAATACCGGCTGTATAACTCCAAATAATAGAGAATTACTATACATAATCCTATAGTCCAATACACTCCTTTTGAAGCTTTACAACTATATTATCCTATACACTGTACTACAGTGCACTGTACTACACTACACTGTACTCCACAACACTGTACTACACTACACTACACTGTACTACACTACGCTATACTACTAAAAGTGGGTGTTTATCAACTGGTTTTGGTTCAGAATTCCTAAGCCTGACCCATCACAGTACTAAAATTATCATACAGTGAACAAAACAAGTAAAAGTAAATAAAATATCCTTAAACTACAATAATTTAATATATATATATATATATATATATATATATATATATATATATATATATATATATATATATATATATATATATATATATATATATATACCACATTTAAATGAATAATGAAAAAAATATATAATTTCACTAGACAGTAATTCACTGCAAAAACAGATTGTGGCACACTCAGATGTTTTTCACACTGTTTACGTATTGTTTATCCTCCCATCCTTTAAAAGCTTATAATCCTGCAGTCGTAATTATGCAGGATCGTATGTTTACTTTTGTTTGGATTGTTTGAATTGTTTTTCCCTTCCAGAACTGACCCACCCAACCCTCCAGTTGAGAATCACTGCTACAGATATCGATGAATGTTAAGAGAAATACATATGTGTATTTTCATGTGTGTGTGAGGAAGAGAGAGGCAATATCAGCAGTCACTAAATCATCCTGTAATCAGCTCTCTGTGTAGATCCAGCCATGCATGTTGAGAGCAGAGTCTTAGTGCGGCCTGCCTCCAAATGCAATCCCCCCCCCTTGCCACCTCCCTGTCAGCCGACCCCATCTGTAGCCCATCTCCTTCTGCATTATCTGGAACCTATAAAACTCCAGAGCGGCACAAAAGAGTTAATGATTCCTTTTGTTTTGTGGAGGGGGACGGCACGTGAACAAATGACAACAACAGATCCATCAAACTTAGCGGCGCTGGGCATATCAGCACTTTCTCTTCACCGCTGAAGTGCACATATTGCACGACGCCTTCCCAGGAGTGGCAAGCGGACCGCAGGGACAGGGCGGCCCTTCGGTGGCCAGCCAGGACTTGATAAATGACTGGAGCAAACTTCCCTGTCGCCAGGCGGAGAGGAGCCCCCCTGCAGTGAGCTACATGGTCCTAACAGCATTATTCTTTGTATGCTGTTTGTCGATAAAGCCACCCCCCCATGATTGGCGTGGTAACATGGGCAGGTTAATTGGAAGGCTGAACTGTGAAATGGCACAGGAAGTGCACAGATATTGTCCCCACACCATAACATATGAAGAGTGTGTATCTGTCTATCGATTACATGCTGGGTTCACGGCTCCACTGTGAGCCACAGATGATTGGAGATAGGTGATAAATGTATGCAGAGACAAATGTATGGACAGTTTTATTTAGGTGTGGGAGGTAATGAGGGAGACAGTAGACAGAACTTTAGGTGAAGCTTTTATAATACTTTTGCCTTTTGTTTCAAAGTCTTAAAAATGTGTGTCCGAAACATCCTCATTGCTAATAGGAAAGATAATTTGCTAATTAGACATTTAATATATAATTGTTTTTCCTAAACAGCAATGTGATAAAGTGGAGAGCAAATGGAGACCTGTGACTGAGGAACGTGTCCCAGTTAACAGGGAATGTTCTGAGAATGTTGGCAAATGTTATCTAAAAGTTAACTAAAAGTTATCAAAAACATTCTTGCTGTAAAATTCTTAGAATGTTTTTTTAAGTTATATCATATATATCAAAAATGTTATTCTTAATTTGTTAGTGGAATATTTTAAAAATGTTGCAGAATTTAAAAATGCTTGAATAGCATTTTTAAACATTCAAAATAACATTTTAAGTTTTTGTTTGTTAATGGAAACATTGGGGAAACATTCCTACAACCTAAAATTGTTAGCTGGGGTCTTCTTTAAGCTTCACAGCAGTGTCTAAAACAGAATCTATGTTCAAACTGTATGTCAACAATGTAATGTTTATGTCTCCTTTTAGTCCTCCTCTGAGAGACTGTTTATCAGTTCAAGGATCTTTGGCATTTAGAAAGTACTAACAATGCATCTTCCCAAAGGTTGAACTGTATTCTGTACCAGCACTAGTGTGAAAGAGGCATGGCAGTGTTTAGTGTGTGGACTCTCAGCTCTAATAGCTTTCTTAAGACAGTGATCCTTTGCATCAGGAGGCCTTTTGATCAGAGGGCCATGCCTAACATCAGATGGAGGACACTTGATACCAGACAGAGGAGGTAATATAACACAACGCCCTCCTCTAGAACTTTTGCTCTCTGTCTTGCGTGTCTGGCCACCCTGCTCTCTGATGCTATCAGCAATAGAGAAAGACTGACAGTAGCTTGGTGCCAAAGAACAGGACATAAGCTTTTAACAAAGCCTGACAGGGGTCAGGTGTTTAGTTGCTTTTTTTTTGCCTAGAGAATCTCTCTGAGACTGACATATGCATGTATTTTTGGCTGTGTTAGTTCATCTAAACATCTGTGTGTTTGTTTCCATGTGTGTGGCTGATCAGGTTTGTTTGTTTTCCTCCCTTAACATGTCTATCTGTTACCCAAGTTATCTCTCTTCACATAAATGAAGCATTACGTGGTCAAAGTGCAGCCATCTTGGCAGCGTGTTACTTCAGTTACCGCCCCATCAATCCAGGTAGTGTCATGATTCATTGTTTGGGTACCAAGATTTTCATTAGTCTGATTCCTTAGCCCAGATATATAGCTTATTAATTTTGAAACTAATTGAAAGCGCAAAGTGACATTTTACAAGAAATGTGTAGCATAGCATGAATGATTACTTCGCTAAATTTGATACAGGGCAAATGGGAGCATAGCGTTAACTTCAGAGGGTTTTTCTGGTTAATAAAATGAGCCGCTCACTTTTTGCTAGTATTACATGATTGGTCAACGGCACTATAATGCTATTATGGCTCGTTAGTTGCATTTGAATGACACTTTATCCTGAAATAGACCGGTTACATGGTTGACAGTCACCACAGTCTGTGCCACACATTTGTCAAGTTAATATCAAATGTTTTTATTGATGTTCACAGTGGGACAACAGAACAACATCTGACAGAGACTTCCTTTGACTTTTACATCCATCTTGCCAATGCAACTTCTGTTGTCTGTATACTTTTGCATATAGTAAGATATCCTCAGCAGGACAACAATTAAAACATCTTGCAGTAGCCTCTAGATCCATGTGTCCGCTTCATCTCCCGTGGTCTATCTCCGCACAAGCCTCTGTGAATGGGTGGAAGGCCCCAGCAGGCAGCATTCTGGCCGCCTCCGTATTTCCTGTGCCTCCTGGGGCTGGGTGAGTCTGCCTCTTCTCTGGGTGGATGGAAAGATAAGACCGTCCCTCGCTGCACAGCACTGAGGTCCAGATTGCTATACTGGGACAGTCTGGAGGTGGGCTATGGCACTCCAATTCATCTCCTGCTGTAGCTCACCGATGAGAGCGCCTAGTGCCCACTTCTCATCTGTGGGAGCACTCAGGAAGATGGATTGGTTGGCCGGACCATCAGAGGAGGCAAAGCGTGTGGCTAAGAGCCCATGTAGCACGTGGCTGCTCTCATATGCAAGTTTGATGAGAGACATTCACAAACTGAGTCTGGGGAGCTTCTTCTGTATCAGATGTCTTAAAAATGCCCTTGCAAAGTAAAAGTATGAAAGCACCAAATGCAGGTAATGGCAATCCATCACCTGGTTTGTACTTTTTTGACTCTCAAAATTACTGTGCCAAAAGGAGTTCAATGGTGGTTAGAGCGTTGTATGACTTGCTGGAGAAATTAAGATGCTTTGTTAAGCCTGTTTCAGTGCCTTAGTATGTCTCATATTGCTTGAACCGGTGCTCATAATTACATGGGCATGTCCAGAAAAGGCAGACTAAATTATACAGATATAAGATGAGGTGCTATCAGTAATATTCATATAATGTTGCTATTAATCAGCTTGGCTGGTTTTTATCACAGCCCGCCCGGCCCACAACTGACCAGGCAATAATCAGAAATACATAAAGAATTTCTAGTAGCGCCGGCACCCAGCTCTGTCTTATTATGGAATAAACCTTGTGGAAAATATCGGTTCATCCCCAGAAGCAGCTACAAATTGGTCCTGCGCGACACGCTCGGAATTTCCGCTGCATTCCATGACCTAAAACAAAAATGACATGAACACTGACAAATTTGACAAAGAAATTTGTGCAAAAAACAACCTCTATTTGGTCAGCCAAGCAGCAAATATGTCGGATGATATGCTTTATTAAGCAATCCATTTTTCAGCAATAGCTGTGCCATCTGCAAAGGTTAGCGTGCATCAGGCTACAGAAATTTCATCTGCCTCTCTGGGCCTCGGCAAACACTCCGGCACATTTTTCATGTACATACAATTTTGGATGCAAATAGAATACTTGATGAAAGGGATGACCTTCTGAAGTGACTCCTTGGCAGTAAGGTAGGACGGAACAGGCAGCAGGAAGAGAATGAGTTACTGCCCTGGCTGATCCAGCAGCACTGTAATATATGACTACTGTTCACACACAGAGTGAAAGCTCACCCCCCCACTCCGCTACATCTCGTTTTGCTGTGCCTGGCTAAAGAAACTTTCAGCAAACTTGGAGGTGGTATTCATAAAAATTGTTTGAAGGTATTTTATGTTCTTGATTGTTTGAACGCTCCAACTATCTTAGCATTAAGTAATGTACATTCTAGCTAATCATTTTAAGGAAAAGGTAGCCACCTTTAGAAAAAATCAAAAGAACTTTTATTTCAGTGGTTTCTCCAGTGAGACTAAATGGCAGTGAGACTAAATGGCAATCACAAGTTTTTTTTTATAGGTGAAAGAACTGAGATTTTAAAAAGTGATATTGTGATTTTCTTATAGTAATTACTTTTTTGTCTTACATGTGTCTCCAGTAGTGTCAAAGGAGATCTCAACAATGTCTCAAACTGTGCTCAGGTTTGCTTACTCTGCCATCAAAAGTCAGATGATCTCAAACATTTCTCATAAAGTTTTTCTAAGACCACAAAATCAGAGCTATGCTACATGCTAATATTATAGCTTCGTTTTTTTTAACTGCATGTCAAGAGTCTGCTTAAAATGTATGTGTAGAAATTTTAATACAAAATTGATTCTTAAATGAAACATAACTGAGACGTCTCCTGAGCTATGAAAGAGCAACCTCTGATCAATGCATTTTTAATCTGAGAACTAAATATATTTCTAACCTTTTATTGGTTCCCTCTTACAAGATAAGTCTCAAATGATTTTGTAACCATGTAAGCAATTTTCTACTCGCTTTGTCTTTGTTGTTGGTGGTTTAACAAATGGACAGTCAGACAGCTAGTGTTCCACTTACTCAGAGATGTTGGCCTCATCTGTATTGTGGATGGCAGCAGAGTCATCTTCATTCTCTTTGTCCTTACTGAGGAAGGTGATCTATCAGACCACAGACATGGTGAATCTAGCTGGCCTCTGCCTTCTCCCATTTGAATTGAACACAGTGTTTTAGTGCTCGGCAAGCGTTCCTTTAACCAGGACACGATTGAGAAAGAGTGAGCTGTCCTTGGCTTGTATTACTGTCCCAATATGATTGAGTTCCTCAGCTGGAATTGAAGAAAGGATGAAAATTGAGGACTTGACTTTCTGAGGCATGTGTTTCAATAGGAATCAGTAATGTCATTTCCATCTAGGTCATTTCACACGTTTTTTATTGTATTATGAGTAGTGAAGTATTTCATTAAAAGTTTATGGATGATTTTAAGATGACATTATGAATACAATTAGTTTTCCAAATGTATATGTAGTCTCGTCTAATGCGAGCACATTAGGGTGTCATTTTTATTTTAACAAATTCATTATTGTTTTTGTTGTTGTAATTTAAGATGTCATGTGGTTATAGGATGTTTAAAATATAGTTAGGCTATTGTAAACCTCTAGGGAAGGTTCACTGCTGCTCTGTACAGTATCATGAGGCATATGTAAAGTATTGTACATGTTTTGTGTTGTACATGTATCAGACGTGTGTTTTGTTTTCGTCTGTGTACTAGCAGTCAGCAGAAGTCGTCTGACTCAGGTGTGCGGGGATGATCACGGTGTGATAATTCAAATGACTAAGAAGTTCCTGCTTCGGTGACTTTGTCCCATGGAGGGATGTGACTTTCAGACCCCTCCTGATTGATTGTTTACTTGGAAACTAAGGGAAAAGAACATCTACTTGTTTCCCAAGGTGAGCGTTTTTCCAAACACCTGCTGTTAAATAAGCAGGGCAGACCTCTGGCTGAGCTCTCCGGCCAGGGGAATACACCAGCTTTGTCTCCATGATAAAGGACCAGAGCTATTTATCCAACCCCCCCTCCACCCCCGTCATCCTCTAGATGTGTCACCAGCTATGTGCTTACTCTTGAGTGTTATATATAGACTTCCTCAGCCTCTAAATAGAAATGAAATGGAATTGCCAGTGTTTTTGTTGGGACAACATAAGAGGAAAAAATTAGAGCTCTGCTCTCTGTGTATTTCATCACCTGCAAAGCCAATGAGGGAGAGTGTTGTGTGCCCGGCGACTGTAAACTGCACCCAGGTTGTTGCACGCTACAGTAGCCAAGAATGCGTGCTTCTGTAGATGATTAAATCAATACAATTTTGACAAGACATGTAGGAACATGCCTCTTTATTTTACGCAGTTCCTTCCCCTCCGTCAGGGGGCATTTATCACCCAACCCAGGCGCCGTCATCTAATGGAGATTGTTCTTTAGTCTGTGCTTGATCGAGAGGCAGGATTATGATGCATGTCGATAGTTTGCCGAGATATTGACAGAGGGACAAAGAGCACAGCCCGCAGCAGTAGCTTGTCTAACGCACCACGCATGCACTCACGCACACAGAGGCATCGCGGCAGTATCCCCCATGGATGATTCTCATTGATATCCCATTGATGAATCGAACCTTGAGCCCGGGTGACTGAAGGCAGTTGTTAAGACCCCCTCAAACTCATTCAACTCGCGATTAACGCTGCCAAATTCTGGCGCGTTTCTCATCTTTATTTACCCTAGTGCGGAACACGTTTTCTCATTTGACAAAAACTTGAGAACACGTCCTTGGGACCTTTATTCGCGCATCTTTTGTGGATCACAAAGGGTTAATGATAAAAGACGGCACGTGAGAAAAAAGGCAGGGGATAATGAATATGAAGAGGGGGGCTGCATTGGAAAGAGGAATGAGAGGGGGGTGAGCTAATGACAGGTGTAGCTGTAAATTCTTCATTCTGCATGGGCTGATGGGAAGCGCTCGGCTGTGCGTTCGCCTGTGACTTTACAACTAATCCTGTTTGTAAGTTATTATTTATCTTCAGCAAACTTTGTCAAACTTGGGCTTTGATTTTTTTTTCCCTCCTCCGATTTCCCTCTTGTGGCTCGCTCTTGCACATGCTCCCCACATAATTTATGACTGCCTCTGGTCCTCGTGACAGATTATTAAAAGTAGAATTAGTTTTTTGCGCTGGATTTTTCCACTGGGAATTGGGAAGGCAGTCCTCTCGGAGGAAGGTCTCTTACGAGGTCTCCATTACTAATAGAAGTTTTTCCCTTTTTCTGATGGGGGTGAGAAGACTAATGATTTGAATTTACTGTAGCAGGCATCACGTGGTTGGAAGAGCATCAGCAGACGAGACAAGAGGTTAAGTTCTTCCCCGTAGAGAGCTTTATTGGATTGTTTAGCAGTAGAAGGATAATGTTTTTGTCATAGACTGCTGCTGTCGTGCTGGAGCGCGCTAGTCTGGCTACACAGAACAGAAGCAGGAGCAGCAGAGAGAGATAGAGGGAGAATAAAGACAAAGACTGAACTTTAGATGTAGAGAGACAGAAAAGCTACTGTCCTGTGTGGGTGGTATATAGAGACAAGAGCAGTGGAACACACACAACATTGTTTTATGTAATTCATCTGGACAAACTTGAAGGTGTGACTTGAGATTTAGAAACAGTCTATTTTCTCTTTTGTTCTTTCGATTCTCTGTCTTGCAATCTCACACACACACAGACACAGAAATGCAGGATAGATGGGCACACACACAAACACACACACACAAAGTGCTATTTCCATTCACCTGATGGCCGTTTGGAGCTTGTTCTCCCAGCATGCAACTGCAGCATGGGAACCAGAGGGGAGTCACAGCACAGCTGAGAGCCTCGGCTTAATCTTATGCATCATTAAGCACTCAGCGGCAAGCCAGCGCTGTTCATATACATCATCCACGCTTAATAAACATAATGATGACATAAGATGTAATTCTAGATGAATTTTCATTTTATAGGGAAATGGAGAATTCCTGTAGAAAGGAAAAGAAAGAAAAAAGTAAATTATCAGGGAAGAACAAAATAAATGATGTTTTTTTCAGCAAGATGAATAGTGGTGTTTAGGGCTTTAGAGCGGAGAACAGAAAAGGTGCTATCCAGGAGTGAGATGAAGGGGCAGTGGAGGTGACTGGGAAAGGGGGCGGGTGGGGGTTACCGGCCATTTGTACGTTTTAATCGCGGGAGTCTGATAGACAGGCTGAGGGAGTCGGACTGGGACTCATCCATCATGGGCAGTGAAAATCAGTACTATGAGAGGTAGAATTTCAGTATGGGTTGCCTTACAGGGTAGGAAATAGGATTCTGATGAAAGTGTGAGGGGAGAGTGGCCCTAGACACTTGCAGGGGTGGCCAGGGTCACGGAAAGGCAGAGGAGAAGTGAGATTACTGCGCCTGCTCCAGAGAAAGGAGGGGAGGTGGGTCCCACCTAGTAAGCATGGGTGGGTGCCGGGCCATCGTTGGAGGGAGTGATCAAGAACATTATCTTAGGCCCTGCGATGAAGGATGTAGTCTACTCACTGGGCCCTGCAAAAAGGAGACCTACCGAAAACATTTTGTACAGGGCACCATGAATTTTATCCCTGGCCTTAGGTGGGTGTAAATAAAAAAGCAGCCAGACTTTTCCTGGCAGATACCACATGCACCCTGATCCCAGCTCCTCACCCCAAAACCACACGCCGCGTGGCACAGGAGCGAGCGACAGCCATGAATAAATGCAAACAGGAGGGAGATGAATCTCCCTTTGAAATTAGCGAGCACTTTGAATTCCGACGGAGTGGGATGGGCAGACTATTTCCCCTCTATCAGTGACTCTTGACACGGGTAGATAACGGCGCAGAACGAGCATCTACAAATCAAAGCGTAATTACGACTGCTGGCGTCCCATAAACGCTTTCGTCAAGATGGCCGCTCGGAGCTGTGCACTGTTTGTACAGCTGTGTGAGCCCAAGCTTCAGATGCAGTAGAGACAAAACGCCAGCAAGTGCACAGTTGCATGTCTGCCAAAAGGCTGAGGAAGTGGAATGCTCTGCTTCTGTCTAATGACTAACTAGAGCAGATCAGCCCAAACACAACATCCCCTATGCAGTACTGTGCAACATAGAAAAATTATTTTGCTTATTTTAGAACTGATAAACATGGGATGATAGTACATAATTCATGTAATAGCCCCCCCCCCCCCCTAAGTATTGGGACAGTAAAGAAATTTTTTTTTGTTTTCTGTGGAGTCAGAAAATCTTTAAGGATTAAAATGAGGCAAAAGTGCAGAATGTCACATTTTGGTTTTGGCTGTTTTAACACATAAAGGTTTTACCAGTTTAGAAGAACAACAGAGTTTAATCCCTATATCTAATGTATATATATAATTCATATGTGTATGTGTGTGTGTATTATTCATTTCTTTTTTGACCAAAGTGTATCTTTTTATTATATATTTTTCAGAACATATATTTCTAAATTTACAAAAACAAGTATGTGGTTTATAACGTAAAATGTAAGTTTTATATAAATACTAAAAACAGATTAGAGCTTTATGTGTTGTGATTGTGAAGAGAGAAAATATACACTGTTCAGCACGCCTCTGCAGTGCCAGGATGTGTCCCAATAAACTTGCATTCTGGGAAGAAATCCAGTTGAACATTGGCAGCAAGTACTTGTTAATATGGGAATGTAGAGTTTTTTGAATTATGATTTTACGATTTACATAAATCACAGAAGTGCAGAAAGTGAAGAAATGTTTGAATAAATACCAAACATTCCATGTAATAGGCTAGATGCATGATTTAAACAGCTTCCCATTGTGTCACTTAAACAGCTATATTTGATTAGCATTTAATTAAATATGATGGGAAGAAAGAATGTAAGTGAAACCTCCTTAATTCCCATGGTTTTATGATGATGTCATCATATATGTAGCACCTGCTATGGAATTGTATGACAGTCTTCCATGACCTTCTACCTCCTTCATGTTGTGCTTTGTAACTCGTCGCTGAGTATCTGTATTTCTGACATAATCTTTCTCTCATGAAGTATAGAACTCTGAAGCATAGCTGAGCTGCTCCTGGCACCACTAGCGTATTACATCTTGTTTCTCCAGCTATTAAAAGTGTCAGTGGCTGTCTTCTGTTGCTTTTATATGATGTTATTAACGACGCAATGCTAACCGCCCAGAATGTACATCTAATTAAAACCCCCGAACAGTTACGGCAAGGAATGAATCCAAAAGATAGGATATAATCATAGCAAATAATGTTTTTGTTCTACTGCTATTGGAGACCAGGTTATAATGGGCTATCTGTATTCAGGCTGGTGGGTTGTGAACTCACCCAGTGATTGTTATAGACCACTATTAAAGTTGTGAGTTCCAGCTTTTATCACTCTTAGCACTTTTATTTTAAAGCCACGTTTAATTTATTAACGTTTATGAACAATAAATTTATTGTATTTGTTATTTGGGATTCAGGTTAATTTATTGAAACTCTCCTGATCTTTTTAGCTGTGGCTTTTATTTTCATATTATTTTCTAATATATTGTTCAACTGCAACTAAACTTTGTAAAGGAAAAGGTATTGCTGTAGCTTAACAGGTAGAGTAGGGTGCTCTCAACGTCAAGGTCATGGGTTTAAATCGCAAAGAAAACTAAACTGAATGTACTGGATACAAATGTATTCAAATGAACTCATTTTATACTTTGCATAAAATGTAACTTAGAGTACCGTCTGTGAAATGTAATATAATGTTGTATTTGCCTCATTGGAATATGACCAGGTTGGACATTTATAAGTTTTCAAGGTAATGCTAGAATTTTGAAACAAAACAATAGTCTTTGCAAGCAAGTCTTCTCATAGTATCAAAAAAGTCTATATTTTCAGACTACTGTGATTTAGATGACAGTCAGTGGGGTGGTATAAATTTATCTTTCTTCTGTAATGCATTTTTGTCTGGTTGGCTGGGGTCTCTGTACGCCCCTCGTATCCCCCCCATTCCTGCCCTTTGACACAATCATCTCCCAGACCCAAGCTTGCTGGCCTGCATTCCAGCCCCCTGTCTTAACCTGGAGAATTATGTGTGCAGATAATTAGCTCTTATAGGTACACTTTCCATTGCTTCACTTCACTAAGCACATCATCTTCCTACCCTCTTTATTGTTTGCTTTGCTATGTCAGATCGATGTCTTGCTACTGCGTAAGTAGCAGTCATATCTAAAGCAACATAAATCACAACAAGGCTTCCTGTCGCACCAGTCACCGTGCACTCTGTCTAGATATAGTGGGGATCTTCATTGTCGTGTTTATCGTGAATCTTGGATCTGTGAGTATCATTGTGCTTTGTGTGTTGTGGTGCTCACTGTTGTTATTGCCATGCAAAAAGGATGACTTTGACTGTCTGACACTGTCAGAGCATCAGGCATTTGTGTCAGATCCCTGTTCACCCATCCCGTAATATCCTCCTGCTCCCTTTGAGTCATTGGCAGACTGTTGAGGGGGAACTTCCCAGCTAACAATTTTAGGTTGTAAGAATGTTTCCCTAATGTTTTAATTAAGTAACAAAAATGTTAAAAACTTTATTTTAAAAGTGGATTTGTTCAAAACGTTCATTTTTTTTAGATGTTAATTGCTTGGTTATAAGAATGTTACTCAATTTTTATTTAAATTCTGTAATGTTTTAAACTGTTCCACTAACAACTAAAGAATAATGTTTTTGATATACATGGTACATAACATTTAAAAAGTACTACTTACGTTACAGCAAGAACATTTTGAAAATGTTGAGAGAACATTCTAAGAACATTCCCTGTTAGCTGCGTTATCAGGTGCCTCGGTGGGGAGAGGCAGGGTGGGCAGCATTTCTCCTGCCATTACTGCCAAGCCCTGTGATCATGCCCCACTAATGAATGCGCAAATGCAAATAGCCCTTCCCTGTAAAAGTTGACATTGTCTCCTGTGATAAATTTTCTGCTGAGGTAAGAGACAATTTAGAGTGGAATTACAAGCAGGCTCTTTGTCACTCTTTGGGTCCATTTACATCCGTAATTAGCTGTAATTCCACTGCACCCATTAGAGTGAGAGAGAGAGAGAGAGTCGCCACTAAAACAGATAAGCAGTAAAAAGGGGCGAGAGAGAGGATAAGAGGAACAGCACATCTTTTGATGCTTAGCACAGCGCCGTCAGCTGGTGATTTATATGCGCCCGTATGCGGCTGTCTCCACGCCAATGGGTGTAAACATTGATTAGGAGCAGGAAATGAGGCACACACTTTGTCCTCTGTGTCAGGGACTTTGGGTCGCAGAAGAGGAACACTCGTGGTCTTAATGTGTACGGTCCTCAACACCTGAGCGCATTTTAGAGGGTGGCGTTAGATACGCCTCTCAAGCATTACCCAAACAAACACATGACATTGTGCCACAGTGCTGCTTGAGCGACAAGCTCAGACTTGTCACAGAGTGTCTTCAGGCCTGTGACATGCACGCACACGGCGGTCTTACAGTGTCTCCCAATGATATGCACTGCATCAGGCGGAACAACAAATGTGGAGTGATGGAAAGCTTTGAATGAGATGCACAGGGTATTTTCTGTTATGCTGGACCTTTTGATCTTTGTAGCCTTTAAAAACTTGTTTGTGTTGTGAATATTATAAATAAAAATCCTCAAATAACCTCCCAAATAAAGGAAATAGTGAAACATCATGATTGGTGAGAGAAAACAAAATTAAAAAGAAACACCTGGACTTTTTTTAATAAACTGGTTTATTAGATTTTTCTTCGCATAATAGAAGTGACCCCACCCTTTTTAAATAAGAATACCAACGTTTGTTTCAAAGTATTTTTTGCAATTTTCTTTTCTGTGTGCTAAATGTAATATAAAACAAAAGACCTGCCTCACAAGATATCTGTCTTTTATCTAAAAAACACATTTAAACCATGTGTATATTTCCTGTAGTGCACAAGGGGCTAAATAATCCACAATAAAGGTCAATGTGCATATCTCCTCCCTACTTCCTTAAAGCCATCTAATTAAAATGTGTTCTGTACCGCGTCTCTCTGTGACATCATGGCCAATTCCCTTAATCCAGTCAAAGTGGTTAAAGCTTAACACTTACTGATACTTACAGTGTTTGCTAAATTTGTCCGTTAATCCATTATTATAATGAAGATGCTTCATAGTAAACCAAAATTTGGTAAACCAAAAACTTGGGTTTTCTCCCATTACTGTACACAATAATCTGTTAAACAGTGACTGTTGGCCTGACTTCCAGTCCACACCTGTGGTTAAGAGCCATACCTGTGTGCTTTTGTAATACATCTTTCAGTGAGCTGTTACTGGGCTCATTGTGATGTCTAATTGATCTAGCAGACATTTAACACATCAGATATCCTTACCTTAGATTCATTACCTATATTAAGAGGTAGATAATCATATATCTGAGCAGAGTTGCCATTTGAAACATGTACTATATGCCTACCTCTGCTTCTTCCCTCTCTCTCTCTTTCTCTTTTTCTTTCTCTCTCTCTTCTTTTTTCCTCCAGTGCTGTTTCATTCCACATGTACCTTCTGGTCTGTTACCCTGGTGCTGTAAAACATAGATGCCTGAATTGTGCATTAGGACATCGTGATTACATCCATCAATCATGTCAGAGATTTTGGAAATGATGGTTTAATGTACCTTTTTAACTACATGTAACTTTGTTGCTGCCTCTGTACATATTTTGTGCCGTCGATATGAAATGTGCGAGAAGGAAGGGTGGAAAGAGAGCAAAAACCCATTGTGTTTTTTCCCTGTCATTAAGCTGTGCCTGGGAGATGATGTGGAAGCCGTATGGGGTCCAGGGGAAGTATTTATGGCCCTGCTTGAATCTGGTTGGGCTTCGCTGATAGCTGAGATAATGTGAGCGAATGGGACGCAGCGAGCTGTTCTAATGGCACCAACAAGACATGGGAACAGCCAGGATAAATAAATGTTAGCCATTTTCTCTGCTCCACGCCATTTGCATGTTCCATCATTAAAGCTGCTTAAATAGTCGCGATAATAGAATAATAATAAAAGTACTGGTTGCATTTTAAAAGCGCAAAACAGGTCTTTAAATTTTCCTAATGCGTTTAATGCAAAAGCTCTGTGTTTCATTTGAATCGTGAAGTTGTGTTCGGTTGAAGATAGCAGCGGCTTTAATTTTAATTTGTTTTAATTCTGACACTTACGCTCTGGTGGCTTTTCTTGTGAAATGGGGATGAATACAAACAAGATTTCACTTCATTAAACAGCAACAAACTGTACGGAAATTGCACTTACTTATGGAAATGGATTTTAAGCATGCAAAGCATTACTTGCTCGGTCTACGCTGAAATTTGAAAAACATTACAGGGTGAGCCTATTAGCTCTGACAGAGTTGAACACAATTACAGAATGGGGAGATCAAGGTACTGCTAAACCCATGGTGATAAAAAGTGACAAGCTATTAGGGAAGTATATTGACCTTAAAGAGCAGTTAATTTAATAAACCACAGTTTGCACAGGTGGCATTACTCCGAGACTGGCATAAGAAAAGACAATGATAGAAATATCACACTGCTAAGCTAACACAGAGGTTTGTTTTACAGAAGGATGTCTCTTCTGTGAATCAATAATTTGTGCATTTTATTTAGTGTTGTATACACATACATTTTTACATTTCTATAAACCGCCTATTTATTGATTATATTTTATTGGCACAGTTCGGTACAATTATTAATGGAAGTGATTTGTAGAAACTGACTTTGTATTGTACAATATTCATTATAGTTTATTCACTATAATTAATTTTTATATTGATTTATTTCTTAAAGAAACACTCCATTAAAGTGGCCATACACTGGAAAAAATGTAATGCTCTATGTTTTTAAAAACACAAACACATTTTAGAATACTAATATGGTTCTAATTCTTTAATACTGTGAAAGGTTGTACAACCATTCTGACTTATTTATTCCATAATGTTAATCTGTCAGTTACTGTCATTTGTTGTGCCAAGATGGCTGCCCTTCAGTGCAGCACTTGTCTGAAACAGAGTTTCCCACCTTTCAAAATGTTTTCAATATAGCTATTGAAATCAGAAGGATGGGGAGAGTGTCTCTGGTGCCGTTAGTTACCTTGAATGTTATCAAAATTTGTACTGTCCATTGGAATGAACAGGACTTAGGAAGACTGTCTACAGTGGACTTCTCTTCCTTCTAAAACGGCTGTTCAAAAGGCAGTTATTTACCTTGTGCATAAGGTAAAATGCCAGTTAAAAATACAAGCTTCCAATAACCCGCTTTTTCACATGTAGACAATTGCTGGGTAGTGTTGTACTTTGATACCGATTTTGATTTCGATAGTTATACTGCTAACAGAACTGCCAGCAATCTTAAAATGTTTGTGAATTTCTTCTCAGCATTGATTGTCTTACCTTTTAATATGATATGTCATATTAAATCATTAAACGGAAAAGAATGTGTAAAGAATATAAACAATAGATGTTTAAGGACATAATTCATCTGGTTTATGAGGCAGGCTCTCACAGTAGATCCTATTAGCACACTAAATTCTTAACTTGACAAACCTCAAAACATTGTCCTCCTTCAGCTTGTTTTTAGAGTCCAATGATCTCTGGAGGCCCGATCCTTTGAGACTTTGGCAGACAGGGATAAAGCAGAGTCTCCACCAGCTCTTTTTCCCTCTCGTGTCTAATCTGAGTGTCTGAGGCCCGAATACCGCGTCGAGTGAATAGAAACTCCAGCCTCATTGTTTATGTGCTGCTCAGTGTGACCGCTCTTTGTGTCCCCCACCTTGTTTTGTTTTTCATGCCACTTAACGGTGACATTGAATGCCATGTGTGTTTATCTGTCTTCAGCGCGTTAATCTATTTGCATTACTGCCGGTATTCTGGTAGTCCCATTATATATTAGAAAAGCAATTATCACTTCATTAAACATAGAAGGTGTTAACACAAGTCATAAGACTAAGCCATCTGTTGAATTATCTTCTCAGTCTCTTTCTGATGCTATCCGCTAAACGGTGCTTCTCACCAATTAAGGTTATACTTGGTAATTTAACTTTGAAAATGGGAAGTGTTTTGTTACCCCTCTAATAATAGCAATGCATATGGTGGTTATTTAGACTTTTTAATGAGAGAGATGGCCTCTTCAATTTGTCTTCGCGATCTGGATAAGGCAGATTGGACCCCGAGGACTCAATTCACCTGAGCATATGTTAGAATCTGAGGCAGTTTTTGCATGTGCTGGCAGACATTGTAACATTGTTGGCCTATTTTTGTACCCAGCTAACAGGAACATTCTCAGACCCTTGGCTAATGTTCTCTAAAAGTTCTCAAAAAGTTCTGTGTTTTGTGATATTAAACCAAGGTTATAACCAAGCTAAAGGTTCATAGTAAAAAGTACGAATGTTTTGAGTATTCTTCGAGCCTTCAAAATAACATTTTGTTACTACCTCTATAAAAATAGAAACATTCTTACAAACTAAAATTTATAGCTGGCATTCTGCTGTGGGATTGTATGACAGCAGATTTTCTTATTTGGCTCATACTGTATCTGTTGCTCTTTCTGCATCACACCATTATTTTTTCAACGTCAAAATATGTTGGTGAAATTTGATTCAGTTTATTAGAGTTGCCAAGTTGATATATTTTGTAAGGGAGTTACTTTGTCGCCCTTTAAGTTTAAGTTGATATAAGCTGTTTGACTTGATTTGCAGTTTTGCTACGGCTGAAAAACACGAATCGTTGCACGCGATCACTATGAAATATAGTCCTTTAGTACTTAATTTCAAGTGCAGCACTGATATGTCAAAAAGCCTGTCATCAACTTAACCTCATCTCACTCTGTAAAATCAATAAATCAGTGCTATAATTGGGCTGCTTTAACATGTTTTCTGTTTTGAATCACATGCTGGGGTAATTTGAAACTTAGCAGTCATAAGCTAACATCTTGAATTATGTGACATTTAGGCATTTTCAGCCTCTTAAATCTGAAATGGAAGCATTAAGACAGATAACTGCGTCTGAAAATCAACTGGATTTAAAGCCAAATGCTTATTTTTCATGCTTTCAGTTCATTTAGTTTAACACATTCTATCCGGCTGGAGCTGTCTGTGTATTTGAGATGTTTTTAATGCTGATAGGAACAAGATTTGTACTGCTTAAGTTTTAAAGATGATGTTATCTCTTTAGCTGTGCATATCCTACTGATTTAAAGATTTAACAGCTTAATACCACCTACCTAATCCAGGACCAGAATAATGTAAACTTCTAATAATAAGAACAGTAAGAAACACTAAGAAGTAATAATAATAAGAAAAATGTGTAAAAAAAATAAAAAATAAGAAAAATTAATAAGAATATATTAATGGCAAAAAATATTACATGTGAATACAAATATAGTTTTAATTATTACATGAGTATACAAATATTGCTTTTTTTTCTTTTTGGTTTGATTTATTTTAGTTGATAGAACAAACAGTATGCACAACAATATTGCTAAGAGATAATTTAAACTAAATAGAGTTAATGACTTTGAAACCTAATATTGGAATGAAAAATATGATGCATGATTATACAGTGCAATTGTTTAATGAAACTTGGCTCTTCTTTCAGTTTGCCTGTGATTTGGGAGAGAAGCTGCTGCAGTCCACCTCTGACTGGGAATGAAAAGGCTTTCTCTCAGCATCTTGCCATGTGCGAGTGTGTATTGACAGCTCAGATTGGAAGCTGGCAGAGGAAATGGCCTCATTTGTTTCCTATGGCTTGGTAATGGCAAATCACCTCTTAGGGGCAGTCAATTGACAGACTCCAATCCTAGTGCGCAAACATCCATGAGGGTTTTATTGGCTTCCTCCTCAACTCTTCCACCTAATGTGGTTAGCCCAATGAGGCCCAAAAGTTGTAAAGGTATTACAGAAAAAAATCAATCACTTGCTGTCCGAGTGAGTTCTGTTGTGGGATGAATGGTTTAAATGAGGACATCAATCAGAGTTGTTGTGTTTGTTTATTCTAGTTGTGCTAGATAATGCAAGGAATGGTGATGTCACAGCTTTAGGATGGAAAAATAAATGAATAACAACAACCTTGAAAAAAAATAACTTCTCTGTTGTGGATTTTGTTATTTTAATATAGTCAGAAGATGGATTTTTTATAATCCATTTAAGTACACAATAGCTCTCGACATCCATTATTCTCTCTTAAGCTCATGTAAAAAGCAGATTTAAGATTAGTTTTTAGTTTAGATTAGTTTGGTTTTTCAAATCTTCTGCTTTGTCTTAATGAACAGGTGTCTACATAACACAGCCCACCTCACAGATGGCTACATAATTAGCATTCATTATGGCAGCCTTGCCAAGGCCAAGCTCTGTGTGGCCAGGAAGACTTGCTAACCTCCTCACCTAAAAGCAGAGCCCTCCCTGGGAGACTGACACTTCTTTTTTCCTGGGTCTGCCAAGGATTGGGGCCCTTTTAAAAATGCCATTTTAATGCTCGAGTATTATTGAGACAAGAGCGTATAAAGGGATAGTTCACCCAATTTTTTTTTCATCATTTACTCACCTCATGTCATTCCAAACCATATGAGATTGCTTTTGAGGAAAAATTGTATCAGTATTTTGTTTCCATACAATGCAAGTCAATGGGTTCCATTTATGTTTGGTTACCAGCGTACTTCAAAATGTCTTTTTCTGTTCCTCAGAAGCAAAAAAGTCATACAGGTTTGGAATGATATTGGAGTGAGTAAATGATGGAGAATTTTCATTTTAGGGTGAAATTCTATCCCTTTACAATCCAAGGAGGTGCAGGTCTCATTAGGAGGATCCAAATGTAGAGCCACAGCCCCATATATAAATGATTAAAATAACATGCATCTGCTTAATATTTATGATACTGCAGCCAATCAGCTACTAGATAATGTGTCGGCCTGTTTATGCAGAAACAGTGCATTCATGCAAGCCCTCATAGTATCTCCCGGACCAGCCTCCCATCTCAAGAGCTTAAAACAATACAGTTTACCCCTGTAGTCACGGCAGTGGCAGCAGTGGTCAGGTCATTTCTCGAGCATGTCAACTTTCACGCCTGACTGCCTCTGTTGTGAGGCGAGGGGGTGGGCCAGAGTGCACGGTGCAGGAGTAGGCCTATAATTTTCTCCACTTAGAAATGAATTCCATCTAATCTCATTTCACCATGTCAAACGGTGGTGTGACATGCTGTTTTCCTCAGTAACATTTGGTTATGCTGCAGCAGTCGACTGCCCTGCTGATGCAGGCTGACATCCTCTGGTTATTAAAGACTGTTTGCACTTTGCAATATTGTATGATGTGGGTTAAATGCAGAGCAATAGAAAGACTAAATTAAGCCTCTCTGTTTTTCTACTTTGGTGAGATGATGTCTTGTATTGGTAGCTTGTCTCTGTTTTGAGGTTTGGTTGGCTGGCACTGGGAAACACAGTAAATGGCTAATCCATCTTTCATTCATGGTGTGTTAAATGTTACACTCAGACTGTATTTATTATAATTTTCAGCGTAGAACATTTTAAACGTGCCTTATTATCAGAAATTGTATAAACTAATGTTCCTGTAGCTCATGTGGTGAACATTGAGTTAGCAAAGGTTGTGGGTTCGATTCCCAGGGGAGCACATGGGGAATCATACATGCAAAATGTATAATTTAAATGTACTGTAAAGCATCTGTCAAATGTGTAAATGTAAATAGTTCAGTCAATTGCAAATTAATTTTACACTTCGCATTACTAAGGTATATATGCTAATGTTTCTTATCACATTGCAGAAATACAGAAATACAAATACATAGATTGTTTTACAGTTAGTTTTACTTTTTCACGGTTAGTCTTTTATAATAATGAAAACAGGCTCTTTGTGCAGTGTACATTCAGACAGAGATTGAAAGCGATATTATGCATTTCGCTGTAAATACTAAACACACAAGCTTCCATTTTGAGTGCCGACGCACTCACACACACACACACACACACAGTGAAGCTTTTCCCCTCACCTCACAATAAAGAAGTGCACATTTAGGAGATGGAGTTGCACACTCAGAGTTAATGTATTATTCTGTTCAAGTAATGATCAGGTTGTGTTAGATGAATGCGAGGTGTTCAGCTCCATTACTGCACATCAGTGAGGCATTATTACATTATCACTGCTCCTTAGCAGGAGATTGGCTGTGTGACCAGGTTCTGAATACCACATACTGCCCAGGCTGGCATAAATTGCAGATCGGCTCATTGCTTTCAATGATAAAAAGTAAGAATTGCTAGTGAAAAGAACAGAGCAGTTGTTTGTCAGCTAAACATGTTGCTGCATGAGAAGGAGGGACGTTAACATCTGCATAGGCTTTAAGATTGATCACGAGGTTCAGATGCCCCTGTCGCCATCTCTGTTCGTAACATAAAATTGCATGTTACTTTACATACTTTATGTATGTTGAGATCAAACTGACATTTCTTAGTAAATCAGACCCGACAGCTCAAATTATAAATCATTATTATAAACTTACAGCTGCAAATTGGGCAAGGTAAAAAGACCATTTTGAGCACTGATCTGTCCTGTACTTGCTTAATAATTAGTTTTTGATTATTTTTAACGCAAAAAGTTATGGATTGCAGCTTTAAGCACATTTAAAAGCAACCAACGTTGTCCAACGTGCTGTGCAGAAAACATACAAAACGAAAAAAAGTAACTACTAGTATGTATGTATTTTTTTGATTGAAGTTATTGAGAATAAATGAATGTTTCTGGATTTTCTGTTTTGCCAGTCATATGGATGTCTAGCTAATTGCTTTTATTTACTTATGCTTAGTCTGGCATACTAGACTCCTGGGTAATCCTTAGCAGGGAAGGAAATCATTAAAGCAAATGAGACTGTAAATATTCTAAAGAGCATTTGTTCTGAGCATCAATATGTTCTGCTGTTCTTCACTGGATTCTGTTGTGTTTTCCAACCATCATGAGGGAGATTATGAGGAGAGTCTCTTTTTTTCTGTCTTACAGATGGGCTGATGCTATTGACAGCTTGAAAACTAATGACTGACCCTTTTATTCTCCTACACAACTGTAATGGATAACCCCAACTTCATTTAAAAAAGCCAAATGCCGTTATTGACATTTTCAGCTAATACAATACTGATATAATTAATAATTTACCCTTATTTAGTTTCCTGAGTTGTAGACTCAACAATCATTTATAGTATGTTTCCTATTTTTTTTAAGTGACATGACGACTGTACAATACAGTATTTCCCCCAACAACATAATTTTTTATCACATTAGCAAGACCAAAAAAGATTCTATTCTTTCTACATTTTATCCATAAGGACAGCACTGTACAAGGCAGGTGATTCCAATCTGTAAATTAAAGAAGTGTCCCATTATATCAGACAGTATTCATTTCCTCCTCTTTGTACCTTTTAAGCTTATTTTCACAGGATGAAAAGGAAAGAAGTGTCTTCACTAGATAGGATTTGAGATAGGATTTAAAACCCAATGTAACCAAAGCTCTATTGTCATTTACACAGTCTGGGCCCCTAACCTATTCCCCAGTCATGTGGCTGTGGCCTATAAGTTTGTGACCCCCCCCACACACCCCAGAAAATAAGTCTTAATGGCAACAAAATGACTCCTCTGTTTCATTCTGTTGTTATGTTAAAAACAGCTAACCCAAAATGACCAGTCTCTGCATCTCAGGCTGGGATGTTTGCCTTGCTTTTGGTGGGCTGCAAGTTGGAGATCCTTCTGTTCCCCATATGGCAACATTGTCTTGGTAATGTGCTACAATGCCCCCCCTTGGAGCGTGCTGCAGGCCCTGCTGCTAGAGGATAAACTATTGGTTTCACTTTTTCTCTTCTGAGCCCCTGGAGGCAAGTCTATGGGCTGGGGGACATGCTGCTCTCTGAGCTGGGGGGCTTTCAACGCGTGGCGCCCCGCCACCCCCACTGTGGCTGCCCGAGAGGGCCCTTAGCCAACAGAAGAGAGAGAGGGAGAGTTTTAAAGGAAGGGATGCATAGCTCTTGGGGGCACTGAAAGGAAAAGCTAACCTCATTGTGTCCTGTATTGCAGGAATGCAACACACTGCCTTTATAAGACTGTATATACATGTATTTCTCTGCAGTTTCTCTCCAGTCTCTGCTTTGCATAGTTTTCAGTTTTTTACTTGACAATAAATCTAACTAATTGTGCATCGTGCATCATTTTTCTTCATAACTTTGCATTTACAAACTCATTTGCACAGTTTTTGATGGAACATTTTCCAATCTGAGGACATGGCTCTGATTAACAATGCACGGGTATTGCTGGTCTTTTAAAAAAGTTACAACTTAGAAAATCAGGGTGTCACCCTTGAGGCATCATCTCAATCAGGAGCATACATTAGCCCAAATGAATAATGGGACTAAAATAATTAGAAAAGAATTTTAAGAAGACCATTATATTATGTAAATGTATAAGCATAAAAAGTGCTGCATTTGCAAATATGCATATGATTTCATCTTGACTGTTTTAATTAACCACATTGTCCTGCTCGAGAGATGATATGATTTATAATCTATCATTAGCAGACGAGGCTCCTTCGTTTGTCTGTTTGTTGTCTCCAGTGTCCGTCAGCAGATCTGTTGCTTTGCTGCTGTGTAGTTCACCATTAATGGAAAAATTAATTGCCATGCAACATCAAGATTGTCATCTCTGAAAATGTAGAAGTCAGTTTGATAACATAAACTGAATAAAAGGATCATGCCATCCCACATCAACAATTAAATTAAAATAACTGAAAATATTTAATATAATTAATGCATTAAGTTAAAAGGCTCTTTAAGATGCAAACGTGGTAAAATGACAGGTCAAAAGAAAAGAATATATTATATGTCTGCTTGTTAAGGTTTGTTGTCATTTCAAGGATAACTTAATCTGACAGTCAAGATGCTTTATGTACTAAGCGCCCAAATCACAATATGATTTAACATTGTGTGCTGCATGAGATGTTTGTTTCCATGTAAATTAATCTGACACATGCATTCTGTCGGATTGAGGAGTATTTAGAGTTTGTACAAGTAGTTTGTAAGTTAATCATTTTGACATAAATTCAGTCTAAGAGGAGCAACCTTTTAAAAATGTTGTTTAAAACCCATGTACCAAGTTCTTAGAAAATTGTTATTAATATTTTTAATTTTTATGTAAAGATTACATTTCTGTGAATACAAAATGTCTATGTAATGATAAAAAATTTCAAAGTAAAAAAAGTGCTCAAATAATTTACACAGCATTATTAGTATAAAAGTAATGTGCAAGTGTTCCTGCAGTTCAGCTGGTAGAGCATTGTGTTAGCAGCGCAAAGGTCGTGGGTTTGATTCCCAGGAAGCCCATGCATGACAAAATGTATAACTTAAATGTATTTTAAATAAAAGCCTCTGCCAAATGCATAAATGTAAATCAAATTAATTGTTTTTAAACGTATGTAATATGAGATTTTTTCAGTCTTAACTAGCAAGATGGTGAATGGCTTTTTTATTGGTATTTAATTTTGCCTTTTCATAAAATGACCTTGACACAGTCATGAGGATTTGAAGGGGATCCTCTCTGTGTTATAGTTTTTGTCACATGACAAGAGAATGGCTTCCTGAATGTTGATTATGCCACATTGATTCGAGTTGGACGGGGAAATTAATAATATTTACTTTTTTACTTTAAAACTGAATGATAATTGCTTAAAATGTTATTGATTTTTTTTAAGTCGTTTTAATGTTTTTTTAATAACAAGGCAGAAGTTAAAAAATAAAACCAGTGTCATGTATCTGACCCAAAAGCAGAAGTATTTGTCTGTCTATTGTTTGGTTAGTCTTAGAGATTTTAAGGCCAGTTTCAAACCCTTTAACTCATACATCTAAATGTCTGTAAGCGCTGCTTTTTAGAGTTATCTCATACTAAACAAACAACTCCACACATTAAAACCTGAATTGGTCTAAAGTTCATACAAAAGTCTCAAGACTTCTCTTTCTCTGTTGCCCACTTTCATACTTGGAAAAAGGCCCTCTGGTTCACTGCTCACAGGAAATACCTTTCTCACTTCCTTTTATGTTCTGTTCTCCTCCCCTCTGGGGTTGTTTTTACAACACACATTTGTGAATCTTGAATTGATGAAACAGTAACAAAGCCACTCTGTTGTGGCAGGATGAAGGGCCTGTGAGAACACTGGGCTTATCTGCTCAATAAATATGATGCTTCCTCATACACCAACTCTCTGTCACTGACAAAGAGCAAACAGCTGGTAGATGAGATGTTACATTGCAGCACAGGACAAGAGACATTTTCAGCTTGGCTGACCAGACACCAGCCTTTAAGCTGGCTGTAGAAAGGCTGTTTGTTTGACCCAAAGGAGTGGAATTGACAGAAAGCCTGCGGCACTTTTCTTTCTATGACTAAGGCCGCAAATTATTTTCCTCCGAGGTGGTGTGTGTTTGTGCTGTCTCTCTCATGACTGCATTGCACCTGCTGTGTCTGCGGGCTGTGCTTCGACAAGGGAGCACTTGTTTACCGACCTCTGCTTACACCTTCTGCTAACATTCATACTGGTCAACCCCAACTCATGCAGATTAATAGTCGAAGAGTGCTTAATACTTAATAATGTTTCAGTGTTTAACCTTGCTTAACAATGTATTTATAAAAAAAACCCTGTGTTCTACTGTTCATCCTGTTACTGGAATCAGAACGATTCCTACTTGTAAGTGTAGCTTTGTAGACTTACTGCAGCTTTAGACTTGTTAGTTCTTAGGGCAAAATGTTAAACTCTCTCTCTCTTTATAAATTGCTGTGGGTAAAAGCATCTGCTAAATGATTAAATAAAAATGTGCTGTAGCATTAGGCTTTTATTTTTGTCAGTCTTCATGTATGTATGATTGCCCTTATTGGTGAACACATGCCAAAATCATATAGATTTATTTTTAAATGATGAATATGAAAGGACTTTTCCAGGTAGCTTATATAAGCAGCAGTGTTTGTTGGTATAAGCACAAAACAAGTTGGCATTGATTTATGATAAAGGGCACTCACAAATTGACTTGTATGCAAGAGATGTAAATGTGAAAGGCTGTTTGATGAAGACACTCATTTCCTTTTATAAATGTTTTAAATTAACTCAACCCTTGTGGCAGAACAGCACAAGCTTTCTTTTTCTCTCTGATCTCCCTGTTTTATTTGCAAGATTATCCTCATTATCAGGCAATTTGTTTCATAAACGGAAACATTTCCCTTTGATAGAGTTAGGACGAGGGAGTTTGATTAAGAGGATTCATTTCTGAAAGTAAACCTATGAAATTAGCCAGGGAACGAGCCATGTTAACAATGATGCAGAGCAAAGATGTTTATAATCGGAGCTTTCTGACAGCACATAGATCATGGTAAAGGTGTAAGTAAAGCAAGATACACAGTCAATTATTGTATGAGTAGTAGACATGCATGTGATTCCAGATTCAGGAATCTTGTAGGCTTTATGCGGAAAGTGTATTGCAGTGCTTAGGGGGGGAAAATTACATTTTGACAATTTTAGCTAGCCAGCAAATCTACATGCACTTCTTGCGAATATGTGTTGAAAAGTGTTGTATAACCGCAAATATGTATTCTTGTATTTATTTTTGCATGATGTAATGTTTCATGAGTCCTTTAAATTGTAGTTATTTTAGTTGTTCCTTAATTTATGCAGATCAGAACAAATTGGACAATTTAACTTCATTTAACTTTGTCTCTGATTACACACATCTTAAATGATATGATTTTCAATTATATCTCTGTGCCAACAGGCCTTTCAGACATAAAAGTTATCTACCAGCTCAGAATCTGTCGGCTCATGCCTTCTAATGACATGGTGTTAAAACTGTATTAATTAAAGAGAGGAAATATGGAATGTGAAGTCATACATGGCACAAACACAGAGATCTGGCTGCTGTCTGATCTGTTTTAAAGCAGGCACTCCACTGCTCTCTGTTAGAAGAAGGACCCCTACTGGAGACTGAGCAGGCTATAGCTCTGCTGTGCCTTTGAATTGTTCAGCTCTTGAATTGCATTAGATTCGAACAGTGTATCATCTAGAAGCACAAAAAACGTAATATCTTGACTGATCTTTTTAGAGGGACAGGTTGTTTCTAAACACCATCTTTTAATTCATGACCAGCTTCAATTTACAGATCTTGACATTTGCTCCTGCTTTGGACTGATGATTATCTGAGTAAAAGCAGGCCGCTCAGCTGATAAGGTGAGCAGGGAGACTGTAAATTGCTAGAAAACTACCTGAAACTACTGCATCATTGCCTTTGTAAGCCCAGTGTCAGGGCTTGGACAATTTCTTTAGCCTTAATTTAAAACACTTAACACTGGACACTATTTAGGCATTATAATTGCAGAAATTATAAAATAACCTAGATTAGGTAAAAAACTTTAGGTAATGGTTCCCTCAAATAATTACCATGTTTTTTTCAGGTATTTTATACATTATCAGGTGTATTAATGTTGACTTTCCTTTCGAGTCACTCATAGGGCTTTCCTTTGTTAAGGCTGTGGACTCTTGTTTTACTATAGAAACATTGTTTAAAAACATTGAAAATCATTTGTGACAATGTGTGTTTATGCTGACAAAATCTCACCTTTAAATCAATTATAAAAGATTCTGTAAACATGGTTACTCATTATCTTTGTTCTTTATTTTTACTCCGTGTTCTGTGTGTATTTCACAGTTGTCATCTTACAATAGAACTCTCTTTACTAGTTCATGCAAAATGAATTGGCGAAGGATATGTATGAACGAAATCTTAGTCCTCTGGGAGGGAATTTGTCTTGCTGTACTTAAGAAGCAGGCCTTGTAAATTATAAGCTTCTATTTTTTTGTAATTAAATACCACTTGAATATTTAACACCATTGTTTGAGTCTCCAGCAAAACACCGTACAATGTCGTTTAGACTATCAAGTGACTATTGTCTCACAAATTGGGCTAAAACCTGAAGTGCAAACCAACCTCTTGCTCTTCTCCATAATTTATTTGCATAATTAGCTCTTAATTTTAATTCACTATGCAAATATGTGCCTCTTTCAAATTGCATTTAAATGTGAACTGAGCTCACTGTCAAGGCTAATGTGAATGTATTGTTAAGTCGTGATGAGAAATGATAGAAAAGGAAAGACGTATAATGGAGTGCAGAAAGCGGAATGGGCTCGTAGACCAAAATATATTAGCTCTTTAATCTGTTGAGGTAGCTTGTACTTGTTCTGTACAAATTCTAGAAACTTCAGTGAATTAATTTCAAAGGCCCATTTCTACAGCAGTTCTCCTTCACTTTTAATCTTGTTTTAATACACTGGCAAGACATTTCTCCCGTAACTTGCCCAGTGTTGATTTGTGTTGATCATTGGAGGGCTTTATTCTGTATCCATTTCTGTTTGGATGCTCTTGTGTCAGTTAAGGGAGTGTTGCTCTTGTTTCTCTGAGGGAAGGGAGGTAAGCTTTGAGGAAACTTATTACCTACTATTGTTCAAAGATATCAAGTGGTCAAGAAAGGAGCTAACTCTTAGTGGCTTAGTCCACAGTTTAGCCCAATGGTGGCCTTTGTAGGGAAGGGAATACAAACCCTCAGCTGGGACAAAGTGAAGGGAAATTGACCTGCTTGATCCTTTTGAAGGGAGCAGCTTTGTCTCTTTCATCTTCTCTTGGGGTCCGTGATCTTAAGCAAATTAAATTATGCCCCTGCCATCAGGAACTATCCTGAAGTTTAATATTTATCCTGTTGTGTTTTGTCATTTAATTAGAAGGCAAAAGGCTTGTTTGTCAATGTTTGTCTTAGGCCAAGTGATCGTCTTTAAATTCTAAATAGGATTTGTTGAATAAAACCCATCGTTTCAGCAGTTAAAACAGTACAATTGCAAGATCGTGGTGAGACAGAATAGAAATATGAGACTGACAGGCCTTTAGGCCGAGGAAGTAGCCAAAAGGGACAAATTAGCTTTAAACAATAGGGGATCTCTTCCACTGGGGGATAATTAAATGTTTTCTTCATCAAAGCCAAGACAGTTTGCAAGCTGCTCATTTTGTAATCCTATCATGTTTGCCCCTGAGATATGCATTTTGAATTTCTTCCCCCTTTCTTTAGGTTAGTCACTATCTCCATTGATGGCAATTCCATTTAATAACACTGTTGGGGGCATTAATTACGCTGAGGGCTCAGGCCAGCCTGTTTCAGACTGCTGCTTGTGTTGTGCCCTATGTTGAGTCTGTGGGACTCTGGCCCGCTGGATCATGGCAAACAAAGACCTTTTTCTCATTTCCAGGTGAACAGCAGAGCCTGCCAAAGAACCTCGGAGGGTTTTGTTTGGTACTAAAGACATTTTTGAAGAGCTTCCAACTGTTTATTTTATTTCAAAGTGAACCATATGGGGGAAAATGGTACAGATTACTGTATTCAGATATTTTGTGTATTCTGATGTTTTGTGAAGAAAAGTTGTTTTCATATTTTGTAATATTTTACCTCACCATACTAATATTCTCATGCCAAGAAGTGATTTTGTTTTATATTTAAGATTTTTTAGAAGCTATTAGTTTTAAGTTATATTTAAAACAATATAGATGAGCTCTCAAAAGTTTGTCACATGAATTGATTAGCATTAAAGGTTGATCAGCATTCAGAGCAAGAGTTTGTACAAATGCAAAATATACTGATAAATCAACACACACTCAATTATTTATGTTCATTCAAATACTTTATCGCCTCTTGAACATATAATAAATGGTCACACTTTATGTAAGGTGTCTTTAAATACTGTACTATAGAAAAAGCATGTGATTAGGGATAGAGTGAAGTGTGTAATTACATGAAAACACTTCAATTGGAAGTACAATTTAACATGTATCTATGTAGTTGGTACACTGTATTACGATTTTTTAATTAAATTCATTGTAATGAGACTGTAGTGGACAAAAACTGCACACAATTTCTTTGTCTGTCATAGACTGTTTTAATCTTAAACCACAGTCTCAAACCTAAACTTGTGGAGACAAACTCAGAGCGACTTCCACTCTTTCTCCTGGTTCCTCTCGCTCAGCCTGTCCCATCTGCAGATGTAACAGTGACATTTTGTGCAGTTCTTTCTCTCTGGCCACTGAGCTGTGGATTACATGGTTTGTTGTAGGCCGAGGATCAGAAGGAGGAAGTTGAATAATGCTGCCCCTCTCTTTGAGGGAGGCCCATGGTCGGCCGGCTCCAGAATAGCTTTAACAGGATATCTCAGAGGAAACGATGGCTTTTGTCCAGTGCTTTCCAAAAAAGGTTAAGTCAGACAGAGCTGGGGGCCGCCTTTTAAACAGTCGCTGGAATACAGCTTAAACCCGTGCCCACAGCGTTGCCTATCTAACCTTGTGACACCATCAAACGGCATGCTGGGACGTTCAAATCTTGAATACGTCCCCAGTGCAACACGCCACCCGGTCCCTGTGGGCATGGCTGAACACGAATACCGTCCTTGAAGCGGAAATTTTTAATGTAACAGAGGGAATAGAATACATATGGTTAAAATAGATGAATACATTGTATTAGGCTGTTGGCACATATTCTTGGCTCTGTAAATTCGTTGGATCTTTCATTTTTATGAATATGTGGAGGGTTTTTCCAGTGAAGACTTTGGTGGTGCGGATTTTGGCAAGAGGCCCTTGAAGTGAAGGAAAGGATTAGCAAAGATTATCAGTCACGGAGAATAAACAGAAGAGGAAGAGTATTTCACCTTCCAGAGCCCACGGTGAGATGAATAATCAAACGCTCCCGACCACCTTGTACTCCAGTGCACACGTGTGTATATATACACGATACATTCACAGTTCCTAGCATCAGAAAGACAATATGTTTTGAGGAATAAAGCCATGCTAAAACAATTGTAGTGCCTTGCCTCAAGGCCTGACGCGGACCCTGGGGATTGTGTTGAGCTCAGGGGCCTGTTTGCTCAACAAATTCAGTCCTCTTTTCCTAGAAGGCCTGTCAATGCTCAGATCATTTAAAAAGCTATTTCTCTAATGGGAACTGAAGCCTGTCTTCTGAGATGTAGAAGAGCCAGTCTGTACATGTTTTCTTGCTTTAAATCCACAGTTCCTTTTTTAAGAAAGCATTGGGATTATTGTGGGGAACCCTTAACTAAAATAGAACAGAATATTCCAAATGGTTGTTTAAGAGGAATTAATGGATTTAAATCAAAATTTGCCATTTCATGGGAAACCTTTCAACAGAATAGATAATTTCAGATAGCTTTTATGAGGAATTATTGATTTATAGTAAGCTTTGGGCTTTATTATGAGTCACACTTTAATAAAATAGCATAGTCCAAATTGTTGTTTTTTCACAAAATGTGAATTGTACGGATTTCATGTCATGAAATTCCTTAATTTCCTTTGTACTGTTCTCCCAACTCAACTTTATGTACAATACCATGACAGTGACAAGTGGCAGCCCCCATTTTACATTTTAATGTGCTTAATTAAAAACACTCAGTTTAGACTGGAAGGTAAGGAGTATTTCACAAACCAATATAAATTAAAAACATAACCACATTGGAAAACCCCACAGGCAGTTTAATAAACCTGCTACTGCTGCCTGGGGGCCCTTATGAATGTGTTTTTAGTTGAAAGTGATATCTGGGAGTATGTAAGATGACAAAACTTATAAAAAGTGAATGTTTAATGGCTCTGTCAGGCCTGATGGATTTGCAGACCATCTAAAGTAACTGTCTATACCAAATACAATCACAACATGCTTTATGTAAACAGGCAGGACTCAACCCAACACCCCCCTCAATTCACAGGCAGAGCAAAGCACGCAGCCTCGGATCAATAATGCATTCATCCCTCAGTAAGCAGTAAGTCAAAATACATGATGGTTAAAGAGTTCAGTCCATGAATCTGAAGGTGCTTGTGAGGGCTTCTCACAGGAAGTGTGTTTTTCCAGCAGTTTGGCTGAATACAGTCAATGGCAGAATAAGCTTCAGTTCATTGGTGATAGCCCGTCATTACAGATTACTTTCTGTGAGTAATGAGACCTCACCAGAGAAGATAATGTGACTCAATAACATGTTAACTGCGCTCACAGAAAGACAAAGTGGCCGTACCTGAGCAATTATCACCAAAAATAAAGGAACACTGCTCATCATGTCTGAGCTTTCTCACTGTACAGAAGACCATGCATAAATAGAAAAGAGTTTGAATGAGACACAGATATCGTGTCTCACAGTACATATCTTCATACTCATACACCCGCAACTGTGCCCACTATGAAAATTTTAATGTAAAACAGGTCTTAATTTATGGAGTTAAAGCAGAGAAACTGTCCAGCAATGCTAATTAATTAGGTGTGTATAAATATTTTAATGTCTGCTCATGCAAAGACAACACCACACAGACAAGATTTACAACCATCTCTAAGAAAATATTAATAATGCAGAGATGTTATGTCAATAAGGAATTTGTAATCGCAGAACTGTGTTATAAAGTCATTCATTCTCATTTAAGCTACATTTTTATTTTCTTTAGCCTTTACATTTATGGACAAACATACAGTATTTTCTATATTTATATGTTTCACATATATATTCTGTAACACTTTGCAATAAGGTTGTATTTATTAACATATGTATTAGCTAACATGAACTACTAATGACCAATATTTGTACAGCATTTATTAATCTTAGTTCATGTTGTTTCAGCATTTATTAATAAACATTCAAGTTGTATCTAGTAACATTAGATAATGCACAATGTACAGACATGAACAAAGATTAGTAAATGTTATCATGATAGCTAATACTACAACTTTATTGTATAGTGTTACCATATATTCTGTAATTGTTTTAATTCATTGAGTAAAGTTGGGCTTGAGATTATTTCGGCCTTGGTTTTGCATTGTGTTTAGTTTGTTTTTCTTGACAGGTCATCTGCTGTGAACCATTACCTTGAAAAAAATACCTTACAGATTTTGTTTTGTAGTTGTTTAAAATTACTTCTGGAAATTAGTCAGCCGTTGTTACCATTATTAAGGCTAATACACGCTGCTTAATTCCACTCAGTCACCGTACAGCCTTTGACACAAGCGTTATGATACGCATTGGTTAGTTGTAAAAAGAAGCCCATTATCGCAATTATTAGCATTTTCTGGCACCCCTGTGAAAAGGCCATTAACAATGTATGTATGTGTGTTAGTGTCAGAATTTGTTCTGTGCACAGACACGGCAGGGAACCGTCTCTTTCTACTCTAATTCACATCAGAGTCAAATCAGCATGCTCACTGGTGAGTGGCATCAATGCCGTGTGTTCCAGCCCAGAGACGGGCCACTGCCATTAATCCCCATTATTGTTATTTTTAGAGTAGACGACTAAATGCTGATGTTGGTGAAGGAGTCACAGGATCATTTTCAGGGCCTGATGTTTCCTCCAAGAGGGTAGATAAAAAGGAAGAGTAGAGATGACATGATTTTAAGGTTAGCTTCTCAATGGTGTTTAATTGTATAGTTAACTTTACAACTCTGGTGCCTGAATTTTCTTAAATTTTGAACTGTACATAGAGTGTGTTTCCTTGAGATTTAAATGTTCATGTCAGTATGTTAAACAGAGAAAAAACGAAAACAAACAGAAACCTTTTGATATAACAAAGAATCAATTTGTTATAATAAAAAAATAGCTATATTTTTTATTGTAGATTGTCTCTAAACTTTTTTTCCATAACAGTGACTAAATCACAGGATTGATCTAAGACTTGCCTGGGCAGAGTTGAATAGTGCTCACTTTGCAAGTCCTCCCACGTAAAAGAGAACATTCTTATTTTTGCCAACATTCTTCATTTTTGAAGTTTTGTTACTAATAGAAATGTTAGGAAAATGTTCTTACAACCTAAAATTGTTAGCTGGGCTGTGGATTATATGTATTCCAAAATTCTGATATTTTATCTTCCGTTGCCTTAAAAATTACCCTTGTGCATATTGGAAATGATTAATCTAGTAGAATTCATCATGTGCTTTGATAGGTTCTGATTAACATGTATTTATGCAATTAATCAAACTACTCTTGCCAAAACAATGATCACGCAGACGCCTTTGCCAAAGATTCTACACCTGCTGCCGAATCAACTTACACATTAATCTGAGAACGCTGGAGCATGTATCCTAGCATATTTTAGCATTGCTGTTTTACCCTACCAAAACCACTGAGCCTACAAGATGAAATTAATATCCTCCACACTAATTTTTCATCCGTGACCTCAAAGTAAACAAATAATCTCAGAACAATCTATCAAACAAATTTACACAACGCCAGCACAAACATGGCCGTTGGACATGATGAGCACCACTCATAAAAAAAAAGTTACAAAAAACGGGAAGGAAAAACTGAAGAGGATGTCCGTCATAATGTCAACACTCTCTGTCATAATTGCTGTTTTTCTTTCTTATAAAAACCATGTAAGTTTGTTATTCATGAATTCAGTCATTCTCATCAGCACGGTTGGGTAGGAAAGCTGTAAAATACTTTCAGATTGCCATAAACACATCTGATGAAAACAGATTGGGGCAGAGAAATATAACTGTCGGAAACATTACAGGCTGCCGTCGAAATGTGTTAGAGGAAAAATTTGATGTAAATGTAATAAATGACACTTGTATCACATAAAATTTTGAATCTTTACTTCCCATAGATCATTTAAATGTGTTTCTTTTCCATTAAACGTGCTATTAAGAATACCTCAGCACATTTATGGAAATAGCTGTTGGTAAACTAACCTGTTGATACCCAAGTAACCTTTTATATGAAATAAACTCTCTCGAATAAAGTGGCCATAATCTTTTGACAACATGAGATGAGAGTTCGGCTGATTTGTTGGCAGGCTTCTGTACTATTCTTGTTAATGAATTTTTAATGCCCTTAATGACAGCAGAGGAACGATGTAATTAAAGGAGCAAGTTAAGAAAAAACGCTGACTTAAACTCTTTATGAGGACCATTTTAATGTTAGTTTAATTGGAACTAACACATTATCTTAATGAACAGATTGCCTTCAAGGAGGTTCTTTCCCTTAGCGAGCTCAAACTAGCCGGCATGCAATTTTGAAATGTCTTTTTTTAAGCTATTTCCTGTTTGACAGAAGAAGCAGCAATCAGTCATATAATACGAAGTCTATGTGTTAACACTTTTCCCATCAGAATTCGGATGTTATAGTGGGTTGAACGGGCCTACAGAGCCAGTAAGTCGTCATCCAGGTTGCACGAAATAAATGCAATGGGTCAAGAAAGTCCAGGGCCCATGCAAATGGACTGTCCAACAACCATGACACAGTTGACATCAAAGAGACTGTTCTGTCTTTGTCAGAAATGTCTGTGCACCTGGACCTGGGGTGGATTGGCTGTGGTGGAGGTGGCGGAGGGGCAGGGGCTGTTTTTATGCGGTAAAGCTTTGGGCAGTTGAGTTTAATTCAGGATTTACAAGTGACATTGTGCCTCCACACCGTCCTCTCACTCTCTGGGGTTTATGGAGTGAGACAGCGGGTCTTCTCCTCATGAATAGACAGCCTGCAAGCGGCCATGCACAAAGTATTATGGCGCTGCTGCATTATGTATCCAAATACACACCCCCGCCCCCACCCCATCAACCTGGCTGTTACAAACTGCGAAGGTCAAGGCTTATACCCAGCACTAAAGCAAATGAAGATGTTTGTACCAGGTTACATTAGGACAGAAACACAACCTGGAAAAAAATAGTGGGGAGAACATGGTAACACTGCATGTGGTGCCAACTACAGTACAAAAGATGCTGTTTTTATCAGGAACTGATGGAGGCAGAGAGGGATTGGTCAGGGAATTGGTGAGGGAGCGATGTAGGAGCTGCATGCGCCCACATGTCAAACGCAGGGCTTATCTACCAGAAGCTGTTTCCCTTAAGCCCTGGCATTAATACACTGATAGCCCAAGGAATAGCCAAGCATAAAATGAATGTGAAAGGATGAAGAAACAACAAGAAAGGCAATGATGAAAGAGCATGAAAGTGTTTAGGCCAAAAGTTCAACAGACCAGTAATACAGAACTACCAGAAGCATTACAGGATGGCTCATATCCACATGTGTATAATTTGTTTTAAGAATCTCGAAGCTCCGCAGATGAGCGTTGGAAAAAATCTCAGTTACTCTTTGGCATGTCAGCAAAAATTGTGCACTGTTGATTAACTATGCAGTATTTATCTTGCCATTATAAGCATAAGCTGAGTGGTTATGATTATGGGGTTTGTAAACATGTTTTTCTTTGGGTTCAAAGTGCTGTCATTTATAGATCTACAAAAACTTTAACAAGACTAAATAAAGCTTTTTTTTTGAGGACAAACTTTATGTTGGCTTGACAAAGCCCAGCCTGAAAAAGTGTATAATGGTTTGAAATACTTTAGGTCTGAAATTCTCTGACATGATGGTAACAAGTTGAACATGTTTTAGTATGTTGTTAATCTACATAATAAACAATCAAGTATAGTTTTCGCATGATGCTAACATACTTTTACATGAAGCGTCTCATAATAATAAGCTTAAATGCAATATGTTGTCAAACCAACATAATGATAATTCCTAATGTCCCAATTTTAAAATATAAAAGAAAAATTTTAAAAGAAATTCTTATAAAAGATTTTCTATTTGTAGTTTGATCAAAAGCGCAGATGAAGTGAAGATATTAAGAGAGGATATTAATATTGTGTCTGGACAGTAATTTAGCCTCTGGATCTTTTGCTCTAGTGAAGTGTAAAACAATTTGTAAAGGACAGTTAAGTTGCCACAGCTCCACCTCCTCACACAGGACTATGCAACTAGTCACAGCAAAGTTTATGAATGACCATTACAAGTTTATGAACGACTCTGAACATTACTATACAAATAATGTGTTGTATAAAATATATAAAATGAGGATTATTCTAAAGAATAGATTGATCAATTGTTCACTCAACCAATCGATCGATATTAAGGCATTATTTGTAAATTATTACCAAAGACATTTATTTGCATTTATTCCTAGTCACTTTAATACTTTTATTTCCTTATTTTATTGATTTAAAAAAGGCCCACAGGCACTAAAACTTACAGGCAGTGATTAATGTCCCGCTCTGAAAAAGAAATTATATGGAATAAATTAAACTACTGCGGCAGCAAATTGAAAAATAAGGATGTAAATGAGCTTTGAATACTTAATATCTTATAAAGAAAAATAGTCAATGAGGCCCAGAAATGATGAGGGATCGCCAAAGAAACATAATATTGCCGCTAATGACCGAGGCTAGGTTTCTGCACTGTCAAAATCTAACTGTCACATGTGATTTGCTACCCAGAAAATGAGTAATGGGGGACAATGTAGACCAATTGAAAGAGCTAACCTTGTTCACAAAGCGCAAGACAAGAGCAGTAACCCGCTGGAATGTGGGCTATGAAATATGGCTTAGAAAAATTGTTTAAGTCTGTTGTATTTAATGAGAGTGGTGATTAAGCCCAACGAATGGTTGTTAGAATTACATTTTCTGTCACTTTCTGACTGTTACTGCTAAAGTTTGTTCTGTCGGTCTGTTTTGGGGAATTCGGAAGAAATTGTCTGGCAGCACTTCTGCAAAAAAACTGTCAGAACATTTAATTTATGGCTAGCTAGACAATCACATGGTGCAGCTTCTGGCACTGCAGAAGTCACAACCCTCCACCAGTGAATCCCACCTGCGGTTGCTGGATGAAGCGGTGAGGTGAGTGAGGAGATCTGTTGGTGCATCCCTGGTTCCTCCCTGCTTATTGTAGCAGTAGGAAAGAGAGGAGAGGGGAGATGAGAGGAGGTGCTGTATATTATAAACATCGCTCTTTCAATCGGAACCTTTAATTAGAGGATCTCTGTATCAGTTACAACAGTCCTGCACAGCTCCCTGGGCCCTACAAAGCTTGGTTACTCTACCAGACTTAATCTGGGTGGTGGGAGGTGAGGATGCAGATCCAGACGAATCAGGATATAGCTGCCTCTCAGATGTCCTCCAATCACAGAGGCAGAGAGGGTCACATGACCCAACATTCAAGCCCTCTCCAAAAATCTTTTGCGTTATTGTTATTTGCAATTTTTATTTACCCATCATCATCACCATGTTCCCCCATCCACACCCCCCCCCCCCAACAATCCCCACTCTCAAGACCTAAGGATATACTGAAGCATGTGTTATGCACATCTAAAGACGCTATAAAAATTGCTGAGGTATAAAATCGAAAGTGCTCAAACTGTCGGTGCAGAAATACCTGGCTGTTCGGCCTATTGGGTGGCGAGGGGAACGCAGGCAAGGCCAGAAGCGCTGTAAATCAGACCAAGTCCCAGCCTGTTTGTTTACATATCACAGTCTTTACTGTAGTTCTGGTTAGCCAGAAGCTCCTCTCTGCTCAGTCTATTGTATGGCTCATAAAATGAGAGAATATCATGATCGTGCCGGGTTTCTCTCTCGGGCTTGTTTGCTTGTGGGTCTGTTATGGTCTGTAGAGTGGAATGTTGAAAATGGACTTGATGCTTTGATGAAAAGTGTCGGTGCATTATGGAGCTTGACGTTCACAGTGCAGCGTTCCCAGAAGTTGACATTTCAGAACAGCAGATAGTGTCATTTGCTGAATTAACAGCTCACAGCATATGTTTTTCTAGATTTATGGAGAATTGCTGTAAAAAATGGCATCTTTAGTCATTTCACAAATCGAGGAATTGTAATACTTTATATTAAATATGATATTTAGAAAAAAACATCAATGCATTTTAGTGCATGATAGCATGTATTAATACATCTATTGAGTTTTAGGTATATGTTTACAGTTATACAAACATGTTTTACGGATGTATCCTTTCCTTTTTTTGCATGTTTGTTGTTAAAATAGGCTCTAGGGTTGCATATTTTTTAACACTGTCCACTATCGGTTTATTTACAACCAAACTCACAAACTCTGCGCATTCTCTCTGCCAGAGTTACGTTCTTTTCTATACAAAGGGTCACTCGGGTTACTTAATTTTATGCATAGTAACATCTTTAAAATGGGGTCAGAGCACTAACACGTGTGTAGTGTGATGTCAAGCTCTGTTTATAATGTATGTGCTTACATGTCACACTGGCACTGAATTTGTCACATTTTACAGCAGAATAACTAATTATTGGAGGTTTATTACTCATATGCAAGTATGCCTACAGAAAGAATCCTGCTGTATATCAATCATGTGCCTGTATTTAAAATGGAAAGTATTGCAATCTTAAATGTTTTTCACCTCTTCCCCCTGTCCAGTGTGCGGCAGCAGCAGGCCTATAGGGAGTTGAACCAGGCAGGTCAGGCATGCAGTGTGAATTCCTCTACCCAGTAATCACAGACTTTTAGTACACACACATACTGATGTCTCCCTCAGTCCCAACAGCCTGCATCACTGAGAATAGAGTCTCTTCCAAGCGCATGGCTGATTACAGTCAGACCAGGCCCACAGACCTCATGGTTTTGGTGCAGATATATACCAGGCCTAAAGCTTGACCATTTCTCTGAATGGTTACACCCATCTTCATCACACCTTGTCCTGTCTGGTAAGCCAAGATTTTCAGATTTTATGCTTTATGTTCTGTTGCACAGGCCACTCCCAGCCATGCACAGACTGCTGCAGAAAAGGAAATGTGCTCATTTTGCTTGCTTATACAAAGTTGCACCAAAAACAGCATTTGAATGTCTACAAATGGCTGCAAACGGAGCAGGAGGATTCAGCGTGCATGACAATGTGAAGGCCACAAAATTAGAGAGAGGGAGCTTGGGGAGAAAGGGAGGGAAAAAAGTGGGACAGGTAAACAAATTCCTTGTCATTTTCTGTTGTTGTCTTCACTGTTCCACTTGGCATTTTAATGGAAGCAAACCTGATGTAACACACAGTGGTATGGTGACCGCGGCATCATACAAGCCAAGAAAACCTAACTCCACAGACCTATGCATTAAACATATTGTAGAAGAGTGTAACATTTATCACTGTCAATGGCACAGAGTTTGTATAAATTTGAATGCACTCAAGCATGCTTGTCCCCCCTCCCCACTGTATGTGCACAAAAGACCATTTTCCCGTCTATTCCATTGTTCTACAGCTCTGTGCCAAAAATACCACTCGAGTATTAGAAATGCGCAAGACCATTTCTCACCATCATACGAGACCAGCTTTTTAATGTATTAAGCGAGTGTCATGTATTTTCCATGACATTATTTTAAGCGTTTTCAATATATTTGTGTACACAAGTGTCACAGTGTAAATTGCACTAATGATTGTAATCATTTATAAATGTGCTAAATATTTTCAGTGTTAAATTCAAATTTGAGTATGCTTTCTCTTTTAAAATGTCAAAATTTACATTTGCCACTAAACGCTGCAGCAGGAATGACAAATTGTGGAATTTGTTTAGCACCACATTGAATTTCTAATCTTGTATTGTGACTCAAAGGTTCACCTTACCAGCGAACAACACTGTTAAGCTTCAACTCCACAACACGAGCGGCAAAAGTAGAGAGCAGGACTGCTGAATTAGAATGTGAGAGTAATTTACGGGGAGCGCTTTTGCCCGAAATAAGGGGTGATTTAGAAAAAACAATCACGCCTGTGAGTGTGGAATCTGTCGGAGTCCAGTGCGTGGCAGAAGTAGTAGCTGACACTTCACACATTAAAATAAATTACCTAACCTTTCCACTTGCAGTGACAAAAACAGGAGAAATGAAAGATAATGGATTATTATTCACAGCAAGATCCTATACATAATAATGATGTCATCAATAATGGCCATGATACCACAGCTCCCGCGACTTTTAAAAAAACATTTAATGGAATTACTTTTCAGAATCATCACTCCTCATCCGGTCCCTAGCTATTCATCTGGAAACGAGCGGGTGAAGAAAAGTCTGTTGGAGTGAGAAAGAAAAATTAAAAACATTATATTTGTAGAAGCCTGTTACCAACTGCCAGTCATGAGTCAATTTGCCAGATAATGTGAGCAGGCTGTGTGAGAACCTTCTTAACTTTTTTAAGGAAGTAAGTGGCCATTAGCCGAGATCGTAATGTTCAGTCAAACTCTCTTAGAAATGTAAGGAGGAAGACTGGCTGGCCTCCAGGGACAAATATGTTGTGGCCTGTAAATTCAGGCAGTGCACCAGGCTGTAGTATTAGAGGGCGTAAACTGAGGCTGGGCACATTTGTGGACTTTGAGGGCAGGAGGCAAGACTGGCACAGAGACCCGGGGGGCTGGAATGCTCGGCTGCCCGTCACTCTTCACTGTTGCTCTGCTTAATGAGACTAAATCCTTTGAGTGGAACACATGCAATTTGTCCTGAGGTGCTGGGCAGTAGTTAGATTTTGTTTTTTTTTTCTGGTATTGGTTAAAGTAAAGATGAGTTTATGTAGAGCTGATTTTGGAGCTGTTTAAGGGATCAGATTACCCCAGAGTTCCTTTGGATGGTATGAAACTCAGTTATAAATCTGGCACTTGCACAAGCAAATGCAAACTGGAGGTCAAAAGTGAAATACAGCCACTGAAAAACTGACAGCTGTGATTGTTGTTATCATTATATATGAGATATACATATATTTGCTTTGTGTTGTGTGCTTTTTGGTTTGTTTGTTTGGTCATCCTGAATTTGAATAGAGTCTGGAAAGTTAATAGTGACTTTCTACAATAGATAAGATGCCTTGAGCTGCTCTTCTTTGAATAATCACAGTGATTAGCTTTTTAATTAACATTAGCATTATGGCATATGTGCTGTGACTGAATACCTTCATTTCACCGAGCATGGAGAGTGAGGCAGTATACTCTGCAGAAGATTCACTAAAGTAAATTTAACTGTCTGCATCCAATATAGTCCACCAGAGATGGCTTTATGCCTTTGACTTCATAATTAACAGGTTTCAAACCCATAAACTTAAATCATTGAACACAGCTGGCGACCTATAATTAAATGCATTAAATATTTGAATGAACATCTTCCACAAAACAAGACAGCAGTGTCGTTTCTCCGCAAGAACTTCATGCTTGAACTTCAGTTGCAAAAAGAGTTTATCGTTAAGGAGAAGGTCTTTTGTGCTTAAAGTTAATGCCTCCATATATCTAAAGACCAGATTTTTTCTTCGGTTTTATATTGATAACATGTTTGAATATATTGTTCAGGTTAGATACAATATACATCATCACAATACACATCTATATACACTTAAACCTGATTATACCAGATTAACCTTATATGTCATATATGTGTGTTAGAGGTTATATATCATCTGTTTGAAAATACTTTTTGGTGAGCTTTATATAACTTAACTGTCGTTTTAATGTTATTTTCATCTAAATAGGCTGTGTTTCTCTTTTCCCATTGTTTTCAGGATGGTGCTAGCAATGGCAAGGTCACGGGTTCGAATCACAGAAAATGCAAGTAAGTCCCTTTGAATAAAAGTGTCTGCCAAATGTGTAAATGTATTTAAAATAGCTGCCGTTTTTTTGCACAGTTTTTGTTTTCATCTAAATAAGGCCCTCAACAAAAGCCACACTGTTGGACCACCGCTGTTTGTGGGATTCTTTTTTCTGTCTCCTCTCAACCCACCAATGATGCAGGATTCAATGAGATGTGTCCTGGATGCAATGTGAGATTGGTTAATACAAACGCTTGTTGGTGAAAACAATGTCCTCTCAGTGGTGACAGAGACAAAGTAGCTCCGTTTGGGGGACGCGTGCGCTGGAGACAGGTGATGGCTGCTAGGGAGCCTTTAAAGAGAATTTAAAATGCATGTACAAGGGAAGGCAGCTCGTCATTAAAAAACCTTAATTTCTATGTCAGGTGCTCTTATAGGTAATCGATCATCTTGTCAGATGGATTTTATTTTTTCTACTCGTTCAAATGGCCCTTACAACTCTCCAATTAAACTTGTAGGTGAAACAGAAAAATGTCTCGTGCTGTTAAAAGAAAAAGGAGAGAAATGGAGAATATGCAATGAAATATTCATGCACAAGCCTGTTTTAGTCAATACTGTAGTATGAAAAGCAGTAAGGATACTAAATTAGTGCTGGAATATATTGTGACCGCAAAGTCTTTATAGTAATTTCATTGTCACATTCTGTGTAATGAAACAGTAATCAGGATTGGAACATTTGTGAGTTATCTGTACAATTCTATTAAATTCATGTTCTCATTTCCATGCAGTATATTACTAATTGCAGTACAGGAAGCTGAAGTGATCATATGAGGTTGTTGCATCTTGTACTCAAGTTTACAAGTTTCAGGTTTACATCCTGCTTACTACGACTAAAACACTCTTGGTGAGCCACCAGAATATGTCCACATGAGAGCCATTTATTGCTACATTTCTAAACGTTAACACTTGTCAGCTCCAATTTCTGTCCCAGACCCTCTTGTACCTGAGGAACAAAATGCTTGTACACGTCTGCTGGAGACTTTTCGCCTCCCAAGGCACACATTAGATCAGACAAGGAGTGACAAAAACCACCTCACAACAATACGGGACACTCATTCCCAGGAAGTAATATATGGCTGTTGTGATTCCACGTATAGCATGAGGTGAGTGACTGTTTGGATGTTGCCAGTGTATTTCAGTGGCAGATTATTTGAGTCATTATTTGGACATTATTGTATAGCCCTTTTAATGGACATTGTAAAGTTGTAATGTTTTTTGCTTTTATAGTTTAGGTTTTTGCTTTGAATACAAATTGTTTTAATGGTAATTTTTTGGGCAAACTTTAGAAAACTTTCCTTTACAACTAAAGTTACAATCCATAACTTATTTGGTTAAAAATAAATACATTTAAGTTATTGAGCAAATACATAACAAATCAGTGTTCTAAACGCTCTCCTTACCTCACCACAGCTTGCAACGGTAAGTTTATAATAATGATTTATATTTTGAAATGCCGATTTAATTTCCTGGGGAATGTCAGTTTGGCATCATTTAACTTCAACATATGTAAAGAAGAGTGCATAAACAACGTTTATGATTGTGGCTTTACGTTTCAGATTGTGGCTTTAAGTCTACACCTAAATTATAAAAAAGCAACAGAAGAAGAATTGGTCAGCACTATTAATGCAGTTTTTGTTAAAAAAAGTTTTACAAATTACAATTTTTACAAAATAGGATTTAATGAAATTATTATATTGTCTGATTTATTTATTTGGATTTGGAAAGCTTTACCAACCTGCATAAGAAATTATTTCTTCTGAACTAAGCACTGCAATGTATAGCTCTTTGAAATGCTCTGAGCAGTAGCTACAGGGAGCTGCACTTCAAATCCCTTAGCACATGAATGTTCTATAGTCCTAAATGGACAAAAATGCCAGTGCAGCAAAAAAATGGGGGAAGAAATAGAGTTGATTAGCAGAGCCTTCCCAGCATGCAGTGCAGTGACAAATGATTGACTTGGAACAATATCTAAGGTGATCAGGATAAAGCACCGGCCATTTCAAGGCTCAGCAAAATTCAAATTCTAATTAGACTCTGTACCACATTCCAAATAAAAATTGTTCCCTTGGTATTTTATCCTATCAGGTGTCTCTAGCCAACCACTGAAACAAAACGAATAAAGAAAATGATTAAAGTGATAACAAAGGCATAAAATTTAAATTATTGCGGCCTCGCATCTGGGATCTGTACGTCACTGGGCTGCCATTGTTGCCCCCACACTCAGAACTTTATTTTTTCTGCATGAGGGCAACTGTGAGAACAGAGGAGAGGAAAAGAGAGAGGGTGAGAGAGGGGGGGAAAGAGTATGAAATTAAAAGGTAGAAAGCGAGAACGCAAATAGGCTTTCAGCTTTAGCGTTATTAATGACTCTTCAAAAATCTCAGACTTTTCCAATCTCTCCGAGAAGCGCTTGAAGGAGCTTGCAGATGAAGCTGACCTTCAAAATGTTCTTTGGTCTTTAGTTAAGAAATTCACTCACCATTATGGCATCATTAGAGAAACAAGGATAAAATTACTCCATGGTTAATGACCTATAGGATCCCCCACCAAAATTTGTTTCAGATCTAATAAAACTGCACTTAACACACTCGAATGAATTATGAAGACTGTTACGTGGGGTATTAAAATATGGAAAATAGATTTTTTGAAGCTTGGAGGACTGGACTTTTCAAATCAGATAGTAGAATGGAATTTTCTGGGCAATAAATTGTATCATGTCTCAATTTCATGTTTTTCACTCTGAATTTTTCAGGCTGTGATTGAATCTCAAGTGGGATGGCCTCTAAAAATATATTGCCAATAGACAGCCCCTCTTTCACCCCGTCAACATCATTCCATGATCGAGAGATTGACAAATACATGACCAGATGTGTGTTTATCTCCAACCAAAGCAAAATGTTGATATGCGATACATAAACATGGATTTGGATAAAACTGCACTTTATCCTACTTACCGCACATTGATTTGGATATTGCAAATTGCAAATTACCCTCCTTCCTAGCTAACAGGGAATATTCTTTTAACATTGGCTAATGATCTCTGAAAGTTCTCTCAAAACGATTAAAGAGCGTTCTTGCAGTAATGTTAGTAGAACTTTTCTAACGTTATATATCATATAAAAAAATTAATATGAAATGGTTAATGGAAAGTTTTTAAAGCATTAGGAATTTAAAAAGTTTGAATAATATTCTTACAACTAAACAGTAACATTAATACAATGTCTACAAAAATGGACATTCTGAACAATCCTAGAACTTTCAAAATAACATTTTTGTTACAATGGGAACATTAGGGAAAGATTGCACTTACAATCTTAAATTGTTAGCTGGGTTACCGCACAATGATGTATTGTTTTTTATTTGGGGGACCGTCACAGCATGTGTGACACGTACAAAAATATAGAATCTAGGAATATAGAATAAAGAGTTTAATTAAGAAGATCTTTGTTATTTAGCTTGATTATAGACCTTTATGAAATTGGATTTGCATGTACATTTACTCAGCGTGCCGGCCAGATTAACGAATGCCAAGGTGCTAATTAGCAAAATGTGTCCTAGAACTGAGAAAGCATGCAAAAAGCTGTTAGTGAGGAAAAATGAGGCTGCAGGCTATTGGACCTGTTCTTTTACACACACAAACACACACACACCGACACACATAAACATACACACACACACAGCCATTTAGGCAGATATTATGTTATTCTCTGCAGCCTTAATGTCAACTTATTTTGAGAAAGGGAGGAGAAGCGAGTTTGGCTAAGCGAGAGCTGCTTATAGCCACTGAGAGGTGGTTTGTGCGGTAATGCCATTTGCTCTCTTTAAACTTTAATCTTTCCTATTAATTCTCTGCAACTGGAGAATGTGCAAGAGTTAATGTTCCATGAACGTGTTGCTCACTCTGCAATCTCTTCAAGCTAATTACCTTCAGGTGCTAAATGGAGGGAAATTGCAATCCATTTGGATGAGAGAAATTTCACCTCTCTGTCCCCTGTGCAAGATTTTTGGGTGCTTTATTGAAGCAGGTTGAAGAGATGGGGGGGGTCGGAAAGGAAATAAAGTCCAAGTCGAGTAGTTTTCTAGATGTATCATCTAGTTTTAAGGGCTTCGCTGTTTTGGGTGTGCTAGCGCTGTGTGTCCAGTGTGACCCCGGAGATGAGGATGCTCCGTGTGGAGACTGCTACCTGTGGAGGTCACTCAGAGGTCAACAGGTGTTGTCTGGGGCATGTGGATGGTTTAACAGATGTTTGATTGACGTAAATCATTTGGATGGCCCATTAAGATCTTGTGATGGGGAGAAGTGATAACACAGCCATTTTGAAGCGTAAACAGTGAAAGACTGTAGAGGTGAAGAGCCTTTTTATGTCCAAGATGGTCACTGAAATGATTACACATGAAGGTTAATGCGAAAATGAATGATTATTATACTAATTTTTTTTGCTCTCTTTGTAATTGATATGGTTCCTTCCAGCAGCCTCTGGGTTAGATCCACCTAATCTGTACCCATTTCATGTATTATAAAGGAATAATTCACTCAAAAAATGGTTTTGTCATTTGTTACTTACCCTCACATCATTCCAAACGGATATATTCCCTTTAAAGAATAGACATATGAATTTTGCATGTGCAAAAACACGTGATCAGATGTGAAATATGTGGTTTTGGAACATTTTCTTGTGAATCCCATGTAAATTCCCATGGGAAACTCATGGAATCACATGACATGTTTTTCATGTGTTACCACGTGTATTTTTGCACATGTGAAATCTTTTCTGTAAAGGTTACTTTTTTGTAAAACAAAGTAATTTTTAACTAAAATATTTTCCCTAAACTGCATTTTTGTCTTTTTTTTGTCTGGAATTTGTTTGGAATTTGAAGGGGATAACCTGATCTTTAGCTTATGAATGGCATACTTCTTTCTGATTTTTGAAGTTGGTTTTAACTATTATATTGTGTATTATTATATTATATGTGGCTTTTACTTGACCTGCTGGGTGTTCTCACCCGCACTGACCCCAGCTCATCCACTCCAGGAGTACATCTGTGAAGTAACGTCACAGAGACATCTCATATCCGACATGGGAAAGGGCCAGCTGGGGAGGGCTGGGCACATTGTGATCACTCACCTTCATCCTTAATTTGTTGTCATTACCTTTACGAGCATTTCAAGATCAAAAACAGCCAGAGAGGGAGGAGTGCCACATGGGATTGAGGGCTTCAGAAGGAAAGTGAGAGAGAGAGAACGAGCGAAGAGACATTTTGGACACCCTCTGCTTCATTATGGCTTTCATTATCCCAGTTAGTGATGAACAACACACTCTTTCCTACCCAGCATGCTCTCCTCATCTCTCCTCTTGTGTCACTTCTTCTATCTGCGCGTGGATCCAAATCCTGTATTTTTAGTCTCTGTGAATTTAAGATTCCTGCGGTGTTTGGGGGCAAATTGCCTTTCTCGCGCGTGCAATAAACCCCAACTGCTAGCTATTGACAGATCTCCCTAAATGTTTGCAGGAGGGGGATGTAATTATCTTTTATCAAATTGTTCTCTCCACCTTGCGGGAGGGTCCTCAGGAGGGGGCTAAAGGGAGAGGAAGTGAGGAGATAAGAGCAAGGGGAGGGGGGTGATTATCTGTAATAGAAGAGCATGGAGGGGCACTTTGTCCCCTGTTTGATGTGTCCCTTTGGATGACACAGCAGGAAATTAAAGATGAAAGAGCTTTACCACCGTCTTCTGAGCTGCAGGAAAACACAGACTCATTTGCTTGTCGCAACACGGACCTTTAGTCTTCGCCGCGGTGACCTGTTTTAATTTTTAAAGTTCTGCCTGCTTGCGCTTCTTACATGTAAGTGGTTAACAAACTTAGGCAAAGTTGTAGTTTATCAGAGATTTTAGACTTTAATTCATTAAAATGTAATTCTTTAATTTAATTCATTAAAAATCAGAAGCAGTTTTACTGGTCTAGTGTGTCCATGCAGAAGCATCCAGTACTCCAGCATCCAGTAGAGAGCTAAATACAGAATTACAGTGAACCATTGAAAAATCGTATACGTGCATGAAGAAAGAGCTCTTTTGAGAGCTTTTTTATATTAATATATTAAAAAAACTTAAAACCAATAGCCCCCTACTGCTCTAATCAGTATCACTGATTTAAAGTTTTACACTCACATGAAGAGCAATGTTTTTAAATTAAAATTAGATTTGAGGTTTTCTCAGAGAGTTTCTGATTTATGTTACTCATTACACTTATTTGAACAGACGGACATCTCTGGCATGATGTTCACTGAGGCCCTCACATTTTTCCTCAGCCATATTTCACCAAAGTAATAATAAATGAATTAGCACAGAGGAGGTTTCCAAACAGACGGTGTCTTACATAAACATGATGAGTGACAGGGCAAAGCTCCCACTGTGGTGAAGAATCTCCCACAATTAACACTCCCCAACATGTATTTCAACAGCTGAGAAAGGAAACGAAAGCCGCCAACTAGCCGACCTACTTCAAAAGAGAAGCTTCCCGAGACATGAATCTTCTGAACCCTGGAGGAAAAAATGATAATACTCCAAAGTCTTGTGTGTTATAAATATGCTGCAGCCTTGTAAAATGATTCATTGCTGGTAGGTAATCATGGTTGACAATCACGCATGTTTGATAACAAGTCTACTTATCAAGGGAAGAAAATATGGTCCACAGTTTTATTTAAAGAAAATATTCTGAATAGTTTATGACAGAGGATGTAATGGCTTTTGGAGGTATTATGAAGTGTATATGCCCTTTGAAACACATATGGGGCACTGATCCTTTGAAAAAAGCATTGGCATTTTAAGTGAGGGGAATAGCATGCTCATAATCTGTTTGAAATTTCAGTTACTTGACATTGTATGCCAAAAAGGCAAATATTTCTGCAGAAGAGCCTTTCTATTAGCCTGTGTGTGGTTATGAGACTCTTGAAATGAATTGCTTAGTAAGTGTGTCTACCCTACAGCAGTACTTATCCTTCAATGTAGCATGAAATATCAAAGAAGAGTAATCGGCTTCCCAAAACACTAAAAGTTAGTGGTCTTCTTCTCTCTCATTCATGATCTTTTTTCTTTCTTTCTGTGAAAGGAAAATCCTTCTCTTCAAGGCTATTCTGTGGCCTAAATTGGCTTATTTGGCATATTAGCATATTTGGATTCAAATTCTCTTAAAGAAATGTCTTTTCATTTACCTTTCATTTGCCTCATATTAGTTTTTTATAGTTTTACAAATGTTTCTATAATTATTTTACTATTTTTTTAACCATAGCATAGATGCATATGATTGTAGTATACGAAGCATGGTCCCGCTCCTCAAGCTGTTGAAGTGTCTTGTTTGGAGTTGCTATATGCCATGAGTTGCACAAATAAATAACAGTTACAAATGACTCAAATGGCTCATTCGATTTATACAATAAATAACTAGACTTGCACATTTAAATTGAGACTGGAGACAGAAAGTTGTTTTAAATAGAAATATTTAATATCATGCACATATACATATAATAATTTGCTCCATCTGCTGGGCAAACAGACATTCTAACATTGTTCAGTATAAGGTGATTTATCTTGAAGACAGGCATAAAACTACAACGTGTATAATGGCATTTCAAATAATCCATCATTAAACTACATTCTTTTTAAAATTCCTGGCATAGGCCATGTATCTAAAATTGACCAAAGCTTTAGCTCACAGCTATTAAACAGTTCAGCAGAATTGTGATGCGTTACTTTTTCTACCGTTTGGGCGTGTGAACAGGCAGGTCGATGTAAATGGAGCAGTTGGCAAAAACTGTGAGTGACTCCTGCAGCTATACTGCTGGTGGCTCACAGCTCTCAGAAACATAGATTTACTATTTCACGCTCCAGAGTTCATGCTGTCCTTAAAGACTTAAAGGCATTTCACACCAGGATTACAATTTTACAATCACAGAGAGTGACCTATCACTCACGTGCAGGTCCCAGCGCTGCAACCAAATCACCTCTTCTTTCTTTAAAAATGAGCCGCCCTCTATCAGTATTATTCATTCTGCCCCTGATGGGAATTAACAAACTTGGAAACATTGTCATGAGAATTTCACTTACTAGATTCCAGCAGGTTGTTATATTGGAATTAGAATGACATTCCACGTATACAGCAGGTCAGTTTATGGGACTGGATGAAATGAAACACCACTGATGGCCTCAGTGATTCTGGGTTGCAAGTCTAGAGAACAATCCCATTTTTCTTTGTATCTTATAAAGATGCAACAAAAGGGATTTGGGATGACCTTGGAAGGGTTGTTTATTGGGTGTCTATTTTGGAAAAAAAATGTTACAGACTTCCCCATTAAAAACTTATGTGAAACACAAGCTGATCCAAATGATTATTAAAGGGAGAAAACAACACAAATGAAACTTTGTGGGTAGTAACTGTAATAGAAATATATAAAACAATATTGTTATATATATATATATATATATATATATATAACGTTTACAGGTGCTTGTCAGTAGTACACAGGAGCATAGTAGAAAATTCTGTATTTTTTTATGCCATTGACTCACAGTAAGGCTTACCCTGCTAAAGTTTTATCATTAGTCAAATCTGGGTTACATATATTCATTTTCTTTTATAAAACTTGTTTGAAACCATTTGTATGTGTATGCTTCAAAATATCAAAATGTATATATTTCTTATCTTTGGTATATTACCAAAGATATTTATTATATTTATATTGATAATAGAGGTCATAATGTATCTCGTCTTTCACCATTAAAAACTATGAATTTTAAGTGCATAAATCCACTGTTGGTAGACGACTACCATGCAAAATACTACAGTCAGGTGGCTAGAGCAGGTAGACAGACTTTCATGCCAAAGTTGTGACCGTTTAGCTGCCGATAACGCAGGTAATTGCATTTCTGGAAGAGCAGAAGCAGATGAAACACGACACAAACAGATACCACCGCCACACCGGCCCCTTCTGATGGAAAATTTCATTTCTTTCCACGAGGAAGCCATGAATGCGAAGACTGAATCCAAATCCGTTCCCCCTGCACGTTTATCAGGTCTGGCCCACCAAGTGGGTAGATGGAGGTGATTCATTCAGCTGAGACTCACCACTTTAATCCAATTTACAGCCTCCCCCAGCAAGAGATAATTACAAGTCTTAAACCAGTTAGGAGAAGGGTAGAGGGGGAGAGCAAAAAACCCTCCACTTTCCCCAAACTGCTCCCGGGTCTAGGAAATATCGACAGAGAACGGGAGAGAAGATTTCTGTGGGGAGGACTTGAGTAAAAGCGTTGTTAAAACGAAGAATGTGTGCAACTAATGAGGCAAAGTGAATTCCACTGCACATGGAATTCTGGAAAGAGTGGAGGAATATACACACTGGGTTATGTTTGCACGTTTGTGTGCGCTATGGCAAAAGAAGAGCTGATTTTCAGGTCGATATTTCCGCTGGTATGATTAGCTCAGTGTTTTTATGTGAGGAAAATGGCCGTATAACGCTACAGGCATGGTTAGATGTTATTTTATCTCCGGAGTAGTGCACAAATGGGTGATTTGTTTGTAAGCCATTGCTGTAAACTGGCCTCGGTTGAATCTCATTTGTGACTTGTTGCAATGTTTTTTAACAGCTTTAAAAAACAAAAATCCTGGAGTTGTCAACTGTTAAACACTCAGTTCTCCTGTCATCTTTTTTCCTTCTGCCTTTAGCTCATTGTGTAAAGTAGTCCACTTTGCTTAGTCTGCAGAAATATTTCAGCTGATTATATGTTCATCACCTTGCCGTGATGAAATTTATCACACTACATATATATTCAATTTTAAATGACCTGTATCCCAGTAGCATCTCAGAAATGTCTTTGTAGTGAGCCTTATTGATTTACAAAAAGACGTTATAACAAAAGAAAGGGCAGGCATTGATTTTTTTTCTCTCGGAAAATAATGTAACATTTAGCCCTTTGTAAACAGAATTAACCTGGTATCACTGAGCTATCCATGGGAAGTGACACTTGTACTGTCACATTAATAACCATACAGATGAAGTGTCATTGTGTGATCCTGAGGTCATGAATTCTCATTATTCTTTGGAGTTAGCTCTTAGAAACAGGCCTCTGAGTGTCTGTGTGTGCGTTTATATCTTTGTGTGTGTAACCATGTATTGGGGACAAATTTGTATCCAAAAGTCAGCAAAACTTGACAAATCTGAGCAAACTTGTCCTCATTTGTAAAAACACTATAAAAATATAGTTTTTATTTTAAAAATGCAGAATGTTTCTTGTTAGAATGTGGGTTAGAGTAAGGTTATGTTGTATAAAAACAAAAGAAGTCTATGAAATGTCCCTATTTAGATAGATAAGTAAATATGTGTGTGTGTTTGGGTAGGTAAAAAGAAAATGATAGTGAATGAATCTGGGTCATTTCCACTGTGTCATATATTTCAGTCCGATCAGCATATAATCAGAATGAATCACATTAAAGTGTTCATTGATTATTCTCTGCTCATCCTGGCACATAGCAGCAATTCCAGCAAAATGGTTGGGAAACTTTTTTAACAGTAACTGTATTAAACATTTAAAGGTTTTTGTTGGATGGCATGGAAAAGAGTGTTTTTAAATATTACAGTTACATCACTTTACATCACAAAATATGTTTATGCATATAATATACGTTTCTGATATTTTTTTGATTACTTTGTTCATCAGTTTGGGCTGAAGTCACTGAAGTGGTAGCATAGCAGGGATAATTTTTGGTGTTTTTGATACAGAAAATAAATAAGGCTGTAACATTAACATTACTATATGTGTGAATACTAATATTAGTTAATACGCAATACATCTTTATGAGATTACAATGAAGGACATACTTTAACAGTAATTTAAAACAGATTGTGTAAAGCAAGCAAAACAAGAAGTTATGATTAACTTATTTTAATACATTTTAATCTTTAAACACTTTTTAAATGGAAAGCAGTGAAATATAATAGCAGTTGTCTATCTAACCCTTACCTACACATTACACATAAATTATAGATAATAGCTGGTAAGAAACCGTGCAGGATTAAATTGTGCTTGCACCTAATATGAAGTGTATTGTGCTTATTAACAAATTATTATTGATGTACTCATATACCGAATGTCACAATTATTCCTATTTTTCCCTATCTAAACTCAATGAATGCCAGTTAGTTTTAAGTAAAGGTATGGTTTTACATTATAAACTTTCACGTACTATATTTCCACGTTCTCTGCAAATTATATATTCTGGTCACCATGGCTGAAACACGCACAGTGTGCAACTGCAGCCAAATCAGTCAGCGACTCTGGGCATCTATTTCCTTTCTTTGATGTGAGAGCTGAGGAATGGGGTTAAGTTGTGTTAAAGAATGTGAGGAAATCATAATGAGGCAGATTCTTGGGGAGCGGAAGCGTCAGTGAGCCCTAATTAATGGAGGGAGAGACACTCCTAAAGTCTTCCATTCAACACTTCACAATGGGCGTCTCTCTGAAGCAGAACCTGCGGTGGAATATTAAAGAAATGAATGAAGGCAGGCGCAAATGCCGGACCCTCTGCCACCCCCTACCCCACCTCCCATTCCTTTGGCACCCCGGCTCTCATTGTGTGTCTGTTCTCAAGTGTCTTCTCCAATCTTCCAGGGGAGTCCCATTCAGCACAATCTGCCTCAGAAGATCCAGCCGCGCCGTTTTGTAAATATGGCCCTCAACAAAACGCACAAAGGGAAGGCTCATTGCCAACAAGTATCCAATTTAGTGCTTAAAAATGTTAATTCCTCAAACTCGCCTTGACTCATTTAGATGGTTCAGATGAGGTGAGATGTGAAGGGCCACGGTGCCGTCAGTGTAGAGAGGCCCTTGTGCAGACGCAAGTCAGATCTTGGAGAAGTGAACCTGTCATTGGTTATCCCTTCTGGTAAAGGGTTTAACATTGACCTCTCCTCCTCCTATCAGCCCTAACCACTAATCTGTTCATTAACCACCCACAACAAAAGACTTTTTGAGTTTTGAGAGTGGCCAGTGAAGTGTCACAGTAGCCAACTTAGATTTGGTTTGTGTATGTGGTAAAAGATGAACTGACATTTTCTGTGTAACAACGATTGTACATAACGTTCTGATCCTTTTGACTGCATGGACCAGTAAACAGTTACTGTACAGTACATCTCTCTGGTGATGCATGACTTAAATTTTCCAATTTTGTTTTGTTTTTCCATGTGGAAAACATTTTCTTTGACTCTTACTGTATTATGGCCCAACAGGTTTTTAAATGCTCTTAAAAAGCATTATTGTCGAGATGTCAAAAAATATCAAAAATTGATATTTTATAAAAAGACATTACAGAATTATTTAAATGGACACCGGTCATAGTTCTGAAAAGTGCATACCTACTTAGTGGCATAGATCTGTATCTATATGGATCTGTAATTATTATATAAATATATCTGTTAAATATAGCATATGCATGCATAGGCTCGAGCATTGCCATGTTAATCTGAGGGGGCTGCAGTGCCATCAGTTAGTTGTGTGTTTATTAGTTTGTGACAGGCATAAAGGTATGTAGATTAATTCATGACCCTGCGAAAGATTGGACAACAATTACTGCCAAACGTGTCTGTCAGAGCAGAAAAGTAAAGGTAGCAAAAAGATGCCAACAGTCCATGCTCAATTCATTATACATATTAATGAAGTTCTGCTTGATTACGTGTAGATGACATTCAGCATTGTTTTTTTCACCTGACATAATGGACACTCAAATGTAAATTGAATCCTCAATGATTAAGCATACTAACATTTTGAGCTTTAATAATGTTCTCTGATAGGTCTAATTAAATGCAGTACCCTCGTTGGTTATAATTAAACCATTAAGCATCTCAAGGTTTGACCTCCTCCACTTTGACCCACTGTTAAAGCAAATGTAATGACTCGTTTGTTCAGGCACGTGAGGTAACCTTTCACTGGTAGAGGATAGTGGTTATATAAGGTTTCTTTTGAATTCTGTTTGAATGCAGGTCAGAAAGGCTGAGGAACATGATACCATGTGCATTTATTTTTATATCTACTACAAATCTCACATAAAGAGAAACCTGGCACAAATGATCCGATACTGGAGGATCATGTAACAACTGGAGGATTGTAAAGGTTTTTTTATTTATGTAAAGGGATAGTTCATTCAGTCATTTACTAACCCCGCAATATCATTCATAATCCATACTGTATCAGTTTCTTTATCACATTAAACTGTAACACAATTAAGTTTTTATAAAAATGATAGAAAATTCTGTTCTAGGTAATCAAGTAATAATATTTTACATAATACTCTAAAGCTGCAATCCGTAACTTTTGCCTCTCTACCCCCATCTTTGTTTGAAACATAAAATTGCAAGCTAAAATAAAATTGCAGATTAGCTGACTTCCTGGGAAATCAGATGGAACACTTAAATGATAAATCGTTATTATGAACTTCCCTTTGCGAATCAAGGTAAGATACAGAGATCGCATTGAACACTGATCTGTCATGTACTTGCTCAATAACTGATTTTTGTTCATTTTTAACCCCAAAAAATTAAGTATTGCCGTTTTAAAGTATCTTGGACATTACATTAACTTAATTGTTTTAAATCAATTTATAACAACGATAGAATTTTCTATTGATCCAATCGATTTGTAATATTTTAAAATATTAAACTAAAAGATATTTTGAATACTCCCCCCACTAATTCACATCAGTTTGTTAGAAAAGTCATTAGATCATAAGTTGTCAGTAGTCATTAGTTGAATTTATAAAGGTAAACTCACAAATGGCTGCTGCCTTCAGTCTTACACCACTGACATATTTCTTCCATTTCTTCTCATTCTGATGGTCTGGTAAACAACATCTGTCATTCCATTTGCCCACCTTACACTGTAACCTCTGTCTAGTATAGTTAAGTGAATGCACAATGGAGGGTAATGATCTTCTACTAATGTGTGCTATTACCAGCACTCTCGCAGTGATAAATTAAAGTGGATACCTTGTATATTTTCTCAAGGCCGCTGTTGTCTAATGTGCTTGCATTGATGTTTTTCATAGAGCGTTTTGCTTTTCCGTCTAGTTTTTCTATTTTTTACTTAAGGTTTTAATCAATGAACTGAATTAGGATGCCTGCAGTGGTATTTGAGCAGTCCTCAGAGGACATTCGATTTGTCCACATTAAGACACTGCATTTGCCTGTGTTGGCTGTGTTAAGCTGTTGATAAAGATAATGGCCCTTTACCCCCAGCTGCATTCACTTAATAAGCTTGCCACTGTGACCAAAGTGAAGATGAGACTCCTACATGCAGATCAGGGCTGGATCAATATGGTACTACTTTGACCCCGTGAGCCGAGGTCAGTACTCTTTAAATCAATGCGCTCAGAATTAGCTGTCATCAACCTCGGTTAATGAAGATGCCTCATTCACAATGGTGGCACAATGATTGGCACCTTTTTCTCAACACCAGAGAACCAAACACCAAAGCCAGAGTGGGTCACATTGTCTCCCGAGGTTTAGCTGCCTTCCCAGAATGCTGTGCGCTTGCGTGTAAATTCTGAATTGTTGCATTGGGTCTTTGCTTGAAGTGTTTCTGTTTAAAGGGATAGTTCACCCAAAAATGTTTTCCATCATTTACTGACCCTCATGTCATTCCAAACCTGACTTTTTTCTTCTGTGGAACACAAAAGAAGATATTTTGAGAAATATCTCAGTGATTTTGGGTCTATGCAAAGAAAGCCATTGTTGTTTGGTAAACAAACGCACTTTAGTATTATCTTTCGTGTTCCTCAACAGCAAAAAAGTCATGCAGGTTTGGAATCACTTGAGGGTCAGTAAATGAAGTGAACCATCTCTAAATGATCCAGAAGTCTTGTTGTAGACTTTTGTCTCTAGTTTTTGTAAAACATGTTAGATTTTTTTGTTCCTTAGTGGTTGCAAGCATTTCCTTGGGGAGGTAATATTATTCAAAATATTATAATGGACTCTTTGAACTCATTTACACATGGTTACTGTTTAATCCACAGGCATTTTATTTACACCGGTGAGTAGGAGCAGTCTAAGGGATATTGTTTCCCCAAGGAGATCATTGACCAAAACACATTGCATTCCATTCACTGTATGTAAGTCATTTGGAGAGGTTATAACCCACAGCCAGTGTAGGAGGGCACGATAACCTTTATGGTCCAAATCAGAAACAAGCAGTTCAGGTTTCGCTTCACAACTGGGGCTTGTTTTTCTCACCGATTTAATATTTACACCTGTTCTCCACTTTCTTTCTGCCATTGTGCAATGTGTTTGTCAGATTCCCTAAGCCCATGAAGAAGATTAAAAGATTAAACAGTTTTAAAAGTATGTGTTTTGGTTGCCTGTCAGTGCATTTGTTCAGCAAGCGCATGGGATTATTCTACTCTCACCACTAGACTTTCCTGCAGGTGAACAGATCTGAGATCAGCCATGCGGACCCTGCTGCTGCTAAAACTGACCATCACAATCACACGCCGCCCTGGCCACAGCAAAGGCTTCAACTGAGCAGCATAAACTGTTTTCTCAACAAAGGGATTGGCTTAAACAAATGTCATAAGCCTTTAATGAGAGAACCGATCTCACTAATACCTACTTCTATTCACAGGCTCTGTAGCCACTGGAGTCATTGAAACTAAACAGAAGCTGTCTCTCTTAGGAACCCATGGCAGCCAAGCCACATGACAATGCAGGTCAATTAATTGGGTAAAAAGTGGGAATCCAATTAACGTGTATCAAGCTGGCATTTTTGCATGATGATAGCTCATTAGTGGGGGTGTTTTGCAGATTATCCTCCCCATTAAAAGGCTGTCTTTCTCAGTAGGGCTTTAGGCAGCAGGGGGGGATTCTTTATGCAACAGGTTTGAAACAAAAAACTCTGTGTTATCCCCATTTAATGGGTTTAAGGGGTGTTGAATTTTAAAACTGCTTGGGCAGAGTCACATTCACTTTCAAGTAACTTTTTGGTAGTTTAACTTTTCAAAAGTGAATAGTACAATGGTAAACCGTATCTAATCTCTATTGTCGTATTCAAAATTAAAAGATTTCCAAAAAAAGTATGCATTAATATTTACAGTGTCCTAATATGGAATACTGCCAAAAATAAAATTATGAACTGCATATTATAGTTGTGCACTTTGTAATGAAATACAAATCATGTACAGATATTGTGAAACATATATCTTTGATTACAATTCCAAAATTTAAGCTTTTAGTAAAATAATATAATTCTTCACGTGACTATTGTATCGTGCACCAACAGAGATCAGTCTTTTGTTGCTCTGTTGTTTTTAGTTTTTCTCTGAGCCGAAGATTGATATCCTTGCCATACTTGTGTAGAATAACTTTACTTTAATCTTGTTTGAGGCAAAATTTCAAGTGGAGTGTGTCTAGTTAAGTTCGAGAGTGCTTCATCTTTCTCTCTGCAACCACTTCCGATTTTGTCCTTAGGCATTCAATGTCCCATTACCCTTCACAAGCAGCTAGTTTCTGCTGTTTGCCCAGTGCTTTCCACATCCCAATAATGTGCAGGGATACCTGTTCTTCTCTCTCATAACTGCCCTGCTTTACAAACACTGATTAATTGATGATTGTCTGTGTTATGAGAAAATTTCGGGCTATCTTGGGTGTGCCTTTAATTGCCCGAAGAAAAAGTTCACTTTCAATTATAAAGTTTGTTTTTTGTTTGTTTTGGTGCAGGATTTTGGCCAGCTGAATAGAAGAAATCCCATGTTTACGTCATGTGATGTGTTCAGAGAGCTGTGAGAAGGACAATTAGCCCAAAGTCACGCGGTGTTGGGAAGTTACTGATCTCGGGCGCATGATGGAGGTCTCAGAGGCTGGCTTTAAAGTGCAGAGTCCCCCTTTGTTCCTTGAGATGGTGAGGAAAAGCTCGCCTGTTCAATGGCCACACCCATAATTCATCCCCTTTGTATATTCATAATTGTTTTAATTAGCTTTTGGTTTCTTTTGTGTTTTTTCATCATGTTCCACAAACAATGAGTTATCAAATCAAATTGCTTTCAATGGTGTATAATTGAAGTTAGTAATTATAGCCTTAGAACATTAAAAAGTAGTTTAGTATATTTGATATGTGCCCTAAACACTATGCAAAATATAAAACTGAGTGCCTATTTCATGAGGGTATCGAAGTTTAGATTAATTCAGCCTCAAGTCATGGCAAATGTTAATTGTCAACGAGTAATGATGAAGTGGGAAAATAATTAGGAATATGTTAATCAAAGTGTTACTATGCAACCCAAAACAGCCTCATTTTAGCCTCAGATTGCACTGAATGTTTTTCTTAGACAAATACATATTTGGTCATTATGGAAAGTGAGTAATATACTGGAATTTCATTAAAATCTTTTTTTGACACAAAGTAAAAGTGGCACATCACAGAGATAGCCGCTTCTCTTCTATTACTTACTGTCTAATTAATGGGGTCAAACAAACTGCAGAGCATCAATATATAGACTTGCCATGTTTTTTTTTTTTTCTATTGTGGGAATCTGATAAAGGCTGTTTTGTTAATTCCATGCCAAAAACAAGAAAAAAACTTAAGTTGCAAGTTTAGTGGCAATATTTTACCCATTTATCTCCTAATCATCTCTTTTGTGCAGTCAGGCGCATACATTGACAAATGACTCTGATATTAGGTATGTACTAGCATTAGAAACTAATGTAAAACATTTCAAATACCTACTGCATTAGAAAGACAAAAAAATAAATAAAGGCTGTTTTCTTCTAGAAAAGCAAAGATGCACTGCTCAGACTTTAGGAAAATCTAATAAGTCTTGTCTTATGGATGTTGATTATTTTTGCTTTTAATCTCTAACCAAAAGTATAAATTGTGCTTTAATTTCAGTCCCTGAGCTTTGATGTTTCAGACCCTCTGGTGTTTTATATGCTGATAAAATGATTTTTTAATTTGATATAATGTTTTAGAAGAACTTGATGTTTAACAGCTTCCATTAACAATCCCTTATTTCACTAAACTGTAAAAAGAGACATGCAGATTTAATGGGCAGCATCCCAGAGGCTCAGACCCCTAAATATTTCACTCTAGATCAATTAGAGTTCAGTGCAGGATCCCTAGGCCTTGTGAATACGGTAATGCTGTTATTTCACTGTAAGCACCGTTTAACTACACAGACTGTGTGTCCCGCCATGAGAACGTGCTGTATCCATTTTCATCAGTTTAGACTGTAGCGAGAGTCTAAAGGTAACCGTAGGGTTAAATCCTTTTCAGTGGTTCCCTAAATAAACCAAAACACTGTGCAGTACAGCGTACATCAGGGAGTTTGATTTCGGGCAGATACTGACCCAACAATGAACAGATTTAATCTGCAGCAGTGGCTGGCAAACAAGTGCTTGTGCGGGGACCAGTCAGTGAGTGTACCCACTCCTGCCATCTGTTGGGGAAACCTGCTCCAAAGTTCAGCTTGGATTCACAAGCCCCAGGAGCTCCACCAGCCTGTATACTTCTCCTGGCCGCTGGATCGTGGCGCGTGTGTGTGCGTGCGGGTTATGTTTGTATGTGTTCATGTGTGCATGTCTGGGCCCACCCTCTGCTCACGCATACCAGAGCGTTCAGCCCTGCATTCGCACAGGCAGGTAGGAGACTGGCTGGCCTAAGAACAGGGTAAGCCTAAGGTAATTATGTACTGTAGAATATTTAGACCTTGCATATGGACCACAATAACAGAACAATTAATGTCGTTTTCATGGAAGTTTGGTTTAGCCAGCTGTAGTTTAAAGTATTTGTGGCTTATTTGTTTTCTTAGGTGTTTTCAATGAATTTAAATTTTGTCATGCTGGCTTTGAAAAAGGGGTTGTAGTAGCCTTTAAATGCAAAAGTGAAAGCAAAATCTCTCTCTTTAATTTCTGATTTATAGCGCCACCATCATGCTCAGACTTGACTAATGAATTGTGTTTCAACAAATTCTTACCTTTCCTTTCTAACTATAATCAACTCTTATTACTCTTTTCTACTAAAG